>CM039733.1:49018563-50275275 GCA_022539455.1 Dendrobium nobile
AGATATTTTGATTTCACTTCATATCTTATATTTTTTTATGTTTTATATTATTCACTCATTAGTATATATTTATCATTTTATGTTTACGCAATCTTTTGATTTTGAGGCTTACGCCTCAAAACGCCTTAAGGCTTACGCCTCGCCTCACGAATGAAAAACACCTCAATACTCGAATACGCAATTTTAAACATTGCTTTATTTGTAGAATTGTGTAAAAGGTTAATAGCCGTGTGTGGGACTTATGGCACAAGTATTGTATTTGACCACTAGTGGGTGAGTTGGTCTTACAATTTCACCTTATAAGCAAGATAGCTAGGTCTATGAGTTGAGCATATTTGATTTTAAGTTGGTTTGGTTCTTGATATGGTCTTGATTGAAGGCTGACTGATAACTGATGCAGCAAATTAAAGAGATTTCCAAAATAATTTTATTAGCTTGTTGGGTATTTAATGTTTATGTAAATATTTTGATGGGGAACTTGTTTCTTAGGCTTTGAATGTAGTATTTAGAACCTTAAGAGGTGGGTTAGCTACAGTTTCATGTGAACTTTATTGATGTCAGAATAGTGACCTGAGAGTCTTAAAGTTGTACATGAATAATCCATGCAAAGGTGGTAGCCAAATTAGTTTTAACCATGTGTTCTGCCATGATGTGAAGGTATTAAATTGGACTTTTTTTTTAATGTTAAAAGTTTGTAAATGTGTTGTTTTGAAATGCGTCACATTGCCTTGTGGATTTGGATTTGATCCGATGAAACTAGGGGTCCCATGAGGTTGTGCCTGGTTTAAAGATTGCGATGACCACCTTTGACCTTTGATCAGAGGTACAGAGATCTTGATGAGTTTCTTGGTTTTAGTTAATCAATTTATTATTATTATTATTTTGCTGAAGGAATTGGCTTTATTGTATTCTTTTATTTAAGCTTAATGCTTTGGTTCAAGTTTATATCTAATTTGATCTATAAATTAATTCAGTTGGTAATTTAATTAAACTGAATTGCACTTTAGACTTTATACAAAATAATTTTTGTTAATAAAGTTAATAGAGTTGTGAATTTGACTCAAATATCAAATATAACTAAAAAGTTAGACCGGTTTTTGGCTCAAATCAAATTTATATAGAATTCAATTAGTTGATTTATTAGTTAAGCTTGAATGAATGTTCTGTGGTAATGGATTATGGGTTCTTGTCAGTGTTGGGGAAGGACATTCTACATGGGGCCCATTATTTTGAATATACGATCCACCTAGACAACAAAAAGTTGTATCATGACACTAGTAAGAGAGATGTAGCAGTGTTTGTTTCTAAATATGAGACATGCGAGTTGGTTAAAGTTGAACATCAGAAGCCTAGTGGTTTATTGCTGCCTTAATTTATTCCTGAGTAGGGATGGGAGGAGATTACCTTAGATTTCATCATGAGTTTCCCCAGGTCTAGGCAAGGTGATGATGTTGGATGAGTAATAGTAGATAGATTGACTAAGTTAGCCTATTTTCTACCCATGGGATAGACAAATTTTGTTGACAAGCTGGCTTAGTTGTATGTAAAAGAAATTATTAGATTAAAGCTTATTGTTTTTGATTTGGATGAAAGATTTATTTCTAGGCTGTGGGAGACATTTAAGGTCTAGAGACAAGTTTGAATTTCAGTATGACGTTTCATCTCGTGACAGATGTATGGTCTGAGAGGGTCATTTAGATTTTAAAAAATTTGTTATAGTTATGTATGCTGGAGTTTGAAATTGGGAAGATTACATATTGTTAATTGAGTTTGCTTGCAATAACATTTTCTAGGCAAATATTGAAATTACTCCGTATGAAACTCTTTATGGAGAAGGTGTAGAACACCATTGTCCTGGATAGAAATGGGAGAAAGAAAGTTCATGTATTTTAACTTGGTTGATAGTACTACAGAGAAAATCAGGCTGGCTATGAAAAAGTTGGAAGCAGCTTTGGACAGACAAAAGAGATATTATGACCCGAAACATAGAGGTGTAGAAATCTAGATCGGTGATTTTGTCTTCTTGAAGGTTTGTCCAGTTATGGGTATAAGAAGATTTGAAAAAAGACAGTAATGTTAAGTTCAATGTACATTGGTCCCTTTGAAATTATTCAAAGAATTGAAAATCTTCTAAACTTATTCGGATATCTGATATTTATAGTGTATTTCATGTATTTTTGTTGAGAAAGCAGATTTTTTATCTTAAAAATTGAATTTCTCAAAGTGAAATTTCAGTTCAACCTAATCTGGCCTATAGGGAGGAACCTAAGCAAAATTAATGAAAATTGGATAGATTTTTTTCTCAAATAGAACTTTATAGAAGTTAACAAACTAGGCTTTGTTTGAAACAGGATCGTATTGAGCCATTCTATAACTACTCTTGGGTAGACTTCTATAACCACACTTGGCTAGACTTGAGATCTTATTAAATCACTTGGAGCCACTTTTACACCAGAGTTGAATCAAATTGAGCTCCAATCATTAACAAGATCTAGCATTTTATGTTGATAACACTCTGCTGATTGGTCTTCTTTTATCCTAAATGAGCGGCTCTAATCATTTTATCCATTCTCGATGAGTTATTTTTGGTCTCAGTTCATTTCATTGTCCTAGATTGATTGGTCAAAAGATCATCACTTTCTAATTAGATTAAACAGTGTATGTGTGTTCACAACAAAGCAAGTTTATCTAGGTAATTTTAGAGATAAATACATATAAATCTTTATAATAGACATTGGTGGATCATCAACTGACAATCATTTATTGCCACTTACCTCTTTGACAAGTACTTGATGGGGACATCAGATCATGGAAGGTTTATCAGAGGCGTGGCCGTCGATCTACGGCCATGATTGAGTCATTGTATTTTTGATTTATTTCATGTATTTTCTTATTTACGAAGTCGTATCGTATTTGTTTTATTTAGTTTCCCCGTTGTACCCTTTTATTAAGGCATATCGTATGTAAGCCCTGAGGGTGTTGTCGTCTTTTCTATTTTGAGTCTTATGTAAAAGGCTATTTAAAACCCCTATATTTCTCTTTGTAAGTTAATGAATGATCAAGTAAAATTTTCGTTTATCTTGTTTGGCTTCTCATTAAAGCTTGAGAGTTGGAGTGGAATCCCTAGGAGAGGGAGAATTGCGTAGTACCTACCAACCTAAACAAGTCGGGTTCTTGGTTTTCTTCCCCATCTCTTTTCTTTTCCACTCCCACCACCACCACCAGCCATCATTGCATCCAAGCCCTTCTCCCTCCCCAAGCCATCTCCTCTTTCCGACCGAGCTCCACAAACATCCCAACTAGCCGCCGGCCCCCTTACCCGAATCCTCTCCGCCCGCCGGCCCTAGCCCCCTTTCCTTTTTGATTTCCTTTGCCTAATTTGGATTGGAATAATTGGGACAGATTTTGAATTCAAATTTAATCAATTTGAAATTCAAAATCTTTCTTAAATTATTAAATCTATTTTAGGAAAGTTTCTAAATTAACCCTATTTGAATTTCCAATTTAAATTGGAGTTAATTTAAATCTTTTATAATTCCTAAACCCCAAATAGGAAGCCCCAATCACTTTCCCCCAATCCCCTCCCTTCCGCTTGATGCCGCCGCCCCCCTTCAATAAATCCAATTGGATTTATTTCCAAACTCCCCCACTCTTCTCTATTTAATTCCTCTTGCTTTTGGAAAGTATTTGAATTTGAAATTAAATCAAATCTAGATTTCAAATCTTTCCTCTTAATCCTTTTTGGAATGATCCTAATTTAAATCAATCTGTCAACTCATGATGGATTGATTAAATTAAATCCATAATTCCAAATACATTGCGTCTAAACACTTGCCCCCTTCTCTTGCTTGGCCGAACCCCCCCCCCCCCACCCCCCCATGCCCCCACCTCTTGATTTCTTTCTCAAATCAAACTATTGGAATTAAAGTTCAAATTAATTCCTAATCCCTCCAATTGAAAATATGAAATTTATTTCAGATTTTTCACTTGTTCTTCCCTACTTAACCTACTACTCCTCCCCAACCCCACCCTCTTCCCTTGGCCGGCCACACCTTGTCATCCCACTTCAAGTTGAAGAGAAACTTCTTTCTCTTCAAGAAAGTTTGAGATTACTAGCACCCCTTGGAGGAGATCATCATTTAGCCAGCATGAATGGTCCCGACACTGATTACGGTCTTGTTTATGACGATCACACTTTTGTGCACATTCTCCATTCAACTTTCTTCGACGTCAACCCGAGTATCGACCACATGGTAGAAGACTATATAGAACGTATCTTGGATACCTTGGTGGAAGCAATTGAAGAGCAATTGGAGATTGTCGAGTGGAGGATTGCAACCGATCCTTGACGAAGGCTTCCTAATCACTACCTTTCTTGTATTTTCTAAGTCTAATCTTTTCTTTGTGATATTGATTGTATGGAGGAATGCTTCGGGCTTGAGTAGAGAGGGAGTTGAAGGTAAACTTGAATTATGGAGGTCAACCTTAGAGTCTAAAGGTTTTCTCTTGAGTAGATCTAAAACGGAATATATGGAGTGTAATTTTAGTAGTAATAGACCTAGTGAGGGGATTGTGACTTTGGGTGATCAAGTCATTAATAAGAGTACACGTTTTAGATTTCTTGGATCTATTGTTCAGTGTGATGGTGAAATAGATGGGGATATTATTAGCAGAATTCATGTTGAATGGTTGAAGTGGAGGAATGCTTCGGGCTTGTTATGTGATAGAAATGTACCCCTCAAACATAAGGGAAAATTTCTATAAGATGGTAGTGAGGCCTGCAATGCTTTATGGTGCCGAATATTGGCCATTAAAAGAGAAGCATAATACTAAGTTAAGTGTGGCAGAGATGAGGATGCTCAGGTGGATGAGTGGCTTTACCCTTAGAGATAGGATACGAAATGAGCATATATGTGAAAAGGTTGGAGTAGCTCCAGTAGAAGATAAGATTAGAGAGAGTCGCCTTAGATGGTTTGGTCATATAAAACGGCGGCCTTTCGATGACCCGGTTAGGAGAGTAGAGGTATTAGATTTGACTTATGTTAAGAAAGGTAGGGGTAGACCTCAAAAGACTTCGTTAGAAACTATTAGGAATGACCTTTCTTTATTAGATTTAAACGAGAATTTGACTTTTAATAGGACATAATGGAGAAAAAGGATTCATGTAGCCGACCCCACGTAGTGGGATAAAGGCTTGATGTTGTTGTTGTTGTTGATTGATTGTAATCTTGAAGGTCGCATCTACCTACTTCTGCTAAGCTTAGTAAACGTAGGGATTTGAGCGCATTCATTTGTTTCCTAATCTTATTGTTAGACTAGGGATTTTTGTCGTTGAAAATTACTATGTTTGCATGATGTTATTTTCCTACATTATTTTGATGGTTTAATTCTCTTTATGTGCAATTTAGCCTAAGCGACAGTGACCGCTCTTTTGTTTTGATTATTCATTTGATCTGCTAATAGGCCTATTTGTTATTTCTTTGATCAAAAAGTTATGCAAACTCTACATAAATTCATTGCAAGCATTGTAGTCCCTACATCATCTGGTTTCAGAGTATGGTATGCTCTTTTTGCATGTGTTAGGATCCGTGGTAGAATTTTCTTTCAGCATTTTAGTCATTCCACCATTGCATTTGTGTCATTTAGATTTTAGGTTGTTGTCCTTATCTTTTCATAATCATTTTGGAAGGCATAAGTGTGTTCTAATCATATAAGTTGCTTTCCTTTACATCCTAGTTACGTTAGGTGTCCTGTAGTAAATCCCAATGGACCCGAAACAACTAGGAAGGACCTTAGACTTGTTGGTAGGACAAATGAACAACATTAGCAAGCAATTGAAAGAGAACTAAGCTGATCTACCTGAACATCGTAGGAACACCACTGAGCGATTTGACACACATGAGCGAGCTAGAGACCACTCTACTCCCTACACCCCATCTAGACCACCTTCTATGTATGGAGATGATACATACCCGGATGAGAGACAACATCGTGCCAATCATCGAGCTCCTTACCACGGACATGACCCACATCATGATCTAGACCTGGATGAGAGGCAACATCGTGCCAATCATCGCGCACCTTACCACGGACATGACCCACGTCATGATCCTGATATAGCACTCATGAGAAATATTAAAGTTGACGCTCCTATCTTTGATGACACACTCGATCCCTAGCTCTTCTTGGACTGGGTCGAAGGTATGGACATTTTCTTTAAGTGTTATGACATATCCGAGGCTAGGAAGGTCAGTTTTGCGGAGATGAAGCTCATGGGCAGCGCGAGTCAATTTTGTGCCAACTTAGAGAGCCTTGGGGAAGCTAGGAACGATTACCCCATTACCAATTGGCCATCCATGAAGCAGGAATTCAAGCAAAAGTACTTGCTTCCCTCGTACTTCCCCCAACTATTAGAGAGGTGGAATAGGCTGACTCAGGACAACAAAACAGTTAAGGAGTACATCGCTTCTTTCGATGACTTCCTGATTCGCTGCAAGGGGGAGACCTCTACTACCCCCGCGCAGATCTTATCTATGTTTCAAACGAAGTTGCGAGAGGATCTTCGCAATGACCTGTTTGCTCGAAACGTCACTACACTAGAGAATGCCTACAGCCTAGTGCTTGATTTAGAGGAGACCCATTCACAGCGCCCGAGCCGTTCACATGACTCTAGGCCCTCCTACAGACCAGCTCGTAGTTCCACTCCACACACTTCTACTACCCGACCCACTCTTGGGAGCACGGCCCGACCACCTACAAGTCCTCATGCACCTCGATCTGATTTTAGAAACAAACTTTCCACCCCAGATACCCCTCGGTCCAGTCCCGGGATCAAGTGCTTTCGATGCCAGGGGTATGTGCATATCACTTCTCAGTGTTTTAGTCCCTATAAAGTCTCAATCATCGAGGAGATTACTGAGGAATGAGGATGATCTCAAGCTCGAGGCTGATTAGATCCACCAGGTCGAGGATGAAGGCGAATACTTCGAGGAGGATGACGACACTATGGTCCTCCATTGCCTTCAAAAATTGGATACCTCTCCCATCTGCGTGATGAGATGTGCGCTATCCCACCTGACACCCACGGATGATTGGTGTAGGATCTCGATTTTCCACACCTACACCAAGATCAAACACTTGAACTGTAAGGTCATCGTGGACAGTGGTAGCTGCTTAAATGCTGTTTCTTCTAGCCAAGATTTTAAAAAGCGAAATCGGGAATCGAGGCGTTTTTTCTAAGCGAGGCGAGGCGTAAGCCTCGAGGCGAATCGAGGTGTAAGCCTCAAAACGATTAAAATAAATTAATTTAAAATTATAAATAATGATAAAAAATAATAAAATATTATGTAAATTATGAATTTGAATATTTGTTTTAAGATAATATTACTGGAATACAAGATTTAAAATAAACTCACTTAAAAATAAAACATCCCCTTAGGATCATGACCCAAAGCAGGCTCATCATCACTCCAGGGGTAGCGCCCCTGGAACAAAATTATATTATAAGAGTAATTTTAAAATTCTGCTTGTTGTATGTGCTCAATACCGAGCATGTATCGCTCAGTACCGAGCATGTACTGGCTCGGTGCCGAGCGTGTACTTGCTCGGTACCGAGCATGTACCTAGCAGTACAGAGCATGTACTTAGCGGTACCGAGCATGTACTGAGCGGATGAATGAAAGAAAGCCGAATCAGGAGTTATTCAAGCATTCGTTACTGCACGTCAAAGTCAAGGCCACAACACCGCGTACTTGCTCTTCCGACCTAACCGATGCCTGAACGTTTCTTGCACTCACAACTTCGGCTTCATTTCTTTCCCTGCGTCATCTCCTTCCGACTTTGTCTCCTACACTCACAGCTTTGTCCCTTCCCTCACGGCTTCGTCTCTTTCCCTCACGGCTTCGTCTGTTTCCCTCACGGCTTCTCCTCTAGTTCGCCTTTCAATTCTCAGAGGAAGCCCTAATCCTATACGCGAATTCACAAACACGAATCGGCTGCGTCGTATTTACATATATACCGAAGAAAAAATTTCGAGGCGGTGCCTCATACTGCCTCGAGGCATTACGCTCTAATGCGTACGCCTCGTGCAAAAAAATCATAGGCTTCGCTGGATGGCTCGAGGCGCAAGCCCCGATACGCATGACTTCTGCCTCGATTTAAGGCGCGACTCAATGCGGACGACTCGTCCACTTTTTTAATGGTTGCTTCTAGCATGATATCCAAGTTAGGTCTTTCTGTCGTTCCTCAACCCAACCCGTATAAGGTAGCGTGGGTCAACTCCCCTGCCTTGGAGGTGATGGAACGAAGCTTCGTACCTATCTCCTTTGCTGATTACAAGGAAAACGTTTTGTGCGGTGTGCTGATCATGAATGTTGGACAAATCCTTTTTGGTCGCCCCTTGATCTATGATAACGATCACCTATGTGTTCGAGCATGCGGGCAAAAAGATTAAGCTTTTGCCATCGCAGCCCCGGGTTACGGATGACATAAAATCTAACCCCGCTAAGTCCAAAGAAGGACTAAACCTTGTCACCACCAAGGTTCTGAACGCTGAGGTTGCTCAAGGCGCACCTCTATACGCCTTAGTGGGTCGTGAGATTCCCGCCGAATCTAACGAACCTATGCCTCAGGAAGTCCAGCCTATTTTGGGACAATATGCTGATGTCTTTCCCGATGATCTTCCAGATCAGTTACTTCAACTTAGAGACATTCAGCATACCATAGACTTCATCCCTGGAGCCTCCCTCCCGAACCTGCCACATTATCGCATGAATCCAATGGAACGTGCCGAGCTTAAGAAGCAAGTCGATGAGATACTGCAGGGAGGTTTCATTAAGGAGAGTCTTAGTCGCTGCGCAGTGCCAGCCTTTTTTATACCGAAGGACGGGTCATGGAGAATGTGTGTTGATAGTCGTGTTATTAACAAGATCACCGTCAAATATCGATTCCCTATTCCAAGACTGGTTCATATGCTCGATATGATGACGGGTGCCACATTATTGTCCAAAATAGATCTCAAAAGTGGGTACCACCCGATCTGGATCCGACCCAGAGATGAGTGGAAAACTGCCTTCAAAACCAAGGATGGTCTTTACGAGTGGTTAGTCATGCCTTTTGGGTTAAGTAATGCTTGTGCCCGGTTATGGGAATGTTTGTTGTCGTCTATTTTGACTACATTCTTATTTACAGTCAGTCGATTAGCCAGCACTTGGACAACTTAAGGCAAGTTTGTGAGGTCTTGAGGAAGGAACAACTTTATGCCAATCATATGAAATATACCTTCCTTGTAGATTGCCTCATCTTTTTGGGCTTCATCGTTTCAGCCAAAGGGGTTTCCGCAAACCTCGAGAAGGTGAGTGCCATTATGGAATGGCATGTCCTTTAGAATATTCGGGAAGTCCGCAGCTTCCACGGATTAGCCACCATCTATAGGAGATTTATTCGGAATTTTAGCACTATTGTATCTCCTATTATTGATTGTTTAAAGAAGGGTGATTTCCACTGGACCCCGGCAGCCACCAGAGCTTTTAATGAGATCAAACAAAAGATGGTGGAAGCCCTAGTGATGAGACTTCCTGATTTCTCCAAAGTCTTCGAAGTAACCTGCGATGCTTCGGGGGTCGGAATTGGAGGAGTCCTCTCCCAAGAAGGTCACCTAATAGCTTATTGTAGTGAAAAACTTAACGATATTCGGCAGAGTTATTCCACGTATGACAAAGCGTTCTACGTTGTGATGCAATCTCTTCGTTTTTGGCAACACTTCTTGCTCCCGCAAGAGTTTGTAATTTTCTCGTATCACGAAGCTCTGCGTTGTATCAACTCTCAAAAGAAATTAAATGCTCGGCATGGTCGATGGGTTGAGTTCCTTCCGGAGTACACATAACCTTAGACATAAGGCGGGAGTTGAAAATAAAGTTGTCGAAGCTCTCATTCGTCGTATGATGACTACTACTGAAATACGAGCAGAAGTCGTGGAATTTGACCAAATAAAGATGGACTTTTTAGAACGCCCCGACTTCAAGGGACCTACTCTCTCTTGTCCACGGGCAGCACGCGCCTTGTGGACGATTTCCTATTGGAGGATGGTTATCTCTTCAAAGCCCAGCGGCTTTGTATCTAGAGCACCTCCCTTAGGGAATTTCTTGTCTAGGAACTCCACACCGGTTTGGGAACTCCACGCAGGAGGTCTCGCTGGGCACTTCGGTCAGGACAAAACTATTGAAGCCGTAGAATATCGCTTCTTTTGGCTCAGCTTGAAGAGAGATGTCGGTCGCATGGTCAGTCGGTGTCACACATGCCAACTGACCAAGCAACGTATGCAAAACACGGGTCTTTACACTCTTTTGCATGTTCCTAGTTGTCCTTGGCAGGATGTTAGCATGGACTTCATCTTAGGCCTGCCCAAGACACTTCGTAGGAATGATGCCATTTGCGTTATAGTTGATCGATTCTCCAAAATGCCTCATTTCTTCCTTGCTCCAAAACATCCGACGCCTCTCATATTGCGAAGTTATATTTCAATGAGGTGCTTCGTTTACATGGTTTACCCAAAACCATCGTATCGGACCGGGAAGTGAAGTTTACTAGCTATTTTTGAAAAACCCTGTGGATGAAAATGGGTACTAAATTACAATTTTTCACTGCCTCTCACACACAAACGGATGGTCAGATTGAGGTAGTTAATAGGAGTTTGGGTAACCTGTTGCAGTCTTTGGGTGGCGAGCACATTAGAGATTGGGATTCCATTTTTCCTATTGCTGAGTTTGCTTATAATAATTCTATTAACTGATCCACTGGCTTAAGTCCTTCTGAAATTGTATACGGGTTCAAACTTAGACAGCCGTTAGACCTGATACTCATGTGTTCAAGGTATAGGATCTTTGAGTTTGCATCTTAATTTGCATCCCATTTGCATGAACTTCATAAAGAAATTTCATAACAAATTGAAAGGAGCAATAATGAATACAAACTATATGTGGATTTAAAACAACATTTTAAAACTTTTGAGGTTGGTGACTCCGTGATGGTGTGGATTTGTCCAGAATGCTTCCCGCAGGAAATTGTTAAGAAGTTGCATACTGAGAGTGCTGAACCATTCAAAATACTTAAGAAAATTAATGATAATGTTTATGTAGTAGATATGCCTGTAGATTTCAACATCAATCCCTCTTTTATTATAGAAGATTTAGTTGTGTATGAAAGTCCTGATTTTAACCGTCCAAATCCACTCATACAGCTGCCTTGTGTGATCCCACCATGTGAGATCCCAAACCTACCTCTACTACCAAATATTCCTAAATCACCCATAGCAGAAAAGGTGGACGTAATCCTAAGTGATGATATCATATCCACAAGGGAAAGTGGACGAAGAAGATACTTGATCAGGTGGAAAGGAAAGCCCGAGTTGGAGGATACCTGGCTAAATCGCGAGGAGTTGCAGCAGATTGACCCGGATGCACTAGAGATCTACGAGAGCACCAGAGATACTTACTCGATGAAGTCGAGCTTTCCCTCACCCCGAGAGAATGATGGGGGCATCAAATCATGGAAAGTTTATCTGAGGGGTGGCCGCCGATCTATGGCCACGATTGAGTCATTGTATTTTTGATTTATTTCATGTATTTTCTTATTTATGATGTCGTATCGGGTCATTGGAAGGCCTCCGTTTATTTAGTTTCCCCGAGGTTCAACCACATGGTAGAAGACTACATAGAGTGTATCTTGGATACCTTGGTGGAAGCAATTGGAGATCGTCGAGTGGAGGATTGCAACCGATCCTTGACGAAGGTTTCCTAATCACTATCTTTCCTGTATTTTCTAAGTCTAATATTTTATTTGTGATATTGATTGTAATCTCGAAGGTCACACTACTTACTTCTGCCAGGCTTAGTAAACGTTGGGATTTGAGCGCATTCATTTTTTTTCTAATATCATTGTTAGACTAAGGATTTTTGTCGTTGAAAACTACTACGTTTGCATGATGTTATTTTCCTATATTATTTTGATGGTTTAAATCTCTTTATGTGCAATTTAGTTTAAGCGACAATGACCGCCCTTATGTTTTGATTCTTCGTTTTATCAAATAATAGGCCTATTTGTTATTTCTCTAATGAAAAAGTTGTGCAAACTCTTCTTAAATTCATTGCAAGCATTGTAGTCCTACATTAGTATTGTTTTGTCTTGATGGGATAATAACTTTTTCATCCTTTGATAAGGCTAAGAGCAGTGTTTGAAACTTGCTTGTGTAGATTAAGTCTACGGTTTAGTTCCTCATTATTTCTTAGCTTTTGGACTTCTCTATTCACAGTGAGTTCATTAGCGGAATAGAAGGTGAAAGGAATAACCTCAAACATTAAGGTGAGCTTGAGTATTTTATTTATTCTTATTTTTACTCTTGTTGTTTTGGTTAGCTTATGTTAATCGTCTTGATTCATTTGTTTCCGGCCATTCGGATCCTCACTAGAATTAACAGGGATTAAGATGTAGGCATGTAGCACTCAGCTACATTAGGAATGCCTTGGTTATGTCCAGAATCCCAATAAATCACCCTGATATTACAACATTTCATATATACAATCGTGGGCCTCATCCAAGTTAAAAGAGGGAGGGTGATCAATTCTCTCTTTCATTTGACATACTGTCTCACCGAGAGGAGGCTAAATTGAGTATTAAATTTTTATGAAGAGTTTTTCAGCTTCTCTCATATATTTCTGTACTTTGATGGACTCGAGCCTTTATTTTACTTGGATAGCATTGGAGTTAATGTTCGTTACCTGGACGCCACTAGTTTAGGGCTGCATTATGGGATATGAAGACTTGCTTTGGATGCTACAAATTTAAAACCACCTTAGAAGCCTGAATGACCATTCCATCAGATTTAGGGTCTTTAATAAGGGCTTTGTCAGCAGAGGAGTTCGGGAATGGGAGACATACCTTAGTGTCCTCCAAATGTTAATCTCATTGCTCTACTTACTGAGATAAAGGGCTAGGCTTATAGTTATAACTATTGGAGAGATAATTTTTTGCTAAATCTCTTGGAACCAATCACAATGGGACCTTGTCGAAGGTGACAAGCGGGGCATTTCGGTATTGTTGTATGCTACTATGTCAGACTCAACAATTCGAAGAAGACACTTAAAGGAAATGCCTCTACAAAGCTATTAAATGGCATCAATGCTGGTTTCCATTGAAGGAGACAACAACTGCAATTGAATCGTGGAGTAGGTTGTGTAGGCGTTTGTTCCAAATGGCTATCATGAAAGGTGATTCATTATGGGTTTTATTGGATATGCAGACAAGAACCTTTTATCAAGCTGCGATTTGGTAACCCTCTCTATACACAACTTATTCCAATGCCCCTGAAGACATTTGATCCAAGTTTTAATCAAATTAGGGAGATACAATTTGATTACAAGGAGTTGAGTTGGGCCAAGAACCAAATTCATTTAACCATTGTGATCGAACTTAAATTAAACTTGCATGATGGAGTCAGAATTTTGTATAAGGTTGATCAATTCTAAATTGTTTGGCATATTTTGAGCGAGCCATTTTGTTTGATTAAGCGATTGTGCTTTACTTTATAAAGATATCATGTAACTTGAGGTTTAATCTACAAGTCATATATAGATGG
The DNA here is from genome assembly GCA_022539455.1 of Dendrobium nobile. Taxonomy (NCBI): domain Eukaryota; kingdom Viridiplantae; phylum Streptophyta; class Magnoliopsida; order Asparagales; family Orchidaceae; genus Dendrobium; species Dendrobium nobile. The sequence continues at coordinate 49,032,194 of CM039733.1, forward strand.
CTAGGATTAAGTTCCAGCTACTAGTAAAAGATAAATTGGTGATTGATTTAATGAGCCCTGGTTAACTTCCTTGGATTAAGCTAAGTGATCTGCTTTTGACCGAAAGTAATTGATTGAATTGACTTTAAACAGGACTCAATTGTATGCACCATAAGGGTTTTAATAGATGATCACATGATTGATTTGAGAATTCAGAGCATGAGTTTAGGTACATCAAGTCCAATCAGGTAGATCAAGCTAACACTCGTCAATTTAGATTAAGCAAACTTCCGGATTGCAGCATTTCTGCAGGATCTCTATAGGCTAGTTCATCATTAATTTAGGTAGAAATTAGGGTGTTAATGACTTATATTTATCTTAGACTTAATTGAGCATAATAAGTTTTTTTAGGTCAATTAAGATGATTTGATGGAAGTTTTTTTGTTAGTGCCAAGGGCGATTATACTTTTAACTAAGGTTAGTCCTTGCTTGTGGCTAGTTGAAGATTACTTAATGCTACTTGATTTGAATTGGTCAAAATTCTAATTAGCATGGCCTTTAGTAAACTTGTAGATGACCATTACCACATAGCAGTATTTAACTTGTGATTTATTTTCTTGTGGTAATCAATTAAGCTACACTAATAATCTGTTGAGGCTCTGTTAACCTCTGTGTAAACCACAGAAAATAGGAATAAAATCATGAATCCTGCATACAAACCTCGTATTGGTCGAGACGCCAAAATCTCCGAGAATCCTGCCCGAAATCCCGCCGAATCGCTGAAATCGGCGCCGCTTCTGTCCAAACCCCGTAAATCCTGCGAAAATCCTGCTGTGCTCGCGTCTATTCCCGCAAATCCTGCGACCGTTGTTCAAAACGACGCTGCACCTCGTCGTTAAATAGGAGAGGAAGACACCTCCATTCGGCTGCTCTACCTTCTCACGTCGAATCCCTGCTCGTCTCTCTCCCACGACATTCTCTTCCGCTCTTCTCACGATCTCCCTCCTCCCATACGAACACCTCTCAGCCGCACGAAACAGCCCCGACCTCCACTCCATTCCGCCGAACTCCTCCCTGCCTTCCCCTAGCCGACGTCCGACCCTCCTCTGGCCGAGAGAGAGAGAGAGAGAGAGAGAGAGAGAGAGAGAGAGAGAGAGAGATACACATACTTGTAGCCGACTCCAGCAAACCGAGCTCTTCTTGCCACTGCCCTGTCCGATCCCGTCCAGAGGATCGACCGAACTCCTCCCTGCCGTGCGCGCCGCCCGACTCCGGTTCCTCCGTCGTTGGTCGACTCCATTCCGACCTCCTCCCTCCCTTCTTGTTTGATCGGAGCAAACAACAAGAGCTCGCTTTGTGTGAAGGTAACATTCTCCCTTCCGCACACTCATTCGGCCAAATCCCGTAAGCAGAGAGAGGAGGGGAGAGACATTAAGGGTTTTAATTAAAATTAATGTTAATTAATTTTAATTAAAATTTCTATTAATTATATTAGTTATAATTGTTCTAATTAATTATAATCATTATAATTAATTATAATTAATGTTAATTAATTAATTTTAATTAAAGATTATTTTAATTAATTATAATTAACTTTAATTAACTATAATTATTGATTTAATTATAATCATTAGAATTAGTTATGATTAATTGTAAGCAATTAATCATAATTAATTTTAATTAATTATAATTAATCTTAATTAAAGTTAATATTACTTAATTATGGTTAATTATTATTATTTTTTTAATTAAAATTAATAATATATTAATTATAATTAATTAAAAAATATTTATGATTAATTATAATAATTCATAATTAATTATAATAATTCATAATTAATTATAATTAATTAAGGGCAATTATAATTTTATATTATAATTAATAAAGTGGAGAAATACAAGTGCTTCTTCCCTCGATCCTCGATCCAACCTCCAGCTATTCCCTCCACTCTCTTACCTCGACATTCGTGTCGGACCGGCAAACCACCTAAGCACGTCTTTAGTGGCCGTGGTAGGAGGGAAACCGGTGCGACACCTACGACGAGGTGGGCGAGTGACCCCTCGATCCACGTGTCAACCACGACAACCCCGCGGAGGTATGAATTCTTCTAAGCTCAAAACCTTGCTTCAATGTCCGTGGCAAACTGGAGAACTGTCCTAAGCACGCCTTTATTGGCCGTGGTAGGATGGAATCCCGGTGCGGCACGTACGGCGAAGCGGAATCACTTATAAGTACCCCCGGGCGGGGGGAAAGCAATTGTTACCTTTCAAAAATGTCTTTTTAAAACCCCATGCACGCCTTTATTGGTCGTGGTGGGAGAAAACAAAAAAATACAACTACCGCGGTGTCTCACCAACACCAACCGTGCACGTCTTTATTGACGTGGCGGGTAGGCGGTCTCTTGGTTTTTCCCCTAAACGGGGGAGACGCCGGGAGTCTGCCGAAATTTTGTCTGAAATACAGACAATGACTTGGAACAAAATTGGACTTATGGACTTGATTCAAATAGACCTAATTGAACTTAAATTCAAATAAATTTGAAAATATAAGATTTGGAGCTTACATTTGATTTAAAAATCAAATGATTAGAGCAATGAATTTGAACTTGCAAAGTGAACTTTTATTGAACTCAAAGCTTGTGGACATCAAACTTGAACAAGACTACAAGAACTTGATTGGAACATTAAGCCGACAAGGCTTGGACTTGAAATGAACAAAGACATGACTTGGACTTTTAAACTCAAACAAGATTTGAGTTGGACTATTGTGGACAATGAGCTTGAACTCTACAAATACCATTCGGGGATTCTTGCAAATGAACTTGTTTTGAACACCAATTTGAGTGAGCAAATGAACAATACTTGGACTCAAATGATATTGCTCTTAACTTGAATAAATAATTTAATCAAATGAATAATCAATATAATGATTGATTTGATTAATAGCACTAAGCTTTCAAAATGAGAAAAGAAATATCATTGCAATTTGAAGGTGAATACCAAATGATCTTATGGAAGTGTTGAGAATAAAACTCAAACATACAAACATGAGACTCATGAGGGTGGGGCATCCAAGCATGGTCAACATACAAACAAGAGCCAAGTGGGAATGCAAATCTAACTTGGAGGTTAGACATAACTAAGACAAAATATCAACAAGGAACTTTATTAGAATGATGATACAATATTTCCAATGAAATATTGAGAGACTACCATTTCAATTCAAATGCATATGGAAATGTACAAACTTGTGGATCAACGAAATTGCAAGGTGTCATTTACTCATAAATGATGATAGCATAATATGGCTCCAAGGAATTTTAAAATCTATATGCAATTAGCGATCAACCAGCTCATGATACTTATCTTAATCATGTAGTTGAATAATGTGAGATGATTTCAACAATTACACTAAAGTACAATGGACATGATAGTCTAACAGTCAAGAATAACCTACAAGCAAACACATCAGACTCTCAATGCATTCAAATGGCGAATGATGAAAAAACAAAATGGGCTTAGAATATCCAGCTAAGTCTATTTGAGAATGACATTTGTATCATTCAATCAACTACAACGAGAGAGACAATGAAATAAGATCTGCAATACATACATTCTCTTTATAAATATGGATGTATGTATAATATGTCACTTATGGGTAGATGCAGAAGGACTTCAGTAAATGCAGTATCCTGAAGTCAATTTCAGTCTGAGAAGGAAGACATCTACCTACCTACATGCAGCAGTAGCGGATGTACTGAAAAGATCAATGCCACAACAAAATGCATGAAAACTACGACAAGTGCAAGCTCATATGATCCAAGGCAGGAGATTAGTTAGTGCACTATGACCTACCTACAAGAATCAACAAATAGTGCACGACAGTCTACCTGTACGAAGCAGTGAACAATTCTATCCAGAAGCTGCTACGCCACGCCACCGGATCTGCAGCATTCGTACAAGCAGACAGAAGGCGTCTACAATTATTTCAAAATACCCCCTGCACGTGCACTATAAATTGTGTACACATAGTTACACTAAAGGGGGAAATATATTCTCAACCCGCATGTGCCCCAGCGAGCGTGTTATTGGTACACACGTGACGTCTAGGGATGCCGCGCGGATTGACAAGTGAATTCAGGTTCGAACACGATCCTCCTATACGGATTAATAGGAGTCGACAAGGTTCGAATCAACAAATAAATATGTGGCCGTGATAACCAGAATATTTATTTTAATGCATTCATATTAGGCCTTCAATGCCTAAAATTAAAAGAATTCACTTTCAAAGGCTCAAAGCTTATAAGAAACCCGATCCTCTGTCGCCAGCCCGACAGAGTGACAAGGTTTAATCCATAAAGAGAAATGACCCCAAACACCCCGATGATGGCCGTGTTGAATGCAGATCTCAACCGGAGGGGTTCTCAAATATTTTCAAATATCTCCCAAATATCCAAAAGTCCATTCCAAACATTTTCAAATTCCACCCAAATACCCAAAACTCCAGAAAATCCAAAACCCAAAATCCCAAAAATATCCAAAATTTCATATATTTAAAATCTGAAATCTATCCATCAAAAACTTAAAGCAAAATCCATCCGCCCTCCGCAACAGTTTGTCGAGGTGGACAAATTAAAAAACACTTCAGCTCTCAAAGAGCTAATGCCTGGTCGAAAATATCACTAGGATCCATTCTCAAACAATCTTTTGCCAGTAAGGACGTGGTACGTGTCCTCTAACCGGCAGTTTCGCCGCCAAATGGCACTGCAGGTAAACGGTTATGACCCGGGGCCCTCTGAACCGAGTGGTTTTGCCGCCAAATGGCACCACAGATAGCGGTTATGGCCAGAGCCAATACGCTCCTTAATGGCGTTAAATCCTTGAGATATGAATCAATAGGATATGATCGATAGGGCACAAAGCCCTCTGTTAGCTAAGGTGGATTCAAATTTGTCCCCTTAGACAAACCTTCACCCCGGTCTACAAGGTCCCCTTGGACGAAGCAACCCATGGCTGCCGACAAGGATTCTTCTGTCAGGTTGGGTCGACTACCTCCTCTGACTAAGTAGACCAGGGACCACGATGACCCGGGATGACGGAACCATGGGATCTTGATCGGGTCCATCATCCATTCCCCCACCATCCGCTTTAAGTGTTAGATGGTGAAGTTTCTATTTTAAGCATCAAACTATTTCCAAATCCAATCCTCAAATTTCCAAATCCAATTTCTACCAATATCAAAATTAATTGCTGCTACTATATGCCAGATAACACGTATTCTCTACGTATCTGATTGACGACTAGCCTTAATCGAAAGTTCTCTCTCGTGATCGGGAGGGGTAATTAACTATAGGGGCTTGCGCCTATAGGAAACCAGAACTCAGATCATAAAGTCCTCGCAAAATGAGGGCGAAATCTCTGGGTAGTGTCTTATCTACAAACCCATCTGCCTTCCAAAATTTACCTCGGAACTTATTCAGTTAAAACTCCCTCGCCGAATAAGAAGAGCGAGCGGAGGCCGGGGCCGAATTTTCGGAGCCCACAGATTTCTGGCGACTCCGCTGGGGATTGGTTTCTCTTTCCATCTCTGGCTAGTCATTTATAAGCTATAGTAGCAGCTATATCAAATCGTACTCAAAATTCTGAGTTTTCCAAAATGATCGTTTAATGATTTAATACTCTGAATTTTCTAAAAATGATCATTCAACAAATTCATTTGGCATTCAGTAAAATTTTAAATTTATTTTTATTATTTGTTTATGCTAATGATTTTTGTTCATTTTTGTTTGTGTTCTGTGCAAGTCTCTGCATTTTGAAAGTGCGGGGTGATGTATCAGATTCTGATTACTAACCCTTGCCTTTCATTTATGCAGATGGATCTACAGAACACCCCGATGACCGTCCAACTAGGACGAGGAGCCAGGATCCAACTGGCTAATGCTGTTATAGAGACCGGAAACACTGGAGCTACCATCCAATTTGGTAGTGTTGATTTTCCAGCTGTTGTTGCAAGAGCTTCTGGAGCTCCTACTCGTCGTGTGCTTCTACCAGCGCTGCGACATACTGCCGAAGATCCTCCCAGGAGGATTTCTGTATTTGAAAGGCTATCCCAGCCTGAAATTCCAACCACCAGAAGAGTTGTGAATGGTGGAAAAATTTCTATGGTGACTGCCAACACCACTACCCTGCCAACTAGAATGTCTGCACTTGGAAGGTACGATGCTGAAGCCTCCTCATCTGGAGGAAGGCCTACAAGGAGGCAGAGAATAAAGATGAATGCTGAAATTCGAGCTCAGCAGCAACATCTCCCTGTTCACCCTTCAAATATGCCAGCCCAAGAGCCTGAGGCTAATGTTCCTACCAGGAACAAATTTTCTGATCTAAAATGGGTGAAAAGGAACAGCTCTACTGGAGAGCTAAAGAAATCCTTCTGGGACCAAAGATCTGAAATCCCAGCTCCTCCAAAGAGAAAAGAACCTGAAACTCTCTCAGCCCGGGTCTATCGGGTCCTGAAGACTGTAAAGGAGAAAGGTCTGAAAAAGAAAAAGTTCCAACGACCCTTAGAGATTGAGACTAGAGGAAACCCGCCAAGGGAAAGCCTATCCTTTGCGTCAGAAAGAAGAGAAAGAAGATATACCCCACGCGGTGAGCATCGGGGTGTGACACCTGAATCATATGTTCAGGGATCCACCGCCGAAAGGTCCCGGTGGAGAGGAAAACAAGTCTGGAGGCCAAAGCCTCAAAGAAATGAAGAACAAAGAAGAGAAAGGAGGACTGATATGGGCGTGACATCTGGTGAGGCTTCCCGGAGATCTGCCCCAGTTTACAAACAACGTCAGAAGTGGGCCCCAAAAAGAACCCATAATGACACTCCTCCAGACGGTAGACACATTGGAGAATCCTCTAGGGAATCCCGTCGCCTTTCATCCCCTCCAAAAGAAGAAACCAACTTTGACCGCAGTCCGCTGGTTGAAGAAGTCCCCGTGCCTAACCAAGAGCCGGAAATCCAGTGGCGGCGCCGGTCGGAGATCCGAGTACTAGAAGATGAAGGAAATATGCAAGGGGAAGACAACATTGAAGAAAAAGAATTCCTTGAAGGGGAAGAAAATATTGAAGAAAATATTGATGAATTTATGGAGGAAAATTTAGAAGAAAATATTGATGAATTTCTAGAAGAAAATCTAGAAGAAGAAATTCAAGAAACAAATGACACTCTGGACATGGAAGTTGTCTATATGGTGAGACACACCAATGCTAATGAGGAAGCTTATTATGATGATGGTGAAGATGAAGACGAGCAACAACCGCCAATTAGGCGAGTTTATCAACGTCGTCGTGAAGCTGGGTCCACCACTGGTAGAGGTGGTCATTCACAAGCTGAAGAAGAAAGAGAAGAAGCCGAGGAGAATCCCTTCGCTGACGAGAATGTCACACTTGCAGAAATGCAAAGACATATGAGACGACAAATGAGAGCCAAAGACAGAGAAATCTCTCAGTTGAATGAGAAGATGACTGAGATGATGACTCAAATGGGGGCAATGATGCAGATGATGCAGAGAACTGCCGCTGTTGGCGCCATGCCCAATCCTCCTCAGGATCCTCCAAATTTTTAAATGCCTCAAGCCTCGGGAGTACGAGATAATCCTGAAGGTGGTCGCGAAACTCATAATGTCACCCGTCAGCCCACTCCGCAGAATATTGCAAGTACTTCCGAGCCCGTGACTGCTGCACAGTTGGAAGGAATAATAACAGAAAGAATCAGGGCTATTATAGCTGTTGACCAAGCAGAAAAGTTGGTGGGCAAGGGTCGTCCATATCCTGCTGAATACGACCAAGTACCATACCCGAAAGGGTATTCGGTCCCAAAGTTCAACACTTTCAACGGTAATAACAATCCCAGGCAGCACCTGGCACAGTTTAAAGCCACCTGTGGGAATACAGGAGGAAATGACGCCCTACTCTTCCGACAATTCGTTAGTAGTTTGACAGCAACTGCTTTCGAATGGTACGCTGAACTGCCAAATGATTCTGTGAAAACCTTCGCAGAATTAGAATCTATGTTCGTGAAGAGGTTTGCTAGTGCAACAGAGAAGATCACGATCGCTGACCTCGCTCTTGATAAGAGAAAAAGAGAAGAATCAGTGACCAAATACATCACTCGCTGGCGAAATCTAAGTATGAAATGTGAGCAGCAGTTAGAAGAAGAACACGCAGTACAGTTGTTAATGGGCAACATTGATGATAAGATGCAACCCTTCCTGTGCATGGCTACGATAAACACATTTCAAGACTTGCTCGACAGAGTGGCCAAATTTGAAAAACTGAATTTGTCCAGATCAGAAAATCACTCTGATAAGCTCAAAAAGGCTAAAGCCCCGGGTGCTAGAAGGGGTGAGGCCGACTCTACGTTCTTCTCTAGAGCTGATAGAGAAAAGCAGCTAATTTACAACGTAGACAAAGACAAACAGCCGATGCAATATCAAGAAAGGCCTAAGCAAGTCTACAACCCCAACCCCCAACCGAAGCTGATATTAGGGGGAAATGATAAGCCACGAACTTATCAAGGTGGTGTAGAACACCCGAGACAAACAACAGGAACTGGTGATAGAACGTTCCAATCCCTTAAAGATAAAATGAATAAAGAGTATTCATTCAAAAGAGAGTGTTGCCAAATTATTTCGACAAGTGTCGAGATCGGGTTTAGAACTGCCTGAATGCAAGAGGCCCGAAGAGTCGAAGCACACTGGTGATCCAAATTATTGCCCATACCATCGGGTACTCAGCCATCCTATTGAAGATTGCTACATCTTCAAGGATTTGCTTGAAAGAAAATATCAAAAAGGGGAGATAACATTATCCGACAATGTGTTGTCTCATCCTAAGAAGGAATCAGCTCGGGTGGTTACGTCCTCTTCCGTACCTCTGGTTGAAGAAAGAAGAAAAGAGAAGAAGCCAGTTCAAGAAGAACAGTGGGAGACTGCGGTCTCCAAGAAGACTGTGAAAATGTTAAAACAGCTTGAAGGAGTTCCAGGTGTAAAGTGGAAGTCTCCTGTTGAGCCTATGATAAGTTTGAAGGCATTGCCGGTGGTACGACCTTCTACTTCAAAACAGTTCTCCAACCAAGTTGGTTCTTCAAAGACTGTAAAGAAGAAATCATCCAAGAAGAAGACCAAATTGAAGAAGCCCAAGGAGAAGATGACCGCAACTCAGAGGGTTATCGACAGTTTGGATGAATACTACCAGACTGTGAGGCGACCTATCAAGCTTGCTGACTTCATGACGGAGCTTAAAATTGATGAAGCTGAAGAAGATGATGAGAATTCTCTTCCCAAAGAAGTATGTCGGGTCATCTCAGTGGCGCCGAGTACCTCGATAAAAGAGGAACACACAGAAGTACCCTCTGAATCCTGTATGATGGTTTTGCCAATGGATTACAGTTCGGAGGAGGATTTGTATTTTCCAGAGGGAGACGAATCAGATCCTAGCATAGCATCTCGGATGGGACATGTAAACCTGGGTAGTGATTCTGGATCAACAAATGAGTCCCTAGATGCAACGATGGCTGACTCTGAAGAAAATGTACAGTCAAATGACTCTGAACCGGAGGAGATTGCTCAAGTGCAGTTAAGAAGCGGCAAAATACTGCCGCCTCCACCGAAGAAAGGGGTCTCCAATAAAGATAAGGAGAAAGAGATAATCATCAATGACGATATTATCCCTGAAGATACCAAGAAGAAGAACACTTCAGCCAATGGGATAGATTATAATATCTTATCCCATCTAAGAAAAATTCCAGCACAGCTCAGCATATACGATGCCTTAGTGATGTCTAAAGACCTTCGGGAGACTCTGATTCAGGCTCTAAAAGATCCCGAAAGATATGAGGCGTATTTTGCTGAACGCAATTTGACTTAGGTTCTGCAAGCTCGAAATGAGCCATTCATTACTTTCTCCGAAGAGGACATGATGCTCGGAACTGCAGACCATAATCGTCCTCTGTATGTTACTGCAGAGAGCGATAAACTGATTATCAGTCGAATCCTAATTGATCCTGGGTCCTCCGTAAATCTGATAAGCTTGAAAGCACTGAGATCTCTCTGCCTTGATGTGGAGCACCTCGGGCCAGATAAGTTGATGGTGCATGGTTTCAATGAAAAAGGGCAGAAAACCCTCGGGTCATTCATGCTTCCTCTTGTATTTGGAGAGCTTCATACAGAAGCTAAATTTCATGTGATTGATGCGGATACTTCGTTCAAGGCGCTGCTAGGTCGTCCCTGGTTGCATGAGTATGGCATTGTCCCGTCAACATTACACCAGTGTATGAAATATCTCAAAGATGGAGAAGAATTCAGGATCTCTGGTGATATTCAGCCTTTTACAATTCATGAAGCAACAGTTTATGAAGATGCACGATATTTCATGCCAAAGAAGCAAAAATCTTTGAGCTCCCTCGAAGCTAGAGCATCAAACTCAAAGACTGTAAAGCGACCTGAACGAGAAAGTGAGAAGAAGCAGGTGGGGAGAAAGAAGGCAATGCCGACTCTTCCCAAAGCACCGACCATTCCAAAAGAAAAGAAACATGTACCTCATCTTGGGAGTGACACAGATGAAGACGATGTTATTCCTGCCAAATCTCGAAAAGTATGTCAATCCACGGACGAATGGAGTAGGCAAGTCGAATATTCAAGTGATGATTATGACTACGACTCCATCTACATGAACACGGTGCAGAATGTGTTCTCTAGAAGAATTGATAGCCTATCAATTTCTGATAGCGTACTTGTAGTCACACGTGTTCCTTTGCAACACTTCAAGGAAATCATCCCGCGCGAGATGCATAAAGTTGAAGAACTAGCTACCCTATATCTTCCTCCTCTTAAAAATGGGACTGTGCCAGGGAATGTACTATATTCTACGGGAATCCATGAAGAAGAGAATCATGACTGGGATTGCATGTTCATCGACTCCGATGAATTATTCCCTACGAGGCTACCCAGGTTCAATACCAAGAATATTCAAAGAATGCTACGAAAGCAAGTCAATATTCCGACCACCAAGCGACAACTTCGTACAAGCCTAGGCCTTTGGTATGGAAGGAATCCGTGTCCATTACGGCAGAAGGATGCAGATGCATATAAAGGTATCGGGTTCATCAAACGAAAGTGTCTCCGGAAAGAGACTTGTCGGGCAATCACATGCACGGAAATCGAATCCGAGGAACATGGTGCTGAAGAAACATACGAAGCTGATGATTATGATGAACAACCCTTGGAAGCCGAGCCTGCACCAGAAGAGCTTGAAGATGGCGGACAGGCAGCTACCATGGATGAACTAAAAGAAGTCAACTTGGGGACCGAAGAAGATCCTCACCCAACCTTCATTAGTTCTCTCCTACCCGAAGAACAAATAGAAGAAATAAAAGAACTCCTCTGTGAATTCAGGGACTGCTTTGCCTGGACATATGCTGAGATGCCCGGCTTATCCCCTGATGTAGCAGTTCACAGATTAGCAATCAAACCGGATGTAACACCCGTCAAACAAGCTCCAAGAAGAATGAGATTGGAGATTGAGGAACAGGTGATTGCTGAAACAAAGAAGCTTATAGATGCAGGCTTTATCCGAGAAGAAAAGTATGCTGATTGGATTGCCAATATTATCCCAGTGAAGAAGAAGAATAGGCAGATTCGTATCTGCATTGACTTCAGGGACCTCAACAAGGCGTGCCCAAAAGACGATTTTCCACTCCCTGTATCCGAACTCCTGGTGGACAACACTTCCAACTATGACATGTTCTCCTTCATGGATGGATCGTCAGGATACAATCAAATCAAGATGGCGCCCGAAGATGAAAAACATACATCGTTCAGAACGCCCATCGGCATTTTCTGCTACACAGTCATGCCCTTTGGCTTGAAGAACGCTGGTGCCACCTACCAGCGGGCGATGACTCACATATTTGATGATTTGATACATCAGAAGGTCGAGTGTTATGTAGATGACCTTGTCGTCAAAAGTCTTGGCCGAAATGATCATCTAAAAGATCTTAGAATCGTATTTGAGAGAATCAAAAAATTTGATCTGAAGATGAATCCTCACAAGTGTGCATTCGGGGTCTCCTCCGGTAAATTCCTGGGTTATGTTGTTCGTCATCGAGGCATAGAAATCGACCCCAACAAAATTAAGGCAATCACGGAGATGCCACCACCAAGGAACCTTCGACAGCTTCGCTCGCTGCAAGGACAACTGGCTTTCATTCGGAGATTCATATCAAATCTATCGGGTAGGTGCCAGCCATTTTCAAAGCTAATGAAGAAAGATGTTCGTTTTAAATGGGACGGAGAATGCCAAGAAGCGTTTGATAGCATCAAGAGATATCTGCTGAATCCGCCTATTCTAGCAGCGCCAATTCCGGGGAAGCCTCTTATACTGTATACAGCTGCACTAGAAGAGTCCCTCGGAGCACTATTGGCCCAGAATAATGAAGAAGGAAAAGAAAATGCACTCTACTATATCAGTCGGAGATTGATTGGAGCAGAAAGCCGTTATTCTCCTATTGAAAAGCATTGCCTGGCGCTGATTTTTGCAGTTCAGAAACTCCACCACTATATGTTATCCCACAAAATCACACTGATATCAAAGATCGATCCGCTGAAGTTCTTGATGACAAGACCAACGTTGACAGGTCGTCTGGCCAGGTGGGCAGTATTGTTATTACAGTTTGAAATTACGTACATGCCACAAAAGGCGGTGAAAGGACAGGCCTTGGCAGATTTCCTTGCCGCACATCCGATCCCGGCCGATTCTCCACTCAACGATGATTTGCCTGATGAGCAGATAATGCAGGTTGAGGAGAATGAAAGGCTATCATTCTGGGAAATGTACTTCGACGGGGCATCGTCCATTAAACCTGTCCAACCTCCAAATATTGCAAGAGCCCGAGCCGGTATCGGTCTTGTTCTCATACCACCTGAAGGAGGCATAATGAGGTTCTCATTCAGTCTGACTGAACCTCGGACCAACAACGAAGCTGAGTACGAAGCTCTAATAGTAGGGCTGGAGATTGCAATTGACGTCAAAATTCAAAATCTTCAAATTTTCGGCGTCTCTCAACTTGTGATAAATCAAGTCTTGGGCATCTACAAGATTTCCAAGGTTGAGTTGGCTCATTACCACCGGCGAACCATTGAGCTCCTGAAGCAGGTGCCGAATGTTAAAATAGTTCAAATTCCTCGAGGACAGAATGCCAAAGCAGACTGTTTGGCCAAATTGGCCAAGGAAATGGCAAATTCCAATGAGGAGAAGCCTATATTCATCGGAGTTTACAACCGTAGGGTCTTGGAACCCGCTTTATTACAATTCCCGATGGTAGAAGAAGTATCAAATTCAAGTCAGCAGGATGAAACTCCAGTTGACCCTAAACTTCTCCATCAAATCATTATGGAAAATTATCCGGAAGGATATCGTACAGCCAAGAGACATAAAGCTAGTCAAGCTTCAGAATCGTGGTGGCATTGTTTAGATATTGAAGTCGAAAATGATTGGAGACAGCCATTCATTGACTACTTCAAGGAAAACAAATTCCCGACAGAAAAGTCTATGGCCGCACAAATTCGAAAAAGGGCGTTACGATACGCATTTGTCAATGATACGTTATACAGACGAGCTTTTGATCAAATGTGGCTAAGGTGCTTGGGGACCAAGGAAGCTGATAAAGTGGTAGCAGAAGTCCATGAAGGACTTTGTGGAGCTCATCAGTCAGGTCCTAAAATGGCCGCTAAAATCAAGAGGATGAGTTACTATTGGCCGACAATGGTAAGAAATTGTATTGACCACGCTAAGAGGTGTCACGAATGTCAAATCCACAGTGATATTATACATCAGCCTCCAAATCCTCTGCACCCGACAATAGCATCTTGGCCATTTGAATGTTGGGGCACTGACATAATTGGGCCAATAGATCCGCCGTCATCAGCAGGACACCGCTTTATACTTGCAGCAACAGACTACTTTTCCAAGTGGGCGGAAGCGGCTCCATTCAGAGAGGTCACATCGGAGCATGTGATCAATTTTTTTACCCACAATGTCGTCTACAGATTTGGTGTGCCACGCCGCATAATCTCAGACAACGGTACAGCTTTCAAAAGTACAAAAATCTATAAGTTCGTTGATCGGCACAAAATTGATTGGCGGTACTCGTCAATATACAATCCAAGAGCAAATGGATTGGCGGAAGCCTTCAACAAGACGCTGGTAAAATTGTTGAAGAAGATTCTCACCAAGAATAAAAGAGAGTGGCATACAAAAATGGCAGAAGCGTTGTGGGCGTATCGTACAACCTACAAGACGCCAACCAAAGCCACTCCTTACTCTCTAGTATTCGGTGCGGAAGCTGTACTACCATTAGAGATTGAGCTACCGTCACTCCGGGTAGCAATCCAGAATGACCTCACTCAAGAGCAAAATGCCCGCCTCAGAATGGAAGAGCTCGACGCACTTGATGAACTCAGGTTACAAGCTCAACAAAATCTAGAAATCTACCGAGGAAGAATGGCAAAGTCTTTTGATCGAATGGTGCGTCCTCGATCATTTCAAGAAGGGGAATTGGTCCTGGTGCTGAGAAGACCAATCATCCCACACCGGAAAATCGGTGGCAAATTCGTATCAAATTGGGAAGGCCCCTTCGTCATCGAGAAGGTATACCAAGGAGGAGCATATCAGTTGATCGATCTTAACGGTCAAAGGCCCATGCCGCCAATCAACGGTCGACATTTAAAGAAATATCACGCATGAAAATTCCATATCTGATGTATTTTGTGATGATCAAAATTTTATATGCATATTTATTAATGCATGATTGCTCATATTTTGAAATTCTCTTGTATAACAAGAACGCATTTCAAAATCCCCCATCAGACTGGGGGCATTTTAAATATTTATTTGGGTCGACATCGCGCTGCATGCCGAGATCCCCAAATAAATATTTAAAATCTTGAAGATACAAAGCCTATCCAAAATGTCGCTGCGAGACAGGGGGCATTTTAAATATTCATTTGGGTCGACATCGTGCTATACGCCGAGATCCCCAAATGAATATTTAAAATCTTATATTCCAAATCTATTCAATTCTAGAATGTCCCTGTGAGACAGGGGGCATTTTAAATATTTATTCGGGTCGACATCGCGCCGCATGCCGAGATCCCCGAATAAATATTTAAAATTATCAATCCAAATGTTATTTTGTACTAAAGAATACAAATATTTGTTTTCCAAAGTATATGCAGGTGATCTTTCAAATGTTAGAGACACCGTCTTCTCCAACAAACCAAGACTCAAAGGTCAAGAAAGTGACTTTTGTGGCTACACACTCCTACAAAATTGAGCCAGAAAAGCTTGAAGCCTTTCAACAGCCTGAAGCTTAAGGTTCGAATGGGTGTAAAAGGTCGGATCCAACAAGCCCAAATATGGCCGGATCGCTGGCAGCTCTGTCTACTCAACAAGCCATAAGAAAGGCCGTGGTAGAGGAACCCCCACTTCGTCAACCCGTCAGTAGGGACTGTAGGAAGCACGAAGGCAAATTTGACTCAACAAATTCAAGTGATCGTAGTCTACAAAATTCTCCTAAATGACTGGAGAATCAAAGTTCCAATGGGAAGCTGAGTCTCGAGCAACTACCAAATGTTCGTAGGCTCCAAAATCCAAAACCATGAAGGATAGACTCCAAATCTACCAACTTCAGCAAAATCAGCATTGGGGAGCGCAATTCCTATAGCTCGAGTCTGAAGCCTGAATGGGTGTAAGAGGTCGGATCCAACAAGCCCAAATATGGCCAGATCGCTGGCAGCTCCGTCTACTCAGCAAGCCATAAGAAAGGCCGCAGTAGAGGAACCCCCATCTCAGCAACCAGAGGACGAAGAGCTGTCAAATTCTAGCTCTCCCGATCTGATGAACTCAAGTAATTCAGATTAAAGTCTTCTCAAGTGGTTAAGGATCAAGATACTACCTATGTTCGGTACTATCAACTGAATCCAAAACCTGCAAATTCTTCAACAAATTCGTAAAGCACAAAGCGAGGATCGAAGGAATTTTTCTTCAACAAGTCCGCCAAAGCACAAAGCAAGGGACCGAAGAAAATTATCCCAAAGTTCATGAAAAGCCTTAGGCTGAACTAAGAGGATTCTGTCATCAACAAGTCCGTTATGCACAAAGCTCTGGACCGATGACTTTTCGCCATCGACCTAATATAAACCTGAGGGTTTAAGTCATCGGCATCTACTCCTTCAACAAGCCCGCCAAAGCAAGAAAGCATAGGGCCGAAGGTACAAAAATCACCTGAAAAGTCAACAAAGACAAATCAGGAAATTCTCCATCATTGTCCGCATCACAAAGCACAGGACAAAAGAAATCAACATCTCAACCATCTATTGATACATCCAAGAGATCTATGGAGGAAGAAAATCGTAGTGTGACATCCGGGCAAAATTTTGGAGATCCACTAAAAGAAAATCTTAGTGTGACATCCAACTAAAATTTTGGAGATCCACTAAATGAAATCTTAGTGTGACATCCAAATGAATTTTTGGAGATCCACTAAATGAAACCTCTGTGTGACATCTAGAGTGAATATCTAGAGATCCATAGAGTCAAACAGCTTACAACAAACGTGATTCGCTCTAGACGCGAACCACATTTGTTGTGGGGCATTTGTTAACCTCTGTGTAAACCACACAAAATAGGAATAAAATCATGAATCCCGCATACAAACCTCGTATTGGTCGAGACGCCAAAATCTCCGAGAATCCTGCCCGAAATCCCGCCGAATCGCTGAAATCGGCGCCGCTTCTGTCCAAACCCCGTAAATCCTGCGAAAATCCTGCTGTGCTCGCGTCTATTCCCGCAAATCCTGCGACCGTTGTTCAAAACGACGCTGCACCTCGTCGTTAAATAGGAGAGGAAGACACCTCCATTCGGCTGCTCTACCTTCTCACGTCGAATCCCTGCTCGTCTCTCTCCCACGACATTCTCTTCCGCTCTTCTCCCGATCTCCCTCCTCCCATACGAACACCTCTCAGCCGCACGAAACAGCCCCGACCTCCACTCCATTCCGCCGAACTCCTCCCTGCCTTCCCCTAGCCGACGTCCGACCCTCCTCTGGCCGAGAGAGAGAGAGAGAGAGAGAGAGAGAGAGAGAGAGAGAGAGAGAGAGAGAGAGAGAGAGAGAGAGAGAATCAATACACATACTTGTAGCCGACTCCAGCAAACCGAGCTCTTCTTGCCACTGCCCTGTCCGATCCCGTCCAGAGGATCGACCGAACTCCTCCCTGCCGTGCGCGCCGCCCGACTCCGGTTCCTCCGTCGTTGGTCGACTCCATTCCGACCTCCTCCCTCCCTTCTTGTTTGATCGGAGCAAACAACAAGAGCTCGCTTTATGTGAAGGTAACATTCTCCCTTCCGCGCACTCATTCGGCCAAATCCCGTAAGCAGAGAGAGGAGGGGAGAGACATTAAGGGTTTTAATTAAAATTAATGTTAATTAATTTTAATTAAAATTTCTATTAATTATATTAGTTATAATTGTTCTAATTAATTATAATCATTATAATTAATTATAATTAATGTTAATTAATTAATTTTAATTAAAGATTATTTTAATTAATTATAATTAACTTTAATTAACTATAATTATTGATTTAATTATAATCATTAGAATTAGTTATGATTAATTGTAAGCAATTAATCATAATTAATTTTAATTAATTATAATTAATCTTAATTAAAGTTAATATTACTTAATTATGGTTAATTATTATTATTTTTTTAATTAAAATTAATAATATATTAATTATAATTAATTAAAAAATATTTATGATTAATTATAATAATTCATAATTAATTATAATAATTCATAATTAATTATAATTAATTAAGGGCAATTATAATTTTATATTATAATTAATAAAGTGGAGAAATACAAGTGCTTCTTCCCTCGATCCTCGATCCAACCTCCAGCTATTCCCTCCACTCTCTTACCTCGACATTCGTGTCGGACCGGCAAACCACCTAAGCACGCCTTTAGTGGCCGTGGTAGGAGGGAAACCGGTGCGACACCTACGACGAGGTGGGCGAGTGACCCCTCGATCCACGTGTCAACCACGACAACCCCGCGGAGGTATGAATTCTTCTAAGCTCAAAACCTTGCTTCAATGTCCGTAGCAAACTGGAGAACTGTCCTAAGCACGCCTTTATTGGCCGTGGTAGGATGGAATCCCGGTGCGGCACGTACGGCGAAGCGGGGTCACTTATAAGTACCCCCGGGCGGGGGGAAAGCAATTGTTACCTTTCAAAAATGTCTTTTTAAAACCCCATGCACGCCTTTATTGGTCGTGGTGGGAGAAAACAAAAAAATACAACTGCCGCGGTGTCTCACCAACACCAACCGTGCACGTCTTTATTGACGTGGCGGGTAGGCGGTCTCTTGGTTTTTCCCCTAAACAGGGGAGACGCCGGGAGGCTGCCGAAATTTTGTCTGAAATACAGACAATGACTTGGAACAAAATTGGACTTATGGACTTGATTCAAATAGACCTAATTGAACTTAAATTCAAATAAATTTGAAAATATAAGATTTGGAGCTTACATTTGATTTAAAAATCAAATGATTAGAGCAATGAATTTGAACTTGCAAAGTGAACTTTTATTGAACTCAAAGCTTGTGGACATCAAACTTGAACAAGACTACAAGAACTTGATTGGAACATTAAGCCGACAAGGCTTGGACTTGAAATGAACAAAGACATGACTTGGACTTTTAAACTCAAACAAGATTTGAGTTGGACTATTGTGGACAATGAGCTTGAACTCTACAAATACCATTCGGGGATTCTTGCAAATGAACTTGTTTTGAACACCAATTTGAGTGAGCAAATGAACAATACTTGGACTCAAATGATATTGCTCTTAACTTAAATAAATAATTTAATCAAATGAATAATCAATATAATGATTGATTTGATTAATATCACTAAGCTTTCAAAATGAGAAAAGAAATATCATTGCAATTTGAAGGTGAATACCAAATGATCTTATGGAAGTGTTGAGAATAAAACTCAAACATACAAACATGAGACTCATGAGGGTGGGGCATCCAAGCATGGTCAACATACAAACAAGAGCCAAGTGGGAATGCAAATCTAACTTGGAGGTTAGACATAACTAAGACAAAATATCAACAAGGAACTTTATTAGAATGATGATACAATATTTCCAATGAAATATTGAGAGACTACCATTTCAATTCAAATGCATATGGAAATGTACAAACTTGTGGATCAACGAAATTGCAAGGTGTCATTTACTCATAAATGATGATAGCATAATATGGCTCCAAGGAATTTTAAAATCTATATGCAATTAGCGATCAACCAGCTCATGATACTTATCTTAATCATGTAGTTGAATAATGTGAGATGATTTCAACAATTACACTAAAGTACAATGGACATGATAGTCTAACAGTCAAGAATAACCTACAAGCAAACACATCAGACTCTCAATGCATTCAAATGGCGAATGATGAAAAAACAAAATGGGCTTAGAATATCCAGCTAAGTCTATTTGAGAATGACATTTGTATCATTCAATCAACTACAACGAGAGAGACAATGAAATAAGATCTGCAATACATACATTCTCTTTATAAATATGGATGTATGTATAATATGTCACTTATGGGTAGATGCAGAAGGACTTCAGTAAATGCAGTATCCTGAAGTCAATTTCAGTCTGAGAAGGGAGACATCTACCTACCTACATGCAGCAGTAGCGGATGTACTGAAAAGATCAATGCCACAACAAAATGCATGAAAACTACGACAAGTGCAAGCTCATATGATCCAAGGCAGGAGATTAGTTAGTGCACTATGACCTACCTACAAGAATCAACAAATAGTGCACGACAGTCTACCTGTACGAAGCAGTGAACAATTCTATCCAGAAGCTGCTACGCCACGCCACCGGATCTGCAGCATTCGTACAAGCAGACAGAAGGCGTCTACAATTATTTCAAAATACCCCCTGCACGTGCACTATAAATTGTATACACATAGGTACACTAAAGGGGGAAATATATTCTCAACCCGCATGTGCCCCAGCGAGCGTGTTATTGGTACACACGTGACGTCTAGGGATGCCGCGCAGATTGACAAGTGAATTCAGGTTCGAACACGATCCTCCTATACGGATTAATAGGAGTCGACAAGGTTCGAATCAACAAATAAATATGTGGCCGTGATAACCAGAATATTTATTTTAATGCATTCATATTAGGCCTTCAATGCCTAAAATTAAAAGAATTCACTTTCAAAGGCTCAAAGCTTATAAGAAACCCGATCCTCTGTCGCCAGCCCGACAGAGTGACAAGGTTCAATCCATAAAGAGAAATGACCCCAAACACCCCGATGATGGCCGTGTTGAATGCAGATCTCAACCGGAGGGGTTCTCAAATATTTTCAAATATCTCCCAAATATCCAAAAGTCCATTCCAAACATTTTCAAATTCCACCCAAATACCCAAAACTCCAGAAAATCCAAAACCCAAAATCCCAAAAATATCCAAAATTTCATATATTTAAAATCTGAAATCTATCCATCAAAAACTTAAAGCAAAATCCATCCGCCCTCCGCAACAGTTTGTCGAGGTGGACAAATTAAAAAACACTTCAGCTCTCAAAGAGCTAATGCCTGGTCGAAAATATCACTAGGATCCATTCTCAAACAATCTTTTGCCAGTAAGGACGTGGTACGTGTCCTCTAACCGGCAGTTTCGCCGCCAAATGGCACTGCAGGTAAACGGTTATGACCCGGGGCCCTCTGAACCGAGTGGTTTTGCCGCCAAATGGCACCACAGATAGCGGTTATGGCCAGAGCCAATACGCTCCTTAATGGCGTTAAATCCTTGAGATATGAATCAATAGGATATGATCGATAGGGCACAAAGCCCTCTGTTAGCTAAGGTGGATTCAAATTTGTCCCCTTAGACAAACCTTCACCCCGGTCTACAAGGTCCCCTTGGACGAAGCAACCCATGGCTGCCGACAAGGATCCTTCTGTCAGGTTGGGTCGACTACCTCCTCTGACTAAATAGACCAGGGACCACGATGACCCGGGATGACGGAACCATGGGATCTTGATCGGGTCCATCATCCATTCCCCCACCATCCGCTTTAAGTGTTAGATGGTGAAGTTTCTATTTTAAGCATCAAACTATTTCCAAACCCAATCCTCAAATTTCCAAATCCAATTTCTACCAATATCAAAATTAATTGCTGCTACTATATGCCAGATAACACGTATTCTCTACGTATCTGATTGACGACTAGCCTTAATCGAAAGTTCTCTCTCGTGATCGGGAGGGGTAATTAACTATAGGGGCTTGCGCCTATAGGAAACCAGAACTCAGATCATAAAGTCCTCGCAAAATGAGGGCGAAATCTCTGGGTAGTGTCTTATCTACAAACCCATCTGCCTTCCAAAATTTACCTCGGAACTTATTCAGTTAAAACTCCCTCGCCGAATAAGAAGAGCGAGCGGAGGCCGGGGCCGAATTTTCGGAGCCCACAGGCTCAATAGCTTGGTGATGGCCAATCTTGACTTGATATTAATAAAGAGGTCTGCTAGCCAGTTGTTTATAATAATAAAGTATCAATCCATTTGGGCCCACCTTGGCATTAAACTCAACTAAGGCAACTAGCATTTATAGCGTAAGAGTGGGCTACATAAGGTTTAAGGGTTGTTGTAGGGCCCTTCATCGTATTTGAGGCAGCTAGCGTTTGTAATATAAGAGTGAGATGCAAAATGGTTGGTCGGTAACAAGTAGATTGCAAACAAGGTCCTTGCCGATGGACCGTATGACCACTATTTATATTGTCGTGTACAGACCCTAAAGTGGCAGTCTAACCAGAATCAATTAGGAAGATCTCCCTCCCCCTCTCATCATGACAGGAAGATCTCATCGGAACTTGCTTACATTTTTTCTCTACTTAACATTTTCCCCAAAGTCACTCATGCTTCGTCACTCGAGGAAGCATACCATCTCATGGTGAGTTGCTCATTTTTATCCCTCACAATAACACATCGTACTAAGAGCACTCGCTACAGACAGAGATCCCCAAACAAAAATAATATTCTCTTTTCCCATTACAAGTCGCCATTATGGTCTCACAAATCATATTCATTTTATTTAAATAGCACATAAAAATTTATTCCTAAATTAAAACACATGCTACACATTATATATAAAACTAATCATTGAAGGAGAAAATAAAAATAAAAAATAAAATAAAAACTATGAAGAATCTTTAAAATCCAAGCTGTCGATTGCTATGGAGTATCCCCAATATTGGATCATTCGCCATTGCCAGCTTCAAGCTACACCCTCACTTCAAATGTTCAAGCTGATATTTACATCCAGCCTTGAAGCTCCCTAACTTTGTATGCCGGATGGTCGAGCTGCACTGGGCTCTCAAATCTGGCGAAATCCCTTGCCGTTGTGATATGCTTTTGGTTAAAAGCAACCGCCTCCTTCAGCTTGCCCACCTCTTACCGCGATACTACAACCTCTTTGTAAACCGCTTCAACTCTCATTATGGTTGGCTTGCCAAAACCATGAAGATTCATCATCTTCTCTAAGGTAACCAGCCACACGCCGATCTTCTTAAGCAAAATCGGCTCCATTCGAGGCATATCTGAAGATTGGGGGTTGGAGAGTGAAGTCGACAGTTTCTCTCTGACCTTAAGCCACATTTGTTCACCTAAAGAAGCCGACATTTCCAACAAACCAAGAATTGACATCCCCATCCCTTCGGGAAATTCTTCCACCCTTCCTTGTTATGGATTAACCCCTCCAATGGCACTGGATTTACTCTACTCTCCCTTTCATCGTCAATGACAATGAACTCATTTATAGGAGGCTGTGGGAGTTCAGGGCCAACAACTTTACTGCCAACACTGTCGAATGCTTTTCAAAATTCGTAAAATGACCAACAAAAGTTGGTTTTGAGGCACATCCCCTTTACAATAGTTGAAGATTGACCATCTCTCCAAAGTCCTCATCTCTTGTTTGCTCGGCACATGTTCCAAAGCTCGCTAAAGTATACACAGACCATTGGCTCTCTAGCAATAGGTACTTTCTTTCCTAATAATACATTTATTTAAGTAATAATACTTACCTTGTTTGTACACACCTATAACAGGGAGAGGCCCTTGAGGACTTGCCTCTAGCCATACTATCGACTCAAGCCCCATCACCTCTATACTAGATTGAGCAACTCGACTTGTCATTTTGAGGTTCAATAGTTCCTCGTCTTCTTTAGCAGAAGAGGCTACAATGTCCGGGGCAGTCAGAGTGTTAGCCATAGGATAACCGCCCTCAGGGATGGATAATGAGGTTGCCCATTAGACCTCAATTCATTCCTTCTTCATTAGCAGAGGAGGGACGAATTCCACAAATCTAGTTGGATGTTGGCCTTCCATTGCACTCGCCTCTTTTTCAGGCAAACTCCTCGTCGTATCTAAGGTCTCCCAGCGGGACGAGGCCACTTTCCTTAAGCAAATGACCTTGCGATACTCCATCTCGCGAGCACAAATTCTTGAAACATCTTATTTCCAATAGAACTAGTAGCTCCTCCTAAAGATCAAAAGAGTTAGTGTAATGAGGCATGAAAATTGCTATTTATGGAAGAATGCTATGAGAAAATGTATTTACACAAGTTTCAACATCTCTAAGTCAACAAGATTCTCAAGGCTACAGTAAAATATGACAATAAATTGTCACCTATTTTTCATTTTTATTATTTAGTCATCGTTAATATCATTTTCTCATTATTTTTGCAATTCGTCTACCGAAAGTTTGAGTGAATCGGGGAATCAAATGTACATCACATATGTCTTTGCAGGTATCGACTCATAGCAAGAATATTCCTTCCCAGTGGAGAACACCTTGTCAAACTCACCGACACCTGATAGTGAATCTGTCCGAAGAGTGCACGCCATTCGGCTGCATCAACTCAAGGTACTCTCCCAACATGAGGTGACGATAAACTCCCTTGTTCCAAGGTAGATCATTGCTCGGAATTCTCCAAGCTTACAGGATTTTCCAACAGAAATGCACCTACTTCAGCAACATCTCATTCTGACAAATTTCATTCTAGACTCGGGGACTCGCCATTTTGACTTGCCCTTCAGTAAGTTCACTAGATGATAGCCTGCATGATAGATTATTGAATCTGCCTCCTCAAAGGACCTATCATACGGGCGCCAATTTGTAGTCCACATTTATATTTTTACCCTGTAGCCTTTCCTATAGGGATTATGACTTTGGGCGATCAAGCCATTAATAAGAGTACACATTGTAGATATCTTGGATCTATTGTTCAGAGTGATGGTGAAATAGATGGGGATATTATCAGCAGAATTCAAGTTGGATGGTTGAAGCGGAGGAATGCATCGGGCTTGTTATGTAATAGAAATGTACCCCTCAAACTTAAGGGAAAATTCTATAAGATGGTAGTGAGGCCTGCAATACTTTATGGTGCCGAATGTTGGCCATTAAAAGAGAAGCATAATATTAAGTTAAGTGTAGCAGAGATGAGGATGCTCAGGTGAATGAGTGACTTTACCCTTAGAGATAGGATACGAAATGAGCATATACGTGATAAGGCTGAAGTAGCTCCAATAGAAGATAAGATTAGAGAGAGTCACCTTAGATAGTTTGGTCACATAAAACGGAGGCCTTCTGATGACCCGGTTAGGAGAGTGTAGAGGTATTAGATTTGACTTATGTTAAGAAAGGTAGGGGTAGACCTAAAAAGACTTTGTTAGAAAATATTAGGAATGACCTTTCTTTATTAGATTTAAACGAGAATTTGACTTTTAATAGGACACAATGGAGAAAAAGGATTCATGTAGCCGACCCCACGTAGTGGGATAAAGGCTTAATGTTGTTGTTATAGCCTTTCCTATGACAATATTGTCGTTGCCTAGTTCCTTGTCCTGGATGAGAGAAATGGAGAGTTGTGTTAGATAGTCGACATCCAGTGTAAAACTTGTAAAATAATCATGACATGAATCCTTTAAAAATTGTGTTAATGTAGGGCGTCCCCAAGAAGCGACGTGTTATATGGCATGAATACAACGAAAAATTTGCAAGGGCCGCTGTACCGACACTAGGGTGCAGTGTTAAATATGCAAGAGTTCTCACATCAAGGACGTATGTGGGCAAATAAGCTAATCCATGAAACTAAAACTAAGACATGTAATTGGAATATAGGCTCCCTTACAAGAAAATTAATATAATTAATAGATATTATGATTCATAGGAAGATAAATATTTTGTGCATTCAAGAAACTAAGTAGGTTGGAGAGAAAGCTAAGGAGATTGATAGTTTATGATATAAACTATGGTGTTCTGGTAGGAGTCGCACTAGAAATGTTGTAGATGTGATTATAGATAGGAGTTTGAAGGATAATGTTATAAAAATTAAAAGAATTAGAGATATAATTATAGCTTTAAAGGTTGTTGGTGATGTTAAGATTGTTAATATTATAAGTGCTTATGCTCCTCAAGTAGGCTTGGATATGAGTTCAAAATTAAAATTTTGAAGTGCCTTAGAAGAATTAATACAAACGATACCTCTTGAAGAACGAGTTTTTATTGGAGGAGATTTAAATGGACATATTGATAGAGAAGTAGATGATTTTAAAAGCATTCATGGTGATCATGGGTTTTTCGATAAATAAAAGTGATAAGATTATATTAAATTTTTTTTTAGCTTATAATTTTTTAATAGCTAGTATTTTATTTAAGAAAACAGCTGAGCATCTTTTCACTTATAATAATGGATATAGTAAAGCATAGATTGATTATTTTTTTATAAGAAAATTAGATCATTTAGATTGCAAATATTGTAAAGTTATTCCGAGCAAAAATTTATGTACTTAACATTGATTATTAGTTTTAGAATTTTAGATAAAAGAGCAAAAAATAAATAATAAAATAAAACTATATTTTAGAATTAGATGAGGGCATTTAAAAATAGTAATAAAAATATTTTTTAAAGTAAGATTTTAGATCTTAAGATTTTGTCTGTGCATGAGGATGCTAATGTTGTGTGCGAAAAAATGGCTAGTGTTATTAAGAATTTTGCAAAAGATATGCTTAGAGTTTCGAAGGAAAAAATTCTTAATAATAAAAATAGTTGGTAGTGGAATCCAAATGTGTAAGAAAGATAAAAAATAAGAAGATTGTTATAAAAATTAATTTAGATGTAAAAATTCTAATAATTGGGAATGCTATAAAGGGGCTCATAAGGAATTTAAAAAAGTTATTTGCAATGCAAAGTTCTTAGCTTTTAATGATTTATATAATAGGCTAGATATTAACGAGGGAGAAAGATATATGTATAAATTTGTCAAACAAAGGGATAAGAGTAGTAAGGATTTAGTTCAAGTGATGTGTATTAATGATGAAGATAAAAAAGCACTTTTCTTAGAAGATGGTATTCAAAAAAGGTCAATGAGATATTTTGCTAAACTTTTTAATGAAGAAAGTGAAAATACGATAGACTTTAGTGACTTTTGCATCATAAATAAAAATATAGATTTTCATTTTTATCGGCGTATAAGTAATTACCAAAGTTAGAGAGAAGTTTGGAAAATTTGTTGGACCTGATGATATACCAATAGAGGTGTGGAAATGCTTAGGAAATGAAGGAATTTTTTGGCTTATTAAACTTTTTAATATTGTTTTCAAGAATAAACATATGTTAGATGAGTGGAGAATGAGTGCGTTAATTCTTATTTTTAAGAAGAAAAGTGATGCACAAGAGTAATTAAGTTAATGTGTCATACTTTAAAATTATGAGAGCGAGTAATGGAGCGTAGGATGCGGCGTGTTACTAATGTTTCTCAAAATCAATTTGGATTCATGTCAGGTAGGTTTACTATGCAAGCCATAGATTTATTGAGAGGTTTGATGGAGAATCATAGAGAGAATAAGGAGGATCTACATATGATATTTATTGATTTAGAGAAAGCATATGATAAAGTTTCAAGAGAAGTGTTATGGAGAGTTCTTGAAAAGAAATGAGTTAATAACGCTTATATTCAAATCATTAAAGATATGTATGCAGGAGCTATTACTTGTGTTCAAACACAAGGTAGTTTGACCAAGTATTTTCCTATTTCGGTTGGATTACATCAAGGATTAGCCTGAAGTCCATATCTTTTTGCTTTAGTCATGGATGTTCTCACTAGACATTTGCAAGAGGATGTATCTTGGTGTATGATTTTTGTTGATGATATTCTTCTTGTTGATAAGACTAGAGGGGTAGTTGAAAGTAAACTTGAATTATGGAGGTCAACCTTAGAGTCTAAAGGTTTTCGCTTGAGTATATCTAAAATTGAATATATATAGTGTAATTTTAGTAGCAATAGACCTAGTGAGGGAATAGTTGGGGATATTATCAGCAAATTCAAGTTGGATGGTTGAAGTAGAGGAATGCATCGGGCTTGTTATGTGATAGAAAAGCCCCCCTCAAACTTAAGAAAAAAATTCTATGAGATGGTTGTGATACCTGCAATGCTTTATGGTGCCGAATGTTGGCCATTAAAAGAGAAGTAATACTAAGTTAAGTGTTGCAGAGATGAGGATGCTCAGATGGATGACTAGCTTTACCCTTAGAGATAGGATGTGAAATGAACATATATATGTAAAGGTTGGAGTAGCTGTCACGACCCGGCCCGGTAAGCTCATATAGTTGAGGTGGGTATGGAGGTCGGACGGTAGACTAAAATATCCAATTTCTAAATCTATCACCATAATATTTGATAGAGCCACTAAAGCATTAAATTTGAAAACACAAACATAAAATCATTAAGACTCATATACTTACCTTTCTTCCAGCGCACCTCTCCTATGATAGGCATTTCTACCCTTCTTATTATGATTAAAATAATTATGCCTAAAAATTTTTTGAGCAACTAACAGTAAGCCAAAACTTAGTAATTAAAACATGCCTCTAAACTACAGTAATTCAAGACATAAGGAGTAATATGCTAAATGCCATTATTCATTTTAACATATAATAAATTTTATTTCTTATAAACATATTATTAAATATACACATTAATCATAAGTCGAGATCCTTTCATATTTAGTTTACATTCATCTTATCAATATTCATAACTTTTTCAGTTCATATATAGTACAACCGTCACAACAACCGTCACAGAAGCCACCGTCTAGTACCATAAAGGTACTCCTTTACCATTTCCTTTTCCATAACGTTTACCATTTTAACGTGCACGAGTACAACGTCTACAACTAGTATCATAAGGGGGTGAGCTCCATCATTTCAACATGCACATGCAATCACTCAATATATCATTCATATCATATTCATATATCATAATACTAAGTTTTATCATATGCCTTATACAGTAATATACTGAATCACATAATATACGAGATATGAAATATGAAATCATTTGAAATGCAGTAAAATAAATAAATGTTATTCAATAACAATTAAATAAAAAATTGAAAAGATAAAATTATCATATTATAGAAACATGTTTACTCATCTTGAAATTGAAAAATTAATTTTCTTCACTTGATCTCCTTCCTTCGAGGTCACAACAATTAATACCAATAAGAAATAATTTAATATTCATAGTTTATCATTAATCATCTCAAACTTAATTATTTTATTCCCATAAAATTACCATAGGCTCTTTTTCTCTCTCTCTCTCTCTCTTGCTCTCTCCGTCACTCTCTCTTTAATTTTGTATAATAATGCTAATCATTCAAATTAACCTATTTCTAAAGCATAAATTAAATTTAAATAAACTAATTTTCGGATTGAAAATAAATTAAAATTACAAAAATAGCATTTATTGTAAAAACCATAATATATATTATTAGAAACATTCCTATGATCATTTGAAATAATGCTTCTCAAGAAACTTCTTAAAAAAAATCTAATAATATAAAAAACCCTAATTTCCAACTCAACATTTTTGGTGAAAAAATTCTCATTTCTATGCTTAAGATCATTTCCTAAACCTTCCCTATAATTTTCCTAAAGAAAAGTGAAGTTTGTGTCAAATCCTAGCTTTTTCTTTTCAAGTAAATGTCATGAAAAAATAAGGAATAACTTGATTAGAAACTTACCCTAGTCTCCTTGAATCTCCCTCTTCGATTTCCCTTAAGCCCTGCCACCGGAGCCGCTCATGAAGTCACCCCGTCGCCTAGCCCGTCTTCCCTCTCTCCGTCTCCTTGCGTTCGGCCGAACTATGTGGGAGAATAAATGAAGGAGACCGAAACTATTCGGTCCCTTAAGGTGTTAGACGGTTTAGAGAAAAACCAAAGGACCAATTTGCCTTCTCATGCTTCACATTCGCTTTAATATATTAAGCGTATTTTAGGCATATTAAAACTTCTATGATTTTTAATTTCAAATCTAAGAAAAATTTCATATAAGTCCTTTATACTGTTTTGCTTGAAATTTTATGTATAATTTATAAAATTAATTTTGTCGAAAACTGACGACTTTGAAATTTAACTTAAATTTTGTTGAGGTGCATCAAAAAGCGTGTGATGTCACAAATTAAAATTTTTCGAGTTTTACAGTAGCTCAAGTGGAAGATAAGATTAGTGAGAGTTGCCTTAGATGGTTTGGTCGCATTAAACGGAGGCCTTCCAATGACCCGGTTAGAAAAGTTGAGGTATTAGATTTGACTTATATTAAGAAAGGTAGATGTAGAACTAAAAATATTTGGTTAGAAAATATTAGAAATGATCTCTCTTTATTAGATTTAAAAGAGAATTTGACTTTTAACAGAACACAATGACGAAAAAGGATTCATGTAGCCGACCCCATGTAGTGGGACAAAGGCTTAATGTTGTTGTTGTTGTTGTTGTTGTTGTAGCCTTTCCTAAGACCCTCGAATCCCTGTAAATATAGGGTAGTGAGGAACCATAATTAGATCTGCATCTTGACTTTTTCAAGTGCAACAAGGCTCTTTTGAGTTTCTAAGTTGTATTCTTGATTAAGATGGTTTAAGGCTCTACTAGTCTTTTCTTCTCCACTTATTTCCCTATTTTCTCTTTACCTATTTTAACTAACTGGTTCCCTTTAGCTTACTAAGCAAATTTACTAGTAAGGTTCGGTATCATTCACCAGACAAATTTGAATCCAATAGAATAGGTTAATAACAAAAAAAAAAAAAGAAAAAACAATGCAACAAAATAATCCCCATGCCCCACTAAAATGTGCCAGCTGAGTCACATATTGGTCGAAAGAACCATATAAATTTTCAAATTCACCAAATAAATCCCCCAGCAAAACAACAGGACTGCTTGGCCTGATTTGGATTACTAAGGGCTTATGATAGGTTGTCATATTTTATCATTTGATCTCAAAAGTATTCATAAGAATGCCTATTGATTTTCTCATTTTATTTCTTTGTTTTTTTTTTCTCTGTTAATTAACCTTGATTTTATTGTACCCTCTAAGCACTAGCACTCTTTCATGGCTCGTTGTTTTTACTATTTTATTGTTTATTTATTTTTTAATTTTGGATTGTTAATCTTTAAGATCTTGCATAGTTTTTTTTCGCAGAATTGTTTTATAAATATTACTTATCGGGAAGCTAAAATAACCGTCAATCATTCTTTTTGCATTGCTATGTTTCAAAAAAAATGCAAATCTTAACAAGTATCATTTGGAATGATTGCACTGGCATAGAGATAAAACTGTAATAATAAACAATAGTCTACTTTAAATAGCAACAAACCGTACTATCCCTGAGTGCTATTCCTAATTTAGTTGCTTTCTTGTTTTTAATGTTCAATATCTTTGTTACTTGATTCAGAAAAGAAGTTGGCTTTGATGGATGGAGATTAGACTTTGTTCGGGGTTTTTGGGGTGGTTATGTCAAAGATTATCTGTTGGCAAGTGAACCTTATTTTGCTGTAGGCGAGTACTGGGACTCTCTCAGCTATGAGTATGGTGAAATGGAATACAATCAAGATGCACACAGGCAGAGAATCATAGATTGGATAAATGATACAAATGGGACAGCCGGGGCCTTTGATGTGACTACAAAAGGAATCCTTCACACTGTAAGATATGCTAATTATTTTAACCTTTTTTGTCCTTTGGTACATTATATCTTGAACTCTATTAGAGTTTTTCAAAAATCAAATCCTTTTCTTATCAGTCACATAAAATCACTTTTTAATATATTTTTTATGATACATTTTGTAAAGCTAGATTATCTTAACATTTATACATTTTGTTTTTCTTTTCAATTTTGTCAGAAAAAACCAAATTCATGTCTTGATTTTCCCATGAAATTGCTATAAGAATCATAATACTAATAATTTGTTATATGCTAAGTTTGGACTTCGATTTTCTAAAGAAATAGGCCTTATTTTTCTGCTAGGCCTTTTTTTGCCCACCGTTGCGAACAGTAGGCATTTTGCTTGTAGATATCTATTAAATTTGGTTGAAGGACTTGGATGCATTGCTCACATCATTATCCAGATATCAGATGTTCAATCGCAGAGGCAATCTCTCTACTAAAACAGGGATATGCTTGCATTTATCCTTCCAATACCCAGGTTTGCTGGAGGTTCAAACACCTGATACACTATTTTTTTTTTATCGGAACTTTTTGCCATGGACGATCTCAGTTTGCCATCCAAGTGATTCCTACATTATTATATGATGGGACATATTTCCATTTTCATTGGTATTCTTTTTTTAATAGCAATTCTTGAAGCTGATGCTGTACAGATTTGTAAGTTGTGAAAATTCTGCATGCTCTATTTATTTAGCTCAAATCCTTCAACATTTTGAGTTGATTTCATATGCATTTATTTTAAATCATGGATTGATACGTAAAACTTTAAGAACCAAATGACAGGAATCATCTCTTTTAGACTGTCTTTTCTTTTGTTCTATTTGTTTTAATCTTCCGTTTCATGTTTAGATGACTTTCGCAATGCATGAGAGCATTTTTTTTTTCATTTTAATTTTTATATATAATAATGGTTGGTGAGCGCATGACATAGAGCATCACTAGTGATTCTCTTTGTAATAGGCTTTGGAAAAATGTGAATATTGGCGCCTCTCTGATGAGAAAGGAAAACCACCAGGTGTACTTGGGTGGTGGCCATCTCGTGCAGTGACATTTATAGAGAATCATGACACTGGTTCTACTCAGGTAATTTCTAATTGCTATCTGCTACATTAATGTATGTAATGTACAAAATTTGATTAAACGCTCAAGTTTCTTGTCTGCTACTTTAATTTATGTAATATATAAAATTTGATTAAACGGTCAAGTTTCTTGTATGTAATATATACATTGCATATACTCTTTCCAGTTCACTCTATTAAATTGGTTTCTGATTTTCCCCTCCCATTGTTATTATGATCGTTTCTAGTAGGCTGCTTTTTTGTTTGTGACAAGGGCGCATCTATCTGCATGTGAATCACATTCCTGTGGATTATAAATTTTCTTTGAAATGATTGTTCTTTAATGCTTTATATGAGATATTTGACCCATGTATGAGTATTTTCCAAGGCAATCATTGCATTTTGAAACTGAAGCAAACCGTAGTTGTGTTTTCGCTTTCATGCTATCCTCGAAAGGTTTTAAAAAATTTTCAATTTAAAGGCCTCCCTTGTGATGTTTATTTTGGGGATTTTTTTTGTTACTTGACCTGTGCGCTCTCTGCAATGTAACTGGTATTTTGTTCTTGAGAGTTTCATGTTCTTCAGTTTACTGGCACTTTGTTTATATTACGCAGGGTCATTGGAGATTCCCATCAGGCAAGGAAATGCAAGGATATGCTTACATCTTGACACATCCTGGCACACCAGCAGTCTTCTATGATCATATTTTCTCTCATTATCGGCAAGAAATCTCTAAACTAATCTCTCTCAGACGCAGATGCAAGATCCACTGCAGGAGTATGGTAAATGCCCACTACAAATTAGAAATTAACTTCACCATAGGTTCAGAATAACTATCTTTTTGGGGCAGCTCAAGATTTTGCCTTTCAGATTATTGTCACTCTTCCTTTTGGTTATTGCTTTCTTGCAATTTTTTTAAAAAAATTGTGGGGACAAACAATTTTTTATAATCAGATATGTATGTGTGTATAAGGGAAAATGTTAGAGAATTTTTGTATCCTCAAACGGGTTGCATATTTTATAATCGGGCACGGCATAAGAATACGATATATTACCCCGGAGGGTAAAAATACCATTTTCTTATGGGCTCAATAATAAAATTTACAATTATTTAATAGAGATTCCCCCACTCGATGTTTGGTCGAATGGGGTTTATTTATTTCTGGGGTATAGACATCCCATAACGGCAAGCCCCTATGGTTAATTACATCCCAAGTTTAATTTGGGAAAACTTTTGATTAAACTAGTGGTTTTGCTTCTTTGGAAGTCATTTAAATATTGGCTAAAATTAATTTTTGTTTTAAAATCCATGAAAGTCTTAGCAAAAGGATTTGGCCTTTAGGAATTTCAAGGAGGAATTGATCAACTAAGGATTAGATTTTGGGAATGAAAGTCAAAGAAGGTGAAGTAGGGGCACTTGATTCTGAGGAGAAACTCAGAGGTGTCCAAACTATCCTATGTTGGATTTTACATTTTAGCAATCTAATTTTGGTTTAAGTTGACATTTTTATTAGAATGTTGGGGCTTACATTCCAACAACACATGTTGTAGGAATTGCCCGAAAGGTGAGGGCTTATAGGGTGATTTGGAATCAACCCGTGCCTCGGACCCTAAGACTAAGGTGAGGACTACCGAGAGGTAGTGCCTCGAACCTAGATCTAACGAGTGCAAAGAGGGACTTACAAGCTACACCTCACAAGAGGCATAACCCGCCCGACTTCTGGATTTATTGTCCTGCCAGGAAGAGACTACCAGCTAACCCTCCTAACCGCTTTTAAAATCATGCTATCTGGTCTCAATGCAAATATAGAGTGGTAGGGTTGTTTTTATTTAGAAGGTAGGTCTTATAGCTTGGTTTTGAGGCCAAGATGCCTTAGTATGTGGGTATGCATATGCTGACTCATAAAGAAAAAGACTTTTGTTATCTAATCCAAGCTATAAGACCTACCTTCTGAGTCAGCATATACAGTACCCAAATTGATTTCTTTTAATTCATCAATCGTTGATCTGATTTCTTTCTTCAAACTCAGGGGGTGCATCCCTAGTTTGAACGTAATCTGGACCGTTGCTAGCCTTTAAACATGACCTCCCAACAGCGTTGTAGGTCTTTGTAAAGATCATATCAACATCCAGATTGTTGGTAATAACCAAACAGAAATTTATCATCCATTGGTCTGATAGTGCCAAAGCCAACACATCTATTTTTCTCCAATTTGTACTTGAAATTCCATAGATTTTTATGTTGTTAAGCTTTGCCTTTGGACCACATAGAAAGGGTTAAACCTCTTTTGATCAGGTTTTCAAAACAAGCAGGAGTTCTACCATTTCATTTATGGAAAGTTGTCAAGTTTACACCCACTTTTGGATTTGAAGGAAGAGGGTATGCTATTAAAGACATACCTTCCCTACATTTTTTTTATTTGAGTGTAATGCAAACATTCAACTCTTCCACTGTACTTTTTTTTTGACAATGAAGTTAAGGCTTCTACACATTCATTCAATTTTTCATACTTAGTGAGATCAGACACCTCCTCTTTTTGAGAGTTATCCTCCTCACATGGGAGATTTTCTTTAATGTTCCAAATAGGCTTTTCAGTATATATCCATTCTTGAAACTGCATATTTGATTTGTTGAAGCTTCTTTGTTGCTTTGTCAAACCACCCATTAAATTTGGTTCAGCCATTGAATCGGACCTTGAGCTTACATGGGTGATGGGCCTTCTTGGAACAAATGGTGGAGATGGAGCTTTGGTACCACTCATCTTTCACTATTCTTGACTTTTGTCATGAATTGTATCACGAACTCATTGTGTCATCCTACCACCTCGTTGTGTTGAAGGAGGGGTAAGTTTCCATTTAATATTTTCCTCAAGTTCTTCTTCTTGAGGGTAGTCATTGACAGTTGATGGAGACTTTGTCTTTAGTGCACTAATTTTTTTTTTTTTTGCTTGATCTTTAGTTGGTAGCACAGGTTTGAAAAGCCTCTTTGGAACATAGCAAGAAACATCTTTATATTTCCTGACTTCATATACACTAAATTGTTTTAGAACTACCTTCAAAAGTGAAAGAGTAATTGTGCCTAAGGCTCTTTGTCCCCCCCCCCCTTTTTGAGGCCACGCAATATCATTTTGTCAGAAGTTAATTTCTGCGTGTCAACATTGAGATGG
The DNA here is from genome assembly GCA_022539455.1 of Dendrobium nobile. Classification (NCBI taxonomy): domain Eukaryota; kingdom Viridiplantae; phylum Streptophyta; class Magnoliopsida; order Asparagales; family Orchidaceae; genus Dendrobium; species Dendrobium nobile. The sequence goes on from CM039733.1 coordinate 49,067,597, forward strand.
GCTAAAGTTCCTAAACTCATTATGTTGGCCCATGCACCTGGGTCAACAAGTACTCCTTTCAACTTGGAATTGTCAACATGAATTGTTATATAGTGGACAATTGTGATTTGAAGTTTTTAAGAGTAAATCTTCATCAGAAAAGGTTACTCCAGGTATTTCATTGAAGTGTAAAGCCTCCTCAAAGGAACACTCTGCAGGTTGAGTCAAACAAATTTCAAGATCAAGTAGAGCCTTGGTCAAAGTCTCTCGCATTTCAGGGGAAAGTACGAGTGCATCACATATAATCAACCTCGCAAGGAGTTTCCTAAGGTGAGCTAGTACATTTTAATCTACTTTTGGTAGTCCACCACCCACTTGCTCTTGTGAAGCAAGTGTTGGTGGAACCACGCCCTCATTTTGATTGATAGGTTCTTTTCATTTCTCTTGTTTGATGTCACTGGATATGATACAACATGACCACTTCTGAGATTTATCCCTGTTATTTGTTCAGGCTCAGAAATTGAGATCACATCAACCAAAACTTCAGAATTTGATTCTTCTATCACTTGATTTGTTTCTAAGTCAAGTGACTCAAGCTCAATGACAATCTTTGCTCCCAGCATTTTGTACATGGGTAAATCATCATCAAAACTTGATTCATTTGATTCAGAGAATTGGAAAGATTCATTAGTAGTTTGTTCGTTATTAGATTCAGAACGGACAGATTACACGTACGCTGAAGGATCGTTCATTTCATCAACATCCTTTGGAACATACATGAAATCAGAGAGAGATAGGCTTTGGGGGATTTCCCTTGCCATTTAGAAGGATAACATATTTGATTTTGGAAATTGATTCATTCTTTTTCCCTTCACCATTGAAACTCTCTTTCATGAAGTTTCAAGGTTGAAGGACCCTTTCCACCCATTGAGTTATTTAAAGGAACATCAAAAGAGGCTTTTTTGTGGGCATTTGAGTTCCTCTTGGAAACTCCAATGGGATTTTGGGTAGTTTGTTTGCAATCTTTAGGAAAGATTTAGACGAAGATAACTGCCAACCATCTGTAACTATAAGCAAATCACTAGTGTTGTTCTTTATGACCACACACTACTGAAGGCAAAGAAGCTGCACTTGTTGATTCTACTTTCTTTATACTGGTAGAAAGCTCAACTGTTGTGTTTAGGACCTTAGCAAAGAAGCTGCACAAACTGATTCTACTTTCTTTGTACTGGTAGAAGGCTCAACTGTTGTATTTAGGACCTTTTGGGGCCCCAAAACTGAGTAGTAAGAGTTATTACAGCATTCGGCTCCCCCATTGGGTCTTTTTGTCTATCTTTTGCTTTAAGTTGTTGTAGAGCACAAATTTAAAGATTTTCACTCCCTTCCTCCACTTCCAACAACTCATTTGCATGAGGGTCTTCTGAGTGAGAGGATCCTCCTATGTCATAGTGGACAATAAAGATATCCTCCTCATCCAAGAGATCATCCTCATCAGGGTTGAAATTCTCAATCAACTTTTTGTAATTTTTTTTCTCCTTTTCCCTCCTTTCATCCTCATCAATTTCTTGAGACTTTCTCTCAAGTATTCAATCATTTCTTCAACAGTTTTACCTGTCGAGGGATTGACAGGAGAAGGGTAGTATTCTTTGTGGCTGTTAATTTCCATGGGTGCTTTCCCTTTGTCTTTGGAATCAACACAACTAGGAGGGGAATGTACCATAGATGGAGCCACCACCTTGGGTCTCCATTCTTCCTTCACCCCAGATGAGGAGGCATGGGATTTTTGGTGTCGCACATTCACCTCATCTAAAAGTGGAGTCTGAATATGACCCCCAGAATGTGGCTCATCAAGAGGACTAGAAGGTTTGTTTTCTTTGAGAGACCTTCTAAACCTAGTAGGTACGTCAGATTTATTAGAAACTGACAAAGAAGACCAAGGGACCACTTGGCGATCAAGGTAATCAGCCTTTGGTCTGCCATAGATCTTAGGTGGAATTGCTGAACTGTCAACTAGAACTATCTGCTCACAGACTGCTCTTTTCTGGCGAGGTTTAAAATCATAATCATCCACCAATGCTGACACAGCTGGTTGTCGGGCAAACTGTTGCATGTCTTTCTGCGATGGCTGAACAATCAATTTGCTATCCTTGGGATCTTTGTTCTCCCTAAGGATTGTATCAACACGTTTGCAAATCACATTCTTCATAGCTTTAATTACCTTCTCTTTTGTTGAGCGGGTTTTGTCAGCTACTCTTTGGAAAACATTTTTGATGTCATCCTCCCACTGCTTTACCCTTTCCTCAGGTGTGCTTTTGGGAACTTTAGTTAAAGGTCTTGGAGGTGATGCGACCATTTTCTCAACATCTTCTTCACTCCTAAACACAGAAAGAGGGTGAAATTCACTACCCTCAGTAAGAGGAGAGAGCTCCATCATCTCAACCTCTAACTCAACTTGCTCCTCCTTCTCCAACCTCTTTCTAAGTCTTTTGTTTTTATTTCTTCTTTGAGACTTGGTTAGAACATAGGTGGAACTAGTCCCTCCTTCGTATTGATTGGGCTGAAATAATTTCTCATGCTCTGAGTGGCTTGGGACAATTGCTAAAGACTGAACTGTCTCACACTATCTCTCAACTGCCATCTCCTTAGGCAAAACTGGAGTTAAGGTGCTTTGTCTTTCACTAGACTTTTGAACCTTTGGGAAGGTCAACCTACCAAATGCAGAAGGTTGAGAGGCTAAGGCTTTTGGAGAGACCTCAGCCACCCTCTTCCTACTGTTTTGAGGAGGTGACCTCTCCCTAACAGGTAAGCTAACTTCAAGGACCCTCTCAGATGGGTGTTGATTTTCTAAGACTTCCACTTCAAAAGGGGTTGGGCCTTGAAAGAGGACCTCCACACCCTCAAAATCTTGTCCAAATTTTATCAAATCTCCTGGAGCAAATTGAGATTGATCAAAAGACAACTGTAGGTGGTTACCAAATTTGAAAACCAATTTGTCTTCCATCTCAGTTTTGTTGAAATCCCAAACTTTAGAATTTTCCTGAAAATCAGAATCTGCTGTATCAACTTTTCTGTTGTACTTCCTTGAATCCAATTATCATAACATCAACCAATCACTGCACTTTTTGCTGGATTTTCTGACCACTGACTTGAATCACTGACCACCCACAACTGTGTCTCGGATTTAACGGATGAAGACTGAATTTGTTTGAATTAGAATCCCACACCATTTGACATTGTTTGGTTGTAGATTTCATACAACCACAACAATTATGATGAAGAGAAGAGATTTTGGAATTGGGTATTTGAGAATGTGAATTTTTTTTTAAAAAGATTGATTTGGAAAATCAAAGTTCATCTTTCTCACTTTTGAAAGTGATTTGAAAAGTTCATTTTAATTTGCATTTGCTTGTATTGACATCACTCAACCTAAATTTGCTAAGGGAGAGGCATACAATACAAATATGATTTTACAAATGCTCTTTAGCCAATATTTGAAACGACTAAATGAAAACCACTAGTTTAGATGAAAAGAGACATCCTCCCCAGCGGAGTCGCCAGAAAATCTGTTGGAGAATTTTTGTATCCTCAAACGGATTGCATATTTTATAATCGGGCACAGTATAAGAATACGATATATTACCCCGGAGGGTAAAAATACCATTTTCTTATGGGCTCAATAATAAAATTTACAATTATTTAACAGAGATTCCCCCACTCGATGTTTGGTCGAATGGGGTTTATTTATTTCTAGGGTACAGACATCCCATAGGGGCAAGCCCCTATGGTTAATTACATCACAAGTTTGATTTGGGAAAACTTTTGATTAAACTAGTGGTTTTGCTTCTTTGGAAGTCATTTAAATATTGGCTAAAATTGATTTTTTTTTTTAAATTCATGAAAGTCTTAGCAAAAGAATTTGGCCTTTAGGAATTTCAAGGAGGGATTGATCAACTAAGGATTAGATTTTGGGAATGAAAGCCAAAGGAGGTGAAGTAGGGGCACTTGATTCAGAGGAGAAACTCAGAGGTGTCCAAACTATCCTATGTTGGATTTTACATTTTAGCAATCTAATTTTGGTTTAAGTTGACATTTTTATTAGAATGTTGGGGCTTACATTCCAACAACACATGTTGTAGGAATTGCCCGAAATGTGAGGGCTTATAGGGTGATTTGGAATCAACCCGGGCCTCGGACCCTAAGACTAAGGTGAGGACTACCGAGAGGTAGTGCCTCGAACCTACATCTAACGAGTGCAAATAGGGACTTACAAGCTACATCTCACAAGAGGCATAACCCGCCCGACTTTTGGATTTTCCCGCCTGGAAGAGACTTCCAGCTAACCCTCCTAACCGCTTTTAAAACCATGCTATCTGGTCTCAATGCAAATGTAGAGTGGTAGGGTTGTTTTTATTTAGAAGGTAGGTCTTATAGCTTGGCTTTGAGGCCAAGATGCCTTAGTATGTGGGTATGCATATGCTGACTCATAAAGAAAAAGACTTTTGTTATCTAATCCTTAAGTGAGGGTTTTCTATATGCAACATATTTGGCCATGCATGATTGTTTTAAATTTGAAAGACTTGGCTCCTTGAAGGGAGCCATGCAAGTTTCTTTTTGTTGGAAAATCGTGGAGCCTAAATCAAATTTTAGGTTGATTATACTTTAATGAGTAGAAATCTTATTTTTGTCCTAAGAGCCTACCGCATCAAAAGTCCAAGCCACACCCAAACAAAAGCAACGAAAGAAACCTAAGAAAAAGATGCCTTTCTATTGCTCAATCAGGTAAACAATCAAACATGCTTTTATTTATATCAAATGTAAGGAAATGTAAAGAGAGTCCACATTATTACAACCAGAATTGGCAGCTGAGTTGCCTGTCATTATACAACCCAGTCAAATTTACATACTCTACTTGTGGGGTTCTTCAGGCTTTTGACTTTTGAATAGACATTAGGCTTCACCTTTGCAGGTACATCCTTCTAGTCCACTTCATTCTTTTGCTCCAAACCCACACAAGTTTGACACATCCTAATTCTATCAAATACATATTTGAAAAGAAAAAAACTCAAACCTGCAGTGGATTAGAAACAGTTTATATGATAAAGTATTACATCCAGAATTTTGTTTAGCACTTAGAGTGCCAAACAATCTACTTCTACTCTATTGGCCACATCTTTGAGGGGGTTTTAAGCAGTACCTGTTATGCAAGCATTTTATTATTTATGAGCGCCCCCCATTTTAGATATGGCCACCTACAAGAAGAACATGTATATTTCTACACTATCCACTTAAGGGCAAGTGCCCACACACAGACAATCTAAGGGCAATCACACCAAATCATCAAACACATGCGCAGAAAAGAAAACCCTAATCCAGCATGCCTAAGGGGCTGTGCACCTAAGTGTGTGAGGCTTGTGTAGCATGTCATACTAAGGATCTTTAATTTTACTTTGGAAGGAAAATGTTTAATCTTTATCCAAGGGTGGTTTCACTTTAAGTTGTTTGTGACTTAAAGATTTTATTTGATTTTTAAATGTTTCATATTTAGGAGGGTTATGAAGAACACATAAAGTAACCACATGCTTGCTTTTGGGCAAGCCTGTTACTTATGAATCCTAAGATACAATAATGTAGGCATCCCACCTTTTGGGGGAGATGATTGATCATTGTATCAAAAGGGAACCTAAGTAAATTTTATGTGTTTTTGGAGTTCTCTTAGTGTTTGGATAAGAGAGAGTGCCTATCTAATAGGGTAAGATAGACATGCCTAAGGGGTTTCACTTAGGACTTGATGAAATTCATCCAATAGGGTAGTATGAACTTCAATGGATTGGATAATTCTTAAGGGACATCTAGATATTTAGCATTTTAAATGTCATAGGAAAGATCACTCAATTTGGGTTGAGTGGAGGAGGTTACTTAGATTTTGGGTCTAAGAAAGGTGCCAACATGTTACTTTTGGGCTACATGTTGGAGAAATCTCCTTAGCTTTTGGAGCTTAAGGGTAGAAAGGAATCCAACATTTAGCTTTTGGGCTAAATGTAGGGGAACTCCCTCTAGCTTTTGGAGCTAACGGGAGGGGAAGTCTCCTACAACTTTGGAGTTGAAGGAGAGATAACCTATAGCTTTTGGGCTAAGGTATTACATCTTCTAAGGCTTTTGGAACCTATAAAAGTGAATGAAGATTAGTAGCTTTGAGGCTACAAATCAAAAAGATGTCTCCTTGAATTGTTGTAATCAAGGAGTTGGGTTTCATTTGCTTAATTTGGATTAAGCAAATAAAGTTGAATCACTTATTGAGTTTGGTTCAATAAGTGAGAAAGATTTGTAACTTTGGGGTTACAAATCAAGAGGGATTATCATTGAACTTTTATGTTTAATGATGGGTATTTAGTTTGCTAAGTTTGGATTAAGCAAACATAAGAAGATGATGTGTAGATTTGGGCCTACACATCAAGGATTCTTTGAACTTTTGGGTGTCCAAAGAGAGGAACGCATTCCCCCGATTTGCGTTAGGAGAATGAAAGAAAGCTAGAAGTTGATTCCTTTGCTTGATATGGAATTATTTGTTGAATTTGGTTCAACAAACAAATAATTTTGGATTGAATTACTTGTTGATTTTGATTCAACAAATAGGAGATTTGAGTGAGACATTCATACAACTTTTGAGTTGTAGAAAGAAGAAGAGAAGATGCAACTTTGGGTTGCAAGTTTCTAAAACCTCTTTAAACACTTGGAGTTCAAAGAGGAGAATTCATTCTCCCAACTTGGGTTTGAGAGCATGAAGACGAATTTGGAAACTCTCCTACAATCTTGACTTGTAGGAAAGAGAAAGGGAAATGCAACTTAGAGGTTGCAAATTCAAGAACATTCTTTGAACATTTGGTGTTCAAAGAGAAGTGTACATTCTCCCAAGGTCTTCCTACAACGTTTGGGTTGTAGAAAGAGGAAAATCATGTGCAACTTAGAGGTTCCACATTCATGAGTGCCCTTGAACATTTGGTGTTCAAAGGGGAATAATTTCATTTGCCTAATTTGAAGCTAATGAAGAGAAATTTAGATGTTTCCTATAATTTGGGCTTGTAGGAAAAGGAATTGTCCAAAATGCAACTTAGGGATTACAAATTGGAGGATTTCCTTTGGACGTTTGGTGTCCAAAGAAGGGGAATTCATTTGCTTAATTAGTGGCTAAGCAAATGAGAAATACTAGGATTTGAATCCTATGTCTAGAGGATTATTCATTGGTTTGTGTTCCAACGAATAATTGATTTGATAAACTTCCTACAACTTTGAGGTTGAAGGAAGAAGATGGTTTGTTGGTTGTGGGTTCCAACAAAAGGATGGATAGCTTAGAATTTAGTTCCAAGCTACATTGATTCATGTACCCTACCACTTGGAGCTTCGAGAACGCTCCATGGATTGTACATTGGAAAGGGTGGTTCATTTGTTAATTTCATGACTTAACAAACAAAGGTTTAGACTTAGGATTTGGTCCTAAGGTCCTTAAGATTCATGTGATACAATAATTTAAAGCTTTGAGGGTGCTCCAACATACTTCACATGAAGGGAAAAGAATGCTTGGGAGCATGCTCTTTATACTTGTTGGAACTCAAGCAACATAGAGCTTAGAACTTTGAGGAAGTTCTAAGCATCAGACTTGGAAGAAGATGTGCATGAAAAAGAGATTTCCCCATTTCCCCGTGAGTGTTTTGGACTCAATTGGAGGAAGGAAGATAGATTTCCTAAGGTCTTAGGAGAGATTTCTAAACCACTTTTGGGCATGATTTAGAAATTTGGATAGGAGAGCTCGATCCCTATGACTTCTAGGAGATTTAAGATCAATTTGGGGGTATGATCTAAGAAGAACCTAGAATGCATGCATGCGGCGATGATTATCCAAATTAGAGAATTTTGATACAATAGAGCGAATGCCCACTTGTTATTTTCTTTACAAGCTTTGCAACACACCCAAAATAAGATTGATCAACATTACTTGCTCTAGAATTTGTAAAATGAACCTTTAAGAGTTCAAATAAAATTCTACAACAAGTTATCAAATGCATTTGGGCATCTAACCAAGTCATAGAGAAAATTGCGAGTTGACAAATGCAAAACCCTAAATCCTATGTCAATTTTGCCATGACATTAGCATTGAGTAGGTACAACCTAGAATTCAACAAAACCTACGTCTCAACATGCATTTTGGGATAGAAAAAGATCATCAAATCCTATGGTTCATTCGTAGGCAAAGGCATTAGGCACAAAATGAATGCTTTGACATGCATTTGAGGGGTTGTCGGATACAAATCCGACCACCCTACGTGTATGGCACGCCTCTTTGGCTCTCACAAGAGAGCAAACAAACGGAAATCACCGGATTTCCGCTGTTTTACGGAGAGGGCAGCGCACATGGGTTTTGGGAAGCAAGCAAATGAAGTTTCTAAAGGACCTATGGCTTGGGGACGTCATCCACACATCAATGGCCTTGGGAGCCTTAAGGTTTCGCCTAAGTTTCGAAGGTATACCTTCCCCGATTTGTCCTAGCGCTCCAAATTCCTGTCCAAGTTGCTGTCCAAGCTCCAATCCAAGCTTTAATCCGCTGTCCAAGCTCCTCTCCACGCTCCAATTGCTGTCCAAGCTCCGCTCCAAGTTCCAATTGCTGTCTAAGCTACTCTGGAGGGTGGATTTGCTGTCCAAAGCACTCCGGACAGCAGTTTTCAGCGTTTGAAAGCTCTCGGAAGCTGTATGGCTGCTGTCCAAGGCGATTTGAAGACTCCAAGTTGCTGTTGGGAGAAGTTCGAAGCTTTCCCTTGCTGTTGGCTGCTGTCCACACGTTTCAAACAGCAGATTTTGCTGTTTGACAGTCTCCCGGAGCTAACTTCGTCGTCAAGAGGTCGCCGAAGTTGATTTGAAAGGAAGAGGAAGCTTCCTACCACTTCTTAGCTGCAGCCAAGGCTGATTTCAGCATTCCTTTGCCCTAGGTTTTGGAAGAGAAACTCACCAGCAGCAGCAAGAATGGATTTTTGCTCTCCAATTGAAGAAAACAAGGTGATAGTAGCAAGAGAGAACTCCCTTCAGTCCAAAGAAGAGGGGGGGACAGCAGTTGGCCGGTCTTCCTTTTGGCTGGGACGCACGCAAGAGGCCTTGGTCGGCCTCTTCCTTCCGCCTGATGTGAGACGGACAAACAGAAACGGGAGAGCTGAACGGCTCTCCCTCTCCTTCCCGTGCTCTGTCCAGGACGAAACAAACGGGGGAGCCGAATGCTCCCCCTCTCCCGATCTCTCCCTCTCTTTTTCTCGCTCTGGGTCAGGGCGGAAAACACAAGGGGAGCCGAATGAGCTCCCCTCTCTCCCTTACGTGCTCTTGGAGAGCACGAGCAGCAGCAAAAAGCCACCGCCCAAATGGAGCCATCCCCCTTCTCACACGTGGAATGAGTATTTAGGGCAAGATTTCATGTAAAATCTCAACCCTTGATTTGGGAATTTGATTTGAAATTTTGATTTAGCCACATTTGATAAATTAGGGCTGAAATTGAGTTCGAATTGAACTCGACTCAATCCGATTTGAGTCGGTTTGGGTCCGATTGGGTCCGATCAAGCTAATTTCATGAAATTGAACTCGAATCGGTGCCGAATTGCGTCGAATTTGGCTCGACGACGCTCGACGGGCTTTGAATTGGATTGATTTGATTTAAATTAAATTAATTTGATTTAATTAAATCGAGGTTTAATTTGAGTCAATTTCGTTTTGACGACCTTCGATCGGGTCGATACGAAAATGTGCGTCAACAGAAAAGATTGGAGTAGCTCCAGTGGTAGATAAGATTAGAGAGAGCTGCTTTAGATGGTTTGGTCATTGATATGCTTCTCGATTGAATGAAAAAGCATAAATACCACTTGAATAGGTGGAGACTCCTAGAGGAAGAAGAGGAAACAAGAGATGAGGGAAGAAAGGAAAACATAATTTTCATTGCCTAAACACCCATTATAGCAGGGGGCTTATTTACATAAAAAAGGATAGCTGTCTAAATACAAACAAACCAAGTTACAATAATAGCCCCATCTATTAAGGGTTTATTTCCTATAAAAACCATGGGTCTGTTCACTCAGGCTGATTTTTAGACGGGCTATACATGATTAACTTTGAATATTTGAATTGTTATCACAAGCTTGTTCTTCTGAATTATGGATCCATTCTTCAACTTGTTTTTGTTTTACATGTGCATCCAAATGAATGTATTGCTACTTAACACTTCCGCCCTATAAAAAACCTCCATAGAAAGCATAACATTAAAAAAAAAAAAAAAAGGTCAAGGGATGGAAAAGAAGAGGAGAGAGTTGAAAAAATCTCCCAAGTTGCCTAATTTGGAGTAGATATGTCCATTGTAGCACCTATTTAGCTGGTTTTCCATGTATTTGTATAATGGGAGTAGCTAGGATGGCATGAGGTATGCTTAGTGGTTGGTTATTTTGACTTAGAGGAGGAAGATGCATAATGGTAGAGTGTGGAGTGCAAAAAAAAGTTTTGAGGGTGGAGACATCAAAGGCTGGGTGAATTTTGTTTTTTGGAAGTGTTAATCCACATGCTACTGGACTAACAATTGATTGGACCTTAAGGGGCCAAAATAACGTTTGACTAATTTAGAGTGTGTGTGGTTAATGTTTGAATTTTGACGAAAAGGTTGTAATTTTATTAAACCCCAATCTCCTACCAATGTGTAAATCCCGCCTATAATGATCAACCATTAATTTCATTCTATGTTGGGTTTGCTGCATGTTAATGCAGAGAGTTTGTAAAAGAGTTTGACGGGTGTTAGTAATGAATCTAGAGTATGAATGTTTGTGATATCGTTAACATTTGAAGGTATTGAAGGTGGCACATGACCATAGCATGCCTGATATGGAGAGATCTTAATGTCTGAGTGTTTGGACGTATTATAAGAAAATTCGGCTCAACATAAAAAAGTATACCATAATTTGTATGTGTTGGAAACGTAGGAAAGAAAGTATTATTTTAAACGTGTATTTAGGACCTCGGTTTTGGTCATCTATTTGTGGATGATAAGTGGTCCTTTAATGGAGTGCAATACTACTTAAAAGAAAAGATGATGCCGGAACTTGCTTAAAAAAAATGTTATTCCTATCATAGACAACAGACTTTGAGAAACCGTGTAAACGAACAACCATATTGGCAAAGAGAATGACAACTTGAGAGGCTGAATAAGTGGTGGGCAAGTGACCAAAATGGGCATATTTTGGTAAATGATTAATAACAACAATTATAATAGTATAACCTCTAGATTTTGATAGACCCGTTATCGAAAGATGTAATTAACTATAAGGGCTTACGCCTATAGGAAATCAGAACTCATATCATAAAGTCCTTGCAAATTGAGGGCGTAATATCTGGATAGTGTCTTATTTACAAACTCATCTGTCTTCCCAAAATTTACCTCGGAACTTAATCCGTTAAAACTCCTCCCGATCAATCAGCAGGGGAGGTCGGGGCCGAATTTTCGGAGCCCACAGGAAGGACCTAGAATATTGTGGGTCGTGGTACTGTTAGGTGCTGGAAATGTGAGCGCCGCAGCGCTGAAGCAAAAAAATGATGTGTTATTTATTTAAATCCATTTGCATCACTCACCGCCATTTTCAAATATCTCAATTGGCCGGAGAAGAGAAGAGAAGAGAAGAGGAGAAGGAGAAGAGTAGAAGAGAGAAAAGATAATAATGAATTCAAAGGTTGCAGAGCTTTATTCTTTCATCGGGACTGTTCAATGTCATATATAAATGTCCAATCTGTTAATCCCTGCATTTGCATTTTTGTTCATATGGTAGGAATTTTGATATGGGAGAAGTTAAAGTACACTACCAGTTATGTTATATAGGCCCAAATCTATATTCTGTTTCTTGCCCCATCAATCTTGTAGAGGTGTGGAATTTTTAAGAGAGTTATAAGTAAAAGTTTGTATTTTTATTAGTTTTTGAAATGAAATCTGGATGGTTTATATTTTTATTAGTTTTTAATTATTTGATTGACTCAGCTGTGTCCCAGTGATGAGATAGTAGGTTCTGGTTTTAATTCCTCGATTAGGTTTTGTGGCATTGCATTTATATATATGCAATTGAGCTCTCATTGAGGTGAACATAAATTAATTTGCTGTTATTCGTGGTCAACTCGTTTAGCAGACTGAGAAACTTGATTAGCAATTAACTATTAAGTTGTTCATATATAATGTCCAGGTCAAACAGTTTTCCACTGTCATCGATGTTTTTTAACTGTATAATACTACTGGCCCATCACTGCAAATCTGAAGAATGTTTACACGGGAGTAAATGGTTCTTTTTTAATGTACACCGGCAACTCAATTTATATATTATGTTTGGGTTGATATAAGTTTTCTTGCTTTCATTTTGGAACCCTTCAACTGCGCTTGCCTATCATTGCTGATCAGTCGGTTTGCCATTTTTTTTTTTATTCAGGTCAAGATTACGAGAGCCAAGAGGGACGTGTATGCAGCTGAAATTGATGATATAGTAGCAGTCCAAATTGGACCAGGAAATTATAAACCATCCAGTGGTACCAAGAAATGGATCTTGGTCGCTGAGGGAAAAGATTACAGAGTTTGGGAAGCATCATAACTGCTGATGTATTGCCAGGTTAACTATGTTGCTTGTCATAATAATTTGTTGTGCTCAATGTATTCGTCAAAAAGAAAATCATTTTATTTTTAACCCTGATAAAGTTATTTTCAATGGAATCTTGAGCTTATGCGGTAGCATTGCAGTGATTTTAATTTCCGGTGGTCTAAAGAAAGAATCATTATGTTATAGGATACAAAATGAGCATATATATGAAAAGGTTGGAGTAGCTCCAATGGAAAATAAGATTAGAGAGAGTCGCCTTAGATGGTTTGGTCACATTAAACGGAGGACTTCCGATGACCCGGTTAGAAAAGCTGAGGTATTAGATTTGACTTATACTAAGAAGGATAGTGGTAGACTTAAAAAGATTTGGCTAGAAAATATTAGAAATGATCTTTCTTTATTAGATTTAAACGAGAATTTGACTTTTAATTGGACACAATGGCGAAAAAGGATTCATGTAGCTAACCCCACGTAATGGGACAAAGGCTTGATGTTGTTGTTGTTGTACACATGTACATCTCAGATAGACTATAGAAAGAATCATAGTCTTTTTAATGATTGGGTATCTGCTTGCAAAGTTCACCATGGCCTTCTTAAATATTTTTAGAATACTTATACAGGTCGGTTTACTTAATTGAAGGACGAGATTATTCTTTCTGGAATTCATCTTGCTCCGTCAAATAATGTTTAATTTCATAAAGTTTCATTAGATAATCTTCCTTTCCTCTTTTTATCTCTAATGTTTGTGGCCCCTAATTCCTCATCATTTTTTAAAAATAGCAAGCCTATAAACCAAAGTTAACATTCATCCCTCTTGCTTGAAATAGATTTGCCAGTGGATAACACACAAGCCTATCAGCAAGTAAATTTTAGGATGGGTGATTTGGGAACCAATGTGAGAATGGAGAGAATAATTGAATAGAAAAAAATTACAATACAAGTGCTCAAGAGGCTTAAAACTCAATGAGTTCAAAAAATTTAAAATACTTCGTTCAACTTTTATTTATAGGAATTTAAGGGCTAGAGAAGTTACATCTTGAAAAAATAGATACATTAATTTAACACTCCTTGTACAAGTTGTCTTAGACATGTGTTGACCCTTGGTAGGTTAAAAGGAGAATGTTGTATAGCCTTGGTATAGAGTTGGTTTAGGCAAGTTTAATTCATTTATTTTTATTTATAGGGATTTAAGGGCAAAATAAAATGTTACAACTTGAAAGAATAAAATATATGATTATTTAACAATTGTAGTACAAAGTTATTTTAGATATGTTTTACCTCTTAGTCTGCTAAAAGGAGAATGGTGATGTGTAATATTGATGTTCTATCTCTGGGGGAGTTTAGTAATATCGAGTAGGTTTTGGTAAGTTTGTACAGGAGAGTCAATTGGTGAGAATCAAGTTGAGGGGGCTTGCAGCTAGTACATATTTTGGGGTCACTAGTGATTTTTGATGGAGCCTCGGATTGTTGTAGGAGAGGGAGGTGAGTGAGTTTTTTTGAGGAGGAAGATCTCTTTGATTAGAAGCTCATGGTAGGGCAAGGTGAGAGCCTCATGGGTAGGCATTGGTGAACATGAATGAGGGTACTTGCTTTGGATGAGAGCGAGTGATTTTGTTTGTTGGCTTTTTCTTATATGGTGCGTGGTGAGCTACTTGATCTATGAAGACTCCTAATAGCCTCTTTGAAGAATGTTCTTCTTCTATAAGCTCGAGAGAGTAGTGCCCAATGATCTCTAGATGAGCTCATTTATGAGGCTTGCTGGTTCTGAATTCCTTCATCATGACCATCGATAATCTACATTATTTTCTTGAATCACTTAACCCTTTGATAGGCGAGTGTTGGAAAGAATAACTCAATTAATTGATGAGTATTAAATATGGCAACAAAATAGTAACTAAAATGTAAAATACAAAATGACTAGCTTGTTTATTGTAGTGTTAATAGCTACACAAATTATTGGTGATATGATGCCACTTATCTTCCTCCCTAATAAATAGCAACTCTTTCATTATGAATCATTTGCTCCATTGAATATGTGAAGAAGATATATCTGCAATCTTCGAGTAGGTTATGAATCTTGCTTGAGCGAGTGTTAAACATTCTTATGTGCATGATATTATATTTTGTGTATTATTATGCACATTCTTTCATGTTGAACCTAAAAAAGTCACATTTGGTCATAATTAAGATAATGCCTTAGTATCTTGTAAGTACACCCAACCTATGTATTTAGTGCCCTAGGGATAGTGTAATTTACTTGGTAGGTTATTCAATCAAACTAATACTTTGCAAGTTATAGAGTTGATAGGAAAAGCATATTAGGTATGTTCCTATTTATTAGTCATTTATTAATTTCTTGATTCAATAAAAAAAGTAAAATATTTCAGCCTTATTTTCATTATTAAGTAGAATACAAAACTTAAGGAGTTTGGTCACCCAAGTCCTATCATTGAAGTAACAACTTGATTTTAGTCTGTAGGTAAACATCATACCTATCCAATGTGATAATATCAATGCTTAGTATTCATGTCCAAAACACATCTACATACACCATTACTTTATTTGAGATTATATATTGAAAGGTGATGATGATATTTAATTTATTGATATTAAAAATCAATTAGCATATTTTCTTTACAAAGGCTCTTAGTTATGAGAGGTGTTGAGTACTTAGAACTTGATTTGGAGTGATAGATATGGATGTCTATATCATACATTATGTTTCTTATACTTATGTTATTAATATTTGTAATTATGCATATTTGGTCAACCTAGCCAAATGATTGGGCTCATTAGGTTTAGAAATGTTTATGATGTTTAGAAGTATTTAGGTGGCATGCAAAGGTTTAGAATGGTTGAAATGCATGAAAAAAGGTACTTAAGTCAAAATGCCCATTCATGTTGGATTTAGTCAACCGTGTTCAACCATAGCTCACCGTGAGTTCCAGTAGATTTCGAAATGTTTATATAAGTTTTTAGAAGGTTTAGGACGTAATGGAAAGATTTAGAATATTTTAAATCAAAGATTTTATCTTTTGGTCAAAAGTGGTTTAAATTTTGAACTTGATCAATCATGGTCAACCAAGGTTATCCATGACATCAAATGAGATTAGGCTTGCTTAATGATGAGTTTAGGGGTCTTAGGGATCAATCCTAGGGTTTATAATGAAGTTTAGATCAAATTCCATGCATATGTTTGTATTTAGGATTTGAAGGAATAAAAAGTCAACCTTAGTTAACTTAGGTCAATCATGGTCAATTTTGATTCCCAATTTGTTCAAATCATTCAAATGATGATTATGAACAAGTTTAAGTCATTTTAAAAGGTCTATAGTGAAGTTTGATTAATATACCATGTTAAGTGGCATAAAATGTAAATATGGAGAAGTTTGAAGAGAGCATGGAGGGAGGTTCTAATGAGGTGTTAGTTTTATACAATTGGGCAGATCATGTTTTAAAGGATTCACCTAGGGTTTCTATCAGGCTAGGTACTCTATTAGAAAAGAATTCTTATACCCTATGAATTTGAATGAATTGAATTGAACTCGTATAAAAATGAGGCCAATACTTATTTTCTAGCCTTTTTAAAATTTCACAATCATACTAATATTTCATTAATAAACCCATCTTATTCCTATAATATTGAGGAATGATATCTTGGAACATAAATAAAGTGTCAAAATTCTTTTATTTTTTAATACATTTGTAAAATATAATGTTCATCTTTTTTAAATGATATGTTATTCTATCTACTGTATTTGATTATATAAATGATAAATTTTTAAAATCCTAATTTAATTTTTAAAAAATCATGTACAATATAATAACAGTTTTTCAAGATAGTTTGATATTCTCCTTTTTATTATTTGATTATAAAAATGAGAAATTCCACAGAAAATATTATTTTATATTCAAATCCTTTATAAAATGTTATGTCTATCATTTAAGTTGGTGTGTTATTCTTAGTGTAGTATTTGATCATAAAAATAGGATCATACGGTCTCCATGGTTTTCTTTTTCCATAATCCTAATGATTCTTTAATGGCTATTTTGACTAAGTTAATTGTACAATATATCATTAATCAAAGTATGATGCATTATTCTCCAATCACCGAACGATTATCCTAAAGTGCTAGTCAATTTGATCAAATCATTTTATACATACTAACTTCATACACTATAATGATTCCTATATAAAGCATTTAACAAAATTTTAGTATTTGGAAAGCTTATTTTTATTTGGAAACCTCTTAAATAGCCCTTTTTCATGCAAACATTTCAATCCTTTTGACCCCTAGTTTTTAAATCTTTGCATTAGGCCCTTAAGGTTTATATAAACTCTACCAAGCTTGCCCACAACTTAGGTTAGCCAAGTGCACTTAAAGTAAGCTTTCATGAGTCATTTCCCATTCTATCGTAGATTGGCTTTAACGAATGCATACTAAACCTTCTTATAATCCTCCTAAACTTAGCATAGCAAGCCCATCCCTTGGAAGTTAGCCAAATAGGCTAACCCAAGTGAACCTGAACTTGACCCAATTGAGCCATTTTCCAACCAAGTTTAAATTTGATTGATCCTGCCACAGAGGTCATGGACTCAGTGCATCCTAGCCCTTGGTATGTCCTAAGGTGGCCAAAATTGATGCCAAATTGAGCCATTCAAATTTGTTTTAGTTCAAACAACTAAGTTAACTCATCACATGTGCCTAACCTCCTTTAGTTAGTTCCTAAGACCCATTGGACCATCCAACACCAACCTAATGGCTTGGTTAGACACATCTTAGATGGAATTTCTTCTACATGCACTTGCAATCATCTATAAATTTCCCTAATTTTCATGAAGCTAAATTCCGAAAATTCAATCCTTGGCCTTAATGAGAGCCCTAGTAAGCATTCCCGAGCATCTTCCAATCAATTCCCCGCCTCTTCCTTTGATTTTGAATGACCTCCACTAAGCTTGTTTTGGCCAAAATTAAAATAAAAAAAAAAATCATGAATAAAATGAATAATAAATAATATTTAAATCATGATTCATTAAATAAATTTAATCAAATAAAATAAAATAAATAAAATCTTAATAAATAAATAATAAACTAATTTATCAAATAAATAAATAAAATAAGAATACATATATTAAAATTTAGATTTATTAATTAAAATAAATAATTCTAAATAAATTAATTTAAATAAATAAAATGATTAATTAAAAAACAAATAAAATTTTGTAAAATAAATAAAAATTAAAATTAGGAAGAAATAAATAAAAATATATCATAATTTTAAATGAAAATTAATTCATTCATCCTAAATTATGAAAATAAATTAATTCTAAATTAAATAAAAATTTATATAAAATGTAATATTTTAAAATTAAAAATTAAAAAATAAATTATTTTATTCAAATAAATAAAAAAATAAATAAAATTCAACAAAAATAATTTAAATAGATAATCTTAATTGATTTAAATTAAATTAATAAACATTAAATAAATCTTAAAATAAATTTCATTTTATCTATTTATTTTGTTCCTTTGGAATAGAATGAGTGCATGATTCTTAGAAGCTTGGATTTATTGATTAATGATTCCAGTATGTTGTAATTATTAATTAACATGGTTCTTTAAAATCTAAAAAAATAAATAATAAAAAATATATTAGTATGCTAACCCCTGTAGGTGTAGAGTTTTTTTCTTTTAAATTTAAATGTAAATTTGTATAGAATTTTAAAAGTCTTAAATGAAGTTTTTTATCATTTAATAAAATGTCTAAAAGAACATTTCTTCTTCGAAGATCATATCTTTTGAAATTCTTTAGAAGCTTGATCATTGTGTGGAGTGCCTAAAGAAGATCTGAAGACATTAAATAAACAACTTCATTTTATATAGACTTGCATTATTATTGGTATAGAAATCCATGCTTATTGTTAGTAGAGTTTGGCCACCATTACTTTCCTACAAAACCTAGTTTGTATATTAAGTGTCACTTGCCATAAGCTATTTTTTCTTTTCTTCTTTTGTTTAGATGATTGAATTGATTGATGATTATTTATATATGATGTGCAAAGTAGAAATTGCATATATTTTATTGGTTTCTTGGTCGTGCATGTGTTTTTGCCTGGACAAATGCATTAGTTTCTTTAGAACTCTATGATATTTATACTTTAGAACACTAACACTTCTCTATGAGCATAAGCATGCATTTTACTTTTCCTTCGACATTCACTATATTCACACACGCTAGTGACAAGGAAGAGGTGACCTAAGAGATGGAGCTAGTCCACTATTCCTTATGGTTTAGGGTCGTTATGCCGCCAAGTTTTCCTAGAAAGTTAGGCATTTAGATTGCATTATTCACATACAAAAAAACTATAGTAGTTCGGGTAAATTTTATTTCAAATTGCAGTAGTTAGGTGCATTTAAGCCCTTAGCATCTTTGAAACCTTGATTTGTAATTCTAAAATTTAAACAATGATTCATAAGTAAATAAGAACCAATTTATCATACATTTTATTTGATTTGAAATCATTTTTCTATAAAAGTGCCTAGGTGGTTAGCTAGTTGTCAACTCCAAGTAGACATAAGTCTAGTTGTATAATTCCAGCACTTCCTTATGGGAGTATATTCGACATATCTAATAAATTATCAACTTAAAAATAAGTTCAATCATATTCTAAATAAAAAAAGACTAATCATAGTATAGATTACCGTGCTTTTGGATATCCCAATCATAAGTACTCTTTACCCTTCCTCTTGTGAATTCTAGAATTAAGTGTTCAATTTTGATGTATTCCCTATTGGCAAATTCTAGATTCAAACCCTTGATGTAATCTTTATAAATCAATAAAGATTTAGTTACCACTTTAATCAAGAGTTTTCTCACAGTTCATCTTGAGATGTGATTAATCATAGAGGTTTATCTTTATGGAAAACTTAGAACCCTAGTAAAAAAAAAAAGCTTGCTTTTAGTTCACTAGAGTAGAGGAAAGGCCCCTAGGTGTAGATAAGTTTTATCTAGGTTTATCTTCATTTTCAAAATGTAGTTTAATATAATTCTATCTTTTAAGATATTAGGTTATTCTATATGATATATTTGATTATGAAAAAAATTAAAATTAATTTCTATTTTTAAAATGATAGTAAAACACCATTTCCGTCATTTGAGTTCATATGTTGTTAGTTATGCTGATTTGATGTAATATAAATTCAAAATTCTGTGATGATATATTTTCCCACAATAAGTTCTGCATAAAAGAGCAGAGCTCTCTTGAGATAATTTAAGCACCTTAATAGGACATGTGGCTTATCCAAATCTATAAGCAAGGAGGTACCTAAAAAAGGAATAGAAGATATGCAATGGACTCCAACCAAACCCCGATTTACTTTTCCATATTAATTATCTTTCTATATTATTTTGTCTTATCATTTTTTTTTTTTTTTTTGTTATGAATGCAAAAAAAAAATCCTATAAGATCTTAGCGAAAGTCATCCAAAAAAATTACATGCATAAACAAAATCTTAAACAAGATAAGAATTTCTTCTATGCAATCATTATAAACACATCATTTCCCCAAGCACCATAACACATTTAAATTCGCCTTTCTCCATTAAAGCTCTCAAAAATTTTGATCTTGTAAATGGATTCTAAGCTCTTCATTATCACCAAAAAATAACATTATAACAAAAAATCTCAACAGATGTTTTGAGAACTCTAAATTTTCTTCTTGAAAAGGCATCTAAATTTGGATGAAATTAAGCCAATAATCCATGAAGGAGAAAATCACATGCGATGATGTTATGTATACCATAAGCTACCTTATCAACAATGGGGATTCATCTTTAGCACATGTCTTATTCAGATCTCTAAAGTCTATGCATATATGGATTTGACCTTTTTCCTTCTTAAGCAATAAAAAGCTGTCGAACCAAGAAGGATGCTAATCTTATTAAATAAAACCAACTTCGATATGGTTCTTAACTTCTTTTTTAACATATTCTATTTCTAAATGCAAACTAAGCAGTTTGCTTCAACTAAAACATTAGATAGTATTTTGAGTTAATGGACTGTTATAATTGGAGATGATCAAAGCATTTCATCATAATTACATAAAAAAAGTCGCTTGCAAATTAATCAAATTATTCTCATAACACTTATTCAACAAGTTATTTATGAAGGTTAGATGAGGGTTTTCTTCAATACTAGGATGATTTCTTTATTTATTGATGATAGATTTAATTTCCACTTGAAGTCCATGGGGTGCATCCCTAAACTAAATGTCATCTAGATCATTCGATTTGTCTAAGCAAAGTTCATTAAATGATTTGGTGCTTTTTTAATGAAACTGTCAAATTTCTGACTATTTGCTATATTAAGTGATATTAAAAATAATTAACTAGTCCAATAATACCAAAGCTAATAAGAAATTTTTTATTTTGGTTTTATATACTTAGTATTCTATAACTATTTACTGTGTTATGGTTATTCCTTGGCCAAAGTGAATGGTATCAAACCTTGAATAGTTAAATTCGTTATAACAATAGAATTCTAAATGAACGGTGGTTCCATTATTTAATTCGTAAACGGTTTTTAGTATATACATCAATATTGGGTATTGAAGAAAAGAATTTATGATCTTTAAAATCTTCATTTATTTTAAGAGTGAATTCAACTTCCAACCCTACAAAAGTGTCTTTAAACAATGAGGTTAGACTAATAATTTTAGCATGTACTTCTGACTTTTCTTTCTTTTTTTTTTTTTTTGAAGAACTGCATTTGCATTAAAGATAAAGAAAAGAAATACAAAGACCAATGTGATAGAAATACTATCACAATCCTTCCTAATCAAGTTAACAATACTTGAAGGAAGGTTCTCAAACATGAAACAATCCCAATAAAAATCACATAATAAGGCATAATTAGCACAACCATCGACCATTTTATTACCTTCTCTAGACACAAAATTGAAATTTACATTGTTAAAACAATCTAGAAAAGAAAAGTCCATTTTATGCACCACTTTATTCTGCGTCTTCATTATTGAATCTTGAAGAAGCTTGATCACATTGATATTATCACATTCGATTATTTCATTCATCCATCCTTGAATAAAGAATTTAAAATTAAAAAAAACAATTAACTCCAATAACGTTGTCCCAATGAAGCATCTTCTTTCAATATGCCATAAGACATATTCTATTATGATCACGAATTACACCCGCAATATTTGATTTATTAGAATTCAACAAACAAGCATCCATATTAAGTTTTATCCAATTTGTAGGCGGAGGATACCAAGCTTTAGACAGCAATAAATTCTTATTAGTATCCCAATTCTTGCAAATCGGAATAAATAAAGGTTGTAATGAATAAGATAAAGCATTAGCTGCTAAAGAATTTGAAGGAACCTTCGAACCATGCGTACAACAATTCCTTGCCTTCCAATTTTGATAAACAACATTAAAATAAATTTTAACCATACCAGAATTTGCATAAGATAACTTTTCCAATTCTTTCCAGCAATCTAACACTCCAATGAGATTTGGCATATGAATTCCCCATCTATCCAAAGCATGAAAGATTTCAAGCAGTTTATTACAATTTGTAGTAATATGATAATTATCTTCATCTTCATTGCAACCTCTTGGACAGGTACTAAACTCCCGAAGCCTTCTATATTTCATCCAGCTGTTAGTATGAAGTGAATTATTGATATACCTCCACCAGAACATTTTTACTTTAGGAGTAAGTTTCAATTTCTTCATCGAGTTGATGTTAAAAACATCATTATCACGTATATTCACAGGCTGGAAAACCATAACATCAATAGATTTTCTATTTTTACTAACTAGCAGCTCCATATAATCTCGTTTCGGAGCTTTTTCTACAAGAATTCCAGTAATTACATCTATCAGATTAGAAGAAAATAGATTATGCATAGAGACCTTGTTCCAATCTCTATTAACATCCACATAATCATTGAATTTAGGTCTCCTTGTAGCCAACTTAACACCATAATAGAATAGTTCCTTGACCTTATGAACAGCCAAAATTCTTCCTACTTTCTTTTGATCCTTCCGAGAGATTGAATTTCCAAATAAAATCTGCAATTTTCCTGATTAATTCTTTGTCCCGTCCTGTCACAATAATCTGCCATAATCCTATTTATACACATTGCATTGGAAGAAGAAGCTTCAATAATAATCATTTCATCATCTTCATATAACAAATGAGAAACTTTAGGAGTATTAGAAGCAATTCTAATACCAAGTCCCTGTCCTCTTTCCTGAAACAATTTTGATAACAATTCTGAACATAGGATAAAAAATTCTGGAGACAATGGACATCCATGTGTAAATCCACATTCAGCATAAATCCATTTACTTCTTTTCCCATTAATGATAATTAAAAACTTTGGACAAGAAACACATTGAATAACTAGCTTAATAAATATATCAGGAAAACCATTATCCAGAGGATTTGCTTCAAAGTATCCCAACACATGTTGTCATAGGCTTGTTCCATATCAAATTTAAGCATCATAAAACCATGTTTAGATTTTGAGAATCTAAATTTATTAATTATCTAATGATGAAGAAACACTTATCATGAATTAATCTACCAGGAACGAATGCCACTTGCTGTTCAAAAACAACCTTTGGAATACAATCCTTCAATCTGTTCCAAATCATACCAGCTACCATTTTGTATATAGTTTGACATAAACTAATAGTTCTGAAATTTTTAACTTCATTAGGATTACTAACCTTTGGGATCAATTCCACCAATGTTTCTTTCCACTCTTCAGGCATCCTACCTGATTCAAAATAAGATTTTACTGCATTCCAGACCTCCACATGAATAATACTCCAATAGCTTTTAAAAAAGAAGGAATTAACCCCATCAATTCTTGGAGACTTATTATTGTCCATCTTCATAATAATAGAACCAATTCTTGCTTTTGAAAATCTTCCATAAGCACATTCTTTTGATCTTCGTTCAGCATATTATGTGTTTGTACCATTGGCCAGCCCATCAAAGAGCATTTCCTATACTTCCATTTATTGATAAAGAAATCTTCAAATACTTTATGAATATCATCTTGATCGGTAATAGGACTTTCATTCAGATTTTTAATTTGATGAATTAAGTTACCATTTCTTCTAGAATTAGCAAAATTATGAAAGAAGCTAGAATTATTATTACCTTCCTCCATCCATTGGGCTCTTGATGGTTGCCTCCACCACGTTGATAATCTAGCAATAATTACATTAAACTCATGTACTTTTATCCTCAGAATAGCAAGCCTCTCCGCGCTAAGACCCATAACACTCTCCTCTTCTTATAGTGATAATATTTCTTCTTGCAACCTCTTTTTCAGCATTTTTAAATCTTCTAGTTTCTTTTTACTTAAAAAAAAAAAAGTTATAAGTGATCTTGCAATCTTTATGTGAAGGATATTCGAATCACAGCCATAATTGCTTTTGTGCCATGCTTTTTAACTACACCACAAGAAGCATCATATGAGCACCATACATTTTCAAATTTGATAGATTTCTAAAAATAAACATGCTTGTTAAGAAGATTCAAAAGTATAGGACAATGGTTTGAAGAAACTCTAGCCAAGTGGTTAATAAATGCAAATGGAATAAGATCTAAGGCATTAAAATTTAGACAAATTATATCAAGCCTTTCCCAAATACGAGCAAGACCCTCCTTATTATTACACCATGTAAATTTGGGTCCCATTAACCCAATATCATGAAAATCATTCCTGTTTAAAAACTCCATCATCTTTTGTGTCCCTTTAGAAAATAAGAATCTTTTACCTCCTTTCTTTTCATTTTTGTAAATGATACAATTATAATCTCCCCCAATAATACAAGGTTCAGCCGCTGATGTAGAGCTTTCAATAAGCTCCCACAACTTTCTTCATTCACTCACATTCTTATTACCATAAATAATCGCAATAGTCCAAGTAATACCTTTTGGATCGATTAATTTCCCAATAATACATTGATTTGATGAAGTAAGAACAACAATGAAAGATAAACTACTCTTCCGAAGAGCTAGAATATCTCCAGCTATATCTTTAGCATCAACATGAAAAAAATTCTACTCACTCTCCACAATTCTACTAACTTCATTTCTATCCATAAATGCCAATTTACTTTCCACTAGGCCAAAAAAGAACACTCCATTATCTTTGATATCACTTCTTAAATAATGGGAAGATTTTTTCTTCTTAGCTCCCCTACAATTTCAAAAAAAGCAAAGATTCCATTAAGAAAGTAATGGGGAGAAGCCCCCAACACTTTTCACCTTGTCTCCTCCTTTCCTACCTCATAGGCTGCTCTTTAGAGGTCAAAATTTTTTTGAATCCTTTTTCCAATTAGATGATACTTTAGTATCATCAACCTTCTTCTCAGAGTAATTACAAAGATCATTAAGAATATCCACTCCTTTAGGATTGGAAGAAGACACCTTCAAAACAGTCAAATCATTTTTAACAGAATAAATGTTATTTTCAGCTTCTATGCCAAAAGACTTTTCTAGGATAGAAAATTCTTCAACTCCTTTATCAACAACACCATGAACACATTCTCCTTCTGATTCATTCATACCATCTTTTTATTTAATACCCAACGGATAAACACTCTTTCCAGCTTCATCAACAGTGGTCCAATTTTTGATAATATGGGATACAGTAATATCTTTATCTTCTATAAAGATAACTGCAAAAACGTATTCCCCATCTTCCAGTCTATCTGGATCATTAACACATTTATTCTTTTCCATTCCATCCATTAGCATAAGAAGCTAAACATTCTCATTAAGAATGTATTGTTCAACTGCATTATCACCTTTGCCTTCAGGAAACTCAGCATATGGCACCTTATCCTTCACAGAATTCTTCATGATTATTTTTGGATTATCATCCACTAGTTTAGATTTAGTACTAATTTTCTCCACATATATAAAACAAGAAGTAGCACAATTATACCTTGTTTTATAAGGATATGATATTTTCTTTTCATGGTTAACCAAAATCCAAGGGCCATATTCATCTTTATAATTCTCCATTCCTTTAACAAAAGCAACATCAATGATGCTTTTTTTCTTTTTCAACTTTTGTATAATCAGGATTCAAAGATTGATTTCCATTGAATTTAACAGATTTATCATCCACTGATATCTCCACCTTATTTGTGTGGGTATTCAAACCACATTCTTGAGAATTATGACCAATTCTCCCATAGTGAAAGCATAATGATGAGATTTTTTCATATTGAAACTTTCGAAAAAAATGCCCAGAACAACCTTCAAATCGTACTCCTTATGGAAGCTTCTCATCAATATGGATACGAACACATATTCTTACAAACTCTCTTCTACGCCAATTAAACATATTTCCATCAAGAAACAATGGTTTACGAATTTTTGAGGCAATTCTAGTAATGTTATTTTCATCCCAACAATATAAAGGAAGATGATGTAATCTAATCCAAATTGATGAAATTAAATTCTTCATGGAAAGAGTTGAAAAGCTTGGATTCCATTCTTCCATACCAATAATGTGTCCAGCAACAAACCAAGGTCCTCCACTTAATACTGCGTCATTAACATCAGTGGAATGAAATGAACATAATATCCAATCCATTCCTAAATTTGTTAGGTAAAAAGCACCTAAAAGATTCCACTGTCTTCGAAGCTCAGTGCTGATAATAGAAAATGGGATAGACCAAGCATTAACATTGTCAATTGCCTTAAGAAATTTAGTTTTGTTAATATCTGGAGTAAAATCCTTCTTAGTTGAGTCAATTTTTTCTTTAAGTAAAATTGGCCTCACATTACTATCAGAAACTTCAACAGATGAAGAAAGTGCTTGTGCAAATGTTGCAAAAATACTAGATTTAGTAACAACAGAATCCACTAACTTGCCTTCTAATTCATCATTAGGACAAATTTTTTTGTTAACCAATTTCAATAAACTAACATTTATCACACTGTTGCCAGGGATTGCATTTGAATTTCTGAATCTATCAACAAAATTTTTATACCTGACAAAGAAGCATCACGATCATATGAATTCAGAGGAGACACAAGAGGAGACCTCACCTTACGAGGTGTATTACATTCAAGATAATGTGATATACCCTTTCCTTTACCATCAACATAAATAATCTTTTTTGGAATATTACCAGTATTTTCCTTTATCACCAAAGGCCCATAAGAAATCCTCCTCTTTGATTCTGCAACCTCTTGATTCAAATCAACACAATGACGATTAATATCTCATATATTCTGAATATCCATACCTTTAGGTGTTGCAGTCGTTGTTGAGACCGACGATGGCCGGCGGCCATATGCTATCATTCCCTTGCAAAATGTCGAAAAAACATGAATGAAAATTTGAAACGGAAGCTTCTCTCTATAAACGGGAGCTTTCAATTTAGAACTTTTAACTTTTCAGAAGTTAATGATTTAGAACTTTTGTTATCTTTATCTTAGACCACTTTGTCCTCATCACTTCTTAGTGATGACTTAAAAAATGTTATATTTTAAGTTAACATATGTTGCATGAAAAATGCTTCACATTATCAATTTGTGCAAAAAAAATCTACAAAGAGGCAAAAATTTATTTAAGATTGTAGTACTAATAGCTACTAGTTCACATTATTATTTTTTGCAACTCATACCTTAGAGCACCGCATCACTAGAGACCAAATTCTAGAGAGGGAAATATAAAAGCACTACTACTGTGATGTGCAACACCAAACTTCTATGACATAATGTCAATTTATTAGGCACCACAACATCATGGAACATAGACCAAGATAGTGAGCAAAGTGCTAGCATAAAAAAGAAAGAGTGACTTGTTGTATTTTTTTTATAAGACTTCATCTTCTTCGAGATAATTTGTGTTTAGAGTTTAGGGTACATAATTTCATTCCATCTCTGGTGTCGTAGTGCGAAATCATCACCCACAGAACAACAACATCGAATCACTCGAGCACTATGACGTTGTAGTTAATTCAATTATTTTCCAAGAAATGGCACATCATTTAGTTAGAGCACCGTAGTGGAGCACCTAATCAACATCATTATGTTAGTTCGTTTTGGAGCACTGCAGCGGAGAACATATTTAGTGTCGATGCAAGCAGTCCCATGATGTTGAGTTATTTATTTTTTTAAAAAAAATTATAAATAGTAGGGATGAATTTTAGTCATAGACTTTTGGCTGGGCAATCCACTTTTCTTTCTTCTAAGTGTAATGAGAGGAGAGGAAAGTACTTTTCTTTGGTGGAGCTCTAGTTTTTCTTGAACAAACAGTGGTTTTGTCTTTCTAATCTTACTCTTGCATTTTTATCCTTACAGTACAATTTAAAATTTTGTTTGTATTTTTTTCAATTATGTATCTTAGTGGCTAGACTTTTCTTCTAAAATTAAGATGAAATAAAATTATGTATTCGAGAGACTAGGTCTACTAATTTAAAATGAATGTGCAATATCATGTTTCCTACAACTTTAGTTGTATTGTTGGCCACATACAATTTAAAATATAGTGTGATTTGCATTTTCAACGGAGGTGAAGAGGAAAAATTAGAGATATATTGAACAAGAATTTAAAAATGACATAGTCATATGCTTTTTCAAACCTTTGAATCACTAAAGAGAGTTACAATGTAGCATGGATTAAATTATGATGAACTCAATAGAGAATTGCTCCAATTCATAATGATTTTATTGTAGTCTAATCTTTGAATAAAAAAAATAATTTTCAGCATAAGTTTGGAAATTCTAATAATTTTAGAAGTCAGTAAAAATAAAAATAAATTTTAATGGGTTCATAATGTTTTTTTGATTAAAACATCTTTGGTAAGATAAATTTAGTGATTAGAAAGGTTAATAATTACCTTTTCTTAAAGAACATTAAAATCTCCAAGAGATGATACATTACTCATTTTTTATATTACTTAACCATGACGCATGCACGTTTATATCGCCCTAAATAGTGGTCTTCTAGCTTTAGCAAACATTGAAATTTAGTATTTTATTTTAACCTGCATTTAAATATATTGAAGCTTTCGTTATATATATAATTTTCTTTTTTGATAAATTTTTTAATATGATTTCTTCTTATGTCTCATCCTTGCGTTTGCTAGATTATTCTACCACCACAATATATTGGGAGGGTAGGATGCCATTAAATTGCATCTCTAAGGAATAACAACTTCTTTTTTTCTTTAAACATTTATCTTTTCTTAAATTTCAATTATAATGATGCCTTTAAATGTTTAAAATTATCAACTTAATAAAGATTCATGTGATAAGGGTACTAAGAAGAGCCTTCATAAATAAAAAAATTTATCATCCAAATTATGCTTATTTTTATAAAAATGTTATATAAATTTTTTTTTCCATGTAAGAAGCAAAAAATACCCATAATTTTACGAGTGCAGTTACACCATAAATAGAGCGCCTCAATGCTAAGCACATCATTAATGTCATAATGTTGAGGGTAGTGTCCAAGTGTAAGTGAACTTAGCTCAACGACTCTCTACTCTGCTCCGCATCAAGGCTATTTTATGTTGATTTAGGGCTTTCTGTTTCTAGCTTCATTTTTCTTCATTTTTTGTCTGATTTTTCTTTCGTTCTCTAGATTTTTATAGTCTTTTTTTCTTTTCTTTCTGATTCCCTTTGTCTCTTCCTTGTTGGTTTTTTTGTTTGAGCTCTTGGTTTCTCGTTTTGGGTTTGGGGTTTTCGGGAGATGACGATGCCGTAGTCATCTTTCCCTCCTGTTGCGGCTTTGTCTGGTAAGTCCTTTCTTTCAAGGATGTGGTAGCGGGTTCGTCTTTTTCTTCCACTAAGCTTCCCTTTGTTCAGGCTTCTTTCAAAGGTTGTCTGGCTTTGTTTTTAGAGGATTATGTTATTTCTATGTTAGCCGCTCCTTTTTGAGCTCACACTTATTGGGAAGTTCATGCTAAAGCTCCATGACCTAGATGTCATCCGAAAGTTCTTTTTTAATCTGGAACTATCCGGATCGTTTTAAGTTGGTTTGTTGGATTCCAGGCATATAGCGATTCAACTGAGCAACAATTTGAACTATAGCCATATTTTTTTAAGGAGATCCAATTATATCCAGGGTTGTCAAATGAGATTGCTTAAATGGTCTCCAAACTTTGATGTGCAAGAAGAATCTCCTATAAACCCTTTCTGGATTTCTTTTCCTAATCATAGATTGCATTTTTTGAATTCTCAAAACTTTTTTGGCTTTGCTTCTATTTTTGGGAGACATTTGCAAACTGACCAAGCTACAACATCCATTTCTAGGCCGTCTGTAGCTCATGTCCTTGTGGAACTGGACATATCGAAGAAGCATCCAAATGAGGTTTGGATTGGTTCAGAACTAAATGGTTATTTTTAAAAGGTTGAATTTGAAAATTTACCTATTTTTTGTTCTCACTATAAGATGCACGGGCATGGCTTAATGTCTTGTTATAAACTACACCTCATCTCCGTAAGAGCAAGGAGTCTGCTAAACCGATACACAATAGTTATTTAATTTCTGTAGAATTGGATACCATTACTCCTCTTCATGTTGGTAATGTGGTTAATGTTTTTCCAAGAAAAAAGCCTATTAATGATTTTGTTTTGTTGGATTCTGTTAAGGAAAAACTGGTTCCTAATATTAATGATGAGTTGATTCTAAGGTAGGAAGTCAATTTTCACTCTAACTCCTCTTTACCTTTTGATTCTCTTATTGTGATTGACCATAACAATGTTTTTGATAATAATAATGTTTCTATTTCTGTTGAACCTCTTATGGAGGAGGGATTGTTTAGTAAAATTATTGTTGATGAAGGAATTATTCAAACTGAAGTTATTCCTCAAATCTCTACCCAAGCTGTGGTGGAGAAGATTGGTAGTAGTATGATCAACAATGTTACTAATGTGGAAGATGATGTTTTTTGTGGGGAAGGTGAATTGCCTCTTTCTAGGGGGTTTCATGTACAATTAATGAAAGTAATATGCCTTTGAATGATCATTATCATATCGATGATTTTACTAATACTGAGGACATGGATATAACGACTAAATGTTTTACTAGGGATGATAATGATACTAGTTTTACCAAGGGTCGTGGTAGGAAACCAAAATCTATTGTTTTGCATTCTCCGCGTAATACCCTCTTGCTTACTTCTCATTAATATATATATATTTTTTATGTTTAATGCTATTATTTTGAATGTTAGGGGCATTGGTTGTTCCTTGCCTAGGTTTAGAGTTAAAAATTTATGTTGTATCTTTAATGTTTCTCTTCTTGTCCTTGTTGAACCACTTATCTCTTCTGATAAATTATTTAGTACTGCTAAATCCTTAAGTTTTAAACATGCTTTGTCCAATGTATCTAATAAAATATGAATATTTTGGAAAGACTTTATTCGGGTTGATTTCAGTGGCGACTTTACTCAAGTTATTCATTGTAATATTGAAAGCTCTAACCTGCAATGTTGTGATTCTTTTATTTATATTGCTTCATCTAGCTATACTAGAAAGCTTTATGAGATCAAATTATTAATTTTCATAGTATTTGTAATCTTCCCTGGTTAGTGGGGGGAGATTTCAATACTATTGCTTATCCGTCTGAGCATATAGGGGGCTCTCTTCCTATTTATAATTCCATGGAAGATTTCAATAACATGATCATGGATTGTAACCTTATTGATATTTATTTTTCTAGTGATAATTTCACTTAGAATTGTGGTCATTTATGACAAATATTAGATAGGGCTTTATTTATTGATTATTGGTTGAATGCCTTTGAGTCTACTAATGTTGAGCATCAAATCAGGACCCTTTCTAATCATTCTCCTGTTCTTATTAAAATTAAAACTAGGAGGGATTTTTCTGTGCATTTTGGATTTCAAAACATGTGGCTTCTTCACGATTCTTCTATGGATTTGGTAATGAACAATTGGCAGACCCCTTTACATCTGGACGATACTAATTCTGGTATGAGAAGTTTATGGTTCAAATTGAAACGGCTTAAGTTTGTTTTAAATTGGTGGAACCATAATATTTTTAAGAGTTTTTTGCTAATGTTTTAATTGCAGAAGATAAAGTCACTTTTCATGAGAATCAATATATTTTGGTTCCTTCTGAGGCTAATTTATGTCTTTTGAGAGAGGCTAAGGATGGTCTCTTTAAATTACAACCTCAGGAGGAAAGTTTTTGGAAACAAAAAGTGGCTGTCAAACATCTGGTTGAAGGGGGTAATAATAAGAAATATTTTCATGCCTTGGTTAGGAGGAAATACACTATTAATTGCATTCATAAAATTATCATCTTGATGGTTCTATTATTGAGGATGATGGTGAAATTGCTAACCTGGCTGTGCTGCATTTTCAGAATCATCTAAATAAAAATTTTCACCTTGCTATTATTTATAATCCTTATATTATTCCTCCTATTATCTCTCATGCTGATAATATTTTCTTGTCCAAATCTCCTTCTTTCGATGAAGTTAAATATACTGTTTTTGCTATGAATTATGAGTCGATGGCTGGCCCTGATGGTTTCACTGCTTTGTTTTTTCAAAAAACTTGGCATATTATTAGTAATGATCCTTTCTCTACTATCATTGACTTTTTTGATGGTAAGGTTATTCCTAAGTTTTTTATTGCTGCCACTATTGTTCTTATTCTTATGAATATTTTTAGCACTACTTGGAATAATTTTAGACCCATCAGTCTATGCTCTTTCTTTTTATAAAGTGCTTTCTAAAATTTTGATGAATCATTTATCGCCTCTTTTGCCTAAAATTATTTTCCCTTTCCAAATGAGTTTTGTTAAAGGGCGTGTTATTTCTAATAATATCCTTTTGGCTCAAGAATTTGTTGCAAATCTGAGTTTATGAATTAGACTTTTGATGATAGCAAACATTCATGATTTCCTACAACTGTCTTACCTACTAACTTTTCAGGACCACAAGATTGAATGCAACTCAAGCCAGCTCAAGATAAGATAGATTTAGGTTGAGTTAAGTCAGTATTTTTTCCTTTCTTAAGTCAATTGTAAAAGTGGTTCCTGATGCTAAGTAACCTTGCACACACACACTTGAGGGTTTTTCTATTATTTTTTATTTTGAGTACATCAGCCTGGACGATGTTCATATCGGCCTGGACGATCCAACTTAAAACAGAAACCATAATTAGGGCATCCTGGTTAAGTAGCCGTCATTAAACAAATCGTCCTGGACAACACTTGTATCGACCAGGCCGATAGGCTCAAATAAGAAAGATTCAGCCATCATGATCAATTTAGGTATTCTTTATTTTAATTCATTGGCCAGGACAAACTCAACATCAGCTTGGACGATGCAGCATAATTATGCCTGAATTAATCTGGCAATTATGAAAAGCAATTAAGGCTGATTGATACGATCACATCAGCCGGGCCAATCGTAAGATCGATCAGGATGATGGACTGGACGATTGACATCGGCCAGAATCTAATCAGGGCAATGTTTAGGATGATTTTCCTCGGATTTGAACTTATCGTCCAGGACAATATGGAATCCACTTGGACGATGTAACCAATTTTCTTATGATCATCCCAAATCGCCCCGGCTGATTGAGCTTACTTTGTACTAATTGGCCAGGACGATATTCTTATCGGCCTGGACGATAATGTCGGTTCTTGAAATTCTATTTAAAGGACCCAAATTTTCTCATGCTTAAGACCTTGAGTGCTTCTGTCTTGACCTGAGAGAGCTTTGGGAGAGGGACAGAGAGAGAGAGAGAGAGAGAGAGAGGAACTTATGAGGGGGAGTTTGTGAGAGGATTCACAAAGGTTGCTCCAAGCAAGGTTCCAAGTCGTCATCTCTATTCTTCGTCCTTCATCCTTGGGAGGTTCTTGGGAGGTCTACTTCAACAAAAGGTCCGGGTTCTCTGCCCGCTTCAGGAGGAAGCAAAAGGAGTCGATTCTTTGCCGCACCGGGGTTGGTGAAAAGGAGTATGTTGTAAAGACTTCTCCGCCTAGCTGTTGGAGCTAAAGGAGAGACACTTAGTGCAATACTTGAAGGATGCCTCCGATGAGTGGACGTAGGTTATGGTTTGATCGAACCACTATAAATCTAGTGTGGTCTTTCTTTGTTTTACTTCCGCATTTAATTTCTGCATCCGCTACTCTTATGGTGAATTATTTTGGTTTTTAATTATGTGCTTTACCTAAAGGAAATTTTTTACAAAAATACCAATTCCCCCCCCCCCCCCCCCCCCCCCCCCCCCCCCCTCTTAGTTAGCCTCGGGCTAGTTCATAAAGGCTTAACATCCTTAACGAACTTTCTGAATTTTGTCAAGATTTGGATATTAAAACTAGAGGTGGTAACATGATTTTGAAATTTGATATTGCCAAGGCTCATGATAATATTAATTGGAATTTCCTTTATGAGATGTTGAAGTTCTTTGGTTTTGATTTTAATTTTATCAAACTTATTAAGCTTTGCATTGAAAGTCCCTATTTTTTCATCATTGTTAATCGTAAGGCCAATGGTTTTTTAAGGCCTCTCATGGTCTGAGACAGGTGAATCCCCTTTCTTCGGCCCTCTTTATTATTGCGGCTGAGTATCTTTCGAGAGGGGTTACTGATCTTTTTGAAAATTACCCTAGTCTTTACTTTAGAACTGTAGGTGGGCTTCACATTTCACAGTTAGGCTTTGCGGATAATTTTATTATTTTTACTAAAACCTCTATGAATCAAATTCATAGGCTTTTGAATTTCCTTAAACATTTTGAATTAGTTAGTGGCCTATCTATTAATAAAAATAAGTGTGTTTTCATTACTGCTAAGAAGGTTTCTCTCGAGCGCATTGAAGGCATTAAGAGCTCTGAAAGATCTGACTTATTCATTTTCTTATAAGTTATGGTATAAATTCCATTCTAATTCGAGCCTCTGGGCCAAGTTTATGAATGCTAAGTATTGTGGGGGAAACAGCCCTCCTTGGTTTATTTTAGTAAAGGCAATTCTAAAGTTTGGCAACGTCTTTGCAAAGTCAAATGAAAGGGTTGAATCTTTTATTAATTGGGGTCTTGGTTGTGGGAATATATTCTTCTGGCAGGATCAATGGTTGGGGGGGCAATCCATTGATTCTGTCCTTAATACTTTTTCCATAGCTTCGTTGAAGGTTAATGAATTTTTTAATGATAATGGTTGGGATGTTGAGAAACTATCTAGTTTGCTGCCTAATTTTATTACTCAGAAAATCTCACAGATACCTTCTCTTGATGTTTAGATTTGTGCTTTCTCTAAAGATCGTAACTTTAGTTTAAAGGAGGCTTGGCATTCTTTTAGAGCTAAGTATGAGACCTCCAAGATTTTCAAGATGATTTGGAATAAAAGTATTCCCTCTACTGTCTCTATTTTTTTGGCATATTTTACATAAGTTTATCCCTACTGATAATAATTTGATTAAACATGACTTTATCCTTCCTTCTAAAAATCAATGTTGTTTTCTCATGGATAATATGAATCATGTGTTTGTTTCTGGTCCTTATGCTGTTAAAGTTTGGACTTACTTTAATGATATCTTGCATTTAATTTTTTTTAATGCTAAGACTTCTATTTACTCTATTCTTAATAGTTGGTTTATTAATTCCAGAGGTCATATCAGGAATGTTATTCCCTCTCTCATCTTTTGGTTTTTATGGTTGGATAGGAATAATTCTTTCTTCAATGGGGTGGCAATGAATCATAATAGAATTATTCATAAAGTTAAAGATAAGATCGTGGCCCTTTATTCTGATAAGTTACTGCAACGGCTAATTTAGGCATTAATTTGGAGGGGGCTGGTATTTTTAATGTTCCTAAAACTACCTTTTGGATGAAACCTCTGGCTTTATTCTTTAAGCTAAATGTTGATGTTGTTTATGTAAATGCTAGGGTGGGTAGTGGTGGAATTATCAGAGATGCTAATGGTTAAGGCATTTTGGGCTTTGCTGGTCCTATTCTCAATTGTAATGTTAACGATGTTGTCATCTTTTCTATCCTATATGGTTTAAAACTCTGCTTCTTTCTTGACTTCATGAACATTGTGGTTGAGGGTGGCTCTACCTATTGGCACCAGATTTCTAATTTGAGGAAGGAAATTGTGTGTCCTGCTACCTTATTTTATAAGAGGAGAGAACTTAAGCATTCATTGAGCATGTTTAATTGCTCTTTTTCTATTATTCAGATGAAAGGCAATGCTTGTGCCCATGGTATTGCTAAGTGGGGTTGTGAGTGGGAGTCCATGGTGGATTTTCCTGTTTCTAATCTCCCACCTCACATTAGAGGTATTTTAAACCTGGATGAGATTAGTTTTCTATATGTATTTTTCTTAATTATATTATTTTTTTGTTCCTGTGGGTTGGTGTCTTGTTTTAGATGCTTCTTTGCGGTCTCTCGGGTTGGTTGGTATTTTCTGTAGAGCTCCCTTTTTGGTTTTTCTGTTAGGTGTTATTGGTGGGTTCTTTCTATTGTTGATGGTTATTCCTTATTCGGAGCTATTTGTGTTAGCCCGTGGTTGGTTTTTGGTGGTGGATGTGTTGTCTTGGCCTTGTTATTTTGGGTTTCTAGAGTTTTTTATTCTTGTGTTCCGTTAGTTTGGTGATGTTTTCTACTGTAGTCTTTTGGTTGTCAGTTGGATGATTTGGGTGCTTTTCTCGGGGGGCTGGTGGTTGTGCTACTGTATTGATGTTACTTTTTAGGCTATTAGTATTACAGCTAGGTGCTTTGTTGCTTATTCTGGTGTTGTTACCCTATTGTGGTCAGTGGTTTTTTGTCCCTCTGGTTCTTTGCTTTATTGCGTTGGGGGGTTATTTTATGTTATTAGAGAACTATTTCTGCTGGGGTTATTTTACTGCTTTCAATTAGCAGTGTTTGATTTGGTTGGGGGTGAGCTTCCAATTTGATGGTAATATCCTTACTGAGCTAAAGCTTTTGTATCTTCTTTTGGGTTTGTATTGTTGTCTTGTGAGAAACTACCTTATGCAGTTGGGTGGTTATCTTTTGGGTGGTAATGGTTTCCTTTATAGGTGTTTCTCTTCTATTGTTTGTTATTATTATAGCTGTTGTTATTGTTCTTTGTATTATTTATTTGTGCAGATGGTTCTTAGTGCAGGTGATCGTGAGGCTGATCCTAAGAGGAGATTCATAGAGCTTTTTGGAGTTTTTTGCTGCTCTATTATGTTTTGGGTGCTCGCTCTTGTGCATTGTAGAATGTACCTAGGAATCCTTTTAATTTTGTAGCTCTTATGAGCAGTAGTGAGCTTGAGTTCGCTTTAAGGACCTTGTAATTGTTCTTTTAATTAATTCGTAGGCCCCACCATAGATTTTCCCTTTAAATAAATAAATAAATAAACAATGTTGAGGGTAGCGTTGCACTAATAAAATATAAAAGAGCTAAGCACCAAAGTGATAAGGAAGGAAGCCATAATACAAAATCACCACAACACCGCAGTGGGTGATAGTTAATTATAATTGAACAAATGAACTAAGGCAATGATTAACACTTTGATATATAGATTCGATAGGGCCATGATGCCTGTTTAGTTATTTGTAAAAAACTATAAATAGCAAACATATTTCTTACATAGGGGGGTTGTTGCAGGATTACTAATTACTATTTGGGGGGGGGGGGGATTGAGGGCGATATTATATTGAGTCTAGTGAGGGAGAGTAAACCAACGAGGAAGTTAATTTTGAGGGAAGAAGAGTCTATAAGCATTTTATTAAGAACATCTTTGTGTTGTCTTTCCTTAATTTACCCTTCATACTAGTATTTTATTAGAAATGAATGGTATTTTATTTGTTTTGATTTCCATGGCTAGATAAATCATATCTCTAGCCTTATGATATGTTAAAAACTATGCTTGCTCAAGAGTAGATTGAATTGCGTGGATTTTTTAATGTTATTTTTAATTACTTTGTGCTTAATTTAGTTGTTATATAGATCTTGCATAAACTTAAAATTTAGTGTGATCTATAGCTGCGATGTAGGAATAATACAATAAATTGGAGATTTAAAATGATATTTTATCATTAGTAGACATATATTTTATAGAATCTTGGAATCTTAAGAATATATAATAATTGCAGTTTAGAAAAATCTTAGCAACACACTTCAACGAGCTTTATAGATATGGGGAGTATTTATGCTCTCTTGCACAATAATATTAAGAGAAATTTAACTTTTGTTTTCCTGGACTTTTAACTAACATATGTTTAGATTCATTTAGATATAGTAATTTAAATTTCAAGACATTACATTAATTGATCGGTTTAGCAGCCCCTTAATATTTTATTGATAAGGTCGATTTGGTGATTCACATAAGTAGTACTAAAGAGACTTTAGGTAATTTATATATTTATGGGAAAGATACTCTACTCATTATTTTATTATTTGATAAAACACATGCACTTGCATAGAACTAGAGTTATACATAGGCAATTTCATGAAGTGTAGTAGTGGTAGGTGTAGTCAAGTTTTTTGGTTCCATAACCTAGGATCTAGAATTATTATCTTTTTATTCACTTTATATTATTCAATGAATTACTTGTTTAATATTATCATTATACTAAATTTTCTTAATCTGTGTTAGTATTATTATTTATTTTTGTTATATTTACTATATTGCTTCATTGAAAATTATTCAGTTGTGTTTTGAATTACATTTTTATTTAGCTTTTGTTGTTGTTACATGTATAGTAATGTATAATTAAAAAGTCTTATTTTATCCTAAGATAGAAAAACCTTGGAAAAATTAAAAATAAATTAAAAAAGAAAAATAAATACTTAAAAATGACTTATCATGTACAAGAAGAGAATCAACCTAGACAACTTAGCGAGATGCAAATCCCATAATAGAGGAAATCCATCAAATAAATAATAGCTCAATATCTAAGATAATAATTTTGAGTTAAAGTCAACTATCATTCATATGGTATAAAATTATCAGTTTTTAGGAACTCTTGTAAAGTATCCTAACTTACATATAGCTAGTTTCTTAAAAATTTGAGCAACATTTTACTATAAAAAGGTCTTTGGTGATGCTGCTATACTTAGTTTGTTCTTATTCTCCTTAAGAGATAGAGCTAGATGGGTTGAATTGTTTATCCCTAGGCTCAATTACCATATGGAATGATTTAGCTCATTAGTTCCAAGCTATGTATTTCCCTCCTTCTAAAACTACAATACTTAGGAATGACATCACCTCATTCAATCAATTAGATGAAAAATTAATATGTAAATCTTAGGAGATATTTAAGAAAATGCTTTGGAAGTGCCCATACCATGATTTGCCTTATTGGCTTATCATCCAATCCTTCTATAATGGAATTGTAGAATATCATAAATCAAATATAGATGCCACTACTATAGGTTCTTTGATGTCCAAATCATTTGATGAAACTTATGCTTTGATTGAATAAATATCTACTGGTAAATTCTAGTGGTTATCTTAGAGAGAGAACTCAAAAAATATGGCTAGTGTGTATGAATATAATGCTTTATCTATTTTAACTGCCTAAGTGTAGCTATTTTCTCTAGGAAATAAGATAATATTGGAGTCAGTACATCCCATGATACACCCATATCAATAAAGAAGAATATTAATAAAGTATCTTATGACCAAAATGCATCAACGGTTGAATTCTTAAATACCATTAATAATAGACAAAACAACCCTTAATATAATACTTATAATCTAGGTTATAAGAACCATCCCAACTTTTAATGGAATAAAAATCCTAATGGGTGTACTCGTAAAATTTCTAACCAAACTAACATTGTAGGAAACTTGAACCCAACTCAAAAGAATTATGAAAATCCAAGGCCTAATTATCCCCCTTGGATTCAATACTAATGATGTAGTGGGTGTGAGTGTGGGTTTGTTTTTGTTACACTGGTGAATAGTGTATGTATGAATATGATTATGATTGGTTTTTCTTTGATATGAATTTCCATCTAGATACATAAAAATATGTGTCAATCAAGTAATAATGTATTAAAGAGAGTGTTGATCCCATATGGAAGTGTTCTACTAGATTGCAATCAAACTAGTATTATTTACTACAAATGCAAGATTTATCCTGCGAACAAAAATGAAAGATATTGAGTTTCCGCCACGTATAGAGAATGTAAAATATGATGATATATTAATATATAAAATATATTTTGAACTAATGCATGTAAAATAATGAAGTTTTTCTAATGAGAATATTAAATCTTGATGTGGATTAGATTATATGAACACCTAGATATTTGTCAAACTTATATGGGTGAAAAAGGGAGGTTAATGGCCTTCTCGCAATTATAATGTCTCTATATACCTAGAAGGTTTAACATCCTATGCCTAGGCATGCAAACATTTTATTTTAATACTACTATTTATTCTATTATTCCTCTATTGAGGCAATATATCACACTAGACACACATTGCCATTATATACATTAAATTAAAAATGAAATAAATTGAAAACATCAATAATTTATTTTAAGGCATAAGAGTCTACATTAGTATTTGCATTTTGTTCACATTATTAGCCCAAAATGCAAAATTTAGCAAGACATTGATAAACAAGAAAATAAATACATATTCATTTTACTCATAGAAAAAAAAGATACATGAGAGACAATAATGCAAAATTTCACCAAGATAGTGCAAATGACTTCTCCACACCCCTTCCTCCTCCAATGGTAGGATTGCTTACAAAACATAGGCTAAGATGTCCAAAGAATGTACATCACACTTCCTAAGCCTCCCTTAGACTTTACTCTAGGGGAAACTAAACATTATAGAACTCTATTGAAAGTGAAAAAACTCTTAAATAGAGGAACTAAAAAACTATTTATAGTTGGTATACAAATGGGCTCAGGCACCATGACGCCTGAAATGGTGGTGCCAAGGTGTTATGAGATGAACTAGTGCTTTGGTGTTGTTAGGCCTGCTTTGCTGTGGTGCTGTTCTGACTAAAGCAAGTCTATTGGTTGAAGTGGCATAGTTTTTAACTGAACAGTGTGGCTCCTCAGTTTGGAAACTTCTCTACCATAGTGTTATAAAAGTTTAGTGTTGTGGTGCTTGAATGTACAATTTGGCACTACAGTATAGTAAAGTTCAGTGCTTTAGTGCTTATTTTCATTAGAGTCAGGCGTTGTAACACTATTTTTCAGCGTAGAGATGCTATGAAACTAACCTTGGATCTGCTAAGGTACTAAGCTTTCTAAAATTCTAGAGTAACTAGTGCTGCAATGCTTGAATAAGGCATTGAGGCAATATGTATGTTGATGCTACAACAATGTAACTAAGGGCACTATGGCGTTGGTTAAACACTTGTAAATTTGTTTCCTTTTCCTGAGATTTTCTACACAAATACAACTAAAAGAACATGTTTTTATAGAATTTCAATATAAGAAATAGTATAAAATTTATACTTAACTAAGTTCACGCAGCTTAAGCTCTAACTTATACTTAGTAATAGTGTAATCACATTTTTATTTTTATTTTTGAAAATTTCCAGTAGCATTAAAAAAGAAAAATAGAAGCCTAATACAAACTACAAAGTGATAGAACAGCTATCACTTTCCTCCTTTAATAGAATAAGAAAACAAGGAGGAAACTTATTGAAATCAAGATCATCCCAAAAGAAATCACCATCTAAAGCTAAGTTAGCACAATAATCAACTAACTTATTACAATTCCTATAAAATGAAATTGAATAAAAGAAAACCTAAGTCTTTTAGAAAAGGAAAGTCCTCCACACCTACCTTATGAATACCCAAAGAAGCCTTCTTAGTCGAGTTTTGTAAATACTTCATGACATTATGATTATCCCCTTCAATTATTAAACCTTTAGCTACCATCATCCAATCCATAATTGTCTTCTTCAAGGCTCAAAATGCAAGAAAATCCAGAAGTTCAACATCCCAATAAATACCTTTATACCCGAAAGCAACTAAGAACCTGGCCTTGTGGTCCCTAAAAACACCTCCAATAGCAGCTAGATTAGATAGTAAAAGGACCGCATCAATGTTAACTTTAATCCATTTAGGAGGAGGAGGGTGCCAAGAGTTCGAAGACAGCCTAAGCTGGTTAGCACCCTAGTGATCCGAACAATGATTAAAGTTTAAAGAAATAGAGGCCATAGTAATAGCTTCTGAAGCAATCTAGCACAAACCAAACTCCCTATCTCTATGCTTCCTTCGGTTCCTACTACCCCAGATAAAATAAATCATTTTATCATAAAGATTCCCCATAAATGAATTTCTTACTAACAAAGACTCCAATGTTTACTGCACTACATGAAAGTTGAGAAAATTGGTATGAGAAATCCCCTACTATTGAACAACTCCATAGCTTGCTTAACCATAGAGCACCCAGTGAAAACATGATCCAGATTTTCCACTCCGATGCAGCCTCTTAGACAAGAATTATCATATGATAATCTTCTATTCAATAAAAAATCATTTGTTGGAATGGAATTTTTCAGTATTCTCCACCAAATGTAGTCCACCTTTGGAGACAAGTGCAGTTTTTTCAACCATCTCCCATAAACTGTTGATTCCCTATTCATCAAACTAGTTCTGGTAATTAAAGAAGCAATTAACCTTCCCAAAAAGTTATGTATTAATTAAAGCTTATCCTATGAAAATTCTTGATAAATAATAATATGAGCAATAGTTTCAACTAAGCAAGAACCAAACCATTTGTGAAGCACAACAGTATTGCAGCATCCCCCAACAATGAATGCCTTAGGAGAAGAGAAGTCCTCATCCAACACAACTATAATGGTTGACCACCTTTCCAAGCTCTTATATAATATCCACACATCCTTCAGTACATTTATAGATGAACATGTAGCTAATTTCCACCTAACCACCGGCTGGAGTGCTTTCATCCCGCTAGAAATAACCTTGCAAGTATTGGATCTATACCTCCAGTAATCTTCCTCCTTGAACTCCCCATATTTAGCTTTCAACGTTCTGTTTAAAAGAGAATCAGGGGAATTTAAATAATTCCAAGCAAACTTTGCTCAAAGAGGACCAACAATAGATTTAGCTGAATGTAACCCATGGCCCCCTAGCTCCATTGGCTTGCAAAGTTCCTCCCAAGCAACATAGTGCAACCCATGGTTGCCTCCTTATTTCTTCCACAAAAAAAATCCATACACATCTTATCAATATTCTTCAAGATACTAATAGGTACCGGAGTATGCGAAGCAAAGAAAACTGGTAAAGATAAAATATCCAATCTTATCATAACAAGTTTCCCTGCTAAAGTCATATGATTCTTTCCCCAAATATTCAACTTGCTAGCAGTCTTCTCCGGAATGAATAAAAAATCCACATCAATCAACCTTCTTAGTGACATTTTAATGCCCAAATAAACTATATATTTGACCTCCTTAAAATTAAGCAAGCTCAAAATGTACTTTTTATCCATCTGGTTGACAGATTTCCCAAAGATCACACTTGACTTTTGAATGTTGACCACCTGCCCTGTCCAACGACAATAATCAGCAATAATTTTCTTGATTTTCTTAACATAAATACCTTTGGCTTTAAAGAACATCAAGATATTATCAGCATACATTAAATGAATAATTTTAGGAGCACTAGGAGCAGCTTTGATGCCCAACTGACTTCCATAAAAATTGAAAGCATTGGATAGCAACTGAGAGCAAAGAAAAAAAAATATGGAGAGAGGGGACATCCTTGCCTGAAGCCACTTTTAGTTTCAATCCATTATGTTCTATTACCATTAAGAAGAATAGAAAATCGAGGATCAACAACACAGTCCATCACAAGATTAGAAAATTGAGAAGGAAAACCAAAAGAATCCAAAACCTGCTTAAGAGTTGACCAAGCCATGCTGTCATAAGCTTGCTCCATATCAATCATAATTTCCACCAAACCATTTTTAGATTTAGAACATCTAAATTTATTAAAGAGTTCTTAGACCAAGAGAATATTATTTGAAATAGTTCTCACTTTGATGAAAGCAACTTGAACCTCTAAAATTAGTATATGCATAACCATCATAAGTCTATTAAGTAAAATCTTCGCCAATATCTTATAAATAGATAAACATAAACTAATCAGATTGAAATGAGAAGGAAGAACGAGATTTGAAACCTTGGGAATAAGAATAATGAGTGTATCCTTCCATTTAGA
This sequence comes from Dendrobium nobile, assembly GCA_022539455.1. NCBI lineage: Eukaryota > Viridiplantae > Streptophyta > Magnoliopsida > Asparagales > Orchidaceae > Dendrobium > Dendrobium nobile. The sequence continues at coordinate 49,111,427 of CM039733.1, forward strand.
ACACATATTCCCCGAATAGAAAAAATGAGAAAAAGCAAGCCAAACATCCTCACTTATAATACTCCAATAAGCTTTAAAAAATGAATATGTAATGCTATTAACACCAGGGGAAATATTCTTACCCAAGAAATTAATCACAAATTCCACTTCATGAAAGAAAATATCTGCATCCAAGAGATTGCAATCTTCATGACATAATTTGTTAATAAATGGTGGCCAGCCTCTCAGAAAACCCACCCTTTCTCTCCACTAGTTAGAGAAAAACCTGAAAAAGATATCTTCAATATCATTTTGGCCATCTACCAAATTACCCATTTCATCCTTCACTTGGTTAATGAGATTCAAATTTCTTTTTCCATTCACAACAACATGAAAGAAACTAGAGTTTTTATCTCCATCTTCTAACCATTTTACCTTTGCTCTTTACCTCCACCATATGTTTAACTGAGCCAATATAGTATTAAATTCAATAACCTTAGACTTTAAAACCAAGAGCTTGTCCTCAGATAAACAACCATTATTTGATTCTTCTACATGCAGTTCTGCAATTTCCAACTTCAATTTATCCTTCAGGCCATTTAAATCACAAACTTTAGCTTTACTCTAGAAATATAAGGATCTTAACACTCTTTCATATTTTTGGTTCAGAATTTCCATAGGATTACCAACCGAAGATTTAGCACAGGAATTCCGCACAACAACAGTTGTCGCTGGATAGGAAATCCAAACGTCCTCAAATCTGAGAGATATGCCCTTTTGCAAACCAGAATTAAAGACTTTCAACATAATGGGACAATGGTCGGAAGCAATTTTCCCAAAATGCGTCGTGAAGGCTTGTTGAATTAGTTGAAGGGCCTTGGAGTTTAATAAGCACCTATCTAACCTCTCTAAAATACGAGCACTGACCCTTTATTATTGCACCAAGTAAACTTGGGACCGACCAATCCTATTTCATGGAAATCATTGTTATTCATAAATGATTTCATATCTTGAGGGCCAATAGAAAATTTAAATTTCTTTCCACCCCTCTTATCATCTTGGGACAAGATACAATTGAAATCTCCTCCTATAACTGAGGGAAGACTAGAGCTAGAATGCATTTCCAAATTTTCACATAGTATCCTTCTATTGTACACATCTCTACTGCCATAAACCATGGAGATGGTCCAAGTGCTACTATCCTTGACACAATACAAATCCAAGTGATACATTGAGGAGAACTATCCTGAACAGAGAAAGAAGACAATTTTGAATTCTACAAAACCATTATCTCGCCTGACATCCCATCAGAGGGGTAAATAAAGAAGTCTCATTCCTTACCCATAAATTCACAAAAATCCCCCTTAACAACAGAAGAGATTTTAGCCTCCATAATGCCAATAAAAAAGATATCACAATATTTCACAACTTCTTTTAAATATCGAGAGGCTTCCTTCTTATTTTCCCCTCTACAATTCCAAAATGCTATGGAACTCATTTATTCACAAAGGGGGAAGGACCCCCACTCCTCCTCTTAGTCAAACCTTCCAACTTCATATTCTTCAAAGAATGGTCCAATGGACCAAGAGACTTCAACTCCTTCAATAATTTTGGTTTCAACTTCTAGAAGTAGATTTAAACACCTCTTGATCAACAGATACTAGAACCTCAAGTGCTGTGACCTCAGTCCTTGTAGAACAACAACTTCCTGAGCATGAGCTGACGTTTCAGCCTCAACCATGTCACCAGTAAAAGTAGACTCTTGATTAGATTTATTCACAGGATCCTAGACATCAAGAGTCATAATTTCTCCTTCCTCTATAATTTCCCCATCCAACATTGGGTCCATAGTTTTTAAACAACGTCTTGTTCATCCTCACACAAAGAGGTCAACAGCATGAATTTATTATTTTCCAACCCCACAGAAGAAATGTCGGTCTTACTAATTCCCATTGAGTATATGCATTTCAGCTGTCTTACCCACGGCTTCCTCCATCCTAGCCTTGACATTTGAACTCTCTTGAAGATAAAAAGATTTAAATACCTATGAAAATTTAGGAACATAAATGTTCCTCTTAGGAGCCTTCCAAACTTTCCTTTTCTTCCTATAATTGACATGAACCTGAGGTCCATATGATGAGCCTTTATTAGAATCATCAACCCACTGAGCCTTTGCCTTATTGCCAAAAAATAAATTAACTGGAACATCCTTTGGAATGACCACATTTTCCTTACAAGTGTCTCCTCTGACTGCTTCCTTCTTTGAACAAGCATAGTTCAAATGAACAATCTTCCCACATTTATAACAAAACATAGAAATCTTTTTGTACGCCACCTTTTGGAAAAACCGACCTTCCAATCCTTCAACCCAAACCCTCCAAAGGCAATTTCTTGTCAAGCTCCATACGAACACATACCCTTGCAAACTCCCTCCTCCCCCATTGAAACATGTTGCCATCTAACATAAGAGAGTACCCAACAAGGATGCAATTCTAGCTACATTAATATCATACCAACAATAATGAGGAAGGTCAGGCACTCTTACCCACACCGATGATGAAAGGCCTTTTAAAGATGTAGGAGTAAATTTAGAACTCAATTTATCAAGACCAACTATAAGTCCATTTACAAACTAAGGTCCACCTAATAGCACATTTTCCATTTCCTCCAAGGTTAAAAAAGAACAAAATACCCACCCCATGCCAAGAACAGTGAGATGAAATTTTCATAAAGAAGACCATTGTCTTCTTAACTCTCCTTCAACCAAATGGACCGGAACCTCCTTTCCAAAGACCTTTACCACCACAGCAAATCGAAGTCACTCAGAGTTTGCAATCACATTCGGGTTATGCAACTTTACCTCTAACCCATCATCAGTAAGAAAAGATTCATCTTTTGAAATGTTGATTTTAATATAAGGCTTCTTCAACCAAGGATTAACCCCATTTGATTAATTTGGAAAAATAACTCCATTAAAACTCTGAGTTTCAGCATTATGAGTTTTCTTTTGAAGCAAATCACAAACATCTGATGTGCCTCCTTCAATGTTATGACATGAAGGAACTCCCTCTACATTCAGATTAAATTTTGGCATAGTATTCTCGAATCTGTTCATAATTAAATCCATTCCAGATGCAGATGATGCTTCATAATCATTCAATTTGAATGTTCCTAATGGACGAGGAGTTTTTGAAAGCTCAGACTCTACAATTTATTTCCCCTTACCAATAACTGGTGGATTGAGGATTACCAGCCCCATAGAAGGTTCTTTGATAATCAGTAGCCCATTCTTGATTAACACATCTTGAATACCAATGGAAGGCTCCGATCTTCTTGAATTGAAGATACAAGTGGATGAGGATACAAAATTATTCATAATCCATCCACCCAGAGTGGTGGTCGAAGGCGTAGGAGGCATTGCTGATGAACCCGCCAAGCAGCAAATTCGAATTTTATCTCTCTAGTGAAAACAGGAGTTTCTCTCTCTAGCCAAAAGATCAAACTCCAATGTCACATATTGATTAGCTTAATAGCCCAAATAAAAATTTAAAATTTAAAACTACATAAATGAAAGATAATGCATCTCAATTTAAAAATAATTTGAAATTATCAAAGTTATAATGCTAATTTGAAAAATCATGAATAATTAGCCTAAGTAATTATCCTCGTCCTATCTTGAATTATGTTTATCCACTATGAGTGCATGTGTAGGTTTTGACTTTTCATTTTTAGAAATGAATAATATATCATTTAGAGATTAGTTATGCTAGTAGTTAAATTAGAAGTTCATTAGTACACCATTATATATATTAGCTCACTTATCTTATTCTATTTGATTTAAGTATTAGGATGCATTTTTGAATTGAGCTTCAGTGGATACCAAATTCTGAATGTACTTATCTTTTTTTCTTTTTCAACATCCTCTTTTATTTTTTCATGTTTTTTTTCCTTATAGATCATCCGGTATAATTCTATGAACATCCCAAACTATCCCAGATGATCAGCTATATTTCTTCATATCATCCTGATTTATCTCCTTGATATTCTGAATTATTTGCTGGATGATAATGTCCGATTTTGAACTAATTGTATAGGACGATATCCACATTGGCCTAAATGATCTGAATAAACTTTGTGTTCTTATCATACAGGAAAACCTGATCATCATGGCTAAAAGGGTTGATTTAAACTAATCGTATAGGGCGATTGATAGATCATCCTGGATGATCTTTGACATCAAGCTGAAATTTAGGAAATTTTTTAAATCCTTCTATTTAAGCTCTCTTATTTGCTGATGATAAAATCTTTTATTTTTTTTCCTAACTTGAGAGAGCTTAGAGAGGAAGAAAGAGATCTTGTAAGAGAGAGAGAATCTTGTGAGGTGTTCACAAAGGTTGCTCCAAGTAAGGATTCAAGTTGTCTTCTCTAGTCATCATCCTTGACTCCTTAGTGGCTCTAGGGAGGTTTTCATCAGCACTAGATCAAGGTTCTCTGCCCGCTTTAGAAGGAAGGAAAAGGACTCTAGGTTCTCTTCCTTACCAGGGTTGGTGAAAAGATTTTATAAGGGCTTCTCTTCCTTGGTATAGGAGCAAAAGGAGAGACACTATAGTTTTAGTGTAATACCTAGACGAGAGGCTCCGAGGAGTGGATATAGGTCAGGTTGATTGAACCACTATAAAAATCTGGTGTGTTCTTTCTACTTTTATTCCAACACTTAATTTTTGTATTATTTATTCTTGATTATTTGTGTGGTCGAAATATCATAATTCTATTTCTATGAAATTATTTTGCTTCAACCTTGGGATAAAAGTAGTTTGTTTTAAATATTAAAAATCTTTAAAAAGATTTTCATTGTTGTTTAAGTAAATTTTTTTAAAAATTCCAATTCACCCCCCCCCCCCCCCCCCCCCCCCCTCTTGGTTAGTCTCAGGCTAGTTCATAAGGGGTTAACAACCCTAATGAACTTTTAAGTGGTATCAGAGTAGGATTAAAAATATCAAGTTTTAGAAAACTTTGAATTAAAGATCTATGGCTAATTTTTGTAACTAGAACATGGTGGAAGGATATTCCATTACTCGACCTCCTTTATTTGCTAAAATACCATTTGATTTTTGAAAAACTCAGATGTCAACCTTTTTGCAATCTATAGATTATCTCACATGGATGCTTTTAAAAGAATGTTATTCTACACCAACATGTGAAGTTAATGGCATAAAAACTTAACTTTCTTTTCTGAATGGATTTTTGTTGATATAGATATAGCACAACTTAATGTAAAATATTTAAACTATTTTTTTCGTGCACTAAAATCTAAAGAATACATATGTGTTTCAACATGTGCAGCTAGTAAAGAAATTTAGGATAGATTACGCATTACTTATGAAGGCACAAGTGAAGTTAAGCAATCTAAGTTAAATATTTTACTTCATGAATATGAAATTTTTTGTATGAAATCTAGTGAGTCAATATCTAAAATATATATTAGGTTTACACAAATAGTCACCTCCCTACATGTCTTAGGAAGAGAGCTAACAAACTATGAGAAAGTTAATAAAATTTTGAGATATTTATCTTTTTTCTTTAATGCTAAGATTATTGCTATAATGGAATCCAAGGATTTAAATATTTATTATATAAATAACTTACTTGCATCTCTCATTGCTTATGAGTAAGGAGTGAACCAAAGATAACTTGATATAGGGGAGAAAAAAAAAGGACAAGACTATAGCCTTAAAGGCTGATAATTCTGACACTGATACTTTGTGTTCTGAGAATTATGATGTTGCCTTAACTACAAGGCAATTCAAAAGCTTTTTGAGAAAGAAGCAAAAGTACCATCAAAAATTGAACAAAGGTAAGAATAGAAAGAATTCTAAAGGTTCTTCTGATGTGATTTTCTTTGAATACAGGAAACTAGGACATATAAAATCTAATTGCCCTACAGTTAGGGCTCACCCAAGTAATGAGAAGGATGAGGAGAAACTCAAGTTCAAGAAGGGCAAGCTAAGAACCCAAAAGACCTTTTGGCCAGATTTTGCATCAAACTCCTCTGAAACTAAAGTTGAAGAGGAGATAACAAACTTGTGCTTGATGGCAGATGATCATCTTGGTCACTTTGACTAAGATGAGGTATGTGAATTAACATACGATCAATTGCTTAAAGTTTTTGAGAAAATTCATTCATCTTATAGAAAAATTAAAAATCACATGCTAACCTCAAACTGGAATTTCTAAACTTACCAAAAGAGCATGAAGTTTTGATTAAAGATCATTCTACTCTGGATAGAAATCATATGACTTTGTTGGATGAATTTGACTCGTTGAATGCAAAGCATCTTGATTTAACAAATGAGCATGAATCCTTGAAAAGTTAACATGTTGACCTAGAAAATGTATATAAAGACTTAGATACTCTTGCAATTGATTTAGATAGTAGAGAACATGTTTTGAAAATAGAAATTTTAATTCTTGAAAATGAAAATAAGTTTTTAGAAGCTGAATTAACTTCTTTCAAAGAAAATAAAAAATCATCCACAATGCTTGAGTTTCATAATCCATCAGATCAGCATTCATCATTCAAAATGAAGAAAAGGCATTATAACCTGAGTAGATTAGTAAACCCTTTTCCTGGTGTTAGATTATTTCTTATGGCATGTCAGGACATATCTCACATATATGAACAATTCATCATAGAACACATTTAGTGTGGAGACCTAAAGTTTAAAATTAATAGCATAATATGCATGAATTTCATTCTTTTTTCCATAAGATGGGACCCAAACCTATTTTGGTTCCCAAATCTAACATCTGATGATTTCGTATGAGTGCTCTCACACGAGACCTTGTGAGAGCATGTGATACCTAGGCAGCGAATGCTCATGCCATATGATTGGAGATGCTAATCAATTCATTTTGCTAGAGGCCAGGGCAGGAGGCAAGGTCACTTTTGGAGACAACACCACTAAGAATGTGGTGGACACATTTATAATCGGGAACTCTAAGAACTTTTTGATTTAAAAATGTTTTACTTGTTGATGCCATAAAACAGAATCTGCTAAGCATAAGCCAGTTGTGTGACAAAGGCTATATAATTAAATTTCTAAATGCTAGCTACATCATAAGCCTGAATAGAAAAAATGTGCTATATGGAAAATATTAAATAATGTTTACATGCTAGATTTAAATTTTATTAATTCTGATAACACCCTTTGCATGAAAACTATTGTTGACAAGTCTTGGTTGTGGCATAGGAAGTTGTATCATGCTAGCATGAAAACACTTTTAAAAGCAACCCAAAAAGACTTAATAAGTGGAATCCCCTAGCTTAAATTCATTAAGGACTACCTGTGTGATTTATGTCAATTAGGAAAATAAGTCAAATCCTCTTTCCATTCCATTAAGGTCATTAGCACCTCTAAACCTTTAAAAGTCCTTCACATGGATTTATTAAGATCCATTAGCACTACAAGCTTAGGGGGAAAGGTCTTTGGGTTTGTAATAGTCGATGCTACTCTAGGTTCACTTGGACTAGATTTTTGTCACATAAAAGTGAGTCATTCGATGAATTTAAATCATTCTCCACTTGGATTCAAAAAAAGCTAGGTTGAGATATCTTGATCATCTATAGTGACCATGGTAGAGAGTTTGAAAATGAGATATTTTAAAATTAATATGAGGAGCAAGGGATTAGTCATAACTTTTCAACTCCTAAGACTCCATAGAAAAATGAAGTAGCTGAAAGGAAGAATAGAACCTTAGTGAAAGCTGTTAGAGCCATGCTTACTGAGTATTTACTTCTAAAATTCTTTTTGGCAGAAGCAGTGAACACAACCTTTTATGTGTTGAATAGGGTGAATGTTAGATCCAAACTGAATAAGACACCCTATGATATCATTAAAGGTAGGAAACCCAACCTTTCTCAGCTCCATGTCTTTGGATGTAAGATTTTCATTCTAAATAATGGGAAATCACAATAACAACATCAAGCCTTTATCCAAGTAGGTGGGGTTGGCTACATAAATCTTTTTTCTCATTTAAATCTAATAAAGATAGATCATTTTTAATATTTTTTAACCAAGTATTTTTAGGCCTTCCTCTACATTTCTTAACATAAGTCAAATATAATACATCTAATTTCCTAGCTGGGTCATTGGAAGCCTGCCATTTTATGTGACCAAACCATCTAAGGCGACTCTCTCTAATCTTATCTTCTACTAGAGCTACTCTAACCTTTTTATGTATATGCTCATTTCATATCCTAACTCTTAAGGTAAAACCACTCATCCACCTGAGCATTATCATCTCTGCCACACTTTACTTAGTACTATGCTTCACTTTTAATGGCCAACATTTGACACCATAAAGCATTGCAAGCCTCACCACTATCTTGTAAAATTTTCCTTTAAGTTTGAGGGATACTTTTCTATCGCACAATAAGACTGATGCATTCCTCCACTTAAACCATCCAACTTGAATTCTACTAATAATATCCCCATCTATTTCACTGTCACTCTGAATAATATATCCACTATATCTAAAATGTGTACTCCTATTAATGACTTGATTGCCCAAAGTCACAATCCTCTCACTAGGTCTATTACTACTAAAATTGCACTATATATATTCTATTTTAGATCTACTAAAGCAAAAATCTTTAGACTCTAAAATTGACCTCTATAATTTAAGTTTACCTTTAACTCCCTCTCTAGTCTTATGAACAAGAAGAATATCATCAGCAAAAATCATACACCAAGGTACATCCTCTTGCAAATTTCTAAGGAGAACATCCATGACTAAAGCAAAAAAGATATGGGCTTAAGGTTGGTCCTTGATGTAACCCAACTGAACTAAGAAAAATACTTGGTTAAATCACCTTGTGTTTGAACACAAGTAAAAGCTCCGACATACATATCTTTAATGTTTTGACTATAAACATTATCAACTCCTTTCTTTTCAAGAACTCTCCATAGCACTTTTCTTAGAACTTTATCATGTGCTTTTTTCTAAATCAATAAATATCATTTGTAGATCCTCCTTATTTTATCTATATTTCTCCATCAAACCTCTTAATAAATTTATGGCTTGCATAGTCGACCTACACGACTTGAATCCAAATTGAATTAAGAAACAATAATATCATGCCACAACCTATGCTGTATAACTCACTCCCATAGTTTTCAAGTTTGATATAAAAGTGCTATGATACCACTTGAAAGTTTGACAGGAATGTTAAGCCCAAATGAACTAGTCCCAAGGCTAATCAAGAGGGGGGTGAATTGATATTTTTAAAAAATTATTTAAGCAAAAGAAAAATCACAACGAAACTAAGATTCACCATAGAAATTAAGGTGTGAAAATTAAATCCGAAAGCACAATAAGAAAGAACACATTAGATTTTATAGTCGTTTGTTCAACCTGACCAACATTCACTCCCCGGAGCCTCTCCTCTGAGTATTTCACTAAACATAGTGTCTCTCCTTTTGCCCCCACAGCAAGGCAGAGAAGCCCGTACAAAAACTCCTTCCACTAACCCAGGTGAGGCAGAGAACCCAACTCCTTTTGCTTCCTTCAGAAGTAGGCAGTGAACTTAACTCCTTTTGCTTAATCCTGAAGCAGATAGAGAACCTCGATCAGATGCTTAAGTAGACCTCTCTAAAACCCCCAAGGAACTAGGTATGATGGCCAGAGAAGACGATGATGGATACTTACTTTGAGCAACCTTTGTGAAACCCCTCATAAACTCCTGAATAGACCTGGTGGCATATTCTTTTTTATTTAACTTATCATCCTGGCCAATACTAATATCATCCAGGACGATGCACTTAATTACGGTTAACTTAACCAGGATGTCATAATTAGGATTACTATTTTTAACTGATCATCCAAGCCGATTTTTTGATCATCCTGGATGATGTAATTAAAAATAGAAAGCTCTAAAATAGTCAAAAATTCTCCCAAGTATGTGTGCAAGATTACTTAGCATCAGGACACATATTATTATAAAGGACTCAAGAAAAGGTAAAAGACATATGTCTTACATTACAAACTGACTCAATCCTAATCTACCTAATCATGAGCAGGTTCAATTTATAGTTTGATCTTATGGACCTGAAATATTAGTAGGTAAGGCAGTCATAGAGAAACAGAAGTGTTTACTATCATCAAAATTATATTCCTTAAAAATAGATTTGTAATAATCTCCCCCTTTTTAATGATGGTAAATAATTAAACAATTAAAACTAAATAAAACACAAACATAAGTGAAAACAGTATGATAAGATAACTCAGGAACTACTCTCCTGTTTGACATCACAAAAAGGACAAGAAAAAAGATAGAAAAGAAAAAGTAGAAAGAATATGAAAAAGAAGAATGAAAGTAAAGTTATTTTTTTTATCAAAGCATGAGTATGACAAAGTCTCTATATGATTGATTTTACAGAATAGCAAGAATAATGAGTTAACATCATCAAAATTCAAAAATGTTAGAATATATGATCCTGTTAACCCTAGCCTCTGACTTCTCTCAGGGCAAAATCATCTTTTTAAAATAAAAGACCTAACTAAAAAAACTAATTAGATAAGAAAAAGAGATCCGTTCAAAACTTGGTTCCAAAAAAAATTTCTTATAGAATAATATACTAAAGTAATTTATCACAATTAAGAAATTTGAAATTAAGCCTTAGAATATATCATGTGATATATTAGTTCTTCTAAGTTTTAAAAGTTTGAAAGAGAAGAGAGCTTGCTTTTGGTGGGCTCATTTTATGTCGCTTATCAATTGATTGACGCACTTTGCATATCTAATAATTTTTGATACACTTTGTGTATATTTCTCAATTTGGCACCATTACGCATCTTTTAATTTTGCATCATTGGCCGCTTTTTTTGGTAAGCTATATCCCTTTTCAAAACCCTTAAATACTCTCAGTTGTAAGTATATCATTTTATGTCGCTTATCAATTAATTTTGAATGTTAGATAGGATTCTTAGAGATGCAAATGACACTAGTGTTGTCACAAATGTTTGAAATTATGCCTATAGGTAATCATAAATCAATAATTTGTTACTTCAACTAAAAGACTTGGGCCACATAACTTCCTAAGGCAATGTACTCAGCTTCATTAGTGGACAGTGCAACAAAGTTTTGTTTTCTAATAGACCATGAGTTTAAAGACTGTCTTGTGAATTAGAAAGTTCTATAAGTGCTTTTTCTATCCACCCAACATCCTGCAAAATCAGAATCAGAATATCCAATAATCTCAAAAGAAGTGCTGTGTCTAGGATACCAAATTCTTAAGTTTTGCATCCCCAAAAGATATATAAGAATTCTCTTAAATGTAGTCAGGTGGGATTCTTTAGGATCAGCTTAAATCTATCACAGAGACAAACACTAAATATTATAGCAGGTCGACTACCAGTCAGGTAAAGTAAAGTTCCAATCATCCATCTATACTTCTTTTAATCAATAGATTTTCCCTTTTAGTCCTTATCCATATGAATATTAGAAATCATGGGAGTATTTATTCGCTTTGCTTTATCCATTTCATATTTCTTCAAGATATCCTTAATGTACTTTGATTGATTTATAAAGGTTCCATCATTCAATTGCCTTATACTAAAACCCAAAAAGTAGGACAACTATCCTATCATACTCATCTCAAACTCCTTACTCATTATTTAAAAAAAACATCATATAGTATTTTATCAGAAGATCCAAAAAGTATATCATCAATAAAGATTTGAATAATGAGTAACTCATCTCCTACTTTTCTTAGAAAAAGGGCGGTGTCTATGATTCCCTTAACAAAATCCCTCTTTAGTAAAAATGTGCTAAGTCTCTCATACCAAGCTCTTGATGCTTGTTTTAATCCATATAAGGCCTTTTTTAATTTGAAAATATGATTTGGAAATTGGAAACTCTCAAAACCTGGGGGTTGCTCTACAAACACATCCTCTTTTATTATCCCATTTAAAATGTCACTCTTTATGTCCATTTGGTAAAGCTTAAATCCCTTATAACAGGCAAAGGCTAATAGCACTCTAATGGATTCCAATCTAGCTACAGGGGCAAAGGTCTCCTCAAAATCAATCCATTCTATTTGGTTGTACCCCTTAGCTACCAATCTTACCTTATTCCTAACCACCACACCAAAATCATTCATCTTATTCTTAAAAACTCATTTGGTTATAACTACACTTTTTCCCCTTGTTCTTTCCACAAGCTCCCAAACACTATTCCTAACAAATTGGTTTAATTCCTCTTGCATTACTAAGATCTAAAACTCATCAAAAAAGGTTTGATTAATATTGTTGGGTTTAGTTATTGAGAAAAAGGCAAAGTGGTTTACTTTCTTCCTAAGTCCATGCTTAGTTATAACACCTTCAGAAAGGTCTCCTAAGATTAGTTCTTTAGGATGACTCAAAGAATATCTTCAATCCCTAGGTAAGGTGTGTGTAGGTTCTACCCTTTCCTCCAGATTTGTATTTTCTACTCCTTGGATAATATCACCTACACCTTTAGTGTTTTGTGGCTCTACACTCTTCTCCAAATTTTCAACTCATTGGGTAATCTCTTCAACACCATCTTCATCCTAAATACTAGACTCTTTAGGATCATATTCATCAAACAACATATAAGTAGTCTCCTCCACCAGAAAAGTTCTTTTATTAAACACCCTAAAGGATTTCCCCATACTAGAATATCATAAGAACACTCTTTCATTAGATTTTAGGTCAACTTTTCTAAAGTATGACTTCCCATTATTAAGAATGTAAACCTTACAATCAAAGACATGAAGGTGGAAAAGGTTGGGTGTGCTACCCTTAAGGATCTCATAGGATGTCTTATCAAGTTTAGCTCTAACTTTCACCCTATTCAACATATAACAAGCTGTGTTTACAGCTTCAATACAAAATTATTTTGGAAGTGAATACTCAGCAAACATGGCTCTAGCGGCCTAAACTAAGGTCTTATTCTTCCTTTCAGCTATCCGGTTCTACTGAGGGGTCCTAAGAGCTGTGAAGTTGTGACTAATCCTTTTATTCTCACAAAAGTTTTCAAATCTCTCATTTTCAAACTCTCCTCCATGGTAACTATGGATGCTCAAGATCTTATAACCTAACTTTTTCTGAGTCCAAGTGGAGAACGATCTAAACTCATCAAAAGACTCACTCTTATGTGACAAAATTTTAATCCAAGTGAACCTCGACTAGTCATCAATAATCACAAATCCATAAACTTTCCCACCTAAGCTGGTAGTGTTAATGGGTCCAAACAAATCCATGTGAAGGACTTCTAAAGGTCTAGAGGTGCTAATGTCCTTAATGGAATGAAAAGAGGAATGGACTTACTTCCCTAGTTGGTAGGCATCACATAGATGGTCTTTGGAAAACTTAAGCTTAGGGACACCTCTAAGTAATTTTTTTTGGGTCACTCTCCTAAGGGTTTTCATACTGGCATGGCATAATCTCCTGTGCCACACCCAAGAATCATCAGCAATAATTTTTAAACAAAATGAAGATGCACATTCAATATTTTTTAAATCAAGTATGTAAATATTGTTAATCCGCTTTCCCTATAAAATATTGTTGTTATTCAAGCTAATAATGAATTTATTTGCCAAGAATTTTATGATGAAGCCCTTATTGTATAGCTAACTGATACTTAGCAAGTTATGTTTCAGTCTATTTACAAGCAAAATATTTTCAATCAAAAGATTCTTGGAGTTTCTGATTATACATGCACCCACCACTTTCCTGGTGGTGTTATCTATAAGAGTAACCTTTCCTCTAGCCCTGGCCTCCAGCTTAGCAATTTGATTAGCATTTCTAGTTATGTGTCATAAGCATATACTGTCCAGGTACCACATACTCTCTTGAGGTCTTTGGTGAGAGCACACCAACAAAATAATCACATGTCATATTTAGGAACCCAAATAGGTATAGATCCCTTCTTATGAAAAGAAGAATGCAATGCATGTGTGTTATGCTATGAATCATATAATTTTGGTCTCTACACGCAGTGTGTACTACAGTGAATGAGGCAAGTGTGTGAAATATGTCTTAGCATGCCATATGAAAAACATCTAACTCCAATAAAAAAGATTTACTAATCTATTCGAGTTATAATGCCTCTTCCTAGATTTGAGCTTTAGATCAATTGTGGATGTATTCCTATTTCTCTTAAGTGCATTCAATTCAACTTTAAACCTCAAGTTAGCACTTTCTAAAATAGCATTATCAATATTCAAATAGTCTCCCTATACTCAGATTCTTTAATATAAGTTTTAAAATTAGATTCAAGTGATGTGTAGGATGCTTTCAAATAATCGTGCTCAATAATCAACTCAGAATGCTTTTTATTCAATTCATCAAACTCATCAAGTAATGACATGTGATTGCTATTAATTTGAGTATGATCTTTACTTAAAATTTTATGCTCTTTTTACAAATTTAAAAATTCCAATTTCAGACTAGCATGAATTTTCTTAAGTTTTGTTGCAAACCTATTTTCATGTCTTATATTTTGATGATTGACAAACATTATTTCTCTTGGACTACTTGTTGCTTCTAATCTTTCAGGAATCGAAGATCGGACAATCAAGAAGAAGCCCAGTTCAAGATTGCGTAGGTTTAGGGTTGAGTCAGTCTGTACTTTTGTTTTTCACCTTTTGAGTCTACTTGTAATGGTCAAAGAGACTCATGCTAAGTAACCCTACACACACACACTTGAGAGACTTAGAATTTCTGTTTTTGCTCACATCGGCCAGGACGATATTTACATCGTCCTGGATGATCAGGCTTAAAACAGAAAGTCTAAATAAGGATTCTTAATTAAGGCAACCGTCATTAACATATCAGCCTGGACGATACGTGTATCGGCCAGGACGATAAGCTCAAAATAGAAAAAAGTAGCCGCCATAGACAATTAAGGTATATTGTATTTTTAAATTATCGGCCAGGACGATCGAAGGATCGGCCTGGACGAAATTACCAAATTATGCCTTAATTGATCAGGAAATTAAGGAAGTAATTAAGGATGATTGATACGATCATATCATCCTGGACGATCTCAGGATCGGTTAGGACGATCTAGTCAAAAACCTTAAGTTACTTCACAACGATAAATATCGGCCAGCTCAAAAATAGGGCGATGCTCAGGACGATTTACCTCTGATTTGAACTGATCGTCCAAGATGATCGTGAGATCAGCCAGGACGATCAAGCCAAAATTCAATCATCCAGGAGTCCATCCAGGGTGATGCTCTAGCCGATCGGATGGGATTTGTACTAATCGGCCAGGACGATCGTGAGATCGTCCTGGACGATCAAGCCAAAATTCAATCGTCTAGGAGTGTATCCAGGGCGATGCTCTGGCCGATCCTCTAAGTTTTGTACTGCTCGGCCAGGCCGATGTACATATCGGCCTGGACGATAAAGTCAGCTACTTGTAATTAATGAGCTCTTTTGAAGCTCTTCTATTTAAGAGCTCTTGTTCAACGTTTTTCAAGACCTTTGGCTGCTGCCTTGACCTGAGAAGACCTTGAGGAGAGAAAGAGAGAGAGGGAGAGAGAGAGGATCTTGTGAGGGGGAGCTTGTGGGGGGATTCACAAGGGTTGCTTCAAGGATCGCTCTGCTCATTCTTCGTCTAGAGTTTCTTGTCCATGTAAGGGTCGGTAGAGGTAAGGAGTTTGGTCTTGGTTGTGGTTCTCTGCCAGCTTCAGGAGGAAGCAAAAGGAGGTAGGTTCTCTGCCTTGCCGGGGTGGCAAAAAGGAGGTTCTTGTGAGGGCTTCTCCGCCTAGCCGTGGGGGCTAAAGGGGAGTCATGTTTTTGTAGTGCAATACTTGGAGGGTGCCTCCAAGGAGTGGACGTAGGTCGAGTCGACCGAACCACTATAAATTTCTGTGTTCTTTTTCTTACTTCCGCACTTTTAATTCCGCATTTATTTCTTGTGGTGTGATTTGGTTTATGCAATTTTTTCTTTGCGAAAAGAGTTTTTAAAATACCAATTCACCCCCCCCCCCTCTTGGCTAGCTTGGGACTAAGTTCATAGGGCTTAACATCCCTAACGAACTTTCAAGTTTCCTATATGATACATGAATGTTCTCACAAACTTTAAGTAATTGATCATAGGTTAGTTTACATACCTCTTCTTGATCAGACTAACCAAGATGATCACCCATCAAGCACATGGTTTTCGTCTCCTCTTCAGCTTTAGCCTCAGATGAGTCAGATGCAGAATCCGCCGAGAAAGCTTTTTGGAACTATTTCTTATCCTGGTGTTTTTTGAACTTGGGTTTCTCGTCACCCTTCTCCTTGCTTGGGTGATCCTTAAGTGTAGGACAGTCATCTTTGATATGTCCAGGCTTTCTACATTCAA
Organism: Dendrobium nobile; assembly: GCA_022539455.1. Taxonomy (NCBI): domain Eukaryota; kingdom Viridiplantae; phylum Streptophyta; class Magnoliopsida; order Asparagales; family Orchidaceae; genus Dendrobium; species Dendrobium nobile. Next base: position 49,127,784 of record CM039733.1, read on the forward strand.
AACAAATAACATTAGAGGAAAGTTTATAAGTTTTGCTACTCATACCTTTGTTCCATTTCTGATGGTACTTGTGATTCTTCCTTAGAAAGCTTTTAAATTGCCTCATGATTAAGGCAACATCATTACTTTCAGACCCAGAAGAATTAGTGTCTGTGTTGTTTCTCTTTAGCGCTATAGTTTTCACCTTCTTTCGGTCACCTGCATCAAGTTATCTTTGGTTCGCTCCTTGCTGGTAAGCAATGAGTAATCCAAGTAAGTTATCAATAGAATAAGTATTCAAATCATTAGATTCAGTAATTGTAGTGATCTTAGCATCAAAGGAAGAAGGCAAATATCTCAAAATTTTATTCAATCTTTCATACTTAGTTAACTCTCTTCCTAAAGCATGCAATGAGGTGATAATTTTAGTAAACCTAGTATACATGTCAGAAATTGATTCAGTAGATTTCATATGAAAAAGTTCATAGTCATGTAATAAAATATTCAACCTAGATTGTTTAACTTCATTGGTTCCTTCATAAGTAATACACAATCTATCCCAAATTTATGTACCAGTTACATAAGTTGAAACACACATATAATCTTCTGATTTCAAAGCACAGAAAAAGTAGTTCAAGCATTTTGCATTCAGTTGAGCTAAATCCTTATCATTAAGAGTCCTTTAAATAAAAAAATGTACGGTATTAATGCCACTAGTTTTACGAGATGGAGGTGTATAACCATCCTTAAAAAGCATCCATATGTGATGGTCAATCAATTGTAAAAATATAGACATACAAGTTTTCTAAAAATCAAAAAGAATATTGTCAAACAGAGGTGGTCATGTAATAGAATATCCTTTCGTAGTATTGCGATTGCCAAAGTTAGCCATTAATCAAAATTTAAAAGTTTTCAAAAACTTAATTTTATGAATTCTACTCTGATACCACTTGAAAGTGCTCTGATACCACTTGAAAGTTTGACAAGGATGTTAAGCCCTTATAAACTAGTCCTAAGGCTAACCAAGAGGGAGGGTGAATTGGTATTTTGAAAAAATTCTTTAAGCAAAAGCACAATCACAACCAAACCAAGACTCACCATAGAAATTAAAGTGCAAAAATTAAATACGGAAGCACAATAAGAAAGAACACACTAGATTTTATAGTGGTTCAATCAACCTAACCTATGTCCACTCACTAGAGCCTCTCCTATGAGTATTGCACTAAATACAGTGTTTCCCCTTTTGCCCCCTCAACAAGGCAGAGAAGCCAGTACAAAACTTCTTTCCACCAACCCAAGTGAGGTAAAGAACCCAACTTCTTTTGCTTCCTCCAGAAGTAGGTAGAGAACCCAACTCCTTTTATTTCCTCCTAAAGCAAGCAGAGAACCTCGATTAGATGCTAAAGTAGACCTCTCTAGAACCCCCAAGGAATCAGGGATAACGACCGGAGCAGACGATGATGGATCCTTGCTTGGAGCAACCTTTATGAAACCCCTCATAAACTCCCCGTCACAAGATCCTCTCTCTCTCTCTCCCTTGCTCTCCCTCTCCTCTTGGCTCTCTTAGGTCAGGATAACAACAAAAGATCTCTCTTTGAGAAAATAATAGAACTTTTAAATATGGGCTCCAAATTAGACCTAATTAGCAATTAATTATCTATGATTATCCAGGAAAATCGATTGATCGTCCTACATGATTAGTTCAACTCAACGAATATCGGCTAGACCATCGCTCTGGATGGATGTCTAGATAATGGAAAAAAAATAGATCATCTAAGATGATCTCATAAACATCTATGCAGATTATTACAAAATGATGATCATCGTCTAGAATATTGCCCTAAATGGATGTCTAGACGATGGAAAAATAACTTGATCATCTAGGCTTATCTCCAATCATCCTAGACAATTAGTTCAATTCAGTACATATCGTCTAGAGCATCTCCCTTAATAGAACCAGGATGATGTTCGATTGTCTAGGAAGAACTAAGGTTTGAAAATTGATCATCCTAGTCGATGCTGCGATCATCTAGGCTGATATGATTGAGAAATCAAACTTTAATTGCTTTCCTTAATTACCAAATTAATTTAGGCATAATTGTAATGCATCATCCAGGATGATGCCTTGGACGATGTCCAAAAATAAAAGATACTTAAATAGATCTGGCAGTAGATTCTTTTTGATTTGAGCCTATTGTCCTGGCCGATACTAATATCGTCTAGGATGATGTGCTTAATTATGGTTGCCTTAACCAGGATACCCTTATTAGGGTTTCTATTTTTAACTGATTGTCCAGTCTAATTTTTGGATCATCCCGGATGATGTGATCAAAAATAAAAAACTCTAAAACAATCAAAAAATTTCCCCCAAGTCTGTGTGTGCAAGGTTACTTAACATCATGACCCACATTGTTACAAAGGACTCAAGAAAAGGTAAAAGACACATGTTGTACATTACAAACTGACTCAGTCCTATTCTACCCAATCTTAAGTAGGTTCATTTTGTAGTTTGATCATATGGACTTGAAATGTTTGTAGACAAGGTAATCATAGAGAAACAAAAGTGATTGCTATCATCAAAATTATATTCCTTGAAAATAGATTCACAACATTATACATTAACTTAATTCCTCTATAATTAATATAATCTTGTGTATCACCTTTATTCTTAAAAATTAAAATTAACAAACTCATTCTCCACTCATTTAGCATCTTTTTAGTCTTCAAAAAAGTATTAAAATGTTTAGTTAGCCATGAAATTCCTCCATCTCTTAAGTATTTCCACACCTCTATTTGAATATCATCAAGTCCAACAGCTTTTCCCCCCATCATTTTTTTTAAAGCCTCTCTAACTTTGGTTTTACTAATACGCTGATAAAAATAGAAATATTTATTTTCATTTAAGGTGCTAAGGTCATTATAGTCAATTTTATTTTCATAATCTTCATTAAAAAGTTTAGCAAAATATCTCATCCACCTTTGTTGAATATCATCTTCTAAGAAAAGTATTTTTTGATCTCCATCCTTAATACACTTCACTTGAACTAAATTCTTACTACTCCTATCTCTCTGTTTAGCTAACTTATACATACATCTTTCTCCCTCCCTTGTATTTAATCTATTATAAAAATCACTAAAAGCTAAGGTCTTTGCAACACATATTACTTTCTTAGATTCCTTATGAGGCTCTTTATATCTTTCCTAATTATTAAAGTTTTTATAATTAAAATAATTTTTATAACAAATCTTCTTATTTTTAATCTTTTCTTGCACATTTAGATTCCACCACCAACTATTTTTACTATTAGGATATTTTCCTTTTGATACTTCAAGCACATCTTTTACAATATTCTTAATATCACTAGCCACTTTTTCCACATAACATTAGCATCCTCAAAATTTTTTTTTGTTAATATTCTTTAAACGCCCCCATCTAATCCTAGAATATCATTTTACTCTTTTTTTTGCCCCTTTATCTAAAATTCCAAAACTAATAAATGATGTTGGGTACATAAAGTTTCACTCAGGATAACTTTATAATATTTGTAATCTAAATGATATAAATTTCTTATAAGAAAATAGTCAAATTGAGCTGTACTATATCTATTTTTATAAGTGATGAGATGTTCATTCATTTTCCTAAAAAATGTATTAGCAATTAAAAAATCATAAGCTAAACAAAAATCTAATATAGTTTTGCCACCTTCATTTGTCATTTCAAACCTGTGGCCACTATGAATGGTTTTAAAATAATCCACCTCTCTACCGATATATCCATTTAAATCTTGGGCTATTCAAACTTCCCCTTGATAGGACTGCACCATAATAGGTTAGGTGGCCTACAAAAACTGCATACAGGGAGGTACCTAACATGGAAGAGAAAATTTAAGATTAATGCATTAGATCCTCAATGATTTGAGCTTACTTCTTAAAGTCATTAGAGTTTCTATGTTGGCTTAAAATTGTTAATTTAATTAAAGAAAAAAAATTTCAATCATACCCTCACGAGCCTCTAAATAGGTTCAAGACTAAATTAAAATTGACATGCAAGTAAAAATGTCTAGAAAATCTTGTCATTTATACTATGCAATCAATTTAAATAAATCAACTCAAATCAAATTAAATTAAATTCAACATTTATGTGGCAAGTGCCACTTAATAGTATATCCTAGGGTCTTCATAAAAAGTAAAGTGGTCGGGCATCACTAACAATAACCCAAATTCTAATCATAAGACTCAAGTGACTTTTGAGAATGAGCTCCTCTCATTATTCACTTCTTCATCCTTCTGTGGGCTCCTTTGATCCTTCCGGACCTGATATCCAAATGAAAAGAAACCCGCCCTCAAAAGGGATGTTATCTTTTCTTTTTGGATATTTAAAATCATCTAAATTTGGATCTTCAAATAAAGAGGAACTCTCCTCTAAGTGATGTTCCTTCCTCTTTGAATTCCAAATTAGATATATATCTCATCTCAAATTTAATCTTTATATATCTTAATTACAACTCAAATTTAAATCAAATACAATACTTAAAAATTAAAAGACTAAGGAACACCTGCAGAGTTATCCTAACCAATTTTAATTAAATTCAATATCTCAAGCAGTTAATAGTTATCATAATTAAAATGCTCAAATTCACAGCCACACTTGGCCATGCTCTTTTAATTAAATGAGAACATAATATACTTAGCACTTGTATAAAACATATTAATTGAATACTAAATTTTTTCGGCCCCTTTTATTTTAATTGTTCTTTATGAGCATGGCCACCTAGAGAAGAGTTTATTTATAATTATATCATCCCTAGCCTAAGGGTAATCAAATGCTCATCAAATCAATTCACAGATTGTATTAAACTTAAATAAATAATAACATCAAGCAGTTATATCAACCAATATGTTGTTAAAGCTTGAAAAACCTAATACAAAGTAACATAAAAGTGAAATACCAGCCTAAACTAAGACTAGACTTGGTTGTCATATCAAGCCATCTAGTATGTGAGGTAGGTTGTGTAGTTTGGATGTTCTATGTAGGATAGTTTGTTAAAATTATTTGATGTTTTGATTAGTTGAAGGTTTAAATAATTTAAGTTTGAGTTTAAGTATTAATGGCTTGAAGTTAATTTTAAAGTATGTTTTAAAGATTGATTGATTATCATCTTTATTTCTTATGAGGGCCATGAAGTTTATTTCAACTTCCTTGGAGTTATGCTAATAGCCACATCAACCTCGTTTACCTAATGATAAGTAGAACAATTAAGTTAATTGAATTAATTAAAGTTGGAAAATTAAAGAATTTTAAATAAAATTAATTAATTATTGATTTTTAAAGTTAAACAAAGATTTTCTAGATTTTTGAATCAATTATTGAATTTTTAAAATTATTTGAATTACTTAAATGCATTAATTAAAGGGGCCAAAATTTTAGTTTTAGATTAAGATTAATATCTTGAAAATTAATATTTTTCTTAAATAATAGAGCTCAAGACGAGTAATTAGACTATAAGTTTGTTGGATTTGGATTTTCCTAAAATTAGTTATATATTTTTAATGTTTTGACTTAAATTTTGAATTGAAGTTGACCAATTGTTTAACTTTTTGAATTTAAATTATTTCTAGTGCCTTGATATTTTTAATAAATATTAAAACCCAAATGAAGTCTAATTCATTTTTGTTTTCTTAATTTGGAATTTTTTGGAATTAGTTATGATTTTTTTATGTTTGAGTATTTATTTGAATTATTTAATTGATTTAATTAGAGATCTTTTATGATTTAAATCCAAATATGCTCCGAACATTTCTAAATCATCTCCAAGTGTTAAAAATCATCTAAGGAGGTGTTTTCAAGTGTTTTAGAAATTATCTAAAAAGGAGAGAAACAGACGCGTTAGAGAGAGAATCAGCTGTTGTTTTTGAATTTTTTCAAATTCGTGGTTATTTTGCTACCTTCATCGCTGGCGTTTGGCAATGATCGTGGATGGCCGCCGACCTCCAGTCGGTGTGCTAGCCAATTCTAGAGGCTCAGAAGGATAATTGGGAAATGGGGAAGAAAGATGACGGACTTTTCTGCGATCTGAAATGGACTGCAAAACCTCTAGTTATCAGAGAGGTTACTGATGCTTTGGTGAAGAAGGTTGTTGATTTGGTGGAAGGAAAACGTAAAAGTATCTCGGATAATTCTGATTGCATTACCCCAAGGATTGAGAAGTCCCATTCAAGTTTGAAACTGAATGATGTAGAAGCTTCTTCATCAGAATTGAAAATTTTTGTTAACAAATTTGGATGTTCAAATGCAATCTCTGACCTGTGGCCAGCGATAAATACGAATATCTCAAATGAAATTAATAAAAATTCTGATTATGTGGATAAGCTTTCTTCGGTTCCTTGTTTGGACATTCCGATTAATCCTGTTTTGCAATCTCGAGTTGATGGGAATTCTTCAAAAGACAATTCAGCCAAAAATGTGGAGATTGGTTTGAAAGTGACTTCTAGTAATGCTTGGATGAGGATCCAATACATCAAGCTTAATTATGATATGGATTCAACATCCGTTACTGAAGATGGGATTGATGTTATTTTGGACTCAGATTCAAAAAATGCTAATTCTTAGGTCCTGAGAAATTCAATGGTTATCAAAGTTTTGGGTAGTAATATCCCATTCCCTGTTTGCAGTAGAGAACTTCGGAAGCAATGGTCTAGATTTGGAAATTTTCACCTTATAACCTTGGGTCTTGACTTGATTCTTTGTTCGTTTACAAAGTCGGAAGCAGTTGAAGAGATCCTAGAACGAGGACCTTGGTTTATAGGAGGCAATATCGTTGGGCTGGACAGATGGTCCCCCAATTTTTCACCAGAATCCCTTAAAGGACTTACAGCTCCTATTTGGATTCGCATGCCATGCCTTCCTTTACACTGCTGGGATGAGAAAAACACTTGTAGAATTGCTTCCAAGATTGGTATCCCAATTTATCTTGATGGAAATTCATTTAAATGAGGAAAAAGGGAGTATGCTCGGGTTTGTGTTTGTTTAAACTTGGATAAGAAAGTTCCTAAAGGAGTTTGGATAGAAGGAATGCATGGAATATCCTTCCAAAAAGTTCTATATGAGAAGATTTCTTCTTTATGCTATCATTGTGGCAAATTGGGCAATATAAAGAACAATGTTCTTTAATCAACAATTCTTCTTTAGTAACTGCTGCTCCAAATCCTATTGTTATTGAGAAGAATATGAATCAAGAAGGAGTTAAAGACAAAGCCAATGTCCAAGATGAACTGGGACCTTGGAGACAGGTCAAGTTCAGAAAAAATAGGGCTGTGGGAAAAACAACAATAAAACAGAAAGCTGTTTCTCAAATCTACATTCCAGTTCAGGCAAATCCAATCATAGAAGAAGGAGAGATTATTGAAAAAACTGTTGTTCAAGTGCCAGAATCTAAAGCCATCTTCTCTATGGGGGAGAACAAAAATTCTGGAGTAATGCTGAAAAATAGTTTAAGTATTTTGGAAGAAGAAGAACTGAATTCTTGTTTGGAAGGCTCAAAGGGAAATGAATGTTTTATAGAAAAATTTGATATAATAGCTTTGAAAGAATCAGTTGATTCCATTCCTATCTTGGCAATAGAATAGATTGAAATTAATAAAGATTGCAAAGGGAAAAATGATGATGACAAGGGAAACATTGAGGCTGAATTATTGGAGAAGGCTGATTCTCCTACAAAAGAAATCAAGGGGAAGGGTTGCTTGCGAACTCTTGTAAATCCCGAGGGATTACTTGCAAACTCATGTATACCCTATCAAAAATCTGACTTCAAACTTCAGAAGGAACTGAAATCCTTAGGAAAGGATAATATTATCTCTCATGGAAGAAAAAGAGGAGGAATTGTTAAAGGTAGGAAAGGGAGTAATTCCTTTTCTTATCAATCATGACTTCCTTAATTTTTTGGAATTGTAGGGCGGCAAGGAAGAAGGAGGCCTCCCACTACTTGAAGGAATGTATTAATAATAATGATTTGATACTTGTTTGGTTATCTGAAACTAAGATATCTTCTTTTGATAGAAAAGACTGTGATAAGTTCATAGGAAAGCTTTGGGATTTTTACTTATTTCCTGTTGAAGGACTATCAGGTGGACTTATGGTTTGTTGGAGGAAGGATCTTGCTTCTTTTTCTACATTAATGACTTCTTCTCAAGCCATTGTAGGTGAATTAAACATTACTAATAAAGGGAGCTGGATTATAGCATCAATTTATGGAAGCAATGATTTATATAGAAGGAGGAGCTTATGGAACACTCTTGAAGGCATTTCCAATTCAGATTTACCCATAATCATTGGAGGTGACTTCAACTGCCTTTTATCGCAAAAGGACATGCTAGGAGGAAAAAAATTCAAATTCTCTCAAGATGTTCAAGATTTTAGTAATTTTATTAGTTCATGTGATCTTCATGAACTGAAATTCATTGGTCCAAGGTACACTTGGTGTAACAACAAGACAGGGGGAGCTAGGATTATGGAAAGATTGGATAAATGTTTGTTGAATTCGGTTGCTTTGCATACTATTCAAAATCTGGTTATTACACTTCCCAAGGGTAGCGTCTGAGCACTACCCCATTCTAATCAATTTGCTTAATCCAGCTGCTCGAAAAAAATGGTTTATCAAATATGAAGAAGTGTGGTGTTCTTATGCTGCTTCAACAAGTATTGTCAAAAACTCTTGGAAAAAGAGTATGATAGGTGATCCAGCTATTGCTTTGAATAAAAAGTTTAAAAGAGTTTTAAAAGTTCTTTATTACTGGAGTAAAAACAAACATAAGGATTTGATGATGTTGAAAGAAAATCTGAAGAAGGAGATATTGGAAATGCAGTTTGAAGAAGCTGAATCAGGTGGCTTGACCGAAGATAAATTACAATTGCTGAAATCTAAAGTTCATGATTTAAATATTACCTTATCTCGTCTAAACATGTGGTGGAAGCAAAGAGCAAAAACGAAATAGTTAGTGGATGGTGATTCAAACACTAAGTTTTTCCACACTTATGCGACGGGTAGGAGGAATTCTAACTGGATTCATCAGATTAAAGGTGAAGATGGTGGAATTACAGCTAATCAAATTGAAATTGAAGACATTTTTGTCAGTTTTTTCTAAAACAAATGGGAGGAGAAGGTTTGCTGTCTTTTTGTTTGGCCAAAGCCTTTTAATGTGCTTAATGAATTGGACAAACAATTTCTCTTAAATGATTTCAAGGAAGAAGAGCTAGAAGATGTGTTTAAACATCTTGAATCCAATATTTCTCCTGGTATTGATGGAATTTCTTATTCATTCATCAAAACTTTTTGGTTCATTATTAGAAAAGATGTTTGGAAGGCTATTCAATCTTTTTTTGAACTAGGAATCATGAGTCCTAGTTGGAAGAAGAACTTGATAGTTCTAATCCCAAAAATAGAGAACCAGATACTCCCATATAATTTTAGACCTATAAGTATCTGTTTATCTATTTATAAGTTGGTAGCCAAGATGTTATTAAACAGAATGTTAGTTCTTATTCCAAAACTGATTTCAGAAGATCAAGCTACTTTTATTAAAGGTCGATCTAGTTCTGAACATATCCTGTTAGCACTGGAAGTTTGCAACAAATTTAGATTCTCCAAATCTAAAAAAGAGCTTATGGCAATTAAAATCGACATGGAACAAGCTTATGATAGTATGAGTTGGTCAACTCTTACTTAGGTCTTGAAGAACTTGGGATTTCCAGATAAGTTTGCTAACTTCCTTATTCAATGTGTTTCTAATACAAAATTTTCTATTATTATTAATGGTAATAATTCAGATTAGATCGAAGCCAAAAGGGGGTTTAGGCAAGGCTGTCCACTCTCTCCCTTTCTTTTCATTTTATGCTCCCAACTTCTCTCTAATGTGGTTATGTAGAATGGAAAGGAATTGGGTATTAAAATAGCTCCTAATGTTGAGAAAATTTCATATCTATTATATGCTGATGACATAGTTTTCATCTTGGAAGCTAATGGGAGTAGTGTAAAGAAAGCGAAAGAAATTTTGGATCTTAACTGTAATTGGACCCGGCAAAGAATCAATATCCATAAATCTTCCATTCTTTTTGGAAAGTCGGTTAAAAGAAGATGGAGGAAGAGATTGGCTAAAATCCTGAAATACAAAGTGGTTCAAGAACTTAAATATCTTGGGATCATTATTGTGTTGAGAAGGACTTCTAGAATGGATTTCTCTTATCTTTTGAACAAAGCTAATGATTATATGAATTTTTGGGGTAACAAATACATTTCATTAGCAGGGAAGATTCTTCTTGTCAAATCTATACTTACTTCCTTCCACATCTATCACAATACTCACTCTTTAGTTCCTTTGGGTTTACTCAAAGAACTTGATAGAATGTGTAGGGATTTTCTATGGAATAAACATGATGGTAATAAAGGACTACATTATGTTTCTTGGGAGGTACTTTGCAGGCCTCTTAGTATAGGAGGACAAGGTATCCATTCTATGGTTTCTAAAGTTAGTCCACTTCGAGGAAAGTTTTCATGGAAACTCATTTCAAATTCATCGTCTACTCTCTACAGAATCTTGGCTGCTAAGTATGGTAATCAACCTTGCAACATACAGCTTAAATCTCAAAATTCTCCAACGATCAAAATTATAGTTAATGGATTTCAAGCTCTTAAAGATATCTTAAGGTGGAAGGTGTCTAAGGGAAACATTATCAATATCTTGCAAGAAGTTTGGATTTATGATAAACCAATTTCAAAATGGCCTACTTATGTAGCAGATATGGGGCAAGATATCCAAAATTTGGATTACTTTGTCAATGAAGGAGAATGGATTGCTGATAAATTAAAGCTATTCTTTGGACCTGATTTGATTGAAATCATTAACAAGGTCAATATTTTTTCTAATTTAAATGAAGATCAACTAGAACTGAAACTCAAGTTCTCAGGAAAATCAATTTCAGCATTAACTTCTATAAATTCTGGTACTTATGGAAATGGAGATCCAACATGGAAATGGAGGAAAATTTTGTATCTTAGACCCCGAGTAAGTCTTTTTTGGTGGAGACTTAGCATTAATGCTATACCATGAAATGTTTTTTTGAAATACACGAATCTGTCTAGGATTGAAGAATGCCCGAGAGGTTGCAAATCTGTGGAAAATTATTTTCATATTGCGATAAATTGTCAAAAGTTGATTCAGATTTTCAAAATTATAAGAAGATGGGGATTTTCTATTCCAGTTTTTAAATCCATGGAAGATTGTTTTAAAGGCTTAATTTTAATTGCCACTAATGATCCTTTAATTGGTAACATTTGTTGTTCAGCAGTTTTTTTAAATTGGATCAATAGGAACAATGTGATTCATGGAGGAAAGGAAGACAGCACATCCTACATAGCAGCCAATGCTATCAGCATGGTTGTAGCATCTTTCAAGAAAAATTCAGATTACTGGGAAACTAACCAGCTTTCATAGCTATTAATTCATTGGTTTCCTCCTCCAACCGAATGGATTAAATTGAATATAGATGCCTCTGTTAAAAGAAATTACAATGCTGGAATTGGCGGTGTCTTCTGTGATCATAGAGGAAGGTTTCTTTGTGCATTTGGTATTAAATGTAAATACTGGGATCCAGCTCAAATGGAGATGAATGCCATCTTATATATAAAAGCTTTTTTTCATCAAGAGAGATATGATTACAAAGGAATCATTATAGAAGGTGACAATAAAAATATTATAGATTTTTTCAATAAAATCTTTAATATGCAGGCAGGTTTTGAAGAAGACCTTGGCAATTTGGACTTCTCCTTTCTTTCAGAGTTCAATCAGGTTCTCTTCCACTTTGTCCATAGAAATAGCAATAAATTAGCAGATTTTTGTGCAAGTTATGCTTGCTCCTTAGATTTTTTTTGGGATAATCTCAGTTGTAATAAGGTTCCTCCTAGATTTATTTCGTTACTCAAGGAGGACTGTGATTGTGAAGCAATCACTTAGTTTATTGTACTTATCTTTTTTTAATAAAATTTTGCTATATTCATTCCATCAAAAAAAAGTGTTTGAGAAATTTGTTTTTAGAATTTTGCTATAGTTTATTGTACTTATCTTTTTTTAATAAAATTTTGCTATATGCATTCCATCTAAAAAGTGTTTGAGAATTTTGTTTTTAAAATTTTTAATTATGTTTAATTAATAAATTAATTAATAAATAAAAAGAAATTAAACTTATATTTGGTATTAAATAAAAAGTCATTTAATTTTCTTTAGTTAAGATTTTACTTTTGGTCAATTTGAGGTATTATATGTAATTTTTGGAATTAAATATGATTTATTGGAATTTTCAAAAAATTTAAGGCTTAATTAAGGTTTTAATCTTAAGTTAATTAATTGAGTGGCTTAATGATTTAAAAAATTAGTAAGAAATTTTTTTAAGGCTTGAGATGTCACTAAGTTTAAATGTTGAAATTTTCAAACCTGTTAGACACATATTTTAATTTCTAAAAATTAATCTAATTTATCTAAATAGGTCAATTTTTTTCCAAAAGGTAAAACTTGGTTGAGTAGATTTTAATCAAAGTTCTACTAACCATTGATAGACATATATATATATATATATATATATATATATATATATATATATATATATATATATATATATACACACACACACACACACACATAATAACAATCAAGTCCTTAGAACTAGGAGAGCCTAAGCTAAGTACATGTGTGTGTATCATATATATGCGAGAATTCAAAGCAATTAACATATATAAAGCTTTAATTAGTGAATAGTTAGAATATAACCATTCACTAATCCTTACCCATGAATCCTATTCATATAGACTCAATCATGTGTAAAATTTTAAGGCTCATCTCAAAGCTCCATAAGGATTTAATGTATAAAATGTTGAGATAGTTGTTACTTAGTTCTTGTTTATTGATATTCTTACAACTTGTATATTTTTGATGATTTCAAGTATTATTTCTTTGATTATTACTTTTCCTAACATATTTTAGAATTATTTTGTATGTTGTGTACTAATGTTTCAAAAAAATTATACTCTGAATTGTTCAAGACTTCAAATCATATCAGTTTAGGGGTTATTATAATTGAAGTTTGTATTTTTCATTTTATTGAGTCTAAGAGAGTGTGATTGTAATTGAGTAACTGTGCACACACACAAAGAATGAGAGTTTAAAATCTAAAATTTTTAAACTATCGTATTGTACAAAATATTTTTGTATGGGATGATTTAATCAGTTTTTTTTTCTTTGAGTAGTCAAATAAACAGGAAGCAGAAAATTTTCTAAGTATGGAACGTATTGTATGATATCACTATCATACATATGCATTCTAGGGTACGAATTGGATGGGTCCCTTTTCATCCAAATGAACCTAAAAATTTTCTAAACGGTTTGTACCATATGATGTCGTCATCATGCATACACTATCCAGGGTATAAATTAGATGGCTCTCTTTTCATCCAAATGAATATGAAAATTTCTGAACGGTTTGTGCCATATGATCATCATCATACGTACACCGTCCAGGGTACGAATTAGACGAGTCCCTTTTTATCACAATGAACTTAAAAATTTTTGTAACTGATCATACCGTATGATGTCGCCATCATACGTATGCCATCCAGGGTACGAAATTATGATGTCCCTCTATTACAAATCTATTTTTAGGGAATATGATTTTGATGATAGCAAATACTTTTATTTCTCTATGACTGTCATGACTACTTAAATTATAGGTCCACAAGATCACAATGCAATTTAAACCAGCTTAAGATTAGGGTAGACTAGTTCTGAGTCAGTTTATAAAACTTTTCCCATTCTTGAGTCTATTGTAAATGATATTGTTCCTGATGCTAAGTAACCTTACACGCATACAGTTGGGGGAATTTTTTCTGTCTAATTTAGAGTATCTATTTTATCTCACATCATCAAGGATGATCAAAATATTGCCCTAGACGATCAGCTAAAAATAGAAGCCCTAATTAGGGCATCTTGGTTAAGGCAACCGTCATTAAGCACATCATCCGGATGATCTTTGTATCGGTCAGGATGATAGGCTCAAATTAGAAAGGATCAGCCGCAAGATCTATTTAGGTATTATTTATTTTTTTAGACATTGTCCAGGACATTATCTTGGATGATACAACATAATTATGCCTAAATTAACTTGGTAATTAAGGAAAGCGAATAAGGTTCAATTGACTTGATCATATCATCCTGGACGATCACATGATCGGCCAAGAAGATCAATTCAAAAACCTTTGTTGCTCTTGGATGATTAAACATCAAACATCTTTTATTCAGGGCGATGCTCTAGACGATTATCATGGATTTGAACTTATCATGTGGGATGATTGTGAGATCGACCTAGACAAGCAAGCTATTTTTGTATTGTCTAGACATCCATTCAATGTGATTATCTGGATGATATTCAAAGATTTATACTAACCATACAGGATGATATCCTATCGGCCTGGATGACATGATTAAGAATCTTCTAATTTTCCCAAACCATCCGGGCTGATTGAGCTAAATTTATGCTGATCATCCAGGATGATCTCCATATCATCCTAGACTATAAAGTCGATTTGTTTAAATGAAGAGCTATTTCAAAGCTCTTCTATTTAATACCACTTGCTCTACCAAAAAAAAAACATCTTTTACTGCTTTCTTGACCTAAGAGAGCCTAGAGGAGAAGGAGAGAGAGGGAGAGAGAGAGAGAGAGAGGATCTCGTGAGTGGGAGTTTGTAAGGGGTTTTCACAAAGGTTGCTCCAAGCAAGGATCCAAGTTGTCTTCTCCTATCGTCATCCTTTTTTCTTGGAGGTTTGAGAGAAGTCCACTTCAGCAATCGATCAAGGTTCTATGCCTGCTTCGGGAGGAAGCAAAAGGAGTTGGATTATCTACCTCACCGGTGTTGGTCAAAAGGTGGTTTTGTACACTCTTCTCCACCTTGCTGTGGGAGTAAAAGGAGAGATACTGAGTTCAGTGTAATACTCAGAGGGCGCCTCCAGGGAGTGGACGTAGGTCGAGTTGACCAAACTATTATAATTTCTGTGTTTCTTTTCTACTACTTTTTTCGTATTTTAAATTCCGCACATTAAATTTCTTTGTGGTAAATTTTAGTTTGTTTAAGTTTTTTTTTATTGTGAGAGATTTTTTAAAATACCAATTCACCCCCCCCCCCCCCCCCCTCTTGGTTAGCATAGGCTAGCTCATAAGGGCTTAACATCCCTATGAACTTTCAAGTGATATCAGAGCAGGATTCATAAAAATGAGTTATTGAAAATTTTTGAATTATAATCCATGGCTAACTTAAAAAATTATAATATAATAGAAGGGTATTCTATTACCCGACCACCTTTGTTTGATAATATTCCTTTTAATTTTTGGAAAACTCGTATGCCTATATTTTTATAATCAATTGACTATCACATGTGGATGCTTATTAAAGAAGGATATTCACCTCCTTCACATTAAATTAATGGCATTAAAATTGAACTTTCTTTTACTGAATGGATTTTTGATAATAGGGATTTAGCACAATTTAATGCAAAATATTTAAACTATATATTCTATGCTTTAAAATCTAAAGACTACATATGTGTTTTAACTTGTGCTACTAGTAAAGAGATTTGGGATAGATTGTGTATTACTTATAAAGGAACAAATGAAGTTATGCAATCTCGATTGAATATTTTATTGCATGATTATGAACTTTTTTGTATGAAATCTTCTAAATCAATTTCTGAAATATATACATGGTTTACTCAAATTGTTACCTCTTTGCATACCTTAGGATGAGAACTCACTAACTATGAAAAAGTGAATAAAATTTTAAAATGCTTTCCTTCCTCTTTTGATGCTAAGATTACTGCAATTATTGAATCTAAGGATTTGAATACTTATTCGATTGATAACTTACTTGAATCACTCAATGCTTATGAGCAAGGAGTGAATCAAAGAAATCTTAATGTAGGCAAGAAAAAGAAGGAGAAAACTATGGCACTAAGGCCAATAACACGAACACTGATTCTTCCGGGTCTGAAAGCAATGATGTTGCCTTAATCATCAGGCAATTCAAAAGCTTTTTAAGGAAGAAGTATAAGAACCATCATAAGTGGAATAAAGGTAAGGATAAAAAAAAATTTAAGAGTTTTAATGATAGTATTTATTTTGAATGCAGGAAGCCAGGACATGTTAAAGCTGATTTCCCTACACTTAAAACTCATCCTAGCAAGGAGAAGGGTTAGGAGAAAACCAAGTTCAAAAAGGATAAGAAGAAGTTCAAAAAGGATAAGAAGAAGTTCTAAAAGGATTTCTAGGCAGATTCTACATCTGAATCCTCTGAGGCTGAAGCTGAAGAGGAGACTACAAACTTGGGCTTGATGGCAGACAAATATCTTGGACAAAGTGACCAAGAAGAGGTATGTGAACTAACCTATGAGTAACTACTTAAAGTTTCTAAAAAAATGCATGCATCATATAGGAAACTTAAGAAATCACATGCTAGCTTGAAATTGGAGTTTTTAAATTTACAAAAAGAGTATGAAATTCTTCTTAAAGATTATTCTATAATTGATAGCAATCACATGTCATTACTTGATGAGTTTGATGCATTAAATAAAAAGAATACTGAAATATCTGATACACATGATTCTTTGAAGTCATCCCATACTGAGTTAGAATAGGAGTTTAAGAAATTAACAAATCTTAAATCTTTTGAAAATAACAAATCATCATTGCATGCATCACATAACTTTAAAAAGAAGCAACACCACCTGAGTAGATTAGTATATCTTTTTCCTGGTGTTAGATGTTTTTCATATGGCATATTAGGACACATTGCACACACTTACACCATTCACCATAGCAAACATTGGGTGTGGAGACCAAAATTATATGATTCACAGTATAAAACACATGCATTACATTCTACTTTTCATAAGAAGGGACCCAAACATATTTTGGTTCCTAAATCTAACGTTTAATGATTTTACAGGCTTGTTCTCATAAAAGGCCTCATAAGAGCATGTGGTACCTGGATAGCGGATGCTCATGACACATGACTGGAGATGCCAATCAATCTATTTTGCTGGAGACTAGGATAGGCGGTAAGGTTACTCTTGGAGATAACACCATCAGGAAAGTGGTGGGAGCATGTATAATTGGAAAATCAAAATACCTTTTTATTGACCTAGTTAGAGGTGTCCCCAAGCTTAAATTCTCAAAAGACCACCTTTGAGATGCCTGCCAACTAGGGAAGCAAGTACATTCCTCTTTTCACTCCATTAAGGACATTAGCACCTCTAAACATTTAGAAGTTCTTCACATGGATTTGTTTGGACCTATTAGCTTTACTAGCTTAGGAGGGAAATTCTATGGTTATGTGATTGTCGATGACTACTTGAGGTTTACTTGAAATAGATTTCTATCATATATAAATGAGTCTTTTGATGAGTTTAGATCCTTCTTCACTTAGATTTAGAAAAAGCTAAGTTGTGAGATTATAACCATCCACAGTGACCATAGGGTAGAGTTTAAAAATGAGAAATTTGGAGACTTCTATGAGGATAAGGGAATTAGTCACAACTTTTTAGCTTCTAGGACCCCTCAATAGAATGGGGTAGCTGAAAGGAAGAATCAGACCTTAGTTGAAGCCGCTAGAGCCATGCTTGCTGAGTATTCACTTCCAAAATACTTTTGGGATGAAGCGATAAACACAACTTGTTATGTGTTGAATATGGTGAATGTTAGAGCCAAACTTGATAAAACACCTTATGAGATCCTTAAGGGTAGGACACCCAATCTTTTCCACCTCCATGTCTTTGGTTGTAAGGTTTTTATTCATAATAATAGGAAGTCAGCCTTATAGAAATTTGACCCAAAATCTAATGGAGTGTTCTTAGGATATTGAAGTGTGGGGATATCCTCTAAGATATTTAATAAGAGGATATTGGTGGTGGAGGAGACAACTCATATAGTGTTTGATGAATCTGATCCTAAGAAGTTTAGAGTTGATGAGGAAGATGAAATTGGAGAGAATACCACTAAAGTTGAAAATTTGGAGAAGAGGGTAGAGCCCCAAAACACTAAAGGAGTAGGTGAAATTACCCAAGAAGTAGAAAATGTAGATCTGGAGGAAAGGGTCGAACCTACACACACCTTGCTTAGAGATTGGAGATATTCTTCGAGTCATTATAAAGAACTGATCTTAAGAGACCCTTCTGAAGGTGTTAGGGCTAGGCATAGACTTAGGAAGGAAGTGAACCACTCTGCCTTTATCTCAATGATTGAACCCTCCAACATCAACCAAGTCCTATCTGATGAGTTTTGGATCATAGCCATTCAAGAGGAGTTAAACCAATTTGTTAGGAATGATGTTTGGGAGCTTGTAGAAAGACCAAAGGAACAAAGTGTAGTTAGAATCAAATGGGTCTTTAAGAATAAGATGAATGATTATGGTGTGGTGGTTAGAAATAAGGCAAGATTGGTAGCTAAGAAGTATAACCAAATAGAAGGGATTGATTTTGAGGAGACACTTGCCCCTGTAGTAAGATTGGAAGCCATTAGAGTGCTATCAGCCTTTGCCTGTTATAAGAGATTTAAGCTATTTCAAATGGATGTTAAGAGTGCCTTTTTAAATGGGGTAATAAAAGAGGATGTGGTTATAGAGAAACCCCTAGATTTTGAGAGTTCCCAATTTCTAAATCATATTTTCAAATTAAAAAAGGCCTTATATGGATTAAAGCTGACACCAAGAGCTTGGTATGAGAGGCTTAGCACATTCTTACTAGAGAGGGAGTTTGTTAAGGGGAGTGTAGACACCACCCTTTTTTGAGGAAAGTAGGAGATAATTTACTCATTATTTAGATCTATGTCGATGATATACTTTTTGGATCTTCTGATAAAAGGTTATATGATGATTTTTCTATAACAATGAGTAGGGAGTTTGAGATGAGTATGATGGGAGAGTTGTCTTATTAAATGATGGAACCTTTCTAAATCAATCAAAGTAGATAAATGACATCTTAAACAAATATGAAATAGATAAAACCAAGCTAATTAATACTCCCATGACCTCCAGTGTTCAATTAGATAAGGACCCAAATGGAGAATCAATTTATCAAAAGAAGTATAAAGGGATGATTGGATTTTTACTTTACCTGACAGCTAGCCGACCTAATATAATATTTAGTATTTATCTCTGTATTAGTTCAAGCTGATCCTAAGGAATCCCACCTGACTATAGTTAAGAGAATTCTTAGATACCTCTTAGGAACCCAAAACTTAGAAATCTGTTATCCTAGGCACAACACTTTTTTTGAGATTATTGGATATTCTGATTCTCATTTTGCTGGATGTAAGGTGGATAGAAAAAGCACTTTAGGGACTTAACAATTCATAGTATAGTCTTTAGTCTCCTGATCTAGTAGAAAGCAAAACTATGTTTCACTTTCCACTACTGAAACTCAATATATTGCTTTAGGAAGTTCTGTGGCCCAAGTCCTTTGATTAAAGCAGCAAGTTTTGGATTTAGGATTACTTATAGGCACAATTTCAATCCTTTATAACAACACAAATACCATCTGCATTTCTAAGAATCCTATCCAATATTCAAGGACCAAGTATATAGACATACGACATCTCTTTAGTAGAGACCATGTGACCAAATGAGACATTGAGTTACACCACGTGGAAACTAAGAATCAACTGGCTGGCATCTTTACTAAACCACTGGCCTTCGACACTTTCAGCACTTTAAGGATCAGATTGGGTGTGATTGCATAAATGCATGAACTTGATTCTTACTGATTTTTTATCTTTTTCTGTTATTTGCTTGCTTATGTTTATCATTTTTATTTGTTTTCCTTTGCTGCTTTATTACTCTTTTTATCACTATTGAATTGATATCTTATGCTGTGTTTTATTTTTGAAAAATTATTGTTAATGATTAACATCTCTAAATTAGTTAAAGGGGAAAATACTATTGATCGTTTCCTTCTCTCCAACTTCTTTTAGTGGTGTAATTTTCTTTTCTAAACAAAAATATATCTCAAATTAACAACTGGACTTCAAAACTGAGATATTTTCAATCTTGCTACAGTAATCTATTATATATATATATATATATATATAATGTTCAAAGTCTTTATTTTAGCTTCAGATTTTTGTAATCTTGTCATTAAAATTATCATATGATTTTTTATTCTATTTTGTGATTCATTCTTCCTTATATTAGAGAGAGAGTTTTTTTTTTCTCTAATATCTAAAAGATATAATCACAACTGAGAATATTTATGAATTTAAAAAAAAGGATCTAGCTTGCATAAAAATAAATGAAAAAAAGTGGCCAATGATGCCAAAATTAACAGATGCGCAATGATACCAAATGGAAAAGAAAATACACAAAGTGTATCAAAAATCAAAAGATGCGTAAAGCGCGCCAATCAAATTAACAAGTGGCATAAAATGAGCCCACCAAAAGCAAGCTTCTTCTCTTTCAAAAATTTTAAATCTTAGAAGAATTCATGTGTCACTTGATATTTTTCAAAAGCTTAATTTCAAATTTCTAATCGTAACTAATTACTTTGATATATTATTTTATGAAATATTTTTCTAAAAACAAGTCTTGAACGAATCTCTTTTTCTTAACCAGTTTAGATTCTTATTTTCAAAAGACGGATTACCCTGGAAGAAGTCTTAGTTAGGGCTAACAGGATCGATTGTTCTACCTTTTTTTTTTTTATTTTAACGATGTTAACTCATTGATTTTAATAAATTTTTTGAATTCAATCACATGGAGAATTTATCGTATTCAAGGCTTGTTTAAAAAAAATGGTTTATTTCTCTTTTATTCTTGTTGATGTTTTTTTTTTTTTTTTACTTTTTTGTATTTTATTTTTATTCCTTTTTTTATTGATATTCATGTTTTTGGGCATTCTCTGATTATCCCCATCCATCCTCTGATTTGAAACTTTTTGTCACATAGTCTCAGATGAAATTAATATCATCCTGGAAGATCCGTTCAATTCACTCTTCATACACCATCTCATGGTTGTTTTGACTATTCTGCTTCTAATCGTCCTAGATGATTCACTATTGTCCGGGATGATATGATCATCCTCTATTTCAATTATTTGTGATCATCCTGGAGGATCTGCCTCATATTAGATGATGATCATCCTGGAGGATCTGCCTCATATTTTTGGATTTTAATGATATTAACTCATTGATTTTAATAATTTTTTTGAATTCAATCACATGGAGAATTTATCGTATTCAAGGCTTGTTTAAAAAAAATGGTTTATTTCACTTTTATTCTTGTTGATGTTTTTTTTTTACTTTTTTGCATTTTATTTTTATTCCTTTTTTTATTGATATTCATGTTTTTGGGCATTCTCTGATTATCCCCATCCATCCTTTGATTTGAAACTTTTTGCCACATAGTCTCGGATGAAATTATTATCATCCTGGAAGATCCGTTCAATTCACTCTTCATACACCATCTCATGGTTATTTTGACTATTCTGCTTCTGATCGTCCTGGATGATCCACTATTGTCCGGGATGATATGATCATCCTCTGTTTCAATTATTTGTGATCATCCTGGAGGATCTGCCTCATATTAGATGATCTTCACAATCTTTGCTCAATTATGGGAAATCGGCCCGTACGATCCAAATGTTCGTCCTGGATGATACATGTTGAAATACATTTAAAACCCTTTAAATTTGGTCAGTATGATCAATTATTGAGGATCATCCTGTAAGATCAATTATTGAGGATCATCCTGTAAGATCAATTATTGAGGATCATCCTGGATAATACACGTGGCAATGCTTTAAACATTATTAAATTTGGTCGGTATGATCCATTAATGTGCATTGTCCTAGATGATCCACTTAATCGGCCAGGATGATATTCTTTTTCAACAGTCATCCGGCTTGACTCCTCGAGACGATCGCCTGTGTCTTATCATCATGGATGATATCTGATCATCTTAGATAATACTATCACTTTTTTGACCAATCGGACTGGATTCAATTAGTGTACCCGATTGGCCTGGATGACTCTGCAATCATCCTGGATGATCGGGCCGATTCTTTATAAACTAAGCCTTTTAGATATTTTTTCTCACTCAAACCCCCTTGTGCTCTTACTCTTGTGCTCTATTTTCTGATAATGGCTGATAGAAAGAGATCTCGCCATCCTTCTAGGAGTTCCTCGAGGTCGACTTTGGACCATCGATTCACTGAGGCAGATGATCAAGCTGATTACCAAAGGTACAAGATGGCTAAAATCACTATCTCCAAGTCTGTCAACCCGAACCTTCTCTCATATCTGGTACTTAATCTAT
Source organism: Dendrobium nobile (assembly GCA_022539455.1). Taxonomy (NCBI): domain Eukaryota; kingdom Viridiplantae; phylum Streptophyta; class Magnoliopsida; order Asparagales; family Orchidaceae; genus Dendrobium; species Dendrobium nobile. The sequence continues at coordinate 49,150,157 of CM039733.1, forward strand.
TTGCTCACACCTCCTTATGTTTTCTCCTTACTCTTACTGTTCCTTTCAACTCCGAGCTTCTTTTTGAATTTTTACTAGCCTTCGCATAAATTCCTCTTTCACTACTCTCGAGTCCTATGTGAATCGACGTCCTGTCGAAATCACATATCAGGATTGTCATGAGATTTTACACCTTTCCACCACAGGGGATAAACTCCACACACTATGTTTTGATCCTAACTATGACTGGGCTCCGGCCAACCACTTCTTAAGGAACACCAATGCTCACTTTCATGATGGAGAGAATAGCACCTTACTCAAAGATGCTAGGACAATCCAATATGTCCTTCGCACCACTATCCTCCCAAAAGCTGGTGATCGCATTCATATTACTCCACTTCTATCAATCACCACCTTCTATATTTTGGTCATCATAAATTTAATGTCACTGACCTGATCTTTCGTTACATCGATCATTTGACTACTATTCGAGATCCAAGACACAGGAGGAAGCTCAATCTTGCCCTAGGACATATCATTGCATATGTTCTAGAATTAAAATATAACCTCCAATATTCTAGCTCACCTAACTATCAGCCTGCCTTCTACTCAAACATTTCCTTCCATATTCTTCATAGTACTCATCTCCACCCAGGGGACAGAGAAGCTCAGGGAGCAGAGGAGGAGGAGGCTCCTACATCCATTCCTGCATCTGTTCTATTTTTCCAGTAATCACAGTTAGATCAGCTGGTGGAGCGATTCGACCAGTGAGAGATACGATTCGAGAACTACGTTATTGCATATGAGCAATAACATACTGAGGACATTATTCACTTGCAGCACCAGCACGACCTGGATATAGCTTGGTTTGGAGAGCAGTTCACCACTCTTTCGAGTTACTTTCAACCACATCCACCTCCACCTCCTCCTCCTTCCAATGATCAGGGGCCGTCCTTCTTTTAGTTTGCTTGCTTTTGTGTGATGTTGTTTTTTCCTTTTTTTTGTGGTTTTTTTGTTATGTTTCTTTTTTCCTCCTCCTTTTTGTGATGTCAAAAGAGGGAGTAGCTGTACTAGCTTGTTCATTTCTAGTTTGATTTCACTGTTCTAGTTTGTTATGTTAATTAATTGAAATATTCACATGTTTCCTTTAAAATTGCTTTGAACTTCTTCAATTATTTTTATGTTTTATCATCATCAAAAAGGGGTAGATTATTGCGAATCTATTTTCAGAGAATATGATTTTGATGATAGCAAACACTTCTGTTTCTCTACAACTTCCTTGACTACTAACATTTCAGGTCCATAAGATCAAACTATAATTTGAACTAGCTAAATATTAGGGTAGACTAGGTCTGAGTCAGTATGTAAAACTTTTCCCTTTCTTGAGTCTATTGTAAATGATTTGGTTCCTGATACTAAGTAACCTTGCACACACAAACTTAGGGGAATTTTTCTATCTAATTTAGAGTATCTATTTTTTCTCACATCATCCGGATAATCTAAATATCGGCCTGGATGATTAGCTAAAAACAAAAACCCTAATCAGGGTATCCTAGTTAAGGTAGCTGTCTTTAAGCACATCATCTTGAACGATATTTGTATCGGTCAGAATGATAGGCTTAACTAAAAAAGAATCAGTCGCCAGATCTATTTAGGTATTATTTATTTTTTGAACATCATCTAGGACATCATCCTGGATGATGCAACATAATTATGCCTAAATTAATTTGGTAATTAAGAAAAGAAATTAAGCTTTGATTGGCTTAATCATATCATCCTGGATGATCATAGGATTAGCTAGGACAATCAGTTCAAAAACCTTTATTGCTCTTGGATGATCAAACATTAGACATCTTCTATTCAGGGTGATACTGGATGATTTTTATAGATTTGAACTAATCGTTCGGGATGATCGTGAGATCGGCCTGGATGATCAAGCTATTTTTTCATCTTCCAGACATTCATTCAGTGTGACTATCTAGATGATATTCAAAGATTTGTACTGATCATATAGGTTGATATCCTATTAGCCTGGATAATATGAATAAGAATCTTCTAATCATCCCAAATCATCTGGGCTGATTGAGCTAAATTTACACTGATCGTCCAGGATGATCTCCAAATCATCCTGGATGATAAAGTTAGTTTATTTAAATAAAGAGCTATTTTTAAGCTCTTCTATTTAAGACCACTTGCTCTACCCAAGAAAACATCTTTTGGTGCTATCTTGACCTGAGAGAGCCTAGAGGAGAGGGAGAGAGAGGGAGAGAGAGGGAGAGGATCTTGTGAGGGGGAGTTTATGAAGGTTGAAAGTTCGTTAGGGATGTTAAGCCCTATAAAACTGGCCCAAGCTAACCAAGAGGGGGGTGAATTGATATTTTAAAAATTTTCTTTTCACAAAGAACAAAAATCACATAAACCAAAATCACACCACGAGAAAAATAAATACAAAAATTAAAGTGCGGAAGCAAGAAACAAGAACACAGAGATTTATAGTGGTTCGGTCAACTCGACCTACGTCCACTCCCCAGAGGCGCCCTCCGAGTATTGCACTACAATCGTAACTCTCCTTTAGCCCCCACAGCTAGGCGGAGAAGCCTTTACAAAGAACCTCCTTTTTGCCACCCCGACAAGGCAGAGAACATATCTCCTTTTGCTTTCTCCTGAAGCTGGCAGAGAACCACAACCAGATGCTGACTCCTTACCTTTACCGACCCTTCCACAAATGAGAAACTCTAGATGAAGAAGAAGCAGAGCGATCCTTGAAGCAACCCTTGTGAATCCCCTCACAAGCTCCCCCTAACAAGATCCTCTCTCTCTCCCTCTCTCTCTTTCTCTCCTCAAGGCCTTCTCAGATTTAAGGCAGCAGCAAAAGATTATTCAAAACATTGAACAAGAGCTCTTAAATAGAAGAGCTTCAAAGGAGCTCACTAATTGCAAGTTGCCGACAATATCGTCCAGGCCGATATGGACATCGGCCTGGCCGATCAGTACAAATCTCAGAAGATCGGCTAGAGCATCGCCCTGAATGCAAATTGGACAATTTAAAATTGGCTTGATCGTCCAGGCCGATCTCACGATCGTCCCATCTGATCAGTTCAAATCAGAGAAAAATTGTCCAGAGCATCGCCTTGAATTCGAGTTGGCCGATATTTATCATCCTGAAGTAACTAAGGTTTTTGAATAGATCGTCCTGGCTGATCCTGCGATCGTCCAGGATGATATGATCGTGTCAATCATCCTTAATTACTCCCTTGATTCCCTGATCAATTAAGACATAATTTGTGAATATTATCTTGAAATAATATTTTGATTATTTAAAGTTATTTAATTCAATATTTAATTAAAAATTAATTCAAAATTTAAATATTAAATATTTAAGTATATTTAAAATATATGAAATATCTTAAATTAATTTTAATTTCAAATTTAAATATCTTAAAACAAACCATTGATTATTTAAAATATTTAAAATAAAAATTTTTTAATTTTCAAAATATTTAATTTTATATTTATTAAATGTAAATTAAATATTAAAATAAATGAATAATTAAGATTATTTAAAATAAATTAGGATTTAAATTTTAAAATTAATTTTAAATTAAAATATTTAAATTATAAACATTTTAATATAAAATAAATAGGATTTTGATTAAATTTGAATTTTTAATAAATTTTCTTCAATGTTCTAATAATTAATAACATTTAAGATAATTAAGATTAATTAATTATTAAAATAGTTTTAACATAAAATTTAAATTAGTTTCAAAATATCATCTAAGGATTATAAAACTTTTTAAAATAAATTTTTTGAAATTTTGAAAAATTTGGAATTTATTTTAATTAAATATTAATTAAAATATTAAATACTTAAATATTTGAAATAATTATAATTATAATTATAATTATATGTATGTATGTGTGTGTGTGTGTGTGTGTCGTTATCCTTTTTATGCGTACATCTTGTATTTTGTTTTTAGTGTTTTTCCTCATTTATGTGATGTCAAAGAGGGAGTATTATTTTATTATTTGTTGTTGTTTCCATATTAAATTAAATAATATATTTTTTTTAATTTGCTTGTTAGTAATTTGTTATTTGTTGTTAATTATTTACATATTAAAATTAAACTCGCCTTACTTTCAAAAATTTACCTTCTAAGGGGGAGATGATAAGATAGCAAAGAATCTGAGTATCTTTAAACAACAATATTTGACATCATAAAAAGGGAGAGATTGTTGCAAATCTTGACTTATATTGTGATTTTTGTGATAACAAACATTATTATTTCTTTGTTGCTATCTCCTGAAAATTAGTTATCGCATAGTTGTTTTATGTTGTTCATTAACTTTTCAGGTCCACTGTCCACTTGTATTTTTGATCAGGTCAAGACTGGGTATATAAGGTTTATAGTATGTACTTTTAATTTGTTATGTTTATATTTTCTTTCTTGAGTTGAATCAGGTAATTTCGGGGATATCATTGATAAGTAACCTTGCACATACATACAGGGAGAGAAAAATATTTTGATAAATTTTTTTTAGCAAATCATACTGTATAACTTTATTTCATACTATATGACTTTGGTTCCTATAAAAGAACTTTGATTCATAGTATAGGATATATTTTATTCTGTCAAACCCCTAGTCGCTAGAGGTCAAGGAATATACTAATTTTATTCTGATAGTATGGTATGATTTGGTTCATACTATACACCCTAATTAATATCTAGCTTAAATTAATCTCGAGAATCAGGCAATCAAATCGTGACATTTATGATCGACCAATAATATTATATGATATTTTTCGTATAATATGATTGATAGAGTATGACTTTGGTCATCTTAAAGGTCATACTAAATGAAAGTAACGATTTTTATATCGATTGTATGGCACGATATATGAAGTGTTAGATGATCGACATAATATAAAATTGGTTATCCCAGAGATTGTACTAAATGAAAGCAATAATTTTTATATTGATCGTACTATATAATGTCCGCAGTGCTGGATAATTGATAGTGTACGAAATTGGCCATCCTAGCAGTTATCTTAAACAAATAGAAGGAATTTCTACAGTTCATACCAAACAATCTTATGATCATACGGTACAAAGTGTTATGACTTTTAAATAGTTCATTTAAATTACTTTTAATATGATTCTAGATGAGTATAATTTTGTGTTAATCATAATGTACAATATTTGTATCATACAGTATGAATAAATGATGAATATCTTCAAATCTAGGATTTTATTAAGCCCACTACTTAAGATTTTTTAATACTCTAATTATAATAACTTTTTTTATTGTTTAGACTCTAGGAGAGAGAGCCTTATGAGAAGAGAGTGAGATTTTATGAGGGAGAAGTTGTGAGAGAATTCACAAAGTTGCTTTAAGCAAGAATCTTATCTAGTATCTATAAGTGTCTGCTTGGATTCTCTGTGGCTCTAGAGAATAAGTTCTTCAGTAAAGATCATGGTTCTTTAACCATCACCTAGAGGGTGAAAATAAAGTTGTAGTTCTCTGACCATCACTTAGAGGGTAAAACTAGAGTTGAGGTCCTCTGTTTATAAAAGAGTCATGGTTCTCTTCCATACTAGGTTGGTGAAATAATGTATGTACAAGCTTCTCTACCTTATTATGTCAGCAAATGGAGAGTCACTATCATTTAATCCAATACTTAGAGATGAAGTCTCTAAGGAGTTGACGCAGGTCAGGTTCACCAAACCACTATAAATTTTGGTGTCTTCATTCTGATTATTTTTTGCACTTTAATTTTCAGCAATTATATGTGTGGTTTAAAATTTTGTTTTATTTGTTCTTGTGAAATTTTCTTAGTTTTGCATATCATGTGTGGGTGAGAATAATTCTTTAAAGGATATCTTTTTTCCTAATTTTTTTTAAATATCCAATTCAACCCACCTCTTGGTCAGCCTTGGGCTAATTCTTAAAGTTTTAATAACCTTCACAAACTTTCATGTGGTATTAGACCGAGATTCAAAAATTATGTTTTTAAATAAATTTTAAAAAAATTTTAATGGCTAACTTTGAAAAATGTAATATTGCATAAGGATATTTAATTATACAACCATCATTATTTGATAAAATTCATTTTGATTTTTGGAAAATTTGCATGTTTAATTTCTTGCAATATATTGATTATCTCATGTGGATGTTAGTTAAGGTGGGGTATATTTTACCTTCATGTTTAGTAAAATGATGTTATAATTGAAATACTTTTTTTAATAGAGTACAGATGATAGAGGTTTAGCCCAAGTGAATGCAAAATGTATGAACTATTTTTTTTTTATACTTCAAAATTTGAAGATTACATGCACATTTCTATTTACACTACTTGTAAGGAGGTTTGGAATAAACTCTGCTTAACATACAAAGGAACAAAGGAAGTAAAATATTCTAGGTTGAATATTGTGCTTCATGATTATGAACTTTTTTGCATGAAACCTAGTGAATCTATTTCTAAAATGTATATGATATTTACTCAGATTGTTACTTCTCTGCATGCTTTAGGAAAAGAATGCACTAACTATGAAAATTTTAATAATATCTTACAGTGCTTACCTACTTCCAATGATGCAAAAATTACTGCAATTACTGAGTTTAAGGATCTAAATATTTACTCCATTAATATCATACTTGGATCACTTATTACCTATGAGCAAGGAGTGAGATAGTTTGATGAAGAAGAAATGAGAAAGGATAAAATTATAGCCTTAAAGGCTAATGATACTTCTTGATAAGATGATGATGACATAGTGCTGGTGATTATATAATTTAAAATCTTAAAAAACAAATCATCATCAAATACTGAATAAAGGTAAAAATAGTAAAAACTCTATAGTTTCTTCTACTCTTTTTATTTTGAAAGTTGCAACTTGCATTTAAAGAAAAATAAAGCAATTACAAACTAGATAAGAAGCCTAATGGCAATCCTTTATAAACTAATGAAAGGAAGCCTTATTAAAGGAAAATTAAGAACAAGAAGTATATTTGAAAGATATGAAATTTTATAAGGAACATAAGACCCTCTACTCCTCATTTTAAACCAATTGTGGTGGAGGGGATACCAAGAATTAAACAACCGAAAAGGTTGATTAGTATCCCAAAATTCTTGATTAAGTAAAAAATAAGGAATAGAATGATTTTTAAAATTTCAAATTCTATCCCCTTCTTTCAAATACAAATTTGTGCTAAATTTAAATCTAAAAAAGCAATAACCATAATCATAAATACAGGAAAAACCCATAAAGTAAAAAACAATGATCTTCATGCTTTGATGACCACCATTTGATCACTTTCACCATTTTTGTCCTAGCCATGCCTTGACTTTCAAGCCACCAATCCTCAAGCTTTTTTCCACTTTCTTTGATACAAAGCATCCTCATCCTTCAATTTGAAATAAGTGAAAGATGGTTAAGTGAGACCATCATTTTCACCAAGCAATCCCATCTTTCTTCCTCTAAGAATGCCTTTAATAGGCCCAAAATCTTTGGTTAACTTTTTTTTGTTCTGAATAGATTTAGATGGTAACATAAATTTACCATCTTCTATCTTGAAAGCCTTATCAGTATTTCCACTAGTCTCAGATTTAGAGATATTAGCTTGCGGTTTCTCAGGGCTATCTTCAACAGCAACTTCAACAAGAACATCTTCACATTTGTTATAATTGTCAGCTTGTATACAACCAAAAACTGAAAGCTCAACCTTCTGAAAACTACCATCAATTCCTTCATCCCATACACAGTCTACTCCAGGCTTCTAAGCAATATTTTCTCCTGAATCCACATCAGCAACTTCTGAAACCTGTGCTATATGAGCCATATTTTCAATCTTAGCCTCCTCAATATTTGCATCAACCTGATCAAAACCCTGCTCTCCCAAAATAGGTTTATCTGATGCAACCCCTTCCCTAATATCCCCATTCTCATAGTCATGAGATAGCACAGCAAACTTATTAGCCTTTTCATGAGCTGCAGGCCTCTGAAATTTATTCTTAACCTTTTTTTTTTAATTTATTCTTAACCTTGTTTATCCTTTTCTTCTTAAAGTTCACATGTATCTAAGGGCCATATTCTTTGGAATAAGCACTATCCATTACTTGTTTACTCAAATCTTTATTCCCATTATTCAATACTTCCTTATGCAATTTATTTTGATCTCCTTTTAGAACATCCATATACATTTCACTCTTATGACCAATCTTACCACAATTGAAGCACAACATTTAGATCTTCTCGTACTCAACTCTTTGGAAAAACTTTCCATAAAAGCCATCAATCCAAACTCTATTAGTTAATTTGGATTCAAGATTAATTCAAACATGGGCTCTTGCAAATTCCAAGTTAGCTTCACCATCCTCATCAGGATCAGCCTCCACATAATTAACTTTAATATGATTGGTTTTAATACAATCATTCTCCAATCCAAAGTTGTTACTATCAGCATTTGGTACAGCTTTCATGCTCTTCTCCATTTGTAATTCTTCTTCAACAGTCTTAGCTTTCTCTACCTCAAAATTCAAATTTGTATTTTCTTGATTTTTTTGCTCAATATCAGCAATAGAGGAAAACTATTTACTTTTAATTTAAACCCAATTGAAGAAGACGCCTCCAAATCATTAGAGATTCTTGACATCAGATTCATAACCGGAGAAGAATGAATAGCCAAAACCTCTTTTTCAGAGATTTAATAACTTCCTTTCTCTTACCCATCACCGAAGCAGGCTTGTAAACATAATCAAAGTGTCCTTCATTGATGATTAGAGGACGTTGTTTTCCAGATCCATCCTGAATTAGAAAGCCTCTGCTCTTGGATCTACGACGATAAAAATCATCAAGATGTCACGCAAAGTTTAGAACGGAGGTATTCTGGTCATCAGCAGCCGATGATCGATGACCTTCCTCCACCATTCAAAGCAGCTAGGAAATGAGGATATTTTGAATTCAAAAAAGAAATGAAGCTTTCTCTCTCAACAAATCTGGAGTCTCTCTCTCTCTAGTCTCTTTAGGCTTCGTTTGGGACTGCTTTTTTATTGCTTTCTAAAACAGAGTTTTAATACAAAAATAAAAAAAATTGTACTAAAACTCCGTTTTAGAAAGCAATAAAAAAGCCGTCCCAAACGAACCCTTAGTCTCTCTATTTGTGAGGTGTCTAAATCTGTAGTTTCTTTGGTGTTAATTATTTTGCATACAAAAAGGTAATGCACTTGAAGTGTGATTGCCTAAGTTTTAAAGCTCAATCAAGCAAGGTGTGGGTGAGGAAAAAGCTAAATTCAAGAAGGATAAATAAATGACTCAAAAAGCTTTCTAGATAGACTCTTCCTCAGACTCATCTGAAACTGAAAAAGAATAGAAGGTCACCAGTCATGCTTAATTGTAGATAATTATCTTGATCATTCTGATCAAGAGGAGGTGTGTGAGCTTTTTGAAAGTTTGTTAGGGATGTTAAGCCCTTATGAACTAGCCTAAGGCTAACCAAGAAGGGGGGTGAATTGGTATTTTAAAAAATTTCTCAATCAAAATATAGACTCAAACAAAACCAAAATTCACCACAAAAAAAGTGCAGAAATTAAATATAAAAATAATAAAGGAAAGAACACACCAGATTTATAGTGGTTCGGTCAAACCATGACCTACGTCCACTCCTCGGAGGCACCCTCCAAGTATTGCACTAACTCAATGTCTCTCCTTTAGCCCCCACAGCTAGTTGGAGAAGCCCTTATAAAATCACTTCCACCCTCCCTGGTGTGACAGAATAGCCGAGTCTTTTGACATCAAAGAGATCTTCTTCTTCCCAAAACTTCCCTCAAAATAAGCCTTGAATTCGATGGTACTAAGGCGCAAGCTTGCTGGAGCAACTATGTGAAACTCACTCCACACTCCCTTGAAACCCCCTCCAAGGATCTTCTCCCTCTCTCAAACTCCCCCCTTTCCTCTCTCCCTTTCAATCTCTCTCTCTAAGTTTTCTCCAGAAGAAATGAAGCCCCAATAGCTGCCAAAGACTCTCTTCTTGTGAAAGCAAGAGGTCTTTAAATAGATTTACAAAACCAACATTATTGTCCAAAACGATCGCCGGATCGTCTCGTATGATATGCTTAAAAATAGAGCTTCTAAAAACCCTAAAAACCTAATTTTGGCACCCAAAATCATCCTGTATGATTGCATGATCGTCCAGTATGATGTGCAGAATTTGACCTGATAGTCCTGGACATTATTTGGATAGTCTAGGACTTTTAGTACAAAAATGTACAGATCATCCAGGCAGATATTGTGGATCGTCCAGGACAATTAGAAGAAAAATTATGGTATTTCATCTTGGATGATTTAGGAAAATAAAGTATGTCAGCACACATCATCCTATACGATATACAGATCATCTAGGACGATCAGATAGAAAACTTTAACCATGATTAATCTCCTAATCATAATATTAATTTATGCATGATTTGTATTGATCATCCTGGATGATCCAGATCGTTCATGATGATTAGAACAAAAAATTAAATCTTAAAATCTTGCCTAAATTAGCATTGGCAACTATTTTCTAAGATCATAAAGGAACTTTTTGGACGATCCAAAATCATCTTGTTCGATTAGTTCAAAACTTGATCTTCTTGATTTGACTAGATCTCACTTCCTTGAGTGTGTGTGTGTGCATGGTCACCAAGCAAGCATACACCCTTACAAGACTTGACTCAAGAAATCAAAATTACATCAATGAATATTACAGACTCTTTTACAATATAATATTATTCAATCCAATCTTGAGCTTTAATTCTTTGTTTAATGTTGCATGGTATTCTTGAAATATATATATATATATATATATATATATATATATATATATATATATATATATATATATATATATATATATATATATTACAATACAAGTAGACAACATAAAGTAAGTCATAATATTTGTTAACATCAAAAATATAAACTCATAAGCTCGAGTTGCAATAATCTCCCCCTTTTTGATGATGGCAAATATTACTGGTTGAAATTGCAAAATTAAAAACATTTTCTCCAAATCTCCCCCTCACTAGAATAAAAATTTAAAAATAGGGGAAGACAAAATTTTTGTTGTTTTTATTTTTTAAAATAAAAAATAGATACAAATACAACAGTACGTTCTTCCCCTATAACATTATTAAAATGAGGAGGGGCACAAACAATCAGAATAATAAATAAATAAATAACAAAATGACCCCTGATCTAGTAAAAAGAAAAAAAATCAAATATTCTTAAAATGAGAAACTTACCTCTTAATTTTATTTAAAAATTTAGTAAGGAATGAAATGACAACGCAAAATTCATAAAAGGTTAGAAATCCAGAAATCGTTAATCCAAGCTCAAGTTCTTTTAAAGGCTCAAAAATGTTTTAATCCAATATCTAAATTAAGGAACAAATTAGAAAAAAAACACTAATTTTTCAAAAAATCCTTTCATAAAATATATCAAATAGAAGATAAATACAAAAATTGGTGAATTAGGAATAATGATTTTCAAGCTCAAGTGTCGAAAATATCATAGGTTTTCTTAAGTTTCATGAAGTATAAAAAAGGTAAGCATTTATGGGCTCATTTTATGCCTCTTATCAGTTTTTTATTGCAGTTTATGCAATTTTTTACTTTTTGATACACTTTGTGTATCTTTCTCAATTTGGCATCATTGCGTATCTTTTGATTTGTCATCATTGGCTACTTTTTTGATTTGGTATCATTGGCTATTTTTTAATTAAATATGCTACCTTTCTAAAATTTTAAAATAAAAGTAAATCCATTATATTGATAAAGTGAAGTACTTGATTAAAAAAATTATAAGGTAGATTCAACAACTTGCAAAGGATCTCTATACGATAAACAAAATGTAGGGAGATGACAAAGATTAGTTTCAAAATCCAATTTATAATATAATAAAGATTTTGAATCAAAAGTAAAATAACCTCTTTAAGAAAAGAGAGAGAGAGATAAAATATTGAATTCCCTTCCTTTGACTATTTTTAAAGAAGTCAACCACAACTTACATAAGAATTTAAGAAAAATAGGAGGTAAGTTTTTCATTTTTAGAAAGGTGAACGTGTGTATTGATCAGAGAGAACTTCACAAAAAAAAATAAGAAAAATTAAAAAAAAATTAATGAAAAAGAGAAGAAAAGAAAAAAGAAAGAAAAACAAATCCAAAGAAAAAACATAGAAAAAAAATAAAAACAAAAATGAACAAAACAAGCATACACAAAAAAATAAACACACATATTGTGGTTTAAACATCATCTTGCTCCTAGTCTGATAATTCAGAAGGTAGGTCTGCCTAGGAGATTTTTTGCTTTTCATTTTTTGTCATTTTTACAATTTGTTTAGCTCTATCCTTTTCTTTTGTAGGAAGAGTTCTCAAATTAGGGCATTGATTTTTCAGGTGTTCAGGCTTCCTACATCCAAAGCAAATAACGTCAGATGAAATCTTAACATTCTTACCATTTTTACCTTTATTCCACTTTTGTTGATGCTTATGCTTTGGTGAGCTTTCTAATTTGCTTGATAAGTCATCACTTTTGCCACCAACTAAGCCACTTTTCTTTGAGTCTTCAGCATTTAGCACTATCATCTCACTTGCATCCAAAAGTCTTTGACCCAAACTTTACTCCTAAGAAATGAGTGAGCCAATCAAATTATCAATAGAATATTCATTCAAATTTTTAGATTCACAAATAGCAACAACTTTGGCATCAAATTTGTCAAGTAAATAATGTAGAATGTTATTTATTTTTTCAAAGTTTGAAAATTATTTATCTAAAGCATGCAAAGATGTCACAATTTGAATAAATCTAGTTTACATATCTAAGATTGTCTCATAATGTTTCATGCAAAATAATTCATAATAATGCATTAAAATATTTAATTTGGATTGCTTGATTTCACTAGTGCCTTCATATATAGTGTATAATTTATCCCAAATTTTCTTGCTAGTAGTGCACATGGAAACAAACATAAAATCTTCAGAATTTAAAACACATAAAAAATAGTTTACTGATTTAGCATTCATTGAGCATTAATTTATTCTAATCTACTCCATTAATTAAAAGGAATATCAATTTTAGTATCATCTATAATACGTGATGGTATAGAACAACCAATTAAAATCATTTGTCACATTTGAAAATCAATTGATTGCAAGAAAATAGACATGCGAATTTTCTAAAAATCAAAAGTAATATTTTCAAACAAAGGTAGTCGGGTGATTGAATAACCTTCCGAAATATTACGATTACAAAAATTAGCCATGGATTGAAATTCAAAAGTTTTCAAAAACTCATTTTTATGAATCCAGCTCTGAAACCACTTGAAAGTTTGTTAGGGATGTTAAGCCCTTATGAACTAGTCCAAGGCTAACCAAGAGGGGGGTGAATTCATATTTTAAAAAATTTATCAATCAAAACACGAACTCAAACCAAACCAAAATTCACTATAAAGAATATCAAAGTGCGGAAATTAAATGTAGAAATAATAAAGAAAAGAACACACCAGATTTATAGTGGTTCAGTCAAACCTTGACCTACGTCCACTCCTCATAGGCACCCTCTGAGTATTGCACTAAACTCAATGTCTCTTCTTTAGCCCCCACAGCTAGGCGGAGAAGCCCTTATAAAATTACTTCCACCTTCCTCGGTGTGCCAGAGTAGCTGGGTCTTTTGACACTAAATAAATCTTCTTCTTCCCAAAACTTCCCTCAAGATGAGCCTTAAATCCGATGGTACTAAGGCGCAAGCTTGCCGAAGCAACCGTGTGAAACCCCCTCAACACTCCCTTGAAACCCCCTCCAAGGATCTCCTCCCTCTCTCAAACTCCACCCTTTCCTCTCTCCCTTTCAAGCTTTCTTTTCAAGTTTTCTCCACAAGAAATGAAGCCCCAATGGTTGCAAAAGAGACTCTTCTTGAGAAAGCAAGAGGTCTTTAAATAGATTTGCAAAACTGAAATTATCTTCCAGGATGATTGCTAGATCATCCCGTTCGATATTCTTAGAAAGAGGGCTTCTAAAAGCCCTAACAACCCAATTTTGGTGCCCAAAATCATCCTGGATGATCTCAGGATCATCTAGTATGATGTACAGAATTTGACTTGATAGTCTTGGATGATATTTAGATAGTCCAAAATGATTAGTACAAAAATGTATAGATCATCCAGGACGATATTGTGGATTGTCCAGGATAATTAGAAGAAAAATTATGGTATTTCGGCTTAGACGATTTAGGAAAATCAAGTATGTTAGAAAACATCATCCTGTATGATATGCATATCATCCAAGACGATCAGATTGAAAACTTTAACCATAATTAATCTTCTAATCACAGGATTAATTTAGGTATGATTTGTATTGATTGTCTTGGATGATCCAGATCGTCTGGGATGATTAGAAGAAAAATTAAATCTTAAAATCTTGCCAAAATTAGCATTGGCGGCTATTTTCCAAGATCATAAAGGATCGTCCTAGACAATCCAAAATTGTTTAGTATGATTAGTTTAATACTTGATTCTGGATTTGACTAAATCTCACTCTCTTGAGTGTGTGTGTGCATGGTCATCAAGAAAGCATACACCCTTACAAGACTTGACTCAAGAAATCAAAATTACATTAATGAATATTATAGACCCTTTTACAACATAATATTATTCAACCCAATCTTGAGCTCTTATTCTTTGTTTGATGTTGCATGATATTCATGAAATGTTAATATACACACAAACAAACATATATTGCAGTATAAGTAGACAACAAAAAGTGAGCCATAATATTTGTTATCATCAAAAACATAAACTTATAAGCTTGAGTTGCAACACTTTCCTATGATGAATTATTTAAAGTTCCTAAAAGAATTTATACTGCATATAGGAAGCTTAATAAGTTACATGCAAGCATTAAATCTGACTTTATAAATCTACAGAAAGAGCATGAATGCCTCAAGAAAGATCATTCAACTTTAGATCGTAATCATATGACTTTATTAGATGAATATGACTCTTTAAATACGAAGCATCTTAAATTAACTTCTGAACACAATTCCTTGAAAACATCGCATGTTGAATTAGAAAATGCATTCAAGGAATGACTAACTCTTTCATGTAAATTAGATGGTACTGTGCATATATTGAAAATTGAAAATTTAATTCTTGACACTACAAATAAATCTTTATATGTTTAATTAAAAGCTTACAAAGAAAAAAAAAACACCTCAAACACTTGTATAGTTCCATAACACACCATCACAGTATGTATTCAAACCTAAAAAGAGGCATCATAACCCACTTAAATTAGTAAAACCTTTTCCTTGAGTAAGATGTTTCTCTTGTGGCATGCTAGGACACATCTTCCAATCTTGCACTATCCACTATATAAGAAATTTGGTGTGGAGATCAAAATTGTATAATTCATAACATTGCATACAAGCATTTCATCCCATGTTCCATAAGGTGGAGCTAAAACTTATTTGGGTTCCCAAATATGAACATTGATGATTTTATAGGGATGCTCTCACAGAAGTCCTCATGAGAGAATATGTTACTTGGACAGTAGATTTCAAGGCATTATGACAGTAGATGTTCAAGGCATTCAAACAAGTCACCCTATAAAATTCTTAAGGGTAGAACACCCAACCTCTGTTACCTACATATCTTTGAATGTAAAGTGTTCATTCTGAATAATGTGAAATCTCTACAAGGAATGTTTGAACCCAAACTAGATGAAGGAGTGTTCCTAGGGTACTCAAATGTTAAAAAATCCTTTAGAGTTTTTAATAAAAGGACACTAGTGGTAAGGAGACCACTTATGTTATAGTTGACGAATCTGATAATTTTGGAAGGTCTATGGTAGAAGAAGAAGAACTTGTAGAAATCATCCAAGGAGTAGAATCTATAAATCAAGAGGTAAGGACAGAACTTGAAAATTCAATACTTAGAGAATGGAGATATTCTTCAAGTCATCATAAAGAATTAATCTTAAGAGACCCATCTAAAGGTGTTAAAACTTTGCATGGACCTAAAAATAAAGTACACAACTCTACCTTTATCTCGATAATTGAATCCACCAACATAAATTAAGCCCTATTTGATGAATTCTACATCCTATCGATATAAGAAGAGTTAAATTTATTTGAGAGGAATGATGTTTGGGAATTAGATGAAGGACTTAAGGACTAAAGTGTTTTTGGAACTAAATGTGTTTTCAAAAATAAAATTAATAATTCTTGTGTTGTGTTTAGAAACAAAGCAAGATTAGTGACTTAGGGGGTACAACCACCAGATAAAGGAATTGATTTTAAAGAAACCTTTGCCCCTATTGCTAGACTGGAAGCTATAAGAGTGCTACTAGTTTTTGCTTGTTTTAAGGGATTCAAATTATACAAAATGGAAGTCAAAAATGCCTTTCTGAATGATGTAATAAAAGAAAATATGTATGTTGAACAACTCCCAGGCCTTAAAAATTTGTATTTTCCTAATTATGTGTTAAAATTAAAAAAAATACATCATATGGACTAAAACAAGAACCCAGAGCATGGTATGAAAGGCTAAGCACATTCCTATTAGAGAGAACCTTTATTAAGGGGAGTGAAGACACTACCCTATTTCTGAAAAAGGTAAGAGATGAACTACTTATTGTCTAAATTTTTGTTGGTGATATTCTATTTAGAACTTTGATAAAAATCTATGTGATGAATTTCCAAAAAAAAAGAGTAAGGAGTTTCAGATGAGTATAATGGGAGAACTGGCCTACTTTCTTAGATTTAGTATAAGGTAGAAGGATTATAAAATTTTTCTTAGTCAATCAAAATATATTAAGGGCATCCTTAAGAAATATAAAATAGATCAAACCAAGCCAATAAATACTCCCATGAGTTCAACTATTTTGTTAGATAAGGATTCAGATAAAAAATCAATTGATCAAAAGAAATAATGGAAAATAATTGGATCACTTCTTTACTTGATTGCTAGCAAACTTGATATTATGAGTTAAGTGTTTGTATCTATGCTAGATTTCAGGCTAATCCAAAAGAGTCCCACCAAAAGAGTCCCACCTGACTGCTGCTAAGAGAATCCTTAGATATCTCTTAGAAATCCCAAATATAAGAATATGGTATCCTAGGCATAGCAACTCCTTTAAAATCATAAGATATTTTGATTTAGAATTTATAGGATGAAAGGATGGAAAGAAAACCACCTCTAGAATATGTCAATTTATGGGATAATATTTAGTCTCTTAGTTTAGTAGAAAATGAAACTTAGTAACCCTATCAACTATTGAAGCTGAATACATATCCTTAAGAAGTTGTGTGGCCCAAGTTCTTTGGTTAAATCAACAAATACATGATTTAGGATTACCTGTCGACACCATTTCAATCTTAAGTGATAACACTAGTGCCATCTATATTTCAAAGAATTCAATCTAACACCAGGACAAAATACATAGACATAAGACACCATTTTATTAGGGACTATGTTACCAAATGAGGCATAGAGCTACACCATATAACTACTGAATATCAACTTGCTAATATATTTACAAAACCACTAGTCTTTGAAACCTTTAGTGCCTTAAGAACAAGATTAGATGTGATAGATATTCATGCTTGAAATTGATGCTTTTTATTTTTGTTTTTGTTTGTTTTACATATATGTTTATAGATATTCATGCTTGAAATTGATGCTTTCTATTTTTGTTTTTGTTTGTTTTACTTATATGTTTGTTTTTATTTATGTGTTTTTATTTGATGCTTTTGATTTTCTATTATTTTCCTTCAATATTTTAAGAATCGGATCATTGCTCACTTCTGCTATTGAATTTTTTTTTAATGACATTTCTTCCTTATTTTTATTTAGAAGCATGTAAGCAATGATTGACTCCTCTATAATAGTTAAAAGAAGAAACATTATTGAGTGTTCCTCTTCCTCTAACTCTTTTAGTGGTATATTTATCTTTTTTAATCAAAATATATTTCAAATCAAATGTTAGACTTTAAAATAGAGATCTATTTTATCTTTACATAGTAATTTATCTTATTTGAATAATGTTCCAAGTTAATGAATCTCTTTCAGGTTTTCTTAATCAAGTTGGTTTCATTTATTATATGGATATGAATCGCTTTTATGGTTTATTCCTCCTTCTATAAGAAAGTGAGTTTGCCTTCTCGTATATTTGGAAGATAATCTCACAACTAATTTTTTTTAAAGATTTAGAAAGGAAGAAAGCATGTAAAAAATGAAAGGAGGAACAAAATCAACCCAACACTAAAAAGATGCACAATGACCGCAAAAAAATTGCAGGATGCACAAAGTGCATCATAAATCTAAATATGTGTAATGTACACCAAAACCTGATAAATGAAACACAAAATGAGACCCCTATGAGTTAGCTTGTCTTTCTTTCAAATCCTTAAAATATTAGAAGACTCGTTATGCCAATTGATATCTCATACACTTGAATTTGAAATTCATGATTTATGATTGATTACTTTATAATATTATTCTATTAAATATTTTTTTGAGACAAAGTTTAAAATTATCACTTTTCCTATCTATTTTTTTTTATGAATTAGATTTTTGTTCAAAAATGATTTTGACTCATAAGGAATCTGAGCTAGGGTTGACAAGAATGATTTTTTAACCTTTTTGAATTTCACCTTTGTCAATTAATTTCTTACTAATTTTTAAATCTAATAATGAGATAAATTTATCAATTACTAGAGCAAATCGATTATATATATATATATATATATATATATTGTCTTCTTATTGTTTTATCATTTTTGGTTGTTTTGTTTATACTTTTTATGTTTTTTTTTTCTTTAAGGTTGTATTCAAATTTGTGTGTCATTATCCTTTTTATGCAACTTCTTATATTATGTTATTTAGTGTTTTTCCTCCTGTTATGTCAAAAGGGGGAGTAATATTTTGTTGTTTGTTATTGTTTGCATATTAAATTAAAAAAATTATTTTAATTTTCTTGTTAGTAGTTTTCTATTTGTTGTTAATTATTTTCATATTAAAAGGAAACTCACCTTACTTTTAAAATTGACCTTCTAAGAGGGAGATGACAAGATAGCAAAGAAGTTAAGTATCTTTAAATAATAATGTTTGTCATCATAAAAAAGGAGGACATTATTGCAAATTTGGACTCAAGTACTATGAATTTGGTGATAACAAACATTATTATTTCCTTTTTGCTATCTCCTAACAATTGGTTATTACCTAGCTATTTTTCCATGTTCATTAACTTGTAAGGTTCACCGTTCACTTGTAATTATGATCAGCTTAAGACTACATAGATAAGTGTTATAGTCTGTATTTTTAATTTATTATGTGTATTTTTTTTTCTTTCTTAAGTCATATCATGTAATTTTGGGGATGTCATTACTGAGTAATCTTGTACACACATAGTGCGAGAGAGAAAAATGTTTTGATAGATTTGTTTTTAGCAAATCATACTTTATGACTTATTTTATGTTGTATAGCTTTGGTTTATACTAAATGACTTTGATTTGTACTATACTATCTATTTTTTCTGTCAAAACCCTAGCCGACAGAGGTCATGGAAGAAACTAATTTTTTTTAATCATACAGTATGATTTGGTTTGTACTTTATGACCTGATTAATATCTTACTTAAATTTGCCAAGAAAATTAAGTAATCAAATCATGATATTTATAATCAGCCGATCATACTATACAATAATGTTCATATAATATGATTGATAGAGTATAACTTTTGTCATCCCAGAGGTCATACCAAATGAAAGCAGTGAGTTTTATATTGATCGTATGATATAATATCCAAAGTGCTAGACAATCAATAGAGTATGAAATTGGTCATCCTAAAGATTATACCAAATGAGAGCCATGATTTTTGTATTGATTATATTGTGTGATGTCCATAGTACTGGATGATCGACAGTGTACAAAATTGGTTATCTTAGAAGTCGCACTAAATAAATAGAAGGAATTTCTATAGCTCATACCAAATGTTCTTAATATTATACAATATAAAGTGTTATATGTTTTGAACAATTTGCCTGAATGACTTTTCATATAATTCTAGATGAGTCTAGTTTTATGTTGATTGTATTGTATAATGTTTGTATCGTGTCATACAAATAGAAGATGGATCTCTTGAAATCTAGGGTTTTTAAGCCCATTACTTAAGGTTTACTAATACTCTTATTAGAAGGTTTTTTTTTTTTTTTTGTTATTTAGACTCCAGGAGAGAGAGTGAGCTTTGTGAGAGAAGAGAGGGGAATTTTGTGAGGGAGAAGTTTTGATGGAATTCACAAAGTTTCTTCAAGCAAGAATCTTACCTATCATCTACAAGTGCTTGTAAGGATTATATATGACTCCATAAAAGGTCTTTAATAAAGATCATTGTTCCTGATCATCATTTGAAGGTTGAAAATAGAGTTGTGGTTCTCTGACCATCACCTGGAGGGTGAAAATACAGTTGAGGTTCTATGTTGTATTGGGTTGGTGAATTAGCGTCTGTACAGGCTTCTCTATCTAGGTGTGAGAGAAAAAGGAGAGTTACTACTATTTAGTGCAATACTTGGAGAGGGAGTCTAAAAAGAGTGGATATATGTTAGATTAACTGAATCACTATAAATTTTGATGTGTTCATCTTATTATTTTGTACACATTATTTTTCTGCAATTATATATATGGTTGAAAATTTTGGTTTATTTTATTGTTGTGAAATTTGCTTACTTCCGCATTCGTTGTGTAGATTATCATGTGCGGGTGTGAATAGTTCTTTAAAGGATTTCTTTTTCTCTAAAGAATTTTTGAAATATCCAATTCACCTCCCTCTTGGATAGCCTCAAGCTAATTCTTAAAGGCTTAACAACCTTCATAAACTTTTAACTATTGATAGCTTGAACAAAACATGAGTTAGAGCTTAGCGACTGAATTTAGAGAAAGATAGTTTAAGTTAGAATAAGATCTCAAAGGTAGGTTTTTCCCTATTCAATCCTCCCCAGGCCAAAGGGATGGCTAGGATGCCTTGAAGACACTCCTAGATGCTTGATATGTCGCTTGGAGTGGTTTGAAAGGCTGGAGGAAAGACAGCTCAAGTACATGAGGTGTTAAGGCCTAAAAGTCATTTTAAGAGCTTTTAAGACTACTTAGGCTAGTTAGGCTCTAATCCAAGTTCTTAAGACTAGATAAGAAACATTCTAGAAAATGTTTAAAGCTATAAAAGTGCTTAGGATTAGAGTGGAATGGATTAGAAATAGAGCTTTAGCCATTTAAACCTCTTTAAGCCATATATTGACTGTTTGACTAGTCAACATGGACTATAGAGCTAAGGTGGTAACTGAGTAAACCCACAAGCTAATGGAATGCTTTGAAAGGAGTATGAAGCCATGGGGATATTAAAATGATGTGTTGACCACATACACTCATTTAAAGGCTTTGTTGACTATTTTGATTGGTTAACAAGTCAAAGCATGGTGAGGTGAATATGAGAAAGTTTGAATTACTAGTTGGGTGGATTTAGAAGTGACTTGAGGTTATATACTTAAGGCTTGAACACATACATGTGTATAAAAGGAGGTTTGACCAAATTTTGATAAGTTGAATTTGTCAAACTATGATGATATGACTCATGACAAGTCTAAACAAGTTTGAGCCATATATTAAAGATGGGTTGATAGTTTGAAGCACTTAAATTGGCTAAATGGGTTGGCCAACCCATTTAAGCCCTTAATGGGTTATTAGGTCAACCTAGGTTTACTTAGTCAACCATATTGACCCAGGGTTTTAGTTTAGGCTCAAAAGGTTTAATTTGATTTTTTGAGTCATTTAAAGGTGGTCCCAAGATTTAGGGAGGTCAATTCAGTCAAATTTATTATTTAGACCCCTAAAGGCCTGTTTGGTTAACAAGATTGAGCCAAGGCTTGGGTATGGGTCCAATAGATTTGGTTTAACATTTGGAGTTGAATGGAAGTGGTTCCAGCCAAAGATAAGGTCATTTGGTTTAAAATCACTATTCATACCCCTAAGTGATATTTTGGTCATTTTGGGTTGTCCTGGTCAACCAGGCTTGACCAGGGTCTAGGTTTGAGTCCATTAAACTCTTGATGGTGATTATGATGCATTGAAAGAGATTATTGAGATATGATTTGAATAGTCCAAGTTGAAGTTTAGAGAAAAAACTCCAAAGTTGCCTTAAGGGGCATTTTGGTTATTTTGATCCCTAGTCAACTGCATACCAAAGAGGGTCCACCAAAATGTAGTGTACTGCTCAACATATCATGATTAAGGGTTTGGATGTGATTGGACACTTTAGAGAAAGTTTTAATCTTAAATTCCACTAGTGGAAAGGTCTCGTCGCATAGGCTGCAAATATTTTGAGGTTTTATAGCATTTAGAAATAAATTTAGTTTCTAAGATTAGAGGTCTCAGATTGAGCTCAGATTTGGAGGGTAGACCCTAGGTACCTATTTAATCAATATGAAATAGATGGATTATGAATAGAGGGTCATTTTATTGGGGTTTAAAAGTGTTTGAAAAATTGGGTTTTTAATTTAAATAATTGGAATTGAATTATCCAAATCATTTATGTTCATTTGGATGATCATAAGTGATTGGATAGGGTTAAATCAAGATTGAAGGTTTGATCAAGGTTTTGATTGGGATTTAAGATCTGGGTAGATTTGAAATCTGAATGTGTTAAAAGTTTTAGTTGATGTAAGGTGTGGATTAACTTGAATCTAGATTAATATAAGATTTGGATTGATCATAAAGGCTAGATTAATCTAGGTCTTGATAGATCCTAAGGTCTTAATATATCCAAGGGTCTGTATGGATTCTAAGGTTTAGATATATTTAAGGTCTTTATAGATCCTAGTGTTTATATTAATCTAGGGTCTAGATAGATCCTAGGGACTATATAGATCCTAAGGTCTGGATTGGTTCTAGTGATCTCATACAAAATTGAGGTCAATAACCCATAACATCATACATCTTGAGTTTAATCAAATAATAACCTAAACATCACCTGAAGTCCACCTGACCAACATTTTATTATATTAAGTGGTCAAACTAGTCAAAATAACACTAAAATAATTTAAAATTGTCAACCCAATCAGCTTGTCTCCCTTGGTTAAATCCAAACCCATCCAGCTAATCTAAACACCTCAAGAATCTTTTAAAGCCTCACCCTGCTCCAACCTAACCCATGGATCAACTCAAGCTAACCCTAGTGGTCATTATATGTGAGAATGATAACTCATCCTTTTCAAGCTATGCACTCTATTCCTCTGTCCCCTAATAATATGGGCCATCTCTCAAGCATTCAAGGAATACACCTGATGAATCCTAGCCATTCACAAAGCCTCTGGCATTTGAATTTTGCCAAGAGACATTAAAATTATTCATTATAACCTAACACTCACTCCATCCATTTCCCAGATTTCCTTACATTTTTTTTTTTCATTCCCGAAGATTCTGCTTCATCCTCTTAGTGATTCCTTGCCATTTGGTGGCTGCTGGAGCCAAGGTTGATGGAATACCAACCCATCTTTCATGCCTATCATTTCAAGTCATCTTCTAGTGATCCTCAATCATTGAATTCTTCATAACACTTGATCCAGGACTCTCATGGAACTAGAAGAACCCTTATAGGTCTCTTGAGGTCATTTATTCATAAGTACTTTTCTAACTCTAGGTTTTACTTAGGTTCTCAAATAGATCATCTAAGAAGGCATTCAAAGCATTGTGAATTATTTCCAACTACTTTTGTATCCATCATCTATTTAAATATTTTATTTTATACCATTTAACTCATCATAAGCCAATTTTGAAGTGAAGCTTAAGTTTAAGGTTTACGATAGTTCACATAAGAAAGATGCAATCTCCATCTTCCATTTACTTTATTTAATTCGTACGGCTAAGATCACATCATTTTTTTCATCCTATTTAATTGCATAGATCAACCTCTACTTTGAGATTTAATCATGGTTATTCATTTCAAACCACTTAGATCGAACAGCTAATGTCGTTGTCATGCTGTTTAAGTGATTCAGGCTAGCTAACTATGTTCTTGTGAGTTAGCTCGATCCCTTATCTTTGCATGGAAATCATCTACCCTGTCAGCACCACGCATCATGTGTTTTGATCCTTTGGACATCAAAATTACTGGATTTGATCATGACCCTTTTATTTCATTTCAATGCTTGATCAAATGGTCTCGATGTTATGCTAATATGGTTAGATAAACCATGTGAATCAATCATTGCTCTGTGTCACAATCCATGTGGACCACCATTCCTCTATTATGTGTAAAGGATTGTTGCTGCTACTTGGGAAAATTATTAGGTCTAGTCACTGGACCTAGCTTTGCATTCGCATGCCAATAAAAATAGGCCATGCGGAATTATAGAAGAGGAATTTTTCAAATATAAATTAATGCTTTATGCCTTGTTAGCTCGATCGACCCGACCCACTAACCCAAGGTTTGAATTTAGGTACAAGAATGGAAATGAAGCTTTTTTACTTTTCACCTGACATTTTCACTTCTCTCTCACTCTCTCCCCTCGGACTCATGCGGTTCTTTAATCCTTCCCCACTTCCATTCTGTAAGGCCTTCTTCCTAGTGGTAGATAGAGTTCTTAGTCTGCATTTAATAAATGTAATGTTGTGCCTTTGTTGCGCCTATATTTTGCATTTGCTGCATTTTATGTGATCTTTACTTTTTAGGGTTTATTGTTCATTTCATACATACTAGTTTGTTCAACGCAATCTTAAAATATTTTTGTTCTATTTTTCAACCTTCTTCATCAATGAATATGAGATACATTAAATTATTTTAAAATTGTTTTTTTATTACATTTTAGTTGCACTTTAGTTAGGCTTCTATTGCACTTTAGTTGCACTTTCGTTGCGCTTTTGTTGCGCTTTAATTGCGCTTTCCATATACTTTTCTTAATTATCCCTTATAATTCTTTTTTTAGATGTCGTATCAAAGGCAAATTACCTCTCAATGTTATGTTACCACTTTTAGATAAAATTGTGAAGAACATGAGTGGACTTTGAGGAATTTGAACATTTATCAATTTTTGAAGTTTCCAGCATTCCAGTAGTGTATATAACTATTATATGAGATTCTGAAGTCTTGCAATTCTGATGATGAAGGCTTCATTGTGAATGATCATTTCCTTAAATTCACTTTTGATGAGGTTGCTTTCTTGAAAGGTTAGATATTAAATAAAGAATTATTTATATGTTTTTTTATTTCCAATGTGTTATAT
The DNA here is from genome assembly GCA_022539455.1 of Dendrobium nobile. NCBI lineage: Eukaryota > Viridiplantae > Streptophyta > Magnoliopsida > Asparagales > Orchidaceae > Dendrobium > Dendrobium nobile. The sequence goes on from CM039733.1 coordinate 49,175,439, forward strand.
TTGGCCATTTAAACAAAAATTTCTTCATAGGTATTCCTAATAGAGGTGATGATATTAAATGGAGGAATGATCCCCTAACAAGACCTCCATCAACTAAAATAAAAAATGAAATGAGAAAATTAAATAGATTAACTGATAATTCAACTAAAATAAAGATCTTTATAATTTTTTTGTTATCTAATCTATTTTTTCTACTAATTAACCATAAAACCCCTAGAAGGCTCATATATGTAGCAAATAATATAAATGAGTTCTCTTCTATCAATTGGGCTTCATATTTAAGGGATTTCATGGTTGAGGAATTCAATAAAATTGTTGACAAGTTTGTAATGGATAAACCATTGGTTTACATTAATGTCTTTTTTCCTCTCTCAATGTTAAGATTTCTCAATTAATTTTATTTCCTCTCATAATAGTTTTTAATGTTAAATAATATTTTTTTATGTGTGATATTATACAGAATTTGTTTTTGGAACACTTTTCCTTAAATAAATAATCCAATCCAAAATTAAAACCGCATTTTTTGATATGGGAGGCAAAAACTGAAATATTCTATACCCAAGACAGTACTACCACCTTATTTAAATTTTTTATAACAAAGGAGGTACATTTTAAGACTATATTTCATTTGATTATTTTTTCATTCCAAAAATTACTATAGCGTAACTATAGCGCAACAATAACACAATTATAGCACAATTATAGTGCAACTAAAGCATAACTATAGCACAACTATAGCACAACTATAGCGCAACTATAGCACACCTATAGCGCAACGATAGAGCAAATATAGTGCAACTAGATATTTGCTAATATTTATTTTCAATTTTATGCATATTCATCTTGTTCTACATAATGTTACTAAAGAAGAAGTAGAAAAATTTGGGGATTATTTAAATGTTATTCAAAACCTAAAAATCCAACCTCAATAGTATATCCACAAAATTCAATCACCATAACCAAAAAAAATTCACACCCCCCACCTCCCTCTTGCCATTCTCCTATCCAAGAACCACCTCAAAGTATTGCTCAGCCTCCTACTCAACTTGGAACTCAACCTGCTACTCAACCACCTCTTCCTAAAGGTGAAAATTGGTCCACTACTAAGAATAAATTACTATATGTATTGCAAAACATGTGCAATAGAATTGTATAGAATTTAGGAAAAATAGTGAATCAAATGCAAGATAATTTTGGAAAAACTTGAAGCAATAGTAGATTCTCTCCAATATAAATTTATCTACCTTCTAGCTCAATGTGAAAATAATCCTGATAAACCTTATATATCTACACCTTTCTTAAGTATCCAATTTGTCAAAAAACTCAGAACTACAATTATTTGTCCACCATCACCCATCAAAGATGTTCTTCCACCATCACCTATTAAAGATATTCCTCCACCATCGCCCATTAAATATGTTCTTCCACCATCACCCAATAAAGATGTTCATCCACCACCACCCACTACATATATTCTTTCACCACCACCTATTATAGATGTTCCTCCACTACCCACTACATATATTGTTCAACTATCAACCACTACCCACTACATATATTGTTCAACTATCAACCATAACAGATGTTCAGCCATTACAGAGTCCTTCCAAGCAAGTCATCCAATACCAACGACATAAACAAAAACAAAAAGAGATGATAATAAAGAAATTGAAAGATCAAATAAATTAAAGCAGACCAAAGAGGTTATTTCTATTGATAATGTAAACATTTCACCTAGACCTGCACAACATTCAACGGAATATCTAGGGAAGGATTTCCTAACTATTCAACAACAAAATTTTATGGACAAATATTTCAAGAATTTTGATAAAAAGTAAGTTTAATCAATTACGCTTTATTGATCTTTTTATGTGTTATATATAATCTTTTATTACGCTTTACTTGCACTTTAAGTGACCTTTACTTGCACTTACTTACGCTTTACTTACATTTTATGTTCACTTTACTTACGATTTACAAGCGCTTTATGTGCACTTTACTTGAGCTTTAATTTTTTCCTTTTTTGTAGGGATGACCTCATATTTTCTTCTGGTAACATTACAATAAATAGAGCAAATATTGATGATCTGCTGACAAATCAATATTTAGGTGACAACCATATAGATGCTTTTGCTTGTTTGTTATTAGAGAAGAGTAGAATAATGATAGAGAAATTTCAATACTTATACATTTCTCTATTATACATGGTATGTAAAATTCTTATTTATAATATATTTATCACAGTAGTTTTCTTATATTTTAACTTATTGTATTAATATAAGGATTACAATTAAGAATACCATATGTTCATCCAACACATTAATCCTAATTTTATTAAAGAATGCAACTTATTGTTCAACCCATAATATTCAATAAGCATTGGGTACTTATTATAGGCAAGTTCAAAGAGAAAGTCGGAAAATTATATGATTCCTTACCAAATCCAGAACACAATGATATATGTTATAAAGTTATATGTTAAAGCCAGATTTTAGGTATCTTATTTTCTTTTCTCAATAGGAACACAAAATAAAATAATAGTATTATTTGTTCAGATAAAAGCCTTGCATGAAGACACTAAAGGATCCTTTACAAGTGATATAACCAAATGGAATTTACAAACTGTTTGTGGAATTCCAACTCAGTCAAATGATGTTGATTGTGGAATATTCGTGTGTATATACATGGAGAAAGCCGTTCAACGAAGGAAGGTGGAATGGATCACATATAAAGATTGGCAAAAATATATGCCAAAATTTAGGGCAAAATTGGGATATTTTCTTTTTCTTACAACAAAGAAGTAAAATTATTGTAATACAATTATAATAATTTATACAAGAGTTATAAATCTTAACATTCGAGTTTTTCAATATTAATATATAGTTTTGTTTATTTTGTAACTTTTATACATTAGAGATTTTAATATAATTTATGAAGTGAAACTTAAGAAAAGAAATAGGAACAAAAGCCCAACTCAAGCAACAAAAGCGCACACATAGTGTAACCTCAGCGCAACAAAAGTGTAACTAAAGCGCAAATAAAGTGAAACTAAGAGCAATAAAAGAGAAACCAAATCGTAATTAAAGCACAATCAAAGAACTATTAAAGCACAACCAAAGTGCAATCAAAGCTCAACAAAAGAGCAACTCAAGCGCAACTAAAGCGTAGTTATAGCACATTTAATAATTATTATAATAAATATTCATAAGTCCTAATAAATAATTATTATAATTAAATTTCTTAATTAAAATTCATTACTTATTATAATAAATACTCATAAGTTCCCGATCAACATTATTACAATTAAAATTTAATAAATTCCAACTCTAAAGTAATGAAATCCATAATCAATCTGTTATACTCAGCACCCAATTGGCTTGTTGCTTGGCTGATTATATATTCCTCACTGAAACATTCAACCATGCTTGAGAAGTTCATCTATGTTGAAGAAGGATTATCCATTCACTTCATTTATGATCATGAATCCCCTACCACCTTCAAAGTTATTATTTCTTATAGCATTGCCCAAGTTACATGATTAAATATATTTTTGAGCCCTTGCTAACCATCACAGTAGTGGGTACTTCTCAGGGATTTTAGCAATATCCAACTATCTCAAAACCCTCAAATAGTGAGAACACAACAATCCCAAGGTATCATACTTCCTACAACTATATTGAATGACCTTCTTTTGCATCAAAGTCAACCACCCAAGGATGAAGTTGGTCCTTATTCTTTATGTAGTTGACTAGAAACTTTGAAGAATCAGTCGAGGCAAATTTTATATTCATTCCTCCCACACACTGTATAAATTCTTCCTAAAGAAAATGAATATAATTTTCTTGAGTAAAACATAGTAGCATGCTTTAATATTGAGCTAGTCTTTATCATAGAAACAATTTCAGACTAACTGTATTTGTACTCCTTAGCCTGCTTAATTCATCGCCAATTCATTAGTACCATTTCTAACCCAAGAAAACAATTAGTTAATGAACTTGTTCGCTTCAAAATGCCATGACACATAATATTAGTACACTCACTATACTGCGTGGATAAAATGCCCGTGCTAAAATAATCCTTATTGAAAGTTGTTGACCACTTTCTCCTTATCTTATAAAGATTTTGTAATCATTCATGGTTATGAAGGATCCTTTCCTTGATCATTTTAGCACAATCCTCCTCAAAAACTTCCTCAGAATCACACTTACTCAAACACTTATAAAGGAGTCCTCTGATTTGATTGTTGCTATTAAAGATATGTACAATTGATGGAACCTTTTTAAGGATGTGCCATTGGCATAATCTATGGTGAGTGTGAGATAATGCATCTTCTATGACCCTAGCTATAGCTTGTTCATGATTAGTGAATATTGTTGTTGGGTGTTGATTACCCATTATTCATATAAATGTTTTAAACAATCATATAAAACTTTAAATTATTTTTTCATACAAAAAAGCAACCCCTAACAAAATGTTCTGCCAATGATTGTTAACACCAACAAATGGTGCACATATAAAATTATACTTGTTGAGCCTATAGCTAGTATCAAAAATCAACACATCTCTAAAACATTCATAATCTATCCTGCCTATCACATCAACCTAGAAAAAATTTAACAATCCATCATACTCATCAATTTGAACATCCCATGTGAACATGTGGTCCTTAACTTTTTGATCTTTAAATAATTGAATCAAAGAATTAGTTTCACCAAATTTAATCCTTGCTCTTTTCTCCTTCAGAATAAAATTATAGGCATCCCTCTTAGAGAATCCAACATTCTCGTATCCTCCAACTTCCTCTAGAAGGTAGGCGTATGCATCAATGGTTCTAATCCCTGCTTCAGTCATTGATTTAAAGGCAAAAGCCCTTTCCTTAACAACATTCCTACATAATCTCATAAGGTGTCGATCTGCTGGGCTAGCCAATTCATGGTTATGGGATTCAATAAATCTTTTGACATTCCAGTATCCATGTTCATCAACTACAAACCTCACCATAGATGGACAACCAGTTTTAACATCTATTTTAAAATATTTCTTTTCTAAATTCATATCAATACTTTTCTTGAAACTTGCTTTTGAATAGACAAAGTCTTATGATTTTATCTTCCTAGAATTTGGCCAAAAATTGTGATGATCCTTCCAAACGCTAAAGCCATTATCATGGGCATAAATACAATAACATTCATATGCTTCTCTCTCATCTTTATACACATCATGAAATAAGAAGCAAAGATAATAAAGTGTAACAAAAGTGCAGCAAAAGCACAACAAAAGTGCAACTTAAGCACAACTTAAGCGTAACTAAAGCACAACAAAAGTGCAACTTAAGTGCAACATAAATGCAGCTTAAGCACAACTTAAGCACAACTAAAGCGCAATTAAAGTACATCATCTTTATCTTTACATATCTTAGATATAATGATTTTCCTTCAGCTTAAGTTAAAACATTAATGAGAGCTGAACAATAATATCCAAGAGCTTATTTACTTTTTTACCTAAACCCTAAAATGCACTTCTAAGACCCTGAGACTCTAATGAGCAGAAACATGCTGAGCAATTGATGCTCTTATTCTATACTACTTTGTTTAATAACTTTCAAAAACTATATTCTTAATACAACTTGCGATGAGATTAAAACTTACTGATATGTTGAAACCTTCAGAATTTCTAGCTAAGTTGACTTTTGATTCATGCACCCCTTCCCTCTCTCTCTTCAAAGAGCATTCCATCTCATTTTTATAATTTTCTAGCTCATTTTTTCTTCAATACCAAGCAAAAGCAATAAATATTTAGATCTTTAGTAGGTTTCTAAAGATAGTGCCAACCCTACATTTAAAATGAAAATAATAGTGGACCAGGTCAGGTCAGGTCAGGTTAATATAAATTAAATTATAAAAAAATTCCACTTTTTACATTCCACATGTCCTATTTTTATTGGAGTCCGAATTTAGAACTAGTTCCGATGAGCAAATCTAGTTATTTTCTCATTATTTGAGCTGGACCTATTACACTTCATTGTGTTTAAAGAACTCTGCTTGTAGTTGTTTTAAATAAAAGAAAATTCCTTTTATTAATAAATAAACTATTTTAAAGTTTAGAAATTAATATTTAATTAAGCACTTAATTAAAATTAATAAATAAATATTCAATTTTCTTAGAAAAAAAATCTCCATAATTTAAAAATAAAATCATATTAAAATAATTAATATATATGTATAAGATAAATTTTAATAAAAAATGTATATAATTTTATATATTTTTTAAAATTTCTTTGATTGTATTTTAAATAAATGTTTAATTGAGTTGAAGTTTAAATGGTATGATGAAAACATTTATATGCACATTGAATATTTCTCCTGAAATTATTTGGGGATTTATTTGGTTTATACTTGATTTTTTCTTTAAAAGTAATAGGTTATGACTTAACCTAGAGTTTTTTAAGAGGATTTTTTATTAATCAAATGATGTTTCAATCATTACATAAAAATACTCTAGGATGTCAATGAACAATCATATTCTGGAGTACATAATACTAATTGAGTATTTAAAAACTATTCTTTTTTATTGTGTCTTGGAGTATTTGTGGTTGTAGAGAAATATAAAGTTTAGCATCTTAGTATTGTACGAAGATCCAACACACAAAAAAATAAGAGAGAGGGTGTAACATTTATAAGAGACACTAGAGTTTTTATGTGGAAACCCCTGAAAAAGGGGAAAAACCACGAAGCCTTACCTAGTTTGAATTAATTCATTAGTATTTGAAGTCGATTACAAATGAGGCACTTCTTAGGGAGAAGGCCTTGGCTTGATGTCTCAAATGTACATCATATAGAGTGTATTATATAGTGGAAGTTATAATAATAAACATAGAGATATTTATTTGATTGATATGATCATAGTTGATAGGATAAAGGTTGAAAAGACCATAGTAGGCAGGAGACTAAGGTTAGAAAGATAATTGTCCGATGATATAGGTTGGAAGGACCGTATTAGGTTAACAGAGGTCAAAAGGACCATAATCTGTAGGAGATAGGGGTCCAAAAGACTATAATTGGCTAAGGATAGGGGTTAGATTAATTATTGTAGTAGGGTAGTACTCTGGTAGAACGCATCAGGTGGTGGGCTAATAGATGTCTAGGCCTCTGGTTTTTTTTCTAAATAAGTTTGAGCCTCATGTGGTGGTCTGTTAGAAGTCCAGTCCTCAAGTGGTGGTATGGCTAAATTTTTGACCTCTATTGGTGGTCTAGCAGAAGTCTGGGCCTCATGTAGTAGTCTAACCAAAGTTTGGGCCTCAGGTGGTAGTCTAGCAAAATTCCAAGCCTCATGTGGTGGTTCAACAGAGCTCAGGGCCTCAGGTGGTGGTCTGGCAGATATTCAGGCATCAATTGGTGGTCCAGTATAAGTCTAATCCTCAAGTGGTTTTCCGACAGATGTTTAGGCCTTAAGTGGTGGTCTGGTATAAGTTTGAGCCTTAGGTAGTGATCTAGTGGAAGTTTGGGCTTGAGGTGGTGGTCTAGCAAAAGTTTGGGCATCATATGGTGGTCTGACAGAAGTTCAGGCCTCAAGTGCTGGTTTGATAGAAGTCTAGGCTTTAGGTGGTGGTCCTACAAAATTCAAGGCCTCCAATGGTGGTCTAGCAAAAGTTTGGGCATCAAGTGGTGATCCACCAAAAGTCTGAGCCTCAGGTTATGGTCTGATAGAAGTCTAGGTCTCAAGTGGTGGTCTGACGGAAGTCTGGGCCTCAAGTTGTGGTCCGATAGAAGTCAAGGCCTCCAGTGGTGGTCTGACAGAAGTTTGGGCATCAGGTGGTGGTCTGAAAGAATTCTAGGCTTCAGATGGTGGTCCGGTAGAAGTCGTAGCCTCAAGTGGTGGTTTGATAGAATAACGATGTTAGGGGGTAGTCCGACGGAACTCAGGCGGTGGTTGAGGAGGAGCAAGGAGGCAAGAGCTACCTTCTATCTCTCTCTTCAATCCTTTGGCTTTAAGGGTCCCTTTTCATGAGAAATGAGGTCTCTATTTATAAATTTCCTAGAGTGGCATGGCCTAAATAGGTGGGAGATCAAGGGCATATGGGGAGTAGCTTGGACTGACGGCCGATGTTGATTCCCTTATTTGTAGACCATTTGATGGACATTTCAATGTCTTAGTAATATTGGAATTCAGTGATTTTGGGCTCATTGGATTTGTCTCATTGAGCCGCTCAATTCGACTATAAGCACGTAAAGTTTGGAAATTGTTTGGTAATCTAAATTGTGGTTCGAACCCTCCAACAATGCTTTGGACCCTTGATTTGGACCCATTTGTGCTCAGTTTGAGTCGAATTTAGTGTCGTTGGGTTTTTATTTTTGAGATGCTCAGTTCAAATGTATGTTTACTAAAATCAGAGTTTGAATGGTTCCAATTTTAATTTTGGAAGTTCCCAAATTGATTTTTCCTCAAGATTCATGCCAAATAAAGATAACTTTTTGAGGATGTATCATTTACCCCCTTATTTTCAAATGTTGATGCTCCAAAAGTTCAAAAATATGCATTATAATTCATGGGGAAATTTTTTGTGTGATTTAAAAACTTGAAATAATTTAAATTTGGGTATAGTGGTCCAAATGGCTTTGAAAGTGCAAAAATTGAATTCGAGCTATCAAAAAATAATTTTGGGGGCCCAAAAAATATCCGATTTGACCATTTCAGGCCCAAAATTGGGCCCAAACATAGGCCAAGCTAAACTGTCAGAGGTCATTGGCGGCAGGAAGCCAGTGGCATCCGTGGCCGCTTTTGGTGTCGTCTACCTACTGGTCGACAAGCGGCTAACACTACCCTATTGTTACTCGGCTTGCCCACGAGCTATGTGGCTGTGCTCGGTTGAGTGGCTCAAGTTGGCATGGCTGACATGGCCCTCTAGCTATGTGAAATGAGATTGTGGTTAGCCAGCGATTATCTAATCATCGATTAACCGCCAACAATTTTTTTTAAAGAGATTTTTTTTCGAACAATATATAATATATGTTTTTCTTTTCTAACTTGTCCAACCCCCCTCCTCCACTATAAATACCCCCATCGGGGTATGAAACTCTTGCACCACCTCTATCCTCCTCTCTTTCAATAGAGGCCTTTCCCTGGCCCTGTACAGGCAGTAACCCTTGTCCAGGTCCAGGGCCCCTCTTTTCAAGAAGGAAACTCCTCCCTCTCTTCTTCTTTTATGTGAGACCTTCCCCTAGAATCTGAACAGGCGGCATCCCCTATCCAGGCCAAGGGCTTTTCTTTACAAGAAGGAGGTTCATCCTTCTGCCCTTCTCCCCTTCTGCCCTATTCCTATATGGGAGGCTTGCCCCTGCTTTTGGATATGTGGCATTCCTTATTCGACTACAGGGCCCCTCCTTATATAAAGGGCATGTTGGGTGACCATTCTTATTTAAGAGATACCATAACCAAGAGATATTCATATCTATAGTTGGTTGGCGATGGAGGTCAGAGAGACCGTTGTAATGAGGGAGGTTGAAAGGACTATTGACGGGCAAAAATTCAGCGTCGGGAAGAAGCCTGATGACGGGCATAAGTCTGATGAGGGGTAGTAATTTAGCATCAAGTAGAAATCTGATGAGAGTCCTGCAACTGGTAGAAGTCCTATAATGGGAGGAAGTTAGATGATAGGAATAAGTCTGATGATGGGTGGAACATTGGTGTTGGGCAAAAGTCTGACAAAAAGTCTAGCGACAAGAAAAAATTTGATGTTGGGTAGAAGTTAGATATTGGAAAGAAGTTCGACGATGGGAAGAAATCAGACAACAAGAAGAAACCCGAAGAATGTTCAACGATGGGCAGGAGTCCGACGTTCGACAGAAGTATGGCATTGGGTAGAAGACCGATGAAATTCTGTCGATGGATAGAAGTCTGGTGACAGGTAAAAATTTGCATTGGGTAGGAGTCTAACAAAAGTCTGATGACATTATGGTGATGCTAACCTATATGAAAGAGGTTAAAAGGATCCACCAAGGATGTATGACCTATTCAAAATTGTATCTAAGATTCTTTGCTCAATGATGTTAACCTTTATGGAAGAGGCCAAGAGAATCCACTAAGGATGTATGACCTATCCGAGATTATGTGTCAGAGCCATTGCTCAATGATGTTATCCTATGTAGAAGAGGTTGAGAGAATCCACTAAGGATGTATGACATATCTAAGATTGTATGTCAGAGCCTTTGCTCAATGACGTTATCCTATATGGAAGAGGTTAAGAGAATCCACAAAGGATGTATGACCTATCCGAGGTTGTATGTCAAAGCCTTTCTCGATAATGTTAACCTATATGGAAGAGGTTGAGAGAATCCACCAAGGATGTATGACTTATCTAAGATTATCTGTTAGAGCCTTTGCTCGATGATGTTAACCTGTGTAGAAGAGGTCGAGAGAATCCACCAAGGATGTATGACCTATCTGAGGTTATATGTCAGCGCCTTTACATTAACCTATGTGCAAGAGGTCGAGAGAATCGACCAAGGATGTATGACCTATCTAAGGTTGTAAGTTAGAGCCTTTGCTCAATGATGTTAGCCTATGTGGAAGAGGATGAGAGAATTTCCCTAAGATTAATCATCCAGTGATTGAGACATAATAAAGATTGTATATTTCTAAAATCAAAGACATAAGATTTTATTCAAACCCTCCTAGGATGTATGACCTATCCAAGGTTGTATGTCAGAGCCCTACTCGATGATGTTAACTTGTATGAAAGAGTTCAAATCAAATCCCCCTGGGATCACTTTTGCCTTGATTCAGAGGGGACAAATGTCGCATGTATCCTGAATCAAATGTGAAGAATGGTAAACTGTTGCTTCCTTTTTGAGGTTGAGATCAAGACCTTACCCAAGGAGTAGAAGTCCAGCATGGGAATGTATGTGGCTTAAAATTTAATGGAAGCATCCTTGCATTTGTCGAGAGTTTCCTAATATATCATCTTGGTTTTAAAAGTATTAAGGGATATTCTTGACAACAATTGGAGTCAAGGTTTCTCCCCCGTCTAGATTGAATTCCCATGAAATTAACGCATCAATAGCATATGTTAGGAATTTTACATGAATGATATTTTGAGGTTGGAGCCAAAATTGCCCCCAAATTGGAACCATGTTCCCACAAATGGTGCCAAATTGTTATGTCCGAGAGTATTTTCAATAGTAGAGAAATATAAAGTTTAACTTCTTAGTGTTGTACGAAGATCCATAACATAAGAAGATAAGAGAGAGGGTGTAGAGTTCATTAGAGACACTATAGTTTTTATGTGAAAACCCATAAAAAAGGGTGTAGATTCCCATGAAAAATATTTAACACCAGAAAAATAATTTACTAATCTTTATGAGTTATAATATCGTTCCCAAGGTTTTGAACATGTATGTTTTTGGTTAGAAATATAAAATTATTCAAGTGTGGGAATTGACTTATTTTCCTTAAAAGCTTTCAGTTTTATTTGAAGATATGAATTTGTATTATCTATAATCAAAATTTTAATCTTCAAATAATGTTCCCTTTGATCAGATTCACCCATAAAAATTTAAAATCATTCTCAAGCCACAACAGGATTTCTTGAAAAATTCAAGCTTCTTATTCAAATTATCAAATTCATTTATCAAAACTATGTGATTATTATTTATGTTTGCATGATCATTCCTAATATTTTAATTCTCTTTTTGTAGATTCAAATACTCGATAGTAAGGTTAGCATGCAATTTTTTTAGTTTCTTATATACATTATGAATTTTCATAGAAACTTCAAATAATTCATCATAAGATATGTCACATACTTCCTCTTGATCTAAATAATCAAGTTTATCTACCATTAAGCAAAAAATTTGAACCTCCTCTTTTGCTTTTATTTCTAAAGAATCTGAAGCTGAGTCAGCCCAAAAACCTCTTTACATTATTTTCTTGCTCTATCTAATATTAGTTTTCTCCTCAACTTTCTCCTTGTTAGGATTAGCTTTTAGATTTGAGCAACCACTCTTTATATGTCTAGGCTTTCAACATTCATAACAAATGACTTCATTAGAAACTTTTGGATTTTTATTGAACATACCTTTGTTCCAATACTGATGTCTTTGTTTCTTTCTCTTAAGGAAACTTTTGAACTATTTAGTTATAAGTACAATATCCTCTTCATCTTCTGACATTGATTGATCACTCTCTAAATCATCAACTTTCAAAACTTTATTTTTCTCTTTTCATTTTTCACCTGCATCAATCTATCTTTAATTCACTCCTTGCTCGAAAATAATCAATGATCCAAAAAGATTGTCAATATTTATACATTCAGATCTTTAGACTCAATTATGGTAGTTATCTTTACATCATAAGCCTTAGGTAAATAACGTAAAATTTTATTAAATTTTTCTTAATTTGTAAGTTCTCTACCAAGAGCATGTAATGAGGTAACAATATGAGTAAACCTTATATACGTATAAGAAATTGACTCATTTGGTTTCATACTAAATAGTTCATAGTCAAGTAATAAAATGTTCAACCTAAATTATTTTACCTCATTTGTTCCTTCATAAGTTATGCAAAGTCTATCCCAATTTTCTTTTCAAGTTTTGCAAGTAGAAACATGTATATAATTCTCATATTTCAAAGCACAGAAAAAATTATTTAAACATTTTATATTTAACTATACTAATTTTCTTTTTTCTATAGTCCAATCAGTAAATGGTGTTTAATTCTAATGCCATAAACAATTCTTGTTGGTTTAACATAACCTTCTTATACTAATATCCACATGTGATAGTCAAGTGATTACAAAAAAGTAGACATGCGAGTTTTTCAAAAATCAGAAGGAATGCTATCGAATAAAGGTGGTCTAGTGATTGAGTATCCTTCAAGAGTATTTCAATTTCAATGAGTAGCCATGATCATTTTTTCAAAAGTATTCTAAACTTTAACTTTTGAAATAGGCTATTATACCAATAAAAAGTTAGTGTTGGTTGTTAGACCTTTTACAACTGTCCCAAGGCTAACCAAGAGGGGGGGTGAATTGGTTATTAAAAAAAAACTCTTGCATATTTGAAAAACCTTTTTAGAAAATTAAATAAATGATCTTAAAGTATGCAAGTTTGAATATAACAGGATTTCAAAATGAGATTAAGCTTTACAAAAATGAATATAACAGGATTTCTCAACCACAAAAAATTTAAATGCAAAAAATACAACTGTAGGAAAAATAAATAACAAAAGAAGAACACCAAATTTTATAGTGGTTCAGTCAAACTAAACCAACATCCACTCCTTCGAGACTCCTTCTTTAGGTATTGCACTAAATAATAGTGACACTCCTTTTACCCCAAGCAAGGCGGAGTAGCCATTACAAACTCTCTTCCACCAACCTGATTTAGCAGAGAACTATCGCCTTTTACACTCTCCAAGTCATGGCAGGGTACCTTCCCATCCTTCTTCACCCTCCTAGTGAAGGCAAAGTACCTACACATCCTTTTTCACCCTACTGATTAAGGCAGAGAATCGTAATGTCCTTTTTTACCCTTTTGGTGATGGTAGAGTACTTACACATCTTTTTTCACCCTCCTGGAGAAGGCATAGAAACATCACATCCTTTTTCACCCTCCTGGTGAAGGTAGAGAATCTTGATTTAGTCTTGAAGATCTTCTCTCAAGAGCCTCTATAGATGTTGGGTAGAAACTTAAAGAAGGCAAAGAGATCCTCACTTTGGGTAACCTTATGAATACCTCACAACTCCGCTTCTCTTAATCTCATACTCTTCACTCATAAAATCTATCCCAAACACACTCACAAAAGTTACTATCTAGAACAATTTGAAGCAAAGGATAGTATGACAGTTTTTAGGACTCTATATATAGAAAACACATGAAAAATTATCCAAAAACAAAAGATTTCAAGTGAACCAACTTACGATTGTATTGTATGATCATAGATCATATGGTATGAACATTTTAAAAAAATTAGGGTTTTGTTTGTTATGAATTGGGATGAACTTAGTTTCGTACACTATAAGCCATATGTACGACTTAAGATTATACTGTACCAACAGTTCAAAAACAAATGTGTTCATTTGGTATAATCTTATACAAACCTAATTTCTTACTCTGTCAATCATCTATACAACCTGACATCGTATTGTTTGAACAATTGAAAAAGATATGAGTTTGTTTGGTATGATCTAGAATGAAACAAAATTCATACTATGTCAGTTGTCTGTATAACCTTACATTGGACTGTGCGAATAGTCCAAAAAGATATGAGTTTATTTTGTATGATCTGGTAAAAAATGAATTTTATACACTGTCAGTCAATTGTATGACCTAACATCATACAGTATGAACTGTTAAAAAATTTAAGCCATGAATTAATTAACTTTATTCAAGAAGGAATTATTTCAAATCATACATTAAGATTAGATATAGTACAATATAATCAGTTTTAAAAATTTTATCACTCTCACCCTGTATGTGTGCACAATTACCCAATTATAATCACACTTGCTTAAACTTACAAAATAAAAGTAAAGATATACATACTCGATTACCTGAAATGATATTCTACCCTATCTTGAAGTCTTCAGTAATCTGGAGTAGTATATGATTTCTTTGAAATATTAGTACACATGAAAACAAACAAAAATATCCAATATATGTTACAAGAAATAATAAAAGTATCAGAATAATAATATTTTTCTATCATCAAAAATCATAATCTTAATTATTTATTGCTAAGTTACAACAACAAAGTTGCCAAAAGTAAATATCCAAGAAATTATAATCAATGTCAGGCTCCAAAATGCTAAGATCATCCCAAAGAAGGAATAAGGCATCAATAAAAAATACAAATTGCTAAGCCAATAGCAAAAAACCCACCTTGAGCAGAGGGCAGAAACCCCCACCAAAGAAAAGAATAACCAAGTAAGAAGGAGGGGCCAACCACCAAAAAGAAATAGAAGGACAAGATAGCAGAACCAAAGGGAAAAGACAAGCTAGTTAAACTTGATGTAAGGTAGACCAGAACGATCCAATCTTACCATCCCTTAAAGCTTCCCAGGTAAAGAAAGTTCAATAAATTCAATGGATCCATCCAAATTACACCCAAATTTAGCTAAAAAATCAGTAACAATATTACCTTCCTACAAAAAAAGGAGAAATACAATAAGCTATGAAGGAAAGACAATACTTAATATCTCTTAACAAATAAAAACTAGCAATATTAGTGATAAATTTCCCCTTAATATATTGAATGAACAACATATCATCCACTTCAATCAAAACATTGGTAATACCTAAATAAATGCATAATTAAAAACTAGAAAAAAGTTCTTCAATCTCTGCTTTAATAGCAATCTTAGCATTACTCAGACCTGCAAAAGCATTAATGGCTAGGCCATTAAAATCACTAATAATACCTCCACAGCTAGCATTCAAGTTGTTCATAGAACCATCAGTATTAAGCTTAAAATAGTCCTCCTTAGGCTTCATCCATTTAATTAGAAGCTATAATATACTAGCTAAAGTGCCATGTTATTAAATTAAAACCATGAATTAGATAGTGGAATGAGGCAATAATATAGGAGATAAAGTCTTTAGCTTAAAGCATCTCAAGAGGAAATAGTAAATAAGATGCAACAGATTTATCAAGTATATATAATGCTACATCAATATGAATAGTGAATCCTTCAAACCAAATATATTAGAAACAACCAACCAGCTCAAAGGATATTTGGACTGATCAAAAGCAACATTTAGGTAACATTATGATAATAATAATGTAAGGTACACCTTACCAATCTTACAGGAATATAGAGATATCCAGCCTAGCATACCAAACTTGTGAGAGATCAAATGAGGGCTACTGTGAACATTAAAAGCCAAACCCATGTTACTTTCTATGGCCTTGATCAGACCAAAACCAAAACCATAATGACTAACAGAAATCATGACCCGAATGCAGAAACAAAGAAAAAGGCTCATCACAATTGTGATGGGAAGCAAGCTAAGACCAAGAAAATAAATCGTACCATAAATTATACAACAATATAACCTGTGAACCATAATATTCCATTCTCCAGCCTTGGACATGAAAAACCAACAATAATTTGCATTATAAGAATAATTACTCAGCCACCAGTAATGATCCAAAATATTCAAACTAGAAAAATTCAAAAGATAATAACAAGAAAAGATATTAATAGATCAAGAAATACCATAGGCCATATTAAATTTATTCACCAAAAAACACCAACACAACTTCCATACCATATAAAAACTATTCATAAAATCCATAAACCAAATAAAAGATAAATTTCAGCTCAGGTGTGTAGTATCCCAAATATCATAAAGCCTATAGTCATGTTGCCACTAAAATCTGGTCCATAGCTGAGTCAAGCAGAGAATATTCTCCCATAAAATTAAGCTATAGAGAATAACAAATTTACCATAGAACCAGCAATAACTCAAAAAATTAGCACCCATACAACCACAAAGAAGAATAATAAGCTTAATATAAATCCAAGGCTGAAATAAAGAAATCCAACTTATGTTAAAGCCATCCATATCAAACAAAAATAACCAATAACTATGCCAACACAGACAAAGTTTATCGTAAAGCATGCCAAAAGAAACTACTTGATAGCCCCACTTTTCACCTGATAGAGGAAATAGACAAGATGAGTAACAAATTAGGCTCATGCCATAATTCAAAATTTTCCAATCATTTCCAGGAAAAAAACTTATCATTAATACCCCTAAATAAAATCCAAACATACACTAGTTAGAGACCACCAAAACCGACACACCACAACCAGACCCATTTGAAACAAAACTTATGTTCTAACATAAGGAAAACCAATATTTTCTAATCTAATGAGGAATTTTATAAAAGAAGGCAAACAATTATAAGATATATCAGTAAGAAAGTTAAGAGTACAACCATTGTTAACTAGCCAATCAATACAAGCGTTAGATTCCCTATACACATGAGTCAACTAAACATTAAAAAAGCTAGCAGTTAACTACTTAATATCCCTAATAATGTAAAATAACTATATATTATAAACCTTATTATCATTGTCTTTTAAATAAAAGAGCATGTGCATAGCATCAACATGATCCAAATGTTAATAATGCCAAGAGAAAGACACAATCTTAAGCCATATAAAATAGAAGATAGTTCGGCAAAACTAAAAGAACATTTTGGCAAAGGGCTAGTATAAGACATAATAAAATTACCATTTGAATCTCTAATGATACCACCAGAAACCCTAGAGTTATTTTTAATAGAACCATTAATATTAAGCTTAATCTCATTTTGATGAGATTAAGACAAAAAAATATGCTTAGGAGCATTGATGTTATAGTTATCATAAAGAACAATACCAAATTCCTTTATAATAAAAGAAAAACCATTAAAATTCTTAGTATTCAAAAGATTAACATTGAATAATTTACTAACTTTATTTTTAATATTCCTAATAATATGATCATGATTCATAGTAATATTATTAAAAAGATAATTATTCCTAGCTAGCCTGAGGTATGACAGAATAAGAGAAGGGATGAGATTGGTAATATGGCCTCTCTAGTTAGAGAACAATGGATGGAGAATGAATGTCCTCAAAGTAAATCCAAATCTTAGAAGAAATGGGACAAAAAATAAACATGTTCTGCATGTTTTCCACTTGATAACATCATTGACATTTAGAAGGCTAGTCAAAATCTCTATTTCATAAATTATCATCCGTAGGGACATGTTATGAATAATTCTCTAAATAAAAGTAGCAATGTAGTATGAATTCTCTTATGCCAAATTATATTAAAAACTTTGTTGTCAATCTTTTTAGTTCTAATAGTATTCCAAGTATCCTTAAGCCTGAACATGCTATTACTAGTAATATTACATAATAAGAAATCATTAGTATCAATATTTAAAGGAATTTTTAAAATCTTACTAATAATTGTTCTAGGAACAAACTCAGCTAATTTATTGTAGTCCCAATAATTATTATCAATAAACGATTTAACTTTGATAAAAATAGTAGAAATAGTACTGAGCATATGATCAATGGATGATTGCCCCAACCAATGGTCATACCAAAAAAAAATATGTTAGCACTACCAATACCCCCAACAAATATGAAGTTCAGCTTCCCATTTGATATTGCACAATCTTTCCCAAACTCTAGAATCCCCCTTATAGTATGAGCAAATAGCCAAGTGTATACCAACAAAATACTTACCATTCATGAATTTTGACCAAAGGCTAGTTTTGGTACCAAAATTAAACCATAATTCAAAAGAGAATGCATGAGCTACATCCTCCAGGTTATTGCACCCCAAAGCTCTTTCCTCCAAAACACCATAATAATTTTTCCAAGAAGTCCAGATAATTTAGAATTACCACTTTTGCCTTTCCTAAATTACTTATTGAAAATTTTTTCAATTATGTTACACACTGTAAGAGTAGGTTGAATAGTTTTAAGAATATAAATAGGTAAAGAGCAAATGTCACTTTTGATCAAAAACAATCTCCCACCAAAATTTAATAAGTTAAAACTACCAAGAATTAATCTTGTTTTGCACAGCACTAATAAGATCATCAAAAAGAAAGGATTTTTTATGACCTTTAAAGAGAGGAACACCTAGATATTTTAAAGGTAAAGATCCTTGAAAAAAATTTATGAGATCCTTAATAGAATTAATGTGATCACTAGGTAAATTCTTAGGATTGATAAAGCAACACTTATTTTTATAAAGGTAAAGACTTCTAAGCATCTCAAAATTGCTCAAAATTTTGATAGGAATATTAACCATATTCACATGACCATTAAAATAATAATCACATCATTAGTAAAGCATAAGTGAGAGATTGGAAAACCACCTAGAGTTCTATACATGAGGTTAGGGTGACTTTTAAAAGGGTGAGAAAGACCTCTAAAAAGATACTCAACAACAATAATAAAAAGAACCGAGGAGATAGAGTCCCTTTGCCTGATACCATGAGAAGCCTTAAAAATACCCATGATTTTACCATTAACAATATTAGAGAAAAAGGAGTTTTCAATGCAGTTTTTTATCAAATTAATAAAGTGATAGTTATAAACAAAAATTTGGAGAATAGATTAGAAATAACTTTGCTTAAGGAATATCTAATTTCTAGTTGATGTTATCATATGCTTAAGGAATATCTAATTTTAAAATAATGTTACAACCTCTCACTTTATGCCCAAGATCATGAGTAAGCTCTTGAGCAAATAAGATGTTATCTGATATATTTCTCCCCCTCACAATGCCTAATTGATTAGGAGAAATTATTTTAAAAAGAAAGTGTGAGAGACATTCCATAAGAAGTTTAGAAATAACTTTGCTAAAAAAAGAGCAAGGCTGATAGTGTGAAAATTCCACTTATTAATAGTCATCTTCTTAGGAATAAGCATAATAAAGGTACTAGTGAAAAATTTAGGAATATGATTACCAATAAAAAATCTAGAATCATAGCAAATAAATCATCACCAATAATATTCCAAGCTTTTTGAAAAAAAATTAGTTGTAAACCCATCATGGCCAACCTCATAGTAAACATTCATATCAAAAATAATTTTCTTAATTTGCTACAAAGAAGAAAGCATAGTAAGGGTATTGTTGTCCTCCTCATTAATGATATTAGGAATGAGGCCAGGTTGATCAATAGGGATAGGCTCAAAATTTTTATTAAATAAATCAGTGAAATGATCTACAGTAGACCTAGCAATACTAATGGACAAATTTTATAGTGGTCCCATTCTACTAACAAATTTTATGGATGAAATTTTTAGCTATACTTTTTTAACTAATGCATGAAAATGCTTGGTATTATTATCCCCCCTAAATAAGGTGTTTAAAGGTAGATTTTTTTGTTTTTGATAATCTTCCTCTTGTTCTTGAAGTTTAAAAAGGGAGCTTTTAGCTTCTTAAAACTCTTACAATTGTCATTAGAAGGATTACATAGGTAGATCAGCTCAATAAAATTGACTTTATCTTCAACAACAAGAATATTGTAGAAAATATTTGTAAACACATTTTTGTTCCACCAATTAATTTTGAACATAAGTCTTTTGAGTTTTAACCATGGTCTTTCCATACCCATAACATAATTATCCAGATGTAGAGGAGGCTGCCAATTATCTTGGACCATATTTAAATAAGATTTCTCTAAAAGCCACTTATTTTGAATTTTGAAACTACAAGAGACACCATCCCACCTCAACTTAATCCCAATAAGGAGGGGAGAATGATCGAAAAAAGTTTTACTTAAATGCTCGAAGATGACGACATGGTTAAGTGAGCTAACTCGGCTAAAGGACATCCTTTGTGAATTCCAATCTCATGTTGCCATGTGGAAAGCTTGCCCCAGCAGAAACTCCATTTCATAAGCCTAATTAAATTAATTATAAATTCTTTTTAAATGCAAAATATTTAATAAATCATATCAATTTAACCACTTAAACATTTTTCATAATTTGTGGCTCTATGGTGTTGCAAATCTGGACCCAAGTCCTATGGTGTTTATGATAACAAATATTATTGGATTTTTTACTATGATATCTCCTATTAATTGTTATTAATGCATATTAATTTTTCTTGTACACTAAAATTTCTGGTACACTATACACTATGCAAAATTATTCAGCTCAAGACTGGGTAGAATATGCTAAAGTGTCATGTCTGGTCTATTTTTTATTTTTTTATCTATATTTCTTGAGTCAAAATTATGTATTTGTTTGATACTAAACTTGGTGACCATGCAGACACACACACACTCAAAGGAGTGAGACTATGAAAAAATTAAGAGTTCAATTTTCTAAATTAATCATACTATATAATCCTTATCACACTATATAATAAGATAATCAGAAAATTATTAAAATGGCTAATTGTAATAATTTAAGCAATTTGAACTAATCATGTTGTATTATCCAAATCATACCAGATGATCAATTGAAATTAAGATCTAAGCAGACAAATGTGTACTAATTATATTATATGAACAATATTATAGTGTACGATGTAATTAAATATTGCCTAAATTAATCCTATAATTAAGAAAAAGATTTCGGTTAATTTATCTAATTAGATCAAATAGGATGATTGAACCCCGATCATACTAAATGATCGAGTCTTTGCATGGGATGATATTTTATCACTGCCAATCATCCAGGATGATGAATTGAGGAGAGAAGCTCTGAGGAAAAAGAAAGTTTGTGTTAGATTTTCAAATTTCAAGCTAGTGGCTTTCCCATTGAAGCCGATGGCAACGGAGGGTCACCGGCCACCTATGGTCGACGGTCCAGTGGATGCTTGACGAATTCCTGTAGGGAATTCTCACATTCCAGTTAGGTTAATTTCAACATCTCCTCTTGCTTTGGAGACGTATTTTCGGGTTTTGCTCAATGTATTAAAGCTAAAATCAAATCAGGAATGCCATTAATTATTAATGAAGGAGGATTGCTATCATCTTCTAAAAAGGTTTCCAAAGTTGCTGGTAAAGGAAAAGCATAATGGTACTGATGTTGTGTAGTTCAAAATAGGGAAAGCTCCTGGAGTAATGGAGTCTGGGGAAGCCTCTCCATCGACTAAGTCAATATCAAAGATTATGTTAGAAGATAATTTGATGGTTGGAAGAGGTTCTGCATTACAAAATTCTATTGCCGAAACAATCTATTTGGGCAGTGATTGTGATCAAGCTGTCGTTGAAGCTTTGGGGAGTTCACTGACGGAAGCTGCTACTGAGGTTAATGGAAACCAGGAATTGAATAATTTTGATTTGGTAAGAGTTCGTGAATGCAATATGGAGAATTAGAGATGTACAAGGATGTCCTGAATGATGTTACAGCAAGACCTATGTCCAACAATCAGCAAAATAATTGGAGTAAGAAGGCAAATATAATGATATTAGATCTGGAATTAGGAGAGTTTTTATCTGAAGATGGTTCAACTGTTAAACTGCATGTGGAGAAGGAGCTAGAAAATTCTCGGAGGCTTCAAAATTTAATAGTAATCAAAGTATTTGGAAGCAAAGTTCCATTCCCTGTTGTAAGCGTTGAGCTTAGAAGGCAGTGTGCTCCTTATGGGAAGTTTCATCTAACAATGCTAGGATTGGACTAGGTCCTCTATTCTTTCTATGATAAAAATTAATTGGATGTAGTCTTCTCAAATGGACCTTGGTTTGTTAATGGGAAGATCATCGGAATGGATAAATGGTCGCCAAAATTTTCCCCATCTTCCTTAAAAGGTTTGTCTGCCCCTATTTGGATTAGGTTGCCAAACCTTCCATTACAATGTTGGGATGAAATCAATATTTGTAGAATTGCTTCAATGGTTGGAAAGCCATATAAGATTGATGGAAACATGTTCTAGTGGGGAAGGAGGGAGTTTGGGAGGGTTTGTGTTCGTATCAAATTGGATACTTAATTGCCTCTTGGAGTATGGGTGGAAGGGAGCTCTGGAAAGTTCTTTCAAAAGATTGAATATGAAAGAATTCTAGATTTTTGTTTTGGTTGTGGAAAAATTGGGCATATGAAGAATGAATGCTTAGAGAAGTGCATGGATGAAATCATTGTTTCAAAGGAAGGGGGAAGATCTTCCAAGCAAATGGAGGAAGTTAGCTCAAAAACTACAATGTTATAAATGCTGAAGTTCTTAAAGTTACAAAAGATGGATATGGTCCTTGGTTGCAAGTTAATTACGACAGGAAAAGAAATTACAAAAAAACTATCAGGAATTTTTCCCCTCAGAATAAGGTTCAAATGGTAGATAAATCTTCTGAAGGTGTCACAAAAGAGTCGAGATAGAGACTAGTGGAAGCCGTGAAGAATTCAATAGTCGAGGAGACTGTTTTTCAAACAAAGAAAAATATTGAAGATTTATAGACTGAGAAGGTTCAAAGTCAGAAAACAATGGTAAATTTAGCCATGGAGATCAATGAAGCTAACGGCATGACCATCAAATCATCTAATATTGTCTCTGAAAACAAATTCAACATCCTAGATGGATTGGTAGAGGAAGGAGAAATTGTTTTCTCTGAGGTGGTTGATATTAATTTAGTTGAAGATATGAATGGGTAAAGCAAAGTTACAGAAGTTAATTTCAAAAGTAACATAGAGGAATTGAAGGAGGTTATTTATATGAAGGAAGGTGGTTCCTCTAATATTAAGAGGAAAGAATCGAAAAAATTAAAAAGATTGGGACCTATTAACATGGCTACTAGGATTAGGAGAGCTGAAGCTGAAACTAAGGATAAGCTGGGGACTTCAACCCCTCTTATTCAATGACTTATTCCATAGCATTTTGGAATTGTAGAGGAGATAGGAAGAGGAGAGCTTCTCTTTACTTTAAGGAGGTAGTTAAGGAGTATGGGGTCTTTTTTATTAGTTTATTGGAAACCAAACTCTCAATTTTTGAAAGAAAGGATGTTGATCAATTAGTTGTCTCTTAGTGGGATTTTTTTAATGTTCCTTTAGAAGGATTGTCAGGTGGTATTCTTGTGGTGTGGAAATAAAAAATGGCCAATTTTCAAGTTTTAGAAACTTCAACTCAATTTGTTATTGGTGATTTGGAGGTTCTTAACAAAGGCAAGTGGAGGATAGCTTCAATCTATGGCAATAAGGATGTCTATAGAAGGAGAAGACTTTGGGAAAGGTTGGAATTCTATTCCTCTAAGGATTTCCCTATGGTGTTAGGAGGAGATTTCAATTGTATACTTTCAAGTTAAGATAAAAGGGGAGGGAAAAGATTCAAATTTTCCCTAGTACCTAAAGAGATGAAAACTTTTCTGGCTTGCAATGATTTTCATGAAGTTGGATATGTGGTACCAAGGTTCACTTGGTGTAACAACAAAAAATGTGTGGACCGAATCCTATAAAGACTTGAAAGATGCTTCCTAAACTCGGCTGCTTTAAACTCTTATAATTATTTTATGGTAAGGCATTTGGCTCGTGTAGCTTCAGACCATTGCCTGATCCTCTTAAATCTCATGGTTTAGCAATCAACTAAGAAGTTATTAAGGTATGAAGATGTTTGGGCCTCTTACAAGGCTTGAGCTGCTATGGTGAGAAAAGTCTGGTTGAGGAAATATGAAGGCAGCTTAGCTCATATTCTAAATTGTAAAATGAAGAAAGCATTAAAGGCGTTATTCTATTGGAACAAAGAAAAGATGCATAGTTTATTTTCATTAAAAAGTGATTTGTTGAAACAAATTGAGGATCTTCAAATGAAAGAAGCTAATGAAGGAGTACTATTGGAAGAGGAATGTTGGTTGCTGAAAGTGAAGGTGGGTGAACTCAACTCAACACTAGCTCGATTGGACACTTGGTGGAGGCAAAGGGCTAAGGTAAAGTTGATGTTGGAGGGAGACCAGAATTCAAAGTTCTTTAAAGCTTTTGCCTCGGCTAGAAGGAATTCAAACTTCATTGTAAAAATCAAAAATGTAAATGGTGAAATTGTGGAGGATCAACCTCAAATGGTGGATGTTATGATTTGTTATTTCAAAGAGAAGTGGAAAAATAGAAATTGCAAGCTTGAAGATTGGCCAAGACCATGGAGCTATCTAGTTGATGTTGATAGAGGTATGTTGAATAAAGCTTTTACTATAGAAGAGATGGATGAAGTTGTTAAGCATAGTGGAAATAACATCTCTCCATGTAAAAGGAAGATCCTTATCATATCACATGTTGATAGCTCAAGAGGATTTGCATAAACTAAGGCATTCCCATTCCTCAAAAGGTTTTGTATCCTTCAAAATTGACAAGGAGAAAGCTTATGATTAGATGGGGTGGCCCACTTTGGCGAAAGCTTTGAATTATTTGGGTTTCCAATTTCTTTTTCTAATCTGATTTTGGAATGTATACAGAACTCTAAATACTCTATTCTAATCAATGGGAATTTGTCAAATTGGATAGATGGTCATAGTGGCTTTCGATAAGGTTGTCCCTTGTCTCCATATTTATTTATCCTTTGTGTGCAGTTGTTATCAAATGCTTTTAAACAAAGAGGAGACTCAATTGGAGTTCGGTTGTGCTCAAGTGGGACTAGAATTTCCCACTTGCTGTATGCTGATGATGTGATTATATTCTCGAAAGCAAACTTGAAGGTAGTCAAGGAGATAAAAATAATTCTGGGAAATTTTTGTGGTTGGTCGGGTTTATCTATAAACATCAACAAATCTTCTATGGTGTTTGGCAAAAAAGTAAGCAGAAGAAGGAAGAAGTCTATTGGCCGAATTATGGGGTTCAAAATAGTTAAGGATTTGTCATATCTTGAAGTAAAGCTAGCAATGAGAAGGTTAGTAAAAGTAGACTTTCAGTTTATTGTTGATAAAGCTTGAGTATGGCAAATATTTGGGGAGGAAGAGTGATATCATTGGCTAGTAAGATATTGTTAACTAAAACATTTTTATTATCATTCACCATCTTCCATTGTACTAATTCTCTTGTGCCTAAGAGTGTACTTGATGAGGTAGATAAGATTTTTAGAAGCTTTATTTGGAATAAATCCAATGGAAGACATGGGATCCACTATCAATTGGAACATCATGTGCTTGCCACTGAAATGGGGAGGTAGAGCTATTCATTCTTGTTCTACTAAGGTAGGTCCATTGAGAGCCAAAATTGCTTGGAGGTACATGAATGTTAAAGAATCCATGCTGCATAAAGTGTTCCATCCGAAGTATGGAAATATGTTCAAGAATGTAGATTCAAAAAGGATGGGATCAACTGCTTGGAAGATCATCTTGGATGGAGGTAAATCTCTAAGGCCTTTAATCAGATGGAATGTTGCTAATGGAGAAGATATTGATGTATTCAATGATAAATGGATTTTGGATAAAAGTATTAGCAAATGGCCTACCTTTGTTACTTCTCTTGATAGTAGCAGATTTTCAATTTCTAACTTCATTTCTAATGGAGATTGGATTGTGGAAGCTATAAGTAAATTCATCGGAGAAGAACTTGTAAACTTAATCTTACAAATTAATATTTCCTCTGGATTGGAAGAAGACAAAATGAAACTGTTGTTTTAGAAAAATGGGAAGTCAATCTCTTCTATGGTGTTCGAGAGTTTGGTTATACATTCGGCTCCAAAGCAGTTTTGGAGCTGGATCAAAATAGGTAAGCTAAACCCAAAGGTGGAGACTCTATGGTGGAGAATTTTTAATAATGCCCTTCCTACATATACTTTCCTTGAGTATAGAATATTGTAAAGGGAAAACAACTGCCCGGGGAACAGTAATGATATTGAAGATGGTGATCCTGTTGGTGCTAAGTATGATAAGCTGAAGGAAGTTCTTCATCAGATCGGTAAATGGGGTTTTGCAGTTCAGATTTTTGACTCCTTGATATATTACTGTAATTGGCTATCCAGCCAAAGTTCCTTTTTGATCAATTTGTATTGTAACGTGGTGTATTTTAATTAAAGAAACCCTAAAATATGTACTTATTTTTAGGCAAAACTTTTTAAAATGCATAAATAATTAAAAAATCATAAAAATACATAGTAAATTTCTAACATATTCAAATAAATCCTATAAGCATGGAAACTTGAAACCAAATCTCAATTTTAATTAAAATTATAATAATTTTAAATTAAACCTTAATTAACGATTAACAAAAAATAAAAATAAGTTTAAATATTAATTCAATTAATATCAATTTTTTTGGGATTGATCATTGCATTATTCCTAACCAATGGATCATGGATAAAAGTTTGCTCAAGTGGCCCACTTTTGTTGCTATCTTTGAAGATGATAAAACAACTCATGACTTCTTCATTCATGAGGGATGGTGGGACTAAGACAAATTGTTTTTATACTTTGGGGAAGATCTAGTTGCTTTGATAAGCAATATCCAGATTTTTCAAGATCATGATGATGACTTCAAGGAATTGAAAAAAAAAGATTAGTGGAAGATCTATCTCGGCTATGATAATGGAGGATGGCATAAAGGATGAGTTGATTGTAGACCCTGTTTCATGGATTCACTGGATGAAATTAAATGCATAGGTAGAGCTATTTTCGTGGCAAATATGCAAGGCGGCGATACCTACAGAAGATTTTTTAATGAGAAGGAAGCTATCTACCACTAATTGGTGTCCAAGGGGATGTGGAAAGGTTGAAGACATCAATCATGTTACCACTTCGTGTTCAAAGCTATTAAAGGTGATTGATTTATTGAGAAGGTGGGGTTTCATGATTTCAAAATTCAATTCTTTTCAGGAATTTTTATATCAGCTGGAAGTATTGGCTGGAACTAATCCATTGGTGGTTAGGATATATTTTTCCCTATTATGGTTCTCCTGGAGCAACAAAAACAAGATCAAGCATGGAAAGTAGGAGGATCGTGAAACATTGATTGTTGATACTGTTCTCAGTTTTGTAAATATGGCTAAATATAATCAAATACTCAAGAATCACTGGGATGACAATCAATCTTATAGACTATTTTTTGAATTTTGGCATCCCCCTTCTCCCGAGTGTTATAAAATAAACATGGATGCTTCTCTTAAGGAAAATTATGAAGTAGGAATTGGAGGCATTGTTTGAGACAGCAAAGGAAGGTTTGTATTAGCATTTGGCTTCTATGGAGGACATAGCACAATTGGATCTTTTGACATTCAATTCGTTGAAGGAAGTGTTGAAAAGAAGTTTACATGATGCTAAGGGAATTATTATTGAGGGAGACAATAAGAATGTGATTCAGTTTCATTATAAGTTGTATAGCAAAGAGAAGAAATTGGGTGGAAGCATTGAAGATGAAGATTTATTGTTATTAAGTAGTTGGAATAATGTTATTTTCCATTATGTTGGTCGAAATTGTAATAAGTTTGCTGATTATTGTGCTAACTAAGTTTTTTCTTATGATTTTATTTGGGACTTGTTTTGTGACTGTACACTTCCTCTTTCTTTTGTTCAACTTGTGAAGGGAGAAAGTGATAGGGTGGTTTACTCTCAATAGTTTGTATTTAGGTTCTTTGGTTTTTTTCTTTTATTAATGCATTATGCATTCTTCAAAAAAAAAAATAACCAACTCAAACTTAAACCAAATACACAACTCATTTAATAACAAGACCTTTATGAATAGTGCTTGATTCCATTTGAGGAGATATATGCCTAAATTTTTTTGGTCTTTAATAACTCTTTCAATAAATAAAAACCTTTTTATGCATATGCTTGATTCCTTTTGGCAAGCATACATGCATTTGGTTTATAAGGCTTCCTAGGATGTAGGGTTGACTACTTCAAATCAATTTGAAGAATTTCTATTAACATGTTCTTCATATTAAATATTTATTAAATCATTAATTAAAACATTAATACAAACTTCAAGGAAAATGCAATCATTATACCCTATATGGAAGAAATAAAGCATTATATTTGTGAAACTTAGGACTTGTAGGTTAGTGACTTCTGCATTTTGGAGTCATTAGTTTAATTGGTTGTTTTCAATTAAATAATAAAACTTAAATATTTTAAAACTAAAATAATAATATACTAAATCATTAATTCTTAAACTTAAACTAAAATTCCCTTTAGGTTCTAATAACTAAACAACTTTAAACCAAATAGCTCAAACAAATAAAACCCTATAAGATATATCAAACTTATTTTATCTTAGGCTAAGCCTGTGGTTCTTTTGGAGTGCTAGCAGATTCCTTGCTTGAAGGGCATCTTATGTTTATTTATTTACTTTCAGTACTTTGCATAAACATACATGTTTATACACTTTCACCTGCATAGTGAACTCTATTTAGTAATTACATCTAGGATTGCATTGTACTTTCATATCTACTTACTCTTTTTATTTTTTGCTTATAGTAAAAAGTCATCACATTGTACTTAAGATTCAAATATAAGTGTAAAATTAATATGTTAAATGTAAAGTGTCTAGAATATATCTAGATTGAGTTGTACAAAGAGCTCTAACATGTCAAAGGTATATTCTATATATATATATATATATATATATATATATATATATATATATATATATATATATATATATATATATATATATATATATATATATGACTCCATAAGGAGATGTTTTCTCTTCGATTAACATACATTATCTTTTAATATCCTACAAGAGATATGGAGCCAAAAGAATAATAAGCAAATGCATTTAAAATTTTATTCATATAAGTAGAAATCCAAGCCAGTTATGGTGAGGCTTGGCCACCTTACTTTTAAGTAGACCTTGGGTTGTATATCTCTTTTTAATGAAAAAAATAAAAAAATGGTTCTTATACACCACTCTTTCATTTAATAATGCATATTACATGCATTTCATTCATTTTGGTGGTATATTTGCATTAGAGGGGTTTCTTTTTCATAGGTTTCTTTCTATATGCATATTCTAGACTTTGTATGAATAGTTATACTAGTTCGAGGATTATACTATAGTCTAGCATAATATGGTAGTGGTACCATACACATGAACACCTTTACCCATTTATGCAAACAAACAAGCATTTTAGTTTTTACAATAAATGCTAGCCCATGATACAAGTTAATGGAAAGGATTGAGAAGCATAAAAGTTGGGGATGTCATAGTTTTCCTATGGGTTAGGGACATTATGCTGTCAAATTTTTATATAATGTTTAGGCACAGAAAATTTAAGAAGTTAAGTGTTAACTAAAAATGAAGTTTAGAGTTTGGAGTGTCTTTGATCCAACTCATATTACTAATCTCCAAATAAAATTTTTAACCATAATCTTTAATTCTGATGTTAAAATAACTATCTTATATGCATGCATCAAACCTAAACTTCATGGTGTTAAAATTATGTAAAAATGTGGTTAGCTAGCAGTGTACTTCAAATGAACATAAGTTTAGATGCATTTGCGCCTCTTGAAATTCCTTCCAGGTAGATTAAAGTAAACATTATTTTAATTCACTAGAATAGAAGAAAAGTCTCTTGATATAGACTAAAGCTAATCCTTGGTTAGCTTGATTTTAAAAAATGATATGTAAATGTAAATTTTGTCTTTCAAGATGAATTTTGAATATCTTATGCTGAGTTTCATTATGAAAATAATTTTTATTTCTATTTTTAAGTTGATATTGAAGTATTAGTCAATCTCTTTGGGTTGTACAAAGATAGCTCTATCAATTCGATTAATAAAAATATAGTGAATTAGTGGCACATTTCTTCACCGTAGTTTTATAACTAAGCCCACGCTAGCCCCAAAACAAAGCTTCTGCCTTAAAATTTCTTATGATCAAAGGCTAGATTAGAGGTTTTTTCTTCAAGAAAGCTAATATGGGCCAAATGCATGATTATCCTTCAGGTTGTGGGGCCTAGCGAAGGTTGGATCAAATTATAGAAATTTGCCTAAAGGGGTCATTGGAGCTCACATAAAATACCTTATGGAGAGCATTAGAAGGCTAAAAAAGATCGAGGAACATTTATGAAGTTTATTTAAGGGTTTGAGAATGAATATAAACATGTGTTTAGTGCAAATAAGAGAATTTATAGGAATTTTTTTGTTATTGAATTTGGATGAAATTTTGGCCATCATGGGACATACCAAGATGATAGGACATTTGGGCATGGTCCATGGGAGCTTAATGATATGTATGAAGGAAGTAGCCAACATGTGATGGACTGTGCTAGAAGTTATGTTTGAACCAAGCTTTTGCTAGCAAATTTCTAAAGAACTTTGCCAAGCTGAGAAAGAAATAAGGATAGGGCAAGGTAGGTTACTAGGGTCCATGGGAAGAAAGTTCAAGCTATGAATAAGCCCAAGTGGGATTAGGCAAGTAGATGGTTTACTAAAATGTGATTTAGCAAGCTTGGGCTAACCCTGGTAAGCCAAATCGGCTAATCCAAGTTAAACTTTGGGCTAGGCTGGCTAGGAAAGGCAATATGGAGTTTATATATATGTAATGTATATAATCTTTGGGAAAATTTTACATAAGGAGTGAAATTGCATAAGGACCAATTTGGGTTTACTTGGTTAGTCCAATTAGCTAAATTAGGTTGGTCCAAGGGTCGGGTAAGCTACAACATGCTTTTAAGGATATAATAAACCTATTTATATGCTTTGGTGGTTAAGAGTCCATAAGGATTGGTTGAATTTAAAGAGGTAGCCCATATGGAAAAATTACCAAGATTGACTTAGTGAAGTAGGTTTAAACACAAGAAATAGATGTGTCCATTAGATTGGAAATGATTCATATTAGTGAATGCAAGAGGTTTGAGGGCATGTCCTGGTCTATATGAAGTGAAATGCTTGAAATGGACATTTAGGACAAAAATTCTTTTAATGATGGTTGTGGTTAACCATGATCAACCATGGCTAACCATGGTCAATCATTATTCACCATGGGCTATAAAAAACTCAAGCGTATTTGAGTGATTGGTTGAAAGGTTTTGAATGTATTAGCAGAGTTTGAATAAACTAATATATATATATATATATATATATAATAACGTTCTAGGTCAAAGGGGGATCTTGGTGAAACCATAAGACATATACTTCATTAGCCTCCGCTCGTGCTCTCTCTGGCAACTTGAAGGCGATATAGGGTTTAGTCTTCCATGTTCCATTTTCCTTGCTTCTAGCATGGATGTTTTTGTTTTTTTCAAACCAGTTTGCTGGAACCATGCCATATTGAGATTCAATTGAGTAAAGACCTGGATTATAGTTACATTTTCTTAAGGAGATCCTACTATATTCAGTTGAGTCAAACGAGATTACCAAATGGACACTAGATTTTGATGTACGTGAGGAATCTCCTATTGCCCCTATGTGGATCTCTTTCCCAAACCTGAGACTTAACTTTTTTAATTCTAAAATTTTATTTGGATTGGTATCTATTTCTTGTTGGCCTTTACAAATGAACCATGCTATGGCTTCTATCACTCATTCGTTTGTAGCTCATGTTTTAGTTGAGTTGGACATTTCTAAAAAACATCCTAATGAGATTTGGTTTGGTTCAGAGTTGAATATTTATTTTCAAAAAGTTGGCTTTGAAAATTTTCTTATTTTTTATCTCATTATAAGATGCATGGTCATGGGTTAACTAGGTGTTACAAGTTACATCCCCATCTTCAAAAGGAGAAGGAATCCTCTAAACAATTGCATGGAAAGGTTGTCCCTTCGATTGATCATGATATTGTGACTCCTAATCTTGGTGTTAAAGAGGGTAATGTTCCTAAAGTGCTGGATAATATTGAGTAATAAACATAAATTGACATAGTTCATACTGAACTGCCTTCCACTATAGTTGAGGATCTTATTTGTATACAGGGAGAAAATCTTAAATCTATTTCTTAATTTTCTCATGGTTGTCAAAATGTGGATGAGCAAATGTTGGCTATTAATACTAATCAAAATATTGCTTCATCTTCTATTATTAGCACTTGTGCACTTAACAAAAACTTGCCTAATATGGACTTTATGATGCTAATAATAGTTATTCTAACAATGTGCTTATTAAATCTATTTTTAATGACCAAAAGGATGGCCAAATATATATGGTGGAAGGAAATGTTGGTAGTGACTTGAGTAGTAAAACTAATGTGGATGATGGCTCTATTTTTTAGGAGGGTGAATTGCCTCAGGAGTGAGGCAGGCAGGCATGATCAATGATAAGTTTCCTTTAAACTCTCACTACCATAGTGACTTGTTTACTAATATGGAGGATATGGATATTATGGCTAACTGTTTTGCTAAAGATTATAATGACACTAGTTATATCAAATTTCAAAGTAGGAGAGTTAGGAAAAACAATAATATCATTTTACAATCTCTTAGAACTACATTGTTTGCATACTTCTCATTAATCCAGCTTTTATGTATAACTATATTATTTGGAATGTTAGGGGCATTTAGTGTCCCTCCTTTAGGTTAAGAGATAAGAACTTATGTCATGTTTATAATGTTTCTATTCTTGTTTTACTTGATCCACTTATTTCCTCTGCAAAATTACTTTCTACTGCAAGATTTTTGGGTTTTAAATATGCTATTTTGAATGCGGCCAACAAGATTTGGTTGTTATGGAAGGATCCTGTTAGGATTGATATTATTGGAAATTTCACTCAGGTGTTGCATTGTAATATTGAAGTTTTAAATTTAAATTATTATTCCATTTTTATATATGCTGCTTCTTTTTGGAATATTAGAAAATTCTTGTAGGAATAACTCAGCAACTTTCATAGTAGTCATAACTTACCCTGGCTAATAGGAGGTGATTTTAACATTATTTATAACCCTTTTGAATAGATAGAGGGTTCCTCTCCTATGTATCACTCTATAGAGGATTTTATTAACATAATTATTAATTAAAATTTAATTGAAATTGGCTTCTCTGGCAATAAATTCACTTGGAACAGTGGTCATTTATGGTAGCAATTGGATCAGGTGTTGTTTAATGATTACTAGCTTAACTCTTTTAATTCTATTATTGTTGAGCATCTTAGTAGGACTCTCTATGATCATTCCCTCCTATTAATTAGCCTTAAGACTGGCATACTAATTCCTTCCCTCAATTTAGATTCCAAAACATGTGGTTGCTTCATGATTTTTTTCTGGACGTGGTTCAGGAAAATTGGTAAGCTCCTTTACATCCAAATAACTCTATCTTTGGTATTAGGAAATTTTGGTTTAAACTGAAAAGGCTTAATCAATTTTTAAACTGGTGGAATTATAATTTTTTAAAAAATATGTTTACTAATATTTTGAATGCTAAGCAGAAAGTGAACACTTTTGAACTAAATTGTCAATTGATTCTTTCTTATGTTAACTTCAGTTTGCTAAAAGATAAAAAAGATCGCCTTTTGAAATTACAAGCTCAGGAGAAAGTTTTCTAAAAGCAGAAAGCTATTGCAAAACACCTTGCAGAAGGTGATAGTAATAACAAATATGTTCATGCTTTGATTAAGAGGAAACATGCCAAAAATTACATTAATAAAATTCAGTGTGATGTTGGCTCTGTTACTGAGGATAGCTTGGAAATTGCTAGTTTGGCGATTCAGCATTATCAAAAATGACTCAATAAGGATTTCAGTCCTAGTCATATAGATAACCATGATATTATACCTAATCTCATATCCCTAGAGGATAATGAGTTTCTTTCTAAACCTCCTTCCTTTGAGGAAGTTAAAGAGATTTTTCATGGCATGAATGGTGACTCTGTGGCTAGGCTAGATGGATTCACAACTAAATTTTTTCAAAAAACCTAGCATATTATTAGTAATTCTATTCCTAAGTTTTTTACTTCTAATTTTATTATGCTTATTCCCAAAAATAATTATGTTAGTGATTGAAATGACTTTAGACCTATTAGTTTTTGCACATTCTTTAATAAATTACTTTTTAAAATTTTTAAGTGTCGTTTAACTTCTATTTTTCCTAGAATTATCTCTCCTTTTCAAATGGGTTTTGTTAAAGGGTGGGACATCGCTGATAATATTCAGTTGGCCCAAGAATTTTCTCAAGACCTGAGAGTTAGAGGTGTCAACTTCATTTTGAAACTTGATATTGCCAAGGGCTTATGATAATATTAATTATACTTTCATTAAAATATTTTGCATCTGTTTGGTTTTAACTCAATTTTTATCAATCTTACTAGAAATTGCATTGATGGTTCTTATTTCTCTATTATTATTAATGGCAAAAGTAATAGCTTTACTAAATCCTCTCATGGCTTATGACAAGGGCTTATGACAAGGGGATCTGATCTCTTATGCTAATTTCATTATTGTTGCTGAGTACTTATCTAGAAGCCTTGGAAACCTCTTTGAGAATTCTCCTAGTCTTTATTTTAGGTCGTTGGGTGGTTTTCCTATCTCTCACTTATGTTTTGTGAATGATTTTATCATTTTTACAAATGCTTCTCTTAACATGATTAATAAACTGATGGGTTTGTTTCATCAATTTGAAATGGTTAGTGCCATTTCCCAGAATAAACACAAGTGCTGCTTTATAGCCTCTAAGAAAGTTCCTAACAATCATATTTTGGCTATTAAATATTTAACTGGTTTTGTCGATGGTCACTTGCCTATTAAGTATCTTGGGGATCCTCTTTTTAAAGGTAGAAAGAAAACTTTTCTTTTTGATGATTTAATTACTTCTATACAGAACAAGCTTTTGTCTTGGAATTCTAGTTTTTTGAGTTTTGGGGGTAGATTAATTCTCATCAGAAGTGTCCGTTGTTCCTTGCCTGTTTATATTTTTCTAACTCTTTTGCCCACTCAAGCAGTTTCAAACAAAATTGAAAAAAAAAATTAATATTTTTTTCTGGAAAGGGGCTAGTAGCAATTCAAAAATTATCTTGTCCTCATGGGACAAGTGTTGTCGTGTTCTGGGAGAAGGGGCCTTATGGTGTAAGAGTATGAATGATTTGGCTTTTGCTTTTTTCCTTCAAGTTATGGTACAACTTCCATGCTAAAGTGAGCCTTTGGGTTAATTTTATATTTTCTAAGTATTGTGTGGGTAAACATCCGATTACTTGTTATTTTAACAAAGTTGACTCTAAAGTGTGGCAGAGACTTTGCAAAGTTAATTAGTCTATTGAGCCCTTCATCACTTGGGGGCATGGTAGTGGTAACATTTTATTTTGGAAAGATCATTGGTTGGGTGACAAATCTATTGATTCTATTATTAATTCCACTTCCACTGTGACTATTAAGAACAATTACTTCATTACTGATAATTATTGGGACTATGACAAAACTTGCTAATATTATTCCTAACGCTATCATTCAACAAATTTTAAACCTTCCCCTTAACATTAACTCTAATGATTTACTTCTTTGTGAATTCTCCAAAGATGGAGGTTTTACATTAAAGGATGTTTGGCATGCCTTTGGATCTAAGATGGAGGTTACCTATCTTTCCTCTATACTTTGGCATAAGAGTATTCCTTCTACAGTGGTTATTTTTCTATGGAAAATTCTATATAAGTTCATTCCTACGAATGATAACTTAATTAAAAGAGGTTTTATTTTGTCATCCAAGTGCCAATGTTGTTATCATGTGGAGAATATGCATCATGTTTTTATCTCAAGTCCTTTAGTAGTTTAAACTTGGGTTTACTTTGATAATATGTTTCAATTGAATTGTTTTAATGGTAAGTTGTTTATGAATGCTTTGCTTAATTCTTGGTTTATTAATACTAAAGGCCATATCAAAAATGTCATTCCTTCTCTCATTTTGTGCTACTTATGGTTGGATAGGAATAATTGTATTTTTAAGGGTGTTAGTATTAATCATCATAGGATTGTCCAAAATGTGAAAGACAATGTTTTGGCTCTATACTCTGTTAAGTTGACTATCAAGAACTTTAAAAACAATCCTTTTGTTGTGTATGCTTTAGGTCTTAAGTGGGAGGTTGATCAACCTTCTAATAAACCTAGGTTTATTTATTGGACCGAACCCCCGAATAACTTTTATAAGTTAAATTAGGGCTTTCAATATTTGACACGACAAAAAAACCCGACCCGGACCCGACCCGAAAAATCCAGGTTGGACCCGACCCGATTTCAAAATGGGTCGGGTATGGGTTGGCAGATTTGACATGTTTGAAAAACGGGTTGGGTTCGGGTTGACCCAACGGGTTGCTGGGTCAACCCGAAAACCTGTTTAAAATGACTGCCCATAGAGCTGCCCGCCCCCTACTCGGCTGACCGCAGAGCTTCCTGCCCAGGCGCCCACTGCTCCGTGGCTGCCCGCAGAGCTGCCTGCCCGAGGCTTCCCCACTCAGCTGCCCACGCACCCAGCCAGCCGCGCACCTGCCACATCCCACGCACTCGTCGCATCCCGCGCACCTGCGCACCCGCGCGCCCACGTCCCACCGCACCGGTGCGCCCTGGTCCCGCCGCACCCATGCACCCGCGTCCATCGCACCCGCCCGCGTCCAGTACACCCGTCGCCCCAGCCAGCCCGTATCCATCTCCTTCCTGTGTCGGGTCGGGTCAACCCGGCAACCCGCCGGGTCGGGTCCGGGTTTGAATATTTGACCTGTTTACCTACCTGGATCGGGTTAGGGTCGACCCGATTAAATAACCCGGGTCAGTGCCGGGTTCGACCCGAACCCAACTTGTGACCCGAAATTGACACCCCTAAGTTGAATGTGGGTGGTGCTATCATTGGGTCCTCTTTGGGTTATGGTGGGGTTATCAGAGATAGTAATGGTAGTTTAATTATGGTTTTTGCTGGTCCATTACAAAATTTTGATGTGAATTGTGCTGTTATCTTAGTTATTCTCCATGGCTTAGGAATTTGCATTTCTCTTGACTTAACTAATATTTGTATTGAAGTTGATTCCAATTATAATTTTCATTTTTTAAAATTTTAATATTGACACGGTGAGCAATCCTACCTTGTTTTATCTGGTGAGGGATATTAAGAACTTGTTAATTTTTATTAACTACTCTATATATCATGTTTATAAGGAGGCCAATGCTTATGCTACTTGGCTTGCCAATTGGGGGTGTGGTTTTAATTGTTTCTCTGATTTGGCTAGCTCTAACTTCCCTGCTCCATTGAAAGGGTTTTAAGATTAGATCAAATTTGTATGCCTTATATTAGAATTTAATGTCTGTTGTTGGTTGGATCCTGGAGTTTTCCCTTCTTTGCTTTTAGGGGCTAGCGCTCTATTGGTTTTCATATGGTGTTGTTTTTGTCAGCTGCTCATTTTTTGTTTTGGTGGCTGCTTGTCTCTCTCTAGGTTTGTGTTTCCCAATTTTCTCAGGTTCTGTAATATTATTTTGATTATTTTTAGAGGTGTTTGTGTGGCCTTGTCCTGCTGTTTCCCTTGTTCTACTAGTATGTGGTTCTATGTTTCTCGGTGTTGTTGATTTTTTTCCTTGTCTATTAGGGAGGTTTTTTCTTTCTTGAGATTTTTCTTTGGTGTCTGGTAGGGTTCTTATGAAGCTTGATTTGTGTCCTTGCCACCTATATACTTGGTGGGGCCTATATTGGAGGGTGTCTTTGTGTTCTTCTCTGACTCAATTATTTTTTGGGCTCTGATGATTGGGGTTCTATTATTATGCTAGCGGGGGTTTGGCTTTGCTTGGTTGTTTCTTTTTCCTGGCCTTGGTGCTTTCTAGTGTTGTGTGGTTGGGGATTTCTCTATTGTGGAATATGGGTGGTTTTTTTCCTGGATGTTTTGATTTTTGTTTCTTTGTTGGTCTGATTGGGGGTTTCTTTTACTATTATGTGTTGGGAGCTTTGTTGCTCATTCTTGTTTGTATTTCTGGTTATTAATTCTGAAGCTTATTGTCACTTCATTCTTTAGCTTGGGGGTCTTCTAGTGTGGTGGTTGTTTTCCTACCTGTGAGTTGGTGTTGGCTCTACTTATTTCTCCTCTGGGTGAGGTGGTTGTTAAGTGGTTTCAGTCATTTGTTAGATTCTAATTGGTTTGCCTTTTAATTTCTAAAATAGAGAAACATAAAAATTGAGGTGAACTAAGATTCCAATTGGATTCAAATTACTTCAATAATGATTATGAACATGCTCAAACCATTTCTAGAGGTCTACAAGGTTATTTAAAACAAGGTGCCATGTTGAGTGGCATGGTCAAGTCGGCTAAGCTGTTTGGCAAATCTGTCAAAAGGGGGAAAGGTAGATCTCTAGCCAAAATTCTCAATATGAAAGTGGTGACTAAGATGGAATATTTGGGAGTTAAGATTGCACTAAGAAGATTGGTTAAAGTTGATTTTAACAATCTCATTGTGAAAATTGTAGGTAGAATGAATCTTTGGGGTTCAAAATTTATTTCACTTGTAGGAAGAATTACCTTAATCAATGCTTTAGTTCTCTCACTACCTATTTACCTTTCTAATCATTCATTGATTCCCTTGGGGGTTTTGAATGAATTTGAGAAAATGTGCAGAAATTTTATTTGGAATAAGAGGGATGGAAGCTTTGGAATTCACTATGTTGCTTGGAACATCTTGTGTAAGCCGAAGAACAGAGGAGGTCGTGGTTTACAGTCACTAGTGGAGAAAATGGGGCCTCTGAGGTCTAAATTTGCTCTTAACTTTATTAAAAATCCAAGCTCTCTTCTTAATAGAGTTTTAAGGTCCAAGTATGGTAATGATTTATGGAATGCAGTAAGAAAAAGTTGCTATTCTTCAACTTGGAAAATTATTATGAATGGAGCAAAATTTTTGCATCCAATCATGAGATGGAGAATCTTTAATGGTGAGAATGTGGATACCTTTAAAGATACTTTGAT
Organism: Dendrobium nobile; assembly: GCA_022539455.1. Taxonomy (NCBI): domain Eukaryota; kingdom Viridiplantae; phylum Streptophyta; class Magnoliopsida; order Asparagales; family Orchidaceae; genus Dendrobium; species Dendrobium nobile. The sequence goes on from CM039733.1 coordinate 49,214,662, forward strand.
CCTTGATAAGACCATTGATAAGTGGCCTACCTTTGTAGCTATTTCAAGTACTAATTTCCATCATATATCGGCTTTTATCTCTGATGGAAAGTGGGACATGAACAAGTTAAAACTCTGTTTTGGATAGCAGTTGATTGAGACAATTATTTCAGTTCCTATTTATACAGAAATAGGTGAAGATCAGTTGGATTTTTCAAGTAAATTTTTTGGGAAGTCTGTAGCAGCTATTGCCTATGAGAAAAAATTTCAAGATGATAGGGAAGATGAGACTTGGAGATGGAGGAAGAAACTTAAGCTAAGGCCAAAGATTGGCGTCTGTGTAGGAATGTTATTCTAACTTTTGGTTTCTTGTTGTATAGGAGAATGGCTGAGTTTGGAGGATGTCCGAGAGGATTTGCGGGGGTGGAAAATGTTAGAGCATGTGGTTGTACAATGTTATATGGTTAGAAGAGTATTAAAACTGCTTGCTGCTTGGAATTTTCTGATTCCACTGTATAATTCTCTAGATGATTACTATCGGTTATTGAGTAAGCTTGCTGATTTGAATATGTTCCTTGGAAATTTATTTTGTTCAGTGGTATTCTTTTGTTGGAAAAGCAAAAATAATGTTGATCATGGAGGTTCGGAAGACATTTGTTCTATCATTGCTACAAATTCTATTATCCAAGCTATAACTTCTTTTGATACTATGTCTGATTCGGGATAATTGGGATATTAATTAGTTGTATAAGCTATCTCAATCTTATTGGCATCCTTCTCCTCCTGGTTGGATCAAGTTGAATGTTGATGCTTCGGTGCTCTCTAACAACAAAGCCGACATAGGAGGAGTTTTCAGGGATCGCAAAGGTCACTTTTTAGCTGCTTATGGTTATGCCTGTCTTCATTGGGATTGCTCTCAGGTGGAGTTTTTAGCCATTCTGGCTTTGAGAGATTACATTCAAGAGTGGATGCTTGAGGCAAAAGGCTTAGTGATTGAGGGTGATAAATCTAATGTCATCAAAATCTTTAAAAATTTATTGAGGATGTCGTTTATTGATGAAGAATTTCTAAAGCCAAAGGATTTAGATTTTCTTTCTAAATTTAAGAAACTTATTTTCTCTAATTCTAAGAGAGAATGTAATAAGTTAGCTGATTTATGCGCTAACTATGCTCTTATTTCATCCTTTTATTGGGATGATGTCTCTAGGAATAATGTTCCTCCTTCCTTTCTAGCTTTGTTAAAGGAGGAATCTTCTTGTAAGTAATGTTGTGAATAAAATTGCTTATTGCATTTAAAAAAAAACCATATATATTTCAACTTTCTTCATTTTTAATAGAATTTTTTGGTATTTTATTCAATGTTTTTGTATTCAATTTTTGTGTATTTTATATACATGATAGCGTACAAATAAGAAAATATCATATTAACATGAAGATTTAATACTCCTTTTGCTATGATTGAATGCTAATAGAGAAAACTGTACCATCTCAAAGATATACATGGTATTTTGTAATTGATTTAAAGGAAAAATGACATCTTTAAAAACTATCATTTTTATAATCAAATACAATGAATAGAATAAAATATAATAATACTTTTGTAATAATACTTTTTGATTTAAATATTTGTTAAACTTTCTTGATTTCAATGTTTTAAGGAAACATTTAGAATTTTAGAATTTTTCATAAGGTGATTATTTCAAGTTTAAGAATTTGTTTTTAGAGTCAAAGGATGAGAGAAATGGAATCCTATGAATCTAAGAAACATATATTATAGCATATCATATTGTTGGGCTTTAATGTTTTAAGAATGAATTTATTTTATTTAAGTTAAAATATTATTAAATAATTAAGATTATATTAAAGGAGGATGACGTAAATCACTATAGGAATTTGGATCAAACCTAGTCTAACAAAATGTATGAAGGTATAGTATGGGTTTATATCATTCAATATTTTAAGTGTTTATAGAATACCAAACACTACTAGTCTTACATTTTTTTCAAGTGGAATGCAAGCTAAACACCACCAAGAATTTGAAAAAAAAAATGATTTCTATCTTTTTCAAAGGTTAGATAGGTAGGCTATTATTTAATTTTGGAATTGGGATTGACATCTAAGAAGATCTTAATTAGTCCTAAAATTATGTGGGATATTTATTTACTAATGGATAAATGCACTTTAATTTTATTTTTAAATTTGTTTATAATGAAATGCATGCTAGTTGATTTATTCAAAATCAAGATGCCTTGAACTTTTAAAAGGTTTACAAAATAGGTTTTTGCCAGAAAGAGAAGGCCTCTACTAAGATAAGGAAAGCACCCTAACAAGTTGGGAGGCTTATCTTAACCCACAAGATTGAAGCTACCTAGGTAAGGTATTGAAGTAAAATATGCAATGTACAAGAACAAAATGTGGAGTCATAATCTAAAGCTTTTTTTTCTATTTTATTTAAGACTAAATTTTATTTTGTTATTAATATTAGAAAACATTTTTCTAGATGTGTCTATTTAAAATACAAGCAAAATCACATGTAAGTAATAAACCTAAATAAGTTGAAAATTTCTATGCACAAAATATTCACCTAACCACCATAACAAACAAATTAAATAAAGAGATAAAGAAATAATGTCAAAAGTCCAAATGTGGTAAGTGCCACATTGACAAAATACTTATGGTGTTATGAAAGCACTTATGTCATAGTGTTAAGTGTAAATTTTGTGCTCTTTATTATATTTAAATTCAGTAAAAATGTGTTGTTTAGTTGTATTTGTGCAAAAAATCTTAGGGAAAGAAAACAATTCATGTTTGTTAAACAAAAGTTGTAGCACCCATAATTATAAATCCGCAACATTATCATCCACAACGCCCCATATCCTTATTCAAACATTTCAGCACCAATCACTTTATAATTTTAAAAAGATCAACATCCTGGGGGATCCAACGTTAGCATCCTTGCACCAAAAAATAGCACCTTAGCACTCAAGTATCGAAAAATTGATCTCCAAAGCACTAAGCTTTACTATACAATTGTGCCTGATTATACAATCAACCACCGCAACACTTAACTTTTACTACATCGAAGTGGAGAAGCTACCATACTAAGGAACTATATATATTCAGTCAATATTCATGCTAGTTCAGTCAGTAGATGTGCCAAGTCAGCACAATGTCGTAATAGAGAAAACTTAATAGCACTGATCTACTAGTTCATTAAATAATGCCATAATGCCATAATTTTGAGCATCGTGGTGCCTAAGGCCATTTCGGTAAAAACTAAAAATAGCTTTTTTCATATTTTATTTAAGATTTTTGTCACTTATAGTAGAGTTCTGTAATATTTAATGTAGTTCTTTAGTGTCCTCTTAGATTAAAGTCTAAGGGGGGATAAAGAAGTGTAAGATTCTTTCATTAGAAATCTTAGATTATCTTGTGTAAGCAATCCTAAAATTGAAGGAGTGAGAAGTTCATTTGTACTATCCTAGAGAATTTTCTTCTTATTGTTTCTCTTGTTTCTTTTCATTTATGATTGAGATGAAGATCTATTTGCTTTCTATCTTGATCATATCTAGCTAATTTATGAGTTTAGGGAAAATTTAGTTAACACATTATACATACTAATGTAAACTGTTATGCCATGAATGGAATTATGGATGTTTTTTATATCAAGTATTCTTAATTTAATTCATATAATGTTGATATGTGTTGTTAATATCTAGTAAGATATATTTCCTCGATGGCTGAATATTTAAATAAATATTAGTATTGGAATGGAATGTTAGCATGCTTAGACATAAGATGTTAAACTTTTTAGGTTATATAGAGACATTAGAATTGTAGGAAGGCCATAAACCTCCTTTTTCCACCCATACAAGATCAATAGAGATTTAGGAATGCTTTTTTTCTGATCCATATTAATATAAAAAAAAACATTAGGAAAGCATTCATATTTTATATACCTAACTTAAAAATATTTTAATTATATAGTATCTTATTTATCTTTTTACTTTTTCACCATAAGTGGTAGAATCCAAACCCTTAATTTTTGTTGAGTAGGATAAACCTTGCTTAAATAGTAAACAATACTAATTTGATTAGAATCTTGTAGAACATTTCCTTGTGGAATTTGTTTTGGGGAATGGGGGTATCTACCCCCTGCCACTCCAAAGAGAGTGCTTGGGGCGTAACTAGTATAACATCAGGGCCATTTTAGACCTCTTAGGGAGTATGCAATCCTATAGTAGATGGAATCAACCAGAGTATTAATAGAATTACTATACATGCTAATAAATTTGAGCTAAAACCTAACATAATTAAGATGGTTCAAAATTCCTTTTTTGGGGGAAGTCATATTGAGGATCCCAACTTACACTTAGCTAGCTTCTTAGACATTTAAGCAGCATTTAAGTATAATGATGTCAATGATGATGCTTTTAAGTTTCTATTATTTTTATTTTCTCTAAGAGAAAAAACTGAGATGTGGTCGAATTCGTTGTCCCTAGGCTCTATAACTACATGGAATGGGTTGGCATAAAAATTCCTAGCAAAATATTTCCCACCTTTAAAAATTATCAAGCTTAGGAATTATATCATATCTTTTTCGCTAGTTTGAAGGATAATCATTTTATGAATGTTGGAAGAGATTTAAGGAAATGCCCTCACTATGTTTTACATGATTGGTTGGTTATTCTGACCTTTTATAATGGACTAGTATGATCCATTAAGTTGATAATAGATGTATCAACTGGAGAGTCTTTAAAGTTTAAGCCATTTGAGTAAGCCATTAAATTAAAATAGGAAATACTATAAAAATTTTCCAGTAATCTTTAGATAGGGTAAATTTAAGAGAGTAACAGATGTTTATGAATTTGATGCTTTATCCATTTGACTACTCAAGTAGCTATATATTTTAAGAAATTTGATACTTTTAGAGTAAGTTCTAGAGTATGAATTACATTCTATTAGTGATAGTAATACTCAAGAAATAGAGGGTCTAAATTTGATTGGAAGATAAAAAAATCCCAATTTTAATACATATAGTTCAGGTTGGAGGAACCACCCAAATTTTAGATGGTCTGATAAAAATATTGGTTGTTATAATCAAAAGAATACAGGTCAATGTAATCAAGGAAGAAATTTAAATAATCCTCAACAACCTGCATTAAACCCTAAACCATCTTATCTCCAATGTTTGAATCAAAATAGTTAGTTTAGAGATAGGAGGACTCCTATGGAAGAGGTTGTGATTAAGTTAGGCACCCATTGATAAGAGAAGACTTATATCTCTAAAAGCTAAGAAAATATAAGGGATAATTATAGTGAATAAACAGTTAATCCTTAAGAGAGGCTTTCAAAACACATATGGGAAAGTGGAACAAATAAAAGTGAATTAGGGTTGGGAACTATTGTGTGAGGAACCCCATCCTACTTTGGTAAATGTGGTGAGAGAATTTGTTGATAATGGACAATCAGTGTTCTTTAAGAGGTATGTGGGTACTATTTTATATTGTAACCATTAAACATCTTTACAAGCTAAAATTTTTTTAGTTTGACTAGTTCAATCCTTTTTATATCCTATGATCTTGATGAGATTTTGAGAGGACTTTGTTGACCCCATAGTGGGGCTATTTAGAAAAATAGAGAATAAAATTATAAATTTTCATACAACTTACTAAAATAAACTAACAAAAGCTTGGAATTTTTTTATCTCTCCCCATTTATTACCTAGAAAAATCATTAGTGAGGTAACCAGAGACAGTGTTCTACTTAACTATGCTATTCGAGTTGGTTACACTATTGATGTGGGAAAGCTTATTTGCCCTTCTTTGAATAACATTATCAAGGGGTACTACTTTTGTGGGCTTGGGGAAGCCTTCGTATATCTAAGCTTTATGAATAGATGCTAGTGTTTTGGGTGACCCAAGTGAGGAACAACTTTTTCCTATTTTATCTCTCAATAAAAATTTTTAGAGTTTTAAAAAAACTTAATAAAGATGAGGAGGCTGGCCCTAATGTAGCTCATTTGGCTAGTAGGCCCAGCACCAACTGTAAAAAGTTTTTTAGGGCTCCAAAGTCTCTATGTGAGAAAGTGGTTGATCTAAGGGGTCATATGGATAGTTTGATTGATTTCTACAAGAAATGGAAGGTTCATTACTTTGGTATAAATGATTATTATTATCACTATATAGTTGAGTTTAATAAAGTTTTTGTGGTGATGTTTAAGAGGAGCTCTTTTGTTAAAATCCAAATCAATTGGATTTCTCTAAAACTCCAATAACCAGTCCTTTGTGTGGTGTAGAAGTGAAGTTGATGTGGAGGAGGAGGAAGAAGAATCTTGGTGGTTGTTGGTTGGTGTTTTTTTTTTTTTTTTGTTAGTAGGCTAGTGGGTGATTGTTTATTTTGATATTGTTGGTTGTATCGTTTCAATTTTTTTTTAACTTATTTTTTAGCATACTTGGGGAAATCCTTAAGATTGTTATTATTATGATATGGCTATGAGTGCCATTACGTTGTAATGATGAGAGCAAAGACTGTAGATTCTGAGTGGAGTATTACATTGCCTATAAGCTTTTTATCATTTCAATAAAAATACAGGTTATCTTCTTATGTTTTCTTATATTTGATTTCTATATTTAACATTATTTTGTTATGTTATTTACATTTAATTTAAATTACCGCATATGCTTAATTGTTGTAAATTTTCCTATACAAAGCACTTTCACTCTGAATGCTTATTTAGCCAAAAAAAAGTTATTAAAATTTATTCAAAATTAATGATAATTATAAAACCCAAGATATAAATTTGAATGAACAAAGCAAATTAATTCATAGTTTGGAAAGCATAATAATTTACTAAGGAAGTTTATTTAAGTCATTGACTTTTCTTCAACTTAGAAGCTAAACACTCTTCCACTGACTACTAAATTGATGACTGGATAATTGAGTTTAGGGAAAATAAGTGTGTAAAATAAACTATGAAGATCATTATAAACCTAACTATGAAATTAGCATTCTTACTAAAGCCTTACATCAATTTATTTAGGATTACTTGAGGGATGAAGTCTAAACTGATATTCAAAATCATTAATATGTACTAAATTAATGAAAAAATGAAAAATGTGAAAAATTAAAATAGAAAGTTTAAAAAGGAAATAGTTGAGGGCATTTAAAAATTGGAATATACTAAATATACAATTTAAAAGCATCAAAATACCTAAATCAAATTGGATAAGGTAAGTGATCTAATACATATGATGGTACACAAATGAAATTGTTATTTAACAATAAGAACAACTAATCTCTAAATGATTTATAATTTACTTTTAAAATCTAAAATCAAAGCCTTCACATACACTCAAATTGGATAAACTCAATTCGAGCAATAAAAGGATGATTAAATAGGCAAATTTTTTAGAATTTTTCAAATTGGTATTAAACTTTGATCATTCCAAATTATTTCTTAATGTGATGTATTATCTTATATTTTACTAATTTTAAGTTATCTTTTTTTTATTTTAGATATTAAATTAATCAATAGGTGATTACACCATTGTTTAAGGAAAAATAAATGTTTAAGTTAGAGGGAATTTTTTTAAGTATAATTTTTTTGTAAATAAATTAAGTGAAGACATTTTTTAATTATTTTTGTAGAAAATCTTAGGAATTGGAAAAACATCATAAGTTCTAAACCTGCATCATAGTGGGCATTGTTACAATGCAACAATATCATCACCCATGATGCCCCAGCACCTTATTCAAACATTGCAACACTAGATGCTTCAAAAGTTTTGGAAGATTAATGCCATGGTGGAGCAAATGTTAGCACTACAACACTTTACAGTGCCATTATGCTAGAAAATATCCAGGTGGATTTTTTTTTTTATTTCTTATGTATTCAATCCTACCATTGGAGAAAGGAGTAAGGATAAGTTCGTTTTCTAATATCTAGGTGATTTTTAATTTATTTCTCCAGTACCTTTCTCTATGATTACAATGAAGATGTGTTTTCTTTTACTCTTTATCATCTCTGGCTATTTTATGATTTTTGGGATAACGTAGTAAAAATATTAAAAGTACAAGTGTAGATTCTTATGCCTTGAATGATATTATGGATGTTTTAAATATCTTCCTTTCTTATTTTAATGCATATAATGGTCATATGTGATGTTAATATCTAGTGTGATATATTGCCTTCATGGAAGAATATTGGAACAAATATGTGAATTGGAATGGAATGTTGGCATGACTAAATATACGATGTTAAATATTCTAGGTTCTATGGAGATATTAGAATTGTTGGATGGCCATAAACCTCCATTTTCACCCCTACAAGCTCAACAGAGATCTAAGGATGCATATGTTTTGATCCAGATTGATATTTAAGTGTCTCAATAGGAAAATTTTATTTTTTTGCACACATTAATCCAAAAAAATTTAAATATATGGTATAACATTTATCATTTTTCTTTTTATTTGTAAGTGGCAAAATCCAAACCCTTATTTTTTCATTGACTTGGATAATCCTTGCATCTTTAGTAGCTAGTATTAGTTTGAATATAACCTAGGAGAATACTTACTCATGGGGTCAAAAATCTCTCAATCACTTTATTACTTGATCGACATGTATACTTATATATCAAATGGGTAATTCATATCAAAGAATGCCTAACTATATTCATAATCATACATACACAATTCACCGGTGTAACAAATGAAAACACAAGCTCTCAGCCCATACATCACATGGTTAAGTAATATTAAAATCAATAGAATATCATCCAATAGTGATTTTAATGTTCTCTTTAGAAAAGCTAATTACTAATATTTTGAATCACAAAATTTATCTTGCCAAAGATTATTGAATCATAAACTACTATGCATAACTTAAATTTTCCATAAGTTTTTATTATTTGCAAAAATTATGAGAATTTCCAAACTTTAGGCTGCAATAAAATTACTATGAATAAGAGGATTTTTAATTTTTCATCTTTATCCAGTTTTTCAAAATTCTAGTTATATTGTATTTATGTTTCTCCTTAGTGATTAAAAGATTAAAAAAACATATGTCAACATCATTTTAAATTCTTGTTTAATGTCTCACTAATTTTTCCACTATTCCTTCATTAAGGATGTTGATCAAACTATATTTTAAATTGCATGTGGCCAATAATACAACTAAAGTAAGTAGTAGGAAACATGAAATAACACTTATAGTTTAAATTAATAGACCTAATTTTTAGAACACAAAATTTTATTTCGTAATAAGTTTTCAAAAAAGTGTAACCACTAAGATACATGTTGATAACACAAACATAACTTTCAATTGTATTGAAAGGAGAAAAATATAAGAGTATGATTAAAAAGACAAAATAAGAGTTCGCTCAAGCAAATAAGAACTCATCCAAAGTAAATTGATTGCCTCTCCCTCTCTCTACACTAAAAGAATGAGAAATATACTACAAAGAAAAAAAGTCTCCCAATACATGTTAGCTTCTTATTTTTACTCTTTTTTCAAAATAATTGATTTAACATCTTCGCACTAATTATGTAGTGTTACTGCTCTCTAAAATAAACAAATGCTTCGAAACAGATTTGGTACTGCATTATGGTGCTTTGACTAATTTGACATACAATTCTAGGATGATAACTGAATTAACTACTATGTTGTGATACTCATGTGATTCAGTTTAGTGGCACTGTGGGTGGCCATTTTCAACTATGGTGCTGAAGACCTCTAGCACTGTAACACATTTCTCTCAATCTTAATCTTTTTTTAGTGATATTGCATTGCTCATGGAATTCTTTTTAAGACTTACAAGTTTAACTCATTCATGCTTAGAGAAAGTGTTTAGGTGTTTCTCTCTCTATAATTTATGACCTAGCATATGACACTCTAAGCTATGGCACCATTGTTCTGCTTCAATATTAGCTCAATTGTTGCATCTTTTTAGTTTTTTTCCTGCATGAAATAATAATATGAAGCATTTTTCTTGCAAAATAGGAAAATTAATATATAGTAATTTTCAAATTATCAAAATCTCCGAAACATAAATTATTACTTATCCTCAAGTAATTCACATGCACTTTAATTTTGAATAATCTTATTTTCTTGGAATGAAATGTTTTGAATTTTAAAGCTTAAGAAAATATTAATTATTAGATTATAAAATACATTTATTTTTAATAAATTCATTAATACATACAAGAATTAATAAATATTTATTTAAGCTAATATTCCCTTTAAATTCAACTCCTAAATGTGTGTGTGAAAGTTTTTACTATCTTACCTAGTTTAGGGGAACTTGGAATTTATTTAATTTTCTAGTTATAACATAAGTTTTTGTATGTTCCATGAATTGTGTAATTTCCCTTAGGGTAATTCCAAGTTAGATCATTTACTTGGAGCCATAATTTTAGGAACCATTTTGTGATATTTTAGTGCTTAGATTTTAACTTTGTTTCCTTCTCCTTTTAATTTTAATTTCTTTCTTGTTTTCTTTTTACATATTTTATCTGAGTACTTATTAATGATTTTGAAAACCTATTATTCTTTCCCCTTGTGCAACTATGTTATCACTACTTAAGGTTAATCAAAGGACTTAGCTTTCCCACAAGTACATACTTATAATTTCCTTCAAATCAATCTAAATAATTCATTCTAATTAATCCTATAATAAATTCATCCTAGAAGAACTAGTAAAGTGCTTATGTTCTTTTGAGTAATATTTGTTTAGGATATGCTTGTTTTTATGAAGTTAATAGTTGTTATACATGTTGCTTAATTTTGTTATTTTCTACTTTTTGAATTATTAAGCACATAAGTTATTAATTTTGTCTTGATTTTTAATTCTAAATTTACCTTCGAAGTAAATATAAGATAATGATTATTGAATATCTAAAAGTGTAATTGAAAACATTCAAGGAAAATAATAAAATTAAGCTAACAAAATAGAACAAAACATAATTTCATTTCCTCCCCTCCACCCCCCCCCCCCCCCCCCCCCCCCCCCCCCCCTCCCCGAGGCATAAACTTATTAAGGAAAATAATAAAATTAAGCTAACAAAATATATCATAACATAATTTCATTTCCTCCTCCCCCACCCCCATAAACTTGCATATAAAAAAAATTCAAAAAAAAAAATATAAAGGAACTCCACTTCCCTATTCCACCTTCTATCCTTCTTCTTCCTCCTATTCCACTCCATATTCTTCTACTGCTTCTCATGAACCAGACCTTTTATAGGGTTCAAGGACATAGGCTGTAGAGAAAATAATTTTTTGGACTAGTAAATATTTAGTAGTTCATAAACATGCCAAACAATGCTACATTAAAGTCCATAGTATACTGATATTACCTCTTTTGTTGGTTCATAAAATAGTCCTTTATGTGGCTCATTCCCTACTATTTAAAATCCATATATGTGAAGAAAATCCCTTAAATACCATGAAATCAACCTCATGGGGTCCTCCATGGTCTACCTTAGCTACCTTGACCCATTTTAAATAGTAAACATAGTCAAAAATCCCAAAAAAAGAAAAAAAAAATGGTTAACTCGCCTAAAGTTTGTATTTCCCTCCATGCCTTCCCACGTGGCATGTTCAAATTCACTACAGAACCTTAATAAATGACCCTTGAACCCATCGCATTGCTTGGGTTGGCTTCCACTTGACCCAATGTTCCCCACTAGTGAGAATAACCCCATGTCATTTTCTCTTGTACATAGCCACATCCTTGGCCATGAATTGTCCCCTAATAACTTATTCCACATGGAAATCATCCATTATAGCTCTCTAATGAATCCTAATCATTAGATTAGCTTTGGGAGCTTAGATTATGGAAAATCAAGACAACTAAGACATTCTTTCATATGAATATTATTCTCAAGCCAGGGCTCCCAAAAGATTTTGTGTTATGTTTTGGCCTTCTTTATGCTCCTCTTTAATTAGCCAGCATTTTACTAGTGTTTAGATCCTGCCACTAGTGAGAAGTCCATCTCAACCTTTCATACTCCTTAACCAGATGTTCTCATGTCTCTACCCCTTCTTCAAACTTATGTTAGAGGAATCAAGGAAGAGAACTAGGGGTTAAAATATCTCTAAGAAGCTTCTTATCAAGTTATTTGTAAAATCATAGAGTTGTATCTAGGATTTGAAATAAGTTTTCAAACACTTCATATAAAGACTTTAAAGTTATCCACTACTCTTCACCAAGTCATTCTGAACCTCTACCTAGAGCTTTAGGCTAAAAGGTTCACCATGTATTGAGTTTAAAAGCTTTTTCTAAGTTTGGGTTTTTTTGCTCATATGCATTAGGAAGAGTAAATTATATCCCTTGGATTTCTCTAGTTCAAAATGAGATGCTGTGATTTTATCATTTTGTCCCTTTATTTGAATTGAGATTTTGACCAAAGGATAGATACACAATCGTCTAACTAAATCTGAGCTGATTATCCAAACTAAGCAGTGCCTGATGGTTCCTCAAGATGCTAATGGAGTTAAGTAAACCAGCTCAACTGGCCACCACCTTCCACTTGTTCTAATCCCATGTTGCCACTTGTAAAGGTTGCCACATCAAAACCACCATTTTATAAACCATATTAAATCAATTATAAATCACTTTTAAAAGTTAAAACTTTAATACATCATTTAAATTTAACCACTAAATAATTTTTCAGGATCACGTGTTCTATGGAACCAGAATGATGAGTACATTAATTTAAAATTAATTTCATAGTATGCTGACTAATGTATTGGCAGTATTTCATGCTTGAAGGCCCACTACTTTTTAATTACTATTCCCTAACCACTAGTCATTTTGGTGTGTTTTTTAATGGGGTGAATAAGGGCATGTTACCTACATCCGCTATATTTTTATAGGCTTGGTGATAACCCTAAGTCCTATAATTAAATTTCAAAGTTATGGTGAAAGTATTAGATGCCTTAAGAGGGGGGGGGGGTGAATTGGAAATTTTTGAAATAAAGTAACAATCCTAAACAGGAGTTTTAATTTTTTTTATTTTTTAATTTTAAATAAAAACATAACTTGATGCATAAGTGAATGATTAAAACATGATTGTACGTAAGTGGTAAAATTTTAATCACATCATAAAGATCTAGAAAAGACTTATCACTAAGCAGTTATAACAAAAGAAAAATGGAAAACATAAGTAAAGTGCAGTAAACAAAAAAAACACACTAGAAGATTTGTAATGGTTCGGTCACTTGACTTACGTCCACTCCCTAGAGTCCTCCACTCTGGAAATTTTACTACTCAAAAGTAATTCTTCTTTTCCCCCACAACAAGGCGGAGAAGCCTTTACAAAACCTCACTTTCACCTTCCCGGTGTGGCGGAGTACCAAGCGCTATGTCACCCTCCATGTGACGGCAGTGAACCTTCTCATTTTTCTCCCTCCTGGAAATGGAAGAGTACCTTAGAGGACACATACCTTGAAGGATCTCCCCCTTAGAAAGCTTCCCACAAGATCTTCTTGGACCATAGTTTTATTTATTCAGATAAAATAATAGTTTTATTTATTCAGATAAAATACTTACATAAAGACACTAAAGGATGCTTTACTAGAGATATAATAAAATAGAATTTACATACTATTTGTGGAATTCTAACTCAGTCAAATGATGTTAATTGTGGAATATTTGTGTGTAAATACATGGAGAAAGTCGTTCTATAAAGCAAAGAGGACTGGTCTTCTTATAAAGATTGACAAAAGTATATGTCAAAATTTAGGATAGAGTTAGCTTCTTTTCTTTTTCCTATTATGAAGAAGTAAAATTGTAAAAAACATAGAAAATTTTATACATGAGTTGTAAATCTGAATATTTTAGTATTTAAATGTTAATATAAAGTTTTTGTTTGTTTTGTAACTTTTGTATATGTGTTATAAATCTGAACGTTTTAATATTTAAATGTTAATTTTGTACATTGTTTTATAAATCTTGAAAGCGCGCTGAAAGTGCAACAAAAGCCCACTGAAAATGCAACCAAAGTGCAACAAAAGCGCAACCAATGCGCACCTAAAACGCAACAAAAGCTCAAGTAAAGCACAAACAAAAAACATCCGAAGCTCATCCAAAGCTCAAAGTTAAATAATCCTTGTTGAAAGCTGTTGACCACTTTCTCCTTATCTTATAAAGATCCTGCAACCATTCATGGTTATGAAGGTTCTCTTTCTTGATCATTTCAGCCTATGCCTCCTAAAACACTTCCTTAAAATCACACCTCATCATACACTTATAGAAGAGTCCTTTGGCTTTATTGTTTCTATTAAAGATAGATACTTTTGATGGAATCTTTTTAAAAATATGTCATTGACATAATCTATGACGAGTGTGAGGTAATGCATCTTTTATGGCCCTGACCATATCTTGGTCCTGATCAGTGAATATTGTTGTTGGATATTTATTACCCATTATTCGTATAAATGTTTTAAACAATCATGTAAAACTTTCAATTGTTTCTTCTGACAAAAAAACAACCCCTAACAAAATATTCTTCCAATGATTGTTAAAACTAATAAATGGTGCACATACAAAATTATACTTGTTGAGCCTATAACTAGTATAAAAAATCAACACATCTCCAAAACATTCATAATCTATTCTGCCTCTTCCATCAACCAAAAAAAATTAAAAATCTATATGCTCATCATTTTAAATATCTCATGCAAACATGGGGTCCTCAACTTGTTGATCTTTAAATAATTGAATCAAAGAATTAGTGTCACCAAATTCAATCTTTGCCCTTTTCTTCTTTTGAATAAAATTATAGGCATCCCTCTTAGAGAATCCAACATTCTCATATCCTCCAACTTCCTTTATAAGATAGGCATATGCATCAACGGTTTTAATCCCTGCATCTATCATTGATTTTAGGATGGAAGCTTTTTCTTCAACAACATTCTTACATGATCTCAGAATGAGTTAGTTGGCTAGGCTAGCCAATTCATAGTTGTGGGATTCAATAAATCTTTTGACATGCCAGTAATCATCTTCATCAACTACAAACCTCATCATTAATGGACAACTAGTTATAACATCTGGTTTAGTAAATCTTTTTTTTTTTTTGAATTAAGATCAATAATTTTCTTGAAACCAACTTTTCATAGAATTTGGCCAGAAACTATGATGATCCTTCCAGACGCTAAAGCAATTATCATGGGCATAAGTATAATAACATTCATATGCTTCTCTCTCATCTTTATAAACAGCCTGAAATGATAAGAAAAGATTAAAAAGCACAACTAAAGTGTAACTAAAGTGCAACTAAAGCACAAATAAAGCGTAACTAAAACACAACTAAAATGCAACTAAATCGTAATTAAAGCACAACTAAAGTGCAGATAAAGCGCAACGAATGCGTATATTACTTTTACATAAAGTGCAAGAACTGTTCATCATCTTTTTCTTTACAAATCCTAAAAATAATGATGTTATTCTTCATAAAAACACTGATGAAAGCTAAACAATAACATCTAAGAGCTTTTTCATTTTTCTGCCTAAAAATGATGTTCTTCTTCCTAAAAATACTAATGAAAGCTAAACAACATCTAAGATCCCAAGCCTCTAATAAGCTGAAACCTATGCCCTTTTCTACACAACACTGCTTTATTTATAACTTTTTAGCTCATTTTTCCATAATACAACTTGCGATGAGATTGAAACTTACCGATATGTTGAAACTTAAGGAAGTTATAGCTAAGTTAGCTTCTGATTCATGCATCCCTTCCGATTTATACACCCCTTCCACCTCTCTCTTCCGTCAGCATTCTATCTCTTTTCTGTAATTTTCTAGTCCGTTTTTTCTTATAAAGCAATTAACATTTAGATCTTTCATGGGTTTCTAAAATAGCGACAAAGTTTAAAATGAAAATAAAGTGGACCAGGTCGGGTCGGGCTGAATTATATTAAAGCAAAATGATTATATTAAAAAAATGACATATGTATTTAGCCAGATGTCAACATTCTATTGGTGTCCAAACACAGAGATAGGTTTGATGATTAGACCTAATAATTTGTTATTTTCAAGAGCGTTGGAGTGAGAAATCATGGGAATAATCTAGCTCACGGGGTGGGGACCTTAGCAAGAGTTCTCTGACCATAATTTTCCTTACAGAGAGCACAGACGCGGAAGATGTTTGACCGCGGTAGAGGAGGAGAGCTTGCGGGGAGAGCACATTAGAAAGAAAGGACTTCGCCGAAGAGAGGTTTCAACTAAAAGAGATGGAGTGAGGTGTGGGAGAGATGGCATGATAGATTAGAGGTTAACCGCTATTTTGGGTGGTAGAAATAAAATAATAGAATTTTAGATGTTAGGTATGTAATATACATTATAAATCCAAGGGGTGTGAATTTCGGGTCACGGGTCGGGTTCGGGTCAAACTCGAAACTGACCCAATACTATTCGGGTTTGGGTCAACCCCACCCATTTTTGCAGACTGGTCGATTTTCCGGACTCGAACCCGACCCGCTTTTGGTTCGGCCCTTCGGCATTTTCCACATCGCCACACGCGATTCGGTCCTCCAACAGCAAGACACGGTAGCGGCTGCTGGCTGGGCAACACGATGGACAATGCGGGGCTGCGGGTAGATGACGATGTGACTCGTGCAGGCGGCGATGTAACTTGGGCTGTCGGGCAGGCGAAGCGCATCACGCGCGGACGCTAGACTTGACGTCTCGAGTCTCAACCCTCTATCTGAAGCGGCGAAGAGATTCGACGAGGACCACGCGATCATGCGGGCAGCCAAGGCATCCGGGGCGAGCAACACGGGGCAGCAGGCAACCGGGGCAGGCAATGCAGGGGCGGGGCAGTGGACAGACGGGGCACCCGTTTTTCGGGTCAACCCGAACCTGACCCGATTTTGCAAATGGGTTGATTTTTCGGACCCGAATCCGACCCAACCCAAATCCGAAATTTTTGGGCCGAGTTCGGATCGGATTTTCAGGTGGGGTCCAATATTGACAGGTCTAATAAATCCCCCTAAAAGAAAAAAGAAGAGCAAAATCTTAAGACCTTTTGGCATCGGCGCTCGCACAGGGCAAATTATTGCATCCGGTCACCGGAAGCGGAGATAAGTCCGGATATTAATAAAATATTATTTTAAATTAAGCGCGTCAAAAGCACAAATAAAGCGCAGGTAAAGCGTAGGTCAAAGAGCAGTCAAAAGTACAGATAAAACGTAATCAAAACACAACTAAAGCACAAATAAAAAACGATGACTTAGATAAATTTTTATTGAATTTCCAAACCTATATTTTCCGCTTCTTGTGACTGGATGCAATCATTTGCCCTTCCACAGCCACGCTTCCTTGGATCCTCCTTCGCCGAGGCCTAAGCGGAGCAAGTCTTTCTCCTTCAAGGGGCTATACGCTTCTTCAAGGGGCCATACGTTTCCTCGGGCCTTTAGTCGAGGAAGGGCATTTACAGGCCTCCGAACATGACCGAGGAGAACAGAATTTCGAACCCTAAGGTGTATGGTCGTCTCTTTCTACCTAACCCGTTTTCTTTCCCTCCTAATTTTTTAAGCTCAAATTCCATTTATTGGTCGTGCAGAAATCGTATCCCTTCTTTGCTATTTCGAATACTGACCAGCTCGGGCCAAGTTTTGGCTTCTTCGGGGCACCCCAGAAACCGCCTCCGCCTCTGCCTTCATGTGTCGAAGTTTCTCTCTTTGAGGTCATTTCGTGTTTCCTTAATACTTCCCATCTTCAATATCTTAGAAGTATAGAGACTTGAAGCTCGTTTTTTTTTCTTTTTTTAAATTTTATTTGCATTTTCCTAGTAGCCGGAATATGCCATTAAATCACATACAGAGTCCATTGTTGTCTGTGATGGGGATCGTAAGGTTACCCTTCTTAAGGTTAGTGCGTGTTTCAACATTTTGGGTAAGAAATTGCATAATTTGGTTAGATATACACCATGGAATTCCTGATTTTTATCATCTTTTTTGTATCTGCCAGGGAAGAGTTAGTACTTCTGATGTGTTTGGGGTTTCGAACTCTGATCTAGTACCAGGGAAGTACGAAGGTGACCTCTACCTTTTTATTGATAGATTTTCCTGCCATATCTGAGCTAACTGATTTCGGAAGCATAAGAAGTTAGTCTTTTATGGAACATAAAATTGGCTTTGTTTTTTTTGTTTTTTTGTTTTCGTTTTGATTTTAGGAGGTTTGAAGCTGTGGGAAGGTTCAATTGATTTGGTGAGGACTCTGCACGCTGAGATTGAAGAAGGGAGATTAACTGTTGAAGGCAAAAGGGTATTAGAGGTGAGCTTGTTTTTTTTTAGCTCTGTTGTGATTAACTTGTTCTATGACGATCATAGTTAAAATAAAAATAATTATGCTTCAGACCTTTGTGTTTATTTTCTGAACAGTCTCCCAGAGCATGAAATAAGTTTAAGTTTCTGTGTGATAACTTGACATGGAAGGCCAAGGAGAATTGCTGTTTCTATAATGCTACATTCTTAAAAATTGTTTTATGTTCAAATCTGTGATGCCCTCCTTGGTAAATTTACCTACATGGACTTGGTTTGAAATCTGTGTCATTTGTATGGTAAACTCGCATATGTTTTTTCAAGTATATAATAGGTAGGTAGTTGACGGGTCCTTTCAGATAGACTCATAAAGTGTGAGCCCACCACGGAGCTCACCCTAGGACCATAAGACCTAACACGGTAGGGGATTCTAAAGGGAATCTCGCCTCACGAATGAAAGTAAGAGTTCTCGTGGATCACTCCATCTGCCACTCATCACTATTCGTGATGGAGTGCCGCCAACTATGCTCGTCATCTTATTGCAAGGAATCCATTCAAGAGAGTTCCAACTCTCCCATTATTATCAGTCGACCATGGAGGTTGTAATCCTTGCAACCTAAACATACTCACCTCCTTATTTGAGGTGATTTGGAGATCCACCACAAGTCGCCGATGTCCTCGGGACATTAGCCATCCTCAACCCTCTCGATTTAACACTCACTAGTTGACTCACCCACACTTACGTCGACCTTCTGATGACCCGGTTAGGAGAGTAGATCTATTAGATTTGACTTATGTTAAGAGAGGTAGAGGTAGACCTAAAAATACTTTGTGAGAAAATATTAAAAATAACTTTTTTAATTAGATTTAAATGAGAATTTGACTCTTAACATGACACAATGGAGAAAAAATGATTTATTTAGTTGACCCCATGTAGTGGGACAAATTCTTGATGATGTTGTTGTTGTTGTTGTAGGGAACTCGCACTTTCCCTCTAGACTAAGTAATGAACTCGCCCATCCAATATGCTCTCATGACCTGGGTGCTTGGGGAACTCGCATAGGCGAGTTGGGCAATCGATAGGCTGCTAGTCATGCTATTTGCAACCCTTATTTGCAACCCTTGGGTGAGCAAAGATATGCTGTAATTTCATTCACAAGGTAGAATGACTCGACTCTATAATATTAGAGAGTGATTGACTGAGATAAGAACTTGCCTAGTTCTTACTCAGGTTCAAGTTAAAAATCAACACAGATTACTTCCTATAGCAGAGCCGAGACTCCTAGGCACAGAGACTTATATGAGAGCTAAAGCCTCTAACAAAAGGAATATATCCTCTTAAATAAGGTCATCTCTCTATTCTCTACCGAATTACTCTGTCGAGTTATTTACAAATTCTTGAGAAAGCTTAAAGAACTCGT
This sequence comes from Dendrobium nobile, assembly GCA_022539455.1. Classification (NCBI taxonomy): domain Eukaryota; kingdom Viridiplantae; phylum Streptophyta; class Magnoliopsida; order Asparagales; family Orchidaceae; genus Dendrobium; species Dendrobium nobile. Next base: position 49,234,331 of record CM039733.1, read on the forward strand.
CTCTTGGATATATATATATATATATATATATATATATATATATATATATATATATATATATATATATATATAAAGAAGAGAGGAAGAATCATGATGAATGGTAAAAAGAAACAAGAAAGCAAGTTCCTGCTATATATTCGCCAAAATATAACTCTTATTTAAAACAAGCATTTTACACTAACTCGCATTATACATTACATGTATGAATTATCAATATTAAACTGATGCATTCTCATATCATCTAGCCTCGCCTTATAGGCCTACTTCCTTGTTTGTGACAAGGTAAGCAATAAGTAGATAGCCCCCTATAGCTAGAGACTCTTAGTGGTTTCCTCCAAAGAGGTAGCAAAGTCTGGCGTAAGATGGGGCTGACTAATGGCGACGACAAGTTAACCTATGGACTGAGTCCCTTTTTTTCGAAATGATTCATGTTGGATGGCGTGTGAGTTCCCTAAGTTTTGTTATTCCAAGGAGTCAGTATAAGAAGTGATATATTTGGCGCTAAGGAGCAATTGCCAGTACAAAGTCTTGCAGCCATATGAGTCCTTTAATTAGAGGGAGGTTCTGCAATCTTGGAGGACCAATCGAATGGATTGAAAAATGCTAGTTTAGCGATCAAAATGTATATCACAAGCAGATTTCCATTAATCTAGAAGTCATTGTATAGAAATTGCAATAATATGCATGTTTAACACATAAAGGCATAGTTATCACTCACTTGGTTACTAGTAATTGTTCTTGGCCATTTCCTCCAAAAAATCATAAGCTGCCTCTTACATTTTGTTGATAAATTTGTTGCTAGATGCAGCATCACTCAACATCTGTGTATGCTCAACTAGACAATTGTAAAAAGTTTGGGCTTGCATCCACTGGGATAATTCATGGTGCAGACACTTTCATTGCAAATCCTTTTATCTCTCTCAGGCATCATAAAGTTTCTCCCCGTCTAATTGCACATTTTTTACCTCAATTCTCATGCGGGCTATTTTCATTTAAGGAATTTCTGTGCTATATCATCTCAATTAGTGAAAGAATGACTTGGTAATGAATTTACTCAGCTCTTGGCTCGATCACGTGGAGAAATTGGAAATAGCCATAGTATGATGGAATTATTAGAAACACCCTTATACGTGAAGGTATCGCATGTCTCCAAAAAGTTGGTGATATGATCATTTGGATTTTCTTACAAATTTAGAGCTCTGAATCATTTGCAGAGTCACTACCTTGATCTCGAAATTGTTAGCCTGGATCTCAAGCTTGATGATGACCTTGGGAATGTCATAGACTGTATGCAGCATGTAATCTCTTAAGGCTCGGACTCCTATGGTCAGGCCTGTTGTTCCCTCCTATTGCGCCATAGAAAATTATATAGAACTAATAGCTTGCCTCTGCTTTTTGATTTTCCTCAAGAACATCTTTATAATGTTGGCTAACCACTATAACGGTGCACACACTAGTGTCATTATCTGAAAATGATAAAGAAAATTAAAAAGCAAAATGTAAAACGAACATGTTCGAAGTAGATAAAACTCAAATTGGTATCAATATTTACAAATACAATTCCCAACAATTGTGCCAAAGACTTATCAGGTCTAAAAGTGTACACCAGATTACGTGGTTATATAAGTAATAAAATTATGAGTAATCAAGTACTGCCTTATAGGGATATTAACAACAAAGTTTGAAAATCAGGTTGGTTTCACACAATTTGAATAGTCATCAAATTGGGATGGAAATTTGTGATAATAATTAGAAAAATGAAATAATCTACTTTTAAGATACTATATGAATAAGGAGTATTTAGCTATGGCGATCTGATGACTAGGCTTAGGGTTTGAAATTTAGAAAGGGTTCTTTATCAGGATTCAATTGCAATATAATTAATGAGTTATTTAAAATATGTTGTAATTAGATTGATGATGAAATCTTCTTTCTCTTGAAAGTTTATGATCAATAACCTCTTAGCATAAATTTCCTCTCTTAATGGTAGATTCAATGTCTAGAAGGTTTTAGTTATACGATGTATACAATTTATCACATTACACAGGTTCACACAAATATCTTTAATCTATTTTTATTGTGGTATTTCATCCAAGATGAATATATTCCCCATCTCTCGATTTCGGACGAAAGTTCTAAACTATTAAGTGGCGTCCAATCAATTATTAGTCATGAAACAGGGATAGGGGATAAAAAACTCAATAATAAGAATGAAATACAAAAAGAACCATGATTGTATTAAATCGAATCCATAGAAAATTTATGGATTATATCTAACCTCTAAAAGAAAGTTTAGCTCATGATATTTTGAAAGAACATAAGGAAATACATAATAACATGAAGAAAGAACAAAGAAAAAACTCTGAGGGTGTAGGTTTCACTTCTCACTGTCAAAATCTCCATCTTCCTTGTCTTAGATGTTGCCTTCGAAGTCTTCTGCCACGAGCTCTCTCTCTCTCAAAAGACTCTCCAAAAGCTGTTGGAAATTCTCCCTAAAATCTTAAAAACACCTTGTAAATTTTTCCTAAAGAATCTGCTTTCAAAAATGTAATTTTGGGCTTTTTATTTGGGCAAAATGGGGCAAGTGCCTCTTGTTGCGCTTAGGCTCTCTATGTTCAGGCTCCAAAAATCCAATTTTGCGCATTGAGATGGTCTTTCGAAAATGTGTCTACAGTTAAGGTGTTGTTCTCTTTGTTTTGCGGCTAAAAAATTTCAGATTGAAGGTATGGGCGCATGGGAGCCTATGCGCTATGATATTCGCTAGGGCCACAAGCTTTTAATGGTGCTCATTTTTGCTGTTTGTTTAAATGGATCCAAAATGCTCATTTTGCTCCTTATGAACATAGATGTCGTCAAAATTCTTGCTCACATATATAAATGAAAATCTTTTCATTAATATTGTAATACCCTCAAAATGTTTAGAATAATGTAAGCGTCAACTTACTTAAAATGTTAAGTTATTTTCATTAAATTTTACTTTTAATTCCACGCACTTTACCTAAATTAAAAGCCAAATAACATGTATTTGCATTCAATATTAATTAAACTTAAGTATATGAAAGTTAATTTATAAGGAATTAAATTATGTAGCATTACAACCATTTAAAACTTATTTAAATGCGTTTTACTGTAGCCTCAACTAATAAAGGCATGCAAAGGCTGATTTCTGAATGCTGTAATCAAACGGTTGAGAGGGCTTGACAAGACTTTAGTGGAAAGTTATTATTTTTTTTTTAAGAAAAAGCCGGAGCTTACTTATATTACCAATAAAAAATAAAAAGCACCTGCAGCAATTCCCACTTTCTAGGATGAAAGAAGAGATGCATCAACATTAACCTTTAGCCATTTGGGTGGAGGAGGATGCCAAGTATTAGACAATTTGATTGACTTATTAACATCCCAATAGCCCAAATTAAATTGACTAAAGTTATGTGAAACCGAAGCATGGCAAATAGCATTAGAAGTTATCAAACTAGGATTGTTCTCCACACCTTCATGAATCATCTTGTTTCTACTTTTTCAGGAAAGGAATACTATATTGCAATACAGGTTAACCATCATACCTTTCTTCATAGTATTAGTTTCAAGCCATTTGATACAATGTTCAATCTTATCAAACAGTGGAATTCCGAAACCCCATTGGTTTAGATGGTGTATTACCTCTTTAAATTTTCAGCATCCACACATGATATATTCAACATCTTCAATTGTATTGCATCCCTAGGACAATTGGCATTCTGTAGTAATCTTCTATAGCATAAAAATTGAAGCGATGGGATAGCATTTCTACTCAATCTCCACCAAAACACTTCCACCCGAGCATTCAACTTAGCCTTTCGGATCCAATTCCAGTTCTGAGAATCAGCAGTTCCTTGTGCCGTAGCTTTTGAGGCTAATCCAGAAATAGACATTCCAGATTTTTGATTAATCAGCTCCATACGATCCTCTTCTTCCTCTTGTATAATTCTAGTTTGAATGATCAAATTAACTAGCTCCCTTCCAAAGTTTTCCATCAGCACTGCTACATTCCAACAGCCATCCATAATGAATTTTTTTACAAAAACAGTGCCACCCTCATTTGGGACAACAAACGTAGGCCACATATCTATACATTTATCCAATATCCAATTATCTTTAAATGCATCTACGGATTCTCCGTTTGCTATAGTCCACTCACAATCGGCTTCAGCATTTTGCATCCCTCACTCAACAGTTTATAAGAGGAAGAACAACTACCTCTACTGTTTATCACCCTAAAGCCTTACCATTTCATTCTTCCCCACCCGAACCTTTGACGTCTAAAGCTACGTGTGAGCGGAGAACTGGGAGACGGGAGCTGTAGTTTGCTGAAATCTGTAAGATTTTCTTTTTGTTGAAATCTGTAGGTCTGTTGTGTGCTGAAAACTGCTGAATCCAGTGGAAATAATGGCTAAAGGCTTTTGTTATGTGTTGAAACCATTGAAAATAAGGGATAAAGTTTGCTTTTTTGTCCTGAAATCTGTGGAAAAGCTGAAAGACAATAAGGGTATTTGCTGAAAGTAGGTAATGATTACTGCTGCTATTTGCAAAAATGTTGCTGCAGTTGCTGAATTTAGGAAGGAAAAACAGAAAACAAAGGAAAAACTGAAAATTTAATGAGGAAAGGGGATTTTGGATTGAATGAGGAAGAGCGCAATTTGGTACTCTGTAAGATGTTTACTGGAACAAGCTTGATATGGAACAAGCTTTTGACAATATGAGTTGGGAGACTTTAGAGCTTGTCCTAAAGTGGTTCGGTTTTCCAGCTAAGATTTCCAATCTTATCATAGAATGTGTGGTTAATGTGAGATTTTCTATCCTATTAAATGGAAGGATTACTAGATGTATTGAAACAAAAAGTGGCTTTCGACAAGGTTGTCCCATGTCACCGTATCTTTTCATCATGTATTCTCAGCTTTTATCAAATGCAATTAACCAAAGAGGACTAGAGTTGGGAATCTAGATTTCTCCAAGAGCTCCTAAAATCACCCATCTCCTTTATGCAGATGATGTGTTATTATTTGGGATAGCATCTTCCTGTTTGGTTCAAGTTATGAAAAATTTAATTATGGAGTATTGTGGATGGACAGGGCAAAATATTAACAAAGCAAAATCTCAGTTTTTTTTTGGGAAAATGGTAAGTCTTCTCTGTAAAGGAAAATTGGGAAAAAATTTGGTTTCAAGGTGGTCAATGAGCTACAATACTTGGGAATTAAGATTGTATTAATAAGGATGGTGAAGACTGACTTTCAATCCATCATTGATCATGCATTGGACAAACTTAATGCTTGGGGAGCTAGATTTTTATCCTTGGCTGGAAGGATGGTGCTCATTAAGTCTTCTTTTTTATCTTTGCCAATTTTCTTATCAACACACTCTTTGGTTCCCAAAGGTGTTTTATATGAATTGGATAGGCTTTTTAGTGACTTCATATGGCACAAAGACAATGGTAGACGGGGTCTCCATTATGTGGCATGGGAAGAATTATGTAAACCAAAAAATCTAGGTGGAATGGGTTTACATTTAGCTGTTCACAAAATTGGTCTTCTAAGAGCTAGATTGTCTTGGAGGTTTGCTCAAAATTTTTCATCTTTGTTGCATAGAAGCATTTCTGCTAAGTATGGTGCAAATATATGGAATAAAGAGTTTAAAAGAGGTCATTCAGCTGCTTGGTTTAGTCTTTTGGATGGGGCTTCTTATTTAAAACCAATTGTTAAATTGCAAGTTGTGAATAGAGAAAGTATGAAGTTATGAATGATATCTAGTTATTGGACAGGTATTTTAATAAATGACCAATGTTAGCTGATTGTGTTGGATTAGATGGGGTAATGCTTCAGCAATTCCTAGTTGAGGACAGAGAGTGGAATATGGCTGAACTGTTTCAGTTTTTTAATCAGGATCTTGTAAATTTAATTCTGCAAGAATGTATTGTTCATGGTAGACAAGAGGATCAGGTGGAAACTCTTTTCTAGCTCTCGGGTAGATCAATATCTGCTTTGGCATATGGTGAATCTATCAAATATAATAATGAGGATGATGATTTTGGGTTTTCTATTTGGTTAAGGAAATTAAAACTAAAACCAAGAGTTGAAATGTTTTGGTGGAAATTGAGAAGGTATGCTTTACCAACTAATGAATTTTTAAAATATAGAAGACTTTGGCATAGTGATCTTTGTGCTAGAGGTTGTCATGAGGTTGAAGATTTATTTGCAAATTGAGAAAATGGGGATTTAACATTCCTATTTTCCAGTCTTTAGCAAATTGCTTAAATCAGCTTAGAAGTCTTTCCAAATACCAATTGAATACTGTGAAGGTTTATTGTACAACTGTTTTTTTCTCGTGGAAATGCCGGAATGATAGTAAGCATGGTAATTCTATTCCTCCTACATCGATTGTTGCTGCAAACGTGTTATCCACTGCCATGTCTAGATATCCGATGCTAGTCGACTGGGGTGCTTCTCTCCATATGGAGTTTGATATTTGTTGGCACCCTCCACCTCTAGATTAGATAAAGAAAAATGTGGATGTCTCTCTGTTGGATTCGAATATAGCAAACATTGGGGGCATTGTTAGAGATTATAAAGGTAGATTTCTTCTTGCTTTTGGAAAAAAGAAAATGCATTGGGACATAAATCAGCTAGAGATGGATGCTATTTCTACCTTAAAAGAATTCTTATAAGATTGGATGTTTGAAAGTAAGGGTGTAATAATTGAAGGTGACAACTACAATGTGATTAAATTCGTTCAAGATTCAATGATGAAATTAACATATACATCTCATATCTTGGTTTCGGAGAAGTTGTTTTTTTTAAAAGACTTCAATAAGGTTATTTCCCATCATATTTCAAGAGATTGTAATAAAGTAGCTAACTTATGTGCTACTTTAGCTTTAGATAATAACTTTTGTTTTGATTCAAGTTCTTTTTTTAACATTCCTTCTTCTTTGTATAGTCTAATAAAGAAGGAATGTGATAGTTGTTTCGTTTTATAGTTTGTAATAGTTTTTACTTTATCTAATGCAATTTGCAATCTTCAAAAAACAAAAAAAGATGTTTATATTGCTTGTTTGAGTTTTTTTGAAAGCATGTATAAATGAAGAATTTCTTGCTTTAGGTTGTATACGGAAGAAAATGAAGGCAGGGTATTGTAGGCGAATAAATTCATAACGAGGTGAGATATCCAACAAATGCATAGGAAATAATGAAGATTTCATATAGTTGCAAATTGATATTTGTCATGTTTATGATAGTATTTTTTTTCATTTGATAGTATGTATTTCAATTTATTTCAATTTATTCATATGCGGAATACATATGTAGTTATTCAAGTTTATATAGATTGTTGATTCACTAAGTAATAGTGATTAAATTAGAAATGAATGATAGTAACAAAGCAAAAAAAGTCATATATGTGGGATAGACCCGCACAAGTAAGAGCGAAAGACTTGACGAGGTAAGCCTTCACTCTCAATTCTAAAAGTTGGGAATTTGGACCCAACCTTGAATGAAAGAGCAGCTTCAATTTTAAAAGTTGAAAAATTAGCCCAAACCTTGAATTTGAAAATTGAAAAGGTGCAAAAGCTTATAACTATCAGATGATTTATTTTAAAGTGTTGAACGCTATGATGCACCGACACGGACAAGGAGACACGTACACGACGTACACGATACGACACGGGCACGGGACACGGCAATTTTTAAAAATATAGGACACGGGTGTGACGTGGACACGACATAATAATTTTTTAATATAATATATAGAAATTAAGGTGACATAATAGTAAAAATGACAAGCAATAATAAATCAATTTCATGATAGCTTGTTTAGCTTATAACATAAAGATGTTTAGTACAAAATGTCTAATACAACCATCAAAATATAAGCAAAAAATCATTTAGTACAATATGAAGGTCTAACTACTCAATAGAGGGAATGATAGAAATAGATTCAGATGTTGGTCTTCGGCCTTCAATATCATCATCATTGAATATCATTGCTTCTAACTCTGGTTCATTTAGAGAAAGATTTGCAACCTCTAATAATCCCATATCATTAAGGCACTCGAACCCATCTCCAGCAACATCCCACATCTTGTTATCACTTGTCATATAAAATGGGATTTTTCTTGATAGAAGACGAAGATTTGTATGCACATAAATTAAATCTTCAACATGTTGTGAAGTTATTTTATTCCTCTTTATTGATTGAATAAATGAGTATGTGCTCCAATTTCTCTCACAACAGGAAGGTGATGATACTTGACCAAGAAGTTTTGTTGCTATTATTTGAAGAAGCGGTGCTGAAGCTCTATTAATCAACCACCATATTTTTGGATCCATCCTCCATTTATCAACCAAAGATTCTTGATCTCCAAAATCCTCTAAATATCCAAAGAACTTTGCAAGTTTTATATTAGTTTTTCTTCTCTCATTTGGAAAATATCTTTTCAGGCATATCTTTCTCATATTTGAAACTTCTAAATCTTTTTGTGTTGAGACATGTTGAGGGTCTTCTTGAAGTCATTCTTTACTTGAATACCTTCAAATAATACAAAACATATAAAATTATTTGTTCATTTATCAACAAATTTAAATTAATTTAAAAGATGAATATAAATATACTTTGGTTTTAATGAATGAGTCAAACAATGCAAATGTGTGTTGCTTTTGATCTACCTATCTTCAAGAATGGTATAGACAATGCTCCAAAAACTTGAGTCTTCATCATGTGACTTTCTTTCATGTATGTATATAATTTCTTTAACTTTTGCTAACATAGAGTCCCATATCTCATAAATCAAATGTAGGCATGATTTATCTATCAGCCTCTCTCAACATATCATAAATTAGATCAGTGAAAGCCAAAATGAGTCTACATTATCCCACCACAAATCATCTAAGACATTTTCTTTAACATATCTTTCCTTCCCAACATTATCTTCTCGATAGCAAGACCACTTCTCACTAATCTCCATAGATTGAAGAGCATTTTTAATTTGTTTGAATCTTCTCGACATGATTATTATAGAGGCAAAATGAGTTTCAGCAACAGCTGACATTTTCAAGTGGGAGAAATTATTAAACATTGAAAGTCTCATCGAATGGTTCATAATAAAATTTCTGATCAGAACAGCATCATCTGCAACCACTGTTATCCAATTAGATTCAGCACAGATGATTTCATTAGCCTCTGTATTTTTTGTTGCACAAATATTTTTTAGAGCAAGATTTAAAGTGTGCACAACACAGGATGTCCAAAATATATGGGGATAAGTTTGCTCCACTAATAATCCTACAACTCTACATACTGGTGTATTATCTGTAATAACCTGCACAACATTTGAAGGCCCAATCATAACTATCACCTCTTTAATCAAATTGGCAATAAAATGTTTATCCTTGTATTCTCCTTCACAATTTACTATTTTAATGAATATTGGGTAATTCTCTGTAATGGCCATGAAATTAATAAGGGGTCTTCTTTGAGGATTTGTCCAACCATCACACACCAAACTACACCTTTTTTTTTCCACACTCCTTTTGTTGGTTCAAGCAATGTCTCAATATGTGCTTTCTCTTTCCAATAATTTCGATCTTAATGCATTGTAGCCAGATGGAACATATCCTGCGAGGTTGTTGTTATATGCAAAAATGAATGCATTTTTATAATGAGGATTTCTTGTAAGGTTGAAAGGAAGTCCTGCTGAAAAAACATCCTTGCTATTTCATCATCCAATTCCTCTCGTTGTTGCAAATTAAAAGCCTTTTCTAGAGGACTACTAGCTACTCCTTTTCTTTTTTTTGTTTCATATCCTTCACTTCTAAATGATAAAGCTTGATCAACTCTCACAAATGAGGAAGAAGTGTGGGATGAGCCATGAGTAGATGGCAAGGGTATCTCTTTAGGAAGTGTCCTTTGGATCTTAGATTCAGCTTCATCAAGTTGTCTGTTTATTTCAATCTACTGCGATGTAGTAATCTTAAGACATTTTTATTTCATGGACAGAAATTTTAAGTAGATGTGCCTTCACCCTAGAATAAGATCATTCGTAGGTGCCACCACAATAATTGCATTTGAATGACACATTCCCTCATCTTTCAAATATTTTTTCTAACTTTGTAACATGAATCCATAACGGCTTATCAGTTTCTACAGATGGCTTGTTTGAACCTTCGCGTAATCCACTCCCGCTAGCAGCAGAGCTCATTTTGCTAACAAACTAATCATACATATGAATGAATTAAATTAAATTGATATGAAGTGAAATCAAAATATCCTAATAATAAGACAACATGAATATAATAATATACCGGTCTGCCGGGGGTTTAAGGGGGCCTTGCCCCTGGCGGGATTCGACCTGTACTGAGCGGAACAAAATTTTATTGTAAGAGTAATTTTGAAGTTTTGCTTATTTCTAAAGTTCGTAAGTTGTTTGTATGGGAAGATACCGAGTGGTACTGAGTATGTACCTTGCAGTACCGAGCATGTACTGAATGGTACTAAACATGTACTGAATGGTACCGAGCATGTACTGAGCATATACCGAGTGGTACCAAGCATGTACTGAGCTGTACCGAGCATATACATTAGGTTTTTCAACAATGAAGAGAAGAAATGGTGAAATCTACTTACAGGTCTTGGCTCTCTTGCGCGTAGAAGGTGCTTTGTTTGGCCTTGATTGCGAACTTTGCCTCGGATGATCGCATAAATCACGCAAGAATGAAGTAATGGAAAGACGAGCTCTCTTTGGCCTCGGCTCGAGCAGAGATGACGAAGGAACGAGAGGCGAAGGCAGCGGGCTCCGTTTGGCGTCGACTGCGAGCTCTCCCGGTCCGCCCTAGAAAATATCTTTCGTGGATCGGAAAAATAGAGCTTCTACTTCACGGAAAAGGCTAAATAGAATGAATGATTTTATCATTTAATAACCGGACACGCGTGTCTGATTTTAATTTTAATTTTTTTAAATTGCAACACTCCAATGCCGTGTCGGACAAGTGTCCATGCCGTGTCCGACGCGTGTCCATGTTTGGCACGTGTCCGACACTGCATACCCTCTTTAAGAGGAGTGTCGGTGCATCATAGGTTGAACGTATAGCAATATGGAAAGTAAGGCTATGCATTTCTTATGATCAGCATAGAATTTCAATATGTTCTACTCATGTTATTAATGTTTTGAAGTTTTTAATAAATAATGTTATTATTATTTTTATATATTGTTTGTGTATTTCATTGAGTCATAGCTCATTATCAGTGATTATACTATAGTAAGTGAAAGGAGCCCGTAGGACATTTTAGGGGTAACTATTCTTTTGAGTGTACATATGTTTTGAGTGCATAAAGAAATCTAAAAAGATATCTGAATCATAGCTGTGCAGACTTTTGAGTATGTAAGTAAATTTCAAAGATTTTTTGTAAAACTCTGTATTTCCTTTGAGATGTACATTTTATGATAGATATATGCTTCATATTATGAAAATTGTAATGTGTTATGATTAGTGATGTGAGAATAGTTTGAATAGACTACTTTTTACTTATCTAATTCTGTTATCAGTGTTATCTGAATGGGGGTAAACAATGGCATCTACTTCATCGAAGAAGGTAAGCAACTGTTATCAAATTCCCCTCTTTCCCTTCTAGATTCGAAAGAGATGTTGCCGATGCATCTTCTCAAGTGCTAATTCTGATCGCTAATGGCACAGAGCCATTGGAAGTTGTGATCACCATCAATGTTCTTTATAGAGCCGGGGCTGAAGTTACTGTCGCTTTGGTAGAGAAGAATTTAGGAGTTTGATGCTTTCTTGTGGATCAAGCTTGTTACCGATGCTCTAGTTGTTGACTGTGAGTCCTTATTTGACCTCATTTCCCTTCTGGTGGGTGGTTGCTGAAGGCATGGGAGTTCGCTCACTAGCCTCACTATGGAGTCACTGGGTCAAAATCAGGTCATTCTCAGGTTTTCGGGTCAACCCGAATCCGACCCGAAATTCAAAACGGGTCGAAAATTAGGACCTGAACCCGACTCGTTTTGGGTCAGGTTGACCCGAACCAGAAATTTTCGTGTCGGGTTCGAGTCGGGTTTTCGGGTCATGTCCAAAATTGACACTCCTAGTGGGAGGCAGAAACTTGAGTGCTAGATTATAGAATGACAAAAAGAACTGCTGAGAGAAGAAATCTCTTGTAATGACATGAGGTTAGTTCAACAAGAGCATCATTGATACGCAACTGAGGAATGGGGACCGAAACATTTCAGTCCCCTATTTAGAGTGGGATCCTCTCATTAATTGCCTATTGACCAAAAGCTCTTACTTAAAATCTTCTCAACTCTAATGACATCAAGTGCAAAGTTGTCATGTTGAGATTTTCAAAAATTTTAACTCCCAAAATAATTAAAATCCAATATGGGTTATTTAAATCGATTCGCTCAGAATTTTACGCACTATTTTATAAAATTTATTGCGTCGAATTCCGATGACTTTGAATTTTTTACTTAAAACTCATCACGACGCATCGAAAAGCGTGTGAAGTTTAAAATGGCATTTTGCGGGTTTTTTAATTCTCCCTCCCTTCCCTTGAAATTTAAGACAAGCTTGAGAAATCATATCTTAGTCAAATAGGTGTGGGTAGCTTTCTCTCGTCTCTGATTCCTTCTCTCAAGTGGCATCTTTTTCAGATCCATGCTTCCAAAGGACTTTAACATAAGAAATTCTCTGCTTCGAAGTTGCTTAACATCATAATCTATGATCTTCTCAGGTTCTTCTATAAATGTCAGATCTGGTTGGATATCTATTGATTTAGTACTGATCTTCTGATCTTCATCTGAAATGTATTTCCTAAAAAAAGAGATATGAAATACATTATGTACTCCACTCATATGAGATGGCAAAATCAATCTGTAGGCCACACTTCCAATTCTTTCTGCTATTTCAAATGGATCAATATATCTTGGACTCAATTTTCTCACTTTGCCAAATCTCTTCACACCTTTCATAGGATTAACTTTGAGAAATATAAACTCTCTAACATTAAACTCAACTGATCTATGTTTAGCATCATAATACTTCTTCTGTCTATCTTGCACAGCTTTCAATATGTCACGGATTAGTCTTATCTTTTCAGTAGCATCATCTACTAAGTCAGCTCCAATGATCTTTCTTTCTCTTGTTTCAGCCCAACATAAGGGAGTTCGACACTTTCTTCCATACAAAGTTTCATAAGGGGCAATGCCTATACTTGATTGGAAATTGTTGTTATAAGCAAATTCAATCAGTGATATGTCTCCCATTTGCCACCAAAATCAAGTACATATAATCTGAGTAAATCCTCTAAGGTCTGAATAGTTCTTTTTGATTGACCATCTGTTTGAGGGTGGAAGGCTGTACTGAAAGTAAGTCTGGTACCCATTGCCTCTTAAACTTTTCTCCACAGTCTAGAGGTGAATCTTCCATCCCTATCTGATACTATCGATCTTAGTATACTATGAAGTCTAATAATCTCATTAACATACACATTTTGCCAACTTCTCAACAACATCAGATTGTTTGATAGGTAGAAAGTGTGTCGATTTGGTCAACCTATCTATTATTACCTATATAGCATCATGACTATTTCCAAACCTAAATAAACCAACTACAAAATCCATGGCTATGTCTTCCCACTTTCATTCTGGTATTGGTAAGGGCTGCAATAAACCTCCTAGCTTTTGATGTCCTATTTTAACCATTTGGCAAACAGTACACTTAGCTACCACTTAAGCTACAATTCTCTTCTTATCTGGCTACTAAAAATATTCCTTCAAATCTTGAGACATCTTGTTATTATCTGGGTGAATGGTATAACTTGAATAGTGAGCTTCTTGAAGAATGTCCTTTCTTAAGTCTCCAACATCTGGGATAAATTCTACTTCTATACCGTAGTAGATTATCCTCATCAAGCTCATACTCCTCCACGTGACCTATCTTCACCATATTTACGACTTTCTCAAATTCTACATCTTGTGGCAAAGCTTCTCTTATCCTGTCCTTCAATGTTGACTGAATGATCATCTGATTCAAAGCCAGAAACTCTACATCATTGGGCTGGACTATTGAAATCTCTAGCTACTACAAATCTCTTATCAACTCATGCTATTATGTAATCATCCAACTGGCACTATTAAAAGTCTTTTTGCTTAAGGCATCTGTAACCACATTTGCTTTACCTAGATGATATTGGATATCCAAATCATAGTCCTTAATAAGCTCCAACCATCTCTTCTGCCTCAAATTCAACTCTTTATGTGTGAAGATGTACTTTAAACTTTGGTGATCAGTAACTACTTCACACTTAACCCTATACATGTCTCCATATCTTCAGGTCAAAAACCATTACAGCTAACTCCAAATCGTGGGTTGGATAGTTTCTTTCATGATTTTTCAGTTGTCTAGAACATAGGCAATGATTTTTCCATTCTGCATCAGTACACAACCCATCCCTTTGTGTGAGGCATCACTATAAAGTTGAAATCCATCCGTCCCTAAATGAATAGTAAGCACTGGAGCAGTCATCAAACACTGTTTCAGTCTTTGAAAAGCCTCTTCACATTGAACTGACCATTCAAACTTCACTGTCTTTTGGGTCAATCTAGATAATGACATCGCTATTCGTGAAAACCTCTCAACAAACCTTCTGTAGTAACCAGCTAAACCCAAAAAGCTCCTAATCTCCGTCACGATAGCTGGTCGAGGCCAATCTGCTATTGCTTGCACCTTATGCTAATCCACAGCTATCTTCCCATCAATGATCACATGCCCCAAAAAGTTCACTTTTCAGCAAAAATTCACACTTGGAAAACTTAGCATACACTTCATTTCCTTTCAATGTATATAACATCATCCTTAAGTGATTTGTATGTATCTCTTCATTTGGGGAAAATACTAGTATATCATCTATGAATACTATCACGAATAGGTCCATAAATAGCTTAAAGATCCTATTCATGAGGTCCATAAACACAACTGGGGCATTCGTCAAACCAAAAGACATCACTATGAACTCATAATGCTCGTATATAGTACTGAAAGCAGTCTTTGCTGTCCTCTTATCTAATCTTAAGTTAATAGTATCCTGATCTCAAGTCAATCTTGGAAAACACAGAGGCACCTTCCAATTGATCAAACAAATTATCAATTCTCACAAGAGGGTATTTATTTTTTATAGTCAGCTTGTTCAATTCTCTGTAATCTATACAGAGCCTTAAACTTCCATCATTCTTTTTCACAAAAAGCATAGGAGCACCCATACCTATTAACGGCGAACGGCGCACCAAGGCGCAAAGGTCCCTTTAGAGCCATGGCGCATAGCGCACGGCGCGGTGCGTGCTTTTTTGAATATGGCGCAAACTAAAGATAAATTATAAAATAATAAGTATGAATATGAAATATCATTAAAAATGAAAGACAAGCTATTATAATAATGAAAAATAACCATAACATATATAAGTTTAAGTAAGAAACATCCCAAAATCTCATAATTCAAATATTACAAATTTTTTTGTTAAAAATCAAATAAGAATTTAATTTACTATTCTTGGGAATCATCATCATCATCAAATATTAAAATATCTTCATAGCATTGTCTCTTGCTTCATAAGTCTCTTCATTACCCTCCTCATGCTCATTCTCAATAGCAACATCATGTCTAATTGAAGATTCATTCTCTTTCCCTTTAGATCTTTTCCGAATATTATAACGTTTATCATAAACACCAGTAGCCTTGGCAACACTTGTCAAAGTTAAATCTTCCTCTCCAATAATAAAGTTATTTTTTTCATCAAACTCATCATCTAATTTTTCTGTTACCTACTTATTTGCGTCATCTATATTAGTCAAAGAAATATGATCAATCACATCACGATGATTGAATATCCGAATCAGTGCTCTATTATATTTCACATAAACTAAATCCTTTAAGCGACCATGATTCAAGTTGCTTCTTCATTTGCTATGAAGCTGCAAATAAAATATTATTACATTACTATATTATAATTTATAAACATATATAAAATAGCAACATATACATTATAAAGTACTTATATGTTCAAAAATACTCCAATTGCGTTCGCATCCAGATGAACTACATGTTAGACTTAGGACTTTGACAGCAAAGTTTTGTAAATTAGGAGCTCCTTGTCCATATGGCAACCACCAATCAGCTGTAAGAATTGAATTTTTTTTAATATTATATACATGCAAATCAATCTTAATTTTTTTTTATAAATAATGATACATGGAGATTGGGTAGTTCTTTGTCTTACAGCTGGAGGAATACCAAATAGTCCTTCACTTCTAATATATAAACTTATTTTTTTATTGATTTTATCTTCTTCAGCTACATATTGAGATAATCTTCCAATACATTGGTAAAGACCATCAGCTATTTCCTTATCCTTGGCAATATCAGGTTATTGAAGAAATATTCAGGATTTAAAAAATATCCTGCTGCATGTAGAGGCCGGTGTAGTTGCACTTCCCTCTATTAATAGTTTTAAAAACTTGATCATACTTATCATTGTTATTGAAGCTTGTAGCAATTGTCTCTTTTGCTCTATTCATTGCTTCATATATGTAAGCCATTGGGGGTTTTTTCTCTCCATAAATCAATCTAAGAACCTTTAATAGAGGACCAGCTATTTTTAAGGCATACACTATAGTGTTCCAAAATGATTTTTGTAAGATTGTATGTTGAGATTGTTTTGCTTTAGCCTCTTTCACATAAGGACCCAAGATAAACTCCTCACATGTAAACATTCTCTTCAAGTTCAGTTGTTGTTGATGAAAATGTTGTAAAGTTAAGATAGCTGTTGTAAAACGAGTCTTTGCGGGTTTGACAAGTGCTTTTTGATTTGTGCACCTTCTCATTAACTCAAGCAAGGAGGCCTAAAATATATAAAACTATGTAGTGCCACAACTTTTTCAAAGCACTGCCTTAGCTTTTAAATTTTGAAAATGTCATCCATTATTAAATCCAAACAGTGAGCAGCACAAGGAGTCCAATAAATGTGAGGATATTTGTCCATCACCTAAAAGCAAACAAATTCAAAATCCTTCCAATGAGGCCTTTATGAATAAGGTCATCCAGCATAACATATAAATGCTTGTTTCAATTCAAAACAATATACTGTAAACAATTAAGAATTGAATAGTAGGGATCCATATGTATAATTTACCATTAGCATAAAATCTAGATGCGATAACAATAGTGAAAAATATGATTACAAATTTGCTATTGAGCATAATTATGAGAACTTGCTCAAATATAGTAGCTCTAAATACAAAGATGACTCATGCCAATACATCTTAATTTTGTTTCACTTGCAACAAATCATCAAACTAATTAAGCAAGTCCCATTAATTTTGCTTAAGCTACTTCATTTAAATTTTGCTTAAGCTACATTCATTTTTTTTTTCAAAATGAAGAACATTTACATCTCCCATTTAAGGAAGATAATTTTAAACTTCATAAGATTTATATTAAATTTGACCACAACCATAATGTGATTCAATTTAAATTGAATCGTTTAATAACTTTTTATTGGCCCAATTAATATATAATATCATACTTCTAGTTGATATGATGATGCAACCATCAATTTTGATACAAATTTAAAGCAGGTTCTTAATGCAACGAGTTAGCATGATGTATAAAAACACATAATCTTGACAAGAAATTTGTAGTTCAAAATGCCAATTAAAAAATTATTCTGTAACTTTTGATAAAACCTACCAATAAAAGAATTTGTATCAAATAATGAATTAATTATCCACAAATCAAATTGAATTTAGCAACAAAAAAACAATAAAAAACACTAGAAAAAATTTTGACAAGAGCCACACATGCTCTCAAAATGGATGTATGTGCCACTGACTCAGGTACATGCATAAATAGAATTTAACTCATAGACTTTGAAATAGGAGCAAAAATTTCATTTACCTCAAAAGTAATGAACAAAATGACGACTAAAAACAACGAAAAAATTGGGCTCAAAACGGCGGAACAAGGCTCAAAAGGTCGAAACAGAGTTCAAAACGGCGAGCTCCCTTGACGAAAAACAACGAACAAACTCCTTACTCTCCTACCCGCTTACCTGAAGTGGAATCCTCTGTATCCTCTTTGCGAGCTCCTTCGGACGAACTCGGCGGAATCACCGATTGGATTCGACGGAGAAGGCTGCGAGATGTTTTCGGCTAAAGTCACGAGTGAAGGGCGACATCAGCGAACGGCGCAATCGATTCGGCGGAGAGAAGGTGGATTTGGCGGAAGCAGAGAACCAGAGAGGGTTTCATGATATTAGGGCAGCCTGCACGATAAGTAGAATATTATTTTAACATAAAAATAAATAAATTTAAAAAATATTCTTAAAAATACAAAATATTCCTCCACACAATTTAGCACGCTATTGTGCGCCTTGTGCTACGCGCCATGGCGCACATGTGGTGCATATAGCGCGCGCTATTTTGAACACCTGCGCCGCGCCATGCCCATTGTGCCGTAGGTGCGCAGCGCCGCGTTGTGCGCCATAGCGCACGCTATTTTGTGCCATTGACATTTATGTGAGCACCCCATGGAGAAGTGCTAGGCCTGATGAATGTTTTATTAATGAACTCTTGTAATTGATCTTTCAATTCCTTCAACTCTTTTATTGCCATCCGATAAGGGGCTTTAGCAACAGGATCCGCTCCACTAACTAGCTCAATAGTAAAATCAATCTCCCTGCTTGGAGGCAAGTCAGGTAATTCATCTGCAAACACTTCTGGATACTCTTGCACAACATGTATCTCTTCTAACCCCTTCTCTTCTTTCTTCCCCTTCTTAATATAGGCTGAAATGTGAAAAGACTTCATATCCTTTCCTCAACAATTTGTATGCCACCAAAGAAGAGACTAACATAGAAGTTATGTTTCTTTACCCAATGAATTTAAATTCTCTCTCCTGGCATACAAAATTTAAGTTCTTTTTTATTACAGTCTATTGTCACAAAGTGGTAAGACAATCAATCCATACCCAGGATTGTATCAAATTCCAATAATGGCAATAATATAAGATCTGCTTCTAAGCTTTTATCACCTACAGTCAATTCCACATGACACTTTCTGTTGGTTTCCAACTGACTCCCATTGGGCATTAAAACTGATAAGGGTTTGAGCATAACTGAAGGGGAAAAATCAACAGACTTAACAAACTCCTCTGAAATGAAAGAGTGTGATGCTCCTGTATCAAACAATACCTTAACAGGCTTGTTACACACAAAGATTAGATAGGGCAAGATTTTGTCATGTGCCATGGTTGATGGCACCAGAAATAGGTATTGTTGCTAAAAAGGCACTCTCCCTTATGAGCCTTCCCATACTTGTTGCATATAACAGGAGTGCTGCTCTCTGAAGTGTTGGGCTTGAGCTTCTTAATTCCAATTGGGTGTTCCAGACTGAAAAGATTGGGTAGACTTTGATCTATTTTTATTCTTCCTTTTTTGAAAATCTCTTCGCTTCTGTGTACTTTGCAAATCACTCTCAAGTCTTCTTGCCCTCTCAACCAAGGTAGCATAATCCTTAATGCCAAAGGGGATTAATTGTTGTCTAATGGTATCTTTTAAGCGACTTAGAAGCGATGACATTTTTCTTCAACATTAGGGATTTAATGAGAGGCATACCTAGAGAGCATTGTGAGCTCAGCCTCATATTGTGTAATGGTTCTATTGCCCTGTACCAATCTATTGAATTTGTCTTGCATCAACCTCCTAGTAGACATCGGTATATACCAGTTTCTAAATACCTTGACAAACTCCTCCCAAGTAACTTGGCTGCTTGGTCTTCCTCCAAAGGTCTCTTGTAATTGACTTCTCCACCATCTCTCTACTATGGTTTAAAATTGCGCAATACGAGCTCACCTTTACGCAATTCCAGTAAAAAATGCCTCGATGCTTACGCCTCGAGTTTTTTTTATGAGGCTTGTGCCTCAACTTTTTGGTTTAGGCCCGCCTTCAGACCCGCATCGCCTCACTGGCATGAGGCTTATGCCTCACACTATATATATTAAAACTTACATAAATCTTGAAATGCCCGACATTGGACTCTATAGGAAAGGAGGAAGGGGAGAGAACAATTCACCATAATGATGATTCAAATGAAGAACCCCTTAATGATGACAATGTTGATGACTTATGAGTTCTTATGTGATATGTCATTGCTATTTATTTTTGAAAATTGGAATTATATGTTAATGAAAAAAATACTGGGATTTGGGAAAGATAGAATTTTGAGTTGAACTATATTTCATGTTGTCTTATTATTGAGATATTTTGATTTTACTTCATATCTTATTATACTTTTTTTATGTTTTATATTATTCACTCATTAGTATATAAAAAATTTATCATTTTATATTTACGCAATCTTTTGATTTTGAGGCTTACGTCTCGCCTCACGAATGAAAAACGCCTCAATACCCGAATACGCAATTTTAAACATTGCTCTCTACTTCCCCCATTGAAGGCATAGGCAGCTAAGGTAACCCTTCTATCTTGAGGGCATAATATTCCTTCTAATATTTTCTCTATTCTCATTAACCAGTCCTCTGCCTCTGTGGGTCCACCACCTATGAATGATGGAGGCTTGATGTCTTGGAATAATTTTAACTTTTTGTCCATTATAATGCTTCCACTGCCTCCAGCCTAAGTCTGAGTACTCTTTATCATTTGGGTCATGGATACCATCATCTATGTGAAAGAATCCATAATAGCATTAATGCTACTACTTTGAGGCTCCGCTACTGCTTGCAGATCTCTTCTAACCTCTCCAATATTGCCATCAGTGGCATCAGTTTTAGGTTCCACAGCCCTAAGACATAATGCAATGAAATATTTTAAGCAATCTATAGCACATGTATCTTATACCTACTCTAACCTATACAATTATCTTATTGACTCTTTCATATTAATCAATATTCTTAAATTTTTTGCTCTGATACCACTCCTTGTCACGACCCAGCCCGGTAAGCTCGCAAGGGCGAGGCGAGAACGGAGATCAGACAGTAGAAATTAAGACAGTCACATAACTTTATTAACATGTCTCCAAATATAAAGAAAACATCATGAAGATAATGAAAGAGCCGCTATAGAACTCCAAGTAATTTTTTTTTTCTTTTTTTCCATTTCATTCATCAATCAAAATCAACATATACATGAATATTCATTTCAATTGAAAGTGTTCAAAACAGAACTAATCATCAAAGTTATCCTATACATCCATCTATACCAAAACATCAAAAACTCAAACAAGAACCTGCCGTCCGTTGTCTCCCTACGACGGTAAGTATGCGGTGGTTGGTCCGCCATTAATGATTCGCAGGATCTCTTAAAAATTTCCACAACATGGGTGAGCCATTACTCAGTAGGTAAATGCTTTTCAATTAAATTTCAAAAAACAAGGTAAAGAGGTAACATGTATGGAAATGCTTCTAGTGTAGGAATAATAAACATCTTATAACATTTAGCTAGCATGCCTATAAGTCATCAATTAAATCTCTTTCCGTGGATAAGCTTGCAACCAATTTCATTATAAATTACATGATTTGTTTTCTTGATTCATGTGATGCTTCTTATGTATATAATATAACATATAATTTATAATCATCCGTCTCGGAAGTATCATTTGTACTGATCAGGTACATTTTATTTGGTCATTCCTTTACCATTTGGTTCAAAAGAACCCCTTTACCATTTGGCTCAAAAGAGTCCCATTACCATTGCTCAAAAGTGCTCATTTACCATTGATACTTCCGTATCAACATGCACATACAATCATTCTCTATTTAATCATAAAAAAGAACTTTAGCATATCCTTGATGCATATGGTCTATTGTTCCATAAGGTGCTACATGATTACATGGTTTCATGAGAAAATATACATGAGCTATGTACTTTCTTTAATCATCGTATTAGAAGGATACAATTGCATTACAAACTACCACATGAGAAAGGCACTTGCATTGTAAACTATCACATAAGTAAAACATGTGAATTGTAATAGGCATAAGGTCAAGTGTCTCTAAATCTTTCTATATGAGTTCATATTATTAAGCTAATCATAAGAGCGTGTTGCATGACATTTAGGAGCATGTTAGGATGTAGAAGAAAAATACAATTGCAATAATGCTAAGAATCCCATAACAATACAAGAACATGCTATCGTAGAAAGAAAAGAATTTTTTTTTTTTAATTTAAAAGAGCCACATTTTACCTACCTCAACTTGTGCACAAACTTCTGATTGTCCGATCAAATCCTTCCCTCCATGCGTTCAATATCTAAAATAGACATACATATTGTGTAAATATCACTAGTCCCCATATAAACTTCCTAATTCCTTAATCTATGTAAAAAAAACTAATCCCTATGCTATGTCTATGCTCTCAAATTAAACCCCTTTACCATTTCATAACATATCTTATTCCTATTTTTCTCTAAATTAGGATTTAGTCATAATCTTAGATTTTTATGCATGCAAACATCTTTCCCTATACTCAAATAGTAATTAAAATATAAATAATTTTTGGAATATTTTAAATCAAAATTTAGGAAAACTAGTATTTTATGCAAAAGCCCTAAATTTGTCTCTAAAAACCTTTCCAAATCCATTTAGAACCATAAATCTAAAAAATTTCATGATTAGGAAAAATCTTAATTTCTATAACTTAAAATTTTTCCACAATCTTGCATTATTTTTCAAATTGAGGCTTTCTTATGCCATTAGGAGTTACTTTTGTGAAGGCATTTCAAAAGAAAATTAACATTGAGTGAAACCCTAATTTCTAAAATCCACATTTTTCATGAAGTCAACTCATATTTGGGTTTAGAAACATCCCCCTAACATTCCCTAAACTTATCTCAAAGAAAACTTAAGTTTTCCCAAAATCCTATTTTTCTTCCCTTAGTGAAAACTCTTACAAACATTGTACCTTAACATTCCTTACAAGTTTCCTTCAATTTCCCTCACAAACCGTTGCCGGAAACCGCCTCTAGGACCGCCGGATTCGCCTTCTTGTCACCTTCTTCTTGTGGTTCCGCTCGATTCAGGCCGCAAGAGAGGAATGGAGATCGAAACATTTCGGTCCCCTATTTAGAGTGGGATCCTCTCATTAATTGCCTATTGACCTAAAAGCCCTTACTTAAAATCATCTCTACTCAAATGATATCAAGGGCAGAGTTGTCATATTGAGATTTTCCAAAAATTTTAACTCCCAAAATAATTAAAATCCAATATGGATTCTTTACATCGATTCGCTCAGAATTTTGCGCACTGTTTTATAAAATTTATGGCGTCGAATTCTGACGGCTTTGAATTTTTCACTTAAAACTCGTCGCGATGCATCGAAAAGAGTGCGAAGTCTAAAATAGCATTTTACGGGTTTTACAACTCTTCCTTCCATTGATGATAATTGAGAATTTCGGATGGCTAACAAACCACATAATCAAAATTGATATCTTCACTCGGAAACCCATAATTCTTAAAATCTGATTTAATGTGTCCCAACTTGTACTATCGTATGCTAGTTCCATGTCTAATTTAATTAGCATGGATCTCAGTTTAGCTATAGAGAATCTGAGTCTATTAAAGATCTCATGAGCCAATAAACATTTATCAAAAATAATTTTTCCAGGTACAAAAGCACCTTGCACTTCAAAAATAATAAAAGGAAGGGAAATCTTCAATCTATTTAAAATCATCCCCATGACTATTTTGTAAATCGTTTGACATAAACTGATTGGACGAAAGTTAGATAATTCTTAGGCAATAGAAACTTTAGGAATGAGAACCACCAAAATTTCTTTCCAATAGTATAGCATAATACCCATAGTAAAGTACTTTTCAATAGCATTCCAAATTTCATTCTTTTCTATACTCCACAAAGATTTGAAAAAACATGGCTCCAGGACATTTATTATTATCCATCTTCATTATAATAGAAAAAGGCTCTTCCTTAGAAAATTCTGCTTGCATCGACTGTTTCAGATCTTTATTTAATTGATCTTTAACTTCAAAGGATGGGCAATTATATAAAATGCAATGTCTCTTTTTCCATTTATTCATAAAAAGATTCTCAAAGGCTGGTTGAGCTAAGTAAGGTTCCGTCTCTAAAACTCCATTAGGATCTGAAATTTGATTAATTTTGTTTCCATTCCTTCTAGCTGTCGTGTAAGCATGAAAGAACCGAGAGTTTTGATCACCTTCTTCCAACCATTGTGTTTTAGAACGTTGTCTCCAACAAGTTGCAAGTCTAGCAAAAGTACCATTCTATTCATGAAGTTTTTCCTCAGTTCAAGTAACTTGTTTGGATTCAGACCATTCAAACTTATTTCCTCCTCTTGCAATAAAAAAATTTCATTTTGTAACATAATTTTAAGATTGTTCAGCTCATTTAATTTTTTTTACTCCAATAGAACAAGCAACTAAGTGTTCTATTAACCTTCATTTGTTTAATTTTTTTTACTCGAATAGAACAAGCAACTAAGTGTTCTATTAACCTTCATTTGAAGAATATTAGCTGCAGTTCCGTAATAATGTTTTCTCCAAGCTTTATTAATAATATCCCTAGAAGCTTCATAAGAACACCAGACATTCTCAAATCTGATAACTTTATGATTTTAACTAATAGAATTGTTTAAATTAAGCAACAATGGACAGTCATATGAAACAACTCTTGGTAAATGTCTTATAACAGCAAAAGGAATATTAAACAAAGCTTTAGAATTTAAACAAATTCTATCTAATCTTTACCGTTTACAAGCAAGACCTTTTTTATTGTTACATCATGTATATTTAGGACCAATAATACCAATATCATGATAATCATTTTTTGAAAAGAACTCCATCTCTTGAGAACCTTGGGAAAACCTAAATCTTTTATCACCTTGTTTCTCTTGCTTTGATAAAATACAGTTAAAGTCTTCTCACATAATACATGGATTTTCATTTGAAGTATATTCTTCAATCATTTTTCACATATTTCTTCTTTTATGAAGATCCTTATTCCGATATACAATCGACACATTCCACGATATTCCATGAGGCTTTAAAATTCCAATGAAACATTGATCGGAAGAATTTAAAACAATAAAAGAAATTCTCTTTTTCCATAAAGCAAGAATACCACCTGAAGTTCCTCTAGAAGAACTTCAAAGAAATCCCAATCATCACCAATAATTCTTCTAACTTCTTTATTATCCATGGAATCTAGTTTAATTTCCATTAAACCAACAAAGAAAACATCATTTTCGAACACCCAATTCCTCAAATTATACGAAGCTTCTTTTTTCTTAGCTCCCCTACAATTCGAAAATAAAATAGAGGACATTATGAAACAAACGGGGATAAGGCTCCAGCCCCTTCATTAATTCCATCAACTTTTATTATTCTTTGGTTTTCCTTAGTAGGACCTAACATTCTCAATTATTTACTTAATTTTTTCTTATGTTGAGGAGATTTAGGATAAATCTTTTCCAACACAACAGATGCAGGAGACATCCTCATTGATTCCTTTCCCATTACGGATGACAACTTTATCAGGATTATAATTGTAAGAATTTATAATAGAAGTTGACTTCGGTACCTTCAAATGGTTCGGAGGCCCAACCTAAAATTCCTTTTTTGGAAGAAAAGGCAATGCTAGCACCGTATATTTTTGGGTCAATTTGATTCAATTTGATCAGGAAGTACATCAATTTTATCTTTTTTTCCAACAGTAGCAACATCAGAATCATCAGCAATATTAGTATTTATTTTTTCAACATCAGCAACATTATCAACATTAGCATTTCTTTTAACAACATTAGCAACATCAAGAACTTCAGCAACTTCATCATCTTCAACAATTCTTTTCTCTCCATAAGAAGCATTAGCTACATTATAAGTATCTTTTCTTTCGAAAGCATCAGCAACATCAGCAATATCTTTCTCGAACTCTTCTTTCATCTTGAATTCTTCTTGGGCAGTAACAGGATTTTGAGAAACCACTTTAACATCAATTGATTTTTTAACCACCGAAGAAAAATAAGATTTCGTTGAATTCCTTATGTTAAGGTAAAATGAAAATACAAGTCAGAAAAAGAGGCTACCTGGGAAAGGGAAGAAGATGTTAGGATGAAGTTTTCTCATCTGTTTGATAACCGCTCAAAATAATGAATTTCGAGGGCGAAAGTGCAATAAGGAGGGATGAATTATAATACCCAAAATTTGGTCAAAGGTATGCATACAATTTTCCCTGTATTTTCACACATATGGAAAACATTAAATATATTTTCATCAAATTCGATATTTAATTTTGAAAATTTTGATATATATATATATATATATATATATATATATATATATATATAAGTATATAATTAGATGTATATGCATCTTTTAAAGAATTGTTTAATATTATAGTTAATGAATCAGCTAAATAGTTAATGAATAACATCTAAATAACTATAGTTTATTAATGTTACTGTAGCCTCCACTACCATTCCCACTAGGACATGCATTGGCCGAATGGGATCAAGTGGCTGGTAAGCTCTAGAAGGGCATAGTGGAGGGTTAGTGGATATTTAATCATAATATTAAAACACTTTCATTCTCATTTCCCATTTTAATTCCTCCCTACCCGAAATAGAGAATAACGGAGCTAGAGACTATAGATGGGGAAAAAGGCGTGAAGACTGATGGGTTGGAACTGCGGCAAGCTTCTGGGAGAATTCAGATTTTAGGCAATTGCTGAAATCAGGTTAGGAAAGTAGTGAAATCAGTTAAGAAATATTATTGTTTGAGGATTACTGAAATCAAGATAGGAATTTGCTGAAATCAGGTAAGAGATATAGTTGTTTGCTAAAGGATTTTTGAAGAAGGTTTGTTGAGATTTATAGATCTTTTGTATGCTGAAAATTGCTAAAACTAGAAGAAACAAAAAGGAAAAAGGCTGCTGTGGTGTGCTGAAAAAAACAGTGAAAATGAGGGAATAAAGTTGCGTTTGTGTCATAAAATCAGTGGATAAGCTGAAACAGGTAAAAGTGTTTGTTGAAAGTTAAGTATGCTGTTGCTTATTGGAAATAGTAAGGAAGAAGGTTTGTTGCTGAATTTAAATGTCACTATATGCTGATTGTAAGGAAGGGAAGGGAAGTGAAGAAAGGAGGCTTAGGAGAAGAGAGGTCACATTGGGGTGAATGAAGGGAAACTTCTTTGAGATAAATTTATAAGATTTTCATATAAATTATTATATTTTATTTGAATGCAGATTTGAATGATCAACAATTATGATTTAGATTGTATATAAGAGGAAAGGAGGCAGGGGTACTTTAGGAGAACGAATTGACCCGACTTCCCTAGAGAACGAGGTGAGATACCCAAATAAGGTTATAAGAATCAGTAAATATTTTATTATTGCACTTCATCTTGATTATATTTATGATCACATGTATTCTAGTTTATTTTGGTTATTTTGTATGAATATGGTTGTATATGTATGAAATTGTTTATGTAAAGGGTAATCTTTAGCAATGTTAATGATTTCGTAAGCATAAAAGGGCAGCTAAAGTGCACCTAAAGGGCAGCTAAAGTGCACCTAAAGGGCAGCTAAAGGGCACTTAAAGGGCACCTAAAGGGCAGCTAAAGGGCAACAAAAGGGTAGCTAAAGCGCAACTATGTCATTAAAAACATATGTCATTAGGGCTAGAAAGGACGACTATATGAAAAGTGAAATAAGTTATATATGGGGGATAGTCCCGCACAAGTAAAGAAAAAAGACCTGATGAGGTAAGCTTACCCTCTTAATTTTAGAAGTTGAGAAATTTAACTCAACCCTGAATGAGAGAACAACTTCCATTCTAAAAAGTTGGGAAGTTAGACCCATTGTTTAAAATTGCGCAATAAGAGGCGCGCCTTGAGGCGCGCCTCTGCGCAATTCTTGCAAAAAACGCCTCAAGGCGTGCGCAATTGCGGGCTATGGTTAGGCGTACGCCTCACGTAGGCTGAGGCGCGCCTCTGTTGCGCAATTGCGCAATTTTGAGAGAGGCGTACGCCTCAGCCAAAGGGCCCACCTACTTAAAATTTTTCCATTAAATCCCCCACACCCGATCGGCTAAGGTTTCATCCCGACATTTTCCGCTCGTTTGCTCCAGGTCGCGAAATCCAGAGCCCCCCGTCCGCTCGGCCAACCTTCCCGCCGCCTCTCCCGCCGGCGCCGCCTCTCTCCGGCGAAGTTGAAGTGTCCGGCCGCCTTGTAGGAGAAGTCCACAAAGGATTTTAGGTATTTTTTTTTACTTTTTGGTTAGATTTTTGAAATGAAAGAAATTTTAGGGTTTTAGATTTTTGGAATTTTTTTGTGTAATTT
This sequence comes from Dendrobium nobile, assembly GCA_022539455.1. NCBI lineage: Eukaryota > Viridiplantae > Streptophyta > Magnoliopsida > Asparagales > Orchidaceae > Dendrobium > Dendrobium nobile. Next base: position 49,262,742 of record CM039733.1, read on the forward strand.
TCGATTCTTTCATTAGGGATCATGGTAAGAGGCAAGGAAAAGGGGTCTTCGTCATTGCGGAGGGACCCTTCTTGGAAGTATAGTGTAGAAGTTGACATTGGCGGCGGCGAGGAGAGCTATGTCTATTTAAAGTGCAACTTTTGTGAGAAAGTTGTGAAGGGCGGAGTAACCCGCATAAAGGAGCACTTATCATGCTCTCACAAGAACGTAGCACCTTGTGCAAAAGTGCCGGACAATGTGAAGGAAGAAATAAGTGCTTACATGAAGAAAACTACCACTGTCAAACGCTTACAACAGCAACAATTTGATGAAAGGGTCGACCAAGGTGCCTATTTTGGGAGCGAGAGTGGAAAGGGCTCTTCCTCCACTATACATAATAGAGGTGCACGGGGTCCTATGGATCAGTACATGACTACTGCAGGAGCAGATAGAGGAGAAGCAGAGATGATGCCTGCAGCTGGTACTAGAGAGGGTCGGCGACAGGTTTGCATGGACATTGGGAGGTTCTTTTTTGAAAATGCAATACCATTTAATGTTGCTACATCGCCTGCCTACTTCAGTATGATGCGGTCTGTAGGATTGTATGGAAGAGGGTTGAAAGCACCTTCTATGTATGAGTTGCGCACTTGGATTTTAAAAGAGGAGTTGCAGAACACCGAGCGAACCATTGATGAGATTAAAAGGACATGGATTGAGACAGGTGTGACTATAATGTCAGATGGATGGTCTGACATGAAGAGTAGGAGTTTGATAAACATTCTTGTCAACAATCCATATGGTACTGTGTTCTTAAGATCTGTTGAAGCTTCTGATGAGGTGAAGAATGCTACATTCATTTTCAACTTACTTGATGGAGTTATTGAGGAGATTGGAGAGCAGTTGGTTGTCCAGGTAGTGACTGATAATGCCAGTGCATACAAAGCAGCTGGTCAGATGTTGATGGAGAAGAGGACACACCTCAATTGGACACCTTGCGCAGCACATTGTATTGATCTCATATTGGAGGATCTTGGTGACTTACCTCAGCACAAGAGTGCTCTTGCTAGGGCGAAGAAGATTACAAAATTCATCTACAATCACTCTTGGGTGTTAAGCTTAATGAGAAAATTTTCAAAGAAAGAAATCATTCGACCTGCAACCACTAGGTATGTTCATATTTTTTACATTGTCAATTATTCGAATTGTATGTTCATAGTTTTAACATTTGGGCACTGTGAATCTATAGGTTTGCCACCTCCTATTTGACACTGCAGAGCTTGATAGAGGTGAGGCAACCTTTGGAAGCCATGTTTACATCAACTGAATGGCTAAACTCTGCTTGGGGAAAGAAGAGCGAGGGAAAGGAGATAAGAAAGATAATTCTGAATGATAAATTTTGGGCTACTGTGACCTATGCCATTTTGAGCACGAGACCCTTAGTGCAAGTTCTACGCTTAGTGGATGCAGAGAAGAAACCAGCTATGGGTTTTATTTATAATGCTATGGATGAGGCCAAGGAGTTGATTGCACATAACTTGGGAGGAGAGGAGGCAAGTTATAGGGAGATTTGGGATATCGTTGATGCTCGGTGGGAGGTGCAGTTACACCGACATCTACATGCAGCTGCATATTATCTTAACTCTCAATTTCAATATTCAGAGAAAAAATCTTCAAATCCGGAGGTTAAGCTTGGTCTATATCACTATATGGAAAGATTAATACCGGAGCAGGCAGATAGGGAGCTTGCAGATTTACAGCTTGTTCTGTTCCGGAATAAAGAGGGTTTTTTTGATTTGAATGCAGCAAAAGCAACCATTTCTAAATGGTCTCCAGGTATAATTAATTTGGTAAATGCAATACACTTTATTCAGTTCTGAATTTTGATTATATTTTTTTCTTGAAAACAGTTGAATGGTGGATCCAATTTGGTGATTCCACCCCTGAGCTACAGAGTTTTGCTGTGAGAGTGTTGGGCCTCACTTGTTCTTCTTCTGGGTGTGAGCGAAATTGGAGTACATATAGTCAAGTGCAAACAAAGAGAAGAAATCGACTATCTACACTCAGAATGAACTCCCTCGTATACATAATGCACAACAAGAGGTTAAGAGATAGGAGGTTGAGGAATAAGGGGTTGAAAGATGATGAGGACCCGTTGGTGTGTGATGATCTGTCGTCTGATAATGAGTGGTTCATAGATGATGAGGCAGATTTGTCATTATCAGACTTACAGGTAGAAGATCTAAATGTGGATGTATTGAGGGGCGAAGCAGATCAAATGGGTACATCCACTAGTACCACACCACACACATCTACTAGCTCTGCAAGTAAATGTATATGTTCTCTGCCAGTCTGCCTGATAATGAGTGGTTCATCCAATTAATATGCTAATAATCTTTTCTTTTAATGAATAGGGAAGAGTGAGTCATGTTGAAGATGAAGATGACATGGCATTCTTAGATACAATTGGAGAAGAAGATTCACTTGAAGACCCATTTAGTGATGGGATATGATTTCATTTTATATGTTTTTTGTATTTTGGGAGTTTTGTTAAACTGATATTTTGTGATTTTGTACTTTGGGACATAATTTTATTGCATCTACTTTCTTATTTTCCAATATTGCTATTATTTTCCTGCTAAAATCCTTAATTTTTCATTTACGCAATTGTGTGTTCGTGAGGCTTACGCCTCACCTCACGGACGAAAACCGCCTCGAGGCGCAATTACGCAATTTTAAACCTTGGTTAGACCTAACCTTGAATAGGAAAGTTGAAATAGTGCAAAAGCTTATAACCATTATATAAATTATTTAAAAATGTGGAATAGTTTTGGCAAGATAAATAATACTGCTAGGCACTTTCAGGCTCAATATGACATTTCAATATGTGTTTAACTATGTTAGCATTGTTAAACATTTCTTATTTATTTATTATTATTTCTTATATATTGCTGGTGTATTTTATTGGGCAATAGCTCATTATCATTGGTTGTATTGCAGGCAAGGGAAAGGAGCCCGTAAGGCACTGGGCAAGAAAGAGGTGACCGTCTGTTTTTGGTGTATAAAGAGATCTTAGAGAAGACTTGATTAATAGCTGTATAAACCTTTTGATATGTAAGTAAAGTTCAAAAGTTTTAGTAGAGATCTGTATTTGTTTTAATTATGTTGATGTTCACTAAGGAATATTACATACTTCCTATTATTAAGTGTGAAGTCTTATATGTTCAAATCCTTCTCTGTTATACTCCAGTTTGCATGGTGAGCCAAATTGGGGTGTGACAACCTTTGACCATTAATCCCTCTCCAACTCATCACTCCAGCACCCAAGGCACCCTCCCATGCCACATCAACTGCCATGTGGCATGGGAACATGTCAAATACTCAAACCAACACTAGAGAGTTATCAAATTTGGTCAACAACTCCTTAAATGGCTAAATCCTTTAGCTTAAGCTATCTCCACTCCACTTCAAGTCATTCAAGTCATCCAACCAGCACCCTACACTCCCTCCTTGCCACATCAACCTTCTTTGACCAGTTGACTGGTCAAAGAAGTCAATCCAAGCTCAAGTCATTCTTAATGGTCAACTCCCTGCCTCTATCCTCTCTCTCTCTATCTTAGGCTACTGTAGGGATTCTTTTCAGGTGCAAAACTTTCCTAAGGTCCCTAGAATCGAGTCCATGTCTTGGCTTGGCCGATTTAGAAAATGTGGTCCCCCCCTCAAGCCCAAATCAACCAATGAGAGTGAGGCCATTCCAGTCTTCCCCTCTACCATATAACGGCCTGAGACACATGTCAAGGATCCAAGGGAGTCCTCTGACCGATCAGGGCCATCCAGATCAAACCCTAAGGTTTTGTATTGCCTAGGAGACTCAAAATGAGTCTTATTCCAACCTTAGCACTCTCTCTCTATTCAACCCCTCCAAAGCTAGTCTCTCATTTCATTCTAACACCCCAGACCTTCCTCCACTTCCCCACTACCAAATTCAAGTGGTTGCACATCACCAGCGGCGATCTTTCTAACGAAACAACCCCAACTCCATCTAGAGCTCCTGCTCGATCCATCGCGTTTTAAATCGCGGTTTCAGGTTGGAACTGGTACGAGGACAGTCCACAAACTCAACCATGTGAAATCCCTGAAGATCTAACGGTGTAATTCCTTAAAACCCCTAGGCATAGGCCACAAAACTTAGTGTTTTTTAGTTTTTTATAGTGTTTATTAAGCCGTAAAAAATCACTCACCTTAATTTCTATTCATGAACTATAGATGTGTTTCAAATTTCAGTTGATTTAGTCCACCCGATTGAATGAATGAAGTGAATACTAGTTGTAGGCATTTTCTTATTTTCTGTTAGGTGTACGTTTTCTGGACCGTTGATCCCTGCGATTAACGGTCCAGATCGCATCATTCCATGACTTTGCCCAACTGCGGACTTGATTTACCATTTAACTTCCCGGTTTGGCTTGATCTGAGCCATTGAATCAAATCACGCGCGATTCGACGGTCCCGAAACCTTTTGACCAAGTATTTTCCTCTTTCGGTTGGATTACATCAAGGATTAGCCTTAAGCCCATACCTTCTTGCTTTAGTCATGTATGTTCTCACTAGACTTTTGCAAGAGGATGTACCTTGGTGTATGCTTTTTGTTGATGTTTTTTTTTTGCTTGCCGATAAGACTAGAGATGGAGTTGAAGGTAAACTTGAATTATGGAGGTCAACCTTAGAGTCTAAAGATTTTCACTTGAGTAGATCTAAAATTGAATATATGGAGTATAAGTTTAGTAGCAATAGACCTACTGAGGGGATTGTGATTTTGGGCGATCAAGTCATTAATAAGAGTACACGTTTCAAATATCTTGGATCTATTGTTCAGAGTGATAGTGAAATAGATGAGATATTATCAACATAATTCAAGTTGGATGGTTGAAGTTGAGGAATGCATCTAGCATGTTGTGCGATAGAAAAGTCCCCCTCAAACTTAAGGGAAAATTCTATAAGATGGTGGTGAGACCTACAATGCTTTTTGGTGCCGAATGTTGCCCATTAAAAGAGAAGCATAATACTAAGTTAAGTGTTGCAGATATGATGATGCTTAGGTGGATGAGTGGCTGTACCCTTAAAGATAGGATACGAAATGAGCATATACGTTGAAAGGTTAAAGTAGCTCCAGTGGAAGATAAGATTTGAGAGAGTCAGCTTAGATGGTTTAGTCACATTAAAGAGAGGCCTTTCTATGACTCAGTTATGAAAGGAGGTATTAGATTTGAATTATGTTAAGAAAGGTAGAGGTATGCTTAAAAAGACTTGATTAGAAAATATTAGAAATGATCTTTCTTTATTAGATTTAAATGAGAATTTGACTTTTAACAGAACACAATGGCGAAAAAGGATTCATTTAGCCGACCCCACGTAGTGTGACAAAAGCTTGATGTTGTTTTTGTTGTTGTTTATGATGCACCGACACGGACACGGACACGGCGACACGGACATGGGACACAACAGGAAGAAGATGATACTTGACCAAGAAATTTTATTGCTATGGTTTGAAGAAGCGGTGCTGAAGCTCCATGAATCAACCACCACATTTTTGAATCCATCTTTCATCTATCAACCAAAGATTCTTGATCACCAAAACCCTCTAAATATTCAAAGAACTTTGCAAGTTTTATATTAATTTTTCTTCTCTCCTTGTTTGAAAAAAATCTTTTCAAGCATATTTTTCTCATATTTGATACTTCTAAATCTTTTTGTGGTGAGACACGTTGTGGGTCTTCTTGAAGCCATTCTTTACTTGAATACCTTCAAATAATATAAAACATATAAAATTATTTAATCATTTACTAAGAAATTTAAAATTAATTTAAAAAATGAATACAAATGTACCTTGGATTTAATAAATGGGCCAAACAATACAAAGGTGTGTTGCTTTTGGTCCACCTATCCTCAAGAATGGTATAAACAGTATTCCAAAAACTTTAGTCTTCGTTATGTGACTTTTTTTCATGTCTGTATATGATTTCTTTCACTTTTGTTAACATAGAGTCCCACATCTCATAAATCAAATGTAAAGATAATTTATCTGTGTTAGCCTCTCTCAACATGTTATAAATCGGATCACTGAAAGTCAAAATGTAATCTACATCATCCACCACAAATCATCTAAGACATTTTCTTTCACATACCTTGCCTTCCCAACATCATCTTCTCGATAGCAAGGCTACTTCTCACTAATTACCATAGATTGAAGAGCATTTTTTATTTGTTTGAATCTTCTCAACATGATTATTACATTGACAAAACGAGTTTCAGCAACAGCTAACATTCTCAAATGTCAGAAATCATTAAACATTGAAAGTCTCATTGAGTGGTTCATAATGTAATTTCTGATCAAAACAATATCATCTGCAACCACTGTTATTCAATGACATTCAGCATATATGATTTCATTTGCCACTGTATTCTTTGTTGCACAAATATTTTTTAGAGCAAGATTTAAAGTGTGCACAACACATGTAGTCTAGAATATATGATGATAAGTTTGCTCCACTAAAAATCCTGCAGCTCTATACACTGGTGCATTATCTGTTATAACCTGCATAATATTTGAGGCCCAATAATGACTATCATCTCTTTAATCAAATTGACAATAAAATATTTATCATTGTATTCTCCTTCACAATTCACAACTTTAATAAATATTGGGCAATTCTCTATAACAACCATGAAATTAATAAGTGGTCTTCTTTGAGGATCAGTCTAACCATCACATATCAAAGTGACTCCTTTTTCTTTCCACATACATTTTGTTGGTTCGATCAATGTTTCAATATGAGCTCTTTCACTTTCAAATAATTTTAATCTTAATGCATTGTAGCCATGTGGAATATAACATGCAAGGTTGTTATTACATGCAAAAGTGAATGCATTTTTGTAATGAGGATTTCTTGCAAGGTTGAAAGAAAGTCCAGCTGATAAAAACATTCTTGCAATTTCACCATTCAATACCTCTTGCTGCATATTAAAAGCCTTCTCTAAAGCACTACTAGCAACTCCTTTTCTTTTATTTAAATCATATCATTCACTTCTATATGATAATGATTGATCAACTCTAACAGATGAGGAAGAAGTGTGAGATGAACCATGGGTAGATGACAAAGATATATCTTTAGAAAGTGTCATTTTGATCCTAGATTCAACTTCATCAACTTGTTTGTTCAATTCAATCAACTATGATGTAATAATCTTATGACATATTTTAATTCCATGGTCAGAAATCTCAAGAAGATGTGCTTTCATCTTAAAATAAGATCCTTTGTAGGTGTCACCATAATAATTGCATTTGAATGACACATTCCCTCCTTCAAAAATTTTTCCTAACTTTGTAACATGAATTCATAATGGCTTATCAGTTTCTACAGATAGTTCTTTTGAACCACTCCCAGGAACACTAGAGCTCATTTTGCTTTTAAATTCATTGGTGTAGTAGAAGAAATAAACGCTTAATAAATTGGGTGACATTAAAATAATTAAAAATTGTCAAACAAAGTTAAAAAATAATTAAAGACTATTCATCATGCGTTATGACTATCTGACAAAAAAATAATTAAATTTTTTAGCTATGCCGGGGGTCCAAGGGGGCGCTGCCCCCTGGCGGGTCTAAAAGGGGGTCCAAGGGTGCGCTGCCCTCTGGTAGGGGTTTTTGGGGGCAGTGCCCTTGGAATAAAAAATTTATGTGTAGTGAAAGCGCAGCAAAAGCGCATTGAAAGCGCAATGAAAGCGTAGTTAAAGCACAACAAAAGCGCAGTTAAAGCGTATTAAATAAACAAAATTTTATTGAAATAATAATTTTAATCCAAAACAAATAAAATACTTTAAAAAAAATATGCTCTTATGATCACAAATCTACAGAATCATTGATAAATGAAGAGAAATGACGAATGGTGAAAAAAATGACGAAATCAACTTACAGGTCTGAAAAATTTTCAGCGGTTTAACGTCGGCTTCCCTCGGCTGTGCCTAGAAACTGAGGATGGCTTGTTGGTTGTTGCTTATGGCCGGAAGGGAAGACTAAGGGTGCGATCTCCAGCCGACCGCTACTCGCCTCAATTGCTCGGGAAAGCCACGAATACGAATATGAATACGGGATTAAGGAGAAGATGAAGACTCGGGCGTGAACTGGCTAATATGAAAAAGTGGGATTAGGGTTATTTATTTATTTATTTAAATAAGCGTGCACGGTTAAATTTTTTTTAAATGGGACACATTAATGACAAGTCCGACACTACATACCATCTTAAAATGAAGTGTCGGTGCATCAGAGGTTGTTGTACTAAATATTTAGTAATTTTAAATAATATTTATTTAAAAATAATTAAATGTTTTAAAAAATTGATCATTTTATCTTAAGTATATCCCCCGATTTTGATAAAATAAATTGAACATTATATTGATGTAATTTTACGATTATATTTAATATTAATTATATTTAATTATATTAAATGCTCATAATTATCACAATATTCAAATAATTAATTTTTAATTATTAAAAAATTTGATATCTACTGCGAGTCCAATCATGTTGGATTTAAGAGGTAGATTCTCCTTCAATCGAATCTCTTCTTTTCGGATTTTGGAATCTCCTCTAGTCATAAAAGAGGGAGGTTTAAATGCTATGAAAAATAAACCTTTGCCAATTTCAGGCAAAGGTAAGGAAATAATTTCATCTTTGAATGATACGCCAAAACCTTTGTCGGCTATCATTGCTGGAGCAAATGATAAGGAAGCATCATCATCAGGAGGTAGTTTTGCTGATATTTTAAAGAAGGATATTGATATTCCAATTTCTTCTTCAAAATTGGATATTCCTAATGTGTGGATTAAAAAACCTCACATTAAAATAAATTTTAGTGAAATACATGAGGATATTGGAGATGAAAATGTTTTCATTCTTGACAAGGAAAAAGAAAAATCTAATGTTCAAGTTTTGAACAATTCCTTGGTTATTAAAATTCTTAGAAAAAATTATCCTTTTTCTAAGTGTTCTTTTGAATTAAGAAAGCAATGGTCGAAATTTGGAGGATTTCATATTACATTGCTTGGTCTAGATTGGCTCCTTTGTTCATTTCATTCTCATGAAGCCATGGAGGAAGTTCTTAACGGAGGTCCTTGGCTTGTAGGGGGTTTTGTGGTAGGCTTAGACAAATGGTCTCCTACCTTCTCTCCTTATTCTCTGAATGGAATTTTTTCTCCAATTTGGGTTCGTCTTCCTCATTTGCCATTACACTGCTGGGATGAATCCAATATCACTAGAATTGTTTCTAGAATTGGAACTCCAATTTTATTGGATGGTAACATATTTAGATGGGGGAGAATGGAATTTGCTAGAGCTTCCATTCGAGTAAATTTGAATTCTAAGCTCCCCTATGGAATTTGGGTGGAAGGAATTCTTGGTAGATTTTTTCAAAAGTTTTGAGTATGAAAATCTATCATCTTTTTGCTTTAAATGTGGAAAAATCGGCCATATTGATTCGGTGTGTCCTAATACAACACATAATCAAAATCCTATTGTTAAAGAGGCCCCTTGTTCTTTTCAATCTGAGAATATTCTTTTGGACCTTGGATGCATGTGAAGTTCGAAAACAAAAGGAGAATTATTCCAGAAAAAAAGATTTTTAAAGTTATCTCAAACATGGATAAATCAGAGGAAGTTTTTGTTAATAAGAAAAATGCTGCCTTGGAAGATGCTGAAGGAGACGGGATTTCTGATTCAGAATTTTCTATTGATCCTTTGACAGCTTGTGACGTTGCTGGAAACAAGGAAGAAGAAGACAAGGCAGTTAGACAGGATGCTGAATCTTCCACCGTCCATCCTGTGACTGAAAAATTAAAAATTCAAATCCCACAAATTATGGAGGAGAACTGTCCGATGGAACAATTTAAGGAAATACAAAATTTAAACTCTGAAATTCGTTTGGCTTATCCAGTGGAAGTGGAGTGCAGTAATTTGAATCTCAACAGCAAAATTTTGAATTCAAAATCTGAATTCAAATTTCCTTAAATTGTGGAAGCTATTAAGGAAGGAGTTGAAGCTGTTCCTACCAATTCAATTCAAGTTGCTGATTTTCAGGTAGATAACAAACCAATTTTTGAATTCAAAAATGCAGATTTTCAGGAGGTAATTACAATTCCTTCAACTGAATTGGCGGCTGGTTATAGCATTAATGCTGAACCAATTATTAATTCAGCTTCTATACCTGAATTAAAAAACAGTTTTTGCTTGATAAGAGATACTTCTCCACTTTCGGATATCTCTTTGAATTTTAAAAAACTGTTCTTAAAAAAGACAATAGTCTTTTTAAGAAGAGTAAATCCCCCGGTTCTAAGCCCACATTGTTCAAAGAACTTCAAGCTTTAGGACCGGTGAAAGATAATCCTAGAAGGAAGATGGCTGAAATCAAAGTGAAGAACGGCATGAGAGGTTCTTCTTCTCTTTTATCTCATTAAAATGCAAGATGGTTCTACCGATGACAACAACATAGTTGGTAGATACTTGAAGATGGAGCAAATTATCAAGAAGTTTGGATTACTGCTATCTTTGGAAGCTGACTTTGGAGATTGGAAAAAGCTTATGGAATATCTATCAATGATATTCTTAAGTGATTGCTGGGTTTTATTATTAAAATGTACTTTCCTTTTTAGCTTTTATTGCTTCGTTTTTTATCTAATTTGTTATCTTAAACTTTTTTTAATTGATTTTGGAATCATTACTAAGTCTTATTCTCTGACTGGATGGGAACTCTGGGATACTAATCAACCATCGGGTTGTTTATTACTTTGGTATCCCCTGCATCTCAATAGTTTCGAAATAGGGATTAGTGGGTTTCATATCATTTATAATAAGTTTAAATTAACAAATTTAAGTCCAATAAAGTACCTTTTTCTTGTTGAAAAAGGAACCATTAGCTTCCTTTACCTAGTTTGTATTAGGTTGTCTTTTATTTTATAATTAATGCAATTCTGCATTTCTTCAAAAAAAAGTATAGATTTATATATATGTATATATGTTTTTTTTTTCTAAGTTTATTTTCAAATTATATTTCTTTAAATCTTTATATATTTAGAGATCCGTTGAAATATTAAGCATAGTTTGAGCATTATTGAATAAGTTTTATGGGGAGTGATGATTAATCAATGGACAATTAATTTTATTAATTATTTATTGATTAATCATTTAATTAATTAAGTTTTATTTTATTTTTTTACATGCTTAGGATGAACAAATGTGCTTAGATTAGGCTCTCCTAGTTCTAAAAACTTGATTGTGATGATTGTGCATTTATATGTGTCTTGTCAAGGGTTTGTTGAACTTTGATTTAAGCCCAGTCAACCTTTTTTATTTTTTATTTTTTTAAAGCTCAATCAACCTAGTGATATACGTAAGGATAAAAACTAGAAAATAGGCTTAGAATATTTAGAAAATTTTAGCGAATAGGTCATATGTCCAGTAGGTGTAGAAACTATAACACTCAAACATAGTGATATTAGGACCTAACTATAAGTAATCCTAAGTTTTTTTTTTTTTTGGTTAAAACCCACTGTAGGGGCTTACGCGTTTATTTAAAATAAACGATTACAAAGAGTCCTTAAAAGAGACTAAAGGCTCAACTAAAAAGAAAAAGGAAAATACAATAAGAAAGAAAATAAGATCTAATGAGCCTCTAAAGTCCCTAATTAAATACAATAAAAGAAAAGCAAAAGAAATAAAACAGCAAATGCCAAAATTATCCATCCATCTTCAAAATCATCATAAGCTCAAGCACTTGAAAAGGATGCAGCCATCTCCAACAAATAAAGTCTTCAACATCACCAAAATCTGGATAAGAAACTCACAGCAAATACAAAACAATTAAGCATCAAGAAGATAACAAGCATAAATAATAACCATAACCAATAGGAATATATGGCTCAAGATTAAAACATCTATTATGGAAGAAAACAAATACCAAAGATCTCAAAGAAGTTTGGCAAGGGTAACACCAAACCCAACTTAAATCATAACCACCAAAACTCCAGTATTCAAACAACACCACAAAGAAAACAATATTCCAGCTCACAACCTGACGGCCAACCAACCTCCAAATCAGAAGAAACGAATGCCATAAAGCCAAACCAATCGAGCATAACACCAACCAACAAAACCCTTTCAGCCTCCCAACCCGACGGTGATGTAGAACGTAAAATCTGAACTATTTCTATGGGAAGGAAAGAGAAATAGTTCAGATTTTGATGAGTTCAATTTGGGATTGTGAGGATTTTCTTTTGAATTTGGGAGGGAAAGTTTGAACTTAATTCCTCCAATCAAAGCCTGTTGATTAGGAAAGAATTTAAGAAAATATTCCAATCAGGAAATCTGAAACATTTCAGATTTTTTTTTTCCTCACAGAATCTGAGAGCAAGTTCTGAGGTGGGGAGAAGAATTGGGAGAGAGAGAGGAGAAGGGGCGGCGGGATCCAAGGGAGGCTGAGGGAATTCTGCTCCTTGAATCCTGTGATAATTTTCTTGAAAGGGGAACAGAAAAGTTCCAAAATACGCTTCCCAGAAGCTGGAATATGGTTTCAGATTTTAACCCAAAAATCTGAGAGAAATTCAGATTTCAAAGACTAGGAGGAAAACAGGTTTGAAGGGGGAACGAGAGGCTTCACGTCTTGGTGAAGGATGGCTGAGGGAGAGGCGGTGGAAACCAGGGAGATATCTGCGGTTTGGAGTGGGGAAATAAGGATGGATTTGTTTCCAAACAGGGCTTTTGGAATAAATCAAATAGAAATAGGCATGAGGAGATTTCGGCTAGAAGGGATTTGAGATGATTTGGATTTATTGCCGAAATGCCAGATTAAGATTTAGGAAATAATTCCCAACTCAGCTAATGGGGCCGGCGGTATTAGTGGGAGGGCTGGGATTATGGAGAGCTTTAATTGTGATGTATTATGGTTGGATTGATTTTAGGAAATATTTATTAAAAATCCTTTTGGAATTTTAAATTTCAAATAGATCTAGATAAATACTTTCCTAAAATAGAAAAGTTAAATTAGGAAATTTCAAAATTCAAAATGTTTTGAATTTGAAATGAGGGATTTGTGGAGGGAAAATTTTGAGTTAATGAGGGAGTTAATTATGAGCATTAATTGGCTCTTTATTAAGCAAAGGAAAGGAGGGGGAGGGGCCGGCCTTGGAGATTCCCGAGTTGGATGGGGAAGGTGGCCAGCGGGTGAGGGAGTTGGCCGTGGGCTTGGATGGGAAGGGTGAAGCTCGGATGGGGTGAGATCCGGCGGCTATGGTGAGGATTTTAGTGGAGCTTGTTGGGGGGGAAGAGTGGAGAAATTTGGTGGATGAATTTGATGTGACGAAGAAGAATAAGGAGGGTGGTGAGTGAAGAAAAAAATACAACGAGAAAACCACGAACCCGGCCGTCTCCAAGGTTGGTGGGTGATACGATTTCCCTCTCCAAGGGATCTCAAATCACGAGTCCGAACCCATTCTGCGGCTGGTGAAGACTTCGATTCCTCTCATATGAATCTCACTAACGCTCTCTCACAAGAAGAACACAAGTGTGGAAAACACAAAATTTTCATATCAAATTAACCATCCTATTACAATAGCTTAAGGCCCTATATATAGGCCCTAACATGAGAAAATAAAAAAATTACAAAAATGCCCCTTGGGCCATAACACAAATAAACTAACCTAGGGGTAAAACAGGAAATAATATAAAATAATAGCTAAAATTCATAAAATAAATTTTAAATAACAATTTAAATTAGAGCTGTCGATTTACGACGCCTCCTGTGATAGATGCGCCAGATCTTCGTGCCGATGTCCGCATCAGACGGCCAACCAACCTCCAAACCAGCCAAATAATAACAAAGGCACAAAGCCAAAGAGCCTAGCACAACAAAAACCAACCACCAATCCCCTTATCAACCAAATTACAAAGAGAAATGACAAAAATAATCTTCCAAAAAGGATATAATAATCTAAACATCATAGCCAAAAAAACAAATTAACAAAGCAGAGAATTAAGAACGAGTATAAGGTAATCCTGATTTATCAAGATTAATTAAACCTCTTAATAAAAAAGGAATATCATCATTATAATATAAAGTATACTGATGCTAGATAGCTCCAATCTTGACTAAGAAACCAGCAGAAGAATTACCTTCTCTCCAAATATGAGATATGTTATAATCAATTTGAGAAAGCATTCTTTTGATACCTTTAAAAATATAAAAAATATCAAAATTACCAATGTTATCAGCAGAAATACAATTTATAACTAACAAAGCAACAATTTCTATCCAGATTTTAAAATAACCAGAAGATAAACAAATTTGAAGAGTTTTATAAATTGCCATAAGTTCTGCAAATAAAACAGAACATTTATTAAGAGGAGAAGCAAAAGCCACAACTAAATTACCTTTGTCAATTCTCAAAATACCACCACAACCATATTTACCTTCACAAACCGAACCATCAGTGTTTACTTTAATACAATGAATGCTAGGTTTCCTCCAAATAACAAATTTAAAACAAGGCTCAAAAAGTTCCTAAAAAATATTAAGCATTTAACTTATTAGCAACAAACTTAAAAGCACGAAATTGCTTTTGATGAATCAAATTAAACTTGTACAGGCTATTGATTTTTTCTTTATTTCTAGCAATTATACGATTGTGATGCATAGGAATATTCCTATGTTTAGCATCATTTCTATCAATCCACAAGAAACAAATAAGAGAGATAGCAATAACAATTTTAATATGACCCCTAGTAGTATTTTGAAAAATAATCGTAAGAAAATGATTAAAAGATAAATGTCCAGTAAAGTAATTGGTATTAAAAAAATTATCAGAGCAAATCCAAATTCTAGCAGCGATGGGTCCATTAATAAAAACATGATTAATATCTTCTATGTGATAACAATGAAAGCTTTTAGAAGGAAGATAGAAACCTTTCTTCCAAAAAACAACATCAACATGAATATAACCTTTAATAATTCTCCAAACTAAAATAGAGTAGGATGTAGGAATATTATTGCTCCAAATCTTATTGAAGACTATAGCCATATCTTTCTTTTTTCTAATGAAATCGCAAGCCACCTTAAAAATAAAATTGTCATTATAAGACAATTTAAAAAGAATTTGATCTTTGCTATGATTATCCAAAGCAAGATTTTTAATTTTATTGCCAATATCAAAAGGAACCAAACTAAGAATGACATTCATATCCCAAGTATTATCACGAAAGAAACTATTAACTTTAATAGCAAAATAAGAACTAGTAGATAACAAAGATTCAATAGAACCTTCAAAAAGTCAATTATCATGTTAAAAAAAAAGAATTACCAGAATTAAGACCCCAAGTAATAAGAGGCTTCATAGTATTCTTAATTAAATAAAGTCTTTTCTAAATTAAAGAATCATCATGCTTATAGAAACAACATAAAGGATGCTTTCCTTTACAATATTTAAATTTCATAAAAGAAGCCCATAGACTTTGATTTTTTCTAAAATTCCACCACATTTTCAAAGAAGAAACAATGATAGAATCAAAAATAAATTTTCAACCAAGACCACCTTCACTAAGAGGACCACAATTATTCCAAGAAGTCCAATGCATTCTGTTAAGATTAGTTCTAGAGCCCTGAAAAATTTATTTGGAATCCTTTCTAATCTTAAAACAGTGACAATATTAGGTTGAATGACTTGAAATAAATGAAATGCCATAGAATTTAGGATACTCTTAAGAATAGTTAGTCTACCACCATAAGATAAAAAATAAAATTCCCAAGATGAAATTCTTTCCAAATTTTTTTGAATAATTTCATCAAATAGATGAGATTTCTTTAATCCTCTAAAAATGGGAGCACCTAAATATTTAAAGGGTAAATTTTGATGAACAAAATGAGTGATAGAAGAAATTCTATTAAGCTTAGCCACATTAATATGTTTAGAAGTAAAAAAGAACTTTTCAAATCATTAATGGCTAAACCACTTTCTAAATGGAATTTATTAAGAAAACATTTAATTTTCTTAATATGGTTTATGCTTCCATTACAAAATATAATGAAATCATCTGCAAAACATAAATGAGATATAAGAAATCCACCTTTTGTTAAGAAATTCATGGTAGGATACTTCTCAAAAATATTATTGATACATCTAAAAAAATATTTCATCGCAATAATAAAAGAGGAGATAAAGGGTCTCCTTGTCTAAGCCCATATTTGGATTGAAAAAAACCATTAGCACCACCATTCAATAATATAGAAAACCAAACATTTTCCACAGTATTTTTAATAAGCCTGATAAATTGATCAAAAAAATCAAACAGAAATAAAACATTATAAAGAAACTTCCAAGAGATATTATCATAAGCTTTAGAAATATCAAGCTTAAATAACATGTTACATCCTCTAACTTTAATATTAAGATCATGAACCATCTCCTGAGCCAGCAAAGTATTATCAGAAATAAGTCTCACTTTAACAAAACCAGTTTGATTTAGAGAAATAATACGTGGCAACAAAGGTCCCAATCTTAGAGTTATGATTTTGGAAGTCAATTTATTGAAAATTCAACTAATTGGTCTAAATTCATTCCAACTAACATGATTAATCTTTTTAGGTATAAGAACAATGACAGAAGAAGTGAAATATTTAGGCATATCATTACCATTGAAAAAATCAACAACACCATCAATCATATCATCCTTAATAATATGCTAACAACTTTGAAAAAACTGAGAAGTATAACCATCCATACCTGCCGTAGAATTAGGATTCATAGAGGTAACAGTAGCAAATATTTCTTTTTCATAAGGAATAGCTGTTAAAGCAATATTGTCTTCCACAAAAATGTTTCTATCAATAAGATAAGGATTATCTAACTGATTAACATGAACTTCATTACAAAATATATTAGTAAAATACTTAATAATAGATTCATGAAGTAAAGTATCAGAAATCCAATTATCATCCACATCTCTAATCTTATTAATATAGTTAATAGATTTATTTTTGTTAACTAATGAGTGAAAGTATTTAGTATTTCTATTTCCTTTAGAAACATGTTTAGAAGAAGCTTTTTGCTTTCAATAAGTGTCTTTCATGTCTTGAAACTTTATAAGATTATCCTTGGCTATATTCAAATCATTTAAATAGGAAGAATCAGAAATAATAAGATCTTCTAACCCACAAGCCTCCTTTTCCATCTCTATAATATTAGCAAAAATATTTTTTGAAATGATTCTTATTCCACCAACTAAGGTAGTGTTTCAACCTTTTTAGTTTCAACCATAATCTCACTATACCTTTCACAGAATTATTAGGAGCTAAACAAGCATTCCAATTAGCCTCAACAACTTTAATGAAATCACTATGAAGAATCCACATGTTTTGGAATCTAAAACTTGGTATACCATGGATTCTACTATTCTCTTTTATAATAGAAATAAGTAACGGACAGTGGTCAGATAAACTTCTAATAAGATGTTCAACAGAAGTAAAAGATCATTTATCAATTCATAAATGATTGAAATTCTATCAAATCATTACCACAATTTATTATTATTCCAAGTATAACTAGAACCACTAGAATCAATATCAGAAAGATTACAATCGATGATCATATTGTCAAAATCTTCCATAGAATGCATATTAGGAAAATCACCTCCTTTTCTTTCATAAGCATGAAGAACAATATTAAAATCCCAACCAACAAAACAGGGATCATTTATAGAAGAAGAAAAAGCAGTTAATTGAGAATAAATAATTTTTCTCTCCATTCTGTACATGAAGCATAAACTAAAGAACCTTTAACAAAAGTATTAAAATAAGAAACATAAATATTAACAACTTGAGGGAAATCCTCGATAACATTTAAAATAACATTTTTTGACCAAAACATACAAATTTTGTTAGATGAATTGAAAAATAATTGATCAAAACCAAGTAATCTAGCAACATGATTAATTTTAGAATTCATAATTATAGGTTCTAAAATAACAAGAAACTCAATAAAATGAATACGACAAAGATTCTAATTCTATTCTTAACCGAAAGAGAGCCAATCCCTCTTATATTCCAAACTAAAAAATTAATCATTATTTATAAAAGGAATGAGATTTAAGTAAAGACTTAAAATTTTTGGAATTCTTCGCAGAATTCTTTTTCCCACGAGTATTATAAACCGACTGAAAGATTTGATTCTTTCCAACCAACAATTCAGTTTCACTAATTGAACCAGAATCCAATTCTCCTTCTTCCAATTCTATGCTATCATTGCCTTTTTCCAAAGAATTATCTTCCTTCAAAGAATCAGAAGATTTATTAAAACTACAAGTATTAGTATCAACCAATAAATCATTTTTAGAATTCTGTAAAGAATCATCCAGAGACTTTTCTCTATTAGGAGAAAGTAAGTAAACTCTTAATTAGGTTTAGAATTTTAAAATTAATAATTAATTCAAATCAAATACAAAAATTATAAATATTATATCAAAATGTTCATAATTAAATCATCAATCTAGAAATAATAAAGCCCTATGATTGGACCCCTAATTTAGTATTAATTTTATTTTTTTTAAAAATAGATAATTAGCCAAATTAATTAATTAAAGATATTCAAAAATTTCAAAAAATACGTAAATGCTTGGAAACACCCCCTTAGTCCACTTTTGACCTTTGGGAGTGATTCCAAGAGGTTTGAGACTGATTTGGATTAAAATCTAAAAATCCCCTTAATTAAGTTAATGTTAAAAATTCCAAAAATACTCAAATTTTGAAAAATTATAATTAGTTCCAAAAAATTTCAAATCAATCAAACTCAAAGCCATTCTACTATAATTAAAATCTAATATTTTTTTAAAATATCAAACTTCCAAAATCAAGTCAGTTAAAAAGTGAAATTTTCTGTCAATTGTAATTCAAATTTAGGTTCAAACTTCAAAAAATTATAACTTTTTGTAGATAAATTCAATTTAAGCAAACTAATAGCTTAATTACTCATCATAAGGTCTAATATTTATTAAAAATATGAAACATTCAAATTGAACTTTAATTTAAAAAGTCAATTTTTGGACCCTTAATTAATATAATTAAAATAATTCCAATAATTCTAAAAAAATCTTATAAATGATTAAAATTCTAATTTTATTAATAAAATCATCTAACCGACATTCTAATACATAAAAACCACTCCAAAGATGAAGTTTTTATGATGAACTACTACATGCTGCAGGGCTGTATCCTAAGGAGGCCTGGTTCCTCGAGCCTGGTGGCACAACACCACGAATGAATTAAATGGAGTGTAAAACTTTAAATCAAATCATTCTTAATTATTTAACCAAATTAAAATCTTTAATTCAACTGCATCAATAAGGTTTTTAGGATGGACTACTCCAAGCTGCGGGGCTATGTGTTATAAAGAGGTCTGGTTCCTCGAGCCTGGTGGCACAACGCCACAAGTCTGTTGATTGAAAATATAAATTAATTTAATTTTTAAAAATCAACAATTAATTGAATTAATTAAGGTCAGTTAACCCTTAATTTCTAACCAACTAAGTCAACCTAATCAACCCCGTTTGATACTGGATAATCCAAGCCTACAAGGTTATTAATTTAGCTCCAATAAAGATGAAATAAACATCATAGCATTAGTGAGCAATAAAGGTAGTAATTATTTGACAATTAAAACATACAATTAATTAAGATTTAACACATAAATATTTAAACTCAAACATAAATCCCCTTTTAACCTTTAACAAACTCAAATATGAGACAACCTCAATAAACAATCCAATTTAGGATCTACCCTAGCACATGACATTCTATATACACTTTAGATGGTTTGCTAGGAAAATCAACTTTAGTCTAGGCTAGGCCGATCTTTACTTTACTATTGTGTGCTGAATTTTTTGAGATTTCATTGCATGTTGTGATTGTAATGTTTTGATGTGAGTGTTTATTTACTTTTATTATACTCTGTCGGTTGATGATGTGATGGGCGATAGTTTTACTCTTATGTTAGGATCATTATGTTTGTTCATTAAGTTTTCTGCAGTTAGCCATGCTCATGCAGGACAATAAAAGAGGGCTAATAAATAATAATCATTAAAAACGCTACAGGTGCTTTACCTTACTTAGCCCCCAAATAAATAAGAGCACGACCAAGCGCGGCTGTGATTTGAGCATTTTTATTTCAAATATAACTTTTTGGGATGTTAAATTAACTGTTGATTTATTAAGATAACCCTGCAGGTTGTTGAGTCTAGATTTTCCTTTTATATTCAAATGTAATTTAAATTTTGATTGAGTTGTAATTTAAAAGTGGCAATTTGAGACAGGATAACATCCAATTCGGAATCTAAAGAGGAATGAACATCCCTTAGTGGAAAGTCTCTCTCCATTTAGAGATCCAAATTAAGATGATTTTAAAATATCCAAAGAGAAAAGGTAATGCCCCTTTTGAGAGAGAGTTTCTTTTTATTTAAATATTCAGTCCCAATGATCCAAGGAGCCCGTAGAAGGATGAAGAAGTGGATAATGAGAAGTCCCATTCTCAAAGTCACTTGAGTTTTAGGATTAGAAATCCGGACTTATTATCAGTGGTACCCGACCACCTTACTTTTCTGCATATCCTGGGTTGTAATATTAAAAGGCACTTGCTTATGGGCATTTTATTTATTTAATTCATTTAATTATTCAGTTCATTGCGATATATGATTGCATGCTTTTAGTAGTTTTTTTGACAATCTTGCATGTCTATTTTGATTTAGCCTAGAACTCGTTCGGAGGTTTGTGAGGGAACACTAAAAATTATTCTACTTATACAAATTAAAAATTTTAGCCAACATAAAAACTCTAAAGCCCGGGACTGCCGGGAGTTTGCATAAAGCATATTTTTATTTTTTTCCTTGTTAGACACATTTCCACCTATAGGTTCTGGCAGACCACCTGACCTTTGACGGTGCAGATCTGTCAAGGGGATGTTTTGCAATTTCTGGGGAAAAATAAATTTTAAGCCTTTTTTCAAAAAAACTACTACGTACTTATTTCATACATTTTATTGAGTCGATCAACATGCATTGCATTAGAAATCAATTTAAAAATGAGTCTAAAATTCTAATTGCATTTCTCTTTAGCATTTTGACCCCACTTAAGTAAAAGGACCAATTAAGAAAAGTTCTAGATGTCGGTCTCATCTCTCAAAAACTTTAATAAAAACATCATTACTACTCTTTCATAAGATGACCAGACTCATGGATTTAAAATCATCTTGGTGGTTAGCTAGCTCCCCAATGCAGGTTGGGTCAAGTCCAGATTTTGCTCTGCATTAGTTAGGTAGTGTCCAAATTTAGATTTAGGATCCGGGGCAGATTCTGAATCATAAGACCCCAACCTCCGGGAATATAATCCCAAATTTATATTAAATCAACTAACTCAAACTAAATTTTCTCTCAATCTAAAATTTAAATCCCAACACTTAGATTAGGTTCGTACACTTCTGCATTGTTTCAGAATCCCAAAGTGCCTCCTACCTTTTCTCCTTTGACTCCCAAAATAAGTGCTCAATCTTGCTCAAATACTATTTGGAATTCGAGTTTCACCTCTTTTGACATCACTATTAGAAAATCTTTAAACAAAATTTCTGTTGTTATTTTAATCGAGAGTCTTTATAGGAGACTTTGATTTTCTATGATGTAATTAACTACGAGGGCTTGAACTCTTAGGAGATTTAGAACCAAACCAACATTAATTTCTTTTTAAAATTCAAATTAAATCTTCTTTGAGAAAATTAAAACTGATGATCATCATCGTCATATCCGAACGATTATTAACGGATGTTATCTTCTTCCTTCGGGGAGATATATCAGTTGTTAAGATGAATTCAAATATGAAATTAATGATCACTCCTCTTGAAGGAAAAAAAAAAAAAAAACGATCACTCATCTTGATTATTGTAGTCTAATATTTGACTGAACATCATCTTGACCCTCTAGGGTCGTATGTATTTCTTTCTTAAATCAAGCTACGTCATTTAAGAGAAAATCCACTATTCCCAGTCTGAACATATTATGAGATTTTATCTCCGCCTTCCGAGATGGTATATTATATCCCTAATGGTCTGTCGACTTCAGAATTGAAATTTAAATTTAATTTTCAATTTCCCCAAATAAATTTAATTTTGACTTGTTTTGCACCCTGCAAGGCAAATCACCTTTTGAAATACCAACAAAAACACCGCCCTATTGCTGGAGTGAAGGAAATCAGTGGAATGGTTCTAGGTATATGCTCAAAGTATAGAGGACCAAATGATAGGCCTTCATGAAGTGTGGTGAGAATATTGGAAACTTTGAGCCTTGCCAAAGAGCCCCAAGAAGAGGTTATCTTAGACAGAGAAGAGTAGAAAAAATAGATGAAGAAGACGGACGCATTGGGGAGTTTGGGTAATATTTTCTCTTATCTTTCTTAACTGATTTCATCATTTCTACACAACATTTCTAACAACTTTTCCTAAGCAACCATAGGGGTATGACACTTGGCCACTTACAAAATAAATGCCTAATAAACCTGATTGTGACTTTAGGATATTAACTTACTACTATGTATTAATTACGAATTGGGGACTAATCATTGCCCGTGTGAAATCCTCGTGTCAAGTAGGTTTCTTTCTCATCCTTGCTAAAATCCAAATGACAGTCCAATTAGGATGTTAAGAATTCTATAGTGCAGTTTATTGGCATTGGCATGGAAATCTCGTTGGTGATTTCACACAAAACTCAAAAACTTTACATCTCAATTGTTGATTCCATTTTTTTCTTTCATATAGTTTTCCCTTTAGGGAATTTATTTCTTTATGAGCTCCGGATTCAAAATATATTGGTTACTACTTGAATTCCGGGATGCTAATTTAGTTTACCAATCCTACAGCTTGGATGTGGTCATGGGCTTCCTGGCATCTTTACTGCACTTAAGGTATGTTACTCGGTTTGTTACTTGCACATGACATTAGGCAAACACTTAACTGACTTTCTTTCTACAAGGGTGCATCGACCATCCATTTTCAAGACTTCAATGCTGAAGTTCTCCGGTTTCTTACTGTTCCAAATGCAAAAGCCAATCTTATTAAAAACTCATCTCAATGCCAGACTTCTGGAAACAAGGCAGAAGTAAATATGTTATCTACTGTTCGCTTCTTTGCTGGTGACTGGAGTGAGGTTCACCATTTGCTCCTTCAAGGAAGCAATGATGGCCACCAAAATGAGGAAGACTATTGCACTAGGGATGTTGCATATGATGGTTATGATATTATTTTGATGGCAGAAACTATATATGAACCGTCTTCCCTTCAACACCTGTATGAACTAATCAAGAAGGTATTGCTTATAATTTTGCTTTAACGATGATCATTCTTGCCTCTACTAAAATAAAATTTTAGTGGTTTTCAACATGCTGAAATCTTAAATACATGTTACAGTGCCTGTGCCACCCGAAGGGAATTGTTTATATGGCTGGAAAGAAGCATTACTTTGGCGTAGGTGGAGGAACAAGGCAGTTTATAGACTTGGCTGAAGTAGATGGTAAGTTGATTCTTAAATCAACATGTTAATTCTTGATAAAAATATTTAAATATAAGTATTTTCCCAATTTTTCATTTATTTTTGCAAACCATATTTTGAATTTATCTGTTGCACAATATTATGAAGTTGGTCTTCAATTATGGTTTTGCATGTTCGATGGCTGCAAATTTTGTGCAAAGCGTCAATTATATTTATTTCTCTCAACTTCAGGGGTTTTAAAGATTTGGTCTAATATTAAAATCTAACAATTCGTCTCTGAATCATATAAAAACATTTCTTATACCACTAAAGATTAGGTCCATTACATTCAAAACTTTACCATCAGGCCCATCTGTTCTTATAAGCATCTTACAGCAAGTCTTTATTTAGCCAAAATTAAAGGACCTGCATGTAATTGCCCAACTTTTAGCTATTCTCATCATAATGGCTGATTTTTTTTTCCATCAGGTACTGCTATACTTTTGTGTCTCGTGTGATATGATATTTATTAGCTGCATAATGTGGAACATTCACAACAAAAATACCATGTTTTTAGCCTTTTAGCCCACTAAGGACAATATTGTTGGTAATGTTTCTTTGTTTTTTAACTGTTGTTTGTTACTCCAGGCCAAATGAAAACATTAATGCTTGCTGAGGTTGCTGATGGTTCTTCAAATGTTCGTGAAGTGTGGAAGCTTTCAAACGAATAGAACAAATACTCAGGAAGTCTTCTCATTTTACTTTTACCTTCTTTCCATCGCTGTTCTTAATCTGATAATGTTTAAGCAGTCTTACTTCTGTGATGAAAATTGAACGGCCCGATCTGTTTAAACAGTTTAATTATAACTGTTTTCAGTTCAGGATGATCTACATTTTTTACACCCTCTGTTGGTTAATGCATGCAATTACAAAATTCGGTTATGTCAGCACTTTCCTCTTTTTGAATTATTTTGGAATTGTTTTCTATTTTTTCTTCCGTTTTGTATATTTTATGACAGGATCATCAACCTCTCATTCCTAGATTTACTAAATGCGTGTTTATACCTTTCAAATATGTGAAATGCCTTCGAAGAACTATGACTTTCCAAAATCTTGAAAAGAAATATCTCAAGTCTTCTTTTGTATTATTCTATTTGGATTCCTGGTGTGGTTGGGTAATGTATTCCTCCCTTAATTTTGTAGTGTATACTTTGGTATCATTTTCTCAAATTTGAATGGTTTATTATCACCGTGGGAGCAGCAGATTTGTTAAGCATAAGTTTGCTGCTGAATGCCTTTTAAGGCTTTTTGAGATGTAGAGAGGTAGGAGCTTTGGACTTGGATCACTGTTGCATATCTAATCGTAAAAAAATTGTGTTTTGTTCCTATCGCTATTTAATATTATTTATCAAAATAATCTTATTGTTTTATTCATAGCATTTATTTGATTATTTTTATGCTTGTGTTGAATTTCTCTTATATTTTAAAACAAAAACGACATGTGAGTTAACTAGTAATATTGGCCGGTGGTGTATATATATATATATATATATATATATATATATATATATATATATAAATAATTTATTAGTTCAGTTTGACATGGTGAACAATTTTGTTGGTCTCTTAAGTGTATGCTTTTTACTATTATTTTAATGATCATAATTACAATTTAGTAGAAATTAATATATTTTTTTTATTAAGATTAGTGGAGTGAGCTAAATTATTTTAGGTCAAATTTAAATTTATAAATGAAGATTAAAATCACATTGAAGTTTATTTGTGATTCAAGTGATGGTGTTATTGTAATTTTAAGGTATTGATATTAAGATGATTTGTATACATACAATTAAATTTGAACACTGCAATTCAAAATTCTTTCATTCCTTTGCTAGTGCAAGAAGAAGTTTGAACAACATTGTGAAGATTAAGGATGATGAAGGGAATGTTTTGGAAGAGCAAAATCAAATTGAAGAAGTCCTCATTCGGTTCTTCTGATAGAAGTGGAGGCAATGGGAGTGCACCTTGGAAGGATGGCCAATGTCGAAAAATGTTTTAAACAAGGATGACAAATTGTGGCTTGTTAGGGAGTTCTCGGCAGTAGAGATTAAGATAGTTAAAAAAAAATTAGGTGGTAACATTGCACCTGGAAGTGATGGCATCTCATACTCATTCATTAAAGCATATTGGGATATCATAAAAATTGATTTTTGTAAATGCAATCAATTTTTTTCTTCGACATGGAGAGATGGATAAAACATGGAAGGATACTTTAATAGTTCTCATCCCTAAAGTTTCAAATCCTTTGTTTCCTTCTAATTTTAGGCCAATTAGCTTATGTAATTCGGTTTACAAGGTGGCGGTTAAAGTAATTTTAAACAGATTGGTCTTGGTTATTCCCAAACTCATCTCGGAGGAGCAGGTGGCTTTCATCAACGGGAGATCTATTTTAGATCATGTATTGGTTGCTCAAGAGGTGTTCCACAAGTTCAGGTACTCAAAATCTTCCAAAGGCCTTGTAGCTTATAAAATTGATATGGAACATGCTTATGACTCTATGAGTTGGGGCACTCTTGAAGGAGTCTTGAACTATTTTGAATTGCCTCCTATGTTTTCTAAACTTATTTTGGAGTGTGTGATAGAACCAAGGTTCTCAGTGATAATTAATGGCAATCTATCTGATTGGATTGAAGCCAAGACTGGCTTCCGGTAAGGTTGCCCATTGTCACCTCTTCTTTTCATATTGTGCTCTCAACTCCTCACTAATGCTCTTGCTTTAACATTTATTGGAATTAGTATTTGTCCATATGGTCCACGGATATCACATCTACTGCATGCAGATGATGTGATGATTTATTCTGAAGTTAATAAGGAAGCTACATTAGAGATAAAGGGCATACTTGCCAAATTCAACAAACGGACTGGTCAATGCATAAACATTGGCAAATCAGACATTCTCTTTAGGAAGATGGTTAATAGAAGGAGGAGAAAATCCATTACATGAATTTTGGGTATCAAGGAAGTGAAGGAAATTTCGTATCTTGGTATCAAAATTAACTTAAGAAGATTGAAGGCTAATGATTTTCAGTTTATCATTGAAAAATCATTAAAGAAACTCAATACATGGGGGAGTAAACTCTTATCCTTGGCTGGCAAACTAGCACTGGTTAAATCGGTTATTTTGTCAATTCCAAGTTTCTATAGCACAGACTCCAATGTTCATATCCGTGTTCTTGAAGACCTTGACAAATTATGTAGGAGTTATATATGGAATAAACCCAATGGGAGGATTGGTATTAACTATGTCAGCTGGAATGAGTTGTGTAACCTCTGTGTAAACCACACAAAAGAGGAATGAAATCATGAATCCCGCATACAAACCTCGTATTGGTCGAGACACCAAAATCTCCGCGAATCCGGCAAGAAAACTCGCAAGAAACCCTGCATACCTCGTATACGACGACTCAGTTTAGTTCTTCGAGAATCCTACTCGAAATCGCGCTGAATCGCTGTGCAGTCGGCGCCGTCCCGGGAATCCTGCTCAAATCCTGCGATCCGTAGCTTCGCTCGCGTCGTTAAATACCCGTGGCTCACACAAAGCTTCGGCTGCTTTCCCCCACGACTCTCTCCCGATCCCTCTCTGCTTCTGTCGCTGCTTCCACGACACTTCCCCATCCCGTCTCCCTCCTCCGATCTCCATCGAGCCGCAACCATCTCCAGATCCCGTCTGCTTCCTTTCATCCAGAGAGAGAGAGAGAGAGAGAGAGAGAGAGAGAGAGAGAGAGAGAGAGAGAGAGAGAGAGAGAGAGAGAGAGAGAGGGTCGATCGCCCCTACCTGCAGCCTTGCCCGATCCAACCTCCCAGGCGATCCCAAGCAGCTGCCGCCCTCTCCTCCTCTGCCTTGACCCGTAGCTCCCTCTCTGCCCTAATCGAGTCCATATAAGAGCCTTACCGATCCCCTGTGGCTGCTTGACTTTGCTTCTTCGGTGGCCCTCCTTCCCTGTTTGATCGGAAGCAATAAGGGAGCTTGCTGGCTGTGAAGGTTAACTTTCTCCCTTATGCGTGCTTCTTCGGCCAAATCCCTAAAACAGAGAATTAAACTCTTTGTTAACAGAGAGTTTAATTCTCTGTTAATCCTACTCAAATCATACATGATTCCTATCTAATTAATTATGAGTATTTATAATTAATTATTATTAATTATAAATAATTAAAATTGATTATTAATTGAGATTAATTTCAATTAATTATATTTAATTATCCTTTAATCTTAATTGAAAAGAAAATTATTTATAATTATTTATAATTAATGATTATTAATTATAAATAATTATTATAATTAATTATCAATTATGATTAATTTAAATTAATTATAATTAATTATTATTTTATATCTTAATTAATAATAATTTATTATTATTTATAATTAAATATTATTAATTAAAGATAACCATTATTAATTACAAATTATAATTAATTTCAGTTGATTATATTTAATTATTTCATTAATCTTAATTGGTTTTTATTAATTATAATTAATTATAATTAACTAGTTTAATTATAATTAATTATTTTTAATTAATAATTAATTAATTATTGATTATAATTAGTTATGATTAATTGTTATTAAATATAATTAAATTATAATAATAAAAAAATGCCTCCCCCCCACTCTCTCACCTCGACGTTCGTGTCGGACCGGCAAACCACCTAAGCACGCCTTTAGTGGCCGTGGTAGGAGGGAACCCGGTGCGACACCTACGACGAGGTAGGCGAGTGACCTCTCAATCCATATGTCAACTACTACAACCCTGCGGAGGTATGAACTTTTCTAAACTCAAAACCCTACTTCAATATTCGTGGCAAACTGGAGAACTGTCATAAGCACGCCTTTATTGGTCGTGGTAGGATGGAACCCCAGTGCGGTACGTACGGCGAAGCGGGGTCACTTATAAGTACCCCGGGTGGGGGGAAATAAAAAACTGCTTATCAAAAATGCTTTTTATAAAATCCCATGCACGCCTTTATTGCGCGTGGTGGGAGAAAACAAAAATACAACCGCCGCGGTGTCTCACCAACACCAACCGTGCACATATTTATTTACGTGGCGGGTAGGCGGCCTCTTGGTTTTTCCCCTTAACAGGGGAGATGCTGGGAGGCTGCCGAAATTTTGTCTAAAATACAGACAATGACTTGGAACAAAAATGGGGACTTGTGGACTTGATCCAATCCATCTAAATGAACTTGAACCCAATTAAATTCAATTCTAAATGTATATGAACTTGGACTCGCAAGGTTGGACTCAAAACTTGTGGACATCGAACTTGAACGAGACATGGACCCAAGAGAGCTTAATTGAACTCAAACCTAAATGAATCATAACTTAAGCATAACTCAATGAACATGAACTTGGTTTGGACCAAGTGAGGGCTTAGACTTGCCATATGAATGAACACGGAGGACTCGTGTAAGACTTGAGTTGGACTCAAGCTGAATTGAACTCATTCTTGAACTTGCAAATGACATTGAGCTCAAACTTAAACTCAAGAGAACTTGGCATTGAATAATAAAATGAACTTGAACTTCACTTAAACTTGAATATGGCATAGCAAATTATGTTTGGACTTTGATTTGAATGTGGTTTGAACTCAAAGGATCACAAGGAACTTGAGTAAGTAAATTCTAAGTCATCCTATGGCATGTATTTCAATGAATACCAAATGGATAAATAAGGGATCCATGTATTCCAACTTAGCATATTTATGCTTCTATCTCAATCAAGTATGTGGATAATTTGGAGTTATTGCAATGACATGCTTACATTCAACAATACAATATCTTCAATGAGTGATAAGAAATTGTTATTTCATTTGAGAGGTAAATGTAATTCAATGCTTAGAATGAGACTTGTAATTTGGCAAGATGTTAAAGTCAATCATGCAAGCAAGGATCATGAAGAGAATACAATGACATGGTTGTAATTAACAACACAATCATTATGAAGGTTAAGAAGTGATCATCTCAAATGGAAGGGAAATGTTAATGACCAATGGTATCGACATTCAACATACATGTTATAGTCCCTACTATAAGCATGATCTCATTTCTAATTGACGAAAGATTGTGAAGAATATGATGTGACTACAAAGTCATGATGGAAATATAATGACATGCCAGAAGCCAGCGATACAAAGTTTTCATTCACTATCGAGTGATTAAAATATCAAGTGGATGGAATGTGTACAAATGAATGCAATAGAATCTTCATCATCAACAACAATTCAACATACAAGAATGAAGTATATACAATCTTGCAAAACTATAAAGTTGAAATTGGATATCAATTCGTACAACAATCATGCAAGAAGATACAACACTTCATACATCCAAGGTGTCGTTTATAAATGACTATAAGAAACTAGTTATAACAAAATCCAAGTTGCTCAGGAATGAGAAAATAATGATCTGCAATACATACAACCTCTCTACGAATACATATGTATGTATAACATGCCATCAATGAGTAGATATAGAAAGACTTTAGTAAATGCAGTATCCTGAAGTCAATTCCAGTATATAAAGGAAGACATCTACCTACCTACATGCAGTAGTAGCGGATGCACTGAAACGATCAAAGACCACAACAAAATGCATGGAGGGTACGACAAGTGCAAGCTCCTACGACCCAAGGCAGGAGATTAGTTAGTGCACTATGATCCGCCTACAAAAATCAACAAGTAGTGCACGACAGTCTACCTATATAAAGCAGCGAATAACTCCATTCAAAAGCAACGAATAACTCCATTCAGAAGCTGCTACTTCATGCCACCGGATCTGCAACACACATATAAGCAGACAGAAGGCATCCACAAGACTATAATGCTACGCCACCGGATCTGCAACATTCGTACAAGCAGACAGAAGGCGTCTACAACTGTTTCAAAATACCCCTGCACGTGCACTATAAATTGTATACACATAGGTACACTAAAAGGGGTAAAAACAATTATAAAACCCGCATGGGCCCCGACGAGCGTGTTATTAGTACACACGTTACGTCTAGGGATGCTGCGCGGGTTGACAAGTGAATTCAGGTTCGAAACCGATCCTTCCATACGGGTTAATAGAAGTCGACAGGGTTCGAACCATTAAGCAAATATAAAGTTGTGGCGACCAGTATATTTGCTTTAAAACATTCATATTAGGCCATCAAGGCCTACGACAATATGAATTCACTAATAAAGGCTCAAAGCCTACAAAACCCGATCCTCTGTCAACGGTCCGACAGAGTTGACAAGGTTCGATCAATAAAAAGAAAATGACCCCAAACACCCCGATGATAGCCGTTTTAAATGCAGATCTCAACCGGAGGGGTTCCCCAAATATTTTCAGATATCTCCCAAATATCCAAAATTTTATTTCAAATATTCCCAAAACTCCACAAAATCCAAAAAATCTCAAAATCCCAAAAATCTTAAAAATATTTAAAAATGAAATAAATCCATCAACGCACTTAAAGCAAAATCCATCCGCCCTCCACAACAGTTTGTCGAGGTGGACAAATTAAAAAATACTTCAGCTCTCAAAGAGCTAATGCCTGGTCGAAAATATCACTAGGATCCATTCTCAAACAATCTCTTGCCAGTAAGGACGTCGTACGTGTCCTCTAATCGGCAGTTTCGCTGCCAAATGGCACTGCAGGTAAACGGTTATGACCAGGGGCCCTCTGAACCGAATGGTTTTGCCCCCAAATGGCACCATAGATAGCGGTTATGGCCAGAGCCAATACGCTCCTTAATGGCATTAAATCCTTGAGATATGAATCAATAGGATATGATTGATTGGGCACAAAGCCCTCTGTTAGCTAAGGTGGATTCAAATTTGTCCCCTTAGACAAACATTCACCCCAGGTCTACAAGGTCCCCTTGGACGAAGCAACCCATGGCTGCCGACAAGGATACTTATGTCAGGTTGGGTTGACTACCTCCTCTGACTAAGTAGACCAGGGACTACGATGGCCCGGGACGACGGAACCATGGGATCTTGATCGGGTCTATCATCCATTCCCCCACCATCCGCTTTAAGTGCAAAATGGTGAAATTTTTACTTTTAAATATCAAATTTCCTCAACTATCCCAATCCAAATATTCAAATTTTCAAATCTCAAACCCATTGCTGCTACTATATGCCAGATACACGTATGCTTTACGTATCTGATTGACGACTAGCCTTAATCGAAAGTTCTCTCTCGTTATCGGGAGGGGTAATTAACTATAGGGGCTTGCGCCTATAGGAAACTAGAACTCAGATCATAAAGTCCTCGCAAAATGAGGGCGAAATCTCTGGGTAGTGTCTTATCTACAAACCCATCTGCCTTCCAAAATTTACCCCGGAACTTATCCGTTAAAACTCCCTCGCCGAATAAAAAAAAGAAATCGCACGGCGGGGAGGCCGGGGCCGAATTTTCGGAGCCCACAGATTTCTGGCGACTCCGCTGGGGATTGGTTTCTCTTTCCATCTCTGGCTAGTCATTCATAAGCTGTAGTAGCAGCCGTATCAACCCATACTCATAATTTTTAGTATTTCAAAATGATTATTTAATGATTCAAAACTCTGAATTTTATAAAATGATCATCCAGCAAATTTATTTGGCATTCAGTAGAGTTTTAAAATTATTTTTATTGCCTACTTATGCTAATCATTTTTGTCTATTTTTGTTTTTTGTGTTCTGTGCAAGTCTCCGCATTTTGAAAGTGCGGGGTGATGTATCAGATTCTGATTACTAACAATTGCCTTTCATTTATGCAGATGGATCTACAGAACACCCCGATGACTGTCCAGCTGGGACAAGGAGCCAGGATCCAGCTGGCTAATGCTATTATTGAGACCGGAAATGCCGGAGCTACCATCCAGTTTGGTAGCGTTGACTTCCCGGCAATTGCTGCAAAGACTGCCGCCATTCCTGTGAATGGCAGGAATGCTGATAGGCCTGACAGGAGGCCCCATTCTAGAGAGGTGGGCAGTATTGTTATTACAGTTTAAAATCATATACATGCCACAGAAGGCGGTGAAAGGACAGGCATTGGCAGATTTCCTCGCTGCACACCCAATCTCGGCCGATTCTCCACTAAATGATGATTTGCCCGATGAGCAGATAATGCAGGTCGAGGAGAATGAAAAGCTACCATTCTGGGAGATTTACTTTGATGGGGCATCATCTATCAGACCTGTCCGACCTCCAAATATTGCAAGAGCCCGAGCCGGCATCGGTCTCATTTTCGTAGCACCCGAGGGAGGCATAATGAGGTTCTCATTCAATTTGACTGAACCTCGGACCAACAACGAAGCCGAGTACGAAGCTCTATTAGCAGAGCTGGAGATTGCGATCGATGTCAGAATCTAACATCTCAAGATCTTTGGTGATTCTCAGCTTATAATAAATCAGGTCATCGGCATTTATAAGGTTGACAAAGTCGAATTGGCCCATTACCACTAGCGAGCTCTCGAACTTCTGAAACAAGTTCCAAATGTAAAAATAGCATGAGTTCCTCGAGGACAGAATGCTAAAGCTAATTGTCTGGCCAAATTAGCCAAAGAAATGACGAACATCAATGAAAAGAGCCCTATATTCATCGGGGTTTGCACTCGTAGGGTCTTAGAGCCCGCTCTATTACAATTCCCGAGGGCAGAAGGAATTCCAGATTCAAGTCAGCAGGATGAAACTCTAGTTGGCCCTCAACCTCTCCATCAGATCGTTATGGAGAATTATCCAGAATAATATCATATGGCCAAGAGGCGTATGACTAGTCAAGCCTCAGAGTCGTGGTGGTATTGTTTAGATATTGAAGTCGAAAATGATTGGAGGCAGCCATTCATTGACTACTTCAAGGAAAACAAACTCCCGACAGAAAAGTCCATGGCCGCACAAATTCGAAAAAGGGCATTGCGATACTCATTTGTTAATGATACGTTGTACAGACGAGCCTTTGATCAAATGTGGCTAAGATGCCTAGGGACCAAGGAAGCTGATAAAGTGGTGATAGAAGTTCACGAAGGACTTTGCGGAGCACATCCGTCAGGTCCCAAAATGGCTGCTAAAATTAAGAGGATGGGTTACTATTGGCTAACTATGGTCAGAGATTGTATTGGCCATGCAAAGAGGTGCCACGAGTATCAAATCCACGGTGATGTTATACATCAGCCTCCAAATCCGCTACACCCTACAATAACATCCTGGCCATTTGAATGTTGGGGCACTGATATAATTGGGCCGATAGATCCACCATCTTCAGCGGGACACCGTTTTATTTTAGCAGCGACAGACTACTTTTCTAAGTGGGCAGAAGCAGCTTCATTCAGAGAAGTCACATCTGAGCATGTGATCAATTTCTTTACCCACAATGTCGTCTACAGATTCGGTGTGCCACGCCGCATAATCTCAGACAATGGTACTGCATTCAAAAGTACAAAAATTTATAAGTTCTTTGATCGGCACAAAATCGATTGGCGATATTCATCCATATACAATCCAAGAGCAAATGAATTGGCAGAAGCCTTCAACAAGACGCTGGTGAAATTATTGAAGAAGATTCTTACAAAGAATAAAAGAGAGTGGCATACGAAAATGGCAGAGGCACTGTGGGCGTATCGTACAACCTACAAGACGCCAACCAAAGCCACTCCTTACTCTCCAGTGTTCGGTGTTGAAGCCGTATTGCCATTGGAGATTGAACTACCGTCACTCCGGGTAGAAATTCAGAATGATCTCACTTAAGAATAAAATGCCCGCCTCAGAATGGAAGAGCTCGACGCACTTGATGAACTCAGGTTACAAGCCCAACAAAACCTGGAAATCTATCGAGGAAAATGACAAAATCCTTCGATCGTATGGTGCGTCCTCGATCATTTCAGGAAGGGGAATTGGTCCTGGTGCTGAGAAGATCAATCATTCCACATCGAAAAATTGGTGGCAAATTCGTATCCAATTGGGAAGGCCCCTTCGTCATCGAGAAAGTGTAACAAGGAGGAGCATATCAGTTGATCGATCTGAACGGTCAGAGACCCATGCCGCCTATCAATGGTCGACATTTAAAGAAATATTACGCATAAAAATTCCATATTTGATGTATTTTGTGATGATCAAAATTTTATATGCATATTTATTAATGCATATTTGCTCATATTTTGAAATTCTCTTGTATAGCAAGAATGCATTTCAAAATCTCCCATCAGACTAGGGGCATTTTAAATATTTATTTGGGTCGATATCGCGCTGCGTGCCGAGATTCCCAAATAAATATTTAAAATCTCAAAGATACAAAGCCTATCCAAAATGTCCCTACGAGATAGGGGGCATTTTAAATATTCATTTGGGTCGACATCGTGCTATACACCGAGATCCCCAAATGAATATTTTAAATCTTATATTCCAAATCTATCTCATTCTGAAATGTCCCTGCTAGACGGGGCATTTTAAATATTTATTCGGGTCGACATCGCGCTGCATGCCGAGATCCCCGAATAAATATTTAAAATTATCAATTCGAATATTCTTTTGTGCTAAAGAATACACATACTTGTTTTTCAAAGTATATGCAGGTGATCTTTCAAAAGTTAGAGACACCTTAAACCAAGACTCAAAAGTCAAGAAAGAGACTTTTGTGGCTACACACGCCTACAAATTGAGCCGGAAAAGCTTGAAGTCTTTCGACAGCCTGAAGCTTAAGGTTCGAATGGGTGTAAAAGGTCGGATCCAACAAGCCCAAATATGGCCGGATCGCTGGCAGCTCCGTCTACTCAACACGCCATAAGAAAGGCCGTAGTAGCGGAACCCCCACTTCGTCAACCCGTCAGTAGGGACTGTAGGAAGTACGAAGGCAAATTTGACTCGACCAGTTCAAGTGATCGTAGTCTACAAAATTCTTCCCAAAAGACTGGAGAATCAAAGTTCCAATGGAAGGATGAGTCTCGAGCAACTACCAAATGTTCGTAGGCTCCAAAATCTGCAACTACGAAGGATGACTCCAAATCTACCAACTTCAGCAAAATCAGCATTGGGGAGCGCAATTCCCATAGCTCGAGTCTGAAGCCTGAATGGGTGTAAGAGGTCAGATCCAACACACCCAAATATGGCCGGATCGTTGGCAGCTCCGTCTACTCAACAAGCCATAAGAAAGGCCGTAGTAAAAGAACCCCCATCTCAGCAACCAGAGGACAAAGGGCTATCAAATTCTAGCTCTCCCGATCTGACAAATTCAAGTGATTCAGATTAAAGTCTTCTCAAGTGGTTAAGAATCAAGATTCTACCTACGTTCGGTACTATTAATTGAATCCAAAACCTGCAAATTCTTCAACAAATCCATAAAACACAAAGCGAGGATCGAATGAATCTTTCTTCAACAAGTCCATCAAAGCACAAAGCAAAGGATCGAAGAAAATTATTCCAAAGTTCATGAAAAGCCCAAGGCTAAACTAAGTGGAGTTCGTCATCAACAAGTCCGCTATGCACAAAGCTCTGGACCGATGAGTTCTTGCCACTGACCTAATATAAACATAAGGGTTTAGGTCACCGGCATCTACTTCTTCAACAAGCCCGCCAAAGCAGAAATCATAGGGCCGAAGGTTCAAAAATCACCTGACAAATCAGTAAAGACAAATCAGGCAATCCTCCATCAATGTCCGCAGTACAAAACACAGGACAAAAGAAATCAACATTTTAACCATCTATTGATACATCCAAGAGATCTATGGAGGAAGAAAATTGTAGTGTGACATCCGAGCAAAATTTTGGAGATCCACTAAAAGAAAATCTTAGTGTGACATCCGAGCAAAATTTTGGAGATCCACTAAAAGAAAATCATAGTGTGACATCCAAGCGAATTTTTGGAGATCCACTAAATGAAAGCCTTAGTGTGACATCTAGAACAAATATCTAGAGATCCACAAGGCCAAACAGCTTACAACAAACGTGATTCGCTCTAGACGCGAACCACATTTGTTGGGGGGCATTTGTTAACCTCTGTGTAAACCACACAAAAGAGGAATGAAAGCATGAATCCTGCATACAAACCTCGTATTGGTCGAGACACCAAAATCTTCGCGAATCCGGCAAGAAAACTCGCAAGAAATCCTGCATACCTCGTATACGACGACTCAGTTCAGTTCTCCGTGAATCCTGCCCGAAATCCCGCAGAATCGCTGTGCAGTCGACGCCGTCCCGGGAATCCTGCTCAAATCCTGCGATCCGTAGCTTCGCTCGCGTCGTTAAATACCCGTGGCTCACACAAAGCTTCGGCTGCTTTCCCCCAAGACTCTCTCCCGATCCCTCTCTGCTTCTGTCGCTGCTTCCACGACACTTCCCCATCCCGTCTCCCTCCTCCGATCTCCATCGAGCCGCAACCATCTCCAGATCCCGTCTGCTTCCTTTCATCTGTCCAGAGAGAGAGAGAGAGAGAGAGAGAGAGAGAGAGAGAGAGAGAGAGAGAGAGAGAGAGAGAGAGAGAGAGAAAGAGAGAGGGTCGATCGCCCCTACCTGCAGCATTGCCCGATCCAACCTCCCAGGCGATCCCAAGCAGCTACCGCTCTCTCCTCCTTTGCCTTGACCCGTAGCTCCCTCTCTGCCCTAATCGAGTCCATATAAGAGCCTTACCGATCCCCTGTGGCTGCTCGACTTTGCTTCTTCGGTGGCCCTCCTTCCCTGTTTGATCGGAAGCAATAAGGGAGCTTGCTGGCTGTGAAGGTTAACTTTCTCCCTTATGCGTGCTTCTTCGGCCAAATCCCTAAAATAGAGAATTAAACTCTCTGTTAACAGAGAGTTTAATTCTCTGTTAATCCTACTCAAATCATACATGATTCCTATCTAATTAATTATGAGTATTTATAATTAATTATTATTAATTTTAAATAATTAAAATTGATTATTAATTGAGATTAATTTCAATTAATTATATTTAATTATACTTTAATCTTAATTGAAAAGAAAATTATTTATAATTATTTATAATTAATGATTATTAATTATAAATAATTATTATAATTAATTATCAATTATGATTAATTTAAATTAATTATAATTAATTATTATTTTATATCTTAATTAATAATAATTTATTATTATTTATAATTAAATATTATTAATTAAAGATAACCATTATTAATTACAAATTATAATTAATTTCAGTTGATTATATTTAATTATTTCATTAATCTTAATTGGTTGTTATTAATTATAATTAATTATAATTAACTAGTTTAATTATAATTAATTATTTTTAATTAATAATTAATTAATTATTGATTATAATTAGTTATGATTAATTGTTATTAAATATAATTAAATTATAATAATAAAAAAATGCCTCTCCCCCACTCTCTCACCTCGACATTCGTGTCAGACCGGCAAACCACCTAAGCACGCCTTTAGTGGCTGTGGTAGGAGGGAACCCGGTGCGACACCTACGACGACGTAGTCGAGTAACCCCTCGATCCACGTGTCAACCACTACAACCCCGCGGAGGTATGAATTTTTCTAAACTCAAAACCCTACTTCAATATTCGTGGCAAACTGGAGAACTGTCCTAAACACGCCTTTATTGGCCGTGGTAGGATGGAACCCCGGTGCGGCACGTACGGCGAAGCGGGGTCACTTATAAGTACCCCCGGGCGGGGGGAAATCAAAAACTGCTTATCAAAAATGCTTTTTATAAAACCCCATGCACGCCTTTATTGCGCGTGGTGAGAGAAAACAAAAATACAACTGCCGCGGTGTCTCACCAACACCAACCGTGCACGTATTTATTTACGTGACGGGTAGGCGGCCTCTTGATTTTTCCCCTTAATGGGGGAGACGTCGGAAGGCTGCCGAAATTTGTCTGAAATGCAGACAAGGACTTGGAACAAAAATGGGGACTTGTGGACTTGATTCAATCCATCTAAATGAACTTGAACCCAATTAAATTCAATTCTAAATGAATATGAACTTGGACTCGCAAGGTTGGACTCAAAACTTGTGGACATCGAACTTGAACGAGACATGGACCCAAGAGAGCTTAATTGAACTCAAACCTAAATGAATCATAACTTAAGCATAACTCAATGAACATGAACTTGGTTTGGA
The DNA here is from genome assembly GCA_022539455.1 of Dendrobium nobile. NCBI lineage: Eukaryota > Viridiplantae > Streptophyta > Magnoliopsida > Asparagales > Orchidaceae > Dendrobium > Dendrobium nobile. Next base: position 49,301,423 of record CM039733.1, read on the forward strand.
CCAAGTGAGGGCTTAGACTTGCCATATGAATGAACACGGAGGACTCGTGTAAGACTTGAGTTGGACTCAAGCTGAATTGAACTCATTCTTGAACTTGCAAATGACATTGAGCTCAAACTTAAACTCAAGAGAACTTGGCATTGAATAATAAAATGAACTTGAAATTCACTTAAACTTGAATATGGCATAGCAAATTATGTTTGGACTTTGATTTGAATGTAGTTTGAACTCAAAGGATCACAAGGAACTTGAGTAAGTAAATTCTAAGTCATCCTATGGCATGTATTCCAATGAATACCAAATGGATAAATAAGGGATCCATGTATTCCAACTTAGCATATTTATGCTTCTATCTCAATCAAGTATGTGGATAATTTGGAGTTATTGCAATGACATGCTTACATTCAACAATACAATATCTTCAATGAGTGATAAGAAATTGTTATTTCATTTGAGAGGTAAATGTAATTCAATGCTTAGAATGAGACTTGTAATTTGGCAAGATGTTAAAGTCAATCATGCATGCAAGGATCATGAAGAGAATACAATGACATGGTTGTAATTAACAACACAATCATTATGAAGGTTAAGAAGTGATCATCTCAAATGGAAGGGAAATGTTAATGACCAATGGTATCGACATTCAACATACATGTTATAGTCTCTCCTATAAGCATGATCTCATTTCTATTTGACGAAAGATTGTGAAGAATATGATGTGACTACAAAGTCATGATGGAAATATAATGACATGCCAGAAGCCAGCGATACAAAGTTTTCATTCACTATCGAGTGATTAAAATATCAAGTGGATGGAATGTGTACAAATGAATGCAATAGAATCTTCATCATCAACAACAATTCAACATACAAGAATGAAGTATATACAATCTTGCAAAACTATAAAGTTGAAATTGGATATCAATTCGTACAACAATCATGCAAGAAGATACAACACTTCATACATCCAAGGTGTCGTTCATAAATGACTATAAGAAACTAGTTATAATAAAATCCAAGTTGCTCAGGAATGAGAAAATAATGATCTGCAATACATACAATCTTTCTACGAATACAGATGTATGTATAACATGCCATCAATGGGTAGATATAGAAAGACTTTAGTAAATGCAGTATCCTGAAGTCAATTCAAGTATATAAAGGAAGACATCTACCTACCTACATGCAGCAGTAGCGGATGCACTGGAACGACCAAAGTCCACAACAAAATGCATGGAGGGTACAACAAGTGCAAGCTCCTACGACCCAAGGCAGGAGATTAGTTAGTGCACTATGATCTGCCTACAAAAATCAACAAGTAGTGCACGACAGTCTACCTTTATGAAGCAGCGAATAACTCCATTCAGAAGCTGCTACTTCACGCCACCGGATCTGCAACACACATATAAGCAGATAGAAGGCGTCCACAAGACTATAATGCTACGCCACCGGATCTGCAACATTCGTACAAGCAGACAGAAGGCGTCTACAACTGTTTCAAAATACCCCTGCACGTGCACTATAAATTGTATACACATAGGTACACTAAAAGGGGTAAAAACAATTATAAAACCTGCATGGGTCCCGACGAGCGTGTTATTGGCACACACGTTACGTCTAGGGATGCTGCGCGGGTTGACAAGTGAATTCAGGTTCGAAACCTATCCTTCTATACGGGTTAATAAAAGTCGACAGGGTTTGAACCATTAAGCAAATATAAAGTTGTGGCGACCGGTATATTTGCTTTAAAACATTCATATTAGGCCATCAAGGCCTACGACAATATGAATTCACTAATAAAGGCTCAAAGCCTATAAAACCCGATCCTCTGTCAACGGTCCGACAGAGTTGACAAGGTTCGATCAATAAAGAGAAAATGACCCCAAACACCCCGATGATGGCCGTGTTGAATGCAGATCTCAACCGGAGGGATTCCCCAAATATTTTCAGATATCTCCTAAATATCCAAAATTTTATTTCAAATACTCCCAAAACTCCAAAAAATCCAAAAAATCTCAAAATCCAAAAAATCCTAAAAATATTTAAAAATGAAATAAATCCATCAACGCACTTAAAGCAAAATCCATCCGCCCTCCGCAACAGTTTGTCGAGGTGGACAAATTAAAAATTACTTCAGCTCTCAAAGAGCTAATGCCTGGTCGAAAATATCGCTATGATCCTTTCTCAAACAATCTCTTGCCAGTAAGGACGTGGTACGTGTCCTCTAACCGGCAGTTTCGCCGCCAAATGGCACTGCAGGTAAACAGTTATGACCCGGGGCCCTCTGAACCGAGTGGTTTTGCCGCCAAATGGCACCATAAATAGCGGTTATGGCTAGAGCCAATATGCTCCTTAATGACTGAGATATGAATCAATAAGATATGATTGATAGGGCACAAAGCCCTCTGTTAGCTAAGGTGGATTCAATTTTTTCCCCTTAGACAAACATTCACCCCAGGTCTACAAGGTCCCCTTAGATGAAGCAACCCATGGCTGCCGACAAGGATCCTTCTGTCAGGTTGGGTCGACTACCTCCTCTGACTAAGTAGACCAGGGACTACGATGGCCCGGGACGACGGAACCATGGGATCTTGATCGGGTCTATCATCCATTCCCCCACCATCCGCTTTAAGTGCAAAATGGTGAAATTTCTACATTTAAATATCAAATTTCCTCAACTATCCCAATCCAAATATTCAAATTTTCAAATCTCAAACCCATTGCTGCTACTATATGCCAGATAAACGTATGCTTTACGTATCTGATTGACGACTAGCCTTAATCGAAAGTTCTCTCTCGTTATCGGGAGGGGTAATTAATTATAGGGGCTTGCGCCTATAGGAAACCAGAACTCAGATCATAAAGTCCTCGCAAAATGAGGGCGAAATCTCTGGGTAGTGTCTTATCTACAAACCCATCTGCCTTCCAAAATTTACCCCGGAACTTATCCGTTAAAACTCCCTCGCCGAATAAAAAAAAAAAGAAATCGCACGGTGGGGAGGCCGGGGCTGAATTTTCGGAGCCCACAGGTGGCTGATTTGAGAGCAAGACTGGCATGGCGATTTTTGAATAACAAAAACTCTCTTTTAAACAAAATGGTGGCTCCTAAATATGGTTCTAAGATTGAAGAAGAAAGTAAGAAGAGAAATGTATCATCTTCATGGAAGATTATTATTGATGGAGGAAAAGCTTTACATCCATTCTTAAAATGGAGTGTTGCTAATGGATCATTAATTAATGTCTTTGAAGACAAGTGGCTACTAGATAGAAGTATCAACAAATGGCCTACATGTGTTGTACCTCAAAGAGAAGAACTGGTAATGCTACACAGATTCATTGAAGACAAGGAATGGAATGTGGCTGAATTGCTGAAAATGTTTGGTAGTGAAATGGTGAAGCTCATTTCACATACCAAAATCAAGCCTGATCTACGGGAGGATGTGCAGGAGATGATACACCAGAATTTGGGAAAAATGATATCTGGAATGATTGCTAAAGCTAGGTAGCAGAATCAGGCTGAATGCAAATTTTCAAAATGGTTAAAAAAGGCAAAACTTGTTCCTCGGGTGGAAGTCTTTTGTTGGAGATTGTTTAAGAAAGCAATCCGAACTTTTCAGTATCTAGCCCATAGAAGATTGCAAGACGTTGAAGTTTTTCCAAGGTGTTTGGACGACATTGAAGATATGGAACATGTTATAGTAAAATGTAGCAAGATGCAGGAGGTAATGTCACAACTAAACAAATTGGGATTTGGAATTCCATTGTTCGAAAGCTTTGAAGATTGATGTGACTGTATGGATTCAATGGCAAATCATAATGGTATGCTTCTCAATTTCTTTTGCAATGTTATGTATCTTTCATGGAAAGCTAGGAACAAGTTTCTTCATGATAAAGTGGTAGAAGGTGCAATTTTGGTGGCTGCTAATGCTGCCAGTTCTTCTTCAATCTCTAAATTGATTGATAACTCTAAATCGGAATTATGGGATGCTAACCAGCCTTTTAGGCTGTCTAATTCTTGATATCCCCCTCCACCCGATTGGTTAAAAATCAATGTAGATGCTGTACTTGGTTCCTTTTATATAGTCGGCATTGGAGGTGTTATACGTGATAGCAAAGGGAGATTCTTAATGGCTTTTGGAAAATCATGCATACATTGAGACATTTATCAATTGGAGCTATTAGCTATCAAGTCATTGAAAGAAGTGGTCAAAGATTGGATGTTCAAATACAAGGGAGCAATCATTGAAAGGTAACAATGCAAATGTAATAAGGAGGCTTCATAAGGCTCGGATTGATGACTTCAAGGGAGTAAAAGACTTTGATTTTTTTTAAAGAATTTAACTAAGTCATCTTTAGTTGTGTTGATAGAGGTAGCAATATGTTAGCTGATATGTGTGCTAATTATGCTATGGCTAGCAATTTCATTTGGGAAGATTTGAGTTTGAATAAGATTCCTCCTTCATTAAAAAAAAAAAAATTATTGAAGGAGGAATCAACATTGTAGTTTCTATTTTCTTCTTTTTATATTAATGCATTTATTGCTCTTTAAAAAAAAAAAATTTGAACACTAATAAAGGTTTTGTTTGGGATTTTTTTCTATTTTTTCTATTTTAAAAGTAGTTTTTTCATACAAAAATTTTAGTTTAAAAACATTTTATACTAGAAAGTCTTTTTAGAAAGCAGGAAAAATTGTTATTCTAAATGAAGCATAAATTAACAAATAAGCTTAATTATATATTTGATTAAGAATTGTTGTTTTGAATATATTGAACTCGATTATCTAAGTATTCATTTAATTAAAATTTATCCTTGGATTGTATTATTTGATATTCTTTGTACTGTATGATGAATTTTCTTTTTATTTTTTATTTTTTTCTTAAATGTCATTTTGAAGTATGATGATAATGATGCATTTTATTTTGATGTAAATCAAGAAGATTAATTTATATTATTTAATAATTAAATTAATATGATGGTATCATATAATAGATTTTTAAAATTTAATTTATCAATTCATATATTTTAATGATTATATTTTTAACTTACATGTTGTATGAACGTGACCAATTATTTTAAATTTGAATTTTCAATCAATATTAATTGAGTTTTTGATTGATTAAGCGATTGATAATTTTAATACTTGAATTCATTAGAAGAGAGAATTTCTAGAGAAAATTTATTCCTACATCAAGTCTTCTTCTCTAACAAACCTTATAATTTAGAGATTTAGGATTTGTTTGGGATGGATTTTTTGTCGATTTTTAATTTTTGTACTAAAAAACTATGGCTTAAATTAATAAGAAAACCGTCCCAAATGGAATCTTAATATTCTTTTGAGAGCTTTTACTTTGCTATTCCTCAAACGAAGATCCTGAATCTCGGAAGTTAGTCTTGGAAAATGGTTGATGTATTGGCAGATTGTGTTAGTGGTGTCAAATTTCATGCATTGAAGTGATCGTTGATTTTCTATATGTTTTGTTAGTAGCCGTATATTTTTCACTTTTAGTAGAAGTATCGTGGATTTTGTTGGTCATGTGCCAGATAATATTATTAGTATTTGATGATTATAAATATTACTGGTTGTAATATTGAGCTATGGATTTGTGAGTAGATTTTTTTAAAAGCTAATATTTTAGGTAATCCAAAGGTGAAGGCCAAATAATACTGGACTCATATTGGATGATAATTACAAAAGCATTTTCAGCCTAAATCGGAGGAAAATGATCAAAGAGTAGAAGATCCCTAAAAGGCATTAAAATTATATATATTTTTAGTCTTCTTATACTGTGCTAGGTATATAATTTATGTAATAATTATGAACACACATGAATGAAAAATAGATTAAAAAGAAAGGAAAATAAGAGTGAATTAAAACACTCAAATTTACATGGATCATATTATATGATAATTGTGGAATTTTGATGATTTTAGAAAATTAAGGTGTATTTTAACATTAAATAGGAATTGAATTTAAAAAAATAATTATATTGTATGACTAATGTTAGACCGTAGGATCAATATTATTCAAGATTAAATAAACCATTATCTATTTTTTTTCATACATAGGTAAATTTAAATATGAACATATCACTGTACTATATTGTACTTGACAATTATATGTTAGATTAAGCTAATTAAAACTTGGAAATCTTGTAAACAATTAAAAATGAATAAAAAAAATTCGCACTGTGCCAACAAGTGCCAAAAAAATAGAGAACAAATTAGTTAAATCCAAAATCACAAGAATTATAATAATCGTATTATTTGTTCTTCGTCATATAGTCCGATCAAATAGAGAAGATAGGTTTCATGTTGATTGTATTAATTGTACTGTATGATCCTTTGATCGAACAATATGTTCAAGCTAAAAATATTAATAAGCAGCCTTTTTAAGATTTCTATTCAAGCCAACTTATTAATATTTTTTACACATAAACCTAAAAAAGGAGAGAGAGTTTTCACAAATTTGGTAGAGACTTTTTGAGAGATTTGATAGAGGAGAGTTTTGAGAGATTGGAGAGGATGTCAGAAATGTTCTTGAGAGATTTATTGAAGAAACTTGCATGAGATTTTGCCTTGGTTTTTTCTCAAATAATATTCTTCTTTTCCCCTAGTTTGAGCATTTAGAACTCTTAGTGGAGAGCTGTAATTGTTTTATTGTAAATACAATGCACATCTATTGGAGGTTTTGTGTATCTTGTTGATCTAGTTCAGCTGCTAGGGTTGTGTACTTTTCATGGAAGAAAAGTGATGCAGTGGGTTACTCCATTACTCATGAATGTGGGATGTATCTCTACCTTGTTAGGAGAAAAATGAGAGAGTTGTGTACATGATTTCTCTATTATCCTACAAAGGAGAAATGTTTTTCCACCTTGTTGGCAACAGAAGGAGAGAATGCTTGTGAAATTCATAATTAGAAGACAAGGGGAGTGGACGTAGGCCCATTAGCTGGAACACTACAAACCAGTTTTCATAATTTACCTTTTTTCTCTTTTATTTTTTCTTATTTACATTGTTATTGCATGTGTGGTTATATGTGTTGGAATGAAGATTTGGGTTACTCTTGAATTAAATCAGTAACATTGAAAAGTAAAAAAAAATATTTTTTAACTTTCGAAGAATAATTTTTTAAAAATGTTTTCTTTAAAGATTTACTAAAAAAGCTTAGTCTTGTATTTTCTATTTGTAAAACATAACTTCAAATATTAGTGTTTATAGCTTTTGCTAATAAATTATAATATTTGAATATACATTAATTCACCCTCATCTTAAGTGTGCCATATACATTCAAGCATCAGAGTGGTTACTTGCTCGATAGGTTTTAACGCCAAATAAAGTCTATTTATGGAACATTGTGGAAATGTTAATACTTTAGAAGTGTATTTGTTTACCCGATTGCCATCATTTGACAGTATCCTCTTTAATTTTTGAGAAATGCAATGACTAGTTTAATATAATTAATTGACTATGGAATGTGGAATCTTAGGATGCCTGTATGATGTCCATTTTTAAATCTAAAGATTTAACCACTTATTCTATTGAACATTTACTTGACTTATTGATATTGTATGAATAAAGGTTAGTCAAAGGTAAGTTGATGCAGATGAAAGGAAAAAAAAAAAAGGAGAAGTAACAATATTGAAGATGGATGAAATGGATAATAGTGATTTGGAAGGTGTTGGTGATGAAGACATAACACTAATGAACGAGTACTTTATAGAAAAAATAAGAGAAGACAACAATAAGAAGGGTAAAGGTAGAAAGGTTAATAAAGCTTCTTTTGATATTATATATTTTGAATTTAAAAAGTTAGGTTAAATTAAGTGGGAATGACCTAATCTAAATATTCTATCACAAAAAGGACAAGGTTAAGGATAAAAGAGAAAGAAAAAAGAATAAAATAAAACCCCAGCATGCTATTTATGTTAACTCAAACCCGGACATGATGAAGATTGAGATGGAGCAAAAAATAACAAATCTATGCTTAATGGCTAATGAAGGATTAGGTGATTCATATGATGAATAGGTATATAACTTTTCTTATGATGAATTATTATGTTTTATTGAACAATTGCATATAAGTTATAAAGTATTAAAGAAAAATTTTAATTCTAAAGAAAGAATTAAGCACTTTGTAAATGTGTGTTGCATCCTGAGATTTTAAGTTACCACACTTTTTCATACAACCCAAGTCACACCCAGCCCCCTCCCCCCCACCCCGACACCTCTCGGTCTCTTGGGTTGTCATAACATTTATCAATTGGTGTCATAGAAAAACATTAGTATGAAATGAAACAGAAAACCAGTTATCACAAAGCTGGTTAACAGATATCAAGCTAATTTAAACTTACTTGAGAAATCACATATTCATAATTATTTCTCTCATAGAAATAGAAGTAGATCTTATACTTTTCACATGATAAATTACATAAACTTAAACCTCATGCAAACTCAAATATTTGATGCAATTCATGGGGCATGAAGGGACATTTTCATTTGATTGTTAAGCTAAGAAATTACATGCAAATTTCTTGTTTGTTTGGAATCCAAAAAACCAAAATGTAACACATGTTAATTTTATGTTTCTTTATCATATTATGAATGTGGACCCAAATTTAGTTGGGTTTTAAACATTTACCCGTAATTTGGTTTTTTTGGAATTCCTTCATAGTAAAATCAAAGAAGGCATATTTTACTTGATCAATGTATCTTCAATGCATATGATGAGGATAAAGCTAAATTTAAAGAACTGAAGAATTACGATGGTAGACATGTTGCATGTGGTGATAATGCCAAATGAAAAATCATTGGCATCCAAAGTGTCGATAGTTCTTCCATAACATTAAATAATAGTTTTCTTGTTGATGGTTTTAAACATAGTTTGATATATATTAGTCAGCTTTATTGTGATACTATATTTTTGTTTTATTTCATATTGATGTTTGCTTTGATACCAATTGAGAAATGCTATGGCACTAAGAAGGGGGGGGGGGGGGGGGTGATTAGGTTATATATAAAAGGAGCTATAATTTAAAAATAATTTATTTTATCCTGTAGAAAATTTAGTGATATGAGTGAGACAATTAATCAATAAAATAAATTGCAAAGGAGAGTGCACAATAAAAAAGAACACAAAGATTTTTGTGTGGTTTGGTCCCTACTGGCCTACATCAATGCCTAGTCCAAACCTCAGAAAAGGATTCCACTAACAACCAAAATATGTTAAAATAATTGTATCTTCCTAAAAATAGGAAGAGAATACCTCATATAATGACGAGAACCTCACAACAAGTTTTATAAATAAAATTAAGTCAAGTCTTAGCTTGATAGAATGTAGCTCTAATACGGAATATAATATATATAGCCCTCACAATCTCCACATAAAATAAAGATTAATCACAACTAAACAAAAGTGTGTGCTCTCTAATTATATGTATAGCTAATATAATGTGGCATGCAAATATTTCTATATAATTTTGCAGTTAACACTAAAGCAAATAAGATGCAATATATATATACATATATATACATATATATGTATATATACATATATATGTATATATATACATATATATGTATATATATACATATATATGTATACATATATATATATATATATATATATATAATTGATTCTTCTGAGTAACTTTTTGTCTATGGATAAACAATTATATATGCGATTATGACAAAAGAAATAATATCTTTAACATTTTATATGTTTGATATGATTTAGCACTTATGCTCAAGGAATATGTCACAATGAGGTCTAAATTGATCTAGCAAGCAAGACCTTGTAGTACACTTTATTTCTACTTTTACTCAACCTACCCTCTTATGATAATGGGCAAGATTGGTGTCCGTTATATTTTTGTTCTTAGTTAGAAGGCTTTACTATTTCCAATACCTCTCCCATTTAAGTCTTTGAGAGCAATTAAAGCATGTTGATTCTAAGGGCAGCAATCAACTTATAAAGCTTTCCAATCATCTCTTCAAATAGTAGTAATATTTTTTTCTAACTCTTCTTTTCTCTTTTTGAGCTCCCCTATTACTGCCTTTTTTTCTATTCACTATAAACTACTACTACCACTTTTTTTGCATTACTGATATGAGTTTTATTATGGTTTGAACAGCTAAATCTACACTTGCCAACTCTTCCATTGGTGCAATATCATTTAATTTTTATAAAAATATCTTTTATTGCTTTTCCCTTTAAGCACTGTTGCCCATGGTTCATCTTTAGGAGGCTAGATGTATACACTAGTTGGTGTCCTGAAAAGTGTTGCAAAACTATACACTTCAATTATAAGAATAGTTATTGAAAAGAGCCACTAAGGGTCTTGTAAGATCCAGGGATCTGCTATCACTATAGTCTTGGTATATTAGTTTGTGCATGTTGAGTTTCTTGTTAAATACTTGCATTTTGTACTTGGTTTTCTCCATCTTGTTGAAGTTCCTTTGTCCCTAAATCTTCTAGACTCCAATACTTTCCATTACAGTACAACTCTACTTGGCTCATATTTGTTTCCCTCAATTTGGTATGAGGTCAAGTCTTCAATCAAAGCTTCAATATTGTGTTCAAATCCTTGGATTCCATTTAAAGAACTAAATTTATTCATAGTGTTCAATCAATAAACTTTCAATCATTCTCAACACCTAAACCTTTCAATCAACACTTAAGCCTTTTTTATCACATGCAAATAATTTTAATTCAACCATTCAATCATTTTAAACACTTAAATAATCAATTAATCCATTATTCATTCAATTATTTCAAATATTTAATCAAAGTTGAGTTTAAATCCACTGATGAAAATCTAGTTTAAAGTTCAAACTTTAAAGCCTTTAGATATTTTGTTCTTACAGGGAATTTTTAGTTGGATCAAAACCTTAGTTAAGGCACTTGAAATGGTGTTTGATGATTAACATCTTTATTATACATATCCGTAGAGATTACCTAATCATTATGGAGTCCTCCATCTCATTCCAAACTCTAAAATCTACAGCTATTCCTTATGTCCAAAAACTTTAAATATTTACCATCCTTGCCACTCAACATAGCACATTGATTTAAACACCATGGAAACCTATAAAAATTGTGCAACATTTTTTGAAATCATCATTAAATTGATTCGAACTCACTTGGATTCATGTTTAACTATGGTTGACATAGTTTGACACATGAGATCCTTAAGCTATAAATTTCTTCATATGACTGAATCATAATATAAACATCAATCTAATACCTAAGTTTGACTCGTATGAAATTTATAACCACTCTTGATAATATATAGACCTAAATGGACCTTTGATTGAGCTAGGTTGACCATAATCAATCACTTTGATAATTAAGAGCCCATTTTACTATACACCTTCAGGCATGCATATGAGTTACACTAAACAATGACAAAGCATTCAATACCTTATAAACATTAAAACCTTTCATAACTAAACATGATTGAGCCATTGGTGGACCATGCTTGTCCATAGTTGACCAAATCCATGTTAAACCTAAATTTGATCTAAAGGAACCATAAATGGAATTTAATGTTTAAAGACTAATGATTGACCTACCATTTGTTCCAATAAGTTTTAAATGCCATTTGGAACATATTGGATTCAATACCAAGGTCTGGTCAAACCTAGTTAACCAACTCAACCTAGGTTGATCAAACTTGACATATAGGTTTCCTCTTTTAATTCAAGTGATATAGGTGAACCCAAGAAACCCAAACCCCTTTGGACTGAATATTGGGTGCCTAAGGATCAAGCCTAGCCAGCTCAACCCTTTGGCCCACTTTGGCTAGCAAAATTTGCTGGCCCAAGTGAACCCAAGAGAGCTTTATTGATCCAAAACTCAATTCTTGCAAAATAAAACCAAACCATCATTTGCATTAGAAACCTATATGTGCATTGCATTGAACTAAGCTAACCTAGCCAACTTGGATTAGCCAATTGGGTTGATGCGAGTATTAAGAAGCACCCTTTCATAAGTCATTTGTAACTCTATATAATATTAGCTCAACCCAAACCATGTATTTTGCTTGGGAAGGTTTCAAACACATTTCCACATTATTCCTAGTGAGGTGGTTGCCTAAGTGGCCCAAAAATTAAGAAATAACCCTTATTTTCTATTTGTTCACTCATGAATCCTTTAGTACCTAACCAATAGATTCTTATAACTTAGATGATATATATATATATATATTCTATTGGGCCAACCATAACCAACATCATTGCTGGATGCCATCAAGATTGGATGAATTTTAAATAGTAGTCTGCTAGCTTCTCTCTACAAATACCCTACTTTTTATAAATAAGGTCTTTGTTTCTTTGATATGAAACACTCCCTATAAGCTCCCATTTGAGTCCTAAGCTTCCCCACATATTTATGTCAGCTTATGCGCATGTTCAGTGGAACTCTAATGAGCTCCATTTGCCAAATTTTTAGATCTTGGTCCAACTCTTCTCCTTGGTTTCTCTCTGAAGTAAACTTCTCCCCTAGGTCAAGTGAAGTGAAACCCAATAGAAATTTTCCTCAATTCTCCTATGCGTAGAAGTATTTTTCAAACCCAAGCACTAATTAGCATAAATCTAGTAAATTGTGAAGTTAACATAGAATCTATAACAAATCAACCATTTGATAGAAAGTTTACTCTTAGATGGTCCTATGGGATCAATATGAGTGAGTTCTATTGGTTAAATTATTTAGATCAAAAAATTTTTATATGGTTAAGATATCGAAAGGGAGGAGGATGGCATAATTAGGGCCGTTTATTTAATTCAAATAACATAGACAATGTTGGTCAAGTTGGATACACTATAGGAAAAACATCAATTTTTGGCGTCTATTTTTCGTCAAAAAATGTCCAAAATATGCCAGAAATTAGTATTTCAGGCAGATTTTTGACAGAAATATTTACGCCAGTTCACCGCGTGTCGAAAAAGTGTTATTGGCATAAAATTTTCTGCTGGAAAAATTTTCGGCAAAATTCTGGCAAAAAATTCATCGAAAATATTTCCAATGAATATAAACTATGCTAAAAATATAAAAAAATGAAAAAAGAACCTAATCCTGCTAAAGCCCACATCAACCCACTATAGCCCCACTCCCCCCGTCCAACCAGTTGGGATCACCCGCCCACGACCAAATTCCCCCTACCCACTGTGTGGAACCCGTGACCCGCATGCTCGTGAACCACCTGGCTCAACCCACACTGATCCCTGACTGCTGCCCATTTCGCATGACCAGCCCACAACGCTTGCACCTAGCAGGGTTTGAACCCCCGCTCTTCAGTAATCCTATTGTCCACAAAAACATAGGGCCACCACTGCAAAAGGAATAAACTTTTGAGTTATTTTTTATTTATATTAATAAAAATAGAATGTATTATTTAAAATAATTACTATATTAAAAGATTAAAAATAATTAATATATTTAATATAATTTATTTAAAATATTTATAATATGAGTTTATATTTTGTTTAAAATATAAACTTAATAAAATCAAAATAATTAAATAAATTTGTAATGGTTTAATTTAATTTAAATTTAAAATAATTACTATATTTAAAAGCTAAGTTTTTTTAGATCAAAATAATTATTATATTTATTTTAGCAATAAATTATTAAACTTTTTAATTTATTTTATTTTAGTAATATTTAATTTAATTTAACAAAATGAATAATTTTAAATATTACTAATTTCCATTTTCCAAAAAATTTTTAATTTCATTAGAAATCCACCTGAAAGGCCAACAAAAAATCTGCCGAAAATAACTTCAAAAATTCCATCGAAAGTACGTTAGAAAATCTGCTAGAAATATTTCATCCAAAGTTTGTTAGAAAATCTAACCGAATTGAATACGAATTTATTTCCATTGAAATTTTCGTCCATAGAATGTTCCACCGAAAATTAACGTTTTTTCTGTAGTGATAGGTTATTATGCTTTCCCCCATTATTTTGAGCCAATATCTTTCAGCCATCAAATCTTTACTTATATAGCTATAATTAAAGCCACACTGTTTAAGGGTCTCGCCTCTTATTAAATAAATATTACACAGTCAGTCTATCTGATTATGTAATTCAATTTCCAAAGCATTTAATTAACATAAATAACATAATTCCTTAAAAATTCATAACTCCATATACACTTGGAAAATTTTAGAGATATAGGGTTTTATAAATATGTCTAGATGAGTACTACAAAAGCTCTATGGTTTGGGGTCAAATTTCGCATGCATGAAGAGTAATTTAAAAAATACTCCCCACTTTAATTTTGAAATTATTTGATGAAAGTAAATCCATTTTGCTCAAATTTATAGGGATGATTCATGGATTTGTTTGGCACATGGCTAAAATTATTCATTGCAATTTGAACTTAGAGAGGGATTCAATTGCAATTCTAAATTTCTTGGTGAGAAATTAACCTGGAAATTTTAAATTCATTAAAATCAAATCCATGTATATCCATTAGGGTTTTGATTGTGTGGATTTTTAGAATAGTGTATAAGGGTTAGTTAGGCACTAATTTGACCTCATGTATTGATCTAATTAGCCACGTATAAAATTTCAAAAAATGTAGATGTATTTATTTTAAAAATTTATTAAAAACCTTAGGAAGGCTTTGATGAGCCAAATTTGCTAGGGCTTAGACCTTGAGTCATGGTTGACTTAGGGTTTGTATTTTAAGTAATTTGGAGTTCATTTGGTCCACTAAATAGCAAACCCTAATGCCACCTCCATAAAAAAAAAGAAATAAAGTGCAGATATTCCAGTTCCTTTGGTGGATATTACCTCTAACCTCTCTCAACTGATTGAGGAACCATTGGTGAGAACTGAGAAAGAACCTCTTCCAATTGGTTTAAATGCTCTCTCTAATAATGTCAATGTACCTCATGATCATAGAGTTGTTTTTTTAAATATTCCTTCTACTGATTGTGAGAAGATTATGAACCATGCTTTGCCTAATGATGGAACATATTTTTCTTGCATTATTAATCACAATGTGTCTGACTCTATTGATATTATGATATCTAATCCTTTAAATATTCAGGAATCTGTGAAGGAAACTATTGCTGACGCTCATTAGGCTATTATTGAAGGTGACAGAATGACATGGCTTTAGAAGATGATGATTTTATTTCTATGGATCATTGTCCTCTCCCTTCTAATTGCACTAAAGAACCTGTTATGAAGGCTACCGATAATTTGGAGGATGATGGTATATTTATGGAGGATGAATTTTCTAATATCCATAGGGTTCAGTATAATGATAGTAAGACTCCTTCAACTTCTAATTATAATAGTGATGCTCTTACTGATTCTGAGGAGATGCATATTGCTGCTAAATTTTTTGCCAGGGATGATAATGACACTAGTTTTATTAAATTTCATAGTAAAAGAGGGCGGAAGCCAAAGCATATCTCTTTGCAACCTCCTAGAAACACTACTAGAAACACTCGCTTGAATACTTCTCATTAATCTTTCTTTATGTTTAGTACCATTATTTGGAATGTGAGGGGCATTGGTTGTCCCTCTTTTAGAATTCGTGTTAAAAATTTATGTCGTGTGCATAATATTTCTATTCTTGTCTTACTTGATCCTCTTATCCCTATTTCTAGGTTGTTATGCACCTCTCAATTTTTGGATTTTAACTATGCTATTTCGAATGTGGCTAACAAAATTTGAGTTTTTTTGGAAAAATCTGATTAAAATTGATGTTAGTGGAGATTTTAATCAAGTCATGCATTGCAAAATTGAGGCTTTTAATTTTCATTGCTGTGCATCTTTTGTGTATGCTGCCTCTTCCCTTTACATTAGAAAGATGTTATGGTATCAGCTTATGAATTTTCATAGTATATGTAATTTGCCTTTGTTAGTTTGTGGTAACTTTAATGCTATCACTTCCCCTTTTGAAAGGATTGGTGGTTCTTCCCCTTCTTATCGTTCTATGGCTGATTTTAATAATATGATTTTGCCTTACAATTTGATTGATATTGGGTTTGCTGGTAATAACTTTACCTAGAATAGGGGTCATTTATGGCAAAGGCTTGATCGTGTGCTCTTTAGTTATTCTTGGCTTAATTCTATTAATTTCACTAATGTGCAGCATCTTAGTAGAACTTTGTATGACCATTCTCCTTTGCTTATTACCATTAAGAATAGACATTTTATTGAATCCTCTCATTTTAGATTCCAAAATATGTGGTTACTTAATGATTCCTTTTTTGATTTTGTTCAATATAACAAGCAAGCTCCTTTACACCCGGATAACTCTATTTTTGGTATTAATAGACTTTGGTTCAAGCTTAAGAGGTTGAAACAAGTTTTGAATTAGTGGAATCACCATATTTTTCAGAAATATCTTTTCTAATATTTTATAAGCTGAACAATGTGTGAATAGTAATGAGATTTCATGTCAAAATGGCCCTACTGATGCTAATTTTTCTTTGTTAAAGTAGTCTAAACTGGATCATTTTAATTTTCAAGCTCAAGAAGAGGTCTTTTGGAAATAGAAAGCTGCTGCTAAGCACTTGGTTGAGGGTGATAATAATACTAAGTATTTCCATGCCTTAACTAAGAGAAAAAGGATTAAGAATAGTATCAACAACATCCAAAGGGAGGATGGTTCCTATTCTGACAACCTTGTTGAAATTGCTAATTTAGATGTGCTTCATTTTCAAACACACATCAATAAAGTTTTCAATCCTATTCAAGTTATGGATCACTCTTTTTTTCCCAACCTTATATTCCTTGAAGATAATGCTTCTCTTTCTAGGCCTCCCTCTTTTGAGGAGGTTAAAGAAACTTTGTTGGGAATGAATAGCGAGTCTATGGCGGGACCTGCTGGTTTCACGAGTCTTTTCTTTAAAAAATGTTGGCACATTATTCATAGTGACATTTTTGCTGCTATTTTGGATTTTTTTGCTGGTAATCCTATCCCTAAATGTTTTACTTCTACTTCTTTAGTGCTTATTCCTAAGAACAATTCTGTTCAAACTTGGAATGATTTTCGTCCTATTAGCCTTTATACCTTCTTCAACAAATTGGTTTCTAAAATTATTATGAATCATCTTTCTTTTATTTTTCCTAAAATTATTTCTCCTTATCAGATAGGTTTTGTGAAAGGTAGGGTTATCACGGATAATATTCTTTTGGCTCAAGAATTATATCAAGATTTGGATTTCCGGGTTAGAGGGGGAAATGTGATTTTGAAACTTGATATTTCTAAGGCTAACAATATTGATTGGAATTTTATTTACTTTATCCTTGATGTTTTTGGTTTTAACTCTGTGTTTATTAATCTTATTAAGAATTGTATTGAAAATGTCTATTTTTCCATCATTGTTAATGGTTATAATCATGGTTTCTTCAAATCTTCTCAGGGATTAAGGCAGGGTGATCCTATCTCCCCTACTTTTTTTATTATTACGGCTGAGTTTCTTTCTAGGGGTCTCTCTAATTTATTTGAGAATAATCCTGGTCTCTACTTTAGAACTTTGGGAGATTTCCATATATCCCATTTATGCTTTGCAGATGACTTTATTATTTTTACTAATGCGACTATTAATAGAGTTTATAAAATTATGGAGTTTTTCAATCATTTTGAAATGTTTAGTGGCCTTTCTTTTAGCAAAAATAAAAGCTATTTTATTACTTCTAAGAGGATTTCAAATTATCATATTTTAGCTATTAAAGATGCTATTGATTTTACTCATTCTAACTTTCCCATCAAGTATCTTGGTGTTCCTCTATTTAAAGGTAGAAGGCAGACTTTTTTGTTTCACGGTCTTATTGTTTCTATTCAGAATAAGCTTTTATCTTGAGACTCTAATTTTCTTAGTTTTGGTGGTAGAGTTATTCTGATCAAAAGTGTTCTTTATTCTTTACCAGTGTATTTGTTTCAAACTATTTTTTTTACTCATGTTGTTTGTAGTAGGATCCACAAGCTTATTAACAAGTTCTTTTGGAAAGGTACTTCATCTACTTCTAAAATTACTTGTGCTGCTTGGGAGAAGTGTTGTGTCGTTCTGGATGAAGGTGGTCTTGGTTGAAAGAATTTACATGACCTTGCTAAGGCCTTCTCCTTTAAACTTTGATGTAATTTACACACTAAAGAGAATCTGTGGGCTAATTTTATGATTTCTAAATATTGTGTGGGCAATCATCTGACTAATATCTCTCCTAAACTTGGGGACTCTAAAGTTTGGAAAAGGGTTTGCAAGGTAAAATGGGAGGTGGAGCCCTTTATTTCTTGGGGGCTTGGTGAATGTAATATTTTTTTCTGGCAAGATAGATGGTTAGGTAAAGATTCTATTGACTCTATCCTAAATTCTACTTTTACTATGCCGGTTAAAGTTAATTCTTTCTTTAATGAGAATTATTGGGACTATGATAAACTTTCTAGTATGATTCCTGAGTGTATTATTCATCGTATTTTAAATCTGCCTATTAACACTACTTCAAAAGATATTATTTTATGTGATTTATCCAAAGATGGTGGGTTTCACTTAAAGAATGCCTAGCATTCCTTTAGAGATAAAGGAAATATTGATAATATTTTCTCTAAAATATGGCATAAGAGCATTCCTTCTATAGTTTCTATTTTTGTGTGGAGAGTTTTACATAGATTTATTCCTACACTAGAAAATTTAATTAAAAAATGGTTCAGTTTGGCTTCCAAGTGTCAATGCTATTTAACATGGAGAATATGCATCATGTTTTTGTTTCTGGCCCTGTTGCTATTAGAACTTGGGTTTATTTTGATGATTTGTTTCAGTTAAACTGCTTTAATTCTCACCTTTCCCTATATTCTTTACTTAAGTCTTAGTTTATTAATATTAAAGGTCACATTTGCAATACTATTCCTTCCCTTATTCTTTGGTTTCTTTAGTTGGAGAGGAATAACTCCATTTTCAATGGTGTGAGAATGAATCATCATAATGTTATTCAAGGGGTGAAGGATAAGGTTTTAGCTCTTATAACTGTTAACTTGCTTACTATTAAGAGTTTTAAAAATTGTTATGGTGTTGGTACTACTTTAGGGGTAAAGTGGGAGGGAGCTCCTTCTGCTCTTAATGTTATCTATTGGAACAAGCCCCCTCCTAATTTCTTTAAATTAAATGTTGATGGTGTTATCTCTGATTCAGTAGCTAGTTGTGGTGGTATTATTAGGGATAGTAATGGCTATCTTATTTTTGCTTTTGCGAGCCTGGTTCATAATAGTAATGCTTTTACTGCTCTTATTAGGGCCATTCTTTATGGTACTCAATCGTGCTTCCCTCTTAACTTAACTAATTTGTATATTGAAGTTAATTTTGGTATTAACCTTCTACCTTTTTTAGGAGGTGGAGGATGTGTGTTGCACCCTGAATATCTTCTATCATCTTAGGGAAATTAAAAGGCTATTATTGTTCTTGAACTCTTCATTTTGCCATCTTAGTAGGGATTGCAATTCTTGTGCCTATTGGCTCGCTAAGTGGGGTTATAGTCTTGGTTGTTTTACTGATGTTATTTTGTCTACTATTCCTGGCCCTCTTAATGGTTTGCTTAACCTAGAGGCGTGTGGTATTCCTTATGTTAGCTCTTAATTGCCTATTTTGTTTATTACTGTTCTGGTTGGTTTTTTCCCTAGAACCCTGTGTTAGCTTGGCTTTTTAATTTTTCTGGCATTCTTGGTTTCACTTGATGGACTTTCGGGGTATTTATTTTTAGCTAGTTCTCCTTGGTGCTTTTGTTATGTTGGTTGGAACTTTTTGGCCATCTTCTCTTTTATGGTTATTGCTGGATGTTTTGTCTCCATAATGCTATTGGGGTAATCTTCTGGAAGCCTCTTTTTTGTCTTTGGGGTATTGTGTGCTACTTCTGTTGCACTTGGTATTCTCATTTTTGGGTTATCAGTGGCAGGTATTATTCTGTGTATTCTTGTTTATCTAATGTCCTTTTGGATTTTGACTTGAGTAATGATTTCTCTGGTTTTATTACGAAAGGCCTGTCCCATTGTTGCTATCCTACCTTTTGGGATGCTGGTGGTAATGGTGGGGTTATGGCTGAGTTTTCTTCATTTGAGAGAGTTGCTATTGGTTGGAACAGGTATTGGTTGTATTGTGGTGTTGTTATGTATTACTGCATTCAGGTTAACCCGAGCTTTATTCTGCCCCTGTGTCTCTTCTTGGTTGTTGGGGGCAACCGTGCTTTTCATGTTTATATTCCTTGTTCTATTGGTGGTTGGGTCACTTCCTTTAGCTGGGTGTGGTGGTCTGCTTTGGTTATTTCTTTTGGGTTTCTAGATAATCTGTGCTTTGCCATTGGGGTTTTTAGGCTGTGCTGGTTTGGTTTATCTGTGGTGGATTTGGATGGCACTCCTGGTAGGATTTAGTGGCTTATGGATTGTCCTAATGAGGTTCATAATATTAAGTATATTCTGAGCTCTTTTAGTCTTAATTCTAAGAATGGCTATACTTGGAACATAACTTTTGTATTAACAGCTATTCTCTTTTTTGCTTTTATTTAACTAATATCTGATTACTTACAAAAGGTTGATTTTGAAAAGGATACAAATTTTTATAATCACAATAGAGTCCACATGTATTCCTTTAATGAATGTTTTGTGGCCCATCCTCATCTTTAAAATTCCAACGAAGGTTCCATTGATTTGGAGAAATCCAATATGGAGGAGCAAATGAAGCCACATCGTCATACTGTTATTCCGCATAGTGGAGATAAAACTATTCATAAGGATGATGAGAATGTCATAGATTATGAGCCATTTGATAAATCCAATAGAAAATTAGTTCATATTTCTGATGGCAACATTAAAAAAGAGTTTCCAAGTGGTAACAGTGATTCTTAGGGAGAGGCTATATTGATTGATTTAGTTAAACCTTTAGTGAATGAAATAAATGTTGATGATATGAGTAACTATCATGAAAATATTATGAATGGAGTTTTAGATAAGAATGTGTTTATTGAGGATGAAGCTCTTGCAATTTTATCTTAGTTCCAGTGTGTTGAGAATAACATTAATGGGGTAAGCACTGAAATGACAATAGACCAAATTGATAAGGAGATTGAGAATAGTGAGAAGGGGGAAATCTTGGATCAAAACTCCAAATCTCTTATGGCTAATCAAGAAGGCTTAAAAAATGGTTCTATGTCATCACCTAATCCTAAAGGGAAAATCGTGAAGAATGAGGATTTTTTGTGAAAGGCACCAAAAAGAAAAAAATAAGCATAACAAGAACTTGGTTAACAATATCTTGAGGGTCATCAGGGCTTCAAATGTATCCTCATTAACTAATGGTCAAGTCTCTCATTTGGAATAATAGAGGGGTGGGGGATACCTAGTCTAGTGACAGGTCAAAAAATCCTTGTAGGATCCTTAATAATAATTTGCTTGTTTAATTGAACATTTAGTTTCTTCTTCAAAGTTGGATTCCATACTTATCAAACTTGGTTTTTATTTTACTTTCAGAAATTGTTTCAATAAAATTTGGATTTTATGAAATAATTTTGTTTATATAAACATTCTTGCTGATTTTCCTCAAATTGTGCATACTAGTATCAATGTTTATCAATTTTTTGCCTATGTTTCATTTGTTTATGCTTCTTGTTCTAGATATGAAAGGAAATTTTTTTGGAATCAATGTTACATTTTCTTGGCTAATATTAAGGACTCCTGGATGTTTGGTGGTGATTTCAACACCATCACGAATAATTCTTAATGGGTTGGGAGTAAGTCTCCTAATTTTTAGGCAATGAAAGATTTTAATGATATGGTTTCTTACTATAATCATTATGATATTGGTTTCAATGGTTATGATTTTAGTTGGAATAAAGGTACTATATGGTATACATTAGATTGAGTTTCATTAAATGATTATTGGAAATCTTATTTTCCTATGACTCAAATTGAGTATTTATCTTAAACTTTATCTGATCATTCTGCTCTCCTTTTAAATACTCTTTTTACAAAGTAGTACCTCTCATCCACCTTTCAGATTTCAAAATATGTGGATCTTGGATGACTATTTTGCTAATATTGTTCATTATAATTGGAATGCTCCTTTATTTCCTTATGATAATGTTGGGGGTATGACTAGATTGTGGTTTAATCTAAAGTAAAAATTGACATGGCAGAATAAATGTGTTTTAGAAATATTTTTTCTAACATTATGCAAGCTAAAAATTTAGTGGACCTTGCTGATAATAAGTATAAGAATGACTTGTCTTTTGAGAACTTTTTTTGTCTCAATGAATCAAAAATTAATTTGTGTAATCTTCATGAAAAAGAAGAAGTTTATTGGAGATAAAAGACCTCTTCTAAACTTTGGTTGAGTGCGATAGAAATACCAAATTTTTTCATAATATTTCAAATCACAAAAAAGTGGCTAGTAATATCCACAAAATTTCTACTCCTGATGGTGTTCCTATTAATAGGTCAAATTCAATTTAAGACTATGGTATTGATTACTTTAAGTAGGCTTGTAATAAAGATTTCACTCTGGATTTGAATATTGATTATTCTTTTATTCCTACTCTTATTCCGAGGATGACTATATCTTACATACTAAGATTCCTACTGAAGATGAAATTTGGTTGACTATTAAAAGTATGAATGTTGACTCCGGCCCTGATGGGTTTACTGCTAAGTTTTTCTAGAAATATTAGCCCATCATAGGGTAATATTATCAATGCCATGATGTATTGTTTCTTGGGTAATCCTTATCCAAAGTTTTTTTACTTCTACTTACATTGCTTTAATTCCTAAAAGTGATGAATTAATTTTTGGAATGATTCGTCCTATTAGCTTATGTTCTTTTTTCAACAAGCTTAATGCCAAATTACTTATGGGAAGACTTTATGTTATTTTACCTAAATTAGTTTCTCTGGAGTAGCTAGTTTTGTTAAGGGTAGGTCTATTTTTGACAAAATTTTACTTGCTCAAGAATTACTTCATAATTTAGAAGCTAAAATTACCTGGGGTAATATCATTTTCAAGGTTGATATCTCTAAAGCTTATGATAATTTAATTTGTGATTTTGTTTACATGATGTTAAAGCTTTTTGGTTTCAATATGAATTTTTTTAAGGTCATCAAGCATATGATTGAGAACTATTATTAATTTGTTATTATCAATAGAAATTATAATGGATATTTTAAATCATCGCATGGGTTGAGATAAGGGGATCAACTATTTCCTACCTTATTTATCATTACTATTGAGTATCTATCTAGAGTCCTTAATAATTTATTCAAAAATCATCCTAGTTTATATTTTAGAACTACTGGTGATTCTCCTATCACTCATTTGAGCATTAAAGATGATTTTATTATTTTTATTGATTGATATATCAAAATGCTTTATATTTGTGGACCTCCAAAAGGACACCGCTTGGCGAGAGACATAGTGCAGAGGGTATGATTGCATCATCCTGTAGGATTAAACAATCGTAGGTTTTTACGCTATTCTCAAGCGGGCCAATGGAAGGGCAAATTAGATCATACATATGATTAACCACTAAGGATAGCTGCTCTCAGCTATGCACCTTGATGGGAAATAATATGAAGGACATGATCAGAGTAACACGGTTTCCCCCACCCAATAGATCAACTCAAGTGGGGTTTATTTGATGTGGGATTCAGTTTCCCATAGGTGCAAGCTCCCATGGATATCTACATTTTAAGCTGGGGCCTAAGAAGACTCTCTATTATGGATTCTATATTATTCTCTCAAATGGGATTGGCACATAGGGAGGAGACTAGAAGGTTCCTACTCAAAAGGAGGGAAAGGGTTCAACTTGGCTTAGTCAATATACACGGCTCACATTAATATCTGGAAGTACTAATGTAGTGAAAATAAATTGGAGTAAAAGAAAACAATGTACTCCAAGCATATAAGATAAAATGATGGATGTGGCGTCATCATGTGACATGGATAGCTATAGCCTTTGAAGGATAGAGGGCTTACCTGCCATTGAGGCATACTACTAAACACCGATAATAGTAGCCTTGAACCCTAAATCTATGATAGCTAATGCATTTTGGACTTATATCCAAGCTGAAAAAGAATGCCAGCTAACCACCTAATCATATAAAATATATGTTGTCCAGCCTTTATGAATTATGGGTGGGTGGCTGAGTTTTTTATGAAGTTAAGGTTGATATTTAGAGAAGTTCCTAAGTAACATTGTACTTATTTAGGATAGTTTGCTCCTAGAACTAATGCAATTAAATTTTGATATAAGTAGTTTTTAATACAATGCATACTAGTTGTAGTCTCAAATCCTGTATACATAAAATTTTAAAAAGGCTTAAAAATAATTTTCTAAAAAGGCTCGGCTTCCCCAGGTCCAGAACCGCATCTTCATAGGTTAGATTATCTTGACTCTACACGCAGGTGGGGAAGTGTCCTAATGCAAGGAAAGAGAGGATGCATTAATATGCTGGCGACCCCATATAATTTCAACTTTTCCCTAGATCGTTAGCTTTTTATGTTTTTTAATTCCTAAAATCTTAAATTTTAAATATGAGTAGAAAAAGTTTTATCCCTAAAGAGCCTGGAAAAATGAGGCGTACACACATGCGAGTAAGATACCTATGAAAAACAGGCAATTTATATGGTGCATATAAATATCCACTAGAGTAAAAGAAAGTCCAAAGTCCAAGACAAGTGTCATATAAAGTGAAACTCAGGGTCTACAAAAAAGTGGTGGTGGCCTGGCCCCATCGATAACAACATGGATTCTAATCCTACTGAATGTCGCAAGTCTTAAAAATAAGGCATTTTGTCTTGATCATCATCTTCAAGTCCTTCTATGGATCTCCTTTCTTTAATCATCTTAGGGTTTATCCTCTAGAAGGATATCCAAAGGAAAAGAAATTCCCCGTAAGGGGTTTTGTTTTACCTTTGGATCCCTTATATTTGAAAAGTATTATTTTTAGAGACTTTCATAACTCGTACATCAAATATATTTACATCATGAAACAAAAATCTTAACTCTTCTGCATGGTTATTCTAAGATGTTAAAGATAATACATCCCAAGTAGTTGTATATGAAAATAAAAGTACTCATGCTAGTAATACTTGGCCATGCTCTTATTTATTTGGGGCTAATCAGATGAAGCACATATAGCAAGCATATACATAATTTATTTATTATTTTATCCCCCCTTTATTAGCACTGCATGAGCATGACAACCTATAGAAAATATCATTAGTATCAAGATTGCCCCTAACCTATGGGTAATTTATCGCACAACACATCATAAATAAAATAAAATAATAAAGCTCATTATCATAGTAATAATCATAATAAACACATGCCATATGTAGAGCATTACATCATAGAAATAGAAATGAAATACAACATCCTAATGTAGAGCTAGAAGTAGTGCCCTAGCAAATAATTCTATATATGTGTAGTAGGCTGTGTGGCTTTGGATATATCCTATGTAGTGATTAATTCAAGTTGTTTGTGATCCGATTTATTAAAAGCCAAAAGGGAAAATTTTGATTAAAGTTCAAATATTAATATCTTTTGAACAATTTTAATTAATTTAGTTGGTTGGTCAATTTAAATGTTTAGGGTAATATTCTTTGAACTTTAAGTTAGATTAGCAAATTTTAGAAGGTCCAAGGTCATCCTACCCGTTATGTTAGAGGGGTCCAAAAGGTAACATTTTGAAATAGGCTAGCTTTTGGGGTCTTAGCATTTTTAATAAATATTAGATCTTACAAGCAGTAATTAGACTTTGATTTTGCTAGATTTAGAGTTTTCTATGCAAAGTCATGATTTTAAGAAGTTTTGGGGCCTTGTTATAAAATAATGGTTGAGACTGCGGAGTTGACTTTTTGATTTAGGTTAATTTCTAGAAAGCTCCTTTTTTTAATAAATACTAGATTTTAATTACAGTTCAATGCCATTTAGTTTACCCTTTGGATTTTTTGGAATTAGTTATGATTTTTTAAAGTTTGGATGTTTAATGAATTATTAAAATTGTTTGATTCCAGGTGAACACCTGAATGAGCTTTCCATGCTAGTGAGACAAACTCCCATTTGCTAGTGAGAGAAACTCCCAGTTTTTTTTTCAAATTTTTGGTAATCCATCATTTTGGAAATTTTTTGTTGATGACGGAGGCATCACTGGCGGACTATGTCATTTTTCGGATTCTACCCATTCATCCCAATGGTACTTCCAGATCCCCAATGGGATAAGATGATCGAGGAAATCCTAGAAAATCTGTTCCTTTGGTTATTAGGGAACCTATCACATAACTGGTTACAAAAAATTCCGCTGTTACAGAAAAAGGAAAGGGAGTGGATGTTGTTTCTCCTCTTCCCCCTTTTGATTATAGAATTATGAATGATCATGAGGCATCATCTTCTATTGGTTTGAAACTCATTGTCAATAGATTTGGGAATGCTAGATCAGAAACAACTATGACGAATGCTACTCTGTTTAAGCCTTTTGATGTTTGTGATAATATTCAAGAGAAATATATAAATGGAAATCCTGATGTTGAACTACTTGTATAGAAGGTTGCAGGAAATCCATGGGTGAGAAAACTGAATATTAAGATTAATTTTTCAAAGGATAAATCTATCCTTTATGAAGATGGAGAAGACGTACAGTTTTTGGAGTCTGGGGTAATGGCGAATTTAGCAAAACTTCAATATTCTATTATGGTAAAAGCATTTAGAAGTGACATTCCAATATACTTGATTGCTGAAGAACTTCAAAGGAAGTGGCTTCAGTTTGGTAAATTTCACCCAAATTCCCTCGGGTTAGGTTGGGTGTTATTCTCGTTCTCATCTATTGAAGTAGTAGATAATGTATTAGCTGGTTATCCTTGGTATGTGAAGGGTCATGTGGTGGTCATATATAAGTGGGCTTCTCACTTCTCACCAAATTCCTTGAAAGAATTAAAGTCCCCAATTTGGGTAAGAATGCCACACCTTCCGTTGATGTGATGGAAGAAGTCAATGTTGCTAGAATTGCATCCATGTTAGGAACTCCTTTGTGGATTGACAGAAATATGTTTCAATGGGGGAGAAGGGAGTTTGTAAGGGTACGTGTTCGTATGGCCATCGATGAGTAATTTCCTTTGAGAGTTTGGGTTGATGGTCCAGATGGTCATTTTTTCCAAAAAGTTGAATACGAAAAAATATCCACATTTTGTTTTAAATGTGGGAAGTTATGCCATCTTATTAATGATTTCAAGGTGAAGGAGAATGTTCAAATAGCTAAAGATTCTAATATTATTGTTGAAGGTGCCTCTGATGGAATGTTGCCAGTTGAAAGCAAAGGAACTTCGTATGGTCCATGGGTCCACGACGACCACAAAGGAAGAAGAAGTTTCAAACCTATTGTGAACAGGTTTATCAAATCTAAAAATGAAACTAAGTTCAATCATGTAAAGAGAGTTCCTGTGTGTGTCAAGAAATATCAACCACCCATTATTAGCTCTATAGCTGATAACTCAATTGAAATAAAAAAGGATAGCTTGATAATTTCTATTGAAACACAACCAGAAGGTGAAGATCCTAATGTTGCTGCCGTGGATGAAGTTCTTCCAGTGGTTGAGGATTCAAAGTTGGAGTATCATCCAGGTTTTGTCAATGATGTTGTATAGGTTCAGGTTATTGCTAACTCTGATTCTATCAAGGTTGATAATAAGCTTAAAATTTTTGAAACTTGCTTTGTTGAAGAAGTCCCTAAGAATGTTGAATCATTTTGTTCTTTGGTTCTGATTGATGAGATAGAAGAAGGGGAGGTTATTGAAGATGGAAGTAAATTTTCTAATTCAGGAAATAATAAGATGGGTGCTAGCATTGGTGGGAAGAAAGCTAAGCTTCTAAAAGAGCTTAAGTCTTTAGGCAAGGCTAATATTCTCCAACACAATAGGAAAGGTGGTATGTATTCTAGAGGTAGAAAAGGGAGTAATCCCAATTCTTATCTTTAATGTCTTCTATTGTCATTTGGAATTGTATGGGGGCTAGATAAAGTGAAGTCTCCCATTATTTGAAGGTATTTGTGAAAGAACATGATGCATTTTTTGTCGGGCTTATAGAAACTAAGATTTCTATAATGAATTGATTAGAGTGTAATTAATTGGCAACAACTGGGACTTTTTTCTTTTTCCTTCAGAAGGCTTATCTGGAGGGATTTTGGTGTGTTGGAGGAAGGATATGGCATCCTTTTTAGTTTTAGAAGCTTCTTCCCAAGTTGTTATAGGGGAACTTCAAATTGTCAATAAAGGAGTGCGGATATCTCATCAGTTTATGCTAGCAGAGACCCTCATGGAAGAAGGAGCTTATGGAGCAAACTTTAGGAACTTTCAAAATAAAATCTTCCTTCTATTATGGGAGGCGATTTTAATTGCATTTTATCTCAAGAAGAGAAAAGAGGGGGGAAGAAGTTCTCTCTATCTCGAGCCCATCATATGAGTATGTATATGAACTTATGTGATTTTCATGATTTGAGAGTTATTGGTGCAAAATTTACTTGGTGGAATAATAAGAAAGGTGGAGAACATATATTGGAAAGGTTGGATCATTGCCTTTTAAATGTGACTGCTTTCGAGATACTTCAATCATCTTATGCCATCATCTTGCAAGAATAGCTTCGGACCACTGTCCAATCTTGATCAATCTACTTTCTACTAGTTTTTGGAAAAGCAATTTCTTAAGAATTGAAGAAGTTTGGTCTTCATTCCCTTCTTCGATAGCTATCATTTTTATGTCTTGGAAGAAGGCTATTCATGGAAATGAAGATAATGTTATTAATTTGAAGTTTAAAATAGCTTTAAGGGCCCTTTTTTTTGGAGTAGATCGAAGCATCAAAATCTTTCATCCTTGAAAGAGGTATTGAAGAGGGAGATTTACTATCTTCAAATGGAAGAAGCTGAGTTTGGCGGGTTATCAGAAGATAAGTTTCATTTGTTAAAATCTAAAGTACATGTGCTGAACAGTACACTTGATCGTCTTAACACATGGTGGAGACAAAGGGCAAAGGTAAAGTTGATTGTGGATGAGGATTCCAACTCCAAGTTCTTTCATGGTTATGCTATGGGTAAACGGAATGGTAATTGGATAAATCAGATTAAAGGCAGTCATGGAGAGTGGGTTGAAGATCCTAAAGTGTTTGAAGACATTTTCTATACTTTCTTCAAAGGTAAATGGAAAGAAAGAAAGTGTAAGCTTGAAGGATGGCTGTCACCAAACCATGTGCTGAATGATGAAGACAAAAGATTCTTGTTAGCTGATTTCACAAAGGAGGACTTGGAAAGGGTCGTGGTTATGTTGGAAGCAAACATCTCCCCAGGTATTGATGGTATTTCGTACTCTTTCATTAAAGCTTATTGGTTTATCATTAAAGAAGACAAGTGGAAGGCTATTATTGCTAGCAGAGACCCTCATGGAAGAAGGAGCTTATGGAGCAAACTTTAGGAACT
This sequence comes from Dendrobium nobile, assembly GCA_022539455.1. NCBI lineage: Eukaryota > Viridiplantae > Streptophyta > Magnoliopsida > Asparagales > Orchidaceae > Dendrobium > Dendrobium nobile. Next base: position 49,330,880 of record CM039733.1, read on the forward strand.
TTCAAAATAAAATCTTCCTTCTATTATGGGAGGCGATTTTAATTGCATTTTATCTCAAGAAGAGAAAAGAGGGGGGAAGAAGTTCTCTCTATCTCGAGCCCATCATATGAGTATGTATATGAACTTATGTGATTTTCATGATTTGAGAGTTATTGGTGCAAAATTTACTTGGTGGAATAATAAGAAAGGTGGAGCACATATATTGGAAAGGTTGGATCATTGCCTTTTAAATGTGACTGCTTTCGAGATACTTCAATCATCTTATGCCATCATCTTGCAAGAATAGCTTCGGACCACTGTCCAATCTTGATCAATCTACTTTCTACTAGTTTTTGGAAAAGCAAGTTCTTAAGAATTGAAGAAGTTTGGTCTTCATTCCCTTCTTCGATAGCTATCATTTTTATGTCTTGGAAGAAGGCTATTCATGGAAATGAAGATAATGTTATTAATTTGAAGTTTAAAATAGCTTTAAGGGCCCTTTTTTTTGGAGTAGATCGAAGCATCAAAATCTTTCATCCTTGAAAGAGGTATTGAAGAGGGAGATTTACTATCTTCAAATGGAAGAAGCTGAGTTTGGCGGGTTATCAGAAGATAAGTTTCATTTGTTAAAATCTAAAGTACATGTGCTGAACAGTACACTTGATCGTCTTAACACATGGTGGAGACAAAGGGCAAAGGTAAAGTTGATTGTGGATGGGGATTCCAACTCCAAGTTCTTTCATGGTTATGCTATGGGTAAACGGAATGGTAATTGGATAAATCAGATTAAAGGCAGTCATGGAGAGTGGGTTGAAGATCCTAAAGTGTTTGAAGACATTTTCTATACTTTCTTCAAAGGTAAATGGAAAGAAAGAAAGTGTAAGCTTGAAGGATGGCTGTCACCAAACCATGTGTTGAATGATGAAGACAAAAGATTCTTGTTAGCTGATTTCACAAAGGAGGACTAGGAAAGGGTCGTGGCTATGTTGGAAGCAAACATCTCCCCAGGTATTGATGGTATTTCGTACTCTTTCATTAAAGCTTATTGGTTTATCATTAAAGAAGACAAGTGGAAGGCTATTACTGCTTTTTTTAAGAATGGCATCATGTGTCCCAATTGGAAGGAAACTTTAGTGGTCCTCATCCCAAAAATAGAAATCAAGTTTTTGCTTCTAACTTTAGTCCTATTAGCCTTTGCTTGTCTGTTTACAAGATTGTGGCTAAGATGCTTCTAAATAGGCTTATTTGCATCATTCCTAAGATTATATCAGAAGAACAAGTTGCTTTTGTGAAAGGTCGTTCCATTTTTGATCATGTATCACTTGCTCAAGAATTGTTTAACAAGTTCATATTTACCAAATCATCTAAAGGGCTTATGACTATCAAACTTGATATGGAAGAAGCCTATGATACCATGGGTTGGTCTACCCTTAAGCAAGTTTTAGATGTATTGGGGTTTCCCATTGAATTCTCTAATCTCCTTCTTCAATGTGTTTATGATCCAAAATTCTCTATTTCAATTAATGGAAATAATTCGAAGTGGATTGAGGATAGTTGTGGTTTCAGACAAGGTTGTCTCTTGTACCCTTATTTATTTATTTTATGTTCTCAATTGCTTTTCGATGCATTTGCTCAGAGAGGTTCAAACATAGGAATTAAAATGGCTCTAAATACTGAAAAAGTCCCTCATGTGTTGTATGATGAAGACATCATTATCTTTCGGAGGCTAATCATAACAATGTAAGGAAAATCTGTAAACTATTGATAGACTATAGTTGTTGATCGGGTCAAAAGGTTAATCTCCAAAAGTCTTATATACTTTTTGCTAAATTTTTTATTAGATCAAGAAGGAGAACTATTTCAAGGATCTTGGGTTTTAAAGTGGTTAAAGACATGATGTATCTTGGCATCAAGATTTCATTAAGAAGATTGAAAGTTTTAAATTTTCAATTTTTGTTGGAAAAAGCAATAGGTAAACTGAATGTGTGGGGTAATCAATTCATTTCTCTTGAAGGAAGATTGTTCTTATTAAGTATATTTTTCTTTCTCTTCCTACCTTCTTATCTTCTCATTCTTTAGTCCTTATGGGAGTCTTGAATATTTTGGATAGAATGTATAGGGACTTTTTATGGAACTAGCAAGATGGAAGCAAAGGTCAACATTATGTATCATGGGAAAATCTTTGTAATCCTATCAAGTTGGGTGGACAAGGTGTTCATTTAGTGGCTAACAAAGTTGGTCCTTTGAGGGCATAAATTTGCATGGGATCTCATCTCAAAATCCTGGTTCACTTTTTAATATAATTCTTGTTACTAAGTATGGTAGACAAATGTGGAAAAATGAGGCTAAGAAGAATTGTTCTTCAACATGGAAAATTATTATTTATGGATTCAAATCTCTTTCCACAATAGTAAGATGGAAGGTTTCCATGGGGTCTGAGATAAGTACCTTAGAAGATGCATGGATTTTTGACAAACCAATAGCATAATGGCCTATATTTTCTGTAGTGATAAGTGAAGATTTAAAGCTGGATTTCTTTATACAAGATGGAGAATGGGATGAAACTCAATTTTTATAGTTCTTTGGACGTCATCTGGTAGATGTTATCAAGGGATTTCAAATTAGTCAAAAATTAATTGGTGATAAAATGGAGCCCTTTTCCAAATGCTTAGGTAAATCAATCTCTGCATTTATATCTCAAAAATTAAGTGGAAATGGTGAAGAGGATCCTCATTGGCAGTGGGATAAGAAACTCAAGTTAAAGCATCTTGTAAATATATTTTGGTGGCATTTGATCAATAATGCTCTTCCCTCAAATGATTTCTTATCATATAGAAGGTTGCATGATTATAAAGAGTGTCCTAGAGGATGCTTGTTGGTTGAAAATTCTGAGCACATTGCTGTCAAATGCTTGAAATTAACCGAAGTCTTTAATTTGCTTAGAAAATGGGGATTTATGTTACCAGTTTTCATCTTCTTGGAGGAATGTTATTTAGGATTGAAATCATATGCAGAATTCAATCCATTCATCGGGAATATATATTGTACTGCTTCTTTTTTTTCCCGGGAAGAGTAGAAACAAGTTAATACATGGTGGAAATGAAGATAGCTTGTATGTCATTGTAGCTTATGCTTTAAGCATGGCCACTTCCTCATACAGTCTTAATCAAAGTTTGGGACACTAGGATTCCAATCAGCTATTATAGTTGTCTTCTTCTTTTAGGTGTCCCCCTCCACCCAAATGGATTTGTTGGAACTCGTTCAATAAGAATTAGGATGTTAAGCCTAATTAAATATCCCAAGGCTAACCAAGAGGGGGGGTGAATTGGTAATTAAAAACTTTTAACCCTCTTTGAAAATTTAATGGAAACAATACTTTAGTTTGTGAAATTTTCTAGAAAACTTTTCAACCACAAAGTTTTAAACACAAAGTAAATAAGCAGCGTAAAATAAATGACACCAGATTTATAGTAGTTTAGTCAAAACCAGACCTACATCCACTCCCCAGAGGCACCCTCTGAGTATTGCACTAATACCAATAGTGACTCTCCTTTAGCACCCACATCAAGGCACAGAAGCCTTTACAAACTCTTTTCACCACTACCCGGTGCGGCAGAGAACCGTTCGTCCTTTCACACTCCCCCGATGTCGGCAGAGAATCGTTCATCCTTTCACACTATTCCTAATATTGGCAGAGTATCGTCGTCCTTTCACACCCTCCAAGTATAGGCAGAGAACCCTTCGTCCTTTCACACTCTCCTAGTGTGGGCAAAGAACCCTCGGCTATTCACACTTTCCAAGTGTCGGCAGAGAACCTGATCTTCTTCCAAGATCTTTTTCACAAGTCCAATCTAAAAGAAAAGAGAGAAGAGTGAAGTAATCTCAAACTTAAAAGTCAAAACTCTTACCCTTAAGTACCTAGTGAAACCTTCACGGTCCAATGGTAATAAATCTCCTTCAATTGCTCTCTCACACTCTCTCCTTGACTCTCTTCTCAATAGGCACGAAGATCAATGACCATGAAGAATAAGTTGCAGTTTAGAATAGCCTATTTATAGAAGAGACAAGAAAAACCATCTAAAAATGGCAGATTTCAACCTTTTGTTTAAAAACAAAAGAACTGATAGAAGAGTGGTCGGAGTTGAAACTCATATTTGCTAGGAAGTAAAGGAAGGTCTGTTTGTTATAGAGGTGGATAAGAGTTAGGATAAATTCAAACTGAGTGGAAGCAAAAAGATGCATTACTTTGAAGTTTATCTCACTTTGGATCAGAATGCGAGATGGAGTATTTTTGTAGAGGCAAATCGAGGAAAGGATTCCTCATTTGCTTTTGAAAGAAAGTTCTCGGAAGGATTCCTATGGGGTTTCTTCGCTAAAATCTTTTAACGCTTGCTAGAAGAGGCCATTGTTGATCTAGAAATCGAAAGGGATTGAAAGAGATGTTTGGAAGTGTGATTGTTGAGTTAGAAAGCCATCTTATTTAAAGAAAACGATACGTTCATCTTGGACGAAAAATGTTCGTCCCGGATGAAAATTATCATTCGTCTGGACGAAAAACTTTCGTATAGACGATCAAATTCGTCCAAAATATAACGGCTTTTCGTAATTAACACAACTTACAATACGTTCTTTCGTATAGACTTTTGACTTGACCGATTGTACAGACGATCCATGTTCATCCAGACGATCACACTTGTGATCGTTTTAATGGAAGTTTAAAACTGTCCCCTACATTGAACCGCCATGTTTTCGTCCAGACGAACTCCAGGTTCGTACAGACAAAGTTCATTAAAAACTACCTTATCCACTCACCCGTTTTCTCATTTTTCCGCACAGTTACTTAAAAATTTTGTCTCCAACGATCTGAGGATCATACAGAAGAACTTAAAAACTGAAAAACTACACGAATCAATTTTAAAATTTGACAATTTCACGCATTCCGTATGAAAAGTTTTCATCCCGGACGATCTACTTTCAAATTTTTTATTTTTGTATTTTTATCAAAGCAAATAAAATAAACACACAAAACAAAATGAACAAAGAAAATGTACAGACTCTAAATAAAAAATCACTCAAAAACAAACAAAAAACACAAAATCACATAAAAACAAACTATGAAAACAAAACATCATTATTGCAAAAACTTTTTTATTTAAGCATTTAAATCAATCACACCAAGCCTTGTTCTTAATGCACTGAAAGTATCAAAGGCTAAAGGTTTTGTAAAAATGTCTGCAAGTTGATTTTCAGTAGAAACATGTGTAAGTTCAATTTCACCTTTTGAAATATGATCCCTTATGAAATGATGCCTTATGTCTATATGTTTGGTTCTTGAATGTTGAATAGGATTTTTAGAAATGCAAATAGCACTAGTGTTATCACAATAAATTGAAATAGTGCCTATTGTTAATCCTAAGTCAATCAATTGTTGTTTCAAATAAAGTATTTGTGCCACACAACTTCCTAATGTAATGTATTCAGCTTCTGTAGTAGATAGGGCAACTGAGTTTTGTTTTCTACTGGACCAAGACACTAAAGAATTTCCTATAAATTGGCATGTTCCAGAAGTGCTTTTTCTATCCACCCTTCAACCTGCAAAGTCAGAATCAGAATAACCAATTATTTCAAAGGAAGTAATAAACTTAGGATACCAAATTCCTAAGTTTTGAGTTCCTAACAGATATCTTAAAATCCTTTTCACTGCTGTCAAATGTGATTCTTTTGGATCTGATTGAAATCTAGCACACAAGCAAACACTAAACATGATATCGGGTAGGCTAGCAATCAAGTAAAGTAAAGATCTAATTATCCCTCTAAATTTCTTTTGATCAACAGATTTTCCCTTAGGGTCCTTATCCAACTGAACTGAGGAACTCATTGGTGTACTAACAGGTTTAGCATTGTCCATTTCATACTTTTTGAGGATGTCCTTAAGATATTTAAATTGACTAAGAAAAGTACCTTCCTCATTTTGCTTAATGCTAAAGCCTAGAAAGTAACTTAAATCTCCCATTAAACTCATTTCAAATTCACTACTCATTTTTTTAGAAAATTCATCACAAAGATTTTTATTTGAAGATCCAAATATGATATAATCCATATAAATTTGAACAATGAGTATGACTTTTCCAAATTTCTTTAAAAAGAGTGTTGTATCTACACTTCCTTTTTCAAATGATCTTTTAAGTAAGAAAGTGCTCAACCTCTCATACCAAGCCCTAGGTGCCTGTTTCAATCCATATAATGCCTTTTTTAACTTAAAAACATGATTTGGGTATTTAGAATTTTCAAATCCAGGTGATTGTTCTACATAAACATCTTCTTTTATTACCCCATTTAAAAAGGCACTCTTAACATCCATTTGAATTAATTTAAATCTTTTAAAACATGCAAAGACTAACAAAACCCTAATTGCTTCAAGTTTAGCTACAGGGGCAAAAGTCTCTTCAAAATTAATCCCTTCAATTTGATTATATCCCTTAGAAACTAATCTAGCCTTATTCCTAATGACTACTCCTGAGTCATTCATTTTATTTTTGAATACCCACTTAGTTCCAACTACACTTTGATCCTTTGGCCTTGATGTTAATTTCCAAACTTTATTTTTTATAAATTGATTCAACTCTTCTTGCATGGCCAAAATCCAAAATTCATCTAATAATGCTTGATCAATATTAGTGGGTTCAATTATTGAAATGAAGGCTGAATGATTGATTTCTTTGCTTAATCCATGCCTAGTTCTTACACCCTCACTAGGTTCACCAATTATCAACTCCTTTGGGTGCTTTTTAGAAAATCTCAAATCTCTAGGCAAAGGGTTTTCTATTTCCAAATTTTCTTCCAAATTTTCTTCCAAATTTATCTTTTCAATCTTTTGGGAGTTATCCTCAATCTCATCTTCTACAATTTTTGGCTTTTTAAAATTTCCAATTTCATCGAAAACAACATGTGTGGTCTCTTTAATTTTCAAAGTTCTTTTATTGAACACTCTAAAAGATTTTCCAACACTTGAGTATCCAACAAAAATTTCCTCATTTGATTTTGGATCAAATTTTCTTAAGGCAAATTTCCCATTATTATGAACGAACAGCTTGCATCCAAAAACATGCAAATGACTCAAATTTGGTGTTCTACCATTTAACAATTCATAGGGTGTTTTATTTAATTTTGATATGACTTCACCCTATTCAGAATATAACATGCAGTGCTAACCGCCTCAGCCCAAAAATATTTTGGAAGTGAATATTCCGTTAACATTGCTCGGGCGGCTTCTATTAATGTTCTATTTTTCCTTTCGACTACCCAATTCTGTTGAGGGGTTCTAGGTGCAAAAAAGTTGTGATTAATTCCATTTTCCTTACAAAAGTCATCAAAATTTTCATTTTCAAATTCTCCTCCATGATCACTTTGTATATTTATGATTTCACACCCAAGTTTTCTTTGAATCCAAGTTGCAAAGTTTCTAAATTCCTCAAATGATTCACTCTTATGAAATAGAAATCTAACTCAAGTGAATCTAGTGTAATCATCCACAATCACAAATCCATATACCTTTCCTCCTAGACTTACTGTTTCAACTGGTCCAAAAAGATCCATATGCAAAATTTTCAAAGGTTTACTTGTTCTAAGATCCTTATTGGTTTGAAAAGAGGACTTCACTTGTTTACCTAATTGACATGCATCACAAAGGTGGTCCTTAGTAAATTCTAGCTTTGGTATTCCTCTCACTAAGCCTTTTTGGGTAATTCTCCTAAGATTTTTCATGCTAGAGTGACAAAGTCTCCTATTCCAAAGCCATGACTCATCAAATACAGTTTTCAAACAAAAAGCAGTAGAAGTATGAAAGCAATTCAAATATAGCATATAGACATTGTTTACCCTTTTTCCATTTAAAACATCTTTACTATTAAGGCTTAATATGCAGCTAGTAGGAAAAAATTTGACACAATATCCTTTATCATATAGCTGACTAATACTTAACAAGTTATGCTTTAAGCCTTCTACCAATAGCACATTTTCAATGAAAAAATTCTTAATATTACCAATTATACCTGACCCAATCACCTTCCTTGTGGTGTTATCTCCAAGTGTAACCTTGCCTCCACTCCTGGCTTCTAGCGAAATGAATTGTGTAGAATCTCCAGTCATATGCTTTGAACATCCGCTATCCAGGTACCATATGCTCTCACGAGGCCTTGTGTGAGAGCCATCCTCTTCTTGATCTGAATGATCAAGTATGTCGGCCATTAAGCACAAATTAGTGACTTCCTCTTCTTTTTCTGTCTCCGATGAATCTGAAGCTGAGTCCACCCAAAAAGCTCTTTGAAACTTCTTTTTGCCCTTTTTCACAAATGGTTTCTCCTCTACTTTCTCCTTGCTAGGATTTTCTTTGAGTAATGGGCATTCAGTCTTTATATGTCCAGGTTTCCTACATTCATAGCAAATAACTTCATTAGAAAATTTTGTATTTCTATTGAACTTACCTCTATTCCATTGTTGGCGTCTCTTTTGCTTCCTCTTCAAAAAGCTTCTGAATTTTCTAGTCATTAAAGCAATGTCATCTTCATCCTCAGGTTGTGAATTTTCATTTTCAAACTCTTTCACATTCAATGCTATATTCTTCTCTCTTCGTGGTTCACCTGCATCAATCTTTCTTTGGCTAACTTCTTGCTCGTAAGCAATTAGCAATCCAAGAAGATTGTCATTGGAATATATGTTTAGATCTTTAGACTTTGTAATTGCAGTAATTTTAGCATCATAAGCAGTAGGCAAGCATCGCAAAATTTTATTAACCATTTCAGCATTAGTTAACTCTCTACCTAAAGCATGCAAAGAGGTGACAATTTGTGTGAATCTCGTGTACATTTCAGAAATTGATTCATTTGGTTTCATGCGAAACAGTTCATAATCATGAAACAAGATATTAAGTCTAGATTGCTTAACCTCATTAGTCCCCTCATTATTATACAAAGTCTATCCCATATGTCCTTTTCACTTTTGCAAGTAGAAACCTGCATGTAATCTCCTAATTTTAAAGCATAAAAGAAACTATTCAAGCATTTAGCATTAAGTTGTGCTAAGTCACGTTCTTCTATAGTCAATTCAGTAATAGGTGTTTCAACTCTTACTCCATTAAGTAATCTAGTTGGTTTTGTATACCCTTCTTGAACTAAAATCCACATGCGATAATCAAGTGACTGTAAAAATGTAGACATGCGTGTTTTCCAAAAATCAAAAGAATGTTTTCAAACAGTGGATGTCTAGTAATAGAATAACCCTCAGGTGTATTTCTGTTTCTAAATGTAGCCATCTACGTTAATCAAAAAGTAGTCTAACTTATGATTTTGAAACAAAGCTCTGATACCACTTGTCGGAACTCGTTCAATAAGAATTAGGATGTTAAGCCTAATTAAATATCCCAAGGCTAACCAAGAGGGGGGTGTATTGGTAATTAAAAAATTTTAACCCTCTTTGAAAATTTAATGGAAACAAAACTTTAGTTTGTGAATTTTTCTAGAAAACTTTTCAACCACAAAGTTTTAAACACAAAAAGTAAATAAGCAGCGGAAAATAAATGACACCAGATTTATAGTGGTTCAGTAAAAACCAGACCTACATCCACTCCCCAGAGGCACCCTCTGAGTATTGCACTAATACCAATAGTGACTCTCCTTTAGCACAAACAACAAGGCGGAGAAGCCTTTACAAACTCTTTTCACCACTACCCGGTGTGGCAGAGAACTGTTTGTCCTTTCACACTCCCCCGATGTCGACAGAGAATCGTTCGTCCTTTCACACTATTCCCAGTGTTGGCAGAGTACCATCATCCTTTCACTCCCTCCAAGTGTAGGTAGAGAACCCTTCGTCCTTTCACACTCTCCTAGTGTGGGCAGAAAACCCTCGGCTGTTCACACTTTCCAAGTGTTGGCAGAGAACCGGATCTTATTCCAAGATCTTCTTCACAAGTCCAATCTAAAAGAAAAGAGAGAAGAGTGAAGTAATCTCAAACTTAAAAGTGGAAACTCTTACCCTTAAGTACTAAGTGAAACCTTCACGCTCCAATTGTAAGAAATCTCCTTCAATTGCTCTCTCACACTCTCTCTTTGACTCTCTTCTCAATAAGCACGAAGATCAATGACCAAGAAGAATAAGTTGCAGTTTAGAATAGCCTATTTATAGAAGAAACAAGAAAAACCATCTAAAAATGGTAGATTTCAAGTTATCATGTACAAGATCATCCCGTACGATAAAAAATTATCCCGGACGATTTTACTTAAAAGCCTTGAAACGAACTTGTTTGTATATGTGTACGAAATGATTTCATACAAGCTGATCATCCCGTATGATCCAAGTTCATCCGATACGAACGGTTATAACAATGTTGGTTCCAAAAACTGCAGAACGGATATAGAAAAACTATCCTGAGTCGGTTATATCGTCTGGACGAAAATAGGTTCGTATGGATGAAATTCTTATAGAGAGCAAATCGTCCTGTACGATAATTAATTTCTTCTGGATGAAATTCTTACAGAGAGAAAATCATCCTGGATGATATTTAATTTCGTCCCGGACGATATTTAATTTCATCCCGGACGAATAGGACTTAAAAATTTTTTCTAGCCAATTCCTATTCATTCCATGTGATCTTAATAGGAGATAACTGTCTGATCGTCCCGTACGAACTGATATCGTCCCGTACGATTAGTATAAAATTTATATGATCTCCTTATGTGTGTGTGTGTGTGTATGTTTTTATTCACTCAATTACAATCACTCCCTCACAATTAAAATGACATTTTTAAACTTCAAAATTCAAAAGAATTTCATACTGAATTTGATTTGAAGTCTTCATGTTTGAGAGTTTAATTCACCTGAAATGTTAGTACATATAAGAGCAAATACAAAACTTCTAAAAAAATTATTAGGAGATAACTACATAAAGAACAATAATATTTAGAATCATCAAAACTATACAAGTTGCAAGAATGTAAAACATGCAAATAGCAACTATCATTAACAGGATTAAGCTAAACATTGATGCTTCATTAGAGAATAATTATAATGCTGGAGTTGGAGGGGTCTTCAGAGACCATAGAGGTAGATTTTTATGTGCTTTTGGAGTCAATTATATTCATTGGGGCTCAACATAGGTGGAGCTCTTTTCTATTTTGTCTATAAAAATATCGTTCAAGATTGGATGCTTGAATCGAAGGGTATCATCATTAAAGGAGATAACCAAAATGTTATCAATTTTGTTCAAAGGATTTTCAATAAGAAGGCTATCAAGGAGAGAGAACCAAAGCTTGAAGATTTTTCTTTCCTATTTGATTTTAATCAAATTTTATTTCATTTTACAAAAAGGAATTGTAATAAGTTAGACGATTTTTGTGCTAACTATGCTCGTTCATTAGATTTTTTTTGGGATGATTTAGATGATAATAAGATTCCTCCTCTCTTTATTTCTATGTTAGAGGAGAAATGTGATTGTGGTTCAATCACTTAGTTCTTTGTATCTCCTATTATTAATAAAATTGCTCTATGCATTCCATCTAAAAAAAGATTAGAGTGTTTTAGGGATTTTGATCCAAAATAGTTCCAAACCTTTTGGAATCACCTCCAAAGGTCAGGAATAATCCAAGGGGATGTTTCCAAGTGTTTGGGGAAAATTAAAAACTTTTAATAATTTTTTATTATTTAATTTAATTAAAAGAGTGATTTTTAATCAAAATTAAATTAATGTTTAAATAGAAGTCCAATTAAGGTGCTTTTAATTTTTTGAGATTAATGGTCAAATTATAAAGAGTTTAATATATTATTGATAATGTTTGGATGTAATTTAAATTTATTAGAATTTTCTGAAGTTATCTTTTATTTTTATTTTTTATTTTTTATTTTTGTATGGAAAACCCACAGAGGGGCCTGCATATTGATTAAAAAGAGGATTATATAGTCCTTAAAGGGACCACAAGCTCGCTAATGGTCAAAAGAAATACAAAAAGAAAGCAAAAAATCCTAAAGCTCGAGTTCCCTACTTCTCAAAATTACAAGAACACCTAGGTACAATCCGCGGTGCTAACAAAAGAGCACCCAAAAAGGAGTAGCAAAACAAAAAATAGTTAGAAGCTCCATGGACCGAACATAATTTCCATCACTTCAAACTTTAGCACTAATCAATTCCTACAAAAATGGTTGATATGCGAACTAAGCTTAGCACAAATATAACAAAAAATATAATTGGATGATAATGCAAGCACATATCCACATCAATATTAGTAAAATTAAAAGCCAAAACAATTATAATCCAACAAATGACAAAAAAATGATTAGATGATAATCCAAGCACATATTCACAGCCACAGCTCCCTTAGTCCCCCAAGCCATAGAATGAAGTGATAACAAACTTCAAAACTAGCAAACATAAATACAAACAGGAATAAATATCAAAGCTCCCATCACATAATAGTAAAAGAGACCCCTAGCTAGATAAGAGCAACCCAACCATTCACTCCAACTAATACAAATGGCCAAACCATTAAAGAAACAAAAAATAGAACTACCAGGAAAAAATCCACCCAGACTCCATAGTGGAAAAATCTCCTACCATACAACACAAGAAGGCACCAAGCCCATGAAAAGGTAACAGCCCAACAAAGCCAAACCCCAGTTGGCACAACAGTAAAACCCTAATTAATATAGAATAAGAAAAAAAAAAGACAAAGAGGAATAAAGAGACACCCTCCATCATAGGCCCCACCAAGCACAGAGGCAGCAAGGCCAAGAACTAAAGACTGCTTCACTGGAGCACAATAAGACACCCAAGAAAAACCTCAAGAAAGAAACAACCCTCCCTAATAGATAGGGAATAAGGTTTCAACACCAATAACTAAAGAACCACTTAACAACAGAACAAGGGAAACAATAGGATAAAGCCACACTAGCACCCCCAAAAACAATCATAATAAGACAACACAAATCGAGCTTCCTAGGAAATACTAACTCAGACCGAGAGCCAAGATAGCCTACAAAATAGAAAAAGAGTAGCCGATAGAAATAATATGACATAAAAACCAACGAAGCGCCATCCCCCAAAAATAAGGAAAGGAAAACCCTAGGCTCCAGCCAATAATAAACATTAAATTCTAATATAGGGCATACCAATTTGATCTAATCTTAAAAGCCCTTTCTGTGGAGCAGGGAGGTTAGAGCTAGCCAAATCAAAGAAATAATCCTATCACACCCCCAATTGGCAAGCCAAGTAATACAAGCATTTCCCTCCTTGCAAATATAATAGAAAGAGTAGTTCATAAAAATGAAAAAGTTTTTAATATCCCTCAATGGATAAAATAAAGCAGGATTGCACACCATGTCAACATCAGAATTTTAAAAATGAAAATTATAATTGGAATCAACTTCAACAATAATATTAGCTAAGTCAAGGGAAATGCATAATATTAAGTCATTGAGAATAGCAGAGATGATAATATAATTCACATCAAAATTCTGTAAAGGACCAGCAAAAGCCATAATTAAACTACCATTACTATCTCTGATAACCCCACCACATCCCAAAGAGGACCAAATGATAGTATCATTCACATTCAACTTATAAAAGCTATTAGAGGGTTTGGTCCAATAAATAAACCTATGTTCATTGGAAGGATGATCAACCTCGCGCTTAAGACCTAAAGAAGACACAATAAAAGGATAATTTTTAAAGTTCTTGATAGAGAACAACTTAACAGAATGAAGAGCCAAAACCTTGCCTTTCACATTTTGAACAATCATATGATGATTCATACTAACACCAATAAAAAGAGAATTATTCCTATCCAACCATAAGTATCACAAAATGAGAGAAGGAATGTCATTTCTGATATGGCCTTTAGTTTTAATAAATTAAGAATTAAGCAAAGCATTCATAGGCAATTTAACATTAAAATAATTTAATTGAAATATGTCATCAAAGTAAACCTAAGTTTTAACTGCTTAAGGAACATAGATAAAAACATGATGCATATTCTTCACATGATAACAACATTGGCACTTGGATGGCAAAATAAAACCCCTTTTAATTAAGTTATCATCTGAAGAATGAACTTATGCAAAATTTTCCAGACAAAAACAACCACAGTAGCAGGAATACTCTTATGCCAGAGCATAGAGAAAATATTAGTAACCTCTTTCTTAGATCTAAAGGCATACCAAGCATCCTTTAATCTTAAACCACCATCCTTGCATAAATCACAAAGAAGTAAATCATCAGAGTCAGCGTCAAGGGGAAGGTTCAATATTTGTTGAATGATTGCATCATGAATAACATTAGTAAGTTTCTCATAGTCCCAATAATTATTAGTAATAAAATAATTCACCTTAATAGTCACAGTGGAAGAGGAATTAATAATAGATACAACAAAGTGATCACCAAACCAACGATCTTGCAAAAAGAAAATGTTACCACTACCAAGCCCCCAAGAGAAGTAGGGCTCAACAACCCATTTAACTTTGTAAAGTCTCTTCCATACTTTAGAGTCACCTTTGTTAAAATAACAAGTAGTTGGATGCTTACCCACACATTACTTAAAAAATATAAAATTATCACAAAGGCTCACTTTAGCATAAAAGTTGTACCACAACTTGAAAGAAAAAGCATAGGTCAAATCATCCATACTCTTACCCTTGAAGGCCCCTTCTCTTAGAACACCACAACGCTTATCCCAAGAGGACCAGATAATTTTAAAATTGCTACAAGTCACTTTCGAGAAAAAAATATTAAAAAATTTATCAATTCTATTGCAAATCACTTCGGTAAGCAGAAGAGTTTGAAATAAATAAACATGCAAAAAATAAATGACACTTCGGATGAGAATTAATCTACCCCCAAAACACAAAAATTTGAATCCCAATATAAAAGCTTATTATGTATAGAAGTAATTAAATCATCAGAAAGAAAAGTTTTCTTTCTACCTTTAAAAAGAGACACCCCAAGATACTTAATTGGCAAGTGATCATGCACAAATTTAGTTAAATCTTTAATAGCCAAAATATGGTCGTTAGGCACTTTCTTGGAGGTAATAAAGCAACAATTGTGTTTATTCAAGAAAAGACCACTAACCATTTCAAACTGATGAAAAAAACCATCAGTTTATTAATCCTATTAATAGTAGCATTCATAATAATGATAAGGTCATCTACAAAACATAAGTGGGAGATAGGAAAACCACCAAATGATCTAAAATAAAAACTAAGAGAATTCTCAAAGAGGTTGGCAAGGCCTCTAGATAGTTTTCAGCAGTAATAATAAAGAGGGCATAAGTGTTCAGATCCCCTTGTCTTAAGACATGAGAGGATTTAAAAAAACCATTACTTTTACCATTAATAATAATTT
This sequence comes from Dendrobium nobile, assembly GCA_022539455.1. NCBI lineage: Eukaryota > Viridiplantae > Streptophyta > Magnoliopsida > Asparagales > Orchidaceae > Dendrobium > Dendrobium nobile. Next base: position 49,346,244 of record CM039733.1, read on the forward strand.
GGAAATGAGAACCCTTAATGCAATTTCTAATAAGATTGATAAAAATTGAATCAAAACTAAACAGATGCAAAATATTATAAAGAAAGTTTTAATCAATGTTATTATAAGCATTGTCAATATGAAGTCTCAAAATCAGGTTGCCACCTCTAGCTCTAACATTCAGGTCTTGACAAAATTCTTGGGCCAACATGATATTATTAAAAATGGCCCACCCTTTATCAAAACCTATTTGAAAAGAAGAGAAAATTCTAGGCAAAATAGAAGTTAAATGACACATAAGAATTTTAGAAAATAATTTATTAAAGAAGCTACAACATTTAAAGTCATTCCAATAACTAACAGAGTTGTTTTTGGGAATAAGCACAATAGAAGTAGAAGTAGAAAATTTAGAAATAGAATTACCAACAAAAAATTCATAATAGTAGAATAAAGATCATTACTAATAATATGTCAGTTTTTTTGAAACAAATTAGTGGTGAATCCATCCGGCACAGCGATAGAGTCACCATTCATGCCATGAAAAATCTCTTTAACTTCTTCAAAGGAAGGAGGTTTAGAAAGCAACTCATTATCCTCTTGTGATATGATATTAAGGATAATAGAATAGTTATCAATACGATAAGGATTGAAATCCTTATTGAGACATTTTTGAAAATGCTGAACCACCAAATTAGCAATTTCCATGCTATCCTTAGTAACATAGCCATCATCAGGATGAATTTTATTAATGCAATTTTTTGCACATTTCCTCTTAACCAAAGCATGAAAATATTTGGTATTACTATCACCTTCAACAATGTGTTTTGCAACTGCTTTTTGATTCCAGAAAGCTTCCTCCTGAGCTTGTAATTTAAAAAGGCAATCTTTAGCATCTTTCACCAAATTGAAGTTAACATTAGAAAGAATAAAATGACAGTTTAATTCAAAAGTGTTCACTTTTAACTCAACATTTAAAATATTGGTTAAAAGATTTTTGAAAACATTATGATTCCACAAATTTAAAATTTGCTTAAGCCTTTTTAGTTTGAACCGAAATCTCCTCATAGTAAAGATAGAGTTATCTGGATGTAAAGGAGCTTGCCAATTTTACTGAACCAAGTCCAAAAAAGAGTCATGAAGTAACCACATGTTCTGAAATCTAAATTGAGGGAAGGAATTAATATTTCTAATCTTAAGGCTAATTAACAAGTGGGAATGATCAGAGATAGTTCAACTAAGATGCTCAATAGTAATAGAATTAAAAGAGTTAAGCAAGCAATCATTAAACAACACCTGATCCAACCACTGTCTTAAATGACCATGCTTCCAAGTGAATTTATTTCCAGGGAAGCTAATGTCAATTAAATTACATTCCATTATCTTATTAATAAAATCCTCCATAGAGTGATAGAAAGGAGAAGAACCCTCTATCCATTCATAAGGGTTAGAAATAATGTTAAAATCACCTCCAAAAAGACAGGGTAAGTAACAAATACTATGAAAGTTGCTGAGTTATTCCCATAATAATTTCTTAGTATACTGAGAAAAAGCAGCATAAATAAAAGAGGCATAACAAAGTAAATTTAAAACTTCAATATTATAATGAAACACTTGAGTGAAATCTCCAATAACATCAATCCTAACAGGATCCTTCCATAACACCGAAATCATATTGGCCACATTCGAAATAACATTTTTAAAATCCAAAAATCTAGCAGTAGCAAGTAATTTAGCAGAGGAAATAAGAGGTTAAAGTAAAAGAAGGATAGAAACATTATAAACATGACATAAGTTCCTAACTCTTAACCTAGAGGAGAGACACCCAATGCCCCTAACATTCCAAATACTAGAGTTAAACATAAAAATAGGATTAATGAGAAGTACGAAAATGGGTAGTTCTAGGAGATTGTAAAATGGTGTTCTTATTTTTCATACCTCTCCTACATTGGAATTTGATATAACTAGTGTCATTATCATCTTTAGCAAAATATTTAGCCATAATATCCATATCCTTCATATCAATAAAAGCATTACTATGATAATGAGAGCTTAAAGGAAGCATACTATCATTGATCATACCTACCTGTCTCACCTCCTGAGGCAATTTGCCTTCCTCAAAAATAGATCCATCATCCACATTTTTTTTACTACCCAAGTCACTACAAACATTAACTTCCGCTCTATAGATTTGGCCATCCTCCTAGTCATTAACAATAGATTGAGTAGGCACATTGTTAGAATAACTATTATTTAGCATCATAAAGTCCATATCATGCAAGTTTTTGATAAGAGCATAAGTACTAATAAGAGAAGATGAAATAATATGTTGATTAGCAGTAATAGCCAACATTTGCTCACCCACATTTTCTTGAACCATGAGATAAACAAGAAGCAGAGTTAATATTTTCTCCCTGAACACAAGTAAGATCCTCGACTTGGGTGGAAGGAGGTTCAATATGTACTATGGCAAGTTGTATTGATTCCTCAATATTATCCTACACTTTAGGAACATTACCCTCATTCTGATCAAGATCAGGAGTCATAATATCATGATTAAATGAAGGGACAACATTTCCATGCGATTGTTTAAGGGATTCCTTCTCCTTTTGGAGATGGGTATGTAACTTGTAACACTCAGTTAACCTATGACCATGCATCTTACAATGAGAATAAAAAATGGGAATATTTTTAATGTCAACTTTTTGAAAATTACCATTCAACTCTAAACCAATCCAAATCTCATTAGGATGTTTTTTTAGAAATTTCCAACTTAACTAAAATATGAGCTACAAATGGATGAGAGACAGAGGCCATAGCTTGGTCCGTCTGCAAAGGCCTACCAAAAATTGATGGCAATCCAAAAAAATTTTGTGAATTAAAGAAGTGAAGTCTATGGTTCTAGAAAGATATCCACATAAAGGCAATAGGGGATTCCTCATACATATCAAAATCTAGTGTCCTGAGTCATCTCATTTGACATGCTTGATTGTAGTAGGATCTCCTTGAAAAAATGCTACTATAATCTAGATCATTACTCAGTTGAATCACAATATGGCATGGATCTAGCAAATTGATATGAAAAGAGTCAGAAAGCTTTAGATTAACAAAAAACTTTTGGTTAACATCCAAACTAGGACGACGAAGAAGAAACTTCATGACCAGAGTAAGATCAAAAGGAGCGGCCAACTGTAAAACTACGGAATCATCGAACATTAATGCTAAAGAACCTTTAAAAGAAGTTTGCACAAATTGAAGCTTTATAAAAGAGGATGAAGAGCCCACCATAACCTCTTTAAAAGACTAAGATTTACCATCCTGAAATGAAGGAGATGGAGGGGTGGATGTTGATGGAGTTGTCATCTTCCAAAGCTAGAAAACCCAAAAAACAAAAACCATAAAAAAACTCAAAATAGGTGAAACAAACAGAAAGGAAGAAATCTCAATGAAAAAACCAAAAAATCCATGCTAAACCCAAAATCCCCTTCGAGTCGCCAGAGAGAGCACAAGTGGATTGTGGCTAGAATTTTTTAAAGTTATCAATGCTTAATTAATGAGTAGATTAGGATTTATTAATTAAGAGGCTTAAAGGATCTTAAAAATTCCTAGAAAATTCTAGGTGTTTTAAAATGTCACTAAGTTCAGAGGTTTCATGTTTTATGTCTTGTAGAGGTGTACTGTAGTCCCTAGAATTTCTATAAGTTTTCTAGACGAGTCCATAATTATTGTCCTTAAGGTGTCACCAGATTAAATAGGTTTAAATCAAGTGTTAATGGCTAACCCTTGGGATAACATAAAGGGAAAATGCAACAAATCATAGCACATCATGTCCTTAAAACTAAGAGAATTTAGGCTAAGTACTCGTGCATTCTACACATGCAAAAGATGATGAAATAATGATTAAATAAGATTAGAGATGTAATTAGTGAATAATTGGAGCTCAATCATTTACTAATCCTCCCCCATGAATTCCATTCACATGCACAGCCTATGTCTGAAAGGTCTCTCAAAATTAAAGGATTTAATAAATATATTTTTAAAATATTTTTTAAAATACATATATATATATATATATAAGTACATAAGTATATAAGTTTAAAAAAAAGATAAGTAAAAATAATTTAAATTATTTTATTTTTGAGAGATCCGCTAGTCACCCAAGGAAGATTTGAATATAATTCAAAATATAATTTTAATTTTAAAATACTTAATATAATATTTTTAAAAAATACTTAAGTATTAAAAGTAATTAAATAATAAATAATAATTAAAAAAAGGATTTTAATATATGAAAATAGTTATAAATTAAAGTATTTAATTTTCTAAAAATTTCTTATGTTACATTTAATTTTAAAATAAAATAATTATAGATTGGTTTCTAATTTTGAAAATAAGATGTTTTTATCATTTAGAAAATAATAATTATTAATAATTATTAATTAAATATTAATGTATAAAGATTATTTAAGAAGTTAAATTTAAAATTAGTTTAAAGTATATTAATATATCATAAATTAGCTTAATTTTAAATAATTTTATTTTAAAATAATCAATAAATTGTCTAAGACATATTAATGTTAAATTTTTTAGAAAAAAATTAATATAATATTAATTAAATACTTAAAATAAAGCTTTTTAAATAATTTAAAATATATAGTATATTTTCAAATAATTTAATTTTTAAAGAAATAAAATTAAATTCTAAAAATTTTGATATATTATATGTATTTTTTTATTTAAAAATAATTTATAATAATTTTTTAAAGTTTTATGATTTAAAAGACACATTTAAACTAATTAAAAATTAAATATATATTAATTCAGTAGCGACAAGCTATATGGTGGCTTCCGATTAGCTAATTGAAAACTAGAAAAGTGGTTTGGAATCATTGCCAATGATTGCACCGCCTACAATTATTGGTACTAATTGCAGCGACATGGGAATTAGCACCCGACACGGGAAATCATCTTAGAATGTTTAGGTAATCAGTTTGCCAGAGATATCGTCATTAGCGAGGCTTGGCTAGTATATCTAGCTTGGGAAAGGTGGAAGGAGATTAGGGGAGCTCCCACATTAGAGTTCTTAGGTTGGGAGAGTCTAGGGTGAGAGCAAAAGAAAAATTCCCTCATAATGAACCCTAATAGCCCTATTTATACTCCTAAGCCTTTGATGAAGAGTTAGGATCATCTCTAGGGTTAGTTAGGAGGTAATTGAGCCTTTTTTGCCATTTCTTGGGCCAAAGGGAGCTTTGGAAAGTTTAAATATCATAAATAAGTTAAATTTGACCATATGAGGCTTGATTTAACTAAGGCAAGGGTTGACCCAGTCAACATGGTAAAATAGATCTAAATGGGTGAGGGGATGATCCAAGAATGGTTTGATATTGATTGTAATTAAAATAAAAGGGATTTGAGTTAATTTGCTCAACATGGGTTGACTTGGTCAGCTAGGTTGACCCAAAACTTGGGTCTAGTCCCAAAATACTTGGTTTGATCTACTGGACGCAATAGAGGTGATTTCGGGGTCTGGCTTGGTCAGACTAAGTCAACCCAGCCTTAACCCAAGTTTGGGTGAAAATAAGTTCAATAATATTCTCTTTAAATTCATTCTCAATTTTGAAGAGCTAGTGGTTTAACTTTTAACGCCATGAAAAGTTGTTTAATTTCCTCTATGTATATTTTTAATCAGAGAATTAATATGATTCATAACAAGTTTGGTTTTTCTCATAAGACCTTACCCTTGAAGTATTTTGGCACTATATTATTTAGATATAGGAAGAGATATCACTTATTTGACAATATGTTCACTATTATTCAAAAGAAGCTATCCACTTGGGCTTTTAGTTTTCTTTCCCTTGGGTGTAGATTGGTTTTAATTAGACATGTTCTTTATCCCTATTTATCTTTTTCATACTTTATGGACTACTATTAATGTTTATCATAGAATGGAGAGATTTAAAATTTTTTTGGGTGATAAGTAGAAAAAATAGACCATTCCATGGGCTTCCTAGTCTAAATGCTCTACGACTAAAGAGGAAGGATATTTGGATTTGAAAAATATGGTTGATATGGCTAATGCTTTCTCATATAAACATTAGTTTGCTTTTATAACTAAGAAAAGTTTGTGGGCTCAGTTCATGAATTCTAAATATTGTGTCGGGAGGCATCCTCTTTTTTGTCATTTTAAATAATTGGATTCCTATAACTGGAAAAGGCTCTATTCCATCAAGTGGGAGGCTAAAAATTTTATTCAGTGGGGTTTGGGGGATGGTAACATTTTCTTTGGGCAAGATAAGTTTTTTAGGAGTTTTTTTTTTATAAATAATTTTTTAAATACTCATTCCACTTCTCCATTTAAAGTTAATCATTTTATTCATAATGGTATGTGGAATGTTATTTTGCTGAATGATATTATCCCTTTTAATATTGTTAATCTTATTCTAAAAATTCATTTTCAGTTGGATAAAGAGGATTGCATTATGTTCACTCATGATAGTGATGGTAAATTTGCTCTCAAATAGGTTTGGAATTGGATTACACCTACTTATCATAATTCTTTATTATATTCAGCTTTGTGGCAACATGCTATTATGTGTTCTTACTCTAAATTAATGTGGATAATTTTTAATAATTACTTGCCTTTGATGCTATTTTAAGGAAACAAGGTTTATATATGGTTTCCAAATGCTAATGTTATTATCACATTGAAAATATTAATAATGTATTTGTTAAAAGTCCTATTTCTCTTCAAGTGTGGCTTCATTTTGATAATATGTTAAATGCTCCTTTCTGTACTAACTATAATTCCATAACCAATATTTTACAAGTTTGGTTCACTCCGTCCAAAGGTCATATTTGTAATGTTTTACTTATCTTTATTTTTTGGTTTCTTTGGAAGAGTATAACTGAAGCTAAGCATGAGAATGTTTGTATGAATGTTATGAGTATTATTTTGAAAATTAAGTACGAAGTGCTGTAGCTATTTTTGGCTAATCTAATTAAGGTAAATTATTTCAAAGATTATTACATATTAACTTCCCTGTTTATAATGAGAGAATTGTTAGATGGCTTAAACCTGACTGGGATTGGTATAAACTTAACATTGATGGATCTATTAATAATTTAAATGTTGGATGTGGTGGTCTAATTCGGGATTATAAGGGCCATATGGTTGTTTCTTTTATGGACCCGATTACTGCTTCAACAGCTATTATGGTTGAGATTCAAGCCCTTTAGTATGGTTCGTACTTATGTATTTCTTTAGGTTTCAACAAAATTTAGATCAAAGTAGATACTACTCTTTTTATTTAATATATTGAGGATAATGTCAAATGTAATCCTCATATATTTTACATGATTAGAGAAATTAGGAAATGTCTTTTATGATTTCTTTTGGTATTTCTCATATTTTTTGAGAATGAAATGATGCGGCTGATTATCTAGCTAAGTTAGTTTATTATTTACTTGATTTTATTGAATTTGTTGAGACATCATTACCTGATAAGCTGAAGGGTTTGGTTAGGCTAGATCGTTCTTGGCTTCCTTATGTCAGTGTCATTTAAATGGTTTTCCTTTCATTATGTTGGTCTTAGTAGTTTGGTTTTTGATGTCATGTTGTTTGGGTTTTTTGCTTTTGGAATTGGGTCTGCTATCTTGTTTTGTCTATTTTTTCATTGGATTTTTCCATTTGGCACCTTAGTTTTATCCTGGTGGTTTCTTATTTTCCCATTTTCTTTCAAGATATCTATGAGATGCTAATTTTCCATTATAGGGATTGTAATTTTTATTCATGTATCTTTTTCTATAGTGTTTGGTTAGATGTAAGCTATGATTATAAATGGTGTGCTTATTTAAACCTCAAGAGAGACTATTTTATTCTATGTCTAGTTTGTTTTGGGGTTCTCTGCTGTACCAATATATCATCTTGTATTTGTTTGTGGGCTAATGGGAGGGGGAGTATTGTTCTGTGCCTATTATGTCTTTGGACCCTTATTACTTCTTTATTTGTTTCCCTATTCTACTACTATACAAGTTCGCTTTGCCTGGGTAGGTAGATGATTAGTTTGAAGTGGCCTCAGAGTTTAAATCATGATGGCATTACAAATACTAAGCTCATGAGCTTATGAGTTTTCCCATATAATAGTGGTATGGTTATGTTTTTAATGATCTTCTCACTGGTATATAATTTAGTTTTCTTTGTTTACAATTCATATTGATGGATTTGGATATATTTATTTGGCCTTGGTTCTTTTTGGTATTGAATTAGTCTCTGGATCTCTCTATCTTAAGGTTCTTGGTGGTTCAGGATGCCTTCTGAATGCAAGGCCATCAAAATTTTTATAATTGGTATTACTATTGGCTCCTTTTCTCTATCAAATTTGTTAACTACCTCACATTTGCTTTACATGTTAATGGTTTTGGCTTCGAGTTTACTCTCCTTGCATATCTAGTCAATCTAATTATTTTCTTGCTAAATATTACAATTTTATTGAATCATATAATTATTTTCTCTTTTAGGAGATGTTGGGTAGAGAATTATTGATCTAAGTTGGCTATGTTTAGTATGGCTAATATAAATTTATACAGGGTTAATATTTGGATTTGATGTGTAACTTTCTTTGGCAGAATCTTCTTGGTCTAAACATTGCTTTTAGGTGGGAACTTTATTTGTCGTTGCTTGTGTTTTGCTACAATTTAATTCACAAGTTCTGGAGCCCAAAAAAAATCTTTATTTTATAATTATTTTCATTCTTCTATGTGGGTTGTTGCTAGGTATGTCCTGATGATGGATTCTTTGATTACTAAGCAACCTGATTCCAAATTAAACTTCATTTCCTATTTTTTTATTTATTCTGGCTACTATTTTTAGATTTCAATTCTACCAATGTTTTTGGCGTGATAAACAGTTTTAAGTGGTATAAGATTATTGAGACCATTATGCACTCCAAACTCTTTAATACTATTATCTCTATATGTTACTCCATTATAATTTCTTATATTATTATGTTTAATTATCCTACTATTACTTGTTCTATTACTTTTTCATGCACACATTTTCTTTTAGAGGTGCTCATGCCGAAGGTTTTTGAATACAGATTATAATTTTTTGAAAGATGTTTTTTAAATGCATATAATTTGTTATTTTTGTAGGTGTTTGCTACTACTGGCTGCCCTAGAATGTACCTAAGGTTTTTTTTTTTTTGCTTAGTGTGGACCTTTGGTTCACAAGTTTTCTTTTACTTTGTTTTGTAGCTCATTTGAGGATTAGAGAGCTAAAGGTCCTCCTCAAGGACCTCACAATTTTATTTCTATTAATGCATAGGCCCTATATGGGTTTCCCCTTAAGAAAAAAGAAATTTCATTCAATTCATTATAACATTCATATTCTCTCTCCTTTGTGTGTTCTTGCTCTAACGATTGGGCTTTCTTTGTTGTAGAAAGTGGCTTCTATTATTGATTTTAAGTTGTTTTTTTATTCATTTTCATTTTCTTAGCCTTAATCATTTCATCGTCTGGTTTTCTTCATGAGGCCTTTTGGCCTTAGGTCTTCGCTTTTTCATCAATGGAGGCTAGTCCATCCTTCTCAACTCCTATCCCTTGGGGTGTCCCTCCTTTGGTCTCAGTGGTGGCAAATAAAGTTAATTTGGGTTCTACTGGTAATGATTCTAACTCTAAAACTCACTCATTTTGTGATGTTCTAGCTGGCGAATCCTCTTTGAAAGAACCATTTTTTTTCATTTACTAAGTCTTCAATCAAAGGTATTCTAGCTTTTTTAATAATTGAGGAGGATATTATGAAACTAGCTACTTTCACATTGGTTGGAAAATTTTCCCTTCGACATCCTAACAAAGATTCTATCAAGTTGTTTTTTTGGTAATCTTAAACTTTATGGTGTGTATTCTTTTGGATTGTTGGATGTTAGGCATGTGGCTATACAACTTTCCAATGATTTGGATAATATTCATTTTTTGGTAGAAGATCATATTTCATAAATAATAGTTAAATGAGAATATTGAAGTGGACTCCTTACTTTAATATTAAAGAGGAGTCTCCTATCAATCCTATATGGCTTTATTTCCAAAATTAATTATTATATTGCTTTACAATTCATATTTGGCAGACCCTTACAATCGAATCAAGCTACTACTTAAAGATCCAGACCCTCTATAGCCCAAATTCCCTTGGAGATGGATATTACTAAAAAATACCCAAGAGTGGTTTGGCTTGGATCAGAAGCATTTGATTATCTATAAAAAGTTGACTTTGAAAATATACCTAATTTTTGTACTCATTTCAAAGTCCACAGTCATTTGTTCAATGAATGTTTTGTGGCTCACTATTTGGTTGAAAAATGAATTTGATTTAATTTTCCTTTGGAGAATTTAATCTTTAAAATTTCTATTTTGAAATTAAACACTTCATTATGAATTAAATTGAACACATCATTATGAATAATATATCTCCCCAAAAGGCGAACATATCATTCTATAACGAGTTTAAATAATGAAACTGAAAGTTTCATCCAAATTATGATAGTAAAGGTCGAGTAAGAGATATATCAGACACCAAAGGGTCAAAATTACATTCTACCAAATATCTAACTATTGGATGAAATTTCAGTATTTTCATATTCAAAATAATGGAGGTAAATGTTATATTTTCCCAAGGAAAGAAGATATCACTTATTATTGATCATTTGAACATGATGATACTGATTGTTGTTGATTCTAATTTTTCCAAAAAAGATTAATTGAATTTTTAAAAATCAAATTTGAAAATAGATCTGGGGTGTTTAAATCAATAACAAGCATAAGCCCTCATAGTTAATTACATCTTATGAATTATAAGTCTCTTATAAAGACTCTTGATTAAAATAACAGTAAATTTTTTTCTATTTCAAGGATTTATATCAAAGGATTGAGGTTTGATTTTCAACTAAGGTTGAATTAAATTAGAGCACTTATTTTTGGAGATCAAAAGACAAGAGGTATGTGGCATTTAGGATTCTAAAATAATTCAGAAATGCCCTAGTCTATCCTATGTATTGGACTTTAAGTTTAAATTTTGAGAGATTTTTATTTGAGTTGTCAATTTATTTGAAAGTTGGGATTATATTCCCGTAAGTTGAGGACTTAAGATTTTGAGTCTGCCTTGGGTCCTAGGTCTAAATTTTGCATAAAATAATAGTATTCTGAACCTAGCTAATATAGTGTAAATTTAGGCTTACCCCATCCTAGATTGGGGAGCCAACTGACCACCAGGCGATTAAAATGCATGTATAAGATATCTTTAATGAAAGATAGGTAATACTATTAATTAAGTTTTGAGAAGTTGGGCCAGATAACTAAAGTAAGCCCTAATTGGTCCCTTAGTTTATATAGAGTGATTTGATGCTTGAAAGTAAATACAATTAAAATTTTAAATTTTTATTCTTATTTTTTTTTTCAATCAAATGCAAGCTAATTTACTTGAATGGATGAATATAATTTAAAACAAGGCTTAAAAATATTTTTTTTCGAGATATTACATAACATCCCCTTTATAGAATTGCATCCTAATAGGTTGTAGGTGGGGAGGTGCCTAACAAGGAGGAGAAACAATTAATATGCAAACATATGAACACTCAATGATCCTGTGCTTACTTCTTAAATAATTAGAAATATTATGTGAGCCTAAAATTTTGATTTAGTTTTATGTACAAAAGATTTTCAATCATACCCTCATGAGCTCCGATCATATATAACTAATACAAAATAAGGCATGCAAGAAGGAAAGCTAGAAAAAGCAAGCAATTATACTACATAAATAATCCAAACAAATTAATTTATCAATTAAATATAAATTAATTGTAAAGTCTATGTGGCAAGTGTCACTTAATTTATAATAAAGGGTATGCAGAAATTCAAAGTGATAGGGTATCACTGACAACAACTCGAATTCTAATCCTAAAACTGATGCAAGTGATGTTGAGTGGGATAATCTTTATTTCACTCCATCCTTTTGAGATCTCATTGGATTCGTCGGGTCCGAATATCCAAATGAAAAGAAACTCTTACTCGAAGGGGTGTTTTATTTTTTCTTTGGATATTAATAAATATTCCTAACTTAGATTTCCAAATGGAAGGAAACTCTCCAGTAAGGGATGCTCCCTTCTCCTTAGATTCTAAACAAGATGTATATATCCCAACTCAAAGACCACTTTCATAACTCTTGACTTAATCAAATATCTTTGCATCTTAACAAAAAAAAAATCTAGACCACTTATAAGGTTATCTTAGGCAATTAAAAGTGAAAAGCATCCCAAGTAATTATATATATACATTAAATTAAATCACAGCCATGCTTAGCCATGCTCTTTTTTATTTTAGCGGGGCTTAGAACATTTTTGCACTGATGGAAAATATGACAATTTAAAGCTTTATTTACCCCCTTGATTTAGGTCTACATGAGCTTGGCAACCTACAAAAAATCTTATTAGAATTCATATCGTTCTTGACTTAGGGGCAACCAAACGCCCATCACATTAATTCACAAATTTTTTTTGAGAAGATGCACTAAGCAATATTATTAATCAAGAAAAGAAATAGAGAGTTCTAAATAAAGTAAAATGTATCACATTCCTCCTTCAACACTTTGTAGAAGAAAGGAGGAACGTTATTGGTAACCAAATTATCCCAAATAAAATCACCAAACCTAGCAAGGTTAGCACAACAATCGACTAACTTATTACAACTTCTATTCACATATTGAATAATAACTTGATTGAAATTCTAAGAAAGATAAAATCAAGAAATTTGGGATTGTTACCTACAGTTGAATCATCGTTTAAGATCTTCTGGATATGCTTCATAACATTGTAGTTATCTCCTTCAATAATGATTCCTTTAGCATCATACATTCATTCTTGAATTACCTTCTTTAAAGCCAATAAAGCTTCCATCTCTAGTGCCGAGATATCCCAATATGTACGTTTGAAACCAAAGGAAAACAAAAATCTACCTTTGCTATCTCTAATCACACCTCCAATTCCAGTAATATGATTTTTACCAAGAGAAGCATCCACATTGAGTTTGATCCATTTGGTTGGAGGGGGTTTCCAAGTGATTGTAAATAGGATTTGCTGATTAGAAATCCAATTTAATGAAATAAGACCATGGCTGAAAGATAATGAAGCAAAGCTGATAGCGTTGGCTGCAATAACATGTAAACTATCTTCTTTTGCACCATGAACAAGCTTATTCCTACTTTTCCATGAGAACAAAATAGCAGAATAGTACAAATTGCCCATGAAAGGATTATAACTAGAAAATTCAGAAAGCCATTTATAACAATTATACATATTTGATAAAACAGGGATACCATATCCCCATTTATTAATGATGCTGGTGACTTCTTTAAGGACAAAACAGTGAACTGCTAAGTGTTTGACAATCTCCACAGCACTGCATCCTCTTGGGCAGCCATTATGATTGATAATTCTTCTATACGTTAAGAATTCATTAGAAGGAATTGCTTTGTGGATCAATCTCCACCAGAAAATTCTTACTCTTGGTCTCAATTTCAACTTTTTAACCATCTCCAACTAACATCCTCTTCTTCATGTATGTTGCTTTGGTCAGAAATCAAAGCTGCTAGAGACTTCCCAGAATTCTTGTATAAGATTTCCACTTCATCTCCTTGAATACCGACATTTATAGGGACCGAAGAAATCAATTCAGTTAACTCCTTACCAAAAGCGTGATTCAGTTTTAGAATGTTCCAGCTACCTTCATGTAAGAATAACTTCTAACAACATTGATCTTCATGTAAATTAGTAACAAATGTAGGCCATTTTTCTAAACACTTATCAAGGATCCAAATATCCTTAGTAGTGTTAATGCTCTCACCATGAGATACCTTCCTTCTAATAATTTCTTGGAGAAGTTTACCTTCATCATTAATGATTTTCCAAGTAGGAGAACTCCCAAACTTTGTTTTAGAATATCTGAAATTACTTCCAAACTTAGCAATTAGGATAGTATTCAATAAAGAAACAAGATTAGATAACAGATTCCAAGCAAATTTGGCTCTCCACGAACCGACTTTGTCTGCTGTTGACATGACAACTTTCCCTCCAAACATGATCTGTTTACATAGAATTTCCATTCCACATAATGAATTCCACTACTCTTATCATACTATGTCCAGAGAAAATTTCTACACAGCTTATCTAGATCTCTCAAGACCCCCATCGGCACAAGGGAGTGGATAGAAATAAAAATTGGAATAGATAGGAGTGAGGTTTTAATTAATTATAGTTTTGCCAGCTAAGGTGAGGGAAAGATTACCCCAGATGTTGAGTTTATCAAAAGCTTTCTCCAATACATCTTGAAAATCTGAAGCTTTGAGTCTTCTCATTGCCATCTTAACACCAAGATAATTCATTTCACCAACTATTTTAAAACCAAGGATTTTAGACAGCACTTTGAACTTATTTATGTGAACTTCCTTTCCGAAAACCAGAGAAGATTTCTGATCATTTATTTTTTTTCCCTGTCCAGCTGGTATACTCCTTCAAGATCTTCTTAATTTTCTTGGCATTTCTTCAGTTAGCATCCTCAAATACAATGATATCATCTGCATATTGAAGATGGGAAACATTTTCTACATTTGGAGCCACCTTAACTCCTATCTTAGCACCATTTTTTGTTGAATGCTTCAGTTAGAAGTTAAGAACACATGATAAACAAATATGGGGATAGAGGACATCCCTGTTTGAACCCACATTCAGCCCGAATCCAATTAGTATTATTACCATTAACAAAAATGGAATACTTGGTGTCCACCACACATTGGATAAGGAGGTTTAAAAAAGACCATGGAAAGCCATATAGTTCCAACACCAGTTTCAAGGTTTTCCACCCCATACTATCATATGCTTGCTCCTTGTCCACTTTAATGGCCATCAAACTTTTCTTTGCTTTGGAATTTCTGAATTTATGGAAGATTTCTTGTGTGAGTAAGATGTTCTCAGAGATGGATCTCCCCTTGATAAATGCAACTTGATTTTCTAAAATAATTTTAGGAATACGGTTGACAATCCTATTCAATAACATTCTTGCCACTATCTTGTATATAGAATTACATAGATTTATAGGTCTATAATTTGAAGGTGTCATAGAATTCTTAAGCTTGGGAATAAGAACCACAACAGTTTCTCTCCATTCACACACATCAATCTGGAATTAAAAAATAGGCAAATAGCCTTCCAAACATCAATCTTAATAATGGGCCAAAAGCATTTAAAAAATGAATAAGAGATACCATCTATTCCTGGTGAAATATTGCTCTCCAACTGAGATATAACAGTCTCCAACTCCTCCAGAGAAAATTTTGCCTTGAGCCGGTCCCTGTCTGCTTCATTAAGAGTTCTGGAAAGTTTAGGCCAACCAGTAAGAGATCATTTCTTGAATCTCCACTTCTCTTGAATGTAATTTGAAAAAATTTCTTCAATGCAGCTTTGATCCTCAGTCAGACCACCTTCAGGATTTTTAATTTTCTTTACAAAGTTACTGTTATGTCTAGCCAAAGAGACAAAGTGGAAATATTCTGAGTTGGAGTCACACTCTTTATACCAATTCTCTTTAGCTCTTTGTCTCCACCAAGAGCTTAGCCTTCCCAAAGTAGAATTCAACACCTTCACTTTAAATTTTAACAGAGAAATCTTCTCTTCTGAGAGAGACCACCGGAACTGGCTTCCTCCCCTTACAAAGCAATGATCTCAGCCTTCAACTTATCTTTCATATTATTGAGGTTTGCATGTTTGGCTCTACTCCAATGAAATAAAGCTTTAAGAACTCTCTTGAATTTAAGATTCAGTTTTTGTACATCATCCCCACCAGCTGATTTCTTCCAAGAATTAGCAACAATTCCTCTAGATGTTGGAAATAAAGACCAAACTTCTTCAAACTGCAATATCTTGGATCTTCTGTACCCCGTACTAAATAAATTGATGGTTATTGGGCAATGATCTGATGCAATTCTTCCAAGATGTCAAACTGCTGCAGGTTGAATGATCCTCAAAGATGCAGAATTCAATTAACAATGATCTAGCCTTTCCAGAATGCATGCTCCTCCTTTCTTATTGTTACACTAAGTGTATTTTGGACCGATTATCCCAATGTCATGAAAATTACACCTCTTCATAAACATTTGCATATCTTGAGGCCCTTGAGAGAAAACAAACTTCTTCCCACCTCTCTTCTCCTCTTGAGAAAGAATGCAATTGAAATCTCCTCCTATGATGAATGGAATATTGGAATTAGAAAAGGCTTGGAGATCCTCCCAAAGTTTCCTTCTCTTATAAATGTCTTTACTGCCATAAATAGTGGAAATAAGCCACTCACCTTTATTTTGAATTTTAAACAAACCAATAACCACATGAGGAGAAGCATAAATAATAGAAAAAGAGCAAAATCTGGACATCAGACAAATTAGAATTTCTCCAGACAAGCCTTCAGATGGGACATTGAAGAAATCCCAATTACTGCCAACTAGTTTGTTAAATTCTTCTCTTCTAAAAGATTGAACTTTTGTTTCAACTAGCCCAACATAAAAAACATCAAGATCTTTGACAAACTCCCTTAAGTATCGAGAGGCTTCAATCTTTCTAGCCCCTCTACAATTCCAAAATGATAGAGACGTCATTTGGATTTAAAAATGGGATTACTCCAATTTTTATTCTTCTTAGTACCTTCTCCTTTCCTTTTTTGAAGTAAAATATTGTCTCTTCCCAATGAATTAAGCTCTTTACAAAGCTTACCTTTTCTTTTAACAGATTCATCCATCCTCTCTATTTCAGTAATAGCAAGGATAGATTTGGTACATTGGATTTCTCCTTCTTCTAGATCTCCTTGTTTGTCAACAAAGCCAATAATTCCTTCTACATCAGAAGTGTGACTGCTCAGAATTTTGAACATATTTTTATCTTCAGTTAAATTTTGAATTGTTTGATTAAAACAAGGAATCTCATTAGCTCCAGACAAAATTCTGTTGAGCACCATTCATCTTTAAACTACCTTTCAATGGACCATCATTGCTAGCATTAGGATCTGAAACTTCCTTCTCCACAATTGTAACTTCCTCATTTACTGTTTGAACATGAATGTCTTCAACAGTTCTTCCTGGATCCTATACAATTCCCCTACCAATATTTTCTTCAACAAAATGGTCTATAGAAGGATTGGAGGAAGATTTCTGCACAAACACTGTTTTAGTTTTTTTCGAAGTTGTTGTTTTTCAAATTGACCTTACTCATTTCAAGAAATGGCTTCTTCCTTCTTCTCATATTTTGGACAAGAATCCATGGCCCATAGATTCTGTCTGAATCTACTTCATTCTGAGGTTGACGGAAATTAGACTGCATTCCCTTTTCAAAGAATTCAGTAGTTCCTTTTGATATGCCACCAAATCATCTTCACATTTATCATCTAGATGGCCTACTTTTCCACATTTGAAACAAAAAGTAGAAACTTTTTCATATTCCACCTTTTGAAAGAAATGGCCAAAAGAACCTTCTACCCAAACTCCAATTGGAAAGTGCTGATCCAGAGGCATACGAACACAAACTCTAGCATACTCCCTCTTGCTCCATTAAAACATGTTGACATCAATCCAAAGAGGGATTTCGATATTGTAAGCTATTCTAGCTACATTTTCTTCATCCTAACAAATTAAAGGTAGATGAGGAAATCTGACCCAAATTAGGGAAGTTAATCCTTTTAAAGAGGAAGGTGAAAAAGGTGGAGACCATCTATCAATTCCCACAATGTGTCAATTGACATACCACGGACCACCTTCTAAAACTTTGTTTACTTATTCCTTATCAAAGAAGGAACATAAAATCCAGCCAAGTCCAAGGGAAGTAATATGAAACTTCCTAAACTGACTCCATTGACGATGAAGTTCTCTAGCAATCACAATGACCGGTGCATTCTCACCAAATACCTTCACTACTAATGATAACTGTAGTTTATCAACATTCAACTTCAAACAAGATTCATTGAGTTTGATTGATTTGCCATCCTAAAGAAGAAAAGATTCATCTCCATTAAACAAAACTTTGATGTTCAGTTTCCTGGACCATGAATTAATGGGATTAGAATCTGAAGCTTTTTTGGTTACATCTTCCTCGGTATTACGTTGAATATCTGACATGTTCTCCATCAATTTTTGTGGAAAGGAGACTCCATTCTCAACAAATTGAGATTTGCCAACTGGGTTAGTAAATTTGTTCACAAAAAGCTTCATTGTCAGCTAAATTCTTCTTATAACCGCTTGATGACTTAAAATTCTTCACAGGAGTTTGAGTCACAATCCCTTTGCCTTTTCCTAGAACAACCGGTGACTTCTTCAGAACTTCAGGTGATGGTTCATTAATCTGTAAGATACCAGATTTTAGATTTCTAAAAGAACCATCAGGGCGAGCAAAGTTCAAACCATCATCGCAGGGAGGAATCTGATGATCAGTGGTGAACGCCGCAGCTACTTCCATCGTTGGCGGTCAAACTGCCAAAAAAAAATGGAATGAAAATTTGAAATCAAATGAACTTTCTCTCACTAAATTCTGTGAGCTTCTCTCTCTAAAAACAAATCTTACATTAATTCACAAATTATATAGTTCATAAACCATCAAATCAATCAAATTAATTTGTGTCCAGCATATAGTAAAAATCATAAAAATCTGACATATAAGAAAAGGAAAGTAAAACACTGGCCTAGGCTAAAACTAAGAGTTTGTTATTCTAGCAAATCATCTAAAGCGTGTGTTTTGTATTTGCCATATGTTTGGTAATTTGTTAAAGTTGTCTAATATTTTGGTTTGTTGAAGACTTAATGGGCTTTAATTCCTATTTAAGTATTAATATTTTAAAGTTGATTGTAAAATATAATGTAAGTGTTAAATGATTACTAACTTTATTTCACCTTCCATGGGGCTAGGTTAATAACCCCGTAGGCCTATTTACCTAATAGTAACTTATATAAATTAAGGAGTTTAATTGGTTTAAGATTGAAGGTTGATAAACTTTAAATCAATTTATTAGTTGTTATTTTTTATAGTTGAATTAAAGTTTTATGGAATATCAAGTCAATTATTAAATTTTTGGAATTATTTGAATTATTTAATATATTAAATTAAGTGGTTAAAATTTAACTTTTAAAATTAAATTGAATTCTAGAATTTTAGAATTTTTCCTAAATACTAGACCTTAAGGTGAGTAATTAGACTCTAAGTTTTCTCAAATTATATTTTTTTACATTAAATTATATTTTTTTATTTTTTGACCTAATTAAATTACTATTGATAAAAAATCTAGCAACTACAAGACATTCCCCTTTTTGGTGTCTTTAAGATCTCTCTGCTATGGCATTTGAGGCGATTTCCAGGAGATTTATGTTTTCTTCTCTCATGCATTTGGTTTTTCCCTCCTGTTGTGGATTTTTTATTTTGTAATTTTCATTTACTTCCTTTAATTTGTTTCCTTCAGTTTGCTTCCTTTTGCTGGTTTTGAGGATGTTTTCTAAACTTTTACTCTGGGAGATGATGACTCCCTCATCATCTAACCCATCGAGTACTTTTCTTACTGAAGGGAAATCTTGTTCTTTTAAAGATGTACTAGCTGGTTCTTCGTGAGCTTCTTCTAAGTTGCATTTTGTTCATCCCTCATTTAAAGGTTTTCCAACCTTGTTATTTAAGGATTCTGTGGTTTTAAAGTTGGTTGCTCCTTATGCTTTAACGCTGGTGGGTAAATTCCACTTAAGGCATCCAAATTTTCATGTTATACGAAAATTTTCTCTTTACTCAAAACTTTCTGGGTCATTTCATATTGGTTTATTCGATCAAAGGCATGTTGATATCCAACTTTCTAATGATCTTGATTACAACCATATATTTGCTAGGAGATCTTATTATATTCAAGCATGTCAAATACGTTTGCTTAAATGGACTCCAGATTTTGACGTTAGGGTGGAATCTCCTATTGCACCCATGTGGATTTTCTTCCCTAATTTGAGACTTCATTTCTTTAATAATCAAATCTTATTTGGTTTGGCTTCGATTTTGGGAAGGCTTTTACAAACAAGCCAAGCCATTGCTTCTATTTTATGGCCTTCTATGGCTCGGGTTTTGGTTGAATTAGATGTTTCTAAGAAATACCCTAATGAGATTTGGATTGGTTCAGAGGTGAAAGGTTATTTCCTAAAAGTGGAATTTGAAAATTTACCCATCTTTTATTTTTATTACAAGATGCACAGTCATGGTATTAATGATTGTTTTTGGAAGCATCTCCACTTTCGTAAAGAGAAGGATTCGTCGAAACAAATGCATCGGGTTCAGACCAATTTGACTCATGATGTTACTAACCCAAATTCGGTGATATTAGAGGGCAATATCTCTAAATCGTCTCAAATTATTGAGGAACCTATGTCATTAGCCGGTGATGATCTTGAACCAACTGTTAACAATGTTTTTTGAATCATGTCAGGGAGTTAATGTTAAAACCTCTTTTTTTCACCTTCTGATTATGAGATTTGGGTGGAGCCAACTTTGCCTAATATTGCTATCCAAAGTAATACTGTTGTTGATCCCATCCATCCTTGTATGACTAATAAAAATTTATTGGATTTGAATGGTAATCTGATTTCTAACACTCTCTCTAATCTTTTAAATGTGCATGAAAATGAGATTGAAGTTAATGCAGACATTGAATTATCTTATAAAGGAAGTGATGGGAATGAGAACCTGTTGGAGGGTGAACTAGTTTTGGTTAAGGATATCAGTCCTCTTGGGGAATGCATGGAAGGATTTGCTGTGAGGAGTAAAGGTAATATGAATGATGGTATGTTTATGAAGGATGAATGTCCTGAACAGGTTAGTTAAGAGGTCCAAACAAAATGATAACAAGATTCCTTCAACTTCTCAATATAATAGTGATGTTTTTACTAATACTGAGGATATGGGAATTGTTGCTAAATGTTTTGCTAAAGATGATAAGTATACTAGTTTCATTATGTTTCACAGTAAAAAAGGAAGGAAGAAACAACATGTCATATTGCAATCTCCTAGGACCACTCGCTCGCATACTACTTATTAATTCTATTTTTATATTTAATTCTATTATTTGAAATGTGAGGGGAATTGGTTATCCCTCTTCTAGAATTTGTGTTAAGAATTTATGTCATGTTCATAATGTTTCTATTTTTATTTGCTGGAGCCCCTTATTTCATCTACTAGGTTGATTAGCACCTCTCAGTTTTTGGGTTTTAACTATGCTATTTCAAATGTGGCTAACATGATTTGGGTTCTTTGGAAGGATACTGTTAAAATTGATGTTATTGGTGATTTTACTCAAGTGATGCATTGTAAAGTTCAGGTTTCTAATTTTCATTGTTGTGCTTCTTTTGTGTATGTTGCTTCTTCTTGTTACATTAGGAAAATACTTTGGGATCAAATCAATAATTTTCATAATATTTGCAATTTACCTTGGCATGTTGGTGGGGATTTTAATGTTATTACCAACCCCTCATAGAGGATAGGAGGCTCTCCTCCTTCTTATCGGTCTATGGAGGATTTTAGTAGCATGGTTTTGAATTGTAATTTAATTAATATTGGATTTTTTGGTAATAACTTCACTTGTAATAGGGGTCACTTATGGCAATGTTTGGCTTGTGTGCTCTTTAATGATTATTGGATTAATTCTTTTAATTCCACAAATGTGCAACATCTTAACAGAACTCTTTCTAACCACTATCCTTTGCTTATTAGCCCTAATTTTAGACATTTGAACGCTCTCCTCAATTTTCATATTTCAAAACATGTGGTTACTTCACAACTCTTTTTTAGATGTTGTTCAAATTAATTGGCAAGCTCTTTACATCTGGATAATTCTTGTTTTGGCATGAGGAGACTTTGGTTGAAGCTGAAAAGACTTAAGCAGATATTAAATTGGTGGATCCATAATGTTTTTAAAAATCATTTTTCTAATATTTTGATAGGAGTGAAACAAGTTGATAATATTGAATCTACTTGTCAAATGGGTCCTTCTGATGCTAATTTCTCTCTTTTAAGAAATGCTAAATAGTAGTTTTTAAAATTCCAAGCTTAAGGAGAGGTCTTTTGGAAGCAAAAAGTTGTGGCTAAGCATCTGGTTGAATTTGATAATAATACTAAATATTTTCAAGTGTTGGTTAAGAGGAAAAGGGCTAAAAATTGTATTAATAAAATTAAATGGGAGGATGGTTTTGCCATTGAGAATACTATCTAGATTATAAATTTAGTTGTATAGCATTTTCAAAATCGCCTCAGTAAGAACTTTAATCCGGCTCAAGTTGTTGATCATTCTTTTTTTCTTAGCCTTACATCCCAATGGGAGAATGAAATTCTTTCTATCCTCCTTCTTTCAAGGAAGTTAAAGAGACTCTTTTTGTTTTGAATAGTGACCCCGTGGCTGGGCTTGATGGTTTCACCACTTAGTTTTTTTAAAATTTTTGGCACATTACTAATAATGATATTTTTGCTACTATTTTGGATTTCTTTGCTGGTAACTTTATCCCTAAGTTCTTTACTTCAAAGTCTATTATGCTTATTCCCAAAAATAACTCTATCAATACTTGGAATGATTTTAGACCTATCAGTCTTTGTACATTTTTTAACAAGTTGATTTGTAAAATTATCATGAATCGTCTTACTTTTATTTTACCTAGAATTATCTCTCCTTCTCAGATGGGGTTTGTGAAAGGGAGGGCCATTGTGGATAATATTTTGCTGGCTCAAGAATTCTGCCAAGATCTGGATGTCAGATTGAGAAGGGGAAATTTGATTTTGAAGCTTCATATTGCCAAGGCTTCTGACAATATTGATTGGAACTTTATTTATCATATTTTGGAGTTCTTTGGCTTTAATTATATTTTTATTAAGCTTATTAAGAATTGTATTGAAGGTGTTTATTTCTCTATTATTTTTAAAGGTTCTAGTAATGGCTATTTTAAATCCTCTCATGGATTATGGCAAGGTGATCCTATTTCTCCTACCCTTTTCATTATTACTACTAAATTTTTATCTAGTGGCCTTACCAACCTTTTTGAGAATACTCCTAGTCTTTACTTTAGAACTTTGGGTAGTTTTCTCGTATCTCACTTATGTTTTGCAGATGACTTTATTGTTTTTACTAATGCTTCTATTAATAAGATTCATAAACTTATGTATTTTTTTATCAATTTGAAATGATTAGTGGCTTATCTCTTAACAAAATCCAAACAGTTTTATTGCTTCTAAGAGGATTCCTAATGATCATATCTTAGCCACTAAAGATTTAACTGGTTTTATGCGTGGTCAATTCCCATTAAATACCTTGGTGTCCCTCTTTTCAAAGGTAGAAGGAAAACATTTATTTTTGATGATCTTATTGCCTTTGTGCAAAGTAAATTTTTATCCCGGGATTTTAGTTTTCTTAGCTTTGGAGTTAGAGTTACTCTTATCAAAAGTTTTCTCTGTTCTTAACTGATTTATAGTTTTCAAACTAATCTTTTGACTCAAGCAGTTTGTAATAGAGTGCATGAACTTATCAATAAATTATTTTGGAAAGAAAATTCTTCTAACTCCAAAATTGTTTGGGCTGCTTGGGATAAATATTGTGGTGTTTTGGATGAAGGGGATTTAGGTTGTATGAATATGAATGACTTGGCTATGGCATTCTCTTTTAAATTATGGTATAATTTTTGTGTTAAATTGAGACTTTTGGCTAATTTTATGTGTGCCAAGTACTGTGTTGGTAAGCACCCTACTACTTGTCACTTTAAGCAACGTGATTCTAAAGTTTGGCAAAGGCTTTACAAAGTTAAATGGGATTTGTGCCCTACATTTCTTGGGGGCTTGGTGAAGGAAATGCTTTCTTTTCGAAAGATTGTTGGTTGGGTAAAGAATCTATTGATTCCGTCATGAATTCTTCCTCAATTACATCTATTAAGGTTAACTCCTTCTTTACTGATAATTGTTGGGACTATAAGAAACTTGTTAATGTTATTCTTGTTTGCATTATTTATCAAATTTTGAACCCGCCTATCAATACTACTGCTAAGGATATTATCTTATATGATTGGTCTAAAGACGGTGATTTTCATTTAAAGGATGCTTGGCATCTTTCAGATTTAGGAGAAATATTGATAATATTTTCTCTTTGATTTGGCATAAGAGTATTCATATTACTGTGGCTATCTTTGTCTGGAGAATTTTACGTAAATTTATTCTCATGGATGATAATCTTAATAAAAAGGGTTTTATTTTGCCTTATAAGTGTTAATGTTGTTACCATATTGAGAATATGCACCATGTTTTATTTTCTGGCCCCATTGTTGTTAAAACTTGGGTTTATTTTGATGATTTGTTTCAGTTAAACTGTTTTAATACTCATTTATCCCTTAAGTTTATGCTTAATGCTTGGTTCTTGAACTCTAAAGGTCATATCAAAAATATTATTCCTTCTCTCATCTTATGGCACTTAAGGTTGGAGAGGAATAATTCTCTTTTTAATGGTGTTAGGATGAATCATCAAAAGGTTATTCAGAAGGTGAAGGATAATGTTTTATCTATAATTGCTATTAAACTGCTCTTTTTGAAGAATTTTAAAAATTATTATTTTGTTGGGACTACTTTAGGCCTTACTTTGGAGGTTGATCCTATTGCTTTAAAGGCTAATTTTATTTATTGGACCAAACCCTCCATAAATTTTTTTAAGTTTAATGTGGATGGTGCTATCAGTGGCTCTTCTGTGGGCTGTGGTGCAGCTATCAGAGATAGTAATGGTAGTCTTATTATGGCTTTTACTGGACCTTTAAAGAATGGTAATACTTTTGTTTCTACCACTATGGCTATTCTTTATGTTCTTAAGTTGTGTATTTCTCTTTATTTAACTAATATTTTTATTGAGGGTAACTCTGGCTATAATTTCCAATTCTTATATGTTGCTGATGATATGTGTTGTAGTCCTGACCTTGTTGATGAAGTTAGGGAAATTAAAAATGTGTTAATATTTTTGAATTATTTATTTTATCGTATTTGCAAGATGGGTAATGCATATGCTTCTTGGCTTGCTATTTGGGGGTGTAATCCTGATTATTTTTCTGATATTATTGGGTCAACCATTCCAGTAGCTCTTAGATGTATTCTAGAACTTGATGCTCTTGGTCTTCCCAATGTTAGAGTTTAAGTTATATTTTTGGTTGTTTGCTTCTTCTTCTCAGTTTTTTAAACTTTTTTTGGTTTCCCTGGATGTTGTGGTAGAGTTTTCTGTGGATTCACTTTTGTCTAGCTGGTTTTAAGTGTTCTCAGTCTACTTTGGATCCCTTGATTTATTTTGCTAGCCATTGGTGGAGTTTGTCGTATTGTTGGGAACTATTACTTTGACTGCTGGAGTATCTATTTATTTGATGCTTTGGTTCTTATCAGGTTGGTTGGCTTTTTGCTTTATGTTTTTTTTTTTTTCCAGTAGGTGTATTGGGTACCCTTTTTTTATTGGATTGTCTTCTTGTTAGCCTGGTTTGGTGGTGTTCTATGCTGGCATGTGAGGTATGTCAGATGGGGTTTGATCCTTCATTGGAGGTTTCAGTGTGCAATGTGATTATCTCCTCTTTTTTCTATTCTTGTATTCTGTTGTTAAAGAATTGCTACTAACATTTCTCTTTGGCTTTTATTTTATCTGATGTCTTTGTGGATCTAGCCTTATGCTATGGCTGTAAAGGTTTTGGTGCTGATGGCTTTTCCCATTATTGCTCTCCTACCTTCAGATTGCTGTTTTGGCTCGCTGGGGGTATTTGTGGAAGGTTGGCTGGGTTTTGGGCTATGTTCATTCTATTATCAGATTGGAGGTTGCCTGTATGATTTTGTTTGGCTCTTATGCGCATTTGGATTTTGGGAACTTTTATTTTTGCTGCTAGTTTATCAAGTGGGGTTTGATTTGTCTTTAGAGGTTTCTACAGTGCACTATGATTATCTCCTTTTTCTTCTTTTATTTTGTGCTGATGTTGTTGGAATGCTGTTATCATTTCTCTATGGCCTTCATTTTAGCTAATGTCTTTGGGGAACTATACTTGAGTTGTGATTGCATAAGTTTTATAGTTGATGGTTTATCCCATTATTTCTCTCCAACTTTCAGGATGCTATTTTGTCTAGCTGGGGGTATCTATGGGAGTTTGGCTGGAATTTGGGGCTATCTTGGTTCTATTCTTAGGATAAAGGTTGCCTTTTTGATTTTATTTATTTCCTATGGTCTTTGGATTTTAGCTTGGTATCTGGATTACCTACTTTTGTTGAATGGCTTGGGGCTTTTTTTAAGGCTAGGTGTTGGTGATAACCTGAAGGTTTTGTGCTGCTCCACTGTGGGCTTTAAGCTCTATTATTCAAGGCTATTTGAGTGGGTGTTTTTGATTGCTTTTAATGGTAGGATTAAGCGGCTTGTGGATTACCTTAGTGAGCCTTACTGGTTTAATTTTACCTTGAGCTCTATACATCTTCATCCTTTATTTGGTTTACTGTGGTGGTATGGCTTAGATCAATTATTAATATGCAAAATTTGCTATACTGACTTTGGCTATACCTTAAACTTAGGTACTTAATCTTCTATTACCTATATATTTTTGAGTTATGGTCTTTGTTTTGTAGCCTCTTTAAATTTCTGGTAGAGTTGCTTATGGCTGCCATCAAGCTTTTTTGCAGAAAGATTGTGTCTCAATTACTTATTTAAATCTTTCTTTTTTGGATGCTTGTCAATAACAACTTTAGCATGTAACTAGGTTGCCTTGTATTTTCGTTTTGTGGAGACTATCGACTCATACTTTTTCTTTTACTTTGTTTTATAGCTCATTTGAGCATTAGAGAGCTAATGGTCTCCCTTAAGGACTTCATAATCATTTTTATTAATTAACGTGTAGGCCCCTCTATAGGTTTTAACCCAAAACAAAAGTTGACTTTTTGACTTTATCTTAATTCTGGTGGTTCTGCATTTTTTAATAAATGCTAGACCCTTAATGGAGTATGATGGCTTTGAGTTTTGTTAATTTCAAATTTTTTGTAATTACCTATGAATTTTTAAAATTTAAATAATTAATTGTATTTATAAATTATTTAATTAAGGAGGTTTTGGTCCAAACTCATTCCAAACTTTATGGAATCACTCCCAAAGGACAGGTAACCCATGGAAGTGTTTCCAAGTATTTGGAAATTATTTTGAAATTTTAATAATTTTTAATTAATAAATTTAATTAAATATTAATTTTCACTAAATTTTTAATTATGTTCAAATTAGAGGGCTAGTGATGATGTTTTTATTTTCCTAGGTAGAAAGTTGAAATTTGGTAAGTTTTATCTGTTGTTTGTAAAATTTGGATTTAATTTTGATTTATAATAATTATTTGAATTTTTTGAGTCCTCAAAAGGGCTGAATTTCTACTTGCTTAATTTTATGACCTATTGGGCTCCAAATCCAATGAAATTTTGAACCAATGGTGTAAAATGTCACTAAGTTTAATTTTGTCAAATTTGACACTTATTGGGTGTATGTAGAATTTCCTAGGAATTTTCTAAATTAGTTAGTCCTTATTTTTAATTATTTTTCTGGGTGTCACTAATGTTCAATTGGGTTCCAATTTTTGTCCAGCTAACCATGACATAATGCAAGCATGCTTCAATGAACAAACATCCAAAACCTAAAAACATGGAGCTATGATTTTTCAAAGTTTTGGGTCAAAAATGGACCCATCACTTTCTAAATTCACACCACTGAAATCCATTGGGTATCTAAACCTAGAAAAAATGCAAGGGATGGCTATGATGCCAATTCATTTTTCACCAAAATTTGTGTCTAGTGTGATCACTTGATTATGAGAAAATTGAAATTAAAAAAAATATTAATAACACATAATCCCCTGGTCAAGTTAATTTAATTTCAATTTAAATAAATACTAGAAAAAAATTATTTTTCAAATGACACAAAATAAATACTTAATTTGGTGAAAAATTAGTTTTTCTAAAAAAATTGAAATTCTAGGATATTAATTTAATATTTTAATTAAAATGGTGGCAACGCTGTATTTGATGTTGACACGCGTTGGGACATGTGGCTGGTCAGAGGTAGTTTCCACTTAACCACGTCAACATTTGGTTTCAACTGTTGGATAAAAACTGAGACACGTGGAGCATTTAGATAGCACCACATTAGCATGCAAAATCTCAATTGACGCACATTGACTAGAACATACTTAGTTCAGGATAATATGGCCCGTTGAATCAATTGATAAGATGATTAAGATTAAAAGTTGGATTTTAGTTGAAAATGAACTAAAATTTTGATTGCTCCTAACTTCAAAAATACCCATCCAAATTTGATGAAATTCGGAACATAATCTCATGGGAATGTAATATTATAATTCCTAGAGTTTAGAGGCTATATATATTGCAGATTTTGAGTAGTTTTAAATTAAAATCTAAACTAAAAGTGAGGATATCTTATAATCTAGTGGGTGGAATCTCGAGATCATATATTTCTTTTTCTTCACATAAAGTCCTCTATAATTTTGTTGAAGCCTCTAGAGACAGATGATGGCTGGATTTCAAGTTGTTGATAGAAAACCAATTTCTTTCACTATCTCCCTCTCTCTTCATTAAAATGTTATTTTGAGGCTAGGTTTTGGTTGGAAAAGTTGGGAATACTTTAGGAAGGGCTAAGGAAGATAGAAGAGGTTTTTTTTTTTTTTGGAGTGGAGGATGCTCGAGATAAAGTTATTTTTGAAATAAGGATGAATTTGAAGTATTAGATCAAGTTTTTTATACTTAATCCTCACTGTTTGAATTTAATGGCCTAGATTATTTGGGGAAGGCATGAATTGATGCTAAGTGACCCCCAAGGCTATTAGAAGCTAGGGGAAAGCTGGTGGGTGAGAAGGACCTCTCTTGGTCCATGGGGAGTGGTACCACAACACTTTTTCTCCATTTGGGTGAACTAAAGTTTAGATTGGTTTAAGGGATAGGCTTAAGATCTATTATGGAAGCAAATGAGATGGTTTATATCTTGTTAAAGCATGTTTAGATGAGGGATTGGGATTGCCTAGGTGGCATGGTGGTGTGGCCACGATTTGACCATGTCCTATGGGCTTGAAAGGGCTTATTGGCTTATTGACATATTGACAAGTCAATGGGGACTAGGATAGGCCTTAAGAAGGTCAAGCATGCTGCAGGAAACTATATCAAGGAGCTTGGAGTTAAAGGATTAAAATTTGTGTGGATGTTGAGTGCATATCAGGGGTTTGACCATGCATGAAAATTTGAACAAGTCAAATCCCCATGGATTTGACTGAGGGATATGTTAGACATTCTTAGACTGTTCAATTGAAGTATTTGAAGTGACCAATTGGGTTTAAAATTATTTTAAGCATTAATTTTGACCTTGGTTGGGTTAAGAGTTAATTTGGTCAACCATTGTTGACTTGGTCGACTTGTTCAAACCAAGGGTTGGGATTGAGTCCAATAAGTTCAAATGAGTATTTTGAGACTAATAAAGATGGTCCCATGTAATGGAATGACCATTTATGTTGAATTGACCATTTGGATCTTTAAGGGTCAATTTGATCAACCATGGTTGACTTTATCAACCTGGTCAAACTAAGACCCAGTTTAGGTCAAACCAAGAGGTTGCAAGGTTTGATTTGATTGGGCCATGTTGAGGTTTGAAGAAAAGTCCAACTTTTTCCTTATAGGGCATTTTGGTTATTTTGACCCACAGTCAATTATAAGCCAAAGTAGGTACGACAAAAATGCATTTTACTATCAACATATCATATTAAAGGCTGTGAACATGGTCAAGGGTTTTGGGAAGGGTCCCAAGGTCATATACAACAAAGTGGCAAGTCTAGTGGCACAAGCTATAAATATTTGAGAGTTTTATAGCATTTGGAATTCAATTAATTTTATAATTTTAAAGACTTTAGATTTTGTTCAAATTTGGAGGTTTGACCCTAGGAACATGCCTAATCAATTTTCAAATGATAGATCATGAATCAAAGGTTATTGGACTTGATTTCAAGGTGATTGAAGAATCACCTATAAATGGAGTATAGACCTAGGTCCTTAACCATTAATTTTTGTCTGAAATTCCTGGTTTAAACTAGATTTTGGGTTTGAATGATTGAGTGCGAATTAACCACATACATTATAACCAAATGAATGATTGAGATTGATTGAATATAATTTTAAGTTTGATTGAGGATCTGGATGGAAAGTTGATTCAATATTATATTGAAGTGTGGTTGAAAGCTAGATAAATTTTTTTTTTTGAAGAAATGCTAGAAGCAATATTATTAATAGAAACCAAGGAACAAAGCAAACTATGACAAGAAACACTTGTCACATTCCTCCTTTAACAAGTTAAAGAAATAACGAGGAACCTTATTGCAATCTTATCTACCCCAAATGAAATCATAGTCACTATCAATGTTAGCACAACAATCTGCTAACTTATTGCAATCCCTATTCACAACTTGAATGATAACTTGATTAAAATTTCTTAAAAAGAAAAAATTACCTTGTATAGTTCCATCTTCATAGAAATCGTTTTGCTAAGCATTTCCTTCACAAACTTCATAACATTGAATTTATCTCCTTCTATGATAATACCTTTTGCTTCATACATCCAATCTTGAATAATCTTCCTCAAAGATAGAATTGCTTCCAGCTCCAATACCGAACAATCCCAGTGAATTGCTTTAAATCCAAAGGCCAATAAAAATCTACCTTTGCAGTCTCTTATGATTCTGCCAACTCCTGACTTATATGAGCTATGAAGAGCAGCATCAACATTAAATTTAATCCAATCAGTTGGAGGGGGATTCCAAGTAGAAGAATTCAGCCTAAGCCGATTAGAATCCCAGTTGACCAAAGTTAGATTAAAGGAATTTGAAGAAGAAGCTAGGCTGATAGCATTAGCTGCTATCAAATTAACACTATCTTCTTTGTTACCATGCATCATTTTATTCCTACTTTCCAAGTCAGGAATACCACGGTACAATATAATTTGCCCATAAAAGAGTTAGATTTAGACATAAAGAGCAATTCCTTGTAGCATATATCCATGCTTGAGAAGACTGGCAAATTATAACCCCACATGTTAATAATTTTGATAACTTTATGAAGGAAAGTATAATGGACAGCTATATGTTCATCATTTTCCACATTACCACATCCTCTTGGACATCCATTGTAGTTGATAAGCCTTCTATACATCAAGAACTCATTATAAGGAATAGAGTTATGATCTAGTCTCCAGCAAAATAATTCCACTCTTGGGCTTAAGTTAAGGCCTCTTAACCATTTCCAGTTTTTATCTTCAACTTCATGGCTTCTGTTGTGATCTGTAATCATGCCAGATAGTGTTTTTCCCGAGAGCTTGAACATTAACTCCCTCTCATCAGCAGGAAGTTCTCTATGAATAGGGATAATATTGATCAATTTAATAAGTTCTTCATCGAAAACTTGTTTTAATTTCAAAGTGTCTCAGCTACCATCTTGGATAAATGCTTTTAGAATACATTGATCATTATGAATTTCAGCCACAAAAGTTGGCCAACAGTCAATGCTTTTGTCTAATAACCAGATATGCTTGGACATGCTAACTTTTTTACCATATGTTATTTTCCACCTCATAATTTTCTTCAGGAATTTGGCTCCATTATGTATGATCTTCCATAAGAATTTTCTGAATTCCAGAAATCTTCACCATATTTAGCAATCAGATTTCTATTCAATAAGGTGTTTGATTTTGAAATAAGGCAAGAAACAAATTTAGCCCTCTAGGAACCAATTTTACCAGCAGCAGATATCACACCTTGTCCTCCTCACCTTCTTTGCTTTCATAACATTTCCCAATCAACATAATGGAGACCTTTGCTTTTGTCAAATTTCCTCCACAGGAAATCTTTACTCAACTTATCTAATTCATTTAGTACTCCCATTGGCACTAAAGAATGAGTAGAAAAGAATATAGGTAGAGTTAAAAGTGCTGATTTAATAAGAAGAATCTTGCCAGACAAAGAAAGAGACTGATTCCCCCATTTACATAATTTATCTTAAGCTTCTTCAATCAAATATTAAAAATCAGCATTAGATAATCTTCTCAATGCCATTCTTACTCCCAGGTAGTTCAGCTCCTTCACTTCTTTAAAGCCCATAACTTTAGTGAGGGCTTTGGATATACATCTTCAACTGATTTCCCAAAAAGCATTGATGATTTTAGCACATTTACCTTCCGACCCGTCCAGCTGCTATAGTTCTTCAAGATCTTCAGAATTGTCTTGGCACATTTATGGTTTGCTTTAGAAAAGATAATAGAGTCATTTGCATATTGCAACTGAGAAATTTTTTCCCCAGCTAGAGCAATCTTGATGCCAGTTTGATTTTCTTTTTGATTGAAAGCCTCACTCAAAAGCTGGGAACAAAGAATGAACAAAACCTGAGACAATGGGCAACCTTGCCTGAAACCACATTTTGCTTGAATCCATTATGTGTTATTGCCATTTATATTGATAGTGTAATTCGTATCAATTACACATTGAAGTAAATAATTAGAGAATTTACAAGGAAACCCAAGGAATTCTAAAACTTGCTTAAGGTTTCCCATCCCATATAATCATAGGCTTGTTCCATATCCACTTTGATAGCCATTAATCCTTTTTTGCTTTAGAAAATCTAAATTTATTAAAGATTTCTTGAGTAAGCAAAATATTATTAGATATTGATCTACCTTTAACAAAAGCTACTTGATTTTCAAAAATTAGTTTAGGAATAAATACCACCATTCTATTCAATAACATCCTTTCTACTATCTAGTAAAAAGATTTGCATAGACTTATTGGTCTATAATTGGAAGGAATTAGAGGATTCTTCAATTTTGGAATTAACACAACAGCAGTTTCCATCCAATCTTTGGTCATAACACCGGAATTAAGGAATTGACAAATAGCCTTCCACACTTCTTCTTTGATAATGTTCCAATAACATTTAATAAATGAATAAGAAAGGCCATCAAGTCCAAGAGCAATATTACCTTCCAATTGCCGAATAATAGAATCCAGCTCTTCTTTTGTAAATTCAGCCAAGAGATTGTTCCTATCTTCAGCTCCCAGAATTTCCATGAACCTCAGCCATCCAGAAAGCTTAGATCATTTATATTTCCATTTTTCTTTAAAATGATTCAACAAAATTTCTTCAGTTTTGCTTTGCTCTTCCATAACAATACCATTGCCATCCTTAATTTGATTGATAAAATTGCTGTTTCTCTTGGCTGTAGCTATCCCATGAAAGTATTTAGAGTTAGAATCACATTCCTTCATCCATTTAACTTTGGCTCTTTGTCTCCACCAAGTGCTAAGCTGACCTAAGGTAGAGTTTAAATCTAATACTTTTGATTTCAGCAGACAAATTTTTACATCTGAAAGGGTACCGAAATTAGCCACTTCTTCTTGCAACTTCAAGAGCTCTTCCTTGAGATCTTCCTTGTGTTTATTCAAATTAGAGTGTTTTGCTTTACTCCCGTAGAACAGAGCCTTCAGTGCTCTTTTTGACTTCAGATTCAGCACTTGTACATCATCACCTCCAATAGGTTTTTTTCCAGGAACTTGCCACTACAGAGTAAGACGGTGGAAAAGTGGCCCAAATTTCTTCAAATTAAATATGTTTCCTCTTAATAAAACCTTTATTAAAGAATTTAATTAAAATTGGACAGTGATCAGAAGCTATTCTCCCTAAGTGACAACCACTGAAGGTTGAATCATTGACAAAGCAATTTGATTTAGAAGACAACAGTTTAATCTTTATAAGATCCTTGCTCCTCCTTTCTTGTTATTACACCAAGAAAATTTTGGTCTGATAATTCCAGTATCATGGAAATCACACTTGTTCATTAACAAATTCATATCTTGAGGTCCTTCAGAGAACACAATCCTCTTGCCACCTCTTTTTTCCTCTTGAGATAACACACAGTTAAAATCAACTCCCATGATGAAAGGTAGATATGTGTCCGAGAATGATTCCAAAGTTTCCCATAAATTTCTTCTCTTATACACTTTTTTTCTTCCATAAACTGTTGCCACTAGCCATTCACCTTTGCTTGGAATTTTGAAACTACCCACTACCACTTGTGAAGAAGCATGAATCATAGAAAAAGAACCAAAAGTTCTTTCCCAACATATCAAAATGCCACCTGACATTCCTACAGAAGGAATACTGAGATAATCCTAGTTAACTCCTATCAAGGAGTTGATTTCATTTCTGTCAATTAATGAAATCTTGGTTTCTGTCAATCCAAAAAAAAAATCGAATTCTTTAACAAATTCCCTTAAGTATCGAGAGGCTTCTTTTTTCCTTGCCCCTCTATAGTTCCAAAATGCAATGAAAGTCATTTATGATTAAAAATGGGATTGCTCCCATTCTTATTCATCTTGTTCAATTCACCTTTCCTTCTTTGAGATAAGATGTTATCATTGCCCAATGATTTGAGTTCTTTATGAAGCTTCACTTTGGCTTTAACAGATTCTGTCTCTTCCTTTAATGGAGCTGAAATCTCAAATGGCTTAACTTTCGGCAACAATTCTCCTTCTTCAACTTCATTTGATACACTTACAGGATAAACCTCTTCTCGTTCAATGCAAGAATTGAGGGTGCTAAATTTGTTAGTAACTTATGTAGGTTTCACTGAACAACCTACCTTCTCAAAATCAAGGACTACAGGATTGATGGCATCCAACACAGTATTCTCCTTTATCACTTCTGACTTCTCACTAATAATTCCATCTGAATGATTTATTTCAACTACCTCTTCATTAACAGCTTCAACAATTGCTTCTAAATTAGGAACAGGATTTCCTTTTTCTATATGATCCACTGCTTACACCTGGTTAAATTCTATTTTCCTGACAAAAATAGCTTTTATTTTGTTGGGCTTGATATCATTATGATTAACAATTCCAGTTCTAGGAAAGAATCTTCTCCTTCTATTGTTAATGATAGTCCAAGGACTATATGCATGCTCATTACTATCTACAGGATGAATTAAATTTGATTCAACACCAACAGATTCTTTAATTGGATCTTTCAATATGCTAGTAGAATTCACTTCCTTATAATCTCTCAACAGATGTCCCACCTTACCACATTTAAAGCAAAATATGGATACCTTCTCATACTCCACTTTCTGAAAAAACTGACCACAAGATCCTTCCACCCAAACTCCTGAAGGGAATTGTTGGTCTAGAGCCATGCGAACGCATACCCTGGCACTCTATCTTTTGATCCACTAAAACATATTACCGTCAATCCATAAAGGATGGCAAACCATAGAAGCTATTCTCGCTACATTCCCTTCATCCCAACACATTAAAGGTATGTGAGGAAACCTTACCCAAATAGGAGCAGTTAAACCTTTAAAAGAAGAAGGAGAGAACATCGGGGACCATCTATCAATTCCCACTATGTGGTCATTTACGTACCAAGGGCCTCCTTCTAAGATCTTTTCCACTCCTTCCATTTCAAAAATTGAGCATAGAATCCATCCGAGCCCAATAGAAGTTATATGAAACTTCCCAATTGAATTCCATTGCCGCCTGAGCTCACTAGCTATCAGATTGAAAGGAAGAGTCCTTCGAAAAATCTTCACTAAAATAGATTTTTGAAGTTTTTTAGAATTCATTTTAATATTTGATTCATTGAGCAAAATGTCCTTCCCGTCTTCAGAAATAAGGGAATCATCTCTAGTGAAATTCACCTTGATGTTGGGTTTCCTGACCCAATGGTTGGGAGTTTGACTCTTAACTAATTCCACCTTCTTATTTCCTTCTACGACAATATTGCAAATGTTTGGGATATTTTCCTTAAGTTTCTCAGAAAAGGAGACGTCTTTCTCCTGAACCAGTTGATTTGCATTGACGTTACAAAATCTGTTCACAAAAATTTTCATCTCTGAAGAAGATGATGCTTCATTGTCAATGGATCTTCTCAAGGGAGATTTAACTCTAGTCAACTTAGGAAATTTATCAGAATCATTAAATGCTACTTCCTTCCCTTTCCCGATAACTGGGGCAGATTTCTGTTGGATAAAGATTGAAGGTTCATTTATTTGAAGACTTCCACCTTTGAATGCCCTGAATTGAACTTTGGATTGATCGAGATGGGGAGACAAACTTCCAAGAGGTTTTTGGCGATCATTAGTAACCGCCATAACCGCCACCTTCTTTTATGGAATGACCGCCAAAAAGACGGACGGTTGAAATTTTGTAAAAAAAAACTTGAATTTTCTTCCTTCCTTTCCATGAGCTTCTATCTCTAGCTTCTCTCTCCTAATTGTCTATATGACTTCTAAAAATATTTGACAACTAGATAATTGACAACTAGCTAATTGTCAATAATCAGATCAACACATAAAAATTTAAATAACTTCTAATGAACTCATACAAAAGTGAGGTCAACACTCACCCACACGTTAAAAAAGGAATCAAGATAGGGATACCTAAGGATCTTTCTATTATGAAGGATTCTAATGATAGTGAGGCTAACATTCCTTTACATGTTAATTGTATTCCTATGGCAGTTGGGAATAACATTGAAATCATATATTTGGACAAATATCTTAGTGATCATGAATCAAATATAGAAAATCCTCCTCTTATAGAATCCTATACCTTACCTCAAATGGGTGGAATTATTTTCATAATGAATATGGTGACTCTAATGATCTTAATAGCTTTCCTCTAAAGGAAGTTGTTCAGGTTGAAGATAGGGAAGAGGATTTACTTAATGAGGGAGACGTTGGTGACTTAATGAAGGATACATGTATTTTAAATCATATTAATGGAGAGCAATCTGAGAAAGAGGATGGTCGTTACACTTTTTGGAAAGAAAAAACATTAATGGTAATAAAAAATGTGCTTTTTATTACCCCTCATGCTACAAGGGATCAAACTCTGGTAAACGCTACTAATTGTTAAAACTCTCATTTGCAATGTGCTCGGGCTGATAGACATAGTCATTGGAATCAATTATTTGATTTTTTTGCTAACACCACTAGTTATTGGTTTGTTGGTGATGATTTCAATATTATGGATACTTCTTTTGAACGGATTGGTGGTAGGCTTCCTAATCTTTTGGCTATGGAAGATTTGAATAACATGATTTTTTATTAAAATTTTCATGACATGGTTTCTTTAGTAGTTCTTTCATGTGGAATAGGTCTACCATGTGGAAAAGAATAGACCACATTTCTTTTAATGATGATAGATTGTTGAGTTTCCTAGTACTCATGTTACGCATTTAAGTAGACTCCTTTCTTATCATGCTCCCCATCTTCTTACTATTAATTTGGCCTCCACTTTTGTCCCTACTATTTTTAAATTTTAGAATATATGGCTTTTATTGTAGGGGTTTCTTGACATTGTGAAAATAATTGGCATGCCCGTTTGTGCCCTGATGATAACATCTTTGGTAAGAATAGACTTTTACTTAAGATTAAGAGATTAAAGCAGAAGTTGAAATGGTGGAACAAGTTTGCTCTTAAGAATCTTTTTTCTAATGTTATGGAAGCTAAAAAGAAGGTTATTTAGATGGATGCCATTATTACGAACGATACTACCCCTGGAATTTTTTTTCTCTTACTCAGGCTAGAGTACTTTTTTAGCTTCAATAGAAGGAAGATGTTTTTTTGGAGATAAAAAATAGTTTTCAAATTTCTCTTGGAAGGTGAAAAGAACAGGACTAGTTGCAAGACTGAAGGTTTCGACTTAAGAGAGAGAAGGTCCACAAAAATAGGAGGATTTTGAAGGTTTCGGCTGCCAAAGTTGGATATGGAAAAAGGTGGCCGGTCATCCATGGATGACCCGAACACCAACTTTTTACAATCTACAGCGAGTCCAATTATATTGGATTCAAAAGGTAGATTCTCTTTTAATCACAACTTCCCTCACAATTTTGTGTTTTGAAATCTCCTCTGGAAATCAAAGAGGGAGGTTTGATCTCTAAGCAACAGCCTTTGCTGGAGATAGGTAAAGGAAAAGAAGTAATTTCATTTTTGAACAATAAGCCAAATTCACCTATGTTGGTTATTATCCCTGGAGCAAATGATAAGGAGGTTTCTTCATCAGGTTACAAAATTATTATTCTGTTGAAGAACTATAAGGGTATTGACAATGGTAATGTTCATATCAAAAATCAAATTTCTTCATCAAGATTGGATAATTCTAATGTGTGGATAAAAAAACCACACATTAAAATAAATTTGAATGAAGTACATGATTAAAATGAAGATGCAAATGTTGTCAAACTTGACATGGAAAAAGAAAAATCTAATGTTCAAGTTTTGAGTAATTCATTGGTTGTGAAAATTCTAAGTAAAAACTTACCTTTTTCAAATTTTGCTATTGAATTAAGAAAGAAATGGATGAAATTTGGAGGGTTCCATATAACCTTGCTTAGTTTAGATTGGTTACTGTGTTCCTTTCAGTCACATGAAGCAATGAAGGAAGTTCTTAATGGAGGTCCTTGGTTCATCGGGGGCTTCGTCATTGGTTTAAATAGATGGTCACCTAACTTCTCTCCTAATTCCTTGGATGGGATTTCTTCTCCAATTTGGGTTCATCTTCCTCATTTGCCTCTACATTGCTGGGATGAAACCAATATTACTAGAATAGTTTCTACAATTGGGACTCCTTTATTATTGAATGGTAAAATGTTTAGATGGGGGAGAAGGGATTTTGCTAGAGCCTGCATTCAGATTAATTTGAATTCTAAACTCCCTTATGGTATTTGGGTTGAAGGTCTTCATGGTAGATTTTTTCGAAAGTTTGAATATGAAAATCTATCATCTCTTTGTTTCAAATGTAGGAGAATTGGACATAAAGATATCGTTTGTCCAAATATCTCTCATAATCAAAATCTATATGTTAAAGAAGTCCCTAAAAGTTCAGTTCAAGTTGATGATAATTCGTATGGACCTTGGATGCATGTGAAGTTCAAAAACAAAAAAGAAAAAATTTTGAGAAAATGCAATTTGATTCCAATGATTATTCAGCTAAGAGGAACTCAGATCCTGATTGCCAGATTGTCAAAAATGCTAAAATTGTGGAGGCAGATGAAGAAGCTGTTAGTACTGAATCAGATTTGATTGTTGAGCCATTGGTAGCTCAAAATTGAAAATTTGAATTTAATCTTTCACAAAAGCTAGTTGTAGAATATAATGCTGTTATTCTGTAAATGATTTGGTGGCTGATCCATTAGAACTTGTAGAAAATGATTGCCAGATTATCAAAAATGATGAAATTGTGGAAGGAGATGAAGATGTTGTTAGTGCTGAATCAGATTTGATTGTTGAGCCATTGGTAGCTCAAAATTCACAATTTGAATTCAATCTTTCACAAAAGTTGGATGTTGATGATAGTGTTGTTATTTCTGAAAATGTTTTGGTGGTAGATCAATTAGATCATGCAGAAAATTCCGTGGATCATCCTTTGATCGCTGTACGATTGGAAGCTCAAAATTCAATTTTGAATTCAAACGTACACAAATACTGGAGGAAGAAAAAGTATGCTGTTAATTCTGAAACAGAATTGGTTGTTGAACCGTCTTGAACTGATTTCATGACTTAGTCAAAGATTATTGAAGAACAAAATTTGGTTTTTCCTTCAACAAATGCAGCTAGAACTTTTGAAATGGAAAATATTATTGATGGAATGAGAGGTGTTTGTGATGAAACTGTTACTCCTCCTTCTGTGATTAGTTTAAATTAAAAAAAAATTGTTTTAAAGAAGGAAAAAACTGTTACTACAAAGGAGAATGGATCTTCCGGTTCTAAACATAAATTGTTCAAAGAACTACAAGCTTTAGGACCGGTGAAAGATCTACCTAGAAGAAGGATGTCTGATCTCAAAATGAAGAACTGTATGAGAGGTTCTTCTCAATTAACTCATTAATATGCTTGCTAGTTTTCTCTTTGCAATTAACGAACTGGAAAGATACTTGAGGATGGAGCTATTGATCAAAGAGTTTTTGAGAATACTAGCTTTGGATTACAACTTTGGAAGTTGGAAAAGGCATATGAAATACCTTCTAATAGTATTATTAGGTGTTTTATGGATATCAGTGATAAATTGTATTTTCCTTCTTGTTATCTTTTATAGCTTCTTTTTTCTTTTAGGTTTTTATTTATTTTCTAAACATACTCTAATTGCTTATGGGATTGATACTAGGTCCTATTTTTAAACTGGTTGGGAACTCTGGGATACTAACCAACCCTCGTGTTGTTTTATACTTTGGTATCCCCTGCATCTCAAGGGTTTTAAAATGGAAAATAGTGGGTTGCATTTCAATTATAATAACTTTATCTTAACAAATATGCTTTCAATAAGGTTCCTTTTTCTTTTAGATCAAGGAACAATTTGTTTTTTCATTCTAGTTTGTATTAGGTTGTTATTTCTTTCCTTTTAATGCAATATTTGCATTTCTTCAAAAAAAAAAAAAAAAAAAAAAAGAACACCCAAATCTACCATGTAACTGTTAATAAAAAAAGATGATTATCATATTCATAAGATTTATTTGCTCGATGGTACTTATGAAAGTGAGGATTTTATTACTTCTTTTGGTCTTGATTACCTTAAAGGTATTTTTAACAATAATGTCGCCATCGATCATTTGTTTAACCCTGAGTTTATCCCTAAGCTTATTGATGTGGACGATAATGTTTCCCTTACTCAAATTCTTAAGAATGGTGAGATTTGGGAAACAATCGAAGGTATGAATATGGACTCTATTATGGGTCTTGTTGGTTTCACCATCAAGTTCTTTTTTAAAAACAAAAATATTATTGAACACGATGTGATTGTGGCTGTGAAGGATTTCATTATATGTAATCCATACCCTAAGTTTTTCTCTATTACTAATAATGTGTTGATTTCCAAAAAAGAGGCTATTAATTTTTGGGAGGATTTGAGGCCTATAAGCTTATACTCTTTCTTTAATAAACAGATTTCCAAAAATTTATTGGGTCGATTGGCTTAGGTTCTTCCTAAAATTAGTTGTTTGGTCCAAACAAGTTTTGTTATGGGTTGTGGTATTTTTGATAATGTGCTTTAGACCCTAAAATTTATTCATGCCATTGATGTGCCTGTTAAAGGTTTTAATGTTATTTTTAAATTGGATATCCCCAAAGCTTATGAAAACTTGATTTGGGATTTTTTGTGTAGCATTTTAGCTTATTTTGGTTTCAACTTGATTTTGATTAATCTTATAAAAAATAGTATCAAGGAATGTTTTTTTGCTACTATTATTAATGGAAGGTGCCATGGCTTTTTCAAACCTTCCCAAGGTATTAGGCAAGGGGACCCCATTTCTCCTGCTTTATTTATCATTACGGTGGAATACCTTTTTAGGGGTCTGCTTATCTTATTTATTTAGCACCCCAACATTTATTATCATACTGTTGGTGGCTTTCCTATTTCTCATTTGAGTTTAGTTGATGATTTTGTTATTTAATATAATAGTTCAATTAAGATGCTCAAATTTCTTTTTAAGTTTTTTAATAAATTCCAAAGAGTTAGTGGATTAACCCTTAGAAATTCTAAGAACTATTTCTTTTTTATGAAAAATCTATCAACCAACATAAGATCAATTTGATCCAATCAAATTTTGGTTTTACTCCTAAATATCTACTTATTAAATATTTAGAAACACCTCTTTTTAAGGGTAAGAAAGTATCACATCTATTTGAGGATATTTTTGCCTTTTTACAAAATAAGTTTTCATCTTGTGCTTTTAACATAAGTTGTCATCTTGTGCTTTTAACTATCTCTCTTTTTGTGGAATGCTCATTTTGATTCAAAGTGTTTTAAGTTTGATCTATATTTATCTCATTCATACTATTCTACATATAAATAATGTTTGCCTTCATTTGGAATGGTTGATCAATAAATTTTTTTGGGGTTATAATATTCTCAATATTCTATGGTTTTGTCTTTCTGGAAAAAGCATTGTTGTGTTCTTTTTTAAAGGGAAACCCACCTATTACAAAGTCTTAAAGGGCCCTCAAGTTCACTACTACTCAAAAGAACTACAAAAAGAAAACAAAATAAATCTACAAGCTCGAGGTCCTTACTACTAAAAAGTATAAAAAAACCTATGTACATGCTATGGTGCATAAGAACCAGCACCCAAAAAAGATTATAGTACTAGCACCTCATCACACAACAGAAAAAAGCCCAAGGGACACTCAGTGAGGCACCAGATCACTACAACCGCAGAAACCATAGCGCCCCCAAAAACTTAAGCACATGTAACCGAGAAACATTCACCTTAATAAATGAGGGTGAAGAAATTCAGCCAACCCACTCAACCACAAATAATAAAAGTACAAGGAAAGTAACTTAATGCAGCTCCAGGAAAGTACCTCCAATAAAGGCTCCACCAAGCCCAAGGGCAATAAAACCTAATGCCAGAACCAACACCCTAGAACAAACAAGAACCATAGGCAAAAACCTCCCAAGAACCACAACAAAAAATCACCAAATAACACCAAAACCAAAAGGGTTGGGAATAATTAACCTAGAACTGGAAGGCATGCAACAGAACAAATAGAGAGTCAACTTGCCAAAGAGTAACACCACCACAAGAGGAGAAAAGAAAATAGAGAAGACATTACCCCCCAAAGCCACCACAAAAACACTAAACCCCAACAAAACTAGGGAAGAACAACCCAATCCAAATAAACTGCACCACCCCACATAGGGAAAACGAAACAAGAACCCATAATACCAAACCAACAATAACCAGCCAAAAATTGAAAACAAAACTAGCAAACAATAAGGAGACATAAACAACTGCTCCAACACCTTAGAAAATAATATAGGGTAAATTAATAGCATCTAATATTAAGAGGCCTTTCAAAGGAGTCGAAAGATTAGCACCAGGCAAATCATAAAAAT
Organism: Dendrobium nobile; assembly: GCA_022539455.1. Classification (NCBI taxonomy): domain Eukaryota; kingdom Viridiplantae; phylum Streptophyta; class Magnoliopsida; order Asparagales; family Orchidaceae; genus Dendrobium; species Dendrobium nobile. Next base: position 49,389,253 of record CM039733.1, read on the forward strand.
AATCCAAAATATAACCCCAATAGGCAAGCCAATTAGCACAAGCATTTCTCTCCTTGTAAACATGATGAATGGAATGGTTTAAAAATTATGAAGGTTCCCTCAGAAGATAAAATAGCTTAGGGGAACAAGAAGTATAAATGATGGATATTAAAAATTGAAAGCTATAATTGGCATTGACTTCAATTTCAACATTAGTAAGACCAAGAGAAATACATAATCAAAGGCCATAAAGAATAGTTGTAATAACAACATAATTCACATAACCCTTATGAACTGGACCAAAAAAAACCAAACATAAAATACCATTATTATCTCTGATCACCCCACCACACCCCAAAGAAGAAACTCTAATATTACCATTAACATTCAACTTATAGAAACTATTAGGTGGTTTGATCCAATAAATAACTCTAGGCTTATTAGAATTGAAACCAACCTCCTTAATAATACCAAAAGTAGAAGCCACATAAAAAATAGTTAAAAAATCTAAACATAAAGGAGATTGATAGAATAAAGATCCAAAACCTTATCTTTCACATTTTGAATAATCCTATGATGGTTCATAGTAACACCATTAAAAAGAGAATTATTCTTATCCAACCATAAATACCATAAAATAAGGGAAGGAATAACATTTCTAATATGACCTTTACTCTTAATAAACCACAAATTAATCATGGAATAAAGAGGCAATTTAGCATTAAAGCAATTTGATTCAAAGAAGTCATCAAAATAGACCCAGGTTTTAATAACTAAAGGACCAGAAATAAACTCATGTTGCATATTCTCCACATGATAGTAGCATTGACACTTAGAAGGCAAAATAAAACATCTTTTAATTAAGTTGTCATCAGTATGAATGAAATTATATAAAATCCTCCAAACAAAAATAGTTATAGTGGAAGGAATACTTTTGTGCCAGATCATAGAGAAGATATTGTCAACATCTTTGTTAGTTCTAACAATATGCCAAGCATCCTTTAATCTAAAGCAACCATTTTTAAGAAAATCACATAAAATTAAATCATGCAAGGAAGTATTGAGGGGAAGGTTCAAAATTTGTTGTAAAATAAGATCAGGAATAACATTAGCAAGTTTTTAATTGTCCCACCAATTATCATTAATGAAGTAATTCACCTTAATGGCAAACATTGGAAGATGAGTTAACAATATAATCAATAGACTTGCCACCCAACCAATGGTCTTGCCAAAAATTAATATTATGATTACCAAGACCCCAAAAGAAGACGAGTTCAATAGCAGATTTAAATTTGTAGAGCCTCTGCCATACTTTAGAATTACCTTTATAGAAGCAATAGGTAGTTAAGTGTTTACCCACATAATATTTATCAAACATGAAGTTAACCCAAAGGCTCACTCAAGAATGAAATTTATACCACAGTTTAAAAGAAAAAGTATAAGCCAAATTGTTCATACTCTTACAACCTAGGGCCCATTCATCCAACACAACACAACAATTATCCTAAGAGGACCAGATAATTTTAGAGTTGCTACTAGCTCCTTTCCAAAAAAGATTATTAATAAGTTTATGAATTTTATTGCAAATAGCTTAGTGGGAATGTAGTTTGAAAAATGTAAACATGAAAGGAACACAAAATACTTTTGATAAGAATTAATCTACCCCCAAAGCTTAGAAAATTAGAATCCCAGGATTAAAGCTTATTCTACATAGAGGTAATTAAATCAAAAAAAAATAGAAGTTTTCCTTTTGCCTTTAAAAAGAGGAACCCCCAAATACTTAATAGATAATTGACCATGCAAAAAACCAGTTAAATCATTAATAGCCACAATACGATCATGAGACATTTTCTTCTTTGAAGAAAATACATCCAACTGTATTAAATATGAAAAAAGAAATATAAACTACAAACTAAAAGCATTATATTCCTCCTTTAACGAGGACATAAAAAGAGCAACCTTATTCAGACTAAAGTCATCCCAAATAAAAGAACCAATTAGAGCATTGTTAGCACATAAGTATTCTAACTTATTACACTTTCTATTTATACAATTAAAAATCACATGGTTAAAATTTTTTATAGTTAATCTACCCCCAAAGATTAGAAAATTAGAATCCCATGATAAAAGCTTATTCTATATAGAGGTAATTAAATCATCAAAAATATAAGTTTTCTTTTTGCCTTCAAGAAGAGGAACCCCCAAATACTGAATAGATAATTGACCATGCAAAAAACCAGTTAAATCTTTAATAGCCACAAAATGAATAAATCTTTGAAGAAAATACATCCAACTGCATTAAATATGAAAAAAATACTAAAAGCATTATATTCCTCCTTTAACAAAGACATAAAAGGAGCAACCTTATTCAGACTAAAGTCATCCCAAATAAAAGAACTAATCAGAGCATAGTTAGCACATGAGTCTGCTAACTTATTACACTTTTTACCTATACAATTAAAAACCACACGGTTAAATTTTTTTATAGAATGAAGAACTTCCAATCTCAGATCACCACTTGATTTTGCTTGTTGAAGAAACTTAATGATATTAGCATTCTCGGCTTCTATAATAATCCCCTTATAGTTATACATCCATTCTTTGATTAGTCCCTTGAAAGATTGAGTAGCTATAAACTCCAATCTAGACACGTCCCAATGAACACAAGAATGCCTAAATGCTAAAAGAAATATGCCTTTGTAATAACAAAACACCCCACCAACTCCATCTTTATAAGATGATAGTAACGTTGCATTAACACTAACTTTGATCCAATGGGGTGGAGGAGGATGTCAATGCAAATTAGAAAACCAAAATGGCTGGTTAGCACCCTATATACCTGAATTTATACTAACTGCAGAAGCAAAAATGGAGGCATAGCTTATGACATTATCAACAATGGCCAATGAACTATCGACACACCCTTTATGAATCAACTTATTTCTCGATTTCCATGAGAACAAAAAGCAATTTGCAATACAAGTTTGCTAAGAAGAAACTCTATTTGGACAACCACTTATAATATTTATTAAATGAGCTAAAGGATAGAATAAGAAATCCCCATATGTTAAGATGTTATAAAGCACATAGAAGCTTTTTACGCTTTACTACAACATGTTAAATGTCTTCGGCTTCATTATAGCTCCTAGGACACCCAATTTATCTTTGCAATCTTCTATAAGATAAGAAATGATAAGTAGGAATACCATTGTTAAAAATTCTCCACCAGAATATCACCACCCGTGTATTAAGTTAGCCTTTCTAATATAATTATAGATTTGAGCTAGAGCACTGTTATGAACCGAAGCTTCATATGCAAGTACAGAAATAGACTTTCCATATATTTGGCATAATAGATCCATCCTATCTTCTCCTAGATCAGGCTGAATTTTAATTTGACATATAAGTTTCACAAGTTCAAACCTCAAGTATTTACTGAGTTCAGCCTCATTCTAGCCTCCATCTGAAATGAAATTGTCCATCGTGAAGTTACTGAATTCATGAGAGACAATAAAGTTGTGTCATCTACTTAAGCTTTTGTTCAAGACCCAGGTGTCCTTGAAAACATCAATTGACTGACCATTAGCAAGGCTCCATTTAATAATAGGCTTTAAAGATTTTCCTCCATTAGAGATAATCTTCAAAGCTGAAGATCCACCCTTCTTCACTGATTCATCCACAAATAGAGAATCATATTTCGGGAACATGACCTTATGCAACAAAGTGTCTTTCTCTTGAACATACTTCCAAGCAAGCTTAACTCTCAAAGGCCCAACTTTATTAGAGCAGGAATGTTGAACTCTACCTCCCCATATTAATGGCAAACACATTATATTCCAATTCACATAATGAATCCCATGTTTTCCAGTTGATTTATTCAAAATAAAGCTACTACATAGCTTATCAATATCATTAAGAACACTTTTAGGAACCAAAGAATTAGTGCAATGGAAAGTTGTATAACAGAACAAAACTGTTTTAACAAGAAGAATTTTTCCAGCTAAAGAAATTAACTTTCCTCCCCAAATGTTTATCATCAACAAGGCCTTATAAACAATAAACTGGAAATCAACAACTACTTGTCTCCTAAGAGCCAATTTTACCCCAAGGTAAAATAGCTCCTTAACAGATTTAAAACCCATGATCGGAGAGATATCTTTTTTGTTTCTTTTATTTATTGATTTGCCAAAGAGCATACAATATTTATTGATATTTACTTATTGCCCTGTCCATCCACAAAAGTTATCCAAAATCTCTTTAACTACCTTTACCTTGGCATATGAGAAGATAATAACATCATCTGCATATAACAAGTGAGAGATCCTAGGCCCATTTGAACTCACATTTATTCCCATAGATCCTCCTTTTTTCCTAAATGCATTAGATAAATGTTGTGAACAAAGAATAAATAAGAATGAAGACAAGGGACTACCTTGGCGGAAGCCGCTTCTAGCATTAATACATCTAGAATTGTAGCCGTTGATCAAAATTGAGAATCTTGGTTCTTGTACACATTCCAAAATAAGCTTATAAAGCTTTGATGGGAACCCAAAATACTCCAAAGCTTTCTCCAAAGTAGGCCACCCCATAGAATCATAAGCTTTCTCTATATTAATTTTGAAAGAAATAATGCCTTTGGAGGATTTAGAATACCTGAATTTATGAATTTGAGCTACCAACACATGATCTGACAATGATGTCCCATACAAGAATGCTACTTTCTCTTCAAAAATCAATTTGGGGATAATTGAAGACAACCTGTTCATAAGAACCTTGGCTGCCACCTTGTAAACCATTTTCCACAAACTAATGGGTCTAAAATTTGAAGGAGCCAACGGGTTGCTCACCTTAGGAATTAGAACAATTAGAGTCTCTTTTGAGACATTCTCTTGGGAGTAATAAAATAACACTTCTTTTTATTCAAAGAAAAACCACTAACAATCTCAAATTGATGAAAGAAATCCATAATTTTATTAATCTTGTTAACAAAAGTATTTGTAAAAATGATAAAGTCATCAGCAAAACATAAATGAGAAATAGGAAGACCATCTACCATTCTAAAATAAAAGCCAAGATTATTCTCAAAGAGGATGGAAAGACTTCTAGAAAAGTAACCAGCCTCCGTAATGAAGAGGGAAAGAGAAAGTAAGTCACCTTATCTCAAACCATGGGAGGGTTTTAAAAAACCATTGCTATTGCCGTTATCAATAATAGAAAAATAAGAACCTTCAATGCAATTTGTAATAAGCTTAATGAAAATAGAGTCAAAATAATAAAGATTCAAAATGTTATAAGGAAATCTCCAATCAAGGTTAGCATAGGCCTTAGAAATATCAAGTTTGAAAATTAAAATACCACCTTTATCCCTAATATCAAGATCTTGACAAAACACATGGGCCAAAAGAATATTATAAGTAATAGTGTGACCTTTAACAAAACCCATTTGATACGGAGATATAATTCTAGGTAAAAAGGAAGTAAGCGAGCTCATAAGAATTTTAGAAAGCAATTTATAAAAAAAGGTACATAGACTAATAGGTCTAAAGTCATTCCAATTAATAACAGAATTATTCTTGGGAATAAGCACAATAGAAGTAGAAGTAAAGAACTTAGGAATATAATTACAGCAAAAAATCCAAAACAATAGATAAAAAGATCATTACTCATAATATGCCAAGACTTTTGAAAAAACTTTGTGGTGAAGCCATCTGGCCCAGCCACAAAATCACCATTCATGCCATGAACAATCTCTTTAACATCCTCTAAAGAGGGAGGTTTATAGAGAAAATTATTATGCTCAAAGGATACGAGGTTAAGAATAATAGAAAGATTATGAATATGAGTAGGAGTAAAATCCTTATTGAATAAATTTTTGAAATGCAGAATCGCTAAATTAGCAATCTCCAAACTATTCTCAGTCACAGAACCATCCTACGTTGAATCTTGTTAATATAAATTTTGCCCCTTTTCCTCTTAACCAAGGAATGAAAATATTTGGTATTATTATCTCCTTCAACAAGATGTAAAGCACCTACTTTTTGTTTCCAAAAAGCCTCCTCTTGTGCTTATAATTTAAAAAGACAACTTTAGAATCCCTCAATAAACTGAAGTTAGCATCAGAAGGATTAAGTTGACAAATAGTCTCAAAATTGTTCCCATGCTGCTCGGCTTCCAAAATATTCATAAAGTTAAAAAAAGATATTATGATTCCACCAATTTAAAACTTACTTACATCTTTTTAGTTTAAAACAAAGTCTCTTCATACCAAAAATAAAATTATTGAGATTGATCGGAGCTTGCCAATTCTCTAAAACAAAACCCTAAAAAGAATCATGAAGTAACCACATATTTTGGAATCTGAATTAAGGATAAGAGTTAAATTGCCTTAGTCTTGAGACTAATTAATAAGGGAGAATGGTCTGAAAGAGTCCTACTAAGATGCTTAACATTAATAGCAGTAAATGAATTAGTCTAGGAATCATTAAAACCACTCTATCCAACCGTTGCCATAAATGGCCCCGGTTCCAAGTGAATTTATTCCTAGAGAAACCAACATCAATTAAATTATAATCCAAAATCATGTTACCAAAATCCTCCATAGAGCGATAGGAAAAGGAAGACCCCCCTAAATGCTCAGAAGGATTAGTAATAGTGTTAAAATTACCATCGATAAGCCAAGGTAAATTACAAATACTATAAAAGTTATTAAGTTGATCCCATAAAATTTTCCTAGTAAAATGAGAAGAAACAGCATAAAAAAGGAAGTATAATATTGAAAATTTCAAACTTCCACATTACAAAGAATAACCAGAGTAAAATAACCAATAATATTAATCTTAATCGAATTCATCCATAAAACTCAAATCTTACTAGCCACATTCTAAATAGCATGCTTAAAACCCAAAAACCAAGAAGTGCTATCCAACTTAACAGAATAAATATAAGGTTCAAGAAAAATATGAAGAGAAACATTATTACTATGACATAAATTCTTAACTCAAACACTAGAAGAGGGACACCTAATGCCCCTAACATTCTAAATAATGTAATTAACCATAAAAATATAATCAATGAGAAATATGTGATTTGGTAAATCTAGTAGATTAAAAAATAATGGTTTTCTATTTTCTTTCCTATCCTACTATTAAACTTGATAAAACTTGTGTCAATATCATCTTTAGCAAAACATTTACTCATCATATCCATATCTTTAGTATCAGTAAAAGCATCACATTTTTAATTAGAGTTTAAGGGAATCTTACTATCCTCATTCAAACCTCATGTCTCATCTCTTTTAGCAAATCATCCTTCTCAAAGATACTGTCATCCTCCATATTAATTTTGTTTCTTAATTCATTAAAAACATTACAAACCACCATACAGTCTTGGCCTTCCTCCTGAGCAAGAATAATAGTTTGAGTAGGCTCCACATTAGTAAAATTATTATTAGACAACAAGAGATTCATCTCAGATAAATTATTGTTAGTAACATAATGAGTAATGATTAAAGAAGAGGCATTATTATAATTATAAGAAATAGGTAACATATACTCGTCCACTTATTGAGAGACACCATTAGAATCAGGGATAGTGTGAGGATTTACTCCCTGACCAAAAATCAGATCATCATTATGAATAGGATATGGTTCATTATGCATAAAGATATAAGGTTCCTCTATAGCATCCATTGAAACTTATTCACTATGAATTAGGTTGTTAAACTTAAGCTTATGTCCCACCGGCTAACCAAAAGGGGGGGGGGGGTGAATTGGTAATTAAAAATTTTACCCCTCTTTTTAAAATTTAAAATCGAGAAAATTAACTTTAGTGAATTTTATAGAAAACATTTTTCAACCACAAGTTAAAAATAGTAAAGTAAAAAAAAAAAGTAGATGAAAAATAAAAGACACGAGATTTATAGAGATTTGGTCAAACACAACCTACATCCACTCCCCGGAGGCACCCTCTGAGTATTGCACTAATACCACTAGTGACTCTCCTTTTGCACCCACAACAAGGTGGAGAAGCCTTTACAAAAAAACTCTCTTCCACCACTACCCGGTGCGGTAGAGAACCATCGTCCTTTTACACTCTTCCCAGTGTTGGAAGAGAACTGTCCGCCCTTTAACACTCTCCCGGTGTAGGCAGAGAACCCTTTGTCCTTTCACACTCTCTTATAGTTGGCAGAGAACCCTTCGGCTGTTCACACTCTCCAAGTGTGGGCAGAGAACCCTTCATCTGTTCACACTCTCCAAGTGTCGGTAGAGAACCGGATCTCTTTGATAGATCTTCTCATAAGAAATCTAAAAGGAAGAAAGAAAAGAGTGAAGTAACCACAAATCAAAAGTAAAGACTCTTACCTTTAAACACCAAGTGAAGCCTTCACGCTCCAGTAGTAAGAATCCTTCTTCGAACATTCTCTCACACTCTCTCCTTGACTTTTCTTTCAATATGCATGAAGATCAGTAGGCAAACAGATTAAGTGGAAGTCTAAATTGGATTATTTATATGAAAGATAAAAAAACGGTCAAAAAACTGCAAATTTTCAAGTCAACATGGAGTTGATCGTCCCGTATGATTGTGGATCGTCTTGGACGATTTTACTTAAATGTGTTTTTTTTTATGGAAATGCTAAATTGCATTAAAAATAAAGACCAATTACAAGAAACTAAGTAATAGAAATTCTATCACTTTCCTCCTTTAAAACATAAAAAAAAGAGGAACCTTATTACTGTTGAGTCTAGTAATTAGGTTGTTATACCTAAGTTAATATCCCAAGGCTACCAAGAGGGGGGGTGAATTGGTAGTTTAAAAATTTTAAACCCTCCTTGTACAATTATGTTGAACCGAAATGAAAATGTTTATTTTAAATTTTTGTAGAAAAAGTTTTTCAACCACAAAGTTTTTAAGACTAAAAATAAAATGCGGAAACGTAAAAACAGTAAAGTAAATGACACCAGATTTATAGTGGTTTAGTCTAAAACCAGACCTACATTCACTCCCCAGAGGCACCCTCTAAGTATTGCACTAATATCAATAGTGACTCTCCTTTTGCACCCACAACAAGGCGGAGAAGCCTTTACAACACACTCATTTCACCACTCCCCGGTGCGGCAGAGAACCGTCGTCCTTTTACACAATCCACAGTGTTGGCAGAGAACCGTCGTCCTTTCACACTCTCCTAGTGTGGGCAGAGAACCCTTCGGCTATTCACACTTTCCAATTGTAGGCAGTGAACCCTTCGACTATTCACACTCTCCAAGTGTAGGTAGCGAACCCTTCGGCTATTTACACTCTCCAAGTGTAGGCAGCGAACCCTTCGACTATTCACACTCTCCAAGTGTCGGCAGCGAACCGGATCTTCTTGACAGATCTTCTCACAAGAAATCTAGAAGGAAGAAAGAAAAGAGTGAAGTAATTCCAATTCACAAATAGAGATTCTTACCTTTGAACTCCAAGTGAAGCCTTCACGCTCCAGTGGTAGGAATCCTCCTTTGAATGCACTCTCACACTCTCTCCTTGGCTATTCTCTCAAGAGGCACGAAGATCAAATGAAAAAAAGATTGGGTGGCAGTCTAATTTGGACTATTTATACAAAAGACAGAAAAACCGCCCAAAAACTAAAAGCATTCAATTCTGTATACAGTGGATCGTCCCGTACGATCGTGGATCGTCCTGGACGATTTTACTTAAACGCTTTGAAACGACCCTATTTGTATATGTGTACGAATATTTTCGTACAAGCTGATCGTCCCGTATGAACAAAGTTCGTCCGGTACGAACGGTTATTACTAGGTCGGTTCTAGAAACTGCTGAAAACCGTTCTAAGTCGGTTAATCGTCTGGACGAAAATTGGTTCGTCTGGACGAAATTTTTACAGAGACCCAATCGTCCTGGACGATAATTAATTTCGTCTGGATGAAAATTTTACAGAGAGCAACTCATTTTATGACGATAATTAATTTCATCTGGACGAAAATTTTAAAGAGACCAGATCGTCTTGGACGATAATTAATTTCGTCTGGACGAAAATTTTACAGAGAGCAACTCATTTTATGACGATAATTAATTTTGTCTGGACGAAAATTTTACAGAGACCAGATCGTCCTGGATGATAATTAATTTCGTCTAGACGAAAATTTTACAGAGAGCAACTCATTTTCTAACGATAATTAATTTCGTTTGGACGAAAATTTTACAGAGACCAAGTCATCCTGGATGATATTTAATTTTGTCCCGGACGAATAGGACTTAGAAAAATTTTTCAAGCCAGTTCATATTCGTTCCATGTGCTCAATAGTAGATAACTGTCTGAGAGTCCCGTATGATCTGATATCATCTCGTACGATCAGTATAAATTTTATATGATCTCCTTATGTGTGTGTATGTTTTTATTTACTCAATTACAAACACTCCCTTTCAAAATTAATTCAAAGAAAAGTACAAGCTTCGAATTTACAAAGTATTTCATGTTGAATTTGATTTGAAGTCTTCGTAGTCTGGAGTTAGATTTTTCCTGAAATGTTAGTACACACAAGAGCAAATACAAATCTTCTAAAATTGTTAGGAGATAACTACACATTTGAACAATAATGTTTGGAATCATCAAAACTATATAAGTTGAAAAAATGTAAACCATTCAAATAGCAACTATCTTAACAATCTCCCCCTTTTTTATGATGGCAAAACAATTATTATTTGTATGATTTCAATTTAAACAAATCTCCTAAACTCCCCTTGAATTGATGAATACATGAAAATAAGGAGGCATTTTGAAGCAAAGAATAATATTTTTGTTTTTAAAAATTTTTTTTAACAAAATCACAAAGTCAAACACAAAATCAAAATGCAAATAAAATAATCAAAACAAAACAAAACATACAAACATAATAATAACAAAAACATACAAACACAATAATTACAATAATAATAAAAACATATAAACACAATAATTTCTCCCCCTTTTTTACAACAACAAAAAGTGAAGAAGAAATAGACGAGAAATATAAGTAATGATATGAAATTCATTTGAAAATTTAATCTAAATGGTGATTGACATAAGGTATGCAATCTAAAACTAATAACATTAGGTAAATCATAGAAATTCATAGAATTTAAGAAGTGATATAACATTGTAAGTAAGAAGAATTTGTCAAAAATATGATTCAATTTAGACATTTGAATATAGAAGATCATTACAAGAGAGATGAATAAAAATTCTATATTTTAAAGTTCAATAGAATATAAATGAACATAAGATCAATTTGAATTAAGAGATTGAAAGAATTTGGAAAGAAGAGAATTACCACAAGTGGCGCTTTGCGCATCTTTTTCAAATTTTTGGCACATATTTGTGCATCTTTTGACATTGGGCAAATTTTGTGCCTCTTTTACATATTTGCGAATCTTTGCGCATTCCTTTTGATTTTTGTACTTTTTGTACAATTTTCAAGAGTAATTGAAACCAATTCTTTTCAAGATCAATAATCTAAAATTTCAAATTTTTCTAAGAGCATAAATATCACTTGAGCAAAGAAATACAAAATAAATAAACTTCTAAATTGCAATAATAATATTAACTTTTATGTAGTCTAAATGAATAGACATGAATTTAAAAATTCTAATTATAATAAGTTATAAACAAAGTTTAAATTTAGAAAGACTAGATTTTCTAATGTAATTAATCTCAAATCACAATCTAATTTAAGCACAATTAAGATTAAATAAGACTAATGAAATTCATAAAAATTAAGTACATTCCAAAAACAAACCAAAATTAAATCAACTACGACATGTATTGATATTAATGAGAAAGATTACATGATCATTTCATAATATCAAAACAAAAACAAAAACAAGAAACATAAACAAACATAATTAAGACAAATACTAAAATAAACACTAACACAACAAACATTTAAAACAAACACAAGTACAATTTCGAGCATTTCGTGTCATTCCTGAAACTCTAGTAACATGATATGTTAGGCCATTTTCTCTAATCACCCTATTGACTTCATACCATTTGAAAGTGTCTTCACTCATTAGGGTGTGGGCTCTATATCCTTCAGTTCTTAAGCTTAGAAAGGCACCAATGTCGTGCTTGGTGATTTCAACTTTTTATTTGAAAACATAAGAACTTATGGAGGAGTGGTCGGAATTAAAACTAATGTTGGCTAGAAAATAGAGAAAGGTTTGTTTGTTGTAAAGGTGGACGAGAGAAAGAATGAATCAGAACTGGGTAGAAGCAAAAAGGTGCATTACCTTGAAATTTATCTCGCTTTGAATCAAAATGCGAGAAGGTGTTATTTTGGCGAAGGCAAAATGAGGAAAAGATTCCTCATTTGCTTTTGACAGGAAGTTTTCAGAGGCATTCCTGTGGGGTTTCTTCGCCAACACCTTTTGTCTTTTGCTTGAGGAGGCCATTGTCGATTTGAAGTTGAAAGGGATTGAAAGTGAAGTTTGGAGATGTGATTGTTGAGTTAGAAAGCCTTCATATTTAAAGAAAACGATACGTTCGTCCTGGATGAAAACTGTTCATCCTGTACGAAAATCATCATTCATCTGGACGAAAACATTTCGTACAGACGATCCAATTCGTCCAAAATGAAACGGCTTTTCGTAATCAACACAATTTACAAAGCATCCTTTCGTACAGACTTTTGACTTGACCGATCGTACAGACGAAAAAATTTCGTACTGACGATCAAAAGTTAATTTGTTTTAATGTCAGTTGAAAACCGTCCCCTACAATGAAACGACGTCTGTTCGTCTGGATGAACAAAAAGTTCATACGGACGAACTACACATTTAAAACTGCCTTATCCACTCAACCGCTGCATTCAATCGTCCCGACGTTTGAGAAAAAATATTTCATCCTGGACGATCATTAGATCGTACAGACGATTTATATTAAAAACTTCTCTCAAGATGTTTCATATCATGCAAACTGAATTTTACACACATCGTCCAGTACGAAAAATTTCATCCTGGTCGATTTCCACATTTTTGGATTTTTTGAATTTTTATCAAACAAGAATAAACTAAACATCCAAATCATAGAAAAATAATAACAAATCCACAGACTCTAAAATGAAATCACTTAAAAATAGTCAAAAATCACAAAAACTAAATAAAACAAACTACGAAAACATAAATATCAATGTTGCAAAAACATTTTCATTTAAGCATTCAAATCAATTACACCAAGCCTTGTTCTTAATGTACTGAAGATATCAAAGGCTAAAGGTTTTGTAAAAATGTTTGCAAGTTGATTTTCAGTTGAAACATGTGTGAGTTCAATTTCTCCCTTGAATACATGATCCCTTATGAAATGATGCCTTATGTCAATGTGTTTTGTTCTAGAATGTTGAATAGGATTTTTAGAAATGCAAATAGCACTAGTATTGTCACAATAAATTGGAATAGTGCCTATAGTTAATCCTAAATCAATCAACTATTGTTTTAACCAAAGTACTTGTGCCACACAACTTCCTAATGCAATGTATTCTGCTTCTACAGTAGATAGGGCTACTGAATTTTGTTTTCTACTGGACCAAGAAACTAATGAATTTCCAATGAATTGACATGTTCCAGAAGTGCTTTTCCTATCCACTCTACAGCCTGCAAAGTCAGAATCTGAATAACCAACAATTTCAAATGAAGAGCTAAACTTAGGATACCAAATTTCTATGTTTTGAGTTCCTAGTAAGTATCTTAAAATCCTTTTCACTGCTGTCAAATGTGATTCTTTTGGATCTGATTGAAATCTAGCACATAAGCAAACACTGAACATAATATCTGGTCGGCTAGCAGTCAAGTAAAGTAAAGATCCAATAATCCCTCTATATTTCTTTTGATCAACAGATTTTCCCTTAAGGTCCTTATCCAACTAAACTGAGGAACTCATTGGTGTACTAATAGGTTTAGCATTGTCCATTTCATATTTCTTGAGGATGTCCTTAATATATTTATTTTGGCTAAGAAATGTTCCTTCATTAAGTTGCTTAATGCTAAAACCTAGAAAGTAATTTAGATCTCCCATTAGACTCATTTCAAATTCACTACTCATTATTTTAGAAAAATTATCACAAAGATTTTTATTTGAAGATCCAAAAATGATATCATCCACATAAATTTGAACAATAAGTATATCCTTTCCAAATTTCTTTAAAAAGAGAGTTGTATCCACACTTCCCTTTTCAAAAGATCTTTCAAGTAGGAAGTTGCTCAACCTCTCATACCAAGCCCTAGGTGCATATTTCAATCCATATAATGCATTTTTTAACTTGAAAACATGATTTGGGTATTTTGAATTTTCAAAGCCTGGAGGTTGTTCTACAAAAACATCTTCTTCAATTACCCCATTTAAAAAGACACTTTTGACATCCATTTGAAATAATTTAAAACTTTTAAAACAGGCAAAGGCAAGTAAAACCCTAATTGCTTCAAGTCTTGCTACAGGGGCAAAGGTCTCCTCAAAATCAATTCCTTCAATTTGATTATACCCCTTAGCAACTAATCTAGCCTTATTTCTAATGACTACTCCTGATTCATTCATTTTATTTTTGAACACCCACTTGGTTCCAACAACACTTTGATCTTTTAACCTTGTAGTTAATTCCCAAACTTTATTTCTTACAAATTGATTTAACTCTTCTTGCATGGCCAATATCCAAAATTCATCAGAAAGTGCTTGATCAATATTAGTGGGTTCTATTGTTGAAATAAAGTCTGAATGATTGACTTCCTTGCTTAATCCACGCCTAGTTCTAACACCCTCACTAGGTTCACCTATAATCAATTCTCTTGGGTGGTTTTTAAAAAATCTCAAATCTCTAGGCAAAGGGTTTTCTCTTTCTAAATTTTCTTCCACATTTTCTTCCAAATTTAATCTATCAATCTTTTGGGAGTTTTCCTCAATCTCTTCTTCAATAATATTTGGCTCTTCCAAATTTCCAGATTCATCAAATACAACATGTGTGGTTTCTTCAATGACTAAAGTTCTTTTGTTGAATACCCTATAAGATTTTCCAACACTTGAATATCCAACAAAAATTCCTTCATCTGATTTTGGATCAAATTTTCCTAAGGCAGATTTTCCATTGTTATGAATGAACACCTTGCAACCAAATACATGCAAATGAGACAATTTAGGTGTTCTACCTTTTAGCAACTCATAGGGTGTTTTATTTAAATTTGATCTCACATTCACCCGATTCAGAACATAGCATGCAGTGCTAACCGCCTCAGCCCAAAAATATCTAGGAAGTGAGTATTCTACCAACATTCCTCGGGCGGCTTCTATTAATATTTTGTTTTTCCTTTCAACTATCCTATTTTGTTAAGGGGTTCTAGGTGCAGAAAAATTGTAATCAATCCCTTTTTTTTTACAAAAATTTTCAAATCTTTCATTTTCAAATTCTCCTCCATGATCACTTTGTAAAGAAATTATTTCACATCCTAGTTTTCTTTGAATCCAAGTTGAAAAATTTCTGAATTCCTCAAATGATTCACTTTTATGAAAAAAAAATCTAACCCTAGTGAATCTTGAGAAATCATCCATTATAACAAATCCGTATACCTTCCCTCCTAGACTTAGAGTTCCTACTGGTCCAAAAAGATCCATGTGAAGAATTTCTAAAGGTTTACTTGTTCTAAGATCCTTATTGGACTTAAAAGAGGACTTCACTTGTTTTCCTAATTGACATGCATCACAAAGGTGGTCCTTAGTAAAGTCTAGTTTTGGAATACCTCTCACTAAGTTCTTTTGGGTAATTCTTCTAAGGTTTTTCATACTAGAATGACAAAGTCTCCTATGCCAAAGCCATGATTCATCAGAAATAGTTTTCAAACAAAAAGCAGTAGGAGATTGAATAGAATTCAAATTTAGCATGTAAACATTGTTTACCCTTTTTCCATTTAAAACTTCTTTTCCATTTAGGCTTAATATGCAGCTAGTAGGTAAAAATTTCACATTATAGCCCTTATCACATAACTGACTTATACTTAACAGATTATATTTTAAGCCTTCAACTAATAACACATTGTCTATGAAAAAGTTTTTGAAATTTCCAATCATACCAGATCCAATCACTTTCTTTGTTGTATTATCTCCAAGTGTAACCTTGCCTTCACTCCTGGCTTCCAACATTATGAATTGAGCAGTATCTCCAGTCATATGCTTTGAACATCCACTGTCCAGGTACCATATGCTCCCACGAGATCTTGTGTGAGAGCACTCCTACAAAACTCTCAAATGTTAGACCTGGGAACCCAAACAAGTTTGGGTTCACCTTTTAGCAATTTATAATCAGATGCATATATGATATGTCTAGGTTTATTCATCTTAGGTCTCCACACCAAATTAGATTTCATCTTCAAAGTATAGGTGTGAGCTATATGTCCCAAAAATTCACAATTATTACATTTAACATTAGGAAAAATATTCCTAAGTTTTCTTCCATATGATTGTCTTCTAAGGGATTTCATGAATTTAGGATAATATTTAGGATTTGTAAAATCTTCAAGTTTAGGGGGTTTCCTATTATCCTCGAGAGCTCTTATTGTGAGTTTGTAAAATGAATTCATATCTTCCAAGATTCGATTTGTATAATTGATTCTATATGTCTTGCTCTCAGATTCATCCTTAAAATTCTTAAATTCTTTTTCAAAATCAGCATAGGATATTTTCAAATTTTCAAAATTTTTATTCAAGTCATCATATTCATCAAGTAGTTTCATGTGGTTGTCATCTATTAAAGCATGATCTTTCCTAAGGATTTTGTGTTCCTTCTTGAGCTCTTCCAATTCTAAACTTACACTAGCATGCATCTTTTTCATTTTCCTATATGCATCATGCATGTGTTCAGAAACTTCAAATAATTCATCATAGGTTAAGTCACATACCTATTCTTGATCTGAGTGATCCACATTGTCTGCCATCAAGCAAATATTGGTGACTTCTTCTTCTTTTTCAGTCTCAGATGAGTCTGAAGCTGAGTCCGCCCAGAAAGCTCTTTGAAATTTCTTCTTGCCCCTTTTTACCATAGGTTTCTCCTCTACCTTCTCCTTGCTAGGCGTGGCTTTGAGTTTTGGGCAATCAGTCTTTATATGACCTGGTTTCCTACATTCATAACAAATTACTTCATTAGAAATCTTGTCATTTCTGTTAAACTTACCTCTGTTCCATTGTTGGCGTCTCTTCTGTTTTCTCTTTAAAAAGCTTCTGAATTATCTAGTCATCAGTGCAATATCATCTTCATCCTCAGGTTGTGAGTGTTCACTCTCTGACTCTTCCACTTTTAATGCAATATTTTTCTCCTTTCGTGGTTCACCTGCATCAATCTTTCTTTGACTTACTCCATGCTCATAAGCAATGAGTGAACCGAGAAGATTGTCAATAGAATATATGTTTAGATCTTTAGGCTCTGTAATTGCAGTTATTTTAGCATCATAAGCAGTAGGTAAACATCGAAAAAATTTTATTGACCATTTCAGCATTTGTTAATTCCCTACCAAGTGCATGCAAAGAAGTGACAATTTGTGTGAATCTTGTGAACATGTCAGAAATAGATTCATTAGGTTTCATGCAAAACAATTCATAGTCATGTAACAGGATATTGAGTCTTGATTGCTTAACCTCATTTGTCCCTTCATAAGTTATACAAAGTCTATCCCATATGTCCTTTCCGCTTTTTCAAGTGGAAACCCGCATGTAGTCTTCAGATTTTAAAGCACAAAAGAAACTATTTAAACATTTGGCATTTAATTGTGCTAAGTCACGTTCTTCCATAGTCCAATCTGCAAAAGGTGTTTCTACCCTAACTCCATCAACTAATCTAGTTGGTTTTGTGTAACCTTCTTGGACTAGCATCCACATGCGATAATCAAGTGACTGTAAGAAAGTAGACATGCATGTTTTCCAAAAATAACAAAATTTTAAGCAATTTTTCTTCCACAAAATTTAACATGCAATAGATATGAAAAATTAAAAGCAAGTAAAACATAAATAACGATAAGGAAAAACACACCAAGAATTTTATAGTGGTTCGGTCAAAATAGGACCTATGTCCACTCCCCGGAGTCCTACACTCCGGGATTTTCACTATCAAAATAGTTCTCCTTCTTCCCCCCTCGGCAAGGTGGAGAAGCCTTTACAAACCTCCCTTTCACCAACCCGGCGTGGCGGAGTGCCAACCTCTATTTTCGCCCTCCTGGCGACGGCAGAGAACCTTCTCATTTTTCTCCCTCCTAGAGAAGGCAGAGAATCTCGAGGTAACGTATGTAGATGAGCCTTTCCCTTGGAGATCCTCCCTCAAATCCTTCTCTGGCCATAGGAGGAGCAAGATGCAGCAAGCTTAGAGCAACCATGTGATCTCCCTCACACCTCTTCTCCCTCACAATACTCACCTCCTCCTTCGTCTCTCAACCCTCAAGAATTTCTCTAGAGCTCTCTCCCTTGGAATCCCTCTCTAACCACGTTCACCCCCTCTGTAAATCTTACTGAAAAAGGACTTGATTGATATCTAAAAAAGGCTCCAAAAACCTCTGAATTCAAAAGTAGCCGTTACTGTTCGTACAGTACGATTCCACATCGTACAGTACGATCTTCATAAACAGACATCGTCCTGGTACGAAGATGTACGAACAGTTCAAAAATAATTCATACATACGGTACGATCCAACAAGATACTATTCATATAGGACGATGGTCTGGACGATCGGATGTCGTCTCTGTTCATCGTATGGTATGATTACTATCGTACAGTACGATGTGACAAAAACCAAGAGATCGTCCAGGACGATATCCGGGACGATCATACTTCATCTCTGTTCATCGTATGGTATGATCGGGTTCGTACAGTACGATGTTCAAATTTTAATTAGGCCTGGATTACATGCACTAGTCACGAGTTAATTTAAGTAAGTATTTAAAATAGATCGTACAGTACGAACATGTTCGTACAGAACGAACGGCGTAAAATCACTTACTTAAACTAAACTACGACTAGGGTTTTGGATCTGAACATATCCTACAGTACGAATGGTTTCGTACAGTACGATATATTCACAGAATCGTCCACATAGCTTGGATCGTACGGTACGAATTAAAATCATACAGTACGATCTCCAGAGAAGAATTTTAATTACATTTTGCAATTTAAAAAAAAAATTCTCCCCCTGTGTGTGTGCATGGTTGCTCTTACTCTTACGCATTTTGTGGCCAGACTCAATAAAGTAAAAACAAAATAAATGGAAAAATACAATGTTTGACTCATACTCCTAATCTACCCGGTCTTGAGTCTTCCTTTCTTCCTAAGTCACTTGTGATCTTCCTGAAATGTTAGTGCTCAAGGAAAATAGCAAATAAAATAATATTCAATGAAAGGTTATTCCAAAACACTCATTATTTGGCATCATCAAAATCTCAAGCTCGGGGTCATGGGTTGCAACAATCTCCCCCTTTTTGATGATGTCAAATAATTTGTTGCAAGTAAGAAAGAAAAACATTTCTTTTTTTTTTTTGTTTTGTTTTATATTTTTTTTTTAAATTAAACACAAGAAAAAAATACTAAAAGCAAGTATGAAATAAAAGGAATGCATTTAGATAACAAGCATTACAACAAACTTCTCCCCCTTTTGACAGCACAAAAAGGGGGAGCAACTAAAAGCAAAAAAGCAAAAGAAGAAAAACTACAATGCAAACACAAACAATCTAGTCAGACGGGTCCTGATCAGTTGGTGGTGGAGGTGGATTTGGCTGAAAAATATTGAAATAGAGCATCGAAGCGGTGATCAATTGCAGTAAAACGCTCTCCAAACCATTGCATATCAGTCTCGTGTTGCTGATGTTGTTCTTGAATATGCATGTCGAGACGAGTCTGCAGCTAGTCGAAGCGGACGACTAAATCATCATCAGGGTGTGCTGGTGCTGGTGCTGGTGCTCGGGGTGCGGCATGGCATCGTGATCGAGCTGGAGCTGCGGCTGGGGCATCTTCTCCTTCTTCTTCATCAAAGACGGGTTCTTCAGGCTCGTGACCCCGATGAAAGAGAATACGGAAGGAAGCATCCATATAAAAAATAGGAAGCATGTCGGGTTCACCAGGGTAGGATAATTGATATTTATTGTGGAGGATATATCCTATTAGGTGACCAAGAGCCAGATTCTGTTTTCGTCGGGTGGTAGGTAGACGAACAAAAGTCATGTGGAGAATATAGTTGCTAATCAAATCGACCTCATCAAACTTAATGTTGGACATAATAAGGTAGGTAGCGACGGACAAGGTAGGGGTCAGATTGATACGGTCGCCACCTTTGGGTATGATAGAGGTTCGAAAAACATGTTGAATTATACGGGCATTTCGGGTTAAGGATTGAACAAGAGGCTGGTGTTGATGAAAAGCAGTATTCCTAAGGACTCTATTTACATCGCTCCAATCAAATTCATCGGTAAGAAACGAGCAAACCATAGGTCCTTCAGTGGACAGCCCAATATATTGGGTGATGTCGGCTCTAGTTATCTCAATGGTGCGGCCACAAAAAAAGGAGTGAAAAGTGGTGTTATCGATAGTGTAGGTGAGGTTGGCGAGAAATTCAAAAAGAAGTTCAAAATTTTATGGAAATGCCAGGGTGAGTAGAAATTGAAAGGTGGTGGAAGCAAAGAGGCCCATTACCTCGAAATTGAGAGCGGCCTGATTAAGCATTTTCGAAGGGGAAATTTTGCAGGCTTTGTATCGGTGGTAGGCTTCCTCATTCTCACTATTCAGAAAGCGATCAGGTTGGCGACTCGATGAGGACGAGCTTCCAGCAGTCATCCGACCTCATTTAGACATCGCAAGAGGGCACGAAAATGAAGTGAAGGCTGAGTGAGGAGAGGATTGAGTGAATTGAACAGCCTAGGCAAGGGTATTTATAGGAAATTTCGAAAATTGTATAGTACAATCTTAGCTCGTACAGTACGATAGACAATTAATATTCTGACCGGTCGTTTCGGGAAAAGGCAGTCAAATCGTACAGTACGATAGGTATCGTATAGTACGATCAGGAGAATATCGATCGTCCTGAAGCCTCAGTACGACTTTTGACCAAAAGTTTCGTACTGTACGAACAGGTGTATCGTACAGTACGATACATAATAAATATCGTACCGAACCGCTTTAACTCAAATTTGTCCTTTGTGCTGATGTGGATCGTACCGTACGAAACGGAGTTATTGTACAATACGATACTCAATAATGTCGTACCAACCGGATTTAATTCGTCCCAATCCGTTGCTGACATGGATTGTATTGTACGAAGAAGAGATATCGTACAATACGGTAGGCAATTATGCAGGAAGATTATCGTACAGTACGATGTAGGTCGTACAGTATGATCAACAGAGCTGAAATCAGCCTATTGATAGATGGTATGTGGATTGTAATGTATCGTACAGTACGATGTAGGTCGTACAGTACGATGAACAGTCAATGCACAGTGTTGGTGTGGTGAGTGTGTGGTGATCAGGAGCAGCCCTAATTTAATTAATTTTTTTTTATTTTATTATTATTTTTTATTATTATTATTATTTTTTATGCATTTATATCTATGACACCTAATCTAGTCCTCAAGGTGCTAAAGGTGTCAAAAGCTAAAGGTTTTGTGAATATGTCTGCCAATTGATCTCCTGTAACGATGTGATGTAATTCTATATCTCCCTTAGCGACGTGATCTCTAATGAAATGATGTCTAATGTCTATGTGTTTTGTTTGAGAGTGTTGAATTGGATTCTTAGAGATACAAATTGCACTTGTGTTATCACACATGATCGAGATGGTTCCAACAGGTAGTCCAAGATCAAGAATTTGTTGTTTTAACCATAGTACTTGTGCAACACAACTTCCTACTGCAATATATTCTGCCTCGGCTGTGGAAAGTGCTACTGAGTTTTGCTTCCTACTGGACCAAGAAACTAATGATTGTTCAATGAATTGGCAGGTACCAGAGGTGCTCTTTCTATCTATCCTACATCCTACAAAGTCAGAATCTGAGTACCCTAGGATTTCAAAGGAAGTGCTGTGTCTGGGATACCAAATTCCTAAGTTTGGGGTGCCTAGTAGATATCTAAGAATTCTTTTGACAGCAGTTAAGTGAGATTCTTTAGGATCGGCTTGGAAACGGGCACAAAGGCACACACTAAACATTATGTCCGGTCTACTGGCAGTCAGGTAAAGAAGGGATCCAATCATTCCTCTATATTTTTTCTGATCTACTGATTTTCCACTAGGATCCTTATCTAATTGGATTGTCGAACTCATTGGGGTGTTCATGGGTTTTGCACTATCCATTTCATATTTTTTTAAAATATCCTTAATATACTTTGATTGGCTAAGAAAGGTTCCATTATCCATTTGTTTTACACTAAAGCCAAGAAAGTAATTAAGTTCTCCCATCATGCTCATTTCAAACTCATTACTCGTTATTTTTGAAAATTCATCGCATAAGTTTTTATCCGAAGATCCAAACAAGATGTCGTCTACATATATTTGAACAATGAGAATTTCTTCTTTGACCTTTTGTAAAAAGAGTGTAGTATCTACACTACCCTTTTTAAATCCTCTATCCAAAAGAAATGAGCTAAGTCTTTCGTACCATGCTCTAGGTGCTTGCTTTAGTCCATACAGTGCCTTCTTTAATTTAAATACATGGTTTGGAAATTGTGAGCTTTCAAATCCGGGGGGTTGCTCAACGTAGAGATCTTCCTTAATTACCCCGTTCAGAAATGCACTCTTTACATCCATTTGATATAACTTAAAGTTCTTGAAGCAAGCAAAGGCTAAGAGCACTCTTATGGATTCTATTCTAGCAACCGGGACAAAGGTTTCTTCAAAGTCTATCCCCTCAATCTGGTTGTACCCCTTAGCTACTAGTCTTGCTTTATTCCTTATTATTGTTCCTGAATCATTCACCTTATTCTTGAAGACCCATTTTGTTCCAACAACACTTTGCTCTTTAGGTCTCTTGACTAACTCCCAAACATCATTCCTGGTGAATTGATTCAGCTCTTCTTGCATTGCTAGAATCCAAAATTTATCTCCTAAGGCTTGATCTATACTTGTAGGTTCTATCGTAGAGATGAATGCTGAGTGACTAACCTCCTTCCTAAGTCCATGCCTAGTTCTTACACCTTCTGAAGGGTCTCCTAAAATTAACTCTTTAGGATGACTAGAAGAATATCTCCATTCTCTAGGCAAAGCTTCCTGAGGTTCGACCCTATCTCCTAAGGTCATAGTCTCTACTCCTTGAATTGCCTCTATTTCATCATCTTCAATTTTAGTTTCTGAGGGCATATATAATTCATCAAATACCACATGGGTGGATTCTTCTACTACAAGGGTTCTCTTATTAAAAATTCTATAGGCCTTACCTACAGAAGAATAGCCTAAGAAGACACCCTCATCAGACTTGGGATTGAATTTTCCTAAGGGATGTTTACCAATATTTAAGATGAAGCACTTACACCCAAAGACATGTAAATGTGAAAGGTTTGGTGTCCTACCCTTAAGGAGTTCATATGGAGTTTTATTCAGCTTCGATCTAATGTTTACTCTGTTCAAAACATAACAGGCTGTGTTGACTGCTTCTGCCCAAAAGTATCTAGGAAGGGTATACTCCGCTAACATTGCCCTAGCAGCTTCTACCAAAGTTCTATTCTTCCTTTCTGCTATGCCATTCTGTTGGGGTGTTCTAGGAGCTGAGAAATTGTGCTCTATTCCTATCTCTTGACAGAATGACTCAAACCTATCATTTTGGAACTCTCCACCATGATCGCTATGGATTGTTGATATTTCACAACCTAATTTTTGTTGAATCCATGTGGAGAAAACTTTAAATTCCTCAAAAGACTCATTCTTGTGTGTTAAGAATCTTACCCAAGTAAATATAGTGAAGTCATCTACAATCACAAATCCATAATTCTTTCCACCTAGACTGGTTGTACTAACGGGTCCAAATAAGTCCATATGTAGAATTTCTAGTGGCCTAGAGGTGATCACATTTCTAATTGAGTGAAAGGATGATTTGACTTGTTTTCCTAGTTGGCAAGCATCACATAAGTGATCCTTGGTAAAGTCTAACTTAGGTACACCTCTAACTAGGTTTTTCTGAGTGATGTTTCTAAGAGTTTTCATACTAGCATGGCATAGTCTCCTATGCCATAGCCACGAGTCATCAACTATTATTTTCAAGCACAATGATTTTGAGTTATCTACGCAATCAAGGTCTAACATGTAAATATTGTTCATTCGTTTTCCTTCTAAAATTATTTCACCAAATAAACTAATCAGGCATCTATCAGTAAAAAATTTAACATCAAAACCTTTGTCACACAGTTGACTAATGCTAAGAAAATTATGTTTCAAACCATCAACTAGTAAAACATTTTCAATTAAAAAATTCTTAGCATTACCAATGATACCTGAGCCTATTACCTTCCTGGTAGTGTTGTCTCCCAACGTTACTTTGCCTCCAGTTTTGGTCTCCAATAGGATGAACTTCTTCATATCTCCAGTCATGTGTCGCGAACAGCCACTATCCAGGTACCACATGCTCTCACTAGGTTTTTATGAGAGCATCCCTACAATTTCATTCAAAGATTAGATTCGAGAACCCAAGTGAGTTTGGGTTCCTCCTTATGCTTGCATGAATGAGATGTATGCATGTTATGCTATGATGGATGCAGTTTAGGTCTCCATACTAAGTGTGTCCTACGGTGAATTGTGCATGTGCGGGCTATGTGACCTAACATGCCACAAGAGAAGCACCTAACACCAGGAAATGGGTTTACTAATCTATGTGGGTGGTGGTGCCTCTTCCTAAAGTTTTGTGATGCATGCTGTGTTGGGGGTTTTCTAGGATGGCCTACTGTGAGTGATACAATTTCATTTTCTAGTTCTTTTATTTTCTCACTATAAGTTTTATTTTGAGCTGTCAATCCATCAACTTCTATCAATAGCAAGTGCTCACTATGATCTACTTCTAATGCAAGTGCAGTTAGTTTTTCAAACTCTACATCTAGTTCAATATGCGATGTTTTTAAGGATTCATGCACTTCAATTAGTTCAATATGCTTCTTATTTAATGCATCATACTCATCAAGAAGTAACATGTGATCTTTATCTAAATTAGAATTTTCTTTAACTAAGTTAGCATGCTCAATTTGTAAAGAACTAAATTCAATATTAAGTTTAGCATGCATTTTCTTCAGTTTCCTATACTTGTCATGAATATTCTCAGAAATAAGCAATAATTCATCATAAGAAAGTTGACATACCTCATCCTGATCCAATTGATCAAGGTTATCATTAGCCATAAGACACAAATTTGTTATCTCCTCCTCTGCTTCTTCTTCTGATGATTCTGAGGCAGAGTCGGCCCAAAAAGCTTTCTGTGTCTTTGTTTTTCCTTTCTTGTATTTAGCTTTGTCATCTCCTTTCTCCTTTGCTGGTTGACTCTTCAGATTGGGGCAATCGGCTAGAAGGTGACCTGGCTTCCTGCACTCAAAGCAAATTGTATCAGATGAAACCTTATTGGGCCTTGAGCTCTTACCTTTATTCCAGCTGTTCTGATGATGCTTCTGTTTTCTCTTTAGGAAATTTTTGAACTGTCGAGTCATCAGTGCTATTTCATCGTCTTCCTCCCCTGCAGAGCTTTCACTTTCTGAGTTGCTAGCTTTTAATGCCACCGTCCGCTCCTTTTTCTTTTCACCTGCATCACTTTGCCTTTGGCTCACTCCTTGCTCGTATGCAATGAGTGACCCAAGGAGGTTATCAATAGAATAAACATTAAGATCTTTGGACTCTGTGATAGCAGTTATCTTAGCATCATAGGAACTAGGTAGGCATCTAAGAATTTTATTCACTTTCTCAAAATTTGAAATTTCTCTACCTAATGCATGCAAGGATGTCACGATTTGGGTGAACCTAGTGTACATGTCAGAAATTGTTTCGCTAGGTTTCATACGGAATAATTCATAATCATGCAGTTGAATGTTAAGCCTGGACTGTTTTACTTCATTTGTTCCTTTGTATGTAATGCACAGTCTATCCCAAATCTCCTTACCAGAAGCACAAGTAGATACTCTCATATAGTCCTCAGATTTCAATGCACAAAAAAAGCAGTTTAAGCACTTAGCATTCAGTTGGGCTAACTCCCTATCCTCATTGCTCCATTCAATAAACGGTACAGGAGTTTTCAAACCATTAACAATTTTAAACGGTGCAACATACCCATCATTTACTAACATCCACATGCGGTAATCTATAGATTGCAAAAATGTAGACATTCTAATTTTCCAGAAATCAAACGGTATGTTATCAAAAAGTGGTGGACGAGTTATTGAATAACCCTCCGCAGTGTTACGATTACCAAAATTTGACATGATCATTTTTTCAAGGTTTTCTAAAATACTATTTTTGAAAACTGGCTCTGATACCAATTGTAATTACTAAACGACAAGAGGGGGGTGAATTATAAAAATCTTTTTCTTAATAAAAGTAACCCTAAACAAGAGTTCTAATTTTTTTTATTGTTTTTGAACTTTTATAACAAAATTTTAAGCAATTTTTCTTCCACAAAATTTAATATGCAATAGATATGAAAAATTAAAAGCAAGTAAAACATAAATAACGATAAGGAAAAAACACACCAAGAATTTTATAGTGGTTCGGTCAAAATATGACCTACGTCCACTCCCCGGAGTCCTCCACTCCAGGATTTTCACTATCAAAATAGTTCTCCTTTTGCCCTCCTCGGCAAGGCGGAGAAGCCTTTACAAACCTCCCTTTCACCAACCCGGCGTGGCGGAGTGCCAACCTCTATTTTCGCCCTCCTGGCGACGGTAGAGAACCTTCTCATTTTTCTCCCTCCTGGAGAAGGCAGAGAACCTCGAGGTAACGGATGTAGACGAGCCTTTCCCTTGGAGATCCTCCCTCAAATCCTTCTCGGGCCACAGGAGGAGCAAGATGCAGCAAGCTTGGAGCAATCATGTGATCTCCCTCACACCTCTTCTCCCTCACAACGCTCACCTCCTCCTTCCTCTCTCAACCCTCAAGAATTTCTCTAGAGCTCTCTCCTTTGGAATCCCTCTCTAACCACGTTCACCCCCTCTGTAAATCTTACTGAAAAAGGACTTGATTGATATCTAAAAAAAGGCTCCAAAAACCTCTGAATTCAAAAGTAGCCGTTACTGTTCGTACAGTACGATTCCACATCGTACAGTACGATCTTCATAAACAGACGTCGTCCTTGTACGAAGATGTACGAACAGTTCAAGAACAGTTCGTACTGTACGATATAATATCGTACGGTACAATCCAACAAGATACTATTCGTACAGGACGATGGTCTGGATGATCGGATATCGTCTCTGTTCATCGTATGGTACGATTACTATCATACAGTACGATGTGACAAAAACCAAGAGATCGTCCAGGACGATATCCGGGATGATCATACTTCGTCTCTGTTCATCGTATGGTACGATCGGGTTCGTACAGTACGATGTTCAAATTTTAATTAGGCCTGCATTACATGCACTAATCACGGGTTAATTTAAGTAAGTATTTAAAATAGATCATACAGTACGAACGACGCAAAATCACTTACTTAAACTAAACTACGGCTAGGGTTTTGGATCTGAACATATCGTACAGTACGACTGGTTTCGTACAGTACGATATATTCACATAATCGTCCACATAGCTTGGATCGTACGGTACGAATTAAAATCGTACAGTACGATATCCAGAGAAGAATTTTAATTACATTTTGCAGTTTAAAAAAAAAACTCTCCCCCTGTGTGTGTGCATGGTTGCTCTTACTCTTACACATTTTGTGGCCAGACTCAATAAAGTAAAAACAAAATAAATGGAAAAATACAATGTTTGACTCATACTCCTAATCTACCCGGTCTTGAGTCTTCCTTTCTTCCTGAGTCACTTGTGATCTTCCTGAAATGTTAGTGCTCAAGGAAAATAGCAAATAAAATAATATTCAATGAAAGGTTGTTCCAAAACACTCATTATTTGGCATCATCAAAATCTCAAGCTCGGGGTCATGGGTTGCAACATATTTAAGTACTCTTGTTCTTCACTTAGTAAGATCTTTTGCTACTGTCTTGACCTGAGAGAGCCTAGAGGAGAGAGAGAGAGAGAGGGAGAGAGAGAGAATTTTGTGAGGGGGAGCTTGTGAGGGGGATTCGCAAGGGTTGCTCCAAGCTTTGTTCCACTTCTTCTTCCACTAAGTCTCTTATCCTTGGAAGGGCTGAGAGAGGTGAGCTTCAGCAATCGATTAAGGTTCTCTGCCTACTTCAGGAGAAAGCAAAAGGAGTTAGGTTCTCTGTCTCGTCGGGGTTGGCGGAAAGGAGGTTTTGTAAGGGCTTCTCTGCCTTGCTGTGGGAGCAAAAGTAGAGTCACATTTGTAGTGTAATACCGGGAGGGCACCTCCAAGGAGTGGACGTAGGTCAAGTTGACCAAACCACTATAAATTTCTGTGATCTATTTCTACTACTTTCACGTTTATTTATTTTTCTGCACTTTGATTTCTATGGTGATTTTGGTTTATGATTGTTTTGCTTTGCTTATAGAATTTTTAAAATACCAATTCCCCCCCCCCTCTCTTGGTTAGCCTTAGGCTAGTTCTTAATGGCTTAACATCCCTAACGAACTTTCAGATTGCAGTAGGTAGTTCTCTTGATGTTTTTAATGATTTTTGGTTGTTAGATAAGTGTTTCAATAAATGGCCTACATTTTTCACGATACCAAAATGTAATAGTATGATTGTGGATAAATTCATCATGGATGGTGCATGGAATAAAGAGTAGCTTCAAAATTATTTTAGGGAGGAGTTGATTTTGTGGATGTTTCAAGTTTAGATTGTTCTAGAATTAATAGAATATCAATTGGGACTTATCAACCAGAACTAATGGTGATCCATTGTTGTTATATCTTTAGATTCTTTGGTGAAACATCCTATTGAAAATGTACATTAGAGCCTGACTAAGAAGGTAAATATTAATCCTTTAGTGGAAGTTTTTTGGTGTTGTCTTTTTCATAATGTTATTCCTAC
The DNA here is from genome assembly GCA_022539455.1 of Dendrobium nobile. Classification (NCBI taxonomy): domain Eukaryota; kingdom Viridiplantae; phylum Streptophyta; class Magnoliopsida; order Asparagales; family Orchidaceae; genus Dendrobium; species Dendrobium nobile. The sequence continues at coordinate 49,418,338 of CM039733.1, forward strand.
TTATCAATTCCTCATGCTTAGGAGGTTGATGGATGGTGAATTATGTCATAGATGTTATTTAGTTTTAGAAGATTTTGTTCATGTAGATGTGAGTTGTGTGAAGCTTATTCAGGTAGTTTAGATTTTGAATAAATAGGGGTTTGGTATTCCTTCTTTTGTCACGTTTCATGAATGTTGCACTTGGTTGGAGGTTTGTGCATCCAAGAACAAATTTTTGGTTAACATGTACAATTTTTCTATTTTTCTAAGTTTGAAATCCATTAATAATGTTGTGTATGGTGTAAGAGAGGATAGTAGTATTTTTATTGCCATGATTTCAGTTATCTTTGCTTCTTTATCATCCTCAGTTTGATGTGTGGTAAGGTCGCGCTACTAGGATGCTAATCAGCTGGATAGGTTATTTAAAAAATGTTTGCAATATCCTCCACCTTATTAGATTAAAGTGAATATAGATTCTTCCTTTTTATCTTCTTATCAGGCGGGGGTTGGGGGGTATTCCGGGACCATACAGAGAGGTTTCTAATGGCTTTTTGTTTCAGTGGTGTACATTGGGATGTATATAGATTCGAAATGTTAGCTATTCAATCCTTGAATTCTATTAGGAAAGATTGGATGATGCATTACAAGGGAATTAAAATAGATGGAGATAATGTTAATGCTATCAAGTTTCTTCATGAAGTTTTAAAGAAGATGAGTGGTAATATGGCCAACTATCCATGAAACATCTTTTGTTCCTTAAATAATTTCATGATGTTATCTTTAATTATGTAGAACAAGATTGTAATAAGTTAGTTGATGTTTGTGCTAACCTTACTCTTAGTTATAGTTTTATTTGGGATGATATTAGTATGGATAATATTCTACCTCATTTTCTTCTTGTGTTAAAGGAGGAATGTGATTTTATTGGTAGATTATAGTAGGTCTTTTTTTTTAATAATATTGCTTCAGCATTTTCCAAAAAAAAAAAAGATAACACTGAATTGCTAATCGACTTATGATATATCCAAACCACAAAACTTTGCTTGATAGGAGAACTAATTCTAATCTAAATTAGAGTTGTTTATTCACTTAGTTTCTCCTGTTATATTATGATATTGTTATGGTGGATTTCTGATGATGTGATTATTTACTTTCATTACACTCTATGATGTAATGTAGATGATTTTATATAAATTGTACATTACATATACACAAGTTTTTATTCTAATCTATATTTGGAGAAGAGTCCCAGATGCAAATATAAATTTGTAAAGGGTTATAAAGTGTAAAGAGTTGTGAAAATCTAAATATAAATTTATTATAGAGTATAAAAGTCCAAAAAATGTTCTTCTTCCATTGAATAGCATCTCTTTAAGAATTTTATACATTGTACGTACCAAGACTAGAAGATTAGAATATAATAAAGTCATTTATATAAATGATTAACTATTTTAAATACTTATTACATTATATTGGTGAAGAAATCCAAGCTTGTTGTTGGTGGAGCTTGGCCACATTTACTTTTATGGAATACCCTGGTTTATATATTATGGCATTTTCCATTTATTTCCTTACACTGCTTTATCTACATACACATATTACACATTCATGCATTCTTTTTTTTTTTTTTTTTTTGAAAAATGCCATAAGAAAATTTTTATTCACCAACTAATTACAAGAAAGTTCCTCCTTCAACAAATCTAGAAAAAGAGGAGGAACTTTATCCCTAGAGAAATCATCCCAATAGAATGATGAAAATAAAGCATAGTTAACACAAAAATTGACTAACTTATTACAATTTCTATTAGCAAAAGAAAAATGAAATGCTTAAACTTTGAAAGAAAATCTAAATCCTTAGGCTTTAGAAATTCTTCATCAAATACCGGCTTTTTGAATGAGTTTTGAAAAATCTTAATGACATTTAAATTGTCACCCTCAATCACAATGCCTTTAATTTCAAGCATCCAATCTTGAATATAATCTCTTAATGCCAAAATAGCAAATACCTCCATTTTTGAAGAATCCTAATGAAGACATTGAAATCTGAAAGCAACTAAAGCACATCCTTTACAATCCCTGAAAATACCTCCAATGGCAGCTTTGTTATTAGGAAGAACTGAAGCATCAATGTTCACCTTGATCCAACCCGGAGGAGGAGGATGCCAAGAAGATTGTGACAGCTTAATCAGCTGATTAGCATCCCAGTTTTCCCGGATTAAACAAGAATAAAAAAATGAAACAGTCTGAATAATAGAATTTGAAGCAATGGTAGAACATCTGTCTTCCTTCCCTTCATGAACTAGTTTATTTATACTCTTCCAGTAATAAAATACCACCGAGCAAAGCAGATTTCCAGGAAATGGGTTTGAAGTAGCCAATTTCCTTAGAACTTGATAACATCCAGCTAAAGAATCAAATGCTGGAATATTAAAATTCCAATTAGCAAGCATATCCAATACCCTTTTGATCAAGTAGCATTTTGAAACCAAGTGCTCTGTATCTTCCATCTCCTTACAATCTCTCGGGCAATCTCTAGAATTAGAAGCCTCCTATACAAAAGAAAACCAAATGTAGGGATAGCATTCTTGCATAAACTCCACCAAAACATATCAATCTTTGGCTTTAATTTAAATTTCTTTCTCCAGATTAATGTATCATCTTCCATGTCATCATCAAATTCTTTCTCATATGCAGTTGCTGCTATAGATTTACCTGAGAACTTCTTGATAAATTCCAGCTTTTCTTCATTAACTTCGTAATGAATTGGATTTGAGGTAATCAGTTCAATCAGGAACTGACCAAAACAGAGCTTCAATTTATATCCCACATCCCATTAGAAATAAAAGCTAAAACCTGACCAAATTCAGGATTTAGGACAGTTACAAAAGTAGGCCACTTATCAATTGTCTTATCCAGAATCCAAATATCTTTGAAAGTATCTACATTCTCACCATTATATATCCTCCACCTCATAACAGGATGTAAATAATCAGCACCATTAAGGATGATTTTCCAGGTAGCAGAGCAACATCATCTATCAGTATCATTCCATAAAACATTACCATACTTGGCTCTTAAAACTCTATTGAGAAGAGAGTTGGGCTTTTTAATGAAATTCAGCGCAAATTTAGAACTCAAAGGTCCCAATTTCTCCACCATAGATTGTAAACCATAGTCTCCTTTATTTTTTGGTTTACACAAGGTGTTCCAAGCAACATAATGCATGCCATAATTTCCATCTCTTTTATTCCAAAGAAAGTCTCTACACATTTTCTCCACTTCATACAAAACTCCCAATGGAATTAGAGAATGAGTGGAAAGATAAATAGGCAAAGAGAGAACTGAAGCATTGATCGAAGTAGCTTTACCCGCAAGAGAGATAAAATTTGTACCCCAAAGGTTCATTTTTGCAGTAGTTTTCACAATGAGACTATTGAAATCTGATTTGACCAATCTTCTAAGAGCAATCCTTACTCCCAAATAATCCATCTCTTTTACCATTTTCATCTTGATAATCTTGAGAAGAGATCTACAATCTTTCCTTTTCACAGTTTTACTGAAAAGAACCGCTGATTTAAGCAAGTTTATCTCCTGGCCTGTCACTTACAATAGTTCTTCAAGATTTTCTCAATCTTCTTCAAGCATTTCTTGTTAGCTCTAGTGAATATCACAATGTCATCAGCATACATTAAATGAGAAATCATAGGGCCGTTTAGATTAACTTTAACACCAATCCTTTTTCCTCTACATCCCAATTCTTCTGTCAATAATTGGGAGCACATGATAAAAAGGAAAGGAGACAATGGGCATCCTTGCCTAAATCCACATTTGGCCTTTATCCACTTAGAACTTTCACCATTAATCAAAAAAGAGTATTTGGGATTAACAACACATTCCATAATTAACTTTGAAAAAAACTTAGGAAACCCAAACCAATCCATAACTTTTTCCAATGTTGACCAACACATGCTGTCATAGGCCTGTTCCATATCAACTTTGATGGCCTCCAATGCTTTCTAAGCTTTAGAATGTCTAAACTTGCCAAACAATTCTTGAGCTAATAAAATTTGATCTAACATTGACCTTCCTTTAATGAAAGCATTCTGTTCTTCAGAAAAAATTTTAGGAAAAATGAAATTCATCCTGTTTAAGATCATCCTAGCCACAATTTTATAAATAGCATTACACAAGCTAGTGGGACGATAGTTAGCAGGAATCAAGGGAGTATCAACTTTGGGAATTAATACCACATTTGCCTTTTTCCAATCGGGACAAAGAGAACCAGTAATAAAGAAATCATTGATAGTAGCCCATACCTCAGGTTTAATGATTGGCCAACAAGATTTAATAAATGAAAATGTAATGCCATCAATACCTAGAGATCTGTTGGATCCCAAGTTAGTAATAACCTCCTCCAGCTCATCCATTGAGAAATCCTTGCATAGAATTTTGCAATCCTCATCATCTAGCTTATTGGAAGGTTGCGGCCATCCTTCAAGTTTACAAGTCCTAGATTTCCATTTATAATAGAAGAATTTGATAAAAGCTTCTTCAATAATATTCTTGTCTTCATAGAACAAACCTTCTACATTTTTTACACCATTAATCCTATTAGAATTTCTTCTTGCCGTTGCAAAAGCATGGAAGAACTTGGAATTCGAGTCACCATCTATCAACCATTGAATTTTAGCCCTTTGCTTCCACCACATACTAAGCCTGTCCAACGTGGCATTGAATTCATCAATTTTGGCTCTCAAACAGCAAAGTTTCAGTTCTGATAATCCTCCCAAATTTACTTCTTCTTCTTGTAATTCCAGAATCTCTCTTTTCAGCTTATCTTTTTCTTCAACCAGATTTTTATGTTTTTCCTTACTCCAAAAGAATAAGGACCTCAAAGTTCTTTTAAACTTAGTATTATGGATGTCTGCAGAAGAACCTCTAGCTCGTTTTCTTCAAAAAGCTAGAACCACTGAATGAGATGCTTTGTAAGACAACCAGGTATCTTCAAACATGAAATTTCTCCTCTTTAATATCTTGGAACCCAAGATTTTAATAGAAATTGGACAATGGTCCGATGCTATTCTAGCTAAATGCCTCACCACCGCCATTTGGAGAAGATTCAAAGTAGCATAATTAAGAAGACATCGGTCTAATCTCTCCAAGATCCTTCCTCCTCCATTTTTATTATTACACCAAGTATATTTAGGACCCAAGAAGCAAACTTCATGAAGGTCTCCCTTACTCATGAACGAGAGCATATCTTGAGAACCTTAATTATGTACAAACTTCTTCCTCTCTTCTCATTTTGGGAAATTATACAATTAAAATCTCCCCCTATAATCCATGGAAAATTATTATCATAATAATTTTCCAACTTGCTCCAAAGAAGCCTCCTAGTACTGTTCTCCCTACTCCCATAGACCGTTGCTATTATCTAGCTTTGGTTGTTTTTGATTTTAAGCTTTCCCACCACCACCTGATCATTGGCTTTTATTACTTCAAATGATACTAAGAACATGCCTCCAACAAACCAAAATTCCACCAGAGAGACCAACTATAGGATGCATAAAAGAGTCCCACGAATCACCAATAAATTTTATTACTTCCACAGAATCCATAGAAGAAACTTTGTTTCCATCAGTCCCACAAACAAAGCTTCAGTATCTTTAACAATCTCTTTCAAATACCTGGAGGCCTCCACCTTCCTAGCCCCCCTACAATTCCAAAAGATAAGGGAACTCATTTTTTCTTTGTAGTGGGATTGGACCCACCACAATTTCCCTTTGTTTCACCCTTCCTAGTTTTAGATTTCAATGAATTATTCCCCAAAGACTTAAGTTCTTTTCGTAGTTTGATTAACTTCACACTACCAAGGAATCTCCACAAATTCCTTAGTTCATTCATAATTTTAATAGTCATTTTATCAATCTCCAGCTCACCTTCTTCTCTGTCAATCACCGAATTCTCTTTAGTAGAGCCAGTCTTATCTTCATCAATTTATGTCTGAAGAATAGAAAAAATGTTCTCACTTACAATATCTTTCGGAACTTTCACAACAAAAATATGTTCTGCCAATTATTCAGTAGAATTCTTCTCCAAAACAATAGGATTTTTTGCAGCAGCTTCTTTATCTATTTCCAAAATAGAAGAGCTGTTGACAATGGTCACTTGTTCTAACTGCTCTACCACTTGCTCTTTAACATCTTTCTGAAGCTTGAAATCAGTATTTAGATAGGGAGTACTTGAGTTCACAAGTAATCCCTTAGGATTTACCTGAGTTCGCAAGAAACCCTTCCCATTTTTTTTGTTATAAACATCTTGAGAAAGGCCAAAGCTAATAAAATTTTCTTTCAACAACAAATTCTATTCCAATTGAACATTATTTTGTTTCATTTGCTCCTCTATATCCCCTTCCAAATTAATCTCACCTTCTTCTAGTTGGAAAGCAACATCACTTGGTCTTCCTGGGAGCTCCTGGATAGATTCATTGCCAATTCCAACTTCCTTTGCAATTCGAGCTTCTTTCACAGCTGCCACTTGAACAACAAGTTTTCTAACATATCTGGAAGAGTTAGAATTTTTCAACATGTTTCTCTATTTTGAATACCTCTTTTTATTATTGTTAACTAAGATCCAAGGACCATAGGTAGGTTCTTTAAGAACAACTTGTTTCCTTCCCTCACCTTTTCCTTCAACACTTTCTTCCACAACCTCCATGATTTTTTGAACTTTATCTATAGGAACACATTCCTTATCCACATGTCCAATCTTCCCACATACAAAGCAAAAGTTTTAAACCTTTTCATATTCCACCTGTTGAAAGAACCTTCCATCCATCCAAACACCTAAAGGAAGAGGTTGATCAAGTTTGATTCTCACACAAACTCTAGCAAATTCTCTTCTTCCCCAATGAAACATATTACCATCTAGCATAAGTGGTATACCAATCCTTGAAGCAATGCAAGCTACATTCTTCAGATTTTTTAGCATTGCATTTTCTTTTACCTGGACATAAAGAGCTCCTATGAAGTATTTATTCTTTCTACTTTCAAACAACAACACTTTATGTTTTTGTGAGTATATCATTCATTTTAATTTTGTACTATGTGCACTATATCCACGCATGCCAGTGGCAAGGAATGGGGGGTATAATCAATAGGGTTCTCCAACTATTATTTTTAATTTTTTCTTAGGATCATTAAGATTTAAGATTTTTCTTAGAAGGTCAATCATTTAGTGTGCATTAGTAACATTTAAAAAAATTTAGAGTTATGGTAAAATTTACTTCAAATTATATTAAATTGGTGTATTTGAGCACTTAACATCTTAAAATTCCTAATTAAATTCTAAACATAAACCATTTATTTCTATCTAATCAAGAACTATCTACCTTAATTACATTTGGCCTAAAAATGGTTTTATAAAAATGTGATAAGGTGATTAGCTGGTTGTCCACTCCAGGCCGACGTAAGTCAAGATTACATTTTTGCCCCATTCCTTCATTTCTTCCTAGAGAGGGTTATCTAATCATCAAAATATACTAACCCCTGATCTAAATCTATATAGTCAAATCCTAGAATCAGTTAAAGTTTTTTTTTTTTTTTGGTTTTTTAAAATATCAAACAATCTCTATCTTTTAGAGAGCGAAAGACCCATTTTTTCAAACTTCCTCCATTGCCGATTTTTTTTTTTTTTAATTTGCTGCAGCAGCTTGGGGATGGCGGCGGATCATCGATGATCGTCGACCGTGATGTATGAGGTAACACATGAAGATAAGTGAAAGATCGATCAAGGGGTAGGGGAGTCGGTACATAATGTTGGTGTTCTAGTTGGAGGTAAAGAATTGTTGGCTAGAAGAAGATCTTCAGGGGCTCTTATCATCAATGAAGGAGTAGTTCCAGTTGCTTAGAGAAAGTATTTGTGGAAGGAAAAGGTAAGTCAACTTCTACTGTCGCTGATTGTAAAACACCAAATTTGGTGAAATCTTATGTTTCATCTCCATTAAAGAATTTTGATAATGGAGCTTCATCTTCAGGGATGAGTCTTATTGTTATTAGATTTGGCAATTCAAATGCAATCCCTGTTAGTAGTGTGATAAATGCAAATTCCAAGCCATATGCTAACATTATTTTTTGTAATTCTGTTGATGAAGTTCTAAATGGAGGTAGGATTGACTCCAGTTTGGTAGAGGGAGAAAATGCAGAGCAGGTGTTTGATAACTTGTCTAAGGAGGATGGGATTATGTTTAACCCATGGAGGAAGAAACCTCACATTAAATTGATTTTTAAAGAAATTGATAGTATCTTATCAGAGGACGGTATGGCTATAAAATTGGATGGGTTTATTGAGGATTTAATGCTAAAAGGCTTCACAATTCACTGGTAGTAAATGTCTTTGGGAAGGATATCCCTTCTCATATAGTGGCTTGGGAGTTGAGGAGGCAATGGGCTCAATATGGCCAATTTCATTTTACTACCCTAGGTATGGGGTGGTTTTTATGTTTCATTTTACTACCCAAGGTATCAGGTTGTGATGGGAGAGCTTAAAATTAAAAATCGCTTAAGCTCGATGATAGCAACGGTTTATGGGAGTAGGGAGAGCTGTGAAAGAAGGCTCCTTTGGAGTAAGTTGGAGAATCTTTATGACAATGAATTACCATTGATTATTGGGGGAGATTTTAATTGTATATTATCCCAAAGTGAGAAAAAAGGAGGGAAGAAATTTGTTCTTTCCCAAGGACCTCAAGACATGCTTTCATTTATGAGGAATTGTGACCTTCATGACATTGGGTTTTTGGGTTCTAAATACACTTGGTGTAATAATAAAAATGGAGGAGGAAGGATCCTAGAAAGATTATACCGGTGTCTTGTTAATTCTACTGCTTTGGACATCCTCCAAACTACGGTGGTGAGGCATTTAGCAAGAATAGCTTCGGACCATTGTCCAATCCCCATTAAAATCATTGCTTTAAGACTTATGAAGAGGAGAAATTTTATGTTTGAAGATATCTAGTTGTCTTACAAAGCCTCTCATTCTGTGGTGCAAGCATCATGAAATAATATAGTGGGTGGAAATTCTATGGATATATTAAACATTAAATTCAAATGAACTTTGAGATTCTTATTCTTTTCGAGTAAGGCTAAGCATAGGAACCTGGTTGATGAAAGAGATAAGTTAAAAAGGGAAATTCTTGAATTGCAAGAGGAGGAAGTAAACTCTGGAGGGTTATCAGAGCTAAAGCTTTATTTTTTAAGGTCCAAGGTTGCAGAATTTAATGCCACTCTCGATCGGCTTAGTATGTGGTGGAAGCAGCAGGATAAAGTACAATGGTTGAAAGAAGGAGACTCAAACTCCAAGTACTTCATGCATATGCTACGGCTAGAAGGAACGGTAATAGGATTAATGGTGTTAAAAATGATGAAGGTTTGATCTGTGAAGACCAGCTAAATATTGAAGAGATTTTTCTTAATTTCTTTAAAAGCAAATGGAGATCAAGGAAATGAAGCTTGGGAGGATGGTTGCCCGCTTCTAAGGAACTTAATGAGGAGGATTGCAGACTTCTCTGTAAGGAATTCTCTAAGAAGGAATTAGAAGAGGTCATAACAAATTTAGGAGCCAATAAATCACCAGGTATTGACAGTATCACTTATTCTTTTATTAAGTCTTATTGGTCAATTATTAAGCAAGAGGTATGGATAGCAATCAATGATTTTTTTGTATATGGTTCTCTTTGTTCTGGTTGGAAAGATACCAATGTGGTATTAATTCCTAAATTTGAATCTCCTATGGTGCCTTCTAACTACCATCCCATAAGCTTGTGTAATGTCATTTATAAGATTGTGGCTAGAATGATCTTAAATAGGATGAGTTTTTTGTTTCCCAAGTTAATCTCTGAAGTGCAAAATGCTTTCATTAAGGGTCGTTCAATGTCTAATCAAATTTTGCTTGCTCAAGAATTGTTTAGCAAGTTTAGACATTCTAAAGCAAAGAAGGGTTTGGTGGCTATCAAAGTTGATATGGAACAGGCCTATGACAGTATGTGTTGGACAACATTGGAGAAGGTGCTTGATTGGTTTGGGTTTCCAAATAAATTTTCAAAACTGGTTATGGAATGTGTTATCGATCCTAAATATTCTATTATAATCACCAAATGTAGGTTTAGACAAGGATGCCCATTATCTCCTTACCTTTTTATCCTATGCTCCCAATTACTGTCTAAAGAATTTGATCGAAGAGGAAGAGGAATTAGCGTCAAAATTAATCCTAATGCTCTTATGGTTTCTCACATTATGTATGTTGATGACATTGTGATCTTCACCAAAGCTAATAGAAAGTGCTTAAAGAATGTGGACAAAATTCTGAAGAATTTTTGTAACTGGACCGGTCAAAAAATAAACTTGCTCAAGTCGGCTATGCTTTTTTGCAAATCTATCAAAAAGAGGAAAGGTAGATCTCTAGCTAGGATTCTCAAGGTGAAAGTGGTAAATGAGATGGAATATTTGGGAGTTAAGATTGCTCTTAGAAGATTGGTCAAAGCTGATTTCAACAACCTCATTGTGAAAACTGCGGGTAGAATGAATCTTTGGGGTTCCAAATTTATTTCTTTTGCAGGAAGAATTACCTTAATAAATGCTTCAGCTCTTTCACTTCCGATTTACCTTTCTAAACATTCATGGATTTTGTTGGGGGTTTTGAATGAAGTGGAGAAAATGTGTAGAGATTTTCTTGGAATAAAAGGGATGGAAGCTATGGGATTCACTATGTTACATGGGACATCATGTGCAAACCGAAGAACAAAAGAGGCTGTGGTTCACAATCGCTGGTGGAGAAAATGGGACCTTTGAGGTCTAAGTTTGCTCTTAATTTTATTAAAAAACCCAAACTCTCTTCTCAATAGAGTTTTAAGGTCCAAGTATGGGAATGATTTATGGAATGTAGCTTCTAAGAGTTATTATTCTGCAACCTAGAAAATTATTATGAATGGAGCAGATTTTTTGCATCCAATTATGAGGTGGAGAACTTTTAATGGTAAGAATGTGGATACTTTTAAAGACACTTGGATCCTGGATAAGTCCATTGATAAGTGGCCAACTTTTGTAGCAGTTTTAACTCCTGAATTCTATAATACATCGAATTTTATTTTTGATGGAAGGTGGGAGATGAACAAGCTAAAACTCTGTTTTGGACAGCAGCTGATTGAGGTGATAATTTCGATTCCAATTTATACTGAAGCAGGTGAAGATAAGTTGGAATGTATTAGTATATTCTCTGATAAATCTATAACAGCTATTGCATATGAGAAAAAATTTGAATATGATAAGGAAGATGAGATGTGGATTTGGAGAAAGAAACTGAAGCTGAGGCCGAAGATTGAAATTTTTTGGTGGAGATTATGCGAAAACGTAATTCCAACTTTTGGTTTTCTGTTGCATAGGAGGCTGGCTGAGTTTGGAGGATGTTCGAGAGGATGTATGGGGATAGAAGATGTAGAACATGTGGCTGTACAATGCTATATGGTTAGAAGAATAATGGAACTGCTTGTTGTTTGGAATTTTATCATTCCAAAGTTTGATTCTATGAATGAATGCTATCGATTATTGAATAACCTTGTTGAACCAAATTCATTCCTTGGAAATTTACTCTGTTCAGTGGTATACTTTTGCTGGAAAAGCATAAATAAACTTGTTCATGGAGGGTCGAAAGACAGTTGTTTTACTATTGCTTCAAACTATATTATTCAGGCGGTAACATCTTTTGATACTTGTTTCTTCTGGGATAACTGGGATGCTAATCAGCTGTATAAGCTGTCTCAATATTCTTGGCATCCTCCTCCTCCTAGTTGGATCAAGGTGAATGTAGATGCTTCAGTGCTCTCTAATAACACATTCAATGAAGAAACTTTAGAGAGAAAGCGGTAGAGAGAGAAAGTAGTAGAGATAGAAAGACTAAGTTTTTTTTCAAAATTTCTGTTTCCCGATTTGTATTCTGGCAAACCAGGAACTGGTGGAGGGATGGTGGAGGAAGGCCGCCGAACTTCATCTCCGGCAAGGTCTTCTTCGAAAACCGTTGGAGGTATTGCAGATGATGGACGTCGTCACGTATCGTCGAAAAGGTCTCCTTCCTTTGTCGGCAATAAGGCTTTCGGTGTTAAGATGGCTGATCGGAAAAATGTGGAGGCAGATTTTGAAATTCTAAGAAGGAAATCTCAAGGACCTTTGGTCATTAAGGATGTTATTGAGGAGACTCCAAGGAAGGCTGTTTATGTGGAAGGGAAAGGTAAATCGATTGTTGAGGATGGAAATTACTAGAAGACTCCAGTAGTTGGCAAGGTAGCTATGGACACAAACTTGGCAGACCCTTCTACATCATCATCGGGTATGAAAATTTTCTTTAACAGGTTTGGGAATTCAAATGCAATCCCTGGTTTGCCCAGCACGATAAATGCAAATTCTCCGATCTTTGTTAACAGAAATTCTCATATTCTTGGTGATGAGGTGTATGTCAATGTTAAAGGTGGAGCGGATAAGATTACTATTGATTTGCCTGGAAAGACAGGGAAGGAATTCAAGCAAAACCCATGGATCAATATGCCTTATATAAAGATAGATTTCAAAGATGAAGAACAGGTTTTAACTGAAGATGGTATAGCTGTGAAGATATGTGAAGAAATGGAGATGGAGAATTCTAATAAACTTCTAAACTCATTGGTGATTAAAGTGTTTGGGAAGGAAGGAGACAATGGAACATGTTTGGAAAATTCCATTTCACTTCCCTTGGAAAAGGATGGTTTTTATGTGCATTCGATTCATCTGATTCTATGGAGGCTGTATTATCTGGAGGACCATGGTTTGTGAATGTTCATATTATTGGTATGGAGGAATGGACACTGGAATTTTCACCTTTGTCTTTGAAAGGTTTGACTTCTCCAATTTGGGTTAGAATGCCCCATCTACCTATCCATTGCTGGGATGAGAAAAACATAGCAAGAATTGCTTCTATGATTGGCAAGCCACTCATGATGGATGGAAATATGTTTCAATGGGGAAGAAGGGAGTTTGCAAGGGTTTGTGTGAGAATAAAGATTGATCAATGCCTTCCATTAGGTGTTTGGGTGGAAAGCATATCGGGAAGGTTTTTTCAAAAGGTTGAATATGAGAAAATTTCTTCCTTTTGTTTTCAATGTGGTTTGATTAGGCACACCTATGATGATTGTATCAAGAAAAATTTAGTATAGGAAAATGTGAAGATGTCTAATAAAAAGGATGATCTGGCCTCTAATGTGGGAAAGAAGGTTGAGGAAGTGGCGGCACCGGCTTATGGACCTTGGGTCCTTGTTAACCACAAAAGGAATAGAAGGATAGCTCAAAGAACAAATCTCTCAAAGCAAACTGTTAAGTTTGTTAAAAAGAAGGTTTTGCTCTAGATTAACAAAGATGCTGAGAAGTCTAATGCATAGAAGGAATTATCTATTCCAGGAAATGGGATCTTGAATGTTGTGAATGCTGCTGTAAATCAATTAGAAGAAGTAGAATTCTTAAGGGAACAAATTTAGGAAGATATCTTACAGACGGATATGAATGTGATGACCAATGCATTGGTTGCTGATGAAGTTCAGAAGACTGAAGCTCTTCTGGGTAACAAGCTCAACTCTAAATTCTCTATTCTAATTACTAATGGTAACAAATTTGAAGTTCTGGGTATGGAAAATGAAATCATAATAGAAGATAAAATTTAGGAGAAGAATGATGTGTTTGATAAGAGTTTGAATACGAACTCTTCGGTTTGTAAAGACTTGAATGAAACTATTATTGAAAAAGAGGAATTATGTGACAGAATTGAGACCAAGGCCTCTAAATTAAATTCTGTAAATGGTGACTCTAGTAAAGTGAAGCTTGCTAAAGAACTTAGGTCCTTAGGACATATCAAAAATGCTTCTCGTGGAAGATTTTTGGATGGTGGTGGTGGTAGAAAGGAGGGTGGTCCCTCTCAAAAAAAAAATTAAATGAATTCCATTGCATTTTGGAATTATATAGGGGCGAAGAAGAGTGAAGCCTCTCTATACCTTAAAGAATTCATTAAAGATTAAAAAGTTATGTTTGTTGGGTTGGTGGAGACTAATATAAGTGTTGATAAAGTCTTATTCATGAAAATTATGGGACCCAATTGAGATTTTTTTCTTATTCCATCAGTTGGTATGTCTGGAGGTATTATGATCATGTGGAGGAAGGATTTGGCTGCATTTTTTGTTATTAAAACCTCAGACCAATGTGTTATTGAAGAATTAGATGTTTTTAACAAAGCTGTTTGGCAAATCACTACAGTTTATGGGAGCAAGGAGGTGCATAAAAGGAAGATGATGTGGGACTGCATTCAGGAAGTTGCTCATAGGAAACTTCCATCAGTTATAGGAGGAGATTTCAATTGCATTTTGTCTCAAGAGGATTAAAGAGGTGGTAGAAAATTTGTCTTTTCTAAAGGACAAAAGGAGATGATAAGCTTCATGAATGAAAATGATTTTCATGATGTAAGCTATGTTGGACCAAGGTTCACTTGGTGTAACAACAAGATTGGTGGTGGGAGAATTTTGGAAAGATTAGATAAATGCTTGTTGAATACTTTGGCAATGAATTGTTTATAAGTGGTTGTGGTAAGACACTTACCTAGGATTGCTTCCGATCATAGTCCCATTGTGTTAAAAATCTTTGGCACATTTGCTAAAAAGAGGGAAATTCTTAAATTTGAAGACGTTTGGATTTCCTATAAAGCTTCAGCTCGTATTATTGATAAAGTTTGGAAGAAAAATTTTATTGGAGATGAAATGCAAATCCTAAACAAAAAGTGCAAGAAATCCTTAAGGGATTTATTTTACTAGAGTAGAAATAAGCTCAAAGAATTTTCCAAAGACAAAGAAAGGTTAAAGGTTGAAATTCTGATCCTTCAAGAAGAAGAAGCAAATAGTGGGAATTTGAGTGAAGACAAGCTATGGCTGCTCAGGTATAAAGTCAAAGAGCTGAATGCAACACTTGTTCATTTAAATACTTGGTGGAAGAAAAGGGCTAAAGTGAAGTGGAATGAAGAGGGAGATGCTAACATAAAGTTCTTTCACGCATTTGCCAATGCCAGAAGGAATGGAAACTGGATTTCTCAATTAAAGAACAACATTGTAAGTATGGATGTTTGTATGGCTGTTAGAATATTTTTTTTGACAGTGAAGATGAATAAAGATTGGAAGAACACCATTGTAGTTCTCATTCCCAAGAGCAATAACCCTGTTTCTCCAGCTGGATTTCACCCCATAAGTTTGTGTAATTCTATTTATAAGATTGTCACAAAGATCTTACTAAATAGATTATTGGTTGTTATCCCAAAAATCATTTCAAATGAACAAGTGGTTTTTGTAAGAGGAAGATCAATTTCAGATCACTTGCTTTTAGCACAAGAGATCTTCAATAAAGTGAGGTTGTCGAAGGATAACAATGGAATGTTGGCTATCAAAGTAGACATGGAGCAAGCATATGATAGTATGTACTGGACCACTCTCAACAAAATGTTATCTCTTTTGGGTTTTTCGGAGATGTTCACGAAGATGGTGATGGAATGTATAGAGGAACCAAGCTACTCAATACTCATCAATAGTGGATACACTAAATGGATAAAGGGAAAGAGTGGCTTCCGACAAGGATGTCCACTCTCACCTTTTCTATTTATTATTTGTTCACAACTGCTTTCTAATGTCTTTCTTAGCAGGGGCAAGGATTTGGGCATCAAAATTGCTTACAAAGGTCAAAGGATTTCCCATCTGCTCTATGTAGATGATGTTATGTTATTTACTGAAGCAAAGAAGAAAAGTTTAAGAAGACTGAAGGATATTATTGATGATTATTGCAATTGGACTGGACAAAGAATCAACTACCATAAATCTATTATGATTTGTGGTAAAAAGGTTGATAGAAGAAAGAAGAAGATGATTGAAGATTACATGGGTTTTAAGGCGGTGAATGAAATGGAGTACTTGGGAGTTAAAGTTGCACTTAGAAGATTGAAGAAGATTGATTATCAGTTTCTCTTGGACAAATCCTTGAAGAAGTTGAACTCTTGGAGTAACAAATTCATCTCTTTGGCAGGAAGGATGGTGTTGGTAAATTCAGTTTATGTCAACTTCCCAGTCTTTATCAACTCACACTCTCTCATTCCTTTAAGAGTTTTGAAGGAATTTGAAAGGTTATGCAGGGATTATATATGGAATAAAACTGATGGTAGTCATGGACTACATTATGTAGCCTGGAATGAACTTTGTAAGCTGAAACCTTTAGGAGGTTGGGGGATCAAATCTGCAATTTCTAGCGGGGAATCCTTAAGAGCCAAGTTTGCTTGGAAATTATTAAAGGTTCCGGATTCATTTTTGAATAAGAACCTGTTAATTAAATATGGAGAAGAGTGGTGGAATGATGATAATAAGAAGGGTAATTCTCCTTCTTGGAAGATCATAAAAGCTTGGAGGAATGCTCTTAAAAAGGTTGTTAGATGGAAAGTGGTGACGAGTAGTAAAATTAATGTTTTGAAGGATGTGTGGATATTTGATAATAGCCTGATCAGATGGCTGACCTTTGTTACAAATTTAGATGATGATAATATATACTTGGACTTCTTTATTCATGAAGGAAGATGGGATATAGATAAATTATCTTTATTCTTTGGAAGAGAGCTCATAGCTCTAATCAGCAAATTCAAATTTTGGAAAGGGAGGATGGTGACTTCTTGGAGCTAAAATGAAGATACTCTAGAAAAACTATTTCTGCATTGATTAAGGAGGAATCGCTGCATGAAGATCCTTGCTCTGATTCTTACTCGGTTCTAGTGAATTGGATTTTTAAGTTAAAACTTAACTCACGTGTGGAATTATTTATGTGGAGGATGGGCAAATTGCCTTTACCAACTGCAGACTTGTTAATGAGGAGGCTTACTAATGTGAATTCCTGTCCGAGAGGTTGTGGAGTTAATGAGGATTTAGATCATATCACCACTTCTTGTCTTAAACTGGTGAAGGTTACTGATGTATTAAGGAGTTTGGGATTTATGATTCCTAAATACAATTCCTTCCATGACTGTTGGAGCAAATTGGAAACTCTTGCTGATACAAATCCAGTGATGGCCAGAATTTACAGCACTATGCTTTGGTTTTCATGGAACAACAGAAATAAGAGCAAGCATGGAAAATTAGAAAATTGTGATACTATAACAGCTTCTACTATTTTGAGTTTTGTAAATTGTAAGAAGTTCAACCTTATTCAATCGAACCAATGGGATGTTCATCAGTCCATGGGACTGCTTTTTGACTCTTGGCATCCCCCTCCACCCGGTTGGTATAAGATTAACATTGATGCTGCTCTCAAGAAGAACTATGAAGCTGGAATTGGTGGTGTCGTTCGAGACTTCAAAGGTAGATTCATCATGGCTTTCGATTTCTATGGACTACACTGGGGCATTGCACAAGTTCAGCTATTAGCTATCAATTCTTTAAATAAGCTCCTAAAAGGTAAGTTACTTGATGCCATTAGTATTATAGTTGAAAGTGATAATTTCAATATCATCCAAATTCTTCAATTGTACAACAAAGATAAGAAGTTGGATGATAATAGTGATGAGGATCATGATTTCTTTTTGGGGATAGATTTTAATAAGGTCTTCTTTCATCATGTAAGACGAAATTGTAATAAGTTAGCACACCTTTGTGCTAACTTAGCCTTATCTTATGAGTTTTTTTGGGACTATTTTTCTGAGAAGGATCTACCTAATTCTTTTGTTCACTTGTTGAAGAAAGAATGTTCTATGGTAAGTTCTACTCATTAGATTGTATCTAGGTTTCTTTTTTTTTTTTTTTTTTTTTCTTTGCTTTAATATATGCTTTTTAGCATTCTTCAAAAAAAAAAAAAACAAAGCGGGCATAGGAGGAGTATTCAGGGATTGTAATGGGTGTGGATTAGCTGCTTTCAGCTTTAGTTATCTACATTGGGACTGCTTTCAAATGGAGTCTTTAGCCATTCTGGCTTTGAGGGAGTACATCCAAGAATGGATGCTAGATGTAAAGGCATTGTGATTGAGGGTGACAACTATAATGTCATCAAAATCTTTCAAAATGCTTTGAAAAAGTCGGTGATTGATGAAGATTTTCTAAAGCCTAAGGATTTAGATTTTCTTTCTAATTTTAAGCAATTTATTTTCTCTTTCTCTAAGAGAGAATGTAATAAGTTAGCTGATTTATGCGCAAACTATGCTCTTTTTCATCCTTTTATTGGGAAGATTTCTCGACGAATAAAGTTCCTCCTTTCTTTCTAAATTTAATAAAGGAGGAATCTTCTTGTTAGTAGTAAAGTGAATAAAAATTGCTTATTGCACTTTCAAAAAAAAAATCTCTATCTTTCTTCCTTTGACTTAGTAAAGAAGTGTTCAAGCTTTAAACCATTCCTAATTAGTAGGTTAAATTCAAATCTTGATTAAAACTTTATAAATCTAAAGAAGTTTACATACCACTTTAACCTAGAGTTTTCTCTATGTTCAACATGGGATGTAATTAAGTACAACAGCTTGCTTCTATAAGAAACCTAGAACCTCATAAAAAAATAAATCCTACTTTAGTTCACTAAATGAGGGGGGAAATCCTTAGGCATAGAAAAAGTTTTATCCCTGGTTAATTTAATTTTTCAGAATGATATTTGAATGTCATTTTATCTACTTAGATGTGTACATATTCTATATACTGAGTTTGGTTATGAAATTAAATCTTATTTATATTTAAAAATTATAGTCAAACACAATTTTTTTTGGAGATGATATGATGTTAGCTATGAGGATTTGATTATAGAAATACAAATTTAAATCCATTGGCACAGTATATTTTAAAACTCCACTAGGAATTAGTTTCACTTTCCATCTTTAGTGGTGACTAAGCATTTGATTAGTAGTACACTTGTTTTCATAGTAGATTTAAGATACCCTTCTTTCATTGCTCATTTCTACCTTGAGTGGAAGTATTCAACATTAAATCATTAACCAACCTTAAATTGAATTTAGCCTAAATTATACCATTTTCCTCAAAACCTAATTTCAATCATCTCTTAGTTCATCAATCTTAATTATAATTCCCCATATAGTTCTTTGGGTTATCTGGACTATTTTGAGTTCAATCATTCAAAATTCTAAATTTAAAATTAATATTTAATCAATTTTTTATCTTGAATCTAAATTCCCATTTCAATCCTTATCCTATTCTTCAGTAATTCATGTTAGTTACATAGAAACTAAATTGGGGTTCTCCCTTATAGAAATTTTGGATTAAAATCAATTTCAAAAAAAGTTTAAGTTGGAAAAAAAATTTTGATCTTATCAATTCTCTTGCATAAGAATTTTCTATCTGATAGACAATTTTGAGCATGATGAAGAATCTGGATTCAAGATTTTTCAATGTTAAGTAATTAAAGGTAATTAGGTTTTCTTTTGAGATTTAAATATTTAAGGAGAAGAAATCCTCTTTCTTTTTCCTAGTGGTGCTCATTGCACATCTTTTTTTTTCTTGAGAACTTTGCGCATCTTTTGATTTATTTTTTATTTTGATAAGAGGGTTCATTTTATTTAAAACCTTAATATGGTTACTCTTTCAAAAGCTAAGATTATCTCTCAAGTTAAAGGGAAGAGAGGTATTTCTTTTATGTAAGGAAGTATAATCTTTAAGGCAAACCCAACCTTTTTATAGGAATATCATCATGACTAGGAAAATAAATGAACAAATTTTAGACATGCGAGAAACGTCTAATAAGTTTGAAATTGCTAGAGGATTGATAAGATTTTCCTTTCTGAAGTCAGCTTTAGTTTAATATAAAGTTTAGTTCAAAAGTAAATTAACCCACGTGAACGGTGGGAGGGAGGGGAATTTAACATCTGGTGGAGTCAACTACAACTCTCTCCTACTTAAGATATAAGGTAGAGATGAATTTTCATTAAAAAGATGAATCAACTATCTTGAAATTTTGAATCATGTACACTTGAGAAATTGTATGTTTTTTTCTTAAAAGATGCAAGTCTAGGTGGCAAGATATTGTCATTATAAAATTATATTCCTACAATCTTATTGTAGGAAGAGACTATTATGGGGTCTGCACTATCCAAAGTTAATGCAACATAATTTTAATCAAAATATTTATCGTGATAGGACGCCCTCTGAAAGTAAAATTTCAAAGGTATCACTATCTTATATAATCTTAGATTAATTCTTCATTATTACTAGTGGCCTAATAGTTAGGAGAGTGGCACCCTGAGTGATTTCAACACCTCTTCCTCTACGGATGATGTAATGGGGCATATGTAGTAACGTGACCTAACATCATCTAATTGAGTGGATGGGTCAAAAACTTCAACTAGGGGTCTATGGCCTATTTCTAGTATATGCTCAATTCTGATTTGATTGATCACTTTTATGCTATAGTCAAAAGATCACGGTGGAGATCGTGCTACTCTTCTCAACCTCCCTCCTTTGGGAAAAAGGAGGAGGGTGGAAATGGTTTCCACCAAGTAGGGGGTATGTGTAAGGAGCAACAGATTCTTGATTGGCCTCATATTTGACTTGCTTTAAGGCTTCTGACTCAGCTATTTTTTTAGCCTTAACGGCCTTCTTTCTAACTCTTCAAAGGTAATTCTTCTTCTAGTTCTTGCTAACAAAGGTGGTGCTAGAACTTGAACCAATCTCAAACATAGATGACCTCTCATCCTCCATCACTATTTCTATTTCTTATCCTCCATAGTAGAGGATATAGTGGGCAAGGGGGTGACAACAACCTCCATTTTAGAGATTGGGGAGTCAGATCCCAACCCTAAGGTAATCTCTATTAAGGGGAAATCCTTTTGTATCCCATTAAATAAATTCAGGATTCTTTCTTCATAAATTGAAAGTTTGATGTTTGAAACTCCACTCCAAACTGAATTTTACTACCACAGATGATTTATTTTATAGTCATGTTCCTATCCAGGGAGAAGATAAGTTTCCCAGCCATTTGAGTATACTTGATTTTCTGAAATTTAAAAGAAGGTAGCTTGAATTAGTTTATTTTGAAATAAAATTTAAATTTGAGTTTGAATGATTATTTTCAAATTTAAGAACTCAACATATTAAGTTTTCACTCAGCATGAAGGTTCCCAAAATTAACATGGAAATTTTGAGAATTATGCTTAACTCTTTTGTTCCACTTATTTATTTGCGCTAAAATGGCAAACCCTAGATTTTGTTGGAGGGTTTTGAATTTTGAAATTGATATTGAGGGATCAATTGACCTCATTATTTGAGGTCAATGTTCCCTAAACCGATTCTTAGTTAGGTCCTCGTAGCCTAGTGTAGGCGTCATCTTTAGGATTTCCCTTAGGTGGATACCCACTAATGTAGCGCTGACTCAACTATATTATTCAATTTGAGCCAAAACTAATTTAATCCAAATCTAATGAAATTCCATATATAATAATCTAATCGAACACCGTTGATCGTAGTTGGCTTCGATTGGACTTCAATCTAAACTCGACGAGTTCGACAAACCTTATTAAAATATGCACTATATTTCTTCACTAATTAAATTTAATCAAGAATTTACCTAAATAAAATGTTAAATTCAATTAATATAAATTTCAAATAAATATATTTTTAATCAAGAAATTCTAATATAATAAACTTATTAAAAATAAATTAAATTATTTGATAAATTTTAGGAATTTTTAATAAAACAATCAGATCAAATCCTTAATAAATGAATTAAACTAAAAAAATTTTAAATCATAATTGAAGTTGTTTCAAGCATCAAGAAGAGTTAGGTTAGAGCAAAATAGACCCATGATCTCTCTCCCTCTCTCTATTCAAAAAACTACCCCCACTACTTGTTATTCATTCGTAAAATGGAACCCTTCCTACAGCACATTTGCACGAACCCCCTCCCTCTTGTATGCACACCTCCTCTAAGAATGAAGCCCCATCTACATCTCGTCTCTCTCTCACGTGGCTGACCCAAACAAGAGTCTCCACCAAAGCCACCCATCTACATTCCCTCAAGTTTATATTACATTGAATGACATTCTATGTTTTGTTTTATAAAACAAAAGAAGAGAGATCAAGAATTAAAATGTTTGATATAGTTCATTGCTCTAGATGGATGGACTGTTTCTTGAGATATGCATAAGATACTACATTGGTTCTTGTTCAGTAAGTGTTATATTAAGGTTTCTTCAAGAAATCAATGACTTTAGATAGATGTTGATATATTAATTAGGCAAGTTGAAGAGCATTTTTTTTTTTCTGAACCCATAGCATTTTTTAGCAAAATTAATGTCAATTGGAGATTACATCTTTACATGTATCTTGTTTCATGTTGTGTTTGGGAAAGAGAGGTGATGGAATCTTGTTGAGCAAACATAAAAAGAAGCAAATGTTTGCTAAGGGAAAAGTATTTGTTGGAAAGTAAACTGTGTTAGAAAGTAAAGTGTGCATACATATTTTGGAATGCAAAGTACATTTACATTTTGAAAAATGAAGTGATTTTGAAAGATGAAGTGTTTAAACTTTGAAAAGGTAAATTGTATGTATGCTTTGAACGATGAAATGTATTGATTTTGAAATGGTAAATTGTATATATGCTTTGAAAGATGAAGTGTATAGATTGTGAAAAGGTAAATTGTATGTATGCATAGGAAGAAAAAGTGTATGAAAAGTGTTTGTGAGAAGTGTACTTTTTTTGGGAAAGTGTTATGTGTATGTCTTGAAAGGCAAAATATGTGCAAAATTTGGAGAGGTAAGGCATGTATTTTGGAAATCAAAATGTATAAAAGTATGTAACTTTGGAAGGTGATTTGTGTATATTTTGAAATGTGAAATACTTTGAAAAGAAAATTGTGTGGTTTTTAAAGATAATGAGTTTGATGAATGAGTGTATGTTGAGTAGTTTCGTGAACTATAAAATATGAGGAAATTGTGTGTGGGTTGAAAAGTGGGACTTGAGGGGCATGAAAAGTGGGAAGTGGAGATTGTATGTTTTAAAGGTCGAAGTGTAGGTTGGAAAAGTATTGTGTGGGAAAGGAGAAAAGTAAAGTGTTTGGATTTTCAAAAGTGATTTGTATGTTTTGAGAAGTAGAAAAGTGTTTGTTTTGTGAAAGTGAAAGTGTTGGCGTTGAAAGGAAAAGTGTCTTGAAAAGAAAACTGTTTTGAAAAGTGTTTGCGTGGGACAATGAAATGTTTCAAAAAGTGTTTGAGTTAAAAGAGAGGTGTATGTTTTTGAAAGGTAAAAGTGAATGACCTTTCGGAAGTTATGTGGAAATAAGTGTATGGTTTGAAAGGTAAAGAGTTTTGATGAGTATGTGTTTCGAAAGGTGGTTTGTTTATGTTTTGGAAAGGGAGTTGAAAGTGTGGGTGTTGAATAGTAAAGCGTGTGATTGTTGAAGGTTTAGGTGCTTTGGAGAGATGAGGTATGTGGATTTTGGAGAATGAGTTATTTGGGAGATTGTTGAAAAGTGAAAGCTCACTTTCTGTCTCTACCTCTCTTTCTCTTTCTTCTTCTTCCCTTTTCTTTTATCCTGGGGTGAATTTTGGAAAAATGCAAAGTATGTTTTCAAAAGTGTAAGGTTTAGAAGGCAAACAACTGAACTGGCGTGCAAGCCTAAAAAAAGATATGTTTGGATTTAAAGAATAATTTTTAATTATTTCAATTCCAATTATTAAATGTGCACATAATCCCTATTTTATTTTCTCTGATTCCATGAATTATGAGGAATGGAATCAATTAAGTGAACAAAAAAGAAATGGACTAAATGTGTCAGTCGCCTCAATCCAACCTGGTAGATGTGCTACAGTCGAATATCACCAGACATTAGCTCTGATGTATGTGAGTACTCTAAAAACTTATAAAGCCTTAAGGCCCATAACTCTTGTTGTGTTTTGTGATCTCCCAACCATAAAGCAATGTAGAAACCATAGTTTTTATTTTGTTATGCATTTTATAATTCAATATTTAATTTACAAGTTACTTTAATTCTTCTATTTAGATTTTTAATCTATTATTTAGAACTTAACAACCATTAGTTTACATTCATGCATATGTCCAAAGGGTTAGTAAGAGTGATTAAGATTCTACAAAATAGTAGAGTCATTTAAGGACAATAATTAAGGACACGTCTTAGAAAACCTAGATTAAGTTTAGCATTTATATCTCTTTAGGAGGGAAACATTAAACGTAGAAAACTTAGTAATGCCTCACCCTAGGATTAAATTATTAAACGTAACCTCAATCAAACTTAAACATTAATTAATTAATCATTGAACCCTCTTTAAGAATTAGAAACTCTAGCAAATCAAAACACTAAGTAATTCTAATAATTTATTTTATATATGATATATCCAAACTACATAGCTTACTACACTCACTTAGATTTGTTTGTTAGGACAACCAACTCTAGCTTTAGGTTAGGTCAGTGTTTACTTTCTTGCTATTGTGTGATGGGTTATCTTATAGTTTTCACTGCATGTTGGTTGTAATTATTAAAGTGTTTGTTTATTTATTTATTTCTCTAATCTGAGAATTAATATAATGGTCAATAGATTACCCCTAGGATAAGAACAATATGGATGCTCATAGAATTTTTTGTAGGTGGTCATACTCATGTAAAGCTAAATTAAAGCGTGCAAATTAAAGATTTAAACTGACATAATTTTTTGGAGGTGCAAAATTTTAAGCGCCTTTAAAATTAAAAGATCATGGTCAAGTGTGACTGGTGAATTTAAATAAATGCAAATATGTAACTACTTGATATTATTTTATTATAACTACTTATGATAACCTTGTAGGTGGTCTAGATTTTCTTTTATATGGAGATGTAATGTAAATGTGTTTGAAAAGAGTTTTAATATGAAAGTGACTTGAAATTGGGATATCACATCCAACTTGGAATCTAAAAATAAAAGAATATCCCTTAGGGCAATGTTCTCTTCTATTTAAAAAGTCAAGTTAGGATAACTTTAATATCCAAAGGGAAAACAAAATACCCCTTCGGGGATGAGTTTCTTTCCATTTAGATATCTAGACCTAGAAAATTCAAGGAGCTCACAGAAAGAAAGAAAACAAAGGAGAAAAGATAAAGAAATGAAGTAAAAAAGAAATATCCTATTTCAAAGTCACTTGTGTCAGTCTTAAGATTAGCATCCGGGTTTGTTGTTAGTGGCACTCAACCACTTTTCTTTTTAGCAATTATGGTTATAAATAAAGTGACACTTGCCATATGGACTTTGGACATTATATTTTGGATAATTTAATTTGAGTATTTACATTGCTTGTATAGTACAAATTGTCTATCTTTCTAGGTTTCTTACATGTCATGTTTATTTTTTAGCCTGGATACAATCAGAGTTTTGTGAGGGTATGATTTAAGTCTTTTATACTTAAAACTTTAATAAAATTTTTTAGGATCACATAGAAACTCTAATAATCTAAGAAGTAAGCTCAGGACTACCAAAAATCAGCATATATGCATATTATTTCTTTATCTTCCTTGTTAGACACCTCCTCACATGGGGTTTTAGCAAAATAGCCGGTCTATTAGCATGCAATTCTATCAAGGGGATGTTGTGCAATCTCTATGAAAAAGTATATTCTCTATGCCTCATTTTAAAATTGCTTCATAATCATTTTATGCTTCAGGTAAATTAGCATGTATTGTATTAGATAAAAATTAAAATAGTTCAAAATTTTAATTACATTTTACTCTCATGCATCATTTACCCTACATAAATTTTAATTCCTTAAAATTAAAGAATGTCCTTACCCATCTTTCAATTAAAGATCAGAGACATGCTTTTAAAAGCACCTAGGTGGTTAGCTGGCTCCCCAATCTAAGCTAGGGTAAGTCCAGATTTGCACATCATTAGATAAGTTTGGGTCACTTCTTTGTAGTACCCAAATTAGACTTAAGATGTGGGACATATCTAAAATAATAAGACCACACAATTTATAAATATAATCTCATATTTCTAATAAAATGTAAACCTAAACATGAAATTTCTCTCTTAAAATGTAAAGGCCAATGTAGGGTAGACTGAGGTTACCTTTGAGCATCTCGAAATTTTTTACCTCTTACTTTTTCCTCTTGGAATCACTAAGAATTATTCTTTTTTTTTTTTGAAAAGAAATGCAACTATGCATTAAAATAACATAAAAAGAGCTTATTACAAACTACTCAAACCAATCCTAAAGAATCACATTCCTCCTTCAAGATGAACAACAAAGAAGGAGGAATATCCACATCATTAAGATCATTCCAAATAAAACTCTTTTGTAAAGCCAAATTAGCATAAACATCCGCTAATTTGTTACAACCTCTATTCGAGAAAGAAAACAAGACTTGATTGAAGTCTTGTATGAATGCCAGTCCCTCTTCAATTCTTCCCTTATTTCTCCATTTCATCAAATCTAATTGAAGAGTCTTGATGATGTTGAAGTTGTCTCCTTCTATAATCACACCTTGGGCTTCAAACATCCAATCCCGCACAATGTTTTTTAAATAACAAACAACCATCAATTCCACTTGAGCAATATCCCAATACAAATATTGGGCTCCAAATAAAATAAAAAATCTTCCTCTATCATCCCTCACCACACCTCTAATCCATGCCATGTTATTACTTTTTAATGAAGCATCAACATTAATCTTTATCCATCCAGGTGGAGGAGGATGCTAAGAGGAGAACAGCTTGCGCTAGTTGACATCCCAGTTGTTCGGAGAGAAATTTATAAAGTTGCTAACCATAGCCATAGAAATAGAGTTAGCTGCAATTGCATTATCCGAGTCTTCTATTTCTCCGTGAACCATCTTACTACTACTTTTCCAAACAAGGAATGCAGCTTTACAATAAATATTTGCAATTAGAGAGATAGTACCTGACCATCTCTCTAAATCGTCAAAGCAGGCTGGAAGGTCTTCAAATAATGGGACTTGAAATCCCCATTTGTTAAGCAGGATGATAACCTTACAAAGTTTTACACATCTTCCAGCAATATGGCTATTATTCTCCTCCTCAGCACATCCTCTCGGGCAACATTAGAAGTTGATTAATCTTCTGTTCAATAGGAAATCATTAGAGGGGATTGCTTCATTGTATAGTCTCTACCAAAAGAGATCTACTCATGGTTTCAATTTTAATTTTTTCATCCATATCCAGTGACAACCATCTGAATTGTGATCCATCACCGCTTCTAGGGACAGAGCAGTGATTGATTTCCCTACAGCCTTTGATTTTAGCGTGATTTGGTCTGTTCTCCAACCAGCTTCAAATGGAATCTTTAGAATAAGGTCCACCAGCTGCTTCCCAAAGTAAATTTGAAGCTGATTCACATTCCACTCTCCCTCCAAGATGAAGAAGCTTAGATTGTAATTCATTACTTCCAAGTTATTTATAAAAGTAGGCCATTTAGAAATGCATTTATCTAAAATCCATGAATCATGCATCCAATTAATAGAATTATCATTATAAACTTTCCATCTAACAATGTTTCTAAGATAATTAGCCCCATTGGTAATAATTTTCCATGCAGAAGAACATCCTTTCTTAACCGGAATAGTCCATAGATCACAGCCATATTTGCCTATAAGAATCCGGTTGAGCTTTCTCCATGGAAAATTCCTACTTATTTCCTTATCTTTTACTTTGTAATCAAAGGGTATGAAATTGTTGCTTTAGTTAAGATTTTTCTAAAGAACACCCCTCCTAGGATGTAATTAACTATAGGGACTTGGCTCTATAGGAATTTGAGAACTATAGATTAAAACAAACATTATTTTATCCCTATAAAACAAGGGAAAAATCTCTATGAATGCATATGTCTTTTTAAAAAAAAAACTCATTTCTAATTCTAAACATACTTGTAGAATGTTAATATCATCTTTTCAAATAACATAAAACTCTTCTTATTCTATTCAATTTTAGAAATGATGAAATTTATACAACCCATTCTTGTTTTTAGATCTCTTGAAGAATGTTATGTTCATCTTTTAAGATGATATAATATTTCTCCTTGTTATATCTAACCAAAACAATGGATGGATTTTCAAAACCCTATTTTTATTTTCAAGCACACTCTATAAAATTGCATATTCATCTTTCGAGATGATATGTTATTCTCTGAATTATGTTTGATCATAGAAATATCATTTTCTAAAATCTATTTTGATATTAAATCCATTATAGAATTTTGTGTTAGTCTCCTGAAACTATACTTTATTCTTAATACAATGTTTGATTACAAAATAAGAGAAGTCCAAATCTGCATGGCAACGTTAATTTTTTTCCATTGTTTTTTCTGCTGACTCCATTGGGGATTAATCCTCTCTCCATATTTAGCAAAGATTTATACCCTTACATTGGTAGTATACATATGCTTTCCATAGGTTGTAACTACCATTCTTCTACCGATTATATTATTCATTTCATTCTTGGATAATTTGATCGACATCTTGAAAATTTATAAAATGAGGTCTTATAGAACCCCCCCCCCCCCCCCCCCCCCATTAATTATTGACGAGATGTTTTCTTTAAGCCACTTCATAAAACTACTTCTTAAAATAAAATCACTTTGCCCAATCTTTAGTAGTATGTACAGTTACTTCTTTTAGTTTCTAAAGATATTATTTGGATTGGGACCGAAAAAAAAATTAATCAAAATTTTCAACTTCTCCATGTCCTAGCTAACAACATGTTGTAGTTATATATTTTTGTAACTCAATATGTGGCATGATAAATCTTAAGAAAATTTGAGTTCTAAATCAATGTTTTCCCCTTATGCAAACCAACATGTTACAGTTATATATTCTTATATAGCTTATTAAATGTGGTAGGATAGGGTCCAAATGTTAAAACCTTCAAATCAAAATTTTCTACTTATCCTAATAATATATTATAATTACATGTCATCTGTAGCTTGATATGTTTTCTAGGATAGGGTCCATAATCTGATCTATGAAAGATTTTCAAGATTAAAGTAGATTTAATTTGAGAATAATTTGAAGGTTCAAATACAAGTCAAACTTATAAAAATAATTTTGTTAGAGAAAATAGAAGGTTGATTTCTCTAAAAAAATTATTTCTATTTTCTTTAAATCATAACAAAAAGTTCATTGGGGATGACTCCTCTAAACACTTAAAGAATAAGGCCTATGGTTATCAATGCGAAAAAGAAAAGTATGTTCCCTCCCTCCCACCACTTATGTAGATTGATGCCTTAGATGAAGATATATTTAATCTCATTTTCTTTTGAAATCTCAAAGGACAAAAGTTTAGCTAATTTCACTAGGTTTCTTTTAATCATCTAAATTAAATTTAAATATATTTCCAATTTTTATATTCAACTATGTTATGATTTTTCTAATCTTAGGAATGTATAATTATTGGATGATGTATTGAAGTTTGAAAATCTTTCTAAATTCTCTCATCCGTAACCTTCTTGTAGGTAAGATTTTAGAATGTTTTTAAATCTTATTTCTTAAGGTTACTACATGGATATGATGAATTATCCTCTGCCATGTGGTTTAACTCTAATAGAAAATAGATCTTAAAGCATGTAATGAATATAAATGACCTAATCAAATATATAAAAGCCTTTTTTCATCATCTGAAGTCTTCTCTCATGGTGATGTTTGTAAACCAAATCTTAGCTAAGTTTATTATTGGCTTTATCACTCCATTTTAGAGAACTCATGAGCAATTCTTATTAAAATTGATCATCTGATATTCTCATTTAAGTTAACAACCAAGGATAATTCAAGGTTCTTTATTATGGTTAACCCATGATATGGTTAATATTTCATATATCATGTGGTTTTCCCTCAAATTTAATTAATATTTTTTGAATTGATCTGAGTCAACTTCATAGTATCTCTAATAATTTCCTTCTTCAGTGGTGATAAAAACAATAATCATATTTGAGTTCATCCATTATAATATCCATATGTATTTTCTTTTGAATTAAGATCTCTGTCAAATTGAAATTGGACAAAATGAAAGTCTTATTCATTTTCTTATTGTTATACATCTCATAGGCATATTGCAAGTTGATGAACCTATTCACAATCAATTAAGTTATTTATTCCTACCATAGAATTGGATCTGATTTATAGATACATCGTCATTATATAAGAGAGTTAATTTTCTATTTTTTATTCTTAAAAGATTATTTTTCAAATGAAATAATCATTTCAAGATTTGAGTAATGAAAGCCTCCAAAAAATAAAAGGAAAAAAAAAGAGACACATTCATTAAATGTGTAGCAAAAAAAAGATGGCTTCCCTTTCTAAATCTTGAATATCATAGGACCCATTTATCATTCAGTAATTTTAACACTTGACTTTTAGAATTCCAAATTTTGGTTCATCATCAAGCTTTGATGTTCTATTGGATGTAAAATATATAACATCTAAAAGACTTAGAAAGATTTGATTTCTAGCTCCAATTTAATTCTCTTTGGATTAATTCTTAATTCAAAAAGAAGAAAAAGATGAAGAAGGAAACACAAATTTAGTTTATAGGAAAACTTTGATCTGGGTTAAAGAAATCTAAATCCCAAGACCTCTCTAGTTTGCAACTTTAGTAGGTTAGTTCATATCTTCAAATCATTATCAAGAAAAATCACAAAGATAATCAATCTAATTGGAATTATAATGGTGATGGTTATGCATTACTTGGTTGAGATACATAAACAAACCATTATCCAAATAACTTCAACTTTCTTTTGAACATCTCCTAATTTGAATGAGATTCTAGATATCGTCCTAATGCTCGAGGATTTACAGTGATATTTATGAATATAAAAATCACTTTATGAAACTTATAATTTTTAAAACTGAACTAAGGGACACCTTAGTTAGTTTTGAGATGTTTGTCTAGTATTCTCATTCATCAAGAGTAGATGTCACATCCAAATTTAAATCTATCATTTACTGAACTAGGATGTTAGAACATGAAGGGTTCTATCCTCATTGATGTCGACGATATCTCTGTTTAAATCTTTATCAAACTTCAAACAAAAATCAAGTCACAATTCAACCTACTTAATGATTGACTAATCTTCGATGTTAGAATTGGAAGGATTCTATTCTTAATAAAGTTCAGGATGGCATCATCAAATTGATATAACATTCAATTAAAGTTTAGAGCCAAAACAACTCTATACCCATTAAAGAATCTTTCTATAGCATTAAAATTCAAAATATTTAAAACTACAATTTTATTTAAGGAAGATTGTTAGGTTTTTGGCTATTTGATTAAAATTCATTTTGGTCACATTAAAACTATTTAATTTAGAGGGAGTTAACCCATCCTTCATTGAGTTTTTGAATCTTTTCCCACCTGTCATTTTCAATGGGTTAAGTTGATTAAAACTTAAAGCGATCACTTTCAAATATTATAAGAAAATTCTCAAATGAAATCAAAGCTTTCACTCTTTGATGAAAATCAAAATTTTCTCAATTATTGTGAGTATTTGATATTCATTGGTGCTTTCAATATAAAGGATGCTAAAATATGCTCCTTCTTTTTTAACAACTCATGCAAAAGTTAAATTTTTTCTAAGAAAATTTTATCATGTTGCATTTTGTTCTCTTAGAACAAGAAATGAGAACACTTAAAAAACATTTAGATTATTTTCTTTGAGTTACTCAAATAAAATTCAATTATGGATCAAATCTATAATCAAGATCTTACATTCCTCCTCCAGTGCTCGAGATGCTTTGATAAACTTTTCCTTATAAAAGATAATCGAACTACTCACCTTCTTTCTCCTTTTATTTTCTTTACATATGATGATCTGATATAAAAAGATAATAACTAGTGGAATATTTGTAAGTTATAAAGATCATTTATAATGGAGGAGAAAATAAATTTTTAATCCAAAGAATTTTAAGACTATCATTCTTCTAAATGTTTTCGCTTCCCTTCTAAAAAGTGGAATATACAAAAGCTTTTAATCTCTAGTAGAGTATTTACAAGTTGTTAATGTCATTTATGATGGAGGGAAAAGATCCAATTCTTTAAAGAAAATAAATATACATTAAATTTAAAAACCTGAATAAATCTATCTTTAGGTATACGTCCTCTCTTATCGCATCTTATAGACATCTGGCATAAGTTTGGTCTTATAATAGCCAACATGCTTAAAGTTATCTTTAGATTTAAGCCCACTTTTATGATATCCTATTGACTTCTAGCATAAGTCATCTTTTATGGTAGCAAACCTGTTTAAATATGCCTTCAGGTCTAAGCCCGCTTTAATGACAACCTATTGACTTCTTGCATAAGTCTGCTTTTATGGCAACTAACCTACTTAAATCTGTCTTAAGATATATGTCCCCTCTTATGACATCCAATAGACATCTGACATAAGTCTGCTCTTATGACAACCAAGCTATTTAAATCTATTTTTAGGTCTAAGTTTGATCTTAAGGCGTCCTATAGATATCTAGCAAAAGTCCACGCTTACGGCAACCAACCTATTTAAATATGTCTTTAAGTTTAAGCCCGCTTTGATAGCAGCCTATTGACTTCTGGCATAAGTGTGCTTTTATGATAGCCAGCCTGATTAAATTTATCTTTAGGTCTAAGTTTCCTCTTATAACATCCTATAGACATCTGGCATAAGTCTGCTCTTATAACAACCAACCTATTTAAATCTATCTTTAGGTTTAAGCCCGCTTTTATGGCATCTTATTGACTTCTGGCATAAGTAGGCTTTTACTATAGCCAACATGTTTAAATCTTTATTCAGGTCTAAGCCCACCTTTATGGCATTCTATTGATATCTTTGAAGTTAGGTATAAGTACCCAATTGGGGGCATCCTAATCTTCATCCCGAAGTGAAGTATAAGTACCCCAAATGTCATCTTCCCTTCATTAAATTTTTTAAATATATAAATTTGATCCTCTATGGTTTGGTATGAGTCCCCACATTTAGGCTTCCTTTCCACATGATCATCTGATCCTTTGAGGTTAGGTGTGAGCCCTCACACGTAGGCTTCCTTTTCTTATGATCATCTACTAGTCGTATAGAATGCCCCTCGTGGCACCATCCTAGATTAAATATATAAATTTGATCCTCTATAATTAGGTATGAGTCCCCACACTTAGTCTTCCTTTCCATATGATCATCCAATCCTCTGAGGGTAGGTGTGAGTCCCCTCACTTAGGCTTCCTTTCCTCATGATCATCATCTAGTGGTGGAGAACAACCATCGTGGCACCATCCAAGTTTAAATGTATAAATCTGATGCTCTATGGTTAGGTGTGAGTCTCCACACTTAAACTTCATTTCCATATGATCATCTGAACCTCTGAGGTTAGTTGTGAGTCCCCACACTTAGGCTACCTATCATCATGATCATCTGCTAGTGACAGATAATGCTCCTAGTGGCACCATCCTAGTAAAACTTAAAGTTTAAACCTTCTAATATTAGATTAAATTCATTCCATATGTTGCCTTCTTTTCTTAGAAGATGCACTCTAGTTTGTTGAGTTAGGAGTAACTACCTACTTAGTGGCATATTTCCTCTTTAACTAGAAAGAAGACTTTTGTCTTATTAATATCACATACAAACTTTAACATTAATGTTAAACCATATTCAAATCACTATACTCAATTTTTTTTGTACATTGGCTTTACTAAATGGTGTTAATCTTATTAGTTATTTGTTAAATCCATCCTTTACTTTAAATTCATTCAATCAACTCAGATCTCTTTACAAACTTTTCATTCTGATTATCTATCAAAGCACAAAATCATTTTAATTCTAATACTCTAATCTTCGACTTCAATTTTTGGATCTAGTTGATTATTTTGATCAACACCAATATACCTGATAAACTTTGGAAAGTATATCATACCTATTGGGGGTCTATTTATTAACCTCATTATTTGAGGTCAATTTTCTATGTATTGATTCTTAGTGAGTAGGTCCTTGTAGCAAAGTGTAGGCATCATCTTTAGGATTTCCCTTAGGTGGATACCCACTTATGTAGCGCTGACTCAGTCCTATTATTCAATCTGAACCAAAACCAATTTAATCAAAATCTAATGTAATTCTGGATATAATAATCTAATTGAATGTCATCGAGCCTAGTTGGGTTCATTTTGAGTTCTATCCAAACTCAACGAGTTCGGCCAACCCTATTAAAATCTGCTTTATATTTCTTCACTAATTAAATTTAATCAAGAATTTACCTTAATAAAATATTAAATTTAATTAAAATAATTTTCAAATAAATATATATTTAATCAAGAAATTCTAATATAATAAATTTACTAAAAATAATTAAATTATTTGATAAAATTTAGGACTTTTTAATAAAACAAACAGATTAAATTCATAACAAATAAATTAAACTAAATAAACTTTAACTATTAATAGAAGTTTTTTCAATCATCATGAAGAGTTAGGTTAGAACAAAACGGATACATGATCTCTCTCCCTCTCTCTTTTTAGAAGACTACCCCCACTACCTCCTATTCATTCACAAAACTGAACCCATCCTCCGACTCATTCGCACGAACCCCCTACCCTGTCACCCTGTAATTCATATGCCTCCTCTAGGATCGAAGACCCATCTCCCTCTCATCTCTCTCTCTCTTGCATGGCTAACCTATATGAGAGTCCCCATCAAAGCCACCTGATGACCTCCTGCCCTAATCGATCCGTCCAATTGGTTCACAAGCCCTAATTGATGTTGTCACCTCCTATAGTCGACCTCCTCTCGCATGCAAATTTTATCTAATTTCTTTCATCAAGATAAAAGAAAGTGCTAGAATCTTCTTGAGAGAACATGAAGGTAATGATTTCATACTTTTTGTTTACTAAGATTTAAAATTGGTAAGATGTTTTTGTTGGATTATCTTTCCCTTAATTTTTGCATGTGAGAATAAAGTGTGCTGAAATTTACTTTCTGAGAGATGAATATGTTGTAATTATTTCTATTTTAGATTTCCTTCTTGAGGAATTAGGGGGTGTGGTTATCTTTCAAGACAAGGGAAGAAGAACATCAAATTTCTTTGGTTAGATTTGTTTATTTTAGAAATGCAGTATGTCTTCCACCTCACAATTTGTTAACTCATTATGTGAAAATATTTTGATTAGAGTTTGAGGCTAAAATGAATACTTAAGTTAAGTGATTAGGTACTTTCATGAAATTGCAATGCAGAATGTTGAAGTTATCTTCCCATTAAAATTTGCTTTCCTGGAATTATAGTGTGGAGTGCTGAGATTGAACATCTACATATTACTAGGCTTATAAGCCCTTACAAAATCTCTTCCACCAACCCGGTGAGGTAGAGGATTGTACTCCTTTCACAGGCAGAGTGCCTTAACTCCTTTTCACCCTCCTTGTGAGATAGAGAACTTTGACTTCTTTTCACCCTCTTGGTGAGGCAGAGAACATGGAATTATTTTCACCTTCCTTGGGGGGGGGGGGGGGGAGTAGCCTAGTTCTTTAACACCAAAGAAATATTTTTCTTTCCAAAACTACCCTCAAGACAAATCTTGAATATGATGGTACTAAGTTACAAGCTTGCTAGAGCAATTGTGTGAAAATCCCTCCACACTCCCTTGAAACTCACAAAGATCTTCTCCCTCTCAAACTCCACCCTTTTCTCTCTCCCTTTAAAGGCTCTCTCTTCAAGTTTTCTCTAAAAGAATGGAGACTCAATGCATGCCAAAGGCACTTATAATGACTTTAGAGAAAGCTTAAATAGAGGGCTTCAAAAACCCTAAAAAATCATTCCAGCCCTAAAAGATCATACAATATGATCCTAAGATCATCCTGTCTTGTTAGTACAAAATAGCCCTTTTACCTAGTACGATAAGTATTGCCTTGTACAATTAGTTCAAGTATTTGAACAAATCATCCAGTGCAATTATGTGATCATCCAAGATGATTTGTTTAATCAAAATGTTGCTCATCCAGGATGAACCATGGGATGACCAAGATCATCTCTCTTGATTATACAGTATGATTTTGTTCGTACAGTATGATTAGAATATCAAAATTAAGAAGATTCAATTGACTAATCACAAGATCAATTTAGGCATGATTGTCATAGATTGTCTGGTATGATATATATTATCCTGGATGATTATAACAAAATATGAAATTTAAAATCTTGCCTAAATTATGACTGGGGACTATTTTTCATGATCATAAATAATCATCCTAGAGAGCTAAACCATCTAGTATGATTAGTTAGATGAGCTGATAGCACAATATAATATAAATCATTCTATATGATTAGTTTAAAATTTGAACATCTAGTTTTAACTTAATGTCACTCCCCCTGAGTGTATGTGTGTATGGTCACCAACCTAGCATAAACCCTTACAGGACTTGACTGAAGAAATAAAAAATACATCAATGAATATTATAAAAATCTTTACAGCATAATCTATTCTACCTAATCTAAAGCCTTAAATCTTTGTTGGATGGTGCATGATGCTCCTGAAATATTAGTACACACACAAAATATATATATTGCAAATATATGTAGACATAAAGATGTGAGCCATAATGTTTGTTATCATAAAAAATATAAACTTGTGAGCTAAAGTTTTAACACATATTATTTCTTTCTCTTCCATGTAAGGCACCTCCTCGCTTGCGAGTTTTGGTAGACCACATGGCCTATTAGGATATAGTTTTGTCAAAAAGATGTGTGCAATCTCTAGGAAAAACTATATTTTTTAAGCCTGATTTTAAAATTGCTTCATAATTATTTTTTGTATTTGAGTCAATTAGCATATATTAATAGATACAGATTAAAAGAGTAAAATTTTAATTGCATTTTACCGTCAAGCATCATTTACCCTATATAAGTTGAGGGGTTAATTAAGAATATTCTTAGATGTTGGCCCCTAATTCCTCAAAACCTAAAAAAATATCCCTGCCCATCTTTAATAAAAAGACCAGACACATAGTTTTAAAGAACATAGGTGGTTAGCTGGCTCACCAATCCAGGTAGGGGTAAGTCTAGATTTGCACCTTATTACATAAGTTTAGGTCACTACTTTAAAGTACCGAAATTAGACTTATAGAAAAGTTAGTAAACATCTGGAGTTAGATATTTTTCATGTGGAATGCTAGAACACATAGCACACACTTGCACTGCTCACCATAGCCCACATTGGGTTTGGAGACCCAAGTTACATGATCCACAGCACGCATTGCATTCTACTTTCTATAAGAAGGAACCCAAACATGTTTTGGTTCCTAATTCTGACATTTGATAATTTTGCAGGCAAGCTCTCACAAAAGGCCTCATGAGAGCATGTAGTTCCTGGATAGCGGATGCTCTAAACATATGACTGGCAATGCCAGTCAATTCATAGTGCTGGAGACCAGGACAGGAGGTAAGGGGACTCTTGGAGATAAAACCACCAGGAAGGTGATAGGAGCAGGTATAATTGGTAATTCCAATAATCTTCTCATTGAAAATGTTTTGCTTGTAGATAGACTGAAACACAACTTGCTCAGCATCAGTCAGCTTTGTGATAAGGGCTTCATCATAAAATTTTTAGCAAATTCATGCATTATGAGCATAAATAAGAACACTGTTTTACAGGGAAAGCGGATCAATAATATTTACATGCTTGATTTAAATAACATTGAATGTGCTGCTTTATTTTGCTTAAAAACTACTATTGATGATTCATGGTTGTGGCACAGGAGATTATGTCATGCCAGTATGCCCTTAGGAAAGTGACCCAAAAAAGACCTAGTTAAAGGTGTCCCTAAGCTTTAAGTTTTCAAAAGACCGCCTTTATGATGCCTACCAATTAGGAAAGCAAATTCACTCCACTTTTCACTTCATTAAGGATATTAGCACCTCTAGACCTTTAGAAGTCCATCACATGGATTTGTTAGGACCTATTAGCACTACCAGTTTGGGAGGGAAAGTCTATGATTTTGTGATTTTTGATGACTACTCAAGGTTTACTTGGATTAGATTTTTATCATACAAAAATGAGTCATTTGATGAGTTTAGAGTCTTCTTTACTTGGATTCAAAAAAACCTAGGTTGTGAGATCTTGACCATTCATAGTGACCATGGGAGAGAGTTTGAAAATGAGAGATTTCGAGATTTTTGTGAGGATAAGGGGATTAGCCACAACTTCTCAGCTCCTAGGAGCCCTCAGCAAAACGGGGTAGTTGAAGGAAAGAACCAGACCTTAGTGAAAGCTCGCTAGAGCCATGCTTGCTTAGTATTCACTTCCAAAATACTTTTGGGCTGATGCGGTTAACACAGCTTGTTATGCGTTGAATATGGTGAATGTTAGAGCCAAATTAGATAAGACACCCTATGAGATCCTTAAGGGTAGGACACCCAATCTTTCCTACCTTCATGTCTTTGGTTGTAAGGTTTTCATTCACAACAATGGGAAGTCTCACTTAGGAAAATTTGACCCAAATCTGATGAAGGGGTGTTCTTAGGATATTCTAGTGTTGGGAAGTCTTTTAGAGTGTTTAATAAGAGGACTTTGGTGGTGGAAGAGACTACACATGTAGTATTTGATGAGTCTGATCCTACAAACCCTAGAGTTGAGGATGATGATGATAGAGAGATTGCCACTGGATTAAAAAACTTGGAGAAGGGGGTAGAGCACCATAACATTAAAGGAGTAGGAGAGGTTACCTAAGGAGTAGAAAATGTAGATCTGGAGGAAAGGGTTGAACCTTCACACACTTTGCCTAGAGATTAGAGATACTCTTTAAGTCACCCTAAACATTTGATTTTAGGAGACCCTTTTGATGGAGTTAGGACTAGACATGGACTTAGGAAGGAAGTGAACCACTCTACCTTTATCTCAATGACTGATCCCACTAACATAAATCATGCCCTTACTGATGAGTTTTGGATCTTAGCCATGCAGGAGGAGTTGAACCAATTTGTTAGGAATGATGTTTGGGAGCTTGTAGAAAGGCCTAAGGGACAAAGTGTAGTTCCAACCAAGTGGGTCATTAAAAATAAGGTGAATAATTCTGGAGTGGTGGTTAGGAATAAGGCAAGATTAGTGGCTAAGGGGTATAACCAAATAGAAGGGATAGATTTTTAGGAGACTTTTGCCCCTGTAGCTAAATTGGAAGCAATTAGAGTGATATTAGCCTTTGCCTGTTATAAGGGATTTAAGCTTTTCCAAATGGATGTTAAGAGTGCCGTTTTAAACGGGGAAATAAAAGAGGATGTGTTTGTAGAACAACCCTCAGGTTTTGAGAGTTCCCAATTTCTAAATAATGTTTTCAAATTAAAAAAGGCCTTATATGGATTAAAGCAAGCATCCAGAGCTTGATATGAGAGGTTTAGCATATTCTTACTATAAATGGAGTTTGTTGAGGGGAGTGTAGACACCACCCTTTTCCTGAGGAAAGTAGAAGATGATTTACTCGTTGTTCAGATCTATATCGATGATATACTTTTTGGATCTTCTGATAAAAGGCTATGTGATGTTTTTTTTAAAACACTGAGTAAGGAGTTTGAGATGAGTATGATGGGAGAATTGTCCTACTTTTTGGGGTTTAGTATTAGACAATTAAATGATGGAACTTTTTTTAGCTAAATAAAGTACATAAAGGACATCTTAAAGAAATATAAAATGGATAAAGCCAAGCCAATTAATACTCCCATAACCTCAGGAATTTAATTAGACAAGGACCTAAATGGAAAATCAATTGATCAGAAGAAGTACATGGGGATGATTGGATCTTTACTTTACCTGACTGCTAGCTGACCTGATATAATATTTAGTGTTTGTCTTTTTGCTAGATTTCAAGTTGACCTTAAGGAATCCTACCTGATTGAAATTAAGAGAATTCTTAGATACCTTTTAGGGACCCAAAACTTAAGAATCTGGTACCCTAGGCACAGCACTTCTTTTGAGATTATTGGATATTCTGATTCAGATTTTATAGGATGTAAAGTGGATAGAAAAAGCACTTCTAGAACTTCTCAATTCATAGGACAGTCTTTAGTCTCCTGGTCTAGCAGAAAGCAAAACTCTGTTGCTCTATCCACTGCTGAAGCTGAGTACATTGCTTTAGGAAGTTCTGTGGCTCAAGTCCTTTGGTTAAAATAGCAAGTACTGGATTTAGGATTACATGTAGGCACCATCTCTGTTCTTTGTGACAACACTAGTGCCATCTGCCTTTCTAAGAATCCTATCCAACATTCAAGGACTAAGCACATTGACATTAGGCATCACTTTATTAGAGACCATGTGACTAAGGGAGACATTGAGTTACATCATATGGTGATTGAGAATCAACTGGCTAACATATTTATTAAACCACTAGCCTTCAACACTTTCAGCAATTTACGGACCAGATTGGGTGTGATTGACATTAATGGATCAACTTGATTTCTACTGATGTTTTATCTGATGATTTCTTTGCTAGTTGTTTTTTTTATTTTAGTTAGTTTTTATTTTGTCTTTAGTACTTTATTTTTCATATGTCTTGCTTTATTTTTCCTTTTCAAATCATCGTTGAATTGATATCTTATGCCTTATTTTTTATTTTGAAAATTTATAGCTCAAGTTGTACATCTCCTAATCTCAAGTTTTAAAGATTTTTAGAAAAGAATCTAGCTTGCAAAAAAAAAAAGTGGCCAATGATGTCAAAATTAAAAGATGCGCAATGATGTCAAATTGAAGAATATATATATATATATATATATATATACAAAGTGTATCAAAAATCATAAGATATGTAAAGTGCGTCATTCAATGGACAAGAGGCATAAAATGAGTCCATCAAAAAGCAAGCTATCT
The DNA here is from genome assembly GCA_022539455.1 of Dendrobium nobile. Taxonomy (NCBI): domain Eukaryota; kingdom Viridiplantae; phylum Streptophyta; class Magnoliopsida; order Asparagales; family Orchidaceae; genus Dendrobium; species Dendrobium nobile. The sequence goes on from CM039733.1 coordinate 49,459,176, forward strand.
TACTTTCCTCCAACTCTTAAAACTTAGAAGATTTCATGTATCACTTAATATTTTCAAAGATTTGATTGGATATTTTACAATTTTTTGGATTTTTGAAGTTGTTAACTCATTAACTTACAAGTTTTTCGAATTAATCACATGGAGACTATATCATGTTCATGCCTTGATTAAAAAAAAAATTGACTTTTGCTTTATTGTTATTTTTTTTTTATTATTTTGTTATTTTTGGGCCTTCTCTGATCATCTCCATCCCTCCTTTGAGTTGAAATTTTTTTTCACATCGTCTTGGCCGATGTTTATATCATCCTGTACGATCGGCTTTTCGTACTTCAAAAACTCCATCTGCTGAATATTCTGACTATTTTGCTCTAATTGTCCTGGACAATCTTTTATCGTCCTGGACAATGTGATCGAACTCTACTACAATCATCTTGACCATCCTGGCTGATACTTTTTTCATCCTAAATGATAAACCTGATTGTCCAGGACAATACACGTGTAAGTACATTTAAAATCTTTAAAATTTCCAGAGACGATCCATTTTCAGACAATCGTCCTGGACGATCCACAGTTTGTCCTGAACGATACACATGGCACATGATTTAAAACATTTTAAATTCAGTCGGAGCAATCCATTATTGAGCATCGTCCTGGATGATCCACCTAATCATCCTGGACGATCTTCTTTTTCAACGGTCGTCCGGCCTGACTCCTCGGGATGATCGTTAGTGTCTAATCATCCCGGCCGATATCTGATCGACCCGGACGATCGGATCGCCTTTTTGACCAATGGGCCTATTCACAATAATTGCACCGGATCATCCTGGACGATCCTGCAATAGGCCTGGATGATCCGGCCAATCATTTAAATTTAGAGCCTTACTGCCATTGTTTCTCACTTCAAAACTCTTGTCCTCTCTTGTTTACTTCCTGTTTGCTTATCATTGGCAGAAAGCGTGCTCGTCAGATGTCTGGCAGCTACTCGAGGGGCATGCTGGACCCTCATTTTTGGAAGCAGATAATCAGGCTGCCTACCATCATTACAAAGAGTGCGGCATTACTCTCACCCGCACAATCAATCCAGCCTATCTCTCCTATCCGATACTAGATATTTTCTCTCACACTTCTCTTTGCTTTATTCTCACCCTTGTAGTCCCCTTTAGTTCTGAACTTCTTTTTGAATTCTATGCAAACCTTCGTATAAATTCTTCCTACACTACTCTCACCTCTTATGTCAATCGACGTCCTGTCGAGATCACATATCAGGATTGTGCTGAATTGTTGCAGCTGTCTACCACTGAGGATAAGCTGCATACCTTTGTTTTTGATCCTGACTTTGACTGGTCCACTGTAAATCACTTTCTTTTCCACATCAATGAACACTTTCATGTTGGAGAGACTAGCTCTTTACTCAAAGATGCTTGGACAATCTAGCATGTCCTACACACTTCCGTTATTCCAAAAGCCGGGGACCGAGTCCACATCACTCCACTACTTTCACTTACTACCATTTACATTTTGGCCCATAAGGAATTCAATGCTACAGGCCTAATCTTTCGCTACATCGAGCATTTGACTACCATTAGAGATCCAGGTCATAGAAGAAAGCCCAATATTACTCTAGGACACATCATTGCATATGTTCTAGAATCCAAATACAGCCTTCAATATCCTGCTCCTCCCAACCATCCGCCACCTTTGTACTCAAACAATTCCTTCAATGCCCTTTACAGTACTCATCTCCACCCAAGGGATGGGGAAGCTCAGGGGGCAGAGGAGGAGGAGGCTCCCGCTTTCGCTCATGTTCCTAAACCTGTTCCTCTCCACCAGCACTCTCAGCTGGATCAGTTGGCGGAGAGATTTGATCAATTGGAGACCCACTTCGACACGTTCGTAGCACACCAGTAGCAGCAGCACACTGAGGACGTGGGCTAGTTCGATGCCTATGTTACACACCAGTAGCAGCAGCATGACCAGGATATAGACTAGTTTGGGGCACCACCTTCTTCCAGCAGCCACCACCACCACCTCCTCCATCTGATGATCAGGGGCCCTCATTTTTTTGATTTTCTTTGTGTTTTTCTAGTTTGTTTCTCTTTTAGTTTTAGTTTCAGATTTCTGCAGTTTTTTTAATGTTTTGTTTTAGTTTCTGTTATGTTTTTATTTGTGTTTCCCTCCTTTTTGTGATGTGAAAAGAGGGAGTAGTATGATGTATCTTGTACTTTCAATTATGGAACTTAGTGAACAGTTATTTTACTAAACTGCCATAACTGTTTACTGGCATAACTATTTGGAATTTTCTATTTATGTTTGTCATCATCAAAAAGGGGGAGATTGTTACGAATCTGAGATTATAGATTAGACTTTTGATGATAGCAAACATTCATATTTTTTTATGACTACTTTGCCTACTAAATTTCAGGATCATACGATCGAATGCAACTCAAGCCAGCTCAAGATCGGATAGATTTAGGTTGAGTCAAGTCTATATTTTTTTCCTTTCTTGAGTCAATGTTAAAAGTGGTTCATGATGCTAAGTAACCTTACACACACACACTTGAGGGGTTTTTTGAGTTTTCCTATTTTGAGTACATCGTCCTGGATGATATTCCTATCGGCTAGGATGATTCAAATAAAAATAGAAACCCTAATTAAGGCATCATGGTTAAGCATCCGTCATTAAGCAAATCATCCTGGATGATACTTATATCGGCCAGAGTATCCGCCTGGGACGATAGGCTCAAATCAGAAAGAATCAGCCGTCATGATCAATTTAGGTATTCTTTATTTTAAATTATTAGCCCAGATGATCTCCATATCCGCCTGGCCGATACAGTATAATTATGCCTAAATTAATCTAGCAATTATTGAAAGAAATTAAGGCTGATTGATACGATCACATCGGTCGAGCCAATCGTAGAATCGGCTAGGACAATGGACTGGATGATTGACATTGTCCAGAGTCTATTTAGGGCGATGTTCAGGACAATTGTACTCAAATTTGAACTAATCATCCAGGATGATATTGTATCGGCCTGGACGATATAACCAATTTTCTTCTGATCGTCCTGATTCGTCCTAGCTGATTGAGCTTATTTTGTACTGATTTACCAGGATGATATTACTATCATCCTGGACGATAATGTCAATTCTTAAAATTCTATTTAAAGGACCCAAATTTTCTCATGCAATAAGACCTTGAGTGCTGCTGTCTTGACCTGGGAGAGCCTTAGGAGAGGGGGGAGAGAGAGAGAGAGAGAGAGAGAGAGAGAGAGAGAGAGAGAGAAGAACTTGTGAGGGAGAGTTTGTGAGAGGGTTCACAAAGGTTACTCCAAGCAAGGTTCTAAGTCGTCATCTTCGTTCTTCGTCCTTCATCCTTGGAAGATTCTTGGGATGAGTCATTTCATACACCTTTTAGACGAGAACCATCATACAGACAAACATCTGCTCATCCGAAATGATCAGAATAATAAAGATCATATATGGTAGTTAGGTTTGTCCATATGAAAAATTGTCAACAGGATCGTACAGATGAAATGTGATTTCATATATACAATCTATTAAAAACAACGGCATTAGAAAACTGTCCCCAATTATACAAACAAAAAAGTAAATGATCGTATAGTATGAAGATGTTTTGTATAGTATGATAGCCTTAAAAAAATCTCATGTTCATATATTCAACTTAGGAAAAATATTATGTATAGTCTATAGAATTCGTACAATACAAAAGTGGTTCATACAGTACGAAAGAAAAATTAACCTAAGACATGATAAATAAAAACTCTTTTTAAAAACAAATAAACTAAGTTCCATGACATGTAATAATGAAAACAAAAATAAAAATAATACTAAATAAAAATAAATAAACACAAACTAGAGAAACAAACAATCACTAATAAAAAAATAAAGAAACAAACCAAACATATCAACATACATGAAATACATTACAAATCCAATTTATAGAATTACAAATTTAAGCATTAATATCAATCACACCTAATCTGGTTCTTAAGGTGCTAAATGTTTAAAAAGCTAGTGGTTTTGTGAAAATATCTGCAAAATAATTTGACCCAAGTGAATCTTGAATAATCATCAACGATTACATTCCCAAAAATCTTTCCTCCTAAACTTACAACACTAACTGGTCCAAAAAGATCCATTTGTATGACTTATAGTGGTTTGCTAGTTTTAAGATCTTAATTGAAGGAAAGGAGAAATCACCTGTTTTCCTAATTGACATGTAGCACATATGTAATCCTTAGTAAGTCTAATTTGGGTATCCGTCTAACTAACTCTTTCTGGGTAATCCTCTTAATATTTTTTGTACTTGTATGACAAAGTCTTCTATGCCATAACCATGATTCATTAGTGATTATTTTGAGACAAAAAGTATTTGAAGATTTAATAAAGTTTAAATCAAGCAAGTATATATTATTTACCCTATTTCCATATAATACATCAATTCCATTTTAGGTTATAATACAGCTTGCAGGAAAAAATTTAACACTATAACCCTTATAAAAAACCTAACTAATACTTAACAAGTTATGTTCTAAGACTTCAACCAATAATACATTCTCAATAAAGAAATTATTCTTATTTCTGATCATACTTATACCTACGACTTTTTTAGTGGTATTATCTCCAGTGTCACTTTGCCTACATTCCTGGCTTCCAGCGATATGATTTGAGCTGTATCTCCAGTCATATGCTTCAAACATCCACTGTTCAGGTACCAAATGCTCCCATGAAGACTTATATGAGAGCATTTTTACAAAATTATCAAATATTAAACTTGGGAACATAAATGAATTTGGGTTCTCCTCTTGGTAATGATAATCTATATGCATGTTTGATATGTTATGTTTTATACATCTTAGGTCTCCACACAATAAATGTTTTACTATGAATTGCACAAGTTTGATAGATATGTCTTATCATTCCACATGAAAAACATTTCACACCAGGAAAATGATTTATCATTCTATGTGAGTTATAATATCTTTTTCTAGGTTTTTAAATTGTATGCTTCTGATCAGGATTACAAAAATGTTCAAATGTAAGTGGTGTCCTATTTTCTTTAAACGATTTCAATTTTCTTTTAGAATTGAGTTTGCGCTCTCTAAAATAGCTTTGTCAACTTTTAACTCATGTTCTCTTTGATTTGCTTCATCTATAAACACTTACATTCATTTTTAAGATCAATATATGATGCTTTCAATAAATCATGTTTCTTATTCAAATTATCAATTTCATCCAATAATGGCATATGGTTTCTATCTATGGATGCGTGATCATTCCTAAGAATTTCATGCTCTTTTTGTAAATTTAAATACTCTATGTTCAGTATGTATTTTCTCAAAAATAGTATGTATTTTCTCAGAAACTTCAAATATTTTGTCATAGGATAAATCACATACCTCCACTTGATCCGACTAATCACGTTTGTCTACCATTAGAAACAAGTTTATAACTTCCTCTTTTGCTTCTATTTCTAAGGAGTTTGAAATTGAATCAGCTTAGAAAGATCTATACAGTCTTTCTTATCCTTTCTAACATTGGTTTTCTCTTCAACTTTCTTCTTACTAAGATTAACTTTGATATTCAGGCAATCAGATTTAATATGTCCAGGCTTGCTACATTCATAACAAATTAAGTTAGTAGAAACTTTTGTATTTTAATGGAATTTACCCTTGCTCCACTAGTAACGTCTCTATCACTTTCTTCTTATGAAACTTTTGAATTGCCTCGTCATAAGTGCAATATCTTTTACATCCTCAAGCTGTGATTGATCACTTTATGAGTCATCCATTTTTAACTTGATATTTTTCTCCTTCTACTTGTCACCTGAATTAATATGTCTTTGTGTCACTACTTTCTTCTAAGAAATCAGTGATCCAAGTAGATTGTCAATATAATAAAAAGTTAGGTCCTTAACTCAGTTATCAAAATTATCTTTGCATCATAAGCAGTAGGTAAATAATGTAGGATTTTATTAACTTATTTAGAATTTATTAGTTCCCTACATAAAAGCATGCAATGAGGTGCCTCTTTATAAAAATAGTATACATGTTAGTGATTGATTCATTTGGTTTCATACAAAAAAGTTCATAGTTGTATAATAAAAAGTTCAATCTAGATTATTTCACCTCATTAGTTCCTTCATATATTATGCAAAGTCTATCCCAAATTGCTTTTCTAATTTTATAGGTTAAAGCACATATATAGTCCTTAGATTTCAAGGCATAGAAAAAATTGTTTAAACATTTTGTGTTTAACTAACCTAGTTATTTCTCCTCTAATGTCTAAGAAGTAAATGGTGTTTTAGTTCTAATACCATCAACAAGTCTAGTGGATCTAGTGTAACCTTCTTATACTAAAATCCACATGCGATAGTCAAGTGATTGTAGAAAAATAAACATACAAGTTTTTCAAAAGTCGAAAGGAATGTAATCAAACAGTGGTAGTCTAATGATTGAATATCCTTCAAGAGTGTTATGATTTCCAAAAGTAGCCATGATCATTTTTTAAAAAGTTATCTAAATCTTAATTTTTGAAGTAAGCTCTGATACCACTTGAAAGTTTAAGTAGGTTGTTAGACGTAATACAATTGTCCCAAGACTAACCAAGAGGGGGTGCATTAGTAATTTAAAAATTCTCATGGATTTTAGAAACCTGATTTAAGATATTTGAAACAATGATAAATTTTAACAAAATATTTTTCAATCACAATAATTTAAAGTGCATAAAATAAAAATACAGCAAAAAGTAAAAGAATAGAAGAACACCAAATTTTATAGTGGTTGGGTCCAACTATGCCAACATACACTCCTTAAAAATTCCTTCTTTAGGTATTGCACTAAATTAAAAGTTACTCTCATTTTCCTCCCATAATAAGGCTGAGAAGCCCTTACAAAACCTCTCTTCCACCAACCGAAGCAGTAGAATACCGACATCCTTTCTGACCCTCTTAGTGATGGCAGAGTATCATCGTCCTTTCTCACCCTCCTAGTAACGGTAGAATACCGACATCCTTTCTTACCCTCCTGGTGATGGCCGTGTAACGTGATATTCTTTGAAAATCTTCTCTCAAGAGCCTTTAAGGAAGTAGGGAGAATCTTGAAAAATAAATAAGAGATCAATACCTCTGGGAAACCTTGTGAATCCCTCACAATTTTCGCTCAAAAGATCTCTAACTCTTCACTTCTAAAACTCTCTCCTTAACATTTTCCTTATCCACTCTCAAGAGAAATTTGTAGCAAGATATTAGAGTGACAATTTTTAGGACACTTTTATATGAAAGAAAAGAAAAATCGTCTAGAAAACAAAAAATTTCAACTAAAATATACTCCGATCATATAGTATCATCGTACATCATCTATACAAATAGTTCAAAAATCCATGTATGACCTTGTATAAACATGATTTCATACTCTACCATTCACATGTACAAACTAACATCATACTATACGAATAGTTCAAAATTGAACCAATTTGTCCGGTATGATCCTTTAGGAACCTCATTTTGTACACTATGAATTGTTTGTTCAAACCCCACTTCATACAGTACAAACTATTAAAATAAATCATACTTTATTTAATATGAACATGGATGACCCAATTTCATACTCTAGAAGTCATATATAAGAACCCCACTTCGTATAATACGAACAGTTCAAAAAATGATGTGTTTGTATGGGGCGAATTGGTACGCACCCATTTCACACTCTGGAAGTTGTCTGTATAAACTTACATCATATAAAATGATTAGTACAAAACAAATTCCTGTCATGATTTGATTAACTTCATTTTAAAGGAACTACCATGACAAACCGTCTAGTATGATTTAAATGGCACAGTATAATTAATTTTTAAAATTTAAGTTTTGACTCACTCCCGCAGTGTGTGCGTGCATAATTATTCAATTATAATCAAACTCTCTCATACTCAAGAAAAATAAAAAATTTATAGAATTCATTACATAAAACCCTAATCTACTCTGTCTTGAAGTCTTTGACTATCTGGAGTATGATTTTCTTAAAATGTTAGTACACACAAACTACAAAAAGAAAATATAACTAATATATGTTACAAGAAACAATAATCATAACAATAATATTTTGGTATCATTAAAAATCACATTATATAAAACTTAATCTTAAAATCTAAGTTGCAACAAGGATGCCTCTGAGCTTCTTAGAATCTGGTACCTCCTACTTTTTCTCCCTTAACTCACTAAGAATTGTTCAACGTTGAGCTTACTCCTTGAAAAATTTCTACTTCTTACCTTGTCTTTTACTTTGTAATCAAAGGGTATAAAATCGCTACTTTAATTAAGAGTTTTCTTAGGAGCACCCCTCCTAAGATGTAATTAATTATAGGGGATTTCCCCTACAGGGATTTGAGAACTCCAAATTAAAATAAACATTTTTTATCCCTATAAAATAATGGAAAAATCTCTAGAAAGTATATGTCTTTACAAAACTCATTTCTAATTCTAAATATACTTATAAAATATTATTAATGCCTTTTTTGATAATATGATATTCTAATTATTATATTCAATTTTAGAAATAATGAATTTTATAAAACCCGTTCTTACTTTTAGATGTCTTGAAAAATGTTATGTTTATCTTTTAATATGATGTAATGTTCTCCTTATTACATCTAATTAAAAGAATGGATTAATTTTCAAAACCATATTTCTATGTTTTAAACACACTATAGAATTACATGTTCATCTTTTGAGATGATATGTTATTCTTTGAATTATATTTGAATAAAGAAATATTATTTTCTAAAACTCTATTTTAATACTGAATCCATTATAGAATAATATGTTAGTCTTTCGAGATTATAATTTATTCTAATAGAGTATTCAACTTTAAAATAGGAGAAGACTGAATCTATGTGGTACCATTAATGTTTTCTCATGAGATCTTCTACAAATTATAAAACCCAGCATACAGAGTTTCACTTGATTATGCTTATTAACAAAATTGACATGAAAATCTCAAGGATTGATCTTGACTCTTTTATTTCACCAATTAAATTGGAGTGAAATGTTGAAGCCCATATTTGGATTTGAAATTGGATTTGAACTTTAACGTAAGTTTGAAATTAAACTTGAGCTTAAGGTTGAAATTGAATTTTTCTTGAGATTGAAATTGAATTTGAGTTTGAGGTTGAAACTAAATGGATCTTCTTCAAATTTTGAAACACAACATATTATGTTTTTCTCAATCATGTAGGTTCAAAAAATTGACATGAAAACCCCAAGGACTAGGCTTGACTTTTTCATTCCACCAATTAACTTGATGTGAAATGTTGAAGTCCAGATCTAAATTATAAATTTAAATTGGACTTGAAATTAAGATGGAAACTGGATTTCACATGAACTTAAGGTGGAAGTTGAATAGGTCTTCTTCCATTTTTGAAACTCAACAAATTGAGTTTCACTCAAATATATAGGTTTATAAAATTAATAAAAAGATTCTAAGAGTTTGGCTTGACTCTTTTATCCCACCAACTGAATTAGGGGTATCAAAGCCTAGATTTTGCTAAAGGGATTTGAATTTTGATTTTGAAGTTGAAGGATATTTTGTAAATTGTGAAACTTAGCATGTTGAGATTTGTTTGATTAAGAAATTTTATAAAATTTACAAGAGGATTTTGAAAGGTTTGGCCTGACACTTTTGCTCTACCATTGAACTTTGAGGCAAAATGTCAAAGCCCGACTTTGATAGAGATTCCTCACTCACCTCTCTTTTGACATGTTTTATTGATGTTAGTCATACTCACCCAAGTAAGAAATGGGCATAGGAACCAACAGAATGAATGGTAGTCAAAACTACTAATGCAATATAATTTTTACCTTTATTAAAGATATAGAGAAATATTTATCCCCCATGGAGTCGCCATTTTTTTAATTGAAAAAAAAAAATTGAATGAGTTTTGAAAATTTGTTTTTCTTTGGGAGAAATAAATTTTTTACAAGTTTAGTTTTTTAAAATTGAGCATCTCATTATGAAAAAAATATTATCTCGAAAGGTGAACATATCATTCTCTAATAGGTTCATATTGCAAAAACTTTGAATTCATCTTGATTATTATAGTCCAATTTAGGAAATAACCACATATGACCCTAAAGGGTCAAAATGATGTTTGATCTAGTATTTGATTGTGCTAATATGGATAAAGGGATAATTAATTTTATAATCAAAGTCATGGTAATAAAATGATATATCTTTCCGTAGAAAGAGGATATCGTCTATTATCGATCATTTGAATATGATAATAACGATCGTCAAATTTTATTTTTCCCAAATATAATTAATAAATTTTTTAAAAGAATGATTTACGAAAATTGATCTAGGTTTTTTAAATATCCTAAGAGTGCAAACCCTTGTAGTTAATTAAATTATAAGAAACTAGAGTTTTCTATGAATACTCTAGATTAAAATAATGGTAGAATTTTTATTTTGATATTTTAAGGCTTGATGTTAAAGGAAGAAAGTTAGAAATTCAACAAGGATTAGATCAAAATAGATGACATATTTTTAAAATTCAAAGGATAGAAGGTATGAGGTGTTTTGGGATTATGAAACATTTTAAAAGTACCATAGCTTATCCTAAGGGTTAAGCTTGAATTCTGGATTGAAGATATTTTTTATTTGAATAGTCAGTTTTATTAGAATATTAGGATTATATTCTAAGAAGGTTGAGATCTTATAGTATGAACTTTTCTCAGAACCTAAGTCTAAATTAGGCACAAAAAAAATAGTAACTTGAATTAAGCTAATGCAGTATAAAACTTGACTTATCCCTGCTTGAATTGGGGAGCCAGCTAACCACCTAAGCACTTTAAAATCATGAGTCTGATCTTTTATACAGGAGTGGTAAGAATATTTAATTAAGTTTTGAAGAGTTGGAACTGACATCTAGAGTAGATCCTACTTGGCCCTTTTACTGATGTTGAGTAATTTGATGCTTAAATGTAATAAAATTTTTAGACACTTTTAAGTTTGTTTTCAATGCAATCCATGCAAGTTGACATGATGAATGCTCAAATCAAATATGAAGCAGTTTTAAAAAGGTTTAAAAAAAGATGTTTTCCCTAAAGATTGCATAACTTCCCCTTGATAAAACTTCACCCTAATAGGTCATGTGGCCTGCCAAAACCCAAAGGTGGGCAGGTACCTAACAAGGAAGATAAGTTATTTAATATGATACATAAAAAACTCTAGCCAATCCCAAGCTTACTTCTTAAGTCGTTAAGTTTCTATGTGAGCTTAAACATTTTAAATTTAATTAAAGTTGAAAAGTTTTATTTGTTCCCTCACAAACCTTTGATCAGGTTCTAAGCTAAATCAATATACGACATGCAATCACCAAAAAAACTAAAAAAAGAAGGGAATCCTAATCGTACTTAAAGTAAACCATCAATCAGATCAAATCAAAATAATTAAATAAATTCAACAATTCATATGGCAAGTTCCTTTAAAATTATAACCCATGGTCTCTAAAAAAAGTAAAGAGGTCGAGTACCACTGACAACAACCTAGATTATACTTCTAGATTGGCTGAGTTCCACTTCTTGATCTTCACTTCTTTATCCTTTTATGAAGTCCTTGGTTCCATCAAGTCTAGATATCTAAATGAAAAGAAACTCTCCCTTGAATGGTGGTATTTTCTTTCCTCTTTGGATTCTCAAAGAATCCTAATCTGGATATCCAAATGAAGAGGGACTCGCTCCTAGTGGATGTCACCCTTCTCTTTTGATTCTATATTAGATATTTAATATTTCATTTCAAAGCACTTTTACAACTTCAAATATAATTAAATTGTATTGAATGAAAATTAAAATCTAGACTCAAATAACCTCTAGGGTTACCTTAAATAATCAACATTTAAATAATCCCAAATAGTTATATATGAAAATCAAAATGCTCAAACAAACCACTCTTGGTCATGCTCTTTTAAATTTTAAAGCGAGACTAGCATTCTGAAGCACCTATAGAAAACATCATCAATTTTTAAAAGCTTAATTTATTTATTTTCTCCCTTTAGTTTCAATGCCTTGTATAAGCATAACCACATGGATAAGATTATATTAGTATTTAAATCACCAATAACTTAAGGGTAAATATAATGCCCATCACATCAATATAAATTGTAGAAATTAAGTAAATAATCACATAAATCAATTAATTTTTAAAGAGCATGCAGTAAAAACTTGAAAAGCCCTGCACACAATAGTAAGAAAGTAAAACATCAACCTTACCTAAGACTAGAGTTGGTTGTCCTATAAACAATCTAAGGTGTGTGAGGTTGGATGAGTGGTTTGGATATACCATATGCAATGTAATTGATTAAAGTTGTTTGATGTTGTGGTTTGTTGAAGTCTTAAAGGAATTTTGATTCAAGTTAAGGTCTTAATATTTTGGAATTGATTTTAAAGTGTATTTAAGTGTTAATTTATTACAACCTTCATTAAACCATGGCTGTAAACTTTATTTCAACTTCCTTGGGACAAAGTTAATAGCCTCGTAGGCTTGGATTACCTAGTAGTAATCAGTAAGAATTAAGTAGCATTATTGATTAAAGGTTTCAAGATTTATAAATTTTAATAAAAATGATTGGATGTGGAATTTAATGTTAGATTAAAGTTTTTAAGATTTTTAAATTAAATATTGATTTTGTAGAATTACTTGAATTATTAAAATACACTAATTAAAGCAGTCAAATTTTAATTTTTTGTTTAAGGTTAATTTTTGGAGTTTTAATATTTTTCTTAAATATTACATCTTAAGATGAGTAATTAGACTATAACTTTGTTGGAATTAGATTTTTCTATATTTAGTTATAAATTTTTTAAGTTTGAGTTGAAATTTAAACTAGATTTGACTGAAAAAGTTGACTTTTTAATTCTAATTGAATTTTTATGATTTTATATTTTTTACTAAATATTAGACCTTAAATGGAGTCTAATGCCTTTGAATTTACTAAAATTGTAATTTTCTATATTAAGTAATAATTGTTTTTAAGTTTTAACCTAATTTTGAACTACGGTTGACCAGAGAGTTGACTTTATTAGACTTTGACCTATTTTTATTGGTTTGTCATCGTTGAAAATACTAGACTTCAAATAGAGTTGAATGACACTAAATTTGTTCAGTTTGGATTTTTCTAGAATTACATATGATTTCTTAAAGTTCAGTTAATTGATGGATTTTTTAAATTGTTCAATTGGGAAGATTTTGCTTGTTTTCATCTAAAATGCATGGAATCACTCCCAAAGATCAGAGATGACCCATGGGAGTGTTTTCAAGTGCTTAAAATTTATTTGGAATTTTAATAATTTAATTTTTTAATTTAAGTAAATATTGATTTTCATTAAAATTTAAACTAAAACATATTAGAGGTCTAGGGATGACGCTTTTATTTCTCCGAGGTAAAGGATTAAATTCTAGTCTATTTTATATAGTATTTGTATTTTGGATTTAAATTGAATTTATTATAATTTTTGAATTTTTTGAGTCCTTAAAAATGCTGAATTTTGACTTGCTTAATTTTTTGACCTAATGAGCTCCAAATTCAATGAAATTTAGACCTAAAGTGTAAAATGTCACTAAGTTTAATGTTCTCAAGTTTCGCCCCTATTTGTATTTTGGAGCAAGGTCATTATGATCCCACAAAATTTAAATCTCACTACTGGCTCAAAAAATATATAACATTCATTGTATCTCAATCCAATGATAATCAATCTTAGGGGGATTCGATCCTATCTCTTTCACACAGGTTAATGTCATCAAGCAACGCTTTGACAAATAACCTCAGATAGGTCAAATATCCTAGGTGAATATCTCTCAACCTCTTCATAATTAGCTAATTGTATTGAGTGGCCTTCCAATATATAATTAAGGAAAGGTTGAAGTATTTGTTAAACTCTCTCTAGCATTTAAAGAAACAGGGCTACCTATATGAAAAGCTTAATTAAAAATATAAATAACACAATAATGGATAATTGATTATTACGCTCCAAAATATATCATCAATGCATATATATATATATATATATATATATATATTTCAAGTAACTAAATATACATACTAAGACAAATAAAAAGTGATAATAATATAGCAAAAAAAATAACATTACTTGTTACATGACTTCAATATCTTCATCATCACTAGAGAAGGTCTTCCTCAGCTCACTTTCAACATTATCATCATTTAAGTCTAGAGAGGAGTTCTTGGAGGCTTGGCTGGGAGATAACTCTTCAATTATAATCCATGCCTTGCACTGCACCAATCGAACACCCTTTAAAAAATTACGGACAAAGCCTTCCTCAAGGCACGGACGCTCCAGATCTTTGCCTCAACATCAAATAGCTTATTATAAGCCTCTTGGAAGATATTCTTATTCTCTAAATGATGAGCTGAAGACTTCTTGAATTTTTCGATAGCCTCCAATGATATGGCTTCTGTACGGGCATCAATATCTAGTTTGACAGCCTCTTTCTCTAAAATACAATCCTGTAACTCTTTATTCACTATCCCAAGGGTGCTATTTTTTTGTCGCAAGTGCCTTCAAGACTTCATTTTTTTAATTATTCTTTGTACGAGCCTTAATCAACTCGGTGCAAGAGCGATCAGCCTCCTGATTTTGAAGGGAAAAAGTGGTGGATACAGTTACTAGCTCAGCTCGACACTATGCTAGTTGGCTTTCCAACGCTGACATCTCTTTAATCTTTATATTCAACCTTTGTTTATACTCTCCCTGTAGATATTTAACCTTCATAAACTATAAATTCCACTCATCCAGCACTGTGTCAAACTAGAACTCCACATCTATCTTACGCATAATCTACAATAGACATATGATTATGAACATTCAAAAAAAAGAAGGGGGAGGGGGGAGAAAAAGGAGATTAAGATAGCTAACAACTTCTTTTGCACGTTGTTGTCCAATACAAACATTCTTTAATAACTCTTAGGGGATTGGTACTTTAATGGGCCAAACCTCTCTATCTGAATTAAGGGCAGCAATATCGATCATCAAAAGGAGAATGACCTCCCTTCATATTTCTCCATCGCTTAGCAAGCCCGCTGCCACATTCACTCTTCTCTTCTTCACAAGGGAAGATCCCTCCTCTCCTCGTCCTCTAAAAGGATTGTTGGATGAAGGTCTTAGAGTGTAGGGATATATTTTACAAACCTTCTTAGTCTTCTTTAACTTAACTGTTTGAGATCTTCCCACATGAATAGAAAGTCTAACTTAAAAATTTTTTCCTCTAACACATACTGACTAATCTGACGTAACTTCTCCTAAAGACTCTTTGTGTCAAAAAAAATTAAGAGTTTGCAATATATCCTCCTCTCTTAGGTGTGATCAGAATTCTGGTAGCTTCTTTAACTTCCCCTATTTTTCAGAAAAGCCCTAATTATTTTTACAAAAAAAGAACGAGCTTGACCAATTTTTAGAAGGATCATGTGTTGAAAAATCTAGCCACTTTCTACCTCTACATAAAACACGCCCTTGAAAAATCACTTGTAAGCTTGCACGTCTTGGATAAGTGGTCAATGTTCAGCCTAGCACCATGCTCCCTATAAAAAACTATTAAGCCCACAGTGATCGTAACCATCCTGCATAAGAATTGGGCCAAGGGGACACCGCATACCATAAAATCTCAAGCAACTCAGGGTTAGAGGTAACCTCAAACCTACATGCAATGTTATCTCCTACACGGTAATAAACTCATTTGGAGGATCTCGTGCTCGATTAGACTTTTTAGGAACAACCATAACTAAATCATTAGGCAGATGAAATTTCTTATTAATAACAATCAAGTCATCCGAAGTTATTGATGATGAAATATCATCAAATAATGTTGATCTCCCTCCCTCATCTACCTCCATAGTCTGAGGAGCTCACACCAGCTCAACCACTTCATGAATAAAAGGAATAACATCTACCATATTTAGCAGTCTACTACCTAGAGGGGCATATATAAATAAAGAGATAATACTTAAAGATTAATACGGCAAAAATAGGAAAGAGAGGAGGGAGAAATAATATACCTGGAAGATCGTGTTAGTTCTTTTAAACTCGCATCATATTGAAAGAGTCAGAACCACCTTTTTTGGTACTATTTAGAGCACCCTCACCTCTAGCTGACGACATTCGCCTTCAAACAGGAGAAAATTGTAGCCACCAGGTCTTGACCATCTCTGTTGATGATATTTATACTCTTGCCGGATAGTTTTCCCCCACTAGGAGTAAACTGGAGCCTGCGTAAGAGTACCAGACCTTGATCACCGCCACTGATATTTAAACTCTTGCCGGACAGTTTTTTCCTCAATAAGAGTAAAATGGAGCATGCGTAAGAGTACCGGGCCTTGATTTCTTCCGATATTTAAATCTTGCCGGATAGTTTTTCCCCACTAGGAGTGAAATAGAGTCTGCGTAAGAGTACTAAGTCTTGTCACTGCCAAAAAGTCTAATCTTTTGCGAGTCCATTTTCTTCTTAATTCATAGGAGAAAATTTTGGACCGATTAAGAGAAGTGGTGCCTGCTCCCTAGCCCCTAAGAGGGGTATTTATAGCTTCTCAAAAGAGGTTTGGAGAGGAAATTTCATTTTTTTGGGGAAAATTATGGTCGTAGCCCTTTCATTAATATAAACTAGTTACATGTAATGAAGGAGAAAAAAAAAACAACGTGACAGGAAAGTAATGATCTTGCCAAAGCTTACAAGATCCAAAATAGGGGCAAAATACAAAAACCCCCACAGCAGAGAAGTTAATAAAAAGCAATGTTAAAAAATAATAGAGCAGAGAAAATAACTCAGGAACAAGCCATAGCAAAGGAAGGAGAGGAAGACAATTGAAGTCGCGGGCTCAGGAATTGCCGCTCTCTCAACCTGGTTGCAAAAATGAATCCCAAAATTCCTGCCATCCAAAGGAGAAAATGGCAATTCTAACATCATTGCCCATTTTCGCACGATAACCCGCACCAGCCACTGCATACAGCAAACCAGCAAAGCAAAATCCCATAGAAAAACCATAGAAACTGCAGCCTGCACCACATTAAATACAAAATCCTGGAAGACAGATGTGCAACAGCAAAAAAAAACTTTACAGCAACTCAGATAAAATTCCACCCTTTTTCCACTTCCTGATTTTTGGTAAAACAACAGTTTTAATTTTTATCACTAAAGAGGTAGAAGATACAGCTTTTCCACCAAATTTCCTATCATTCCTTTTACGCTATATGTGATAAACCGCAGAGCATATCAGGAGATAATACAGATCCTTATCAGTAGCATGAGATTCATCAATGTATTTAAAAAGCTGCAGAATATTGGGTCTTAGCAAAAGAAACCCAATGTTTCTAAACAAGGTAGAGACAATAGCAAATGAATAATCACATTCGAAAAAGATATGATTAACGTTTTCCTCATAATGATGGCAAAGGGCACAAGTGTTGCACACATGAATACCCCTAGAGATAAGACAGTCCGCAGTTTTAAGACCTCCCTTTATAGCCATCCAGCAAAATGAAGAGTATCTAATCACGTACCTCTTATGCCACATAAATTTTCACCAGCTTACTTTGGGGGTTTCTCTGAAATAAAAAGATATATAGTGCTTGTGATTACAATTCTTACCATCACCCCAGTATAAGTTATCCTTGGAACCATCTCCAATCTAAATATCTGAGAAGGCACAGTGAACAGCAACAGGCAATACAGCAGGCAAAGCCCACTGCACACCATCAATAATAGCCCCTATATTATCATTAACAGGAAAGGAACCAAGTAAAGGAAGCATCACAGCAAATTCATTTAATCTTTTTCCTTTATACCAATGATCCCAATAAAGAGAGTAACGAGAGGTAGAATTTACTCTAAAGTGAAATTTTTGTTTTGCAATGAGAGCATCTTTGCAAACATTTTTCCAAAATTTTGAGGCTTTAGATATGGGCTCTTTCCAAGGGGAAATATAAATTTTAAAAAGCCAAGCACTTAAAGGGCTGTGGATATTGTAAATCCTAGCAATGAGAGAACAGTTATAACAAAACTGGATGGATTGTATAGAAGGGAGGCCAATCCCTCCCATCTCAATAGGCTTGCAAGTATTCCTCCATGCTATAAGGTGCAACTTTTTGGCACTAGCATCACCAAAATATAAGAATTTTGCATATAATTTGTCAATTTGCTTAATAATAGTTTTAGGTAATATGCCACCCCGAATCCAGTATGCAATAGTATTCCAAATGGTGTACCTTAAAAACTGCAGCCTACTAGCAAATGACAGAGCTTTGGCCTTCCATCCAGCCAGCTTCCTAATGACATTCTCTAAAAGGCAAGAAAAATTGGCAATTTTCGGATTGTAAGGAGATAAAGGCACACCAAGGTAGGACATAGTAGAAGAGGCGTTGGCTATGTTAAGAGCAGCACAAATACTGGCAGCATTGTTACAGTTGGGAGGTAAGATGACAGAACTTTTCTCATAGTTAACAAAAAGCCCTAAAGCCTCAGAGAACACCTTAAGAATTTGGATAAGTTTTTCACAATTGATAATATCAGCTTTACCAAAAATGATTAAGTCGTCAGCATATAACAGATGAGAGAGCCTGTACTCCCCAATAGTGAGAGCCTCAAAATTGCTATCATTAATATTATAATCAAGCCAACTAGAAAGGGCATCGATCACAATGCTAAAGAGGTAAGGACTAAGGGGACATCCCTGCCTTAACCCATTTTTTGAGGGGAAGAAGCCTTCTAAAGCACCATCAACACATAACGAGTACCAAACATCTTTGATACAAGCATCAATCCAACCCAAAAAGATGTCAGGAAATCCCTTTTGTTTCATTCTAGACAAAAGAAATTCACGGGAGACACTATCAAATGCTTTTTTAATGTCTAGCTTTACACACATAAGCTTGAACTTAGAAGATTTCCTAGAATGCTGAAGAATTTCATTAGTTAGGATAATATTGTCAGATGAAATTCTTTTATGGATAAACCTAGCTTGATTATCTTTGATGATATGAGACATAAGAGGTTTCATCCTTTCAGCCAACACCTTAGCAATGATTTTATAAGTGGTATTACATAAGGCAATAGGCCTAAAGTCATTCAGAGCCTCAGCATTATTAGATTTTGGTATAAGAGTTATAGCAGTGGCCTTAGTAGTACGAGGGATGTAAGCATTGCGGTGGAATCCCTTAATGGCTTTGCAAACCGTATTGCCAATTAATAACCAAGTGGCTTTAAAAAACTCAAAATTAAAACCATCCGGCCCTGGCGAAGAGTTGGAAGATCCAAAGAAAATAGCTTTCTTAATAACCTGATCAGTAAAAGGCATAACAAGGGACTCAGCCATAACAGTAGAAATAACCACACCAGAAGGAAAGCTCTCAGTGAGGAAGTCTGAATTATTAGAAGCATTGAAAAGATTGTAGAAATAAGAGATTGTTTCCTGAATAGCATCTGACACAGTAGCCCCCGAGTTATTCATTGCTAAGGTAATGGCAGTATTTCTATAGCTTCTCCTTAACCGAATTTTAGAATAAAGAAATTTCAGATCCTCTTCTCCCTGCATAAGCCACTTAGATTTAGCTCTCTGTTTAATCCAGGAATACCACATAGAAGAAGCCATCTCAAGCTGACTACTAATATTTTTAAGCTCCAAAGAAGCCTGCTGTAAATTATCATCAGATTTCAACTTGTTAAGACATACAAGTTGCTTTTCTTGAATCTGTTTGAGTTGCTTAGCCATC
This sequence comes from Dendrobium nobile, assembly GCA_022539455.1. Classification (NCBI taxonomy): domain Eukaryota; kingdom Viridiplantae; phylum Streptophyta; class Magnoliopsida; order Asparagales; family Orchidaceae; genus Dendrobium; species Dendrobium nobile. The sequence continues at coordinate 49,478,968 of CM039733.1, forward strand.
ATATTAGAATTAGCCCATGGTTTGCCTCTAATAGCCAATTTCATTTGCTTAAGTTTGGTGGCAAGATCCACTAAGAGATTACCATTAGCTTTGGTGCCAAAAATACCCATCAAAAGATACCAGAACTGATCATTTTTCACCTAATAATTTTTGAATAAAAACCGATGCCTAGAGATGACATCCTCTCTAGATTTGAGAATGATAGGACAGTGGTTAGAACCAACCGAATTCCTAACCATATAATAGGAATCAGGAAAAGAAGACAACCAATATTCATTAACCAACATACGATCCAGACGGATATGGATTGGATTGTCAGTCCTCTGATTATACCAAGTAAAAGAAGGGCCAATGGATGCCAAATCACAAAGTTTAGTATCAAAAATGACACTATTGAAATTGTAAAGCTGATTTTAATTAAGAGAATTCCCTCCAAGTTTTTTAGAAGCGAATCTACAATAGTTGAAGTCTCCAATGACAATCTAAGGAATACCCCCAAAAGGAGATACATTCCTTAATTCATCCCAAAGAGCTTTTCTACCTATCTGATGATTAGAAGCATAAATCATAGAAAGCAAAAAAGGAGCGGTAGTACCATAAGAGACCATACCAGCAATCATTTGGGAAGAGAAGAAGGTAGGTTGAAAATCCAACCTATCAGGATTCCATTTGATCCATATTCTACCAGGATTAGCATAATCAAAATTGTTGCAACTGTATTCTAAATCAAATACCTTATGGTAGTTGAGGAAGCTCTGATCAGAAAGACTAGAGAGATGGATTCGATTCTCTAGAATAAAAACCATATCCAAGCGAAGCGATTGAATAAGAAGTTTACAATAAGACACCTTATTAGAGGAAGAGAAACCTCAAATATTCCAAGCAGCAATAGTTGAATATTTGGACAGATCATTTATGCTTAGCAGAAGTGGTAGGAGGCTTTTTGGAACTCTTTCCTTTAGCATTTTTCACTTGGTTTTTTTTTAGCTTTACTATTACTCCCCCCAGAATTAGAATCCTGCTCCGAGAAGGAGGAGCTATCAGTTTCAGAGGTTGAAGGAAGTAGAACATTATCAGCTTGCTTTGAGATAGCTAAATCATCGGAACCCTGGAGGGGCGAAAACTTGTTGCCTGTCTGCAAGGAAGGAGAGGTAGGAGTACTGGAATGAAGTATATCGATTTCTCCAATATCAGCTATAGTAGGAGAGTTGAGATTTGGTATGGGTATAATACCAGTTTCAGTGGGATCACTACTAGTTTCTATCAGTCCATCAGGATTGAGATTCTCAGGATTTGCAGAAAGTTTATCGTTGGATGGCTCAGCATGATCAACCACCACTACATTTTTACCACTATCTTTAGGCACCCAAATAACCTGAGAAGGAAGTAAGGCCAGATTGGCTGCAGAGGGAGTTGCAACATTAGGAATAGGATTGGGAAGAACAGAATTAGTGGCAATAACATTCTCCCAATTGTTGTTAACAGAGGAATTCCTGTTTTGATTAAGTTTCCTGGGATTCCGTGAGGAGCTACGACCCCTGTTTTGTTTGAGAGGGTTCTACTTAGAAGGCTGGGAGGTAGGGCAGTTCAGAGTTTGATGAGCTAAAGAAGCACAGGAAGCACAGGGAATGGGTTTCCATTCATACTGAATTTGCATTCTGATAATATCCCCTTCAATCGCAACAGCTACACTCTCGGGAAAAGAAGAGGTAGTAGAAACTTGTATACAAACTCTAGCATAGGTTAGTCTGGTTTTTGCGGCAGTTAAAGCATCGACCGCTATAGGGATTCCAACTTTGGAAGCAATTTTTGAAATTCCCTTAGAGTTCCAACAGACTAAAGGAAGATTGTGAATACTAACCCAAATGGGAACAGATGTGAAGTTCTCTCTGGTGGGATTGAAATTTTTTGTCCATTTCTGAAAAATGAATGGTTTACCATGGAAGAACCAAGCCCCCTTAGACCACACCATGTCATAATCTTCCAATAAATAGAACTTGAACAGAAAAAAACCGTCCGTAAGAGCGATAAGTTGAAAGGAACCTTTGAGCTTCCATATACGCATGGCGGTTTCTTTCAAAGCTTCATAGTAAGGACGCTTACCTACCGAATATCCAACAAGGCAAAGGTTCCATTCCACGGCTGCAGGCTCTGTGAAGTCTTTATCGAAAGGGATGATCTCTTCCGGAGTTTCCATGAGAGATACTGGTATGTGTGGAGCTGAAGGCCCAGGATCAGCAATGATATTAGACCAAAGACGGTCCAGAGAACGAGAAGCAGGAGCTGAGACGCAAGCAGAAGCTTGAGCCATTACTGGAAAATGGTTTGTATCAAGCAAATCCATGGGGACCACCGGCCGTGGCCGGTGGCAACCGGAGGGAGGAAGGCGAAAAAGCAGACACAAGGGTGAAGACGGCTAGGGCATCCTCTCACGGCTAGGGAGAGGAAATTTCTAGATTAAAAAAAATTAAATTAAATGATCAATAAATGGTAGTATAAGTTAACTTTATAACAATTTGATGTTAATATCAATTAATATATATGCAGATTAACATTTTTTAAGATCATTATGAATAACTGTATTATATAATTATAAACAATTATAATATCAGTTTTGACATAAGGCTCAAATCAAATACTTGATCAAATTTGAACGTTGGTAGACATTTAATACAGTTATAAATATTTATATAAAGTTGTCATAACTTTATTATAACATTAATATTAACGTTAATATTTATAATTTAATATTTTTTATATAAATATTTATAAGGTTATGATAACTCTATTATACCTTTATTATAACAATTATAAATAGTTATTATAAAGTTATGATAACGTTAATTTATACAAAATTATGTAGTTAACTTTATTACATAACATTAACTTTATTATAACATACTATAACGTTATCTTTATTATATAAGCTAATTATATAACTTTCTCATATAGTTAACTTTATTGTATAAGTTAACTATAATAACTTTATAAGTGATGTTATAAGAAAATAATAATAAAAAAAAATAGAGCTTTAAACAAAGTCAAGAGGCTGGATTTTATAACGTCCAAACGTCATGAGTTGTACGGAGTTCTGATAAAGTATTTTGGTATAATTATATATATATATAGATATATATTTCAAAACATTAATTTGAATATAATTATATCATTTCAGATTCATAGCTTAGTATTAATATTAATTAACTAGTTAGTTAAATTAGTAATCATATATGTATATATTTATATATATTTATACATATACGTAATTTTATCCCGCAAATGTGATTTTGATATTTAAAATACTAAAATTATACAAATATTTTTTGACTTTGCAATATTAGACGTACAAAAATAGGGGGTCAATTGATACGTCACCAAAAAATAGTTTGATCCAGCACAAATCTCGAGGCAAAATCAAGTTGGAAATTTCAAAAATAAAAAGTGGGATCATTTGAACTCCGATTTTGTGAAACTTATAGTCAAATTAATCATCTCAAAAATACAAGCCCAACATCACCAAATTCGACTCAATCCAAGCTCAAATGGGTCCAAATCAAAGACTCGAAGCACTTTTGGAAGGTTCAAACTACAATTTGGATTACCAAACGATTTCTAAACGTTACACGCTTATAGTTGAATCAAGCGGTTCGACGAGACGAATCCAACGAGCCCAAGATCATCCAATTCTGATATCATTAAGACATTCAAATGTCCAATAAATGCTCTATGATCGGGGGAATCATCATCCGATGAAACACTCCAAACCTACCCCAGATCTTTTCTATATTTATGGGGTGTGCCACTTATGAAAATCTATAAATATGCCCCACTCTCCACAAGAGGGGGACCTTTAGCTAGAGATTAGAGAGAGCTCTGAAGCTTTAAGAGCTCGAGCACCATTGCTCGCCCCTCGACCGTCGTTGGACTTCAGCCCGGCCCCCGTCGGACCACTGCCTGGCCGCCGACCACCATCAGACTTCAGCCTGACCACCATCAAAACACCGCTCGACTGCTGATCGTCTCCAGACTTCAACCCGACCATCGTTGGACTACCGCTCGGCTGCCAATCGCCTCCGGACATTAGCCCGACCTTCGTGGATCACTGCTGACTTCCTCCGGACTTCCACCTAGCAGCCGAGCGTCGTTAGACTTCCAGCCCGACCTTTGTCGGATCATTCCTTGTTAGCTGAACTTCTGCCCGGACGTTGTCGGACTTGCGCCTAACAGTCGCTAGACCTTGGTCTAACTCTCTAAACTACTGTAATTTGACTGCTCCTAAGTCAAGGGATAGTTCAATTTTTGTAACTAATTAAAAATTTAGTGGAATCTTTTCACCTGGGCGAGGCGCCGTAGTTTTTTCCTCTTTGGGCTTTCTATGTAAAAAAGATTAGGTATTTTACTTCTTTCTATTTGTGTGCTGGATGTCTGTGCATTGCTAAGACAAAAAATTTACTCACTCTACTGCCGCGAATATCCTAACCCACAACAACGCTTAAATAAGTAATCAAGGGAATAAGAGAATTTTGGGAAAAAAATTGTTAGTCCAAAAAAGAAGAATTGAGCATTAAAATTAGATGATGCACTTTAGGCTTTCCTAAATTTTTATAAAACCCCAAGTGGAATGTCTCCATATAAATTGATTTTTAAGAAAAGTTTACCACTTGTATTTGGAGTTAGAATATAAAGCTTACTGAGTAGTTAAAGAATTAAATTATAATCTTAAGGATACTGAAGAGAAAAAGCTTATACAGTTGAATGAATTGCAAGAATTTAGAAATAATGCCTATGAAAATGCCAAATTATATAAGAAGAAAAATTCAAAAGTGGTTATGATTGTAAACTTATTAATAAAGAACTTGAGCCTTGACAAGAAGAATTGGTATACAATTCAAGATTAAAATTATTTTCTTAAAAGCTTAAGTCAACGTGGTTAGCTCCACTCACAATTATCAAAGTATATCCTTTTCGAGTTGTGGATATAAAAGATAGTAAAAGATAGCATTGGGGTCAGGTAGCACCACATTTCTACCCTGACTAGATCTAAGATCCAGTCCTTTAAAATCCACTTTACAGAGGAGACAGATATTGCTAACCAACCCAACCCAATCAATAGTGTGATAGAGATCCTAGGATGCTGGGCGATCAAATAACAAACCTACAAGATAAAGTGGATCATATCAAGGTTTCTATGGATCAATTTAGGCAACAGTTGACAGTACTCGAGTAGGGGATATATTCTAAGTATGACTACATGATGCTCCAGCACTAGTGCTAGTTTTAGTACCATGCTAACTAAAACATAGCCATGACCAACATGTTCAAGAGTTAGGAGAAGTACTCCCATGATCAGAGAAATATATTTCCATACCCATTACTCTACCCTTGGAGATGTTTCGATGATCTTCATCAACATCAGTAGCAAAAGAGGTAGCATGAGGAATAAGAGGAAGAAAATGATAAGTAGCAAGAGCTCTAATGATATTGTTATTTTTATTTTAATGTATTTTGATTTTATTTTATTTCTTGAATTTTACTATCTTGTATATAGTAGTGAGAAATTTATCAAATAAAATAATTTAACATTTTTTTGGAAAACAATTATTCAGCGAGGTTAGGTATCCTTAATTAAAAACCATGTCAGCGATGGCGTCAATCGCATATAGGGCTGCCTTTTTTTTTGGGAAATTAGGGCTGTCCTTGAACTTCACATGTTTTGAATAAATTCTACGTTCTCTAGTTATTCTTTGACGTCCCTGTCACGATTCCTGGCTTGTGCTCCAAGCAAAACAGTCAGCCCTTTACTTTGACTTCAAAATGACATAAAATAATAAAATTGATAGTTTGAGAGGATTAAATACGGCCAACTTTAGAAGGTAATTATCATTAAATTAAGCTAAAAGTAGTAACTGATCATCTAATTTATGTTTTAGTTAATATTACTCGAACGGAATATCCCATTAATATAAAAAAATGGTTCATTTTATCTTTCTAATGAATAAAACATAGCTGTGAAAAAAATAAACTATCATTTAGTTTTAAATAAAAAGATAAAAAAATATTCGTGGGTAAAATTATGTTTAATTATTTTATGAGAAGTCGCTAGAAATTAATCAAATAACCAAACGTTAACTTAAACTCAATTTTTAACGTATTAGAAATAAATTTTCATTAGAAGCAATCTGACAAAATAAATGATACTAATTTTATTATTCTGATTTTATAACACATATAATGATTAAAGGGAATCAAATCCACTAATGGTTTTACTCTTCTATAAATTAATCTTAATTTTAATATTAAAAATACGAGCAACATATTTTATTTTTAGGATTAGTTTGATTTTTTATTTTTTGGAAAAAGTTTTATCTCCACTAATAATTATAACTATATTATCAATGCCCTATTTGTGAGCTTTTTTTCTATTTATTTACATGAAAATGCTTCTTTTCAACAATAAATTAGGCTTCATTTGATTGGAAGTTTTTGGTGCTTATTTCTTTAACTCGTCAAATCAACATCCCAATAATTCCATTTGTTTCATTTTTCTGTTGTTTTGAGAAAACTTTTTATATGCTTCTCCGATAGAAAACTTTATTTTTTGAACCAATGTTTCTTAAAATTGAATTTTACAAAAGTACCAAAAAATCAAACGAAGCCTTAATATGTTGATATTTTCATGAATTTATTAAATAATTGATGGTAAATTATACAAATTTGAATTTTGTATAATATATATAATTAATTAATTAAAATTTGTTTACAATGCTATTAATTATGCCCTAAAAAAACCTTGGCAGATTTTACAGAACAGCGTTTCCGTTCCTTCCAACGGCTGATCGCACGCCACCTCATTTATTAACCGCGCCTTTAGCTGCGCTGCGATTTCTGAAGGAGCGGCGGGAGAAAAAAGCCGTCATTGCTTCCCTCCTTGAAGTGTGGAAATCGTTGTTTTCCCACTTGTGTCCTCATTGCCATCCTACTCTGCTCTCGAGTCTATATCCTCTTCGGAGTCGGCAGTGCTTCTATTCTTTTTAGGGTTTCCGTTTTGGAATACCTTTAGCCCAGTTTATAGATTTTTTAGGATCGCTTATTCGGTTGGAGGGGGAGTGTTTGGTGGACAGATTAGAGGATGGTGTGTTCTTCAAAAAACGGGTTGCCCGCGTGGTTGAGCGCTGCATCGAGGATGGACTTTGATGGAGCAGCTAATGTTTCTAGGTCTGATGCTTCTTCGGCTGCTTCGTCGCTGTCTTCTTCTGTCGTTAATCGCGGGGCATCCGAGGACTCTAAAATGGGTTTCGGTGAGCGTTCCCTCTCTGCAGCCGGGGCTGCCGTTCTATCTGCTATTCTTGTGAATCCTCTTGACGTTGCCAAGGTGAGTTATAGTTGTTTTCTTGGTGTTACATTGGTATCAAAGTGATTGGATTTTGGTCTCGGATAACAGAGAAAAGTTAGCGCATCCATTATGTTCTTTTAATGTCTGTTATATTTATACTTCTGGATTGCTGTGATGGTACTGATTTAAGATTCACGGTGTTTTGCATGGCAAATTATTGGGTCAGGTGACCGGACGTGGAGATAGGCCCGGATATTAATAAAATATTATTTTAAATAAAGCGCAGGTAAAGCGCAACTGAAGCGTAAGTAAAGCGCAGATAAAGCGCAACTAAAGCGGAAGTCAAAAGCGCAGGTGACGCGGCAAATTTTTATTGGATGTCCGAACTTATTTTTCGCGTCCGGTCACCTGACCCAATAACTTGCCGTTTTGCATTGGTTCGAGTTTGCTTTTATCCACGCGCGTGGCATGGTTTTAGTTTGTTACTGTTTTATTTTGTATTTGCTTTCTTGGTTTCAATTGACAACCTAGTTTATTCTTTTTTTGATTTGTTATTTGCAATTGGGCTTTTTATTTGATTTACTATATTGCGAAGGTATAAAAGACGTGGTGACTATTCATGGGGTCGCACTGATTGTTAAAGACTATTCTTTTTTGTCCATTTGCAGACCCGGCTACAGGCGCAGGCAGCTGGTGCTCATTATCATCAACCGCAGCAGGATTTTGGAAGACGGTTTGCATCCCTTGGCCCCAATACGGTATATTTCAAAATTAATTTAAAAAAAAGTACTTCTCTAAGTATGCTTCTTTGATTTACTTGCACTAGGATATGGAGTCTTTTTATATTGTTGATGTGGTGTAAAGAAGGTGCTAAGTGTAGATGGTTTAGGGCAAGCATTTTACTGAATAAAATATCCTTATGTATTGACTCGTTGGGGAAGCATTGATAAATTTTCTACTACGTGGGTGTAAAATTAGTTGCACTTCATTGTTATATCATTTTTAAGTTTGAAAGTTGTAGTTGGAGACATTGTTTAAAATTACACTATAAGGGGTTCTCCTCGAGGCCCACCTCAACGCAGTTCTGATGAAAAATATCTCGAGGCTTATGCCTCATGATTTTTTTATGAGGTTTGTGCCTCGTTGGTGTGAGGCATACGCCTTACCCTTTTTTTATATTATTTTATTAAAAATTACCTACATTATAAACTAAAGTCTCAAGCAAATCACATCTTTATGCACCCCTGAGTTGCAACAATTACCTTGATCTCCAGCTCATCGCCTTCACCGCAACCACAGTTGTCGTAGCCATTGTAGGGGATCACTTTGAAACCGCACACCACCATCATCTCTTCTAAAAATTTTGGAGTATTACTCTCATATTTATGTTGATGACAAACATTTATGAAAGAAGACTATGACTAAAATAAATGAAGATGAAGCAGATTGGGAGGTATTTGATTCCACAGGATGAAACATGGGAGAAACTAATTTGTTATGATGATGACTCAAATAAATACCTCCTGACAGTGCATATGATTTTTGAGTTGTCATCTTTTTCAACTTTCTTTAGAAATTAAATGTGGATGAGTAGGGAACTAGAAAAAAAGAAATTTAAAGTTGAACTTGATGTTATATGATATTTTTAATACAATTCATATATGTTATATGATTTTGTTATTGTAATATTTGAATTTTCATTCTGTTTCATGCAATATTTCATTTATATATATATATATATATCAATTTGTTACTTCATAGTTTTGTAGTAAGTTAATATGTCATCATCATTTAACATATTATTTGTGTATTACATACAAAATTATTTTTAATCTTTGTTTACTTTATGCAATTTTTAGATTTCGAGGCTTACACCTCAAAACATATTGAGGTTTACGTTTTGTCTCACGAATGGAAAACACCTCAATACCCAATTACACAATTTTAAACTTGGTTGGAGCTTAAGATCAACAACAACGATAGCAACAAGCCTTTGGTCGACTGCATGAATCATTTTTTTCATTGTGTCCTATTAACAATCAAATTCTCATTTAAATATAATAAAAAATATTTTTTAAATACTTTTTAATCAAGTCTTTTTAGATCTACCTCTACTTATCTTAATGAACACTGTATCTAATACATTTACTCTCCTCACATGGTCATCAGAAGGCCGACATTTTATGTGAACAAATCATTTAAGGCGATTCTCTCTAATTTTATCTACCACTGGGGCTAGTCAAAGCTTTTCACGTGTATACTCATTTTGCATTCTGACATTAAGTGAAAGCTACTCATGCGCTTGAGATTCCTCATCTCTACGACACTTAACTTAATTTTATGCTTATCTTTTAATGGTCAACATTCTGCGCCATAATCATTGCATGTCTCATCGCCATCTTATAAAATTTTTAGTTTAAGTTTTAGGTTTTATCACACAATAAGCCCGATGCATTAATTCACTTCAACCATCGAACTTGAATTCTACTAATAATATCCTCATTTATTTCACCATTGCGTTGAACAATATACCCGAAATATTTAAAATGTGCACTTTTTTTGATAACTTGATCTCCCAGGGCAACAATCCAACCGCTAGATCTATTACTATTAAAACTACCTTTCATGTATTTGGTTTTAGATATACTCAAATGAAAACATTTAGACTCTTAAGGCTGGCCTTCATAATTCAAGTTTTTCATTAACTCCCTCCTCTCATCTTATCAACAAGTAGAATATCATTAGCAAAAATCATACACAAAGGTACATTATCTTGCAAATGTTTAGTAAGAATATCCATGCAACAAAAACAACAACAAGCCTTTATCCCACTATGTGGATACATTTAGAAAGCCAAAAGCATCATGTTAAGCTTTGCATTAGTCATGTTATGCTCAACTACTATGCATTTTAAACTAATATGCAGAATCATGTGTTTTCTGGATATTTGTGACATTTTCCTATCACAATTATTGACATATGGATAAAACACTTCCGTGTGTTGTTGTAAGACTTTGTCATCTTTTTATTTCCTTTGTCCTTATTCTTAAGATTTCAGCTTTTTACTTGGTTGATGAATTGGAATGAATTAAATGGGCCAAGCATGATGATGGGTTTGAAAAAAGAGATTGTTTCTCATTGCTATTTTTTCTTTGAAGTAGGGTTTATTCTAGGAAGGGATTTTTTGCTGTCTGAAATCCATCTCACTTGAACATTCATATGCCATCTCATTCCTCATGTGGCTGTATTTTAGAGTTGTTTATTAAATTATTCTTTTTGACCATATTCTATAGACAATGATTATAGTACTTCATTGACAAATATGTAAAGTAACTAAGCGAGAAATTAAAGATCTGGAGATTTTGATTAAGTTGGATGCTTTTGATAGGTTCCACTTGAATATTCCAAGTGATTCCTATCGGATTCTTGCCAAAACACAATTATTCCACTGTTTTCAATAGAAAACAGCCGCCAAACAGTAGAAAAACTGAGAGAATAAGAAGAAAACGTTGGAAAACAATAGAAACAATTGTATTCCACTAGTAGACGAACAAAACCAAAGCAAGATACAATGTTCTTCGATTCGAGAGGAAGAACCACTCTCCAACAATCTCCGGCAATGCCAAGAGCCCAAACAAGAAAACCTAGAAACCAAAACTCTTTTCAAATTCAAGATGAAACCCTAATCTCTCCTTAACTTCCTATTAATACAATCTAATTCAAAATAAAAGCAAAAGGACTTCTCTACCCTTCCTTCTCCCTCCAAAAGCACTTAACCCAAGTTTGAATTGCAAGTGGACCCCTCTCTCTTCCGCCCGGCTCTGTGTCCGTCTGCAGTAGACCTGGACCGGCTGGGCCGGTCCAAGGTGGACCGGCATAACATTACCCCCCTCCCAAAGTACCACCTTGTCCTCAAGGTGGAAGGCAGGAAACTGCACTGCAATCCTCTCCAATGGCTCCCATGTGGCCTCATAATTTGGGAGGCCGCTCCACCTAATCTTCACTTCCTTTTCCCCCTTTTCATTGATGCACACTCCTTCTACCGCTAGAGGCTCCAGTGTCACTTTCATGTCTTCCCTCAATGTGATGGGCAGCTCTGGGCTTACTGCGTGCTCCCCCACCACTTTTCTCAACTGTGATACATGAAAAACGGGGTGTATTCTGGCTGTTGGAGGAAGCCTCAATCTGTATGCCACCTCCCCGATTTTCTCCTCCACTTCGAAAGGGCCAAAATATCTTGTTGCTAGCTTCTCATTTCTCCTTTGGGCTATAGTCCTCTGCCTGTATGGTCGGAGCTTCAAGTAGACCTTGTCTCCAACTCCAAACTGTATATCCCTCCTTTTACTGTCCGCCTGTTTCTTCATAATCTGTTGGGCTCTGAGAAGATGCCTCTTGAGCTCGTCCAACACTTGATCTCTTTCCTTCAGATGCTGATCCACTGCAGATACTGGAGTACTCCTATGGCTGTAGTGTACCAGGTGTGGGGGGTCTCTTCCATATAACACCTTAAAAGGTGTCATCTTGGTAGCCGAGTGAGAGGAGGTGTTGTACCAGTATTCTGCCCAGGCCAGCCATTTGGTCCACTGCTTCGGTGTCTCAGACACAAAGCATCTCAAGTATGTCTCCAAGCTTCTATTCACCACCTCCGTCTGCCCATCAGTCTGTGGGTGATATGCTGTGCTCCTCTTCAATACTGTGCCCTGCATCCTAAATAACTCCCTTCAAAAATGGCTCAGGAACACCTTGTCCCTATCCGAAACAATAGACTCCGGTACCCCATGCAGGCGGACTATCTCTCTCACAAAAGCTGCTGCTACTGATACTGCAGTGTATGGGTGTCTCAAGGGAATGAAATGAGCATATTTGCTCAATCTGTCAACCACTACAAATATGACCTTGTACCCTTCTGATTTTGGAAGCCCATCAATAAAATTCATAGTAATCTCCTCCCAAACCTTCTCTGGTAGGGCCAGAGGTTGTAGTAATCCCCCTGGTGCCATCGTCATGTACTTGCTCCGCTGGCAGGTGTCACACTTAGCCACCATCTCCTCTATATCTTTCCTCATCCCTTTCAAGTACAATTCGGCTATAATTCGGCTATAAGTTTTCTGCACTCCTGAATGCCCTCCTATGGCACTGGGTGGCTGTTTTCATCTGAAAGCACTTCTTCTTTGATTCTCCTTAGTTCCTCATTCTGGATGCTCTCCTCTTTGATGGCTCCCAATCAATCAGAACCGGTACTGATACAACAATCCCCTGGAGCTCCCCCATACAGCGTGATAAGGCATCCGCTGCCTTATTCTCTAGTCCTGGCCGATAGTGGATCTCAAAATCATATTCGAGCAGCTTGGACAACCACCTCTGATGCTCCTCTGTGACCATCCTCTGCTCTAGCAAGTATTTCAGGCTCCTCTGATCAGTCCTGACAATAAAATGTCTGCCCAATAAATAAGGTCTCCACTTTTGGATTGCCAGTACAATCGCCATTAGCTCTCTCTCATAGACCGACTTCAGCCTAGCCTGGGACGACAGTACCTGACTGAAGTAAGCTATGGCCCTGTGGTTCTGCATCAATACTGCTCCCAATCCGTAGCCTGAAGCATCTGTCTCCAACACAAACACCTGGTTGAAGTCTGGCAGAGCAAGCACTGGCACCGTTGTCATGGCCTTCTTAAGCTTCTCAAAAGCCTCAGAAGCTGCTTCCCCCCATAAAAAATTATCCTTCTTCAACTGCTCTGTCAGTGGTCCTGCTATGGTACTGTACCCTCTCACGAACCTCCTGTAGTAGCCGGTCAGTTCCAAAAATCCTCTGAGCCCCTTCAAGGACTTGGGTTGAGGCCAGGCCAGCATTGCCTCTATCTTGGACTGGTCTGCAGCCACTCCCTCCTGGGATATCACGTGTCCCAGGTACTCCACTTGTGCCTGAGCGAAGTCGCACTTCTTGAAATTGGCCTTCAGCTGATGCTCCCTTAGCACCCCCAACACCACTCTCAGGTGTTCTAGGTGTTCCTCCTCAGTCCTGCTATAGATGAGAATGTCATCAAAAAATACCAACACAAACCTGCGAAGGTGTGGCTTGAAGATCCGGTTCATCAATGCCTGGAATGTCGCTGGTGCATTGGTGAGGCCAAAAGGCATCACCAGAAACTCGTAGTGGCCCTCATGAGTCCTGAAGGCTGTCTTCTGCACATCTTCCTTCCTCATCCTGATCTGATGATAGCCTGACTTCAGATCAATTTTGGTGAACAAAGCAGCTCCATGCAGCTCATCCATCAACTCGTCAATCACAGGGATGGGAAATTTATCAGGCACTGTCTCTTTGTTGAGAGCTCTGTAGTCAACACAGAACCTCCAACTCCCATCCTTCTTTTTCACCAGCAGAACTGGGCTAGAGAAAGGGCTCACACTGGGCTGAATGATCCCCCCTTCTAGCACTTCCCCCACCAATTTCTCAATCTCATCTTTTTGCACCTGAGGGTATCTGTAAGGTCTCACACTGATAGGGGAGACTTCCTCTTTCAGGATGATCTGATGCTCCCGCTCTCTGTCAGGTGGGAGTCCCACCGGAGGTTGGAACACATCCTCGAACTCCTGTAGAAAGGGCTGAACCAACGCAGGAATGGGTTTTTCTTCCCCCTCCTGTTGATCCTCCAAGCTCTGCAACTCCACCAGGAAACCTCCTCCTTCCTCATGGATAATTTTCACCATCGACCTGAGTGACACTCCAGCTCTGGACAAACCTGGTTCCCCCCTCAGCTTCACCCTCTTGCCTTCTACTATCAGTTCCATCACCATGGTTCCCCAGTTCACCTTGGTTTCACCCAAGGTCTGTAGCCATTTCATGCCCAAAATGACATCGGTGCTACCCAACCTCAGGGGTAGGAAATCCTCCACCACCCTGATCTCCTGTAGGCTCATCTCCACCCCCTTGCAGATCCCCGTGCTAGACTCAATCTTTCCTGTCCCCATCATCACCCCATAACTGCCTGTCTCAGTAGGCTCCATCCCCAGCTCCTCCGCCACTTGGGTGAATATGAAATTGTGGGCTGCCCCACTATCGATCAGTACTACTACCTCCCTCCCATGGATCTTCCCCTTCACCTTCATGGTATGACTAGGAGTAAATCCCATCACAGAATTGAGCGATACCTCGGCCACCTCCAATTGGGGGTCACTCTGCTCCTCATCAGAGTCATCACCCTCCTCAGGCGCCTCGTCTATATAGACGGTGAGAGCCCGAAGAGCGCGATCCTTGCATCTGTGCCCTGGAACAAACTTCTCCTCACATCTGAAACAAAGACCCTTGGCCCTCTTCTCCTGCATCTCCTCCTCAGTCAATTTCTTGAAGCTTCCTGCAGTTCTAGTCACCCCGCTCTTCTCCTTTCCACTCTCTCTAGGGACACTAGGGCTTGGCCCTTTTGGAGCCAAGTAAGTGGTAGTTGTCCTGGTGGGACCTCCTGAGTGGTTGTTCCGCCAACTTCGAGCGTTGGTCTTCTGGTTCTCCACCAGCTGAGCCAACTCCATTGCCTCCCTCAGGTCTCTCGGTCTCATGACCTTCACAGCATCCCTAATTTCTGGCTTGAGCCCCTTCATAAAGTTCCCCCCCAACGTGCTGTTCGATAAGCCCTCCATGTCGCCCACCAGACTCTCGAATTTCTTTCTGTATTCCTCCACTGCCCCCTCCTGAGTGAGGGCATAGAACTGCTCGGAGATCTCCCATGGGCTGCCCCCCCTGAATCTCTCTCTGATGGCCTCCTTGAAATCCATCCACGTTCTCACCGGATCCCACTTATCCATGTACTTGAACCAGGCAAAAGCCGCCCCTTCTAAGCACATGCTAGCAGTCATCAATCTCTCCTCCTCCATAAGGCCATTCACTGCAAAGTACCTTTCCACCTTGTGGATCCACTCATCCACATTTCCCTCTTCGAAGACAGGCATTTTCAGCTTCCTGGCCCTCGTGTCCATCCCGTATGCTCTGTTCCCCCCATGGCCTCCTCTGTCCCAGGCAATGGGGTCTTCCCAAGTTCCTCTTTCTCCATATCGGGGCTCATCCTCCCTCCTCGGCCGTCGATAGCATCTTCCCCTCGCGCTCCGCCATGGTGGTTATGGATCCCCCATGGCCGGTCCACTGGGTCGGGCCTCTGACGACGCCAATCATCCTCTCTTTCTTCCCTGAAGTCTCTCCTTCTTTCCTGCTCTTCCCTCCTGATGGACTCCCGATGTAGCATTCTTCCGTTGCTACCAAGCAGTTCCACCTCCTCTTCCCCTTCCGGATTTGCCTTCTCCTTACCCGTGCTCCCACTACCTTCTCCTCTTTCCTCCGCTGGCACAGCTCTTGCTTGCCCTTCCAACAACTTTTTCATCATCTCCTCCAATGCCATGAATTTCCCTTCCATATTCTCACTCAACGTCGCCATCTTCTCCTCCAGATCCGCCTTAAATTGACCCACTTCGGTCTCCAAGACTTCTACACGTTTAGATGCCATGGGAACCAAAAAATGGTCTCCGGATCCCTTCCGAAAAGCAAAAATCTGCAGCGAAACAGTGGAAAACAGCCCCCCACCGTCCGGATCTTCGCTCTGATACCAATTCGATAGGTTCCACTTGAATATTCCAAGTGATTCCTATCGGATTCTTGCCAAAACACAATTATTCCACTGTTTTCAATAGAAAATAGCCACCAAACAGTAGAAAAACTGAGAGAATAAGGAGAAAACGTTGGAAAACAATAGAAACAATTGTATTCCACTAGTAGACGAACAAAACCAAAGCAAGATACAATGTTCTTCGATTCGAGAGGAAGAACCACTCTCCAACAATCTCCGGCAACGCCAAGAGCCCAAACAAGAAAACCTAGAAACCAAAACTCTTTTCAAATTCAAGATGAAATCCTAATCTCCCCTTAACTCCCTATTAATACAATCTAATTCAAAATAAAAGCAAAAGGACTTCTCTACCCTTCCTTCTCCCTCCAAAAGCACTTAACCCAAGTTTGAATTGCAAGTGGACCCCACTCCTTGGCCCCCTCTCTCTTCCGCCTGGCTCTGTGTCTGTCTGCAGTAGACCTGGACCGGCTGGGCCGGTCCAGGTTGAGCCGGTCCAAGGTGGACCGGCATAACAGCTTTATTTGCAAAGATAATATGGTCTTAATAAAATGTTAAGAAATTAAGAAAAGGTGAAAATGATATATTGAAAAATCATTAAGTTTTGCATTTTTAAAAAAAGCCATTTTGGAAAAAATAATGAACAAAATGATGAGGTGTATTATAGATTGATTGAAATTAAAGAAGTGAATTTAGCTCTAAAATGGTTGCATAAATGTACAGTTTTTAGTCCATATGAGATATCTATTGAGATTTGTAGAGTAATAAACGATACTGTAGGAGTTTGATATATAAATTTCTTCAATAGAATTTTTATGTCTAAGGAAATGCCAAGTAATTGGAGAAGTATTTTGGCCCCAATGTTCATGAACAAATGAAACTTTCAATTTTGTGATGATTATAGAGGAATTAAATTTATTAGCCATCCAATAAGTTATGAGAGAGAGAGTGATGACTCTAAGTTTTAAAAGCCAAGAAGGAGAACGCTAGGGACAAACGGAACATAACTCAACAAAAAAAAAGTAAATAAACCACCGACAAACAAACAAACATATGCAAGAAACATAAAAGTGGACTTAGAAAGAAAAGACAAAATTATAAAAAACACTACCCTCAGAACAACCTTAAAGGTCACCTTGCATGCATCGATAAAATTTGAAAAAATTAGGTGCTCTAAAGAACATTCAAATCAGGGGTCCACCACAACAATCTTGATCCAACACCCATCGGCACTCCTCCGGCAAATACCAACAAACCGGCCAACAACATCACTCACACTTTATGTAGAGAAGAAATATACAATGGAAAGGTACTTGGGGAAAGAAGAAATAGATATAAGACTAGAAGAAGAAATAGGTAAGAAATAAGTTGATCTCAGGCTAGGAAGAGAAAAACCTCAGGTTTAAAAACAATTTCAGATCATTAAAACCTCCTTACAACAACAAACATACCCTATAATTAGGGAAAAGGAATCCAAACAACCCCCCAAAAAGATGCCACCCAAGCCTCCAATGGGAGCAGCCAGAACATGGGAAATATCGAAGAGAGAGGCACGACCAACCCAAGAACCAAACAGCTAGCCCCTCAAACGAAAACTGAAGCAACCAGCAGAATCCATCAGCCGAGATAACTAAAACACCAAGCAGCCAAGGGCAAATGGGCCAAGCCCAATAGGAAAATTTCAGCCCAACAACAAATACCCAAAAACCAAAGAAAACTAGTAAACCAAAGGAGTGAAATGTCCTAAGAGCACCAATCCTAAACATGTTCATTGGTTGCTTTCCATCATGGGTAACCAAAAAAAAAAAAAAAAGAGTCCAAAACATATAAAAATAAAAAAAAAAACATTGAAAATAAAACATAGAATGATAATCCTCGATTGCATCAGAGATTAATAGAATACAAGCTTAAACATCTTGTCGGCTGGATTTGCATAATATGTAGTATCATATTTCTTTTTCTTTATTTCTACTTATTTGATAATCTGTCTATGATGCACCGACACTTCTCCTCAAAGAGGTGTGCTGTGTCCGACACGTATCCGACACTCGTTCGATACTCCTTCGACATGTGTCGGACACCCCGAAAACATGTCTCATTAAAAAAATATTAATAAAAATTGGACATGCGTGTCCGACACACGTATCTTAAGTATTTTATGAATTTTTTTAAAATATAATTTCTTGTATTTGGCGGGATGCCGGAATTTAAACTAAATTTCTTATTTCTTATCCACAACATCAAATCAACGTCTGCACTTAATACACATTTATCAAATATTCTCATTTTTATTTCTCTTTGGTAGTGAAGGTATTTTTATCTCCTCTTTCGGTGACTGATAAACGACATTGACGTCTGACTCTCGATATTCTAATACTAATCAATTTAAGCACAAATTCTAGTTAAATGACTTATTTTTTTCAAATTATTTTTAAAATTATACTTATTTAATTTTTATACACTATATTTAAAATATAAAAAATGTAATACCGTATCCAACTCGTGTCCGTGTCCTATATTTTTAATAATTGACGTGTCCCGTGTTCGTGTCGTGTTGTATCCGTGTCGCCGTGTCCGTGTCTGTGCATCATAGTAATCTGTTAACCTATGATGCACCGGCATTTCTCCTCAAAGGGGCATGCAGTGTTCGACACGTATCCGACACGACACACGTCAGACACTCCTTTGACACATGTCAGACACACCGAAAATGTGTCTGATTAAAAAAATATTAAATACAAATTGGACACACGTATGTTAAATATTTTATGAATTTTTTAAATACAATATGTTGTATTTAAAATTTTTACTTATTCAAAATATATTGTATTTAAAATTTTTACTTATTCAAAATATAAAAACTAAATTTCTTATTTCCTATCCACAATACCAAATCAATCGTCCACACTTAATACCCCATTCATAGAATATTCTAATTTTCATTTTCATTTCTCTTTGGTGGGTTACAACTTTGATTTCATAACAATGTCCGATGTCATCTCAACATTGACGTTTGACGTTGTTACAACATCAACATTTCAAAACGATCTCCATATCAAAGTTTGACATTGTCTTACATTGATTCTCGATGCTAGCAATTTCTACTCCCACAACTTGACATCTCATTTTTGTCCAACACTTTCTCAACATTAACGACCAACACCCTCTCAACATCGACGATAATGTCCTCTTAACATTGATGTCCAATATTTACTGCATAACATCAATGCCCTGTTCTCTACAACATTGTAATCTCCTCTCTCGATGACTGATAAATGACATCAACGCCCGACACTTATCATCTTAATATTAATCATTTTAAGTACAAATTCTAATTAAATGATTTATTATTTTTAAATTATTTTTAAAATTATACTTATTCAATTTTTATACACTATTTTTAAAATATAAAAATTATAATATCGTGTCCAACCCGTGTCCGTGTCCTATATTTTCAATAATTGATGTGTCCCGTGTCCATGTCGTATCCGTGTCGCCATGTCCGTGTTTGTGCATCATAGCTGTTAACTTTGCATCTTATTTTTACAATAGTGAGAGATAGGATTACCTCCTTCATCACATGATTTGTACATAAAATAGAAAAAGTTTGGTTAACGTCTCCAACCTCCTTCAATGCATCACTTTCAGTCTCCAGAGGAATGTCATAATGAATGGAAATGACTTCCATGCTGACCTACTCCACCTCATCTCAACCTCAACATGATGGTTGAGTTAGCATCAAGGATTTCCTCATTACCTTCTTTATCTCTACTCATATTTATGGCACTGTGTATATTTTTATTCTCCTCCATATATTCAAAACTATAAACAAAATTTCTTAGAACATCTAATTTTTCTCCAACTTTAACTATTATTCTCTAATATGAGTTGATTGTTCTTTAGTTCCCTAACTACAAAAAAGTTGCTTTAGCTGATTGGAGGAGGGCATGGACTCATTAGCTGAGGACGTGAATTCGTTTGTATTTTGTCTTCCATGCACCTCCTCTATGCTTCTTTTTTTTGTATTTTGTCTTCCATGCACCTCCTCTATGCTTCTTTTTTTGGCGTGGCTATCACATTCACCTACGAAATATGTTGTTGTTATCTTCTTCATAACTATAACCAGAGAGGCTATAAAGGACTATGTGCAATTGACTTATAGTTATCTTCATCAACTCTATGCACCAGTATAGGGCTAACAATAACATAAAAAATTAAGTTAATGCATGCTTAAGAGTTAATTCACAAAAATTATGAACCTAAATTAATATTTAAAGTATAGTACTTTTGATATAACTTATTATTTCATTTATTAATAATGGAAATTTTTTGTTATTTGTGGCACTTTGTTACTCATTTCGTTCAATATCGTTGGCGCTCTCTCTTCAAGGCAATTTGCATAATTCTCCCTAGTTCTAGGATGGGTTTTTTGGTCCTGCATTGCCATGATAAGTCAAATCCAAAGATTCTATACTTGATTGGTATTCTCTTTTTTTAGGACATTTACCTTATTATACAACATATCCTTATTAATCCCTTCCAGTGGTCTCTCACATGATAGCCTTCCTTATGGGTATCCAAAGAATGCATCCTCATATTCAACCAATTAAGCATCTCAATAAAAATAATATTGTACTTATCATGACTGAGCAAAACTTATCTACAAGAAAGCACAAACCTAATTTTCATGCATCATCATTATTAATGCACTTTATGAATGCATTCTCTAATTTTGCATTTTTAAAGTTATTATCTCTATCTAGATAGTTATCAATTAGCCTACTATTTTGATTATCTCCTTAAATTTTGTTTTAGTTGGAAATTTAACTAATCATGCCAATATTTCAAAGATGTTCGCAAAATGTAATAAAAAGTATTAGTACTTGAGTGTGTCTAAATACAAATTTTAATATGGATTAGTATTAATACCTTATAATTTAATTATAAATTATCTTCATCTAAACTTTTTCTCTATTGCTCTAACTTTTCATGTATCCTAGCAGATGTTTCATAGATTAATACAGTCTTGTTCAAAAAGTTTACACCAAAGCTCCTCAGTTTAAGCATCAAGCATCTCCATAAACAAAACAAAGAAAGAAATGAGCATAATATTAATCCTTTTTACAATAGCTTAAAAAATGAGTTTTTTGATGCAATTAGGATTTAAGGTAACAAATTAAGCTTTGTTGCATTTTGGAATACTCATGGCAGTGTATGGAAAGCTTATCATCTTGATATTGAATGAAAATTCCATGTACATGCAACTAATTTGAGTGTAATACATAGGAGACACGAGATTATTCCATGTGAAAAATTTGAAAAGGGTTATCTTAGCTTTAGTTGAAATGATTCCACTGTTGTAAGTTCCAATTATAATGGGCATCCTTTTACATAATTAAAGAAAGCCTTAAAATAATGTTATTGATATGAACCATGGAAGGCGCATCTTGTGATCGCAATAGAAGTTTTGATATGTTAAAGTTATTATTGGGTGATAACGGGCAGTTGGCATATCTTTCATCTGATAGGAGGTGATATTGGATGATTGATAAGATTAGATATAGTCGTTGTTGGATGATGAATGGTGGGCATCAATTATTGGCATGTGTCATATGATATTGAGAATGTTAGGAGTCAGATGATATTGGGAGGTCATTTTGGTTGTTCTACTGATAGGATGAAAGATTAGGGTACCAAGAAGATGGGCCTTGGATGATGGTCGATAGACATTAGACAGTTATTGATAAGGAATGTTAAAAGTAAGATGATGGTGGGCATTCATATTGATCATTCTCTTAATAGGTGTGGATATTGAGGGACTAGAAATATGGGAATCATACGACGATTATTGATCTGTATTAAACAATGATTGAAAGGAAATATTTGAGTTTGGGCATTGATTGGAGTTTAACTTGGTTGCTCTCTCAATAAAAGTTTTGATGTGTGAGAGTTGTTATTGGTATGTATTGTTTGTTGGTATGTATTGAATGATAATTGATGGGAAACATAGTTGGGCGTAGTGAGCAACGCTTAGTTTTTCTCTTGATCGTTGGAGATATTGGACTACTGAAAAGATGCGCATCAATACTTGATGAATATCAAACATTAATAATTAGTAGTTGTTAAACAACGATCGACAAAGGCTTCAGAACATGGGTTATGGCAGACAATTTATTTGGTCATTCTCGTGATAGGAGGGGTTATTGGGCGATGGTGATAATAGATGTCAAATGTTAGTTATTGGTAAGCATTAGAAAACCTTCAACTAGAAATATTGAAAGTTGGGCAATAAACGATTGGCTTAGTCATTTCGAGCAGTAGACATTGCTGGTTAACAAAGTTAGATTTCGATTATTATTAGCAGTCGAACGATAACCAATAGGGAATGTTGGGAGTGTGACGATGGAGGGTGACTGATTTTGTTTTTCACATGATAGGAGCTTAGTCTTGACTATTGGGAAAAGTGCGTTAGATGTTGATTGTTGATGGGCCTTAGTCATTGGAAGTATTTGGAAGGATCAGACAACTTGACAGTTGAGGTTATCGTTCTCCTGATAGGATGGGAGATTGGATGACTAATAATACAAGTAATAGACATCGGTCATTTGTAGGCGATAAATGATGGTTGGAAGTTAGGTGATATATGGTGTTCAATTTTATCATTTTTTGATAGAAATGGAGAATGGGCAACAGATATGGGGCATCAGATGTCGTCTCATGGAATATGTTAACCCTAGTTTAACTCAAGTGGCATCCATGGTCCCTAGGAGTATACCTTAGACCATCATAAGTCAATTTTGAACATTTGTGCCTTTTATAAACCCATTTGTAACCAAAGGAACCCTTAGGTAGTTCATTGGGTTTAATTGGACTATTCATGGGTGTTTGGATCTTTGTGTAACACTAAAACAAGAAACTATCACACTGCCACCACAAAATTACTAGCACACAATAATAATTATGTTTTTTAATTTGCACAAATTTATATTTGATATTATTATTAATAATTTTAGCCAACCCCACGTAGTGGGACAAAGGCTTGTTGTTGTTGTTATTATTATTAATAATTTTAATGAGACTAGTTATGAATCATTTTGGTTTGTTACGTATGGGCAGCATTGCGACGTACGACAAGAAAACAATGTTGGATAAAAAAAAAGAAAGTGTAATAGTATTGAGAGAGAGATGCAATTTAAATAGAGGAAAATGCTTCTAAGAAGGATTTCTAAGAGATTGAGAGAGAAGTTCGAAGAGTGGGAGAGATTCTAAGAGAGAGGCTTCTAGGGGAGATAAGGAGAGAGAGGCTTTTAAGTAAGAAAGAGGCTTCTAAGAGAGAGAATTTAATATGAGAGAGAGAGAGAGAGAGAGAGAGAGAGAGAGAGGCTACATGTATGATTATGATATAATAATGTCTATAACAGATTAATGGACATGATTGTATTTAGATGAGTGTCAAGCATCTTTTTAGTAGTGGTATTCATTAATTATGATTTTAATTCTTTTTGTATATTTTGTTTTATTGGTTGTGGGCTTTGTTGTTACTGATGACCTTTTTTATATATGACGACTAATTTCTCCATTTGCTTCCCTTATTGTTTTAAAATTTATGAATCGAGGATGAAAAGTCTAAATTATTGAAATTAGACGAATCTTAAAAATTAAAATATGTTCAGTTTTATTTTTAAATTTTAATCTTATCTATGGAAATATAAATGTACTTTACGAAGATAAAATTAATGTTGGTGAAATTATTTAGCTTTATAGAAATTTGTGGGCTTGTTAAATATTAGATATATTATTATGATTTTGTGTTGTTTAAGATGGATGAATGGCAATGATTCTTTTTTCCCGGGTATCAAATGTCTTTTTAATAGTAATATTGATTGATTATGGTTGTATTCTCTTTGTATATTTTGTTTCTCTTTTATAGATTTTCTAGTTACCGGTGGCCTTCTTGTTGATATATGATGCTCAACTTCAACATTTGCTGTCCTTATTGTGCGTTGTCTTGGTTCTGTGTCTTTACGCTTCATAGCTTTTCATTTTCTTTACAATAATTGCTGTTTAAGCATTTTCACGTATAGCGGAATAATCATAAATGTGTTGTTCCTGGGAGAGTTCTTTGTTCTGCGGTCAACAAGGTAAAAGTTGATAAATTATGAATCTAAATGAGAATGTTATTTATCTGTTATTGTAACTTTAAAAATTGTAAGGTGCAACTTAATTCATTTAGAACTTGTGACTTTAAAAATTAAATCAACGTTGATTTGTTGATTGTTGTAATGTTACTGGGTTTAACCTTTTCTGAAAGATTAAGGGAAATTTATATGAAACTAGATTTTAATATAGCGGGCATGCTAGCATTAGATTCAATAGGGATTACTTGAATGTTACTTTCTATACGTAGAATAGTTTGAATAGCCAGTTAGCCACTACTTGAATGTTACTTTCTACTGCCAAAAGAACACGTGAATTTGCTTATTTTTCTTGAACAAAATGAAATATTTGTTATATAAAAGTTTCTGACGTTCTGTTGAGCTTTAGGTTTAGGAAAATATCACAACTCCTTTGACATGGATGCTTCTTGCGGATACTATGACCATTCGTCTAATATTTTCCATGTTTTATTTATGAAATTCTACATATTTCCTATTTTTGATGGTACCTAGTGTTTTTTACGTTCCTTTCAGTTTCTTCGTTGTATTGAATTTATTGAGTATCCCCTTTTGGTTTCTTGATTTATTTTAATCATAATTTTTTTCAGATGCTTTCAGAGTTCAAATGTTCTCCATCATGTACTCGTGGTGGAATATTTGGTGCTGAAGCAGTTTGTCCTCCCGACTGTTTTCAGTACAAAGGAACTTTGGATGTTTTCTACAAAGTCATTAGACAAGTAAGTGCCTCATTTACTGAGTTTAGTTCTGTTTCTTTACCAATTACTTCAATATTGAATTTTATGCATGAATTTTTCCTCATTTTGAGCATACCGGTTTATTGATGGCCTAATATAATGTTTAAAACACAGGAAGGAATTGCTAGACTGTGGAGGGGTACAAATGCTGGATTAGCATTGGCCATACCAACGGTTAGTTTTAATTTTTTGTTTCTTTATCGGGCCTATTTTCCATTTTTTTAGTTAGTTCTTTCCACTCTGAAATTCATTCTTTTCTAGGGGATTTAATGTGGTTTGAAACTGTACAATCTGATATTGAGACGTGTTCTATTCATGAGGCAAGGTATAAGTCTTAGTATTAAATCATAAGTTAATAAAAATTATGGAATAAAAGGTAACATACTAACATTGAAGTAAGATATTGCAGTAGGATCATAGCAGTAAGCCTATCCCACTCTTAATTCAGCATGAAGAAGCAGTCTATGTCACTAAGATTATGATTTATGAATTCAGAAGTCTTCCTCACTCTTATCATTTAGCGGGTGCAAGTGTAGTGTATGGCTGGGAGTCGAGGAAGTGTATGCAATTTCAGTTCTGGATTATGCTTATTTAAGGTTTAGGAAATAACAAAATAGGATTTGTTTTATGTACTAAATTTGTAAATTAAAAACTTTAAATTACCTAAACTCTAGTGTTTGAGGCTTGTACTTACAAATTTCCCAGAGGCACACATTAAGGCACGCCTCAATCCCACTGGGGCATATGCCTCATCAACCCAAGGTGACGGGGTAAGCCTCATGTCACTTTTTTTCAAAATTTTGCTAAGGTGCCCCTATTGTTGCGCTTTTTATCTTAGAGTTTTAAATAATGGTATTTAAGTTATCTTTTATACCATCCCTATCACTGATGTAATGACGGCGGGGATATCATTTTCTGCAAACCTACATTTCTTCATTCCATCACTCTATCTATTTTTTTTATGTACATGGAGAGAGAACTTTTCTTTTTTTACTTTTGTTTTCAAATTAGGTTTGAATGTTTGACATGAAACTATTGCTGCAAATAAAATATCTGGTAAATTTTAAATGGAAGTTGACATATAGAAAAAATTTACTTTGAGCTAAATTATTATTTTTTCTTCTTCCTATCTCCTAAGATGATTTATGTGTTGTTTAAATCACACATTCCTCCATTTTTTTTGTAGCTGATTATTTCTTAAATTTTTTCAATGTTTGTTTATTGAATTTGATACTTTTTTTTTTCTAAGCCCTTACTGGTTTGGTAAAGCAAATTTTGAGGTTTGACGGTCAACCATGAATTGACTTTTATTAATCCACCATGTTTTGGGTTGGAAGCAGATCATGCTTATCTTTATCAAACCCATTTGATGTAATATGTGGTCAACGTTTTGGCTAAAATATCCTTCATTCAACCCACTTTAACTTGAAAATTTAATGCCCATTTGGTTGTTGGCATCCTCAAAGTTCCATGAGTCTAACATCCGCAACTCCTACCTCATGATTATCTTCAATCCTTAGAAGTGATCGGCATTGTAAAGTGGCTGGTGGTTTGAATTCACCATTTGGATCAAGGTGCCCTTCTTGTGGTCAAGAAGTGCAAATCATTAATCCCATAACTCAAAACAAGCACTATGGCATACATGTGTTGCATGCGGTGTAGGTCGCCACACATATATGCAAGTGGATTACATATATATAAGCACAAGCTAAATTTGTTTAACTTCGTTTTTAAATCCAATCACCCAAGGCCAATTTATTTCACTAGAAATATCCAGAAGTTATTGAAAGTCACTTCTAAAGGGAGTTAAAGCATTTTTTTAATTGAAGTTAGTGGAGCTGTATTTTTTTCTCTTGAAGTCATCTTAAAAAATTGTGAGAAATGAATTTCAATCTAGAGGACTGGGAAGTCACATTTAAATTTACTTTTATACTTTTGATAACAATAGAATAATGTTATATTAATTGAATGATGGGTTCCAATGTTACATTTACTTTTAATAAAAATAAAATTATAAAAATTAATATGAGGGTGGGAAAAAAATATTGCAGCCTAAAAATGATAGGAGCTAAGTTCACAAGAAACGAGTTTCTTCTGCAAAATAAATATATATTATTGGGATACCGTCTTGTGGTCAATTTTGGAATGAAGATCCAAGCATTTGCAATGAGACAATGGCCCCTACACTTGGTCCAAAATTTAAAAAACACATCAACAACCCCTTGCTATCATATCTATAACAAAAAACCTTCATTATTGTACTAAACCTTGGTCGCTTGATTGATATAAGCCTTATCACTACACTTTTGACATCACAATGTTTGAGGCTAATTCCTCCTAAAGCTTTGATCAAATGGAGAACTCTATGGTGCAACAAGAAAGAGGAGACCTCCAAAATATGCAATATTCTTATTGCTTAGATGGAAATAATTTCTTTAAGTAGTCTCAACTCTCAATTACTGAAGACCTACCTGAAAGGGAAAGTAAAGATGAATCACCTCCTTAGGGTGGGGCTAAAAGAAGGACATCCTAATTTTTCGACATGGGATGAAACAGACTCTAAGATTACATCATGGTTGTGGAATTTCATGGCCCCAAAAATTAGTGATACTTCATGTTCCTATATACTGCAAAGGATATAGGGTATGCCGTTAGACAAACTGATGGGGACATCATATCATGAAAAGTATATCAGAGACGTGGCCGATGATCTACGGCCACGATCGCGCCGATCTATTTTTGAGTCTTCATATATATTTGTTTTATTTATTTGCTTTATGTATTTATTTTAGTAGCATTTCTCGTTTTTCCCTTAAGGGTTTTTTCATATGTAAGCCCTAGGGACAATGTCGTCTTTTATTTTCCTTTCATTGTACGAGGCTATATATAAGCCCCATATGTTTCTTTTGAAGTTAATGAATGAATTATAATCAAATTCCTGCAAATTGAGTTCTTGTGAGAGCTTGAGAGTCTTGGAGAGAGATCCCTAGGAGAGGAAAGCAGATCACCCACCAACCTTGGAAGAGTTCGGGTTCATGTCTATTCTCTTCTTTGTTCTTCTTCCTCCTCTTTCTCCCTCCCTTCCCTTTCACCCCACGACCCATCCAAAAATCCCTCCACCGCCGGCCATCCTAACCCCATCCTACCTCTCCGCCAAGCTCACACCCAACCTTCCCCCATCATTCCTACTTTCTTACAACTCATTCCCATATCCCCAAGCTACCCAAACTCCACCCAAACCCTAGCCTAGCTGTTGGCCTCTCCCTTCCCCCTTGCCTCAAAATTTACAAATTCCTCATCATTACTTTCTTTTCTTAATCTTTTTTGGGAAAGCTTTTCAATTTCAATTATTCAAATTAAATTTGAATTTTGAAACATTTCCTAAAATATAATCCTATTTTAGGAAAGTTTTTAAAATAAAATCCAAATTAAATTTGAATTAGATTGGAATTAAATCCTATTCCTTAATTTGAGAATCTCATTTAAGTACTAAAACCCTTGCTTATTTCCCCAATAACTCTTGTTATGCTGCCGGCCCCCTCCTTGCCCCACTTGAATACTATCCAAACTTCAAGCCTCTCTCTTTGGGAAGAATTCAAAGCCTCTCCCTATCTCTTAACCGCCCCCTCCCTCTTTCCAAATCACCCTTAAATCCTTTCCAAATTAAAGATTAACAAGGAAAATAATTTCTTAATTTCCCCCCATCCTCCCTCCTCTAAAATCTGAACCTACTTTTCCCCCCAAGCGTCTCCTTTGGCCGACCACCCTCTCACCCTTTCTTCCACCTAGATTCTTGAGAGAAACTTCTTTCTCTCAAAGGGAATCCTTAAGGATAGCAAATGACGTCTTCTACAAACACTTCAACATTACGAAATCGATGTATGACCGATCCTGAACTTGACTCCGGCTTCATCTACATCGAACAAGACTTCGTTGACATCCTTTGGTTGCCTTTCTTTAACGTCAATCCGGAAGTAGACAATTCCGCCGAGAAATACTTGGAGCGTATCATCTTCACCCTGTCTGAAGCCATCGAAGAACATCTTTCCACCGTTCAGTGGCAAATCACCGTCGTGCCTCGACGAGGGTGAACTTTTCCGCCTCTTCAATTTCCTTCCTAATCTTCTTCTATTGTAGGTGGTGAATCAAGCATAAGGAATCGTGCAAAGCTATCTGCCAAAGTTTAGTAAACGTAGGGCATGAGTTATGACTTTCTATGCATCTACTCTCATTGTTAATCTAGGGATGCTATTGAAAATCACCTAAATTTGTTTATGTTGAAATTCTAATTGTTTTGGTGATCTTAACTATTAGCTTATGATTTGGCCTAAGTGGAATCACCCCTCTTTTGTTTTCTATTATTCTTAAGTGACTAACGTTTTAATTCTTATTTCTCTTACTCAAAAGCATTCAAATTCTTATTACTACCATTTAAACCATACATAATCCTACCTCACAAACCTTCTCAAAAGTTCGGGATGTTGCTCAAATTTTCTAAATTAAGGTCATGGTGAAAAACTCAAAATAAGAAAGCAAGACCGTGACTGAATATGCCACTCTCCTTCAAGGTTTGTGGCAAAAACTTGATCACTACATGTATATAAAGACCAAGTGTCCAGAAGAAGCTGCTTTCTTGAAAAAGCTTTATTGAGAAATAGTGTATAACTTTCTTGCAAAATTAAATATGGAGTTTGACTAGGTTAATGATCAAATCCTTGGCAAGAGGAGACACATTCTCTAAATGAGACAATTTCTCTCATTCGTGTTGAGGAAAGTAGATGAGGGGTGATGTTGGAATCAAAGGTTATTAAAATTTCAGTAACGATGACAACTAAAGAGGCATTATGGAAGGAAAGGGGTATGGATTCCTTAAAACCCAAAGATAATAAATACTCCATTTGGTGCAACAATTGTAAGAAATCAAGACAGACAAGGAGGATCTATTGGAAGTCACATGGAAAGCCCTCAAGTAAAGAGTGGAATAAAAAAGTGGACAAAACAAAGGGGCTTCACAAGCTAACAATACAACAAGTCAGCCTAGCCCAGAATCATTGTCTAGCTTTAGAAAGCTCAACAAAGATGATATTGATAGGCTAAAAAAAACTTTTGTTATCCATTGAAAAATCACTTGTATCTTCTTCTCTAGTACTTTTAGATAAGTTTTTATATCCATCGGATTAGGTGTCTCTAGAAAGCAGTTGAAAGGTTTATGGATCATCGACTCAGGAGTCACATATCACATGATAGTTTCCATTACCCACTTCATCAACTGTACTCTTTGCCCAAGTGATAAGAAAATCATCACTGTTGATTGTTCTCTTACCACAATAGCAGTTTAAGGAGACATACCCTTATCTCTCTCTAACTATAAAAAATGAGCTCCACATATATCAATTATCCACAAATCTAATATCCATACAAAAACTTACCTGTGACCATAAGTGTCAAGTCCTATTTAACCCTACTTGTTTATTTCAGGACTATAGATCTGGGAAGAAGATTGGACATGCTATGGAGAAAGATGGAATGTACTACTGGAAGAACTGAACAAATTCACTATTATTAATAATAGCTATTATATATTATCCCCATCAAAGAAAAAACTATTATTTGGCTTCATCACTTTAGATTAGGAAATCCATTTTTTAATGACTTAAAAAACATATATCCAAAATTTTTTTATGAATTGAAAAATGAATCATTTCATTATGAAACCTATGATTTAGGCAAGCATAAATGAGTTTTTTTTCCAAACAAAAATGTTAGATATCATACTCCCTTCTACTTTATTCATAGTGATATCTGGGACCCTAAAAATATTCTAATATCTCAGAGGCCCGATGGTTTGTATCCTTCATTAACAACTGCAAATAGAGTCTCTTGGATCTTTCTCCTAAAGAGTAAATTCGATGTTAGCACTATCCTCTTCATTTTTTACACCATGGTCCAAAATCAATTAGTAAAATTAAGGAAATTTCGTTCCGACAATGCCAAAAATTACTTTAAACAAATCCTATACTCCTACTTTCAAAAGGAATGTATCATTCATGAATCTTCCTGCATTCACACCTTACAACAAAACAAAATTGCTGAAAGAAAAAATGGCCACCTTCTTGCCTCCCCTTGTGCACTTTCAACAACAATGTATACAAATCATATTGGGGGGAAGCTCTTCTGAGCCCCACTGCACGTATCTCATAAACTGACTACGTTCAAAATTCTTAGGACTAAAAACACCAATGAAGATTTTGTCCTCTTTTTACCTTGAAGTCTGAACCCATAACAATCTCACACCCATAATCTTTAGGTGCAATGCCCATGTTCACATTCATAGCCAAAATAGTGGAAAATTAGATCCAAAAGTACTTAAGTGCATCTTTGTTGGATATTCATCCACCCAAAGAGCTTTATAAGTGATATCACCCCTCTACCAAGAAAACCTTTATATCTGTTGACGTCACTTTTGACGAACAAAAATCCTATTTTACCAACCTCATTAGGGGAGCCAATGGGACTGTCACGACCCGGCCCGGCTAGCCCGATATAATCGGGGCGGGAATAGTAGTCGTACGAAAAACACATATAAAGCTTTAACAGTTCCAATTAAAACTTTAATGTCATATCACAAACATCATCCAGAAAATGAAAGAGCCACTAAACAGCATCAAATAAAAGAGAGTTTCATACCGATCATCACACATAACTACTAAAACTTCCAAACCCATCAACATTACATAAGCTCTCATAATTACATAAACTCCAAACTCAAACTTAAACTCACAAACTACAACGAAATAAACTCAAAGACTCAAACTGAAATCATAAAAAGGAACTTTTCTTCCTGAGGTCCCGTATGACGATACGTATACGGTCGTCGTGTAGCCATCACTTCTCTCCTAAAAAACATTTCCAAAAGTAGGATGAGCCAATGCTGAGCAGGTAGTTCATGTCTTTTAAATAAAAATTTACGTAAAATTAAAATAAAACGATGTTTCATATGAAAAATATGAAAGGATCGTCAAATTGTTATAATCTTGTATCAGTACATAAAAGAAATATTTTTCTTAACCTCTTTCCTTAATGTAATATCTTTCATTTACCTTTTCCTTAAACATAAATGTTCATAATTTGAAGAAAACATATAGGAACCATAATATACATAATGTTTTAATAACACCCGTCTCGGATGTGCCCATAATTTGGTACTGATTAGGAACCCAGTCAAATTTTGGCCATTTCCTTTACCATTGACTTTACGAGCCTCCTTTACCATTGGCTTTACAAGCCTCCTTTACCATTGGCTTTACGAGTCTCCTTTACCATTGGGCACTCCGCATGAGCATGCACATTCATTTAATATACTATCTTTCATTCATATGTACATGGAAAAACAATTGTGAAAATCATGTGCAAAGCATAAAACATTTATTCTAAACATAAGAATGAAGCTTCTTAAATTCTTGAAATAAAAGACTTGAATATTCATAATGCCATAAAAATGAAAATTTATGAATTCGTGTCATAAGAAACTATTTCAATCATTTGCATTGAATAATAGAACAAAATAAAATCATGAAATTTTTATCAAAAACATGAGTATCTACCTCAAATCAAGTACGATACGTTGCTTCAACACAATTCTTCCACTTTACCCTTTAATGATCACAACCTAAGAAAGATTATAAAAAAATAAATGTGTCATAATTTAATTATCAAATTCCTAAGTCTAATTTTTCATTTCCCTTTAATTATTTCATACAACACTTAATGAATATTTAATCAAATTAATATGAATTTTCGGATTTAATTATATGCCTAAATTTTGGAAATCCTAAATTCTTAAATTCTCTCAGATCAATATGCCAAAATTTTCCTTAAACCTAATTTAATAATTACATTAATTATTTTCGGATTTCTTTAAATAAAAAAAAATAAAGAAAATGGAAATTTTCACGAAAACTCAAAATTTTGTTTTAGAAACATTCCTAAGGCCCATAGAAACACTTTTGTAAAAGCATTTTAAGAAATTAGGTTTTGGGTAAAAAGCCCTAATTTCTTTCTCCAAAATATTCCTCAAATCTTTATGTTTTTATAGTTAAAATGTCCTCCTAATTGTTCCTTATTAATTTCTTAAAGAAATTTTGAGAGAAAACACTTTCTAGCAAAAACCCTAAGATTTTCTTTTCCAAAAATCTAGAGATTGAGAGGGATTCATTTGAAAATAATTATACTTGAGTAATCCTCTCGTCGTCCTCTTCAATTTGGACTAAAATTTTCGCCGGAAGATTGTCGCCGGAGAGCCCTCGCGGAACCGCTGACCGCCCCTTTCTTCCGCTCGTTTCGGTCGTTTGCGTGAAATGAGAGGGGAAAGAAGGCTCGGTTGGCTATAATAGTAAGACTAGGGAAATGCTAAAAGACCAATTTGCCCTTAAATAATTCCGGCAATTCAATTGATTAGGGGCAAAATCGGTATTTAGAGACTTCAAACATTTTTAATTCCATATTTAGGCAAAATTGGGTATGTGTTATATATTAAAACGATCAGAATTTTACGTATGATTTTCTAAAATTATTTCTGTTGAATTTTGTTAACATTGAAAATTTCACTTAAGTCTCGTCGCAGCGCTTTGAAAAGCGTGCGACGACCTACTAACGTTATTTTCGGGTTTTACAGGGACCACACGTTATTCTTCAAGCATTCAAACTCAGTGGGGGTAACATCTTTGTTAGTTTATGCAGATGATATCATCTTGATTGAGAATGATGAAAAGTGGAAAGTGATTCGAAGGAAATGTCTTGTTAAGGAATTTGTGATAAAAAAATTTAGTAGATTGAAATATTTCATAGGAATTGAAGTGGCAAACTCCAGCAAAGGAATCTTCATTTCATAACAGAAATACATTTCTAATCTTCTTAAAGAAACATGTAAATGAGCTTGCAAACTTGCAACAACACTAGTAGAATCAAATCTCAAATTGGGGGAAGCTAAAAAGGATCCATACGTAGATAAGGGAGTTTACCACATACTTGTAGGAAAATTGATCTACTTTATCCACAACAGACCAGATATAGTCTTAACTATAACCATGTTCAGCTAGTTCATGCCAAATTCGAAATAGACTCACATGCAAACAATAGACAGAATATTGCACTACCTCAAGGGAAATCCAAGAAAGGGGATTCTCCTCAGAAGAGAATGTGGAATAACCCTTTATGAAGGATCACCAGTAGATAGACGATCTACCTCAGGATACTTCATATTTCTTGGAGGAAGCCTAGTTATATGAAGGAGAAAGAAATAAAATGTGGTGGTAAGGTCTAGTGCAGAGGCAATGTTCAAAGCTATGGCCTTAGGCATATATTAGCTACTATGGATCAGGATGGTTCTAGAAGACCTAAGGATCAAGTAGGAATGACCCATGAAGTTAAACTGTGACAACAAATCAACAATCTTCATAGCTCATAATCTACTTCAACATAATAGGACCAAGAACATAGAAGTTGATTAAATTTTTATAAAGGAAAAATTGGACAGTGGAATTATCTGTATTTATCATGTGTTATCAAAAGATTAGCTTGCAGACATTCTTACTAAGGGCCTTGATAACTCTACCTTTCTGGAACTGATTACCAAGTTGGGAATGACAGATTTGTATTCCTCAGTTTGAGGGGGAGTGTCAAATTTTGTTCCCGCCATCCCAGCTGTCCATTTCCTTGATCCCCTGACTAGCATGGGGATCCATGGGAGGTCACCTGGATCACGCCAATCTCCTTCCATATTTGGGTGGTTGATTTAGGAAGGATTATGTTAGTACAATTATTCATTATTCTGTTATTACTTGTTTCCTTATTAAGATATCTTGTATAGATCTATAAATAGGGAGATCTTTATGCAATAAAATCAATCCTTTTTTCCTTTTCAATTCTCTGAATTTAACACCTTCAGTTCTGATAGAGCCTAGGTTTGTGATGCCACTTTTACTCGTCTTCTTTTCATGTGGGTAATGCTTAAGTGGTTCACACATAACTTGGGCTTGCCTTTTTTAGCATGGCAAGAGGTTAGGCGCTTGACATTCTATTCGTGACCATCTTTTTTGGTGTGGGCGGTGGACCCTACCAGCATTCTCTGTCAATTGCTAGCATGGTGCTACATACAAAGAGCCCACATTTTTGATAAATCATGAGACATGGAAAAACTTCATTTTGCACGATGGGTGGCGTGCATATATGTTACCAAAATGCTTGTTGCTGTCAGAATTTGGGCGAAAATTTTACTAATTAATTATTAATAAAATCCAATCAGCATGATCTAGCACTTATCATGGTGGACTTATACTAGAACTCCTCATTGCCTATGAGATGCAGCCGAAAATTGAATAATTGGCATACTTGAGAAATTAGTAGCAGCTCCTACTCAGTTCCTTATGGAATTAGAAGAAAACAAAATGGTGTCACAGCATACAAAATGTGCTAAACTAGAGAGCTCTTGCATATGTTAACGTACTCCCAACATATATCCCTACCACATAAACTAACAGAGAACTCTGCCATATATACAATGTTTTTTGGCATATGTAAGCTATATTTACGCAATTTTTTCAATGCATATGGCATCCCACCCCCAACCGAGAAGGCAAAGAGCCTGAGCTTTTATAATTATATTTTTGGATGTGTATGTACCACATGTAAGAAAATGACTCAGTCAAAGGTCAAACTAAAATAATGTGACTAATGTTATATAGACCAATAAGAAATCCGGTTATAGTGATTAGTTTGGCATGATAATCAAACTTTGTTTAATGGTGTCGGTCTCTCCTTGAGCCATGTAATTTCCATATAACATTTCTTATCTGTGACACATCAACAAATTGGGTTCACAACCCCACATGGCATGCCACATCAACAATGAACCAATGTGTTGTGGCCTTTATTCAATGTGATATGTTAGAGTTAGTTCCATGTGGGCTCCGAAAATTCGGCCCCGGCCTCCGCTCGCTTTTCTTTATTCGGCGAGGGAGTTTTAACGAACTAAGTTCCGAGGTAAATTTTGGAAGGCAGATGGGTTTGTAGATAAGACACTACCCAGAGATTTCGCCCTCATTTTGTGAGGACTTTATGATCTGAGTTCTGGTTTCCTATAGGCGCAAGCCCCTATAGTTAATTACCCCTCCCGATCACGAGAGAGAACTTTCGATTAAGGCTAGTCGTCGATCAGATACGTAGAATATACGTGTTATCTGGCATATAGTAGCAGCATAGGTTTTCAGATGTTGGAATTTGGGTTGGATTTGGGAATTTGGAAAGTTTGGAAAGTTTGATATTTAAAATAAAAATTTCACCATCGAGCACTTAAAGCGAATGGTGGGGGAATGGATGATGGGCCCGATCAAGATCCCATGGTTCCGTCGTCCCGGGCCATCGTGGTCCCTGGTCTACTTAGTCAGAGGAGGTAGTCGACCCAACCTGACAGAAGGATCCTTGTCGGCAGCCATGGGTTGCTTCGTCCAAGGGGACCTTGTAGACCGGGGTTGAATGTTTGTCTAAGGGGACAAATTGGAATCCACCTTAGCTGACAGAGGGCTTTGTGCCCTATCGATCATATCCTATTGATTCATATCTCAAGGATTTAACGCCACTAAGGAACGTATTAGCTCTAGCCATAACCGGTATCTGTGGTGCCATTTGGCGGCAAAACCACTCGGTTCAGAGGGCCCCGGGTTATAACCGTTTACCTGCAGTGCCATTTGGCGGCGAAACTGCCGGTTAGAGGACACGTACCACGTCCTTACTGGCAAAAGATTGTTTGAGAATGGATCCTAGTGATATTTTCGACCAGGCATTTGGCTCTTTTGTGAGCTGAAGTAGTTTTTGATTTGTCCGCCTCGACAAACTGTTGCGGAGGGCGGATGGATTTTGCTTTAAGTGTTTAATGGTTAGATTTCAATTTTAAATATTTGGGATTTTTGGGTTTTTGAGAATTTGGATTTTGTGGAGTTTTGGATATTTTAGGATTTTTGAGAATTTTCTGGATTTTTGGGATTTTTGTGGAGTTTTGGGATTTTTGTGCAGTTTTGGCATTTTTGGTGGATATCTTGGGTAGAGTTTGAAAGTATTTGGAATGGACATTTGAGAGACAATTGAAAGTATTTAGGAAACCCCTCCGGTTGAAATCTGAATTCAACACGGCCATCATCGGGGTGTTTGGGGGTCATTTCTATTTGTAGCTTGAACCTTGTCAACTCAGCCGAGCTATTGACTGAGGATCGGGTTTCGTAGGCTTCGTGCCTTTATTAGTGAATTCTTAAAGTTGTAGGCCTTGAAGACCTAATATGAATGTTTTGAGACAAATATAACAGTCGCCACAATCGTATATTT
This sequence comes from Dendrobium nobile, assembly GCA_022539455.1. Taxonomy (NCBI): domain Eukaryota; kingdom Viridiplantae; phylum Streptophyta; class Magnoliopsida; order Asparagales; family Orchidaceae; genus Dendrobium; species Dendrobium nobile. The sequence goes on from CM039733.1 coordinate 49,516,193, forward strand.
GTTTAATGGTTCGAACCCTGTCGACTTCTATTGACTCGTATAGAAGGATCGGTTTCGAACCTGAATTCACTTGTCAACCCGCGCAGCATCCCTAGACGTCACGTGTGTACCAATAACACGCTCGCCGGGGCCCATGCGGGTTTTATAATTATTTTTCCCCTTTTTAGTGTACCTATGTGTATACAAACTACGGTGTAGGTGCAGGGGGATTTTGAAGTATTTTGTGAACTGGACCCCTCCGGTTGGGATATTCGTTCAACACGGCCATCATCGGGGTGTTTGGGGTCACTTTCACTTTATGGATTGAACCTTGTCACTCTGTCGGGCTGGCGACAGAGGATCGGGTTTCTTATAGGCTTTGAGCCTTTGAAAGTGAATTCTTTTGATTCTAGGCATTGAAGGCCTAATATGAATGTATTAAAATAAATATTCTGGTCGCCACGGCCACATATTTATTTATTGGTTCGAACCTTGTCGACTCCTATTAACCCGTATAGGAGGATCAGGTTCGAGCCTGAATTCACTTGTCAACCCGCGCAGCATCCCTAGACGTCACGTGTGTACCAATAACACGCTCGCCGGGGCCCATGCGGGTATTTGGAAATTTCATTAATTTGACATACTCCTTTGTGTACCTATGTGTATACAAGCTACGGTGCACGTGCGAGAGTATTTTAAAATAATTTGTAGATGCCTTCTGTCTGCTTGTACGGGGGTTGCAGATCCGGTGGCGTGGCGTAGCAGCTTCTGAATGGAGTTGTTCGCTGCTTCGTACAGGTAGACTGTCGTGCACTAGTTGTTGTCTTATGTATGTGAATCATAGTGCACTAACGAGTCTCCTGCCTTGGATCGTAGGAGCTTGTACTTGTCGTTATTTTCATATATTTTGTTGTGGTCTTTAGTCTTTTCAGTGCATCCGCTACTGCTACATGTAGGTAGGTAGATGTCTTCATCCTTAGATTGAAGTTGACTACAGGATACTGCATTTACTGTAGTCTTTTTTGCATCTACCCGTCAGTGGCACGTGGTACATACATCTGTCTTCATAGAGAGATCGTATGTGTTGCAGATCTTTTTTATTTTCTTTATAAGTGATGCTTAGTGTGTATGATGGTCTCCTACAACGGCCTGTAAGAGCTGATGTACACCATATATCCTTCACCTTTGAATCCTATGCAGTCATCAATGTAAGCTTCGGAGATCATTATTTCATCGAGAACTTATAAGCCTTGATAATCTTATTCAATTTGACATTCATAACTTGGTTGGAGTTGGGTTGTTATCAAATCATTATGGTCATGTTCCTTATGATTGTATTATTTATGAATGAGATGTTGGGGATTCCATACACCAACTATCCTTGTTTGCTTGTAAGCCATCATATATATTCTTGAAGATCTTCAATATTCATGTATTGTAATTATCTCAAAAAAGAGATCAATTGTTGGGGCTTTCGTTATCACTCATGAATATTTCATTCAGTATTTTACAAATCCCTTGTCACATGGCATGTTTGTGTGCAATTGAAAGTTGATTTACCACAAGTCTTTGGCATATGCTTGTATATGAAGTGTCACAATCATTCATGCTCCTTACAGATTGTTCAAGCCAAACATTTGCATGAACCTTCTCTACCATTTGCAAGTGAATCATGTTAAAGATCACACATTCTCCATTATCCTTGAACATAGTTTGTAGTTTGAAAGGAACTTCATTGTTTGGATGAGATTTGGATGGATTGCCCTCCTTAATTAACATTCTCATTCTCATTAGAATGATAATTCCATAAGAACATTGATTATCCTCCAAATCATATTCTTTAAAGCTCCTCCATTGATGTCTATTTGAGTCCTTCAACTTGTGTTTATGAATGATTTAGATTTCTTTGGTTAGCATCTTACATTCAACTTGAGATGACAATTGCTTAATTTTCATTAAAGTTTTGATATCATTTTCAAGTTAAGCTCTTTATAATCGTCCCAAGTTACAACCTTGAGTCATTGTTCTTTTGCATTTGTTCTAGCTCAAAATGTTGGAGCCTTGCTTCAATATTCAAACTTGATTTAAATTGTCACAAATTCAATTAGGCTTAAGTTCAAGTCATGTTCCGATCGAGTTCGAGTCCAAATGAAGTCCTCCATATACTCCAACTTGCTTGAGTTCAAATATTCAAGATCATGTTCAAGTTCTTTGCACCATGTTCTTTGTCATTTGAGTTCGATTTTGAGTTTATGTTATTGTCAAAGCATTGTTCAAAGTCCTTGGAGTCTCGTTGAGTTCAAATGAGAGTTCAAATTTGTCCAAGTCCTCAATATTTTCAAATGAAATTTCGGCAGCCTCCCGGCGTCTCCCCCGTTTAGGGGAAAAAACCAAGAGGCAACCATTCCCATCGACGCTACGTGAGCGCTTCAGGTAGGTGTCAAAAATGACACCGCGGTCGCGAATGAAAATTTTTTTATCCCCGCCTGCTACGTGAGCATTTAAGGGTGTTTTGTGTTTGTTGATTATAAGAAGAAAACATGTTAGAAAAATACAGATTTCCCCCCTCTGCACCACGTGGGCGTTCGGGGGTACTTATATAAAAAAATAAAGAACACATTTTTTTATCCTCTTCGCCGCAAGCGTCGCACCGGTTTCCCACCCTAAACGCTACTTGAGCGCCTCGGGGGTTTGCCGGCTCGTTGCAAGCTTTGAAGAGGGATCCTTAAATCGTCGCGAGCATCGCACCGGTTTCCCACCCTAAACGCTACGTGAGCGCCTCGGGGGTTTGCCGGTTCGTTGCAAGCGTCGAGAAAAGAATCATATCATTATTCTTTTTTTTTAGATTAATTATAATCAAAATAATTAATTATTATTAACGATAATTAATTATCATTAATTATAATTAATAAATTTTAATTATAATTAATATCAACTAATCATACATAAATTATAATTAATTATAATTATCTTATAATAAATAATTATAATTAAAATTAATTAACTATGATTAAAATAATTAGTTATAATTAATGATAATTAATTATAGTTAACTATTAATAATAATAATTAACTATTATTAATTATAATTAATATAAACTAATTATAAAAATTATAATTAATTTATAACTAATTATAATTATTTTATAAATTAATTATAATTAAAAATAATTAATAACAGTATTATTAATATTAATAAGCATAGTAAATATTACATAAATAAAATAAAAAAAAAAAGATGAGAGAGGGATTACCCTCTCTTGAGTGAGTGATTGAGTGGATTATGGGTTGGAGCTGAGTCAAAGTGAGTCAGCTGAGTGAGGGTGAGTAGGGCTTAGAAGGCTAGGTTTAAGTGGGGGTGAGTGGACTGAGTCGGGGTGAGTTGAGCTGAGTTGGACCGGGTTAGGGATTAGGTTTTAAGTGGAGTTAGGGAGAGGGGGCTCGGCTACAGGTTGGATCGGGCAAGGCTCTGGCGACGGGCTTGGAGGCGGGAGAGCTAGGTGGAGGTAAGTTTCGGCACCTCTCTCTCTCTCTCTCTCTCTCTCTCTCTCTCTCTCTCAGCCAGAGGAAGAAGAGGGTACGGCTTTGGGAGGAGATCAGAGCTCGGGCTACAGGCGACGGGATTGGAGGAGCTTGGCGTCTGGGATCGGTGTCGAGGGAGAGAAGAATCACGTGGAGGAGAACCGCGAGAAGTATCGGGAGATGGAGGCGTTGGGACAGAGGAGCGAATGGAAGCTGCGGGATTTTAAGGTCGTGGAAGAGTAGAGATCGTGAGCAAGCAGTGGGTATTTAACGACGAGAATGGGGCTCATCGAGCGGAGTTTGAGCAGGAATCGCGGGATGCGACTGGAACGACGTCGATTCAGCGATATCTTCGACGGATACGAGGTACGGAGCGAGATTTCTGGCGGGATTTCGGGATTTAACAGAGCAGAGGAATGATTTCGTTTTCTCTTCCTTTGGGTATTATACGGAGGTTAACAAATGCCCCCCAACAAATGTGGTACGCGTCTAGAGCGAATCACGTTTGTTGTAAGCTGTTCGGCCTTGTGGATCTCTAGATATTTGTTCAAGATGTCACATTAGGGTTTCCATTTAGTGGATCTCCAAAAGTTCGTTTGGATGTCACACTAAGATTTTCTTTCTCCATAGATCTCCTGGATGCATCAATAAATGGTTGACATACTGATTTCCTTTGCCCTGTACTTTGTGCTGCGGACAATGATGGAGAATTTCCTGATTTATCTTTATTGACTTGTCAGGTGATTTTTGTACCTTCGGCCCTATGCTTTCTGCTTTGACGGGCTTGATGAAGGGGTAGATGCCGATGACCTAAACCCTTAGGTTTGTATCAGGTCGGTGGCGAAAAGTCATCGGTCCAGAGCTTTGTGCATAGCGGACTTGTTGATGACGGAATCCTCTTAGTTCAGCCATAGGCTCTTCACGAACTTTGGGATAATTTTCTTCGGTCCTTTGCTTTGTGCTTTGACGGACTTGTTGAAGAAAGATTCCTTCGATCCTCGCTTTATGCTTTACGGATTTGTTGAAGGATTTGCAGGTTCTGGATTCAATTGATAGTACCGAACGTAGGTAGTATCTTGATCCTTAACCACTTGAGAAGACTTTAATCTGAGTCACTTGAGTTTATCAGATCGGGAGAGCTAGAATTTGACAGCTCTTTGTCCTCTGGTTGCTGAGATGGGGGTTCCTCTACTGCGGCCTTTCTTATGGCTTGTTGAGTAGACGGAGCTGCCAGCGATCCGGCCATATTTGGGCTTATTGGATCCGACCTCTTACACCCATTTAGGCTTCAGACTTGAGCTATGAGAATTGCGCTCCCCAATGCTGATTTTGCTGAAGTTGACAGATTTGTAGTCATCCTTCGTGATTTTAGATCATGGAGCCTACGAACATTCAGTAGTTGCTCGAGACTCATTCTTCCACTGGAACTTTGATTCTCCAGTCATTTTGGAGAACTTTGCAGACTACGATCACTTGAACTGGTCGAGTCAAATTTGCCTTCGTTCTTCCTACAGTCCCTACTGACGGGTTGACGAAGTGGGGGTTCCGCTACTACGGCCGTTTTTATGGCTTGTTGAGTAGACAGAGCTGCCAGCGATCCGGCCATATTTGGGCGTGTTGGATCCGACCTTTTACACCCATTCGAACCTTAAGCTTCAGGCTGTTGAAAGGCTTCAAGCTTTTCTGGCTCAATTTTGTAGGAGTGTGTAGTCACAAAAAGTCTCTTTCTTGACTTTTGAGTCTTGGTTTGTTGGAAAAGACGGTGTCTCTAATTTTTGAAAGACCACCTGCATATACTTTGAAAAACAAATATTTGTATTCTTTAGCACAAAAGAATATCTGGATTGATAATTTTAAATATTTATTCGGGGATCTCGGCACGCAGCGCGATGTCGACCCGAATAAATATTTAAAATGCCCCCTGTCTCGCAGGGTCATTTTTAGAATGGAATAAACTTGGGATCTTTGAGATTTTAAATATTCATTTGGAGATCTCGGCGTGTAGCACGATGTCGACCCAAATGAATATTTAAAATGCCCCCTGTCTTGCAGGGACATTTTGGATAGGCTTTGTATCTTCGAGATTTTAAATATTTATTCGAGGATCTCGGCACGCAGCGCGATGTCGACTCGAATAAATATTTAAAATGCCCCCAATCTGATGAGGGATTTTGAAATGCATTCTTGTTATACAAGAGAATTCCAAAATATAAGCATGCATTGATAAATATGCATATAAAATTTTGATCGCATAAAATACAACAGTCATGAAATTTTTATGCGTGATATTTCTTTAAATGTCGACCATTGATCGGTGGCATAGGTCTCTGACCGTTCAGATCGATCAACTGATATGCTCCTCCTTGGTACACCTTCTCAATGACGAAAGGGCCTTCCCAATTGGATACGAATTTGCCACCGATTTTTCGGTGTGGAATGATTGGTCTTCTCAGCACCAGGACCAATTCCCCTTCCTGAAATGATCGAGGACGCACCATTCGATCAAAAGACTTTGCCATTCTTCCTCGGTAGATTTCTAGATTTTGTTGAGCTTGTAACCTTAGTTCATCAAGTGCATCGAGCTCTTCCATTCTGAGGCGGGCATTTTGCTCTCGAGTGAGATTATTCTGGATTGCTACCCGGAGTGATGGTAGTTCAATCTCCAATGGTAATACAGCTTCGACTCCGAACACTAGGGAGTAAGGAGTGGCTTTGGTCGGCGTCTTGTAGGTTGTACGGTATGCCCATAGCGCTTCTGCCATTTTCGTATGCCACTCTCTTTTGTTCTTGGTAAGGATCTTCTTCAATAATTTCACCAACGTCTTATTGAAGGCTTCAGCCAAACCATTTGCCCTTGGATTGTATATGGACGAATATCGCCAATCGATTTTATGCCGATCAACGAACTTGTAAATTTTTGTACTCTTGAATGCAGTACCGTTGTCTGAGATTATGCGGCGCGGCACACCGAATCTGTAGACGACATTGTGGGTAAAGAAATTGATCACATGCTCCGATGTGACCTCTCTGAATGGAGCTGCTTCTGCCCACTTGGAAAAGTAGTCCGTCGTTGCCAGAATGAAACGGTGTCCTGCTGATGACGGCGGATCTATTGGACCAATAATATCAGTACCCCAGCATTCAAATGGCCAGGACGCTACTGTTGGGTGCAGTGGATTTGGAGGCTGATGTATAACATCACCATGGATTTGACACTCGTGGCATCTCTTTGCGTGATCAATACAATCTCTGACCATGGTCGGCCAATAATAACCCATTCTTTTGATTTTAGCAGCCATTTTAGGACCTGACTGATGTGCTCCGCAAAGCCCCTCGTGAACTTCTGTCACCACTTTATCAGCTTCGTTAGTCCCTAGGCACCTTAGCCACATTTGATCAAAAGCTCGTCTGTACAACATGTCATTGACAAATGCATATCGCAGCGCCCTTTTTCGAATTTGTGCGGCCGTAGACTTTTCTGTCGGGAGTTTGTTTTCTTTGAAGTAGTCAATGAATGGCTGCCTCCAATCATTTTCGACTTCAATATCTAAACAATGCCACCACGATTCTGAAGCTTGACTAGCTTTACGTCTCTTGGCCGTATGATATCCTTCCGGATAATTTTCCATAATGATTTGATGGAGAAGTTTAGGGTCAACTGGAGTTTCATCCTGCTGACTTGAATTTGATACTTCTTCTACCCTCGGGAATTGTAATAGAGCGGGTTCCAAGACCCTACGGTTGTAAACTCCGATGAATATAGGCTTCTCCTCATTGGAATTTGCCATTTCCTTGGCCAATTTGGCCAAACAGTCTGCTTTGGCATTCTGTCCTCGAGGAATTTGAACTATTTTAACATTCGGCACCTGCTTCAGGAGCTCAATGGTTCGCCGGTGGTAATGAGCCAACTCAACCTTGGAAATCTTGTAGATGCCCAAGACTTGATTTATCACAAGTTGAGAGTCGCCGAAAATTTGAAGATTTTGAATTTTGACGTCAATTGCAATCTCCAGCCCTACTATTAGAGCTTCGTACTCAGCTTCGTTGTTGGTTCGAGGTTCAGTCAGACTGAATGAGAACCTCATTATGCCTCCTTCAGGTGGTATGAGAACAAGACCGATACCGGCTCGGGCTCTTGCAATATTTGGAGGTCGGACAGGTCTAATGGACGATGCCCCGTCGAAGTACATTTCCCAGAATGGTAGCCTTTCATTCTCCTCAACCTGCATTATCTGCTCATCAGGCAAATCATCGTTGAGTAGAGAATCGGCCGGGATCGGATGTGCGGCAAGGAAATCTGCCAAGGCCTGTCCTTTCACCGCCTTTTGTGGCATGTACGTAATTTCAAACTGTAATAATAATACTGCCCACCTGGCCAGACGACCTGTCAACGCTGGTCTTGTCATCAAGAACTTCAGCGGATCGATCTTTGATATCAGTGTGATTTTGTGGGATAACATATAGTGGCGGAGTTTCTGAACTGCAAAAATCAGCGCCAGACAATGCTTTTCAATAGGAGAATAACGGCTTTCTGCTCCAATCAATCTCCGACTGATATAGTAGAGTGCATTTTCTTTGCCTTCTTCATTATTCTGGGCCAATAGTGCTCCGAGGGACTCTTCTAATGCTGCCGTATACAGTATAAGAGGCTTTCCCGGAATTGGCGCTGCTAGAATGGGCGGATTCAACAGATATCTTTTGATGCTGTCAAATGCTTCCTGGCATTCTTCGTCCCATTTAAAACGAACATCTTTCTTCATTAGCTTTGAAAATGGCTGGCACCTACCCGATAGATTTGATATGAATCTCCGAATGAAAGCCAGTTGTCCTTGCAGCGAGCGAAGCTGTCGAAGGTTCCTTGGTGGTGGCATCTCCGTGATTGCCTTAATTTTGTTGGGGTCGATCTCTATGCCTCGATGACGAACAACATAACCCAGGAATTTACCGGAGGAGACCCCGAATGCACACTTGAGAGGATTCATCTTCAGATCAAATTTTTTGATTCTCTCAAATACGATTCTAAGATCTTTTAAATGATCATTTCGGCCAAGACTTTTGACGACAAGGTCATCTACATAACACTCGACCTTCTGATGTATCAAATCATCAAATATGTGAGTCATCGCCCGCTGGTAGGTGGCACCAGCGTTCTTCAAGCCAAAGGGCATGACTGTGTAGCAGAAAATGCCGATGGGCGTTCTGAACGATGTATGTTTTTCATCTTCGGGCGCCATCTTGATTTGATTGTATCCTGACGATCCATCCATGAAGGAGAACATGTCATAGTTGGAAGTGTTGTCCACCAGGAGTTCGGATACAGGGAGTGGAAAATCGTCTTTTGGGCACGCCTTGTTGAGGTCCCTGAAGTCAATGCAGATACGAATCTGCCCATTCTTCTTATTCACTGGGACAATATTGGCAATCCAATCAGCATACTTTTCTTCTCGGATAAAGCCCGCATCTATTAATTTCTTTGTTTCAGCAATCACCTGCTCTTCAATCTCCAATCTCATTCTCCTTGGAGCTTGCTTGACGGGCGCTATCTCCGGTTTGATTGCTAATCTGTGAACTGCTACATCAGGGGATAAGCCAGGCATCTCAGCATATGTCCAGGCAAAGAAGTCCCTGAATTCACAGAGGAGCTCTTTTATTTCTTCTATTTGTTCTTCGGGTAGGAGAGAACTAATGAAGGTTGGGCGAGGATCTTCTTCGGTCCCCAAGTTGACTTCTTTTAGTTCATCCATGGTAGCTGCCTGTCCGCCATCTTCAAGCTCTTCTGGTGCAGGCTCGGCTTCCAAGGGCTGTTCATCATAATCATCAGCTTCGTATGTTTCTTCAGCACCATGTTCCTCGGATTCGATTTTCGTGCATGTGATTGCCCGGCAAATTTCTTTTTGGAGAAATTTTCGCTTGATGAATCCGATACCTCTATATGCATCTGTATCCTTCTGCCGTAGTGGATGCGGATTCCTTCCGTACCAGAGGCCCAGACATGTACGAAGTTGTCTTTTAGTGGTAGGAACATTGATCTGCTTTCGTAACATTCTCCGAATATTCTTGGTATTGAACTTAGGTAGCTTCGTAGGAAATAATTCATCGGAGTCGATGAACATGCAATCCCAATCATGATTCTCTTCTTCATGGATTCCCGTAGAATATAGTACATTCCTTGGCACAGTCCCATTTTTAAGAGGAGGAAGATATAGGGTAGCTAGTTCTTCAACTTTATGCATCTCGCGCGGGATGATTTCCTTGAAGTGTTGCAAAGGAACACGTGTGACTACAAGTATGCTATCAGAAATTGATAGGCTATCAATTCTTCTAGAGAACACATTCTGCACCGTGTTCATGTAGATGGAGTCGTAGTCATAATCGTCACTTGAATATTCGACCTGTCTACTCCATTCATCCATGGACTGGCATACTTTTCGAGATTTGGCAGGAATAACATCGTCTTCATCTGTGTCACTCCCAAGATGAGGTACATGTTTCTTTTCTTTTGGAATGATCGGTGCCTTGGGAAGAGTCGGCGCTGCCTTCTTTCTCCCCACCTGTTTTTTCTCACCTTCCCGTTCTGGTCGTTTTGCAGTCTTTGAGTTTGATGCTTTAGCTTCGAGGGAGCTCGAAGACTTTTGCTTCTTTGGCATGAAATACCGCGCATCTTCATAAACTGTTGCTTCATGAACTGTGAAGGGCTGAATATCACCAGAGATCCTGAATTCTTCTCCATCTTTGAGATATTTCATACATTGGTGTAATGTTGATGGGACAATGCCATACTCATGCAACCAGGGACGACCTAGCAGCGCCTTGATTGAAGTATCCGCATCAATCACATGAAATTTAGCTTCTGTATGAAGCTCTCCAAATACAAGAGGAAGCATGAATGACCCGAGGGTTTTCTGCCCTTTTTCATTGAAACCATGCACCATCAACTTATCTGGCCCGAGGTGCTCCACATCAAGGCAGAGAGATCTCAGTGCTTTCAAGCTTATCAGATTTACGGAGGACCCAGGATCAATTAGGATTCGACTGATAATCAGTTTATCGCTCTCTGCAGTAACATACAGAGGACGATTATGGTCTGCAGTTCCGAGCATCATGTCCTCTTCAGAGAAAGTAATGAGTGGCTCATTTCGAGCTTGCAGAACCTCAGTCAAATTACGTTCAGCAAAATACGCTTCGTATCTTTCGGGATCTTTGAGAGCCTGAATCAGAGTCTCCCGAAGGTCTTTAGACATCACCAAAGCATCGTATATGCTGAGTTGTGCTGGGATCTTTCTCAGATGAGATAAAATATTATAATCTATCCCATTGGCTGAAGTCTTCTTTTCCTTAGGATCTTCAAGGATAATATCATCGTTGATAACTATCTCTTTCTCCTTATCTTTATTGGAGATCCCTTTCTTCGGTGGAGGCGGCAGTATTTTGCCGCTTCTTAACTGCACTTGAGCAATCTCCTCCGGTTCAGAGTCATTTGACTGTACATTTTCTTCAGAGTCAGCCATCGTTGCATCTAGGGACTCATTTGTTGATCCAGAATCACTACCCAGGTTTACATGTCCCATCCGAGATGCTATGCTAGGATCTGATTCGTCTCCCTCTGGAAAATACAAATCCTCCTCTGAACTGTAATCCATTGGCAAAACCATCATACAGGATTCAGAGGGTACTTCTGTGTGTTCCTCTTTTATCGAGGTATTCGGCGCCACTGAGATGACCCGACATACTTCTTTGGGAAGAGAATTCTCATCATCTTCTTCAGCTTCATCAATTTTAAGCTCCGTCATGAAGTCAGCAAGCTTGATAGGTCGCCTCACAGTCTGGTAGTATTCATCCAAACTGTCGATAACCCTCTGAGTTGCGGTCATCTTCTCCTTGGGCTTCTTCAATTTGGTTTTCTTCTTGGATGATTTCTTCTTTCCAGTCTTTGAAGAACCAACTTGGTTGGAGAACTGTTTTGAAGTAGAAGGACGTACCACCGGCAATGCCTTCAAATCTATCATTGGCTCGATAGGAGACTTCCACTTTACACCTGAAACTCCTTCAAGCTGCTTCAACATTTTCACAGTCTTCTTAGAGACCGCAGTCTCCCACTGTTCTTCTTGAACTTGCTTCTTTTCATTTCTTCTTTCTTCAACCAGAGGTACGGAAGAGGACGTGACCACCCGAGCTGATTCCTTCTTAGGATGAGACAACACATTGTCGGATAATGTTATCTCCCCTTTTTGATATTTTCTTTCAAGCCAATCCTTGAAGATGTAGCAATCTTCAATAGGATGGCTGAGTACCCGATGGTATGGGCAATAATTTGGATCACCAGTGTGCTTCGACTCTTCGGGCCTCTTGCATTCAGGCAGTTCTAAACCCGATCTCGACACTTGTCGAAATAATTTGGCAACACTCTCCCTTTTGAATGAATACTCTTTATTCATTTTATCTTTAAGGGATTGGAACGTTCTATCACCAGTTCCTGTTATTTGTCTCGGGCGTTCTACACCACCTTGATAAGTTCGTGGCTTATCATTCCCCCCTAATATCAGCTTCGGTTGGGGGTTGGGGTTGTAGACTTGCTTAGGCCTTTCTTGATATTGCATCGGCTGTTTGTCTTTGTCTACGTTGTAAATTAGCTGCTTTTCTCTATCAGCTCTAGAGAAGAACGTAGAGTCGGCCTCACCCCTTCTAGCACCCGGGGCTTTACCCTTTTTGAGCTTATCAGAGTGATTTTCTGATCTGGACAAATTCAGTTTTTCAAATTTGGCCACTCTGTCGAGTAAGTCTTGAAATGTGTTTATCGTAGCCATGCACAGGAAGGGTTGCATCTTGTCATCAATGTTGCCCATTAACAACTGTACTGCATGTTCTTCTTCTAACTGCTGCTCACATTTCATACTTAGATTTCGCCAGCGAGTGATGTATTTGGTCATTGATTCTTCTCTTTTTCTCTTATCAAGAGCGAGGTCAGCGATCGTGATCTTCTCTGTTGCACTAGCAAACCTCTTCACGAACATAGATTCTAATTCTGCGAAGGTTTTCACAGAATCATTTGGCAGTTCAGCGTACCATTCGAAAGCAGTTGCTATCAAACTACTAACGAATTGTCGGAAGAGTAGGGCGTCATTTCCTCCTGTATTCCCACAGGTGGCTTTAAACTGTGCCAGGTGCTGCCTGGGGTTGTTATTACCGTTGAAAGTGTTGAACTTTGGGACCGAATACCCTTTCGGGTATGGTACTTGGTCGTATTCAGCAGGATACGGACGACCCTTGCCCACCAACTTTTCTGCTTGGTCAACAGCTATAATAGCCCTGATTCTTTCTGTTATTATTCCTTCCAACTGTGCAGCAGTCACGGGCTCGGAAGTACTTGCAATATTCTGCGGAGTGGGCTGACGGGTGACATTATGAGTTTCGCGACCACCTTCAGGATTACCTCGTACTCCCGAGGCTTGAGGCATTTGAAAATTTGGGGGATCCGGAGGAGGATTGGGCATGGCGCCAACAGCGGCAGTTCTCTGCATCATCTGCATCATTGCCCCATTTGAGTCATCATCTCAGTCATCTTCTCATTCAACTGAGAGATTTCTCTGTCTTTGACTCTCATTTGTCGCCTCATATGTCTTTGCATTTCTGCAAGTGTGACATTCTCGTCAGCGAAGGGATTCTCCTCGGCTTCTTCTCTTTCTTCTTCAGCTTGTGAATGACCACCTCTACCAGTGGTGGACCCAGCTTCACGACGACGTTGATAAACTCGCCTAATTGGCGGTTGTTGCTCGTCTTCATCTTCACCATCATCATAATAAGCTTCCTCATTAGCATTGGTGTGTCTCACCATATAGACAACTTCCATGTCCAGAGTGTCATTTGTTTCTTGAATTTCTTCTTCTAGATTTTCTTCTAGAAATTCATCAATATTTTCTTCTAAATTTTCCTCCATAAATTCATCAATATTTTCTTCCCCTTCAAGGAATTCTTTTTCTTCAATGTTGTCTTCCCCTTGCATATTTCCTTCATCTTCTAGTACTCGGATCTCCGACCGGCGCCGCCACTGGATTTCCGGCTCTTGGTTAGGCACGGGGACTTCTTCAACCAGCGGACTGCGGTCAAAGTTGGTTTCTTCTTTTGGAGGGGATGAAAGGCGACGGGATCCCCTAGAGGATTCTCCAAGGTGTCTACCGTCTGGAGGAGTGTCATTATGGGTTCTTTTTGGGGCCCACTTCTGACGTTGTTTGTAAACTGGGGCAGATCTCCGGGAAGCCTCACCAGATGTCACTCCCAGATCAGTTCCTCTTTCTCTTCTGTCTTTTTCATTTCTCCGAGGCATTGGCCTCCAGACTTGTTTTCCTTTCCACCGGGACCTTTCAGCAGTGGATCCCTGAACATAGGGTTCAGGTGTCACACCCCGATGTTCACCGCGTGAAATATATTGTCTTTCTCTTTTCTCTGCAGCAAAGGATAGACGCTCCCTTGGCGGGGTTCTTCTAGTCTCGATCACTAAAGGTCGTTGAAACTTCTTCTTCAGACCTTTATCCTTCACAGTCTTCAGGACCCGATAGACCCGGGCTGAGAGAGTTTCAGGTTCTTTTCTCTTTGGAGGAGCTGGAGCTTCAGGCCGTCGATCCCAAAAGGATTTCTTCAGCTCACCAGTAGAGCTGTTTCTTTTGACCCACTTCAGATTTGCAAATCCATTCCGAGTTGGAATGTTAGCTTCAGACTCTTGGGCCGGCAGATTTGATGGGTGGACTGGGAGTTGTTGATGCTGAGCGCGGAGCTCAGCGTTCATCTTCCTTCTTTGCCTCCTTGTGAGCCTTCCTCCAGATGAGGAGGCCTCAGCATCGTGTTTCCCAGGTGCAGATAACCTGGTCGACAGGGGTATGGTGTTTGTAGTCACCACAGAGACTCTTCCACCATCCGCAATTCTCTTGGTTGATGGGATTTCAAGCTGTGACAGCCTCTTAAACACAGAAATCCTCCCACGAGGAGTTTCAACAGTAGGTCGCGACGCTGGCAGATGCGCACGACGGGTAGGAGCTCCGGAAGCTCTTGCGACAACAGCTGGAAAATCAATACTACCAAACTGGATGGTAGCTCCAGCATTCCCGGTCTCAATAACAGCATTAGCCAGTTGGATCCTGGCTCCTCGTCCCAGTTGGACGGTCATCGGGGTATTCTGTAGATCCATCTGCATAAATGAAAGGCAAGGGTTAGTAATCAGAATCTGATACATCACCCCGCACTTTCAAAATGCAGAGACTTGCACAGAACACAAAAATAAGAGAAAATAATCATTAGCGAGCAGTTCAAATAATATAAATCTAAAATACTGCTAAATACGTTATTTCAATAGAAAAATTTTCTTTTTGAACGATCATTCTTAGGATACTTAAAATTTTAAGTATGGATCGATATGGATGCTACTATAGTACTGAGACGACTAGCCAAAGATGGAAAGAGAAACCAAACCCCAGCGGAGTCGCCAGAAATCTGTGGGCTCCGAAAATTCGGCCCCGGCCTCCGCTCGCTTTTCTTTATTCGGCGAGGGAGTTTTAACGAACTAAGTTCCGAGGTAAATTTTGGAAGGCAGATGGGTTTGTAGATAAGACACTACCCAGAGATTTCGCCCTCATTTGGTGAGGACTTTATGATCTGAGTTCTGGTTTCCTATAGGCGCAAGCCCCTATAGTTAATTACCCCTCCCGATAACGAGAGAGAACTTTCGATTAAGGCTAGTCGTCGATCAGATACGTAGAATATACGTGTTATCTGGCATATAGTAGCAGCATAGGTTTTCAGATGTTGGAATTTGGGTTGGATTTGGGAATTTGGAAAGTTTGGAAAGTTTGATATTTAAAATAAAAATTTCACCATCGAGCACTTAAAGCGAATGGTGGGGGAATGGATGATGGGCCCGATCAAGATCCCATGGTTCCGTCGTCCCGGGCCATCGTGGTCCCTGGTCTACTTAGTCAGAGGAGGTAGTCGACCCAACCTGACAGAAGGATCCTTATCGGCAGCCATGGGTTGCTTCGTCCAAGGGGACCTTGTAGACCGGGGTTGAATGTTTGTCTAAGGGGACAAATTGGAATCCACCTTAGCTGACAGAGGGCTTTGTGCCCTATCGATCATATCCTATTGATTCATATCTCAAGGATTTAACGCCACTAAGGAACGTATTAGCTCTAGCCATAACCGGTATCTGTGGTGCCATTTGGCGGCAAAACCACTCGGTTCAGAGGGCCCCGGGTCATAACCGTTTACCTGCAGTGCCATTTGGCGGCGAAACTGCCGGTTAGAGGACACGTACCACGTCCTTACTGGCAAGAGATTGTTTGAGAATGGATCCTAGTGATATTTTCGACCAGGCATTTGGCTCTTTTGTGAGCTGAAGTAGTTTTTGATTTGTCCGCCTCGACAAACTGTTGCGGAGGGCGGATGGATTTTGCTTTAAGTGTTTAATGGTTAGATTTCAATTTTAAATATTTGGGATTTTTGGGTTTTTGAGAATTTGGATTTTGTGGAGTTTTGGATATTTTAGGATTTTTGAGAATTTTCTGTATTTTTTGGATTTTTGTGGAGTTTTGGGATTTTTGTGCAGTTTTGGCATTTTTGGTGGATATCTTGGGTAGAGTTTGAAAGTATTTGGAATGGACATTTGAGAGACAATTGAAAGTATTTAGGAAACCCCTCCGGTTGAAATCTGAATTCAACACGGCCATCATCGGGGTGTTTGGGGGTCATTTCTATTTGTAGCTTGAACCTTGTCAACTCAGCCGAGCTATTGACTGAGGATCGGGTTTCGTAGGCTTCGTGCCTTTATTAGTGAATTCTTATAGTTGTAGGCCTTGAAGACCTAATATGAATGTTTTGAGACAAATATAACAGTCGCCACAATCGTATATTTGTTTAATGGTTCGAACCCTGTCGACTTCTATTGACTCGTATAGAAGGATCGGTTTCGAACCTGAATTCACTTGTCAACCCGCGCAGCATCCCTAGACGTCACGTGTGTACCAATAACACGCTCGCCGGGGCCCATGCGGGTTTTATAATTATTTTTCCCCTTTTTAGTGTACCTATGTGTATACAAACTACGGTGTAGGTGCAGGGGGATTTTGAAGTATTTTGTGAACTGGACCCCTCCGGTTGGGATATTCGTTCAACACGGCCATCATCGGGGTGTTTGGGGTCACTTTCACTTTATGGATTGAACCTTGTCACTCTGTCGGGCTGGCGACAGAGGATCGGGTTTCTTATAGGCTTTGAGCCTTTGAAAGTGAATTCTTTTGATTCTAGGCATTGAAGGCCTAATATGAATGTATTAAAATAAATATTCTGGTCGCCACGGCCACATATTTATTTATTGGTTCGAACCTTGTCGACTCCTATTAACCCGTATAGGAGGATCAGGTTCGAGCCTGAATTCACTTGTCAACCCGCGCAGCATCCCTAGACGTCACTTATTGTGGGTAAAGAAATTGATCACATGCTCCGATGTGACCTCTCTGAATGGAGCTGCTTCTGCCCACTTGGAAAAGTAGTCCGTCGTTGCCAGAATGAAACGGTGTCCTGCTGATGACGGCGGATCTATTGGACCAATAATATCAGTACCCCAGCATTCAAATGGCCAGGACGCTACTGTTGGGTGCAGTGGATTTGGAGGCTGATGTATAACATCACCATGGATTTGACACTCGTGGCATCTCTTTGCGTGATCAATACAATCTCTGACCATGGTCGGCCAATAATAACCCATTCTTTTGATTTTAGCAGCCATTTTAGGACCTGACTGATGTGCTCCGCAAAGCCCCTCGTGAACTTCTGTCACCACTTTATCAGCTTCGTTAGTCCCTAGGCACCTTAGCCACATTTGATCAAAAGCTCGTCTGTACAACATGTCATTGACAAATGCATATCGCAGCGCCCTTTTTCGAATTTGTGCGGCCGTAGACTTTTCTGTCGGGAGTTTGTTTTCTTTGAAGTAGTCAATGAATGGCTGCCTCCAATCATTTTCGACTTCAATATCTAAACAATGCCACCACGATTCTGAAGCTTGACTAGCTTTACGTCTCTTGGCCGTATGATATCCTTCCGGATAATTTTCCATAATGATTTGATGGAGAAGTTTAGGGTCAACTGGAGTTTCATCCTGCTGACTTGAATTTGATACTTCTTCTACCCTCGGGAATTGTAATAGAGCGGGTTCCAAGACCCTACGGTTGTAAACTCCGATGAATATAGGCTTCTCCTCATTGGAATTTGCCATTTCCTTGGCCAATTTGGCCAAACAGTCTGCTTTGGCATTCTGTCCTCGAGGAATTTGAACTATTTTAACATTCGGCACCTGCTTCAGGAGCTCAATGGTTCGCCGGTGGTAATGAGCCAACTCAACCTTGGAAATCTTGTAGATGCCCAAGACTTGATTTATCACAAGTTGAGAGTCGCCGAAAATTTGAAGATTTTGAATTTTGACGTCAATTGCAATCTCCAGCCCTACTATTAGAGCTTCGTACTCAGCTTCGTTGTTGGTTCGAGGTTCAGTCAGACTGAATGAGAACCTCATTATGCCTCCTTCAGGTGGTATGAGAACAAGACCGATACCGGCTCGGGCTCTTGCAATATTTGGAGGTCGGACAGGTCTAATGGACGATGCCCCGTCGAAGTACATTTCCCAGAATGGTAGCCTTTCATTCTCCTCAACCTGCATTATCTGCTCATCAGGCAAATCATCGTTGAGTAGAGAATCGGCCGGGATCGGATGTGCGGCAAGGAAATCTGCCAAGGCCTGTCCTTTCACCGCCTTTTGTGGCATGTACGTAATTTCAAACTGTAATAATAATACTGCCCACCTGGCCAGACGACCTGTCAACGCTGGTCTTGTCATCAAGAACTTCAGCGGATCGATCTTTGATATCAGTGTGATTTTGTGGGATAACATATAGTGGCGGAGTTTCTGAACTGCAAAAATCAGCGCCAGACAATGCTTTTCAATAGGAGAATAACGGCTTTCTGCTCCAATCAATCTCCGACTGATATAGTAGAGTGCATTTTCTTTGCCTTCTTCATTATTCTGGGCCAATAGTGCTCCGAGGGACTCTTCTAATGCTGCCGTATACAGTATAAGAGGCTTTCCCGGAATTGGCGCTGCTAGAATGGGCGGATTCAACAGATATCTTTTGATGCTGTCAAATGCTTCCTGGCATTCTTCGTCCCATTTAAAACGAACATCTTTCTTCATTAGCTTTGAAAATGGCTGGCACCTACCCGATAGATTTGATATGAATCTCCGAATGAAAGCCAGTTGTCCTTGCAGCGAGCGAAGCTGTCGAAGGTTCCTTGGTGGTGGCATCTCCGTGATTGCCTTAATTTTGTTGGGGTCGATCTCTATGCCTCGATGACGAACAACATAACCCAGGAATTTACCGGAGGAGACCCCGAATGCACACTTGAGAGGATTCATCTTCAGATCAAATTTTTTGATTCTCTCAAATACGATTCTAAGATCTTTTAAATGATCATTTCGGCCAAGACTTTTGACGACAAGGTCATCTACATAACACTCGACCTTCTGATGTATCAAATCATCAAATATGTGAGTCATCGCCCGCTGGTAGGTGGCACCAGCGTTCTTCAAGCCAAAGGGCATGACTGTGTAGCAGAAAATGCCGATGGGCGTTCTGAACGATGTATGTTTTTCATCTTCGGGCGCCATCTTGATTTGATTGTATCCTGACGATCCATCCATGAAGGAGAACATGTCATAGTTGGAAGTGTTGTCCACCAGGAGTTCGGATACAGGGAGTGGAAAATCGTCTTTTGGGCACGCCTTGTTGAGGTCCCTGAAGTCAATGCAGATACGAATCTGCCCATTCTTCTTATTCACTGGGACAATATTGGCAATCCAATCAGCATACTTTTCTTCTCGGATAAAGCCCGCATCTATTAATTTCTTTGTTTCAGCAATCACCTGCTCTTCAATCTCCAATCTCATTCTCCTTGGAGCTTGCTTGACGGGCGCTATCTCCGGTTTGATTGCTAATCTGTGAACTGCTACATCAGGGGATAAGCCAGGCATCTCAGCATATGTCCAGGCAAAGAAGTCCCTGAATTCACAGAGGAGCTCTTTTATTTCTTCTATTTGTTCTTCGGGTAGGAGAGAACTAATGAAGGTTGGGCGAGGATCTTCTTCGGTCCCCAAGTTGACTTCTTTTAGTTCATCCATGGTAGCTGCCTGTCCGCCATCTTCAAGCTCTTCTGGTGCAGGCTCGGCTTCCAAGGGCTGTTCATCATAATCATCAGCTTCGTATGTTTCTTCAGCACTATGTTCCTCGGATTCGATTTTCGTGCATGTGATTGCCCGGCAAATTTCTTTTTGGAGAAATTTTCGCTTGATGAATCCGATACCTCTATATGCATCTGTATCCTTCTGCCGTAGTGGATGCGGATTCCTTCCGTACCAGAGGCCCAGACATGTACGAAGTTGTCTTTTAGTGGTAGGAACATTGATCTGCTTTCGTAACATTCTCCGAATATTCTTGGTATTGAACTTAGGTAGCTTCGTAGGAAATAATTCATCGGAGTCGATGAACATGCAATCCCAATCATGATTCTCTTCTTCATGGATTCCCGTAGAATATAGTACATTCCTTGGCACAGTCCCATTTTTAAGAGGAGGAAGATATAGGGTAGCTAGTTCTTCAACTTTATGCATCTCGCGCGGGATGATTTCCTTGAAGTGTTGCAAAGGAACACGTGTGACTACAAGTATGCTATCAGAAATTGATAGGCTATCAATTCTTCTAGAGAACACATTCTGCACCGTGTTCATGTAGATGGAGTCGTAGTCATAATCGTCACTTGAATATTCGACCTGTCTACTCCATTCATCCATGGACTGGCATACTTTTCGAGATTTGGCAGGAATAACATCGTCTTCATCTGTGTCACTCCCAAGATGAGGTACATGTTTCTTTTCTTTTGGAATGATCGGTGCCTTGGGAAGAGTCGGCGCTGCCTTCTTTCTCCCCACCTGTTTTTTCTCACCTTCCCGTTCTGGTCGTTTTGCAGTCTTTGAGTTTGATGCTTTAGCTTCGAGGGAGCTCGAAGACTTTTGCTTCTTTGGCATGAAATACCGCGCATCTTCATAAACTGTTGCTTCATGAACTGTGAAGGGCTGAATATCACCAGAGATCCTGAATTCTTCTCCATCTTTGAGATATTTCATACATTGGTGTAATGTTGATGGGACAATGCCATACTCATGCAACCAGGGACGACCTAGCAGCGCCTTGAACGAAGTATCCGCATCAATCACATGAAATTTAGCCTCTGTATGAAGCTCTCCAAATACAAGAGGAAGCATGAATGACCCGAGGGTTTTCTGCCCTTTTTCATTGAAACCATGCACCATCAACTTATCTGGCCCGAGGTGCTCCACATCAAGGCAGAGAGATCTCAGTGCTTTCAAGCTTATCAGATTTACGGAGGACCCAGGATCAATTAGGATTCGACTGATAATCAGTTTATCGCTCTCTGCAGTAACATACAGAGGACGATTATGGTCTGCAGTTCCGAGCATCATGTCCTCTTCAGAGAAAGTAATGAGTGGCTCATTTCGAGCTTGCAGAACCTCAGTCAAATTACGTTCAGCAAAATACGCTTCGTATCTTTCGGGATCTTTGAGAGCCTGAATCAGAGTCTCCCGAAGGTCTTTAGACATCACCAAAGCATCGTATATGCTGAGTTGTGCTGGGATCTTTCTCAGATGAGATAAAATATTATAATCTATCCCATTGGCTGAAGTCTTCTTTTCCTTAGGATCTTCAAGGATAATATCATCGTTGATAACTATCTCTTTCTCCTTATCTTTATTGGAGATCCCTTTCTTCGGTGGAGGCGGCAGTATTTTGCCGCTTCTTAACTGCACTTGAGCAATCTCCTCCGGTTCAGAGTCATTTGACTGTACATTTTCTTCAGAGTCAGCCATCGTTGCATCTAGGGACTCATTTGTTGATCCAGAATCACTACCCAGGTTTACATGTCCCATCCGAGATGCTATGCTAGGATCTGATTCGTCTCCCTCTGGAAAATACAAATCCTCCTCTGAACTGTAATCCATTGGCAAAACCATCATACAGGATTCAGAGGGTACTTCTGTGTGTTCCTCTTTTATCGAGGTATTCGGCGCCACTGAGATGACCCGACATACTTCTTTGGGAAGAGAATTCTCATCATCTTCTTCAGCTTCATCAATTTTAAGCTCCGTCATGAAGTCAGCAAGCTTGATAGGTCGCCTCACAGTCTGGTAGTATTCATCCAAACTGTCGATAACCCTCTGAGTTGCGGTCATCTTCTCCTTGGGCTTCTTCAATTTGGTTTTCTTCTTGGATGATTTCTTCTTTCCAGTCTTTGAAGAACCAACTTGGTTGGAGAACTGTTTTGAAGTAGAAGGACGTACCACCGGCAATGCCTTCAAATCTATCATTGGCTCGATAGGAGACTTCCACTTTACACCTGAAACTCCTTCAAGCTGCTTCAACATTTTCACAGTCTTCTTAGAGACCGCAGTCTCCCACTGTTCTTCTTGAACTTGCTTCTTTTCATTTCTTCTTTCTTCAACCAGAGGTACGGAAGAGGACGTGACCACCCGAGCTGATTCCTTCTTAGGATGAGACAACACATTGTCGGATAATGTTATCTCCCCTTTTTGATATTTTCTTTCAAGCCAATCCTTGAAGATGTAGCAATCTTCAATAGGATGGCTGAGTACCCGATGGTATGGGCAATAATTTGGATCACCAGTGTGCTTCGACTCTTCGGGCCTCTTGCATTCAGGCAGTTCTAAACCCGATCTCGACACTTGTCGAAATAATTTGGCAACACTCTCCCTTTTGAATGAATACTCTTTATTCATTTTATCTTTAAGGGATTGGAACGTTCTATCACCAGTTCCTGTTATTTGTCTCGGGCGTTCTACACCACCTTGATAAGTTCGTGGCTTATCATTCCCCCTAATATCAGCTTCGGTTGGGGGTTGGGGTTGTAGACTTGCTTAGGCCTTTCTTGATATTGCATCGGCTGTTTGTCTTTGTCTACGTTGTAAATTAGCTGCTTTTCTCTATCAGCTCTAGAGAAGAACGTAGAGTCGGCCTCACCCCTTCTAGCACCCGGGGCTTTACCCTTTTTGAGCTTATCAGAGTGATTTTCTGATCTGGACAAATTCAGTTTTTCAAATTTGGCCACTCTGTCGAGTAAGTCTTGAAATGTGTTTATCGTAGCCATGCACAGGAAGGGTTGCATCTTGTCATCAATGTTGCCCATTAACAACTGTACTGCATGTTCTTCTTCTAACTGCTGCTCACATTTCATACTTAGATTTCGCCAGCGAGTGATGTATTTGGTCATTGATTCTTCTCTTTTTCTCTTATCAAGAGCGAGGTCAGCGATCGTGATCTTCTCTGTTGCACTAGCAAACCTCTTCACGAACATAGATTCTAATTCTGCGAAGGTTTTCACAGAATCATTTGGCAGTTCAGCGTACCATTCGAAAGCAGTTGCTATCAAACTACTAACGAATTGTCGGAAGAGTAGGGCGTCATTTCCTCCTGTATTCCCACAGGTGGCTTTAAACTGTGCCAGGTGCTGCCTGGGGTTGTTATTACCGTTGAAAGTGTTGAACTTTGGGACCGAATACCCTTTCGGGTATGGTACTTGGTCGTATTCAGCAGGATACGGACGACCCTTGCCCACCAACTTTTCTGCTTGGTCAACAGCTATAATAGCCCTGATTCTTTCTGTTATTATTCCTTCCAACTGTGCAGCAGTCACGGGCTCGGAAGTACTTGCAATATTCTGCGGAGTGGGCTGACGGGTGACATTATGAGTTTCGCGACCACCTTCAGGATTACCTCGTACTCCCGAGGCTTGAGGCATTTGAAAATTTGGGGGATCCGGAGGAGGATTGGGCATGGCGCCAACAGCGGCAGTTCTCTGCATCATCTGCATCATTGCCCCCATTTGAGTCATCATCTCAGTCATCTTCTCATTCAACTGAGAGATTTCTCTGTCTTTGACTCTCATTTGTCGCCTCATATGTCTTTGCATTTCTGCAAGTGTGACATTCTCGTCAGCGAAGGGATTCTCCTCGGCTTCTTCTCTTTCTTCTTCAGCTTGTGAATGACCACCTCTACCAGTGGTGGACCCAGCTTCACGACGACGTTGATAAACTCGCCTAATTGGCGGTTGTTGCTCGTCTTCATCTTCACCATCATCATAATAAGCTTCCTCATTAGCATTGGTGTGTCTCACCATATAGACAACTTCCATGTCCAGAGTGTCATTTGTTTCTTGAATTTCTTCTTCTAGATTTTCTTCTAGAAATTCATCAATATTTTCTTCTAAATTTTCCTCCATAAATTCATCAATATTTTCTTCCCCTTCAAGGAATTCTTTTTCTTCAATGTTGTCTTCCCCTTGCATATTTCCTTCATCTTCTAGTACTCGGATCTCCGACCGGCGCCGCCACTGGATTTCCGGCTCTTGGTTAGGCACGGGGACTTCTTCAACCAGCGGACTGCGGTCAAAGTTGGTTTCTTCTTTTGGAGGGGATGAAAGGCGACGGGATCCCCTAGAGGATTCTCCAAGGTGTCTACCGTCTGGAGGAGTGTCATTATGGGTTCTTTTTGGGGCCCACTTCTGACGTTGTTTGTAAACTGGGGCAGATCTCCGGGAAGCCTCACCAGATGTCACTCCCAGATCAGTTCCTCTTTCTCTTCTGTCTTTTTCATTTCTCCGAGGCATTGGCCTCCAGACTTGTTTTCCTTTCCACCGGGACCTTTCAGCAGTGGATCCCTGAACATAGGGTTCAGGTGTCACACCCCGATGTTCACCGCGTGAAATATATTGTCTTTCTCTTTTCTCTGCAGCAAAGGATAGACGCTCCCTTGGCGGGGTTCTTCTAGTCTCGATCACTAAAGGTCGTTGAAACTTTTTCTTCAGACCTTTATCCTTCACAGTCTTCAGGACCCGATAGACCCGGGCTGAGAGAGTTTCAGGTTCTTTTCTCTTTGGAGGAGCTGGAGCTTCAGGCCGTCGATCCCAAAAGGATTTCTTCAGCTCACCAGTAGAGCTGTTTCTTTTGACCCACTTCAGATTTGCAAATCCATTCCGAGTTGGAATGTTAGCTTCAGACTCTTGGGCCGGCAGATTTGATGGGTGGACTGGGAGTTGTTGATGCTGAGCGCGGAGCTCAGCGTTCATCTTCCTTCTTTGCCTCCTTGTGAGCCTTCCTCCAGATGAGGAGGCCTCAGCATCGTGTTTCCCAGGTGCAGATAACCTGGTCGACAGGGGTATGGTGTTTGTAGTCACCACAGAGACTCTTCCACCATCCACAATTCTCTTGGTTGATGGGATTTCAAGCTGTGACAGCCTCTTAAACACAGAAATCCTCCCACGAGGAGTTTCAACAGTAGGTCGCGACGCTGGCAGATGCGCACGACGGGTAGGAGCTCCGGAAGCTCTTGCGACAACAGCTGGAAAATCAATACTACCAAACTGGATGGTAGCTCCAGCATTCCCGGTCTCAATAACAGCATTAGCCAGTTGGATCCTGGCTCCTCGTCCCAGTTGGACGGTCATCGGGGTATTCTGTAGATCCATCTGCATAAATGAAAGGCAAGGGTTAGTAATCAGAATCTGATACATCACCCCGCACTTTCAAAATGCAGAGACTTGCACAGAACACAAAAATAAGAGAAAATAATCATTAGCGAGCAGTTCAAATAATATAAATCTAAAATACTGCTAAATACGTTATTTCAATAGAAAAATTTTCTTTTTGAACGATCATTCTTAGGATACTTAAAATTTTAAGTATGGATCGATATGGATGCTACTATAGTACTGAGACGACTAGCCAAAGATGGAAAGAGAAACCAAACCCCAGCGGAGTCGCCAGAAATCTGTGGGCTCCGAAAATTCGGCCCCGGCCTCCGCTCGCTTTTCTTTATTCGGCGAGGGAGTTTTAACGAACTAAGTTCCGAGGTAAATTTTGGAAGGCAGATGGGTTTGTAGATAAGACACTACCCAGAGATTTCGCCCTCATTTGGTGAGGACTTTATGATCTGAGTTCTGGTTTCCTATAGGCGCAAGCCCCTATAGTTAATTACCCCTCCCGATAACGAGAGAGAACTTTCGATTAAGGCTAGTCGTCGATCAGATACGTAGAATATACGTGTTATCTGGCATATAGTAGCAGCATAGGTTTTCAGATGTTGGAATTTGGGTTGGATTTGGGAATTTGGAAAGTTTGGAAAGTTTGATATTTAAAATAAAAATTTCACCATCGAGCACTTAAAGCGAATGGTGGGGGAATGGATGATGGGCCCGATCAAGATCCCATGGTTCCGTCGTCCCGGGCCATCGTGGTCCCTGGTCTACTTAGTCAGAGGAGGTAGTCGACCCAACCTGACAGAAGGATCCTTATCGGCAGCCATGGGTTGCTTCGTCCAAGGGGACCTTGTAGACCGGGGTTGAATGTTTGTCTAAGGGGACAAATTGGAATCCACCTTAGCTGACAGAGGGCTTTGTGCCCTATCGATCATATCCTATTGATTCATATCTCAAGGATTTAACGCCACTAAGGAACGTATTAGCTCTAGCCATAACCGGTATCTGTGGTGCCATTTGGCGGCAAAACCACTCGGTTCAGAGGGCCCCGGGTCATAACCGTTTACCTGCAGTGCCATTTGG
Source organism: Dendrobium nobile (assembly GCA_022539455.1). NCBI lineage: Eukaryota > Viridiplantae > Streptophyta > Magnoliopsida > Asparagales > Orchidaceae > Dendrobium > Dendrobium nobile. The sequence continues at coordinate 49,542,437 of CM039733.1, forward strand.
CGGCGAAACTGCCGGTTAGAGGACACGTACCACGTCCTTACTGGCAAGAGATTGTTTGAGAATGGATCCTAGTGATATTTTCGACCAGGCATTTGGCTCTTTTGTGAGCTGAAGTAGTTTTTGATTTGTCCGCCTCGACAAACTGTTGCGGAGGGCGGATGGATTTTGCTTTAAGTGTTTAATGGTTAGATTTCAATTTTAAATATTTGGGATTTTTGGGTTTTTGAGAATTTGGATTTTGTGGAGTTTTGGATATTTTAGGATTTTTGAGAATTTTCTGTATTTTTTGGATTTTTGTGGAGTTTTGGGATTTTTGTGCAGTTTTGGCATTTTTGGTGGATATCTTGGGTAGAGTTTGAAAGTATTTGGAATGGACATTTGAGAGACAATTGAAAGTATTTAGGAAACCCCTCCGGTTGAAATCTGAATTCAACACGGCCATCATCGGGGTGTTTGGGGGTCATTTCTATTTGTAGCTTGAACCTTGTCAACTCAGCCGAGCTATTGACTGAGGATCGGGTTTCGTAGGCTTCGTGCCTTTATTAGTGAATTCTTATAGTTGTAGGCCTTGAAGACCTAATATGAATGTTTTGAGACAAATATAACAGTCGCCACAATCGTATATTTGTTTAATGGTTCGAACCCTGTCGACTTCTATTGACTCGTATAGAAGGATCGGTTTCGAACCTGAATTCACTTGTCAACCCGCGCAGCATCCCTAGACGTCACGTGTGTACCAATAACACGCTCGCCGGGGCCCATGCGGGTTTTATAATTATTTTTCCCCTTTTTAGTGTACCTATGTGTATACAAACTACGGTGTAGGTGCAGGGGGATTTTGAAGTATTTTGTGAACTGGACCCCTCCGGTTGGGATATTCGTTCAACACGGCCATCATCGGGGTGTTTGGGGTCACTTTCACTTTATGGATTGAACCTTGTCACTCTGTCGGGCTGGCGACAGAGGATCGGGTTTCTTATAGGCTTTGAGCCTTTGAAAGTGAATTCTTTTGATTCTAGGCATTGAAGGCCTAATATGAATGTATTAAAATAAATATTCTGGTCGCCACGGCCACATATTTATTTATTGGTTCGAACCTTGTCGACTCCTATTAACCCGTATAGGAGGATCAGGTTCGAGCCTGAATTCACTTGTCAACCCGCGCAGCATCCCTAGACGTCACGTGTGTACCAATAACACGCTCGCCGGGGCCCATGCGGGTATTTGGAAATTTCATTAATTTGACATACTCCTTTGTGTACCTATGTGTATACAAGCTACGGTGCACGTGCGAGAGTATTTTAAAATAATTTGTAGATGCCTTCTGTCTGCTTGTACGGGGGTTGCAGATCCGGTGGCGTGGCGTAGCAGCTTCTGAATGGAGTTGTTCGCTGCTTCGTACAGGTAGACTGTCGTGCACTAGTTGTTGTCTTATGTATGTGAATCATAGTGCACTAACGAGTCTCCTGCCTTGGATCGTAGGAGCTTGTACTTGTCGTTATTTTCATATATTTTGTTGTGGTCTTTAGTCTTTTCAGTGCATCCGCTACTGCTACATGTAGGTAGGTAGATGTCTTCATCCTTAGATTGAAGTTGACTACAGGATACTGCATTTACTGTAGTCTTTTTTGCATCTACCCGTCAGTGGCACGTGGTACATACATCTGTCTTCATAGAGAGATCGTATGTGTTGCAGATCTTTTTTATTTTCTTTATAAGTGATGCTTAGTGTGTATGATGGTCTCCTACAACGGCCTGTAAGAGCTGATGTACACCATATATCCTTCACCTTTGAATCCTATGCAGTCATCAATGTAAGCTTCGGAGATCATTATTTCATCGAGAACTTATAAGCCTTGATAATCTTATTCAATTTGACATTCATAACTTGGTTGGAGTTGGGTTGTTATCAAATCATTATGGTCATGTTCCTTATGATTGTATTATTTATGAATGAGATGTTGGGGATTCCATACACCAACTATCCTTGTTTGCTTGTAAGCCATCATATATATTCTTGAAGATCTTCAATATTCATGTATTGTAATTATCTCAAAAAAGAGATCAATTGTTGGGGCTTTCGTTATCACTCATGAATATTTCATTCAGTATTTTACAAATCCCTTGTCACATGGCATGTTTGTGTGCAATTGAAAGTTGATTTACCACAAGTCTTTGGCATATGCTTGTATATGAAGTGTCACAATCATTCATGCTCCTTACAGATTGTTCAAGCCAAACATTTGCATGAACCTTCTCTACCATTTGCAAGTGAATCATGTTAAAGATCACACATTCTCCATTATCCTTGAACATAGTTTGTAGTTTGAAAGGAACTTCATTGTTTGGATGAGATTTGGATGGATTGCCCTCCTTAATTAACATTCTCATTCTCATTAGAATGATAATTCCATAAGAACATTGATTATCCTCCAAATCATATTCTTTAAAGCTCCTCCATTGATGTCTATTTGAGTCCTTCAACTTGTGTTTATGAATGATTTAGATTTCTTTGGTTAGCATCTTACATTCAACTTGAGATGACAATTGCTTAATTTTCATTAAAGTTTTGATATCATTTTCAAGTTAAGCTCTTTATAATCGTCCCAAGTTACAACCTTGAGTCATTGTTCTTTTGCATTTGTTCTAGCTCAAAATGTTGGAGCCTTGCTTCAATATTCAAACTTGATTTAAATTGTCACAAATTCAATTAGGCTTAAGTTCAAGTCATGTTCCGATCGAGTTCGAGTCCAAATGAAGTCCTCCATATACTCCAACTTGCTTGAGTTCAAATATTCAAGATCATGTTCAAGTTCTTTGCACCATGTTCTTTGTCATTTGAGTTCGATTTTGAGTTTATGTTATTGTCAAAGCATTGTTCAAAGTCCTTGGAGTCTCGTTGAGTTCAAATGAGAGTTCAAATTTGTCCAAGTCCTCAATATTTTCAAATGAAATTTCGGCAGCCTCCCGGCGTCTCCCCCGTTTAGGGGAAAAAACCAAGAGGCAACCATTCCCATCGACGCTACGTGAGCGCTTCAGGTAGGTGTCAAAAATGACACCGCGGTCGCGAATGAAAATTTTTTTATCCCCGCCTGCTACGTGAGCATTTAAGGGTGTTTTGTGTTTGTTGATTATAAGAAGAAAACATGTTAGAAAAATACAGATTTCCCCCCTCTGCACCACGTGGGCGTTCGGGGGTACTTATATAAAAAAATAAAGAACACATTTTTTTATCCTCTTCGCCGCAAGCGTCGCACCGGTTTCCCACCCTAAACGCTACTTGAGCGCCTCGGGGGTTTGCCGGCTCGTTGCAAGCTTTGAAGAGGGATCCTTAAATCGTCGCGAGCATCGCACCGGTTTCCCACCCTAAACGCTACGTGAGCGCCTCGGGGGTTTGCCGGTTCGTTGCAAGCGTCGAGAAAAGAATCATATCATTATTCTTTTTTTTTAGATTAATTATAATCAAAATAATTAATTATTATTAACGATAATTAATTATCATTAATTATAATTAATAAATTTTAATTATAATTAATATCAACTAATCATACATAAATTATAATTAATTATAATTATCTTATAATAAATAATTATAATTAAAATTAATTAACTATGATTAAAATAATTAGTTATAATTAATGATAATTAATTATAGTTAACTATTAATAATAATAATTAACTATTATTAATTATAATTAATATAAACTAATTATAAAAATTATAATTAATTTATAACTAATTATAATTATTTTATAAATTAATTATAATTAAAAATAATTAATAACAGTATTATTAATATTAATAAGCATAGTAAATATTACATAAATAAAAAAAAAAAAAAAAGATGAGAGAGGGATTACCCTCTCTTGAGTGAGTGATTGAGTGGATTATGGGTTGGGGCTGAGTCAAAGTGAGTCAGCTGAGTGAGGGTGAGTAGGGCTTAGAAGGCTAGGTTTAAGTGGGGGTGAGTGGACTGAGTCGGGGTGAGTTGAGCTGAGTTGGACCGGGTTAGGGATTAGGTTTTAAGTGGAGTTAGGGAGAGGGGGCTCGGCTACAGGTTGGATCGGGCAAGGCTCTGGCGACGGGCTTGGAGGCGGGAGAGCTAGGTGGAGGTAAGATTCGGCACCCTCTCTCTCTCTCTCTCTCTCTCTCTCTCTCTCTCTCAGCCAGAGGAAGAAGAGGGTACGGCTTTGGGAGGAGATCAGAGCTCGGGCTACAGGCGACGGGATTGGAGGAGCTTGGCGTCTGGGATCGGTGTCGAGGGAGAGAAGAATCACGTGGAGGAGAACCGCGAGAAGTATCGGGAGATGGAGGCGTTGGGACAGAGGAGCGAATGGAAGCTGCGGGATTTTAAGGTCGTGGAAGAGTAGAGATCGTGAGCAAGCAGTGGGTATTTAACGACGAGAATGGGGCTCATCGAGCGGAGTTTGAGCAGGAATCGCGGGATGCGACTGGAACGACGTCGATTCAGCGATATCTTCGACGGATACGAGGTACGGAGCGAGATTTCTTGCGGGATTTCGGGATTTAACAGAGCAGAGGAATGATTTCGTTCTCTCTTCCTTTGGGTATTATACGGAGGTTAACATTCCACATCAACTACATGTTGACCTTCATAAATTTTGTATAAAGGCCAATAAATAGTTGCAGAAATTATAAATATTGAAATGATCTATAACAAAAAAACTATAGAGCCTAGTGATCGTTTTAGGGCATATATGTGGGAATGTGGGAATGCTTGAAGAAGACCCTTACATTTGGAGGCGACTTTGTCTTGTTTTGTGGTCAACAACCTTCCAAAAAAATATGTTAACATTGTATTTTAACCTAAGGGAGTTGGTGGTTTTGTTGAGGACTTGGACCACTTGGTTTTAAATTAGACGATGCAAACTATGTCCTTAAGTCACACCAATAATTCAAATTATCTTGGGCATGGGATCCTTAAGCATCAAATGAAGGCAATTTTTGAGGATTTATTTGGTTTAAACTTAAAAGAGTAATTTTACCTAAATTGTTCTTAGCAAAATCAAGATCTAATAGAGTGTACTTCACAGTTGCATCAACAAGTGAATTGAGTTTCTAAAGTTCTCATATGCAACAATGGTACAAACACACTAGGAGTGCAAAAAATTAGCGCCAATTCTTGCACTCAACTCCCAATCAAATGGGTACTAATTCCTTTCTAGGTGAACTAAAAAATGAATATTTGTCATGAAAAATTTAAGAAAACATGAAGCATCAAAATTCTATAAATGATTTGTTTGTGCTATGAGTTGCCTTTCCTTTGCTCTTTAAATTAAATATTTTAGGTTGCTAAAATTAATGACATTTTAAGTTTCACAAAGGAGTTTATATCATATCACGATGATCATGTTGGCCTTTTTTATAGCCTTTAGGCTAGCAAGGATTAGGTAATTGCCTTTGAATTGGATGTTTATGCCTAAATTTAGCCCTTGAACCATGTATTTGTTATACCTTCAAAGTCCTAATAAGTCCATAATGGGCATATGTTTCCAATCCTCTAAGATACATGCTTAATATCATATAGTAGAAAGGCCTCTTTTAGTCATTGTTTATCGTGAAATTTGTATCGTTGACATTCTAGCCTTCTTTTATGGGGTCACCTTAGATGAAAAAACCTATGGATGGTTCCTAATAACACTTCGTAAGTCTAATATCACACAAATACAAAATCTTCTAACTATTTAGGCTAAGTTCCATAGGTTGATTTTACACAATGAAATCATGGGATTATGAGATCTTAATTAGATTTACTACTATCCATATATAACATAAAATAACAATGGTGAGAATCAATCATATCCAGAAAATTGAACAGCTGGTTAAATCATGATATGGGAATGCATTTCTACAATTTAAACTAGATCCTCATCTTTAACTATGAGTACTCCCGAAATTTGATGGGTTAATTAGCCACGACGCTTGTACCCAGAAAAAAACCTTGAATCAAGAATATAAATATGGGCACAATTTTTTATTGTGTTTATCAACATATTAATTTGTTCTTTGAAAGTCAATAAGAAGATTAAGCACGAGAACACTTACAATGAAGCTGTAATAAGACGAAACAACATCTTACTCTTATGTAACTGATTGCGGCTACAAGATAGTGAAGAAAAGTTAATTTAAAAAAACTCGTAAGAACCTTTTATAATAATGCCTAGCTTCAAGAACCTTGCTTCTCCAAGGTAGGTCCTATTCGTGCCAAGTTTGCATGGAATTTTATTGATAATCTGGAATCTCTTCTTAATCGGAGTTTGAAGGCTAAATATGGGAATGATCTTTGGGAGGCGCAAATTAAGAAAGGTATTTCAAGTACATGGAGGATTATTTTGGATGGAGCAAACTCTTTGCATCCCATTGTTAGATGGGAAGTTGCTAATGGAAAGTCTATCAAAACTCTTAATGATGTGTGGATTCTGGATAGGAACTTGATTAGGTGGCCAACCTTTGTGGTTGATTTGGATGAGTTTGATAATAAAGTTGAATGCTTTATCACAAATGGTAAGTGGGACATCTCCAAATTAAATGTATGTTTTGCTAAGCATTTAGTTGACTTAATTTGTCAAGTTCCTATAAAACTTGCTTTGATTCAAGATCGATTGGAGTTGAAATCCAAGATGGTGGGGAAAACAATTACTGGAATTATTTCAGATAATATGACTGAGTTATTGGGTGAAGAGGTCCATTGGAAATGGATTCGAAAGTTGAAGCTTCAAGCTCGTGTGGATCTTTTCTAGCGGAAGTTGTTTTCAAATGCCTTACATACATTTGCTTTTTTAAACTATAGAAGGATTTCCGATCAGTCAAACTGTCCAAGGGGATGCAGATTGATTGAAGATGAAAGCCATGTTGCGGTTGATTGTTCTATTCTAATTCTTGTAATTAAGCTTCTCAATAAATGGGGCTTTCAAGTTCCTACTTTATCTTCATTTTTTGAATGTATCAATAAGTTGAAAGGATTGACATACAATAATCCTTTTATGGGAAATCTTTATTGCTCAACCGTTTTTCTTTCTTGGACTTTCTTGGAAAAGTAGAAGCAAACTTGTACATGGAGTTAAAGAAGATGGAGTGACAATGATTGCAACAAATGCTTTGTATCTAGCTTCGGTTTTGTCTTTTACTTATATTCATTCGGACAACTGGGATGCTAACCAGCTCATTCAGCTGTCTTCTTCTTCTTGGCATCCTCCTCCACCCGAGTGGATAAAAGTTAATATTGATGCTTCCCTTTTAAAGTTCAATAGTGCTGGTATTGGTGGGGTCTTTAGAGATCATAAAGGGAGTTCTTCATGGCATTCGGTGTTAAGAGTCTTCATTGGGATATAGCTCAAGTGGAACTTATGGCCATTCTTTCGTTGAAATGGTTTATTGAAAAGTGGATGCTTGAAGCTAAAGCGCTAATCATTGAAGGAGACAACTTTAACGTTATAAATTCTATTCAGAGATCCTTTAAAGATGTGAAAGCTTTGTCAAAGCAATTGTTGGATAGTCAACTCTCTTTTCTAAAGGATTTGGAGCAAGTCATTTTTAGTTTTACTAATAGAAATTGTAATAAGTTAGCAGACCTTTATGCTAACTTTTCTTTATTTAATAATTTTGTTTGGAATGCCTTTTCTAGTAGTGATATTCCTCCTACATTTGTAAGGTTGTTAAAGGAGAAATGTGTTGGATTGGATAAAATCCATTAGGTTGTAATTATTTTTTATTTTATCTAATGCTATTGGCATTTTCTCAAAAAAAAAAAAAAAAAAAGAACCTTGCTTCTCTAATGAATTCATGCAGTAAGAGTTATTCCAGCTCCAAATCGCTTGACTGTACTAATTGGTTCTTGGAAGTCTTTTCTATTTAAGCAAGTAAGCTTTGTTGTATGCAATCCAATTTGGAAAATATTGTTGTAGCTGTCTAGTTATCCTGCCTCTTCTCTCGACATCTCTTAATGCCTCGAGCCCTTAGCTAAAGGCTTTCGATTTATTTGAATTATTGCTGTTGTTCTCTACACCAACTGGACTGCTAGGTTTGTTGGAAGGTGCAGATAGCTGGCCTCCAAACCCCGTCTTTTGTGCATGTACTCCCTTCCTCCCACGCAAAGAAAATCCTCCTCAGCTGTTGCTGCCAGGTGATATTCTAGATGCTAGATACTGTTGTTGCCTACATAGTTGTTTTGAAAATTCTGGCAATATTTCAGACTCCACTATGATCACTATGAATAACACCCTTTAAACCTCTCTAAAATAGGGAAATCCTTCCCTAAACTTAGGAAACTATAAAATGAACTTTAAAAATGTGAAGAACTATTTAAGTGAAAGGGAGTTTAAATGGGCCATCACTTATTAAGGTTATAAACCCCCTTACAAATCGACCCCTCCAAAAGAAAGAAAAGAAAACATCCTAATTAAAAAAATATAATCATAAGGACCCTTAAGCCTAATTGTAATTATTAACTGCCATTCTCCTTGGGTTGAAGGGGACTTCTCCTTGATATATATATATATATATATATATATATATATATTATCATAGTAGGGTAAAAGTTCCTCATTGTTTAAGGTGGTAGATGTGTAGGGACCCTTGACAAATCACTTGTAAGCATTTTTTTTTCAATGTTTTTTATGTATTTTTGCCATTGTTCCGACTTGCAAAAAACTTAATTGTCGTGATAAAGTTCTTTTGATCATATTGAATCCAACCAACTTCGACTAAAGAGTATTGAGAAGATATATTTGGCTATGGGCTTGCTTTAACGGTTCTATTTTGGACGCTCAATTTGTGCTTCAAAAGAGTATTGCAGGGTTGAAAAAAATTTCAGCCCAATTAATATGCTTATTCTTTATAGGAAATACATCTTGGTATTGTTACAACAAGGGTTGGGCCTCATTTGGCACCTACTCCTCTTTAGTTTTTTCTATAACAGTCATGCGATTGGTGGGGTTTGAGTCTTGAATGGCTCATGAACATGGACTTGGAGACCACGAAGTTGTTTCCAGCTTCTTTAATTCCATCATTCAGTGGCATAAGCATTACCTTTTTTCCATTGCATTACAATTTATAGGTGTTTTTGTAACCATCATAGATATCATGCCTATTGTTTTTCTAGTTTCTTCATCTGTAATTAATAAGCATCCATCGGAATAACACTGTTTTGCGCCTGTAATTAATAAGCATCATAGATATCACGCTTATTGTTTTTCACTTGTATTGAAGTTTATTGTACATATAAATTGCATTAAATATCATTGCGCTACTTCAATTTCTTTTTACTTTTGTAGACATAAAATCATATAAGACAGGATATTTTGCATGGGAAGGTTCAATTTTTTTGATCTTGGTAGAGAAAGATTCTCACTGCTTCCTCCATTAAGGATAATGTGATAGGAAACACTTGAAGATTTCAAGTAAATCCTATCAATTTTAGAAAATCAGCGAGAAACTCTTCCAAACACCAAAAGAAAATCAGGAAAACATTAATTTTATTGAAAGAATCAAATAGATCGGAAGAAAACAACAAGATTTAAGTGATCATCTATTCGAGAGGAGGATCGATCTCTCCCAATCTCTAGCCGAATCTAGAGCCCAAAACATGAACCTAAGAGATCCCAAAATCAGCCAAATTCAAGATGCCCTAACCCTAGGAAAACAAACTATTTAATGCATACAATTCAAATGAAAATCTCTAAATAGTCCCTACATTCAAATTTCCCTCCTAACTCCCTAAAAAATCCTTACAAATCGGCTCTCGTGTATCTTGCGGCTAGAGCAGGAGGTAGAGAAATTTTGCCTCATTCAAGCCTAGGCCGGTCCCGCGAGGACAGGCTGGACCGGTTAGACCAGTCCAATGGACCGGTTTAACAATACTCTCCTCCAAAAAATCCACCTTGTCCTCAAGGTGGAGATATGGTCGTGTTCCCGTGGAGACGGCCATCCTTGATGTGGTTGAAAAACCTTACCCAATTGATGAATCAAGGGCTGTACTGAAAGAGAAACATCCCCTCCCTCCATCCTGATCACATCCAACTTGTGTAGTCCCACCAGATAATCTTCCCCACTTCTTGTATGCTCCTAACCATGGTCTTAAGTGATAGCATGGCTTTGGATAGCCCTGCATCTCTCCTTATAACCACCATTCTCCCATCCACCATTAATTCCATCGTGAGTGCTCCCTAATTGTCCTTGGTTTCCCTCAAGGTTTGCAACCACTTCATTTCTAGGATGATATCAGTACTTTCTAACTCTAGTGGGAGAAAGTCCTCCCTTACCTGAATCTCCTGGATGATCAACACTACTCCTCTATAGATCCCCTGGCCTTTCTCCACCTTCGATGACCGATCATCACCTCATAATAACCGGTGTCCACAAATTTCACTCATAGTTAATTGACGACCTGAGTGGAAATGGAATTATGGGTAGCCCCACTGTCAATTAATACTACCACCTCCATGCATGCTATTTCCCCCATCACGTTCATCATATGATTCAAAGTGAATCCTATTACTGAATTCAGGGAGACCTCCGCCACATCTAGATGCAGCTTGTCATCCATCTCTCTCACCTCCCTTCTCAGTTTTCTCGTCATCACAGATGGTGAGAACCTGAAGAGTTCGATCCCCACGCCTGTGCGTTGGAGTATACTTCTAGTCACGCCGGAAACATAACCCCTTTGCCCACTTCTCCTGTATCTCTTTCTGTGTCAGCCTCTTAAAATTTTTCCCACTCCCTCCTACTGGCTTCTCTCCGGTGGTCTCATGAAATTCTCCTGATGTCGGACCCTTGGGTGCTAAATGAGTAGTCGTCGTCCTGTAAGTGCCTCCTGAGTTGCACTCCTAGTTCCTCTCTCTAGATTTTTCTGATTTTCCATCAATTGGGCAAATTTCATGGCCTCTCCCAAGTCACAAGGCATCATTACTTTCACAGCCGCTCAGATTTCTGCCTTAACCCCCTTCATGAAGTTCCCATTCAAAGCAGACTTTGATAATCGCTCCACCCGACTGGCCAGGTGCTCAAACCGCTTCCGATAGTCTACCACTGATCCATCCTGAACCAATGCAAAAAACTGCTCATAGAAGTCTCCTCCCCTGTCAGTTTAGAAACGTTCTAATAAACAATACTTGAATTCTCTTCAATTCCTTATAGGCCTCCTCTGGTCCGCCATTGGTACCATGACAATGCCTTCCCCTCTAGACATAGGCATGTTGCTGCTAATTTCTCCTCATCCGTCAACCCATTTATGGTGAAATACCTCTCCACCTTATAAATACACATATACGCATCCTCCCCTTCGAATATGGGTATCTTCATCTTCCTCATCTTCTGATCTCCCCCGTTTCCCCTTATTCCAACATAGCTTCCCCTCTCCCAAGTGCTTGGCCCTCCCCATGTCTCCTTGTTTTTCCTTGCCCTGTCATAACCCAAATCCCCTTCGAATTCCCCTCTCCTTCCTTCAACTTTCGTACCTTGGTGGTCATAATATCCCTCCCGACATTCTCAATCAGCACCCCTTTCCTCTTGCCTTCCTACCTTTTCCTTTCCCCAAGCCTACCTCCTCTATCCTCTCTGTGGAAAGGCTCTAGATGGGGTTATCTCCCTTCTCTCTCTACGATTTACACCTCGTCTTTGTCCTTACAAAATTCAGAATTCATATTCTTTCCTTCTGGTCCTTTCTCCCATGAAGCTGCTGATTGGTTGTGGATTTCCAACATCTTCTTCTTCATATCCCATAAATAAGCTACTTGCTACTTGCCTGTCTTTCTTCTAGAATTCCTAGGCCCAAAGCGGTGCAAGAACCTGCAAGATTAAAGAGAACTATAATACTTTGTTGTTTCCAGCAGATATTTCTGACGCTAGAGACTGCTTTCATCCATTGTAGACAGCCACAGGCGGTGGTTTTTTGAGTTGTGTAGTCTGTGGTAGAATCCCGGACTTCACTTGAACACCTCTATTCTAAACCTTTCCTATCAGGGAACTCCTTCCTTAAGCCCATAAAACCTGAAATTAAACTCAATAAAAACTGAGAAACTATCTAAGAAAAGGGGGGTTTAAGTAGGCCCGCTCCTATAAGATCATAAATCCTTTATTTATATGTCAACCCTTCCAAAAAGAAAGAAAAGAAAAGATCCTGAGAAAACCCTCTTGACTAACTGTAGTTAATTATGTTATCAAAAGTACTCTTTTTTTGATAATTATAAGGACCCTTCTAACTAATTGCAGCTAATAATTATGTCAAAAGTACTCTTTTTTTATCAACTAGGAGCCTCTTTCAACAGCCTACAGTACTCTTTTTTGGTAATACTTGAGCATATTTATGAGATGTATTTTTTTCCTTATATGAAGAGAATGACCATCTACCAAATTTATTTTTGTCTACCATCTTATATAGTGATCAATTTTAAGATCACACCAAATAATTATCCATGATATGAAAATTATTCGTAGTTCGAGGTTGGTGATACTTCATTGTTTGATCATTCTGTTGTTTTTTTATGCTATGTTTTTTATTCCTTATAGGAAGAGAGTGACCATCCTCCAAATTTATTTTTATCTGTCATCTTATATAGTATTAAATTTAAGATCACACCAAATTATGATATGAAACTTATTTTCAAATCAATTTTAATAATAATTTATCATTTCTTATGTTGGTGAAAAGTTCAAAGTGATTTGATATATAGATATAAATTCACTGGAGGCCCACTTGTATACTTTTAATATCATCAATTTTAGAGTCTGGGGCAGAGCCCTACATGGGGTCCTGGTTGGGTACCCATTGGGTACCCACGCTCTGTGTTGGCCGGCTTTGCCCACCCACACCCACCTATGGTGACTTTCCTGATGTCATACCCACCCACACCCACCCACTTTCCACGCTTATTGAATGCAATATGCCATAGATTAATGGCCTTGAGGTTTTTTGCCATTTTCTCTAACTGCAAACTTTCAAGGCACATATCAAAATTTATCATGGTTGTGACGCGGTTCAGTGTTGCACATTGCGTAGTAAGGATTATTGTAATATACTGATATATGATAATATAGATATAAATTCCACGATGCCATGAGTACCCACCCATGCCCATTGGGTATGGGTGGGTACGTGGGTGGGTGTGGGTATGGGTACCTAATGCAGGGCTCTGGTCTGGGGGGATTCCGGCGGTTTACAATTCTTCCAAATTCAAAACATTCACAATCATGCACACAAAATTCAATAACTAATCAATGAATTGATTATTCAACATAAATAAATACACTAAGTATTTAAGAGTTATATTAGATATTATAAGTTACAAAGTGAGCGATCAATACTTTTATTCTTAATTGAGTAATCACACAGGCTTGTAATCAAGTAAAAACCTGTACGTGTAGTAGTCTAATTACACGTATGCATTGATGTTGAGTATAGTATTAGTCTAATCTTGGAGTGTTGAAAGAAGCATGCTCAATGTAAATGGATTAACACTATTGCACAAACTTTTGAACTATTGAATCAAACACTAAATCAGTGCAACAAATGTTCACAACAAATAATTGTTGAGGTGAATGAACCAATGTTAAGAGAGTGCAATCAACTTTGAAGCTTAAATAATTAGATCTACTCAATCACAATAGCGTAAGCATATTAACATATGAATCACACAATAACTGTTCAAGCATACAAAATAAATAATTATATGTTCAAATTGAATCTAACGAAAAAGAAAATGGACAAAAGAACTATTAAATGGTTTGTCACCCAACCAGCCTACATACTCCCTTAATTCTTCCTCTTAACTTAGGATTCCACTAATCACTTGTTACCAGAAGTCAAACTCCTTCACTCCTTGAACTAGTTGAGGAACCTTCATAACATGTACATTCTATTTAACAGGCGAGTGCAAACCAAATAACCCTAGCTCTCCATTGCATGAGATATCTTCTTCCAAAGTGTTCCAACATTTTGTAATTAGCGCTATCACAAAACAATCTAAACACTGCACAATCTCTTATAAACTTGATTGCTAGAACTTTTCCCAATAATATAGGAGAATTTTGTTGGTGAATGCTTAAAACCTTCTGCAAAATAATATCACAATTTTAGCTCAAAAAATTACTTTCATTCTTTGTACTTAAAATTAATAATTAAGGGTAATTATAAGAAAGCATGAAGGATAAAACTCTCTACAAAATGCCATTTTAAGCAAATTGGCCATTATGCCAGAATTCTAGTATCATATATATGATCATCAATTGCATACTATGATCAGTTTAAGCTCAAATGAACTTTGTTTTGATTGTACATTGATTTATGAATTATATGTATGATTGGATTCTATGAAAACCATGGAAAATGCTACTTAAGTTTTGACTTCGACAGCAAAAATTATTCTGCAAATAAATTTACAATGGCTATGTACAACAACTAAAGAAATTACAATTGTATATAGTATTGAACAATGAATTATATTTTAACGTTTTGCAATGTTTCTTTTGATAAATTTAATATAAATATGCCTAATTTTGAATATATATTTTTTGATATATTCATATTTAAAAATGTTTTTGCACGTTTTAGTTAATTTACTTATATCCCCTTGAAATTCTGAGTAGAAGCTACCTCAAATAATTTATAATAATCCTAAACGCACACATTGCACTATAATGACATTTGATAGATCCACTTGAGTCAATCTCCAACTAATTTAGGATCCAAGCTTGTCTAGTAGATATTATCGTTATCATCATTATTGCTATTGTGATGAACTACCTGTAGAAAGACTTAGCAAACTATTAGATGACAAATATGCCACATAGGAGTTGCCTAGGTTTATGTGGCCAACATTAAAAAAAAAATTTTGTGGTCAACATTAACAACATATATTTAATTTTAGGCCTTTTAAAAGACCACACAGATTGAAAAGAATTTTTTTTTTTCATGCAAATGGAATCATCTGTTGAGAAACTTTTGATGTATTTTATTTGTGATAGATTACTCTTAAAGGTTAATTTGGGGCTTGGGTGGTGGTTTTTGGTTTAATCCTCTTGAACTTTTTCTTTAGGCAATGTTGTTGGCATTACCTTTTGGATGTTGTTTATGAATTTGGATTATTATTTGAGATTTTCAGTCTTTGTTCTCTCGTCTTCTACAATTGTTGTTGGTGAAGGCTAGGACTTCTCTTCGTTGTTGCTTTTTTTGTTGTTATGGTTTGTTCTCTCTTAATTTCATGTTTTGTGGTTTCTAGCATGAGGAAGTGGGATTTCTAAGTTGTCCATATTGAATCTAACATGAAAACTTGACTAGAACTCTACTAAAAAAAATATAAGTTTGGTTCAACTTGTGTAAGATTCGGGTAAGTTATGGGGCTCGGAAAATTGGATCGTGTTCGGTTTGGGCTAACTTGGAAATAATAATTAGCTATTTGATTACTTTTTTATGAAAAGCTCATATTATTTATATTTTTTTTTTCAGTGTCAAAATCAGATAATTGTGGCCATTTTAAGTCGTTTGACACTAGCTTGCCATGAATTAAATATTTTTTCTATCATGTTAGGTCACGTTCATTGATACTAGCTGACATGAAAACTTTGGGCTTGAATAAAGTTTCACTCTTATTTTAATCTCGTGAGTTTAAGTTAGATGTATGATTCCTTTTAGTTTCTCTTATAAATGTGACTATCTAATTCCAATGGAAGTTTTGTCTTTGTGCTATTATGAGCCTACTTTTTTTTTTTTTTTTAAATTTTGGTAAATTTCTTTCTTGTCTCATTTTATCCACATAAATTGGTATTGACTTGATCATCACTCTTGATATTGTTCATAATTTTCACATTCAAAATTCAATTCATGGATATTAAATTATGTTTGCTCCACTTGTATAACTCTTGATTTTGTCTAGGTGATCCAATTCCTACGCTTTGTTGTACTTGTAACCAAGAAACTTTTAGTTTGTGAGGAGATTATGATTTACATAAACAAGCTTAATAAAATTTTAAAAACTCATCATATAAATGAACAAGCTTGAACTTCAATTCAATTGCACATTTATGTTTATGAACATTCTTGGTTTTTGATAACTCGCTAAGAACACGATGAATTGCTCATTTAATTATGTTTTGGTTGTTTATTTAATGACTTATTTTATTATTGTATCAATTTTCCTATTTCCTATATCACATACATTTTAAAAATTAGACATATAAAGAGGTATATATGATAAAAAGATCAAATAAACAGTTAAATGTGATGATTTAAATATTTTTAATTTATGTTTAAAATTCATCAAAAAACTTATTTAATATCTTATGATTTATTCTAATTTTTATTAAAATCTAAATGATTTATTCCAATTTATTTTTTAAAATCTAAATTCAATCATGTATAGTAATTAGGGCATCTTTTTAAATAATTAGCATTAAAAATGTAATTAATTAGGCTTGATCAAAGATCAAACTCAATGGTGAAACAAATAAATAGACGAATAACACTTTAAAACTCAGGTTATTTTCAAGCATAGTTTGAACTTGATAAAAATCATAAATGATCAAGCTTGAATAAGGTAGTATGCTCATTTATAGTTGCAATTATAGTGCAAATAGACGGATGATGTAAAAAAGTACATTTTGATGGCTGTTTCTGATTTATTTTGTGTGTGTGTGTGTCTATATATATATATATATATATATATATATATTATATAAAGGTTTGCTTTAGTTGTTCATTGTTACTGATTTGATACAGGAATAGGGTGATATTTTACTTGTAAAATTCGGCTTCTTAAAGGAATAAAGAACATTACTCCTGTAAACTGCTATCGTGATTTTTATGTTAATGCGTCCATTAACTGTTCTTTTATATCAGCCTATTACCCCATTTATGCCCTAGAAACACAATTCTTCAGCAGCTGTTTTTGGGGTATCTTCATAAGCTTGACAATTGTTTTGAAATATAATTCTTGATCTCTTGTGAAGGCATTTTATGCGCCTATTTTGAGGTCATTTTAATTTGATTTTTGGTTGATAAATTCCTGATGTACCTGCCTCAATCTTTGATTACATAGTTGATTTTTCTATCATTCATGATTGTTTTGTTGTTTATTATGGATATAATTCCTGCAAAGGTTTCTTAACTGAATTTCGGTGATGAGTAGTTATGCGGTGTGGGGTCAGCTGTCATTGCTCCAAGAACATGACGAAGATAAAATCTTTTATAAGCATCCCAAATTGACTTACCCCTTTCCATTATTTATTATATTTTTCCGGTAATTTGGTACACTTGTGTCAATCAAGCAGCCTAGAAAATAATTTGCTTGTACAGTTTTGGGCCAACTTCACTGTTGGTTGTGACTTGTGTGAACTCAAATATTTGTCCTTTGCCTTTTTTTTTGTGGGAACTGTATTTTTACAGAATGAAATTGTATTGAATTTTGCTCTTCTAAGTTTTATCTCTAATTTTTAATTTAATGCGAATAGTATGTTTCTTCCTGCCTATGTGTGTAGGTTGGTATTTATTTGCCTTGTTATGATATATTTCGCAACTGGATTGAAGATTTTACTACGCACAATGCTCCTGGTTTAACATCTTATGCACCTCTGGTTGCTGGCTCAGTTGCTCGCTCATTGGCTTGTGTTGCTTGTTCTCCTATCGAGCTAGCAAGAACACGCATGCAGGTTCTAATCCTATTTAAACTAATGTTTCGGATTTTTTTTTTTTTTCATGCATTCATGCAACAATTTATATGTTCACTGCTTTTCTTTAAAATTGTTTTTGGTGGTAAAATCTTTTTGTTTTTGTTATTGGATTAGGAACTAGTGGGGCCTTTCAGGTCACAAGGCCTTATCCTTTATCCTGCAGGGTTGCGGAGATGCGTCGTATTTTTTAATATTGTACTTGTTTGTTAGTTTTGTAGTGTAATTTTAGTAGTAATAGACCTAGTGAGGTGATTGTGACTTTGGGCGATCAAGTCATTAATAATAGTACATGTTTTAGATATCTTGGATCTATTGTTCAGAGTGATGGTGAAATAGATGGGGATATTATCAGCAGAATTCAAGTTGGATGGTTGAAGTGGAGGAATGCATCGGGCTTGTTGTGTGATAGAAATGTACCCCTCAAGCTTAAGGGAAAATTCTATAAGATGGTAGTGATGCTTTATGGTGCCGAATGTTGGCCATTAAAAGAGAAGCATAATACTAAGTTAAGTGTGGCAGAGATGAGGATGCTCAGGTGGATGAGTGGCTTTACCCTTAGAGATAGGATACGAAATGAGCATATACGTGAAAAGGTTGGAGTAGCTCCAGTAGAAGATAAGATTAGAGAGAGTCGCCTTAGATGGTTTGGTCACATAAAGCGACGGCCTTCCGATGACCCGGTTAGGAGAGTAGAGGTATTAGATTTGACTTATGTTAAGAAAGGTAGGGGTAGACCTAAAAAGACTTGGTTAGAAAATATTAGGAATGACCTTTCTTTATTAGATTTAAACGAAAATTTGACTTTTAATAGGACACAATGGAGAAAAAGGATTCATGTAGCCGACCCCACGTAGTGGGATAAAGGCTTGATGTTGTTGTTGTTGTTGTACTTGTTTGTTAGTTTTGGGGGAAGTGTTTTATTTGCTGTAATTAATGAAAATTTTGCGAAAGAAGTTATAATTTGTTTATGAAATGTCAATTAAAGTGACAAGAAATACTTCCTATGCTGTTTATTACGAAGGCATTAAAAACCAAGCAGTTTCTTAAAGAGTTGAAGTGTCTTAATTTTTAAAAGTTCAGACATGGGTATGCATCCTTTTGCCTTGTACACACCTATTTCCCTGTCTTTCTGAGAGTTTTTCTCTAGCTCTGGTCAGTTTCCATAAACGCCATGCTACTAGGATTGCTGCCTAAATGTGTGTGTACTATTCTTTGGGGTTTTTTAGGCGAAATATTATATCGTAGTCTAGCTGCCAATATGTTCATGGGGGATCGATGAATAATGCATTAACCTTTGTCCATGTTAAGTAAGGTACCCATTCTGACATGCATGTATGCACTCTTCTGTACACTTTAAAGTAAATTCATAAATACATGAAAACTAAAAAGGGATTACCCACTAAAGTAAGCTCCTGCAATTGAGAGTGTCTAGGGAGAGGCTAGTAAAATACATGGCTATGTTCGATAATATGTTTAGCCTGAATCTATTCATAAAAACAGAGCAAAAATCATAAACCCATTGTTTGTAATGCAGGAGGTTGTGGAAATGTTACTATCATTCAGGAAAAATGTTGTTAAAAGAATATGGTAATTTTTTAATGGAGGCAGAGGAATCAAAAGAAGATTGGAATGTATGCTGAAAGTTGAGCAGAGGAAATAAAGTTAGGAGGTGGCCAAGTTGATGAATATTAGAGATTAATTGATAAATACTGGAGATGTCATGAAATGGACATGTTGATTATACAACAACAACAACAAAAAGCCTTTGTCCCACTACGTGGGGTCAGCTGCATGAATCCTTTTTTGGGCGCTATGTTTAAACAAAATATGCAAGCTAGTTATGTTCAAAACTTCTATTTAGTTTTTTGTAACAGATGTGTGACATTATATGAAATTAAATTATTGTGGCTTTTATTGGTGGTATAGATAGATGTAGTATTTTTCTTCTGGAATTGGCTTACTTGAAAGTTGGAGAATTTTTAAGTTGTGTATTTTTTTTCTCTTTTCTTTATGAATATCATGATAGCATATTATCTACCATTCTTGTTAAAGATAGAAATATCACGTGTATTTTCCAGATTTTTTATTGTTTTCTTTCGCTGTATTTTTTAGCATTGTGGATGTGTCAAGTTTACTTGCAATGTTTCACTTACAAGTTGGTTTAACTGCACCAGGCGTTTAAAGTTTGGAATGGAGCAAAGGCCCCAGGCATATGGAAGACATTGCTTGGTGTTTTAACCCCAGTTAAGAGAACTAATGAAAACTGTGAGTTTTTTTTTTCCTTGGTGTGTTGGTTAAAACTTCAAAATGTCTGGGAAGTGTAAACAACAATCTCTGTTGAGCCATGTCATGTAGGCTTTCATTTGTGGGCCAACTTGGGATATATATGAGAACATGTCTTAAATACTACTTGCAATAATTTTCTCTCTTATATTAGAAATAAGTTTTTTTTTTTTGGCTTATGTATCATCTTATATTTGTGATATTATCTATAACACCTTGTTTAGTATGACAGATTTCCACTACATTCTCCTAAATATTGAAAGAGTAATGCTTTACTTCAGTCGGTGGTATGAATATTCAATTGATTGAGTCTATTAGGGCTGGGATTTACTAATCTTCATCAAGGTTTAAAATTGCGTAAATAAGCCTCAAGACAGTTTTCGTCCATGAGGCGAGGCGTAAGCCTCGAGGCGGTGTGAGGCGTAAGCCTCACGGACGCAGAATTGCGTAAATGAGAATTTAAGGGTTTTAGCAGGTAAATAATAATAAGATTCTATCATACAATAAAAACATCTAAATGACAAATGGAATTACTGGAAATTAAGAAAAAAGATGCAATAAAATCATGTTTCAAAGTATAAAACCATAAACTTATAGTCTATCAGATTTCCCAAAGTACAATTCAAAATGAACATATAAAATTCAATCATATCCCATCACTAAATGGGTCTTCAAGGGAATCTTCTTCTCGAATTGTATCTATGAATGCCATATCTTCATCATCTTCAATGTGACTCACTTTTCTCTTCCCTGTTCAATAAAAATGATCATTATCATGTTAATTTCTCATATGATATAAATATAATGCAATAACATATAAGAAGTTGTGGAATATCTTATTTGGTTTTTGTACTGCAAATCTAGTGGATGTGTGTGGTGTGGTACTAGTGAATGTGCCCACTTGATCTGCTTCGCTCCTCAAGATATCTACACTTAGTTCCTCTAGTTGTAAGTCTGATAATGGAAAATCTGTCCCATCATCTATGATCCACTCATTACAGATGACACATCATCACACACCAACAGGTCCTAATCATCCTTCAACCCCTTATTCCTCAACCTCCTATCTCTTAACCTCTTGTTGTACATAATATACACAAGGGAGTTCATTTTGAGTGTTGAAAGTCGATTTCTTCTCTTTGTTTGCATTTGACTATATGTACTTCAGTTTCGCTCACACCCACCCAGAAGAAGAGCAAGTGAGGCCCAAAACTCTAATAGCAAAACTCTGTAACTCAGGGGTGAAATCACCAAATTGGATCCACCATTAGGAATTGATATTGATTTGCAGTGCACAAAATTAATAACATACCTAGTGGTTACATGGTGAATGATTTCCTTCTTTGAAAACTTTCTCATCAAGGCTAAGACCCATGTTGTAGATGAACTTTGTGATCTTTTTCGCCCTAGAAAGGGCGCTATTGTGCTGAGGTAAATCACCATGTTCCTCCAATATGAGATCGATACAATGTGCTGCGGATGGGGTCCAATATAGGTGTTTCCTCTTCTCCATCAATATCTGACCAGCTGTTTTGTATGCACTGGCATTGTCAATCACTACCTGAACAACCAATTGCTCCCCAATCTTCTCAATAACCCCATCTAGTAAATTGAAAATGAATGCAACATTTTTAACATCATCTGAAGCTTCAACTGATCGTAAGTACATCGTGCCGTAGGGATTATTGACAAGGATGTTAATCAAGCTCCTACTCTTCATATCAGATCATCCATCTGACATAATGGTAACACCAGTCTCAATCCATGTCCGTTTAATCTCATCAATGCTCCGCTTTGTGTTTTGCAGCTCCTTCAAAATTCATTTTCACAGCTCGTATATGGAAGGTACCTTCAACTCTCTCCCATACAACCCTACAGACCGCAGCATATTGAAGTAGGCCAGCGATGTCACAACATGAAATGGTATGACATTCTTAAAAAAAATCTGCCAATATTTATACAAATCTGGAGTCGACCCTCTCTGGTACCTACCGCAGGCATCATCTCTGCTTGTTCTCTATCCTCTCTTGGATTAGTCATATACTGGTCCATTGGACCCCGTGCACCTCTATTATGTATAGTGGAGGAAGAGCCCTTTCCACTCTCGCTCCCGAAGTAAGCACCATATTCGACCCTTTCATCAAATTGCTCCTATTGTAAGTGTTTTGCCGTGGTACTTTTTTTTATGTAAGTAATAATTTCATCCTTCACCTTGTCCGGCACATTTGCACACGGTGCTACGTTCTTATGAGAGCATGATAAGTGTTCCTTCATGTGGGTTACTTCGCCCTTCTCCACATTCTCACAAAAAATTGCATTTTAAATACACATAAGTCTTCTTGCTTCCTCCAACATCAACTTGTACACTGTATTTCCAAGAAGGGTCATTCTGTAATGACGTATTTGTCTTTTCCTTTCCCCTAACCATGTTTCCTAATGCACAAATGCAAAAACATACAAAAAATCTCAAAAAATAGAAAACCCTTGATTTTCTATAACTTGAAAAAACTTTTCTTGAACTTAAAAAAAATACCTAAAACCTATAATGGAGTGCTTGTAGAGGGTGGCCGGACCCTTCTTGCTCACCGGCGTGAGGTGGCGCCGGCGGGAGAGGCGACATACATCAAACCGAGCGGAGCCGAGCGGAAATTTTGTGAACGACCCAGCTGCTTTGCGGGAGGATTTTTTTCGGTTTACTAGAGCCGAAATAATAGGAGAAAGAAGTCATTTTAAGTAGGTGGGACCTGATTTAAAGAGGCGTGTGCCTCACATGATATTGCGCAATAGCGCCTTAGAGGCGTGCCTCTTAACCCGTGAGGGGTGAGGAGCCAGAATTGCGTGGCTTTGAGGCGCTTGAGGGCTGAATTGCCCAAAGGCACGCCTTGAGGAGCGCCTCTAATTGTGCAATTTTAAACAGAGTTCTTCATCACTCCTTAACTTGCCTTTCTTGATAACTGGCATCATAGAAACGCTTGTCTGACAATTGCTGCCACTTTGGCATCCTCTAACCACCACTCCAAAGCTAACTTTAACATGAAGGTTTTCCTCAATGTTCTACTAGTCAAATTTTGAAATCTAGGAGCTCGACCTAATGTTTTGATGATTACAAATATTATTGGTGTGATCATTTACTAGTTCCTGTTATATATATATATATATATATATATATATATATATATATATATATTATGTTTCTTTTGTTTGATATTAACCATTTCAGGTATAACATACATTGAGCTTGATTTAAGAACCAGACTCCAGATATTATAGCATTAAGATCTATTCAATATGTAATAAAAGAGTCTGCTTTTTTTTTTTTCGTTGTGTCATTTATGTAATTAGCTGTATATTGACAAGACAATCGAGCACACATTCACATGGGGGATGTAAATCAAATATTTGAATTTTTTGTCCAATCGTATTATACAATATGTTAATCCAGAAATTAAGTTAAGTATTTAATTAAATCAAATAAATTAAATTGTACTATACAATTTTTAATCGTACAAGACGATAAACTATTTTGATAAATCTCATAGTCAAATCTATGTTATCAAAATTATAAAAATATGAACTTATCATGATTAATGAATGTTATTGAATTTTATCCTATAGATTAATAAATCGAATTAGGATCAAATCCTAATTAATTATCATACTATTTGTTCTAAATCAGACATGATGATTTATCCATGAGATCAATGGCTGAACCTATGTTTGTCTTGGACTATGCTTGATTCGATATAACTGATTGAATTGTACGATTGAATATCATATATGACAATTTGTGATAGAATTGAACTAATCAGATAGTATGACCTTAGTATCGTACTGTATGATCAAAAGTATTAAATTGAATATTAGGGTTTTATTTCAATAACCCATATTAATTCTTTCACACAAGACCTAAGGGGTTGTGTCGAGTAGTCAAAGAGGTTTTTTTTTTGAGTGAGAGCTTTAGAGAGGGAGAAGTGTCTTCTTGCTTGTAAGAGAGGCGAATTAATTTGGGATAGAGTTTCACAATTATTCATACTGGCTTTGCATCTTTGGTCATCCGTTTTGTGATTATGGGGTTCTTGGAGAAGAACGCTAGGAAAAAAATCTTTGGGTGAAAGTTTTTACTAGCCGAGGAGGCTAGAAGATCGGCATCTCTGCAATTGCGAGGAGTAGGAGGAGCAGCATCTCAACTGTGTAGGGAGTAGGAGGGATTGACATCTCCTCCATGCAAGGAGTAGGAGGGAGCGACATTTCTGTTGTGTCGGGAGGTTGAAGGAGGTAGGTTTTTTTGGTGATAGAAGAGTTTGTAAAAGTCATTCTCCACATGGTAAGGATGAATGGCTTCTCTGCTTGGCTGAGTGCAAAAGAGTGCATTATAGTGAAATACTCAAAGAGTAGGACCTTTATGGAGTGGATGTAGTACGATTACGATTGAACCACTATAAAAATTTGGTTTGTGTTTCCTTTAATTTACTGTATTTACTTTCATGTGTTTTTGGTTTACATTAGATATTTTTGTGAAAATTGTGATTATTAAACTTATGGGTAAACTCTTGCATAAAATTTAAAAGCGAAAAAATCTGAAGTAAAAAAAAAAGCTTTTTGTTTATGCTTTGAATTTTTTTCATAAGCTTCTGCATAATATTCTGATTTAGAGAAAAAAGTTTTTAAAACACCAATTTACCCCCTCTTTATGTGTTATTGTACTTTCAAATGGTATCAGAACAGAGTTCTCACTATTGAGTAGATCTATATAACACATTTTAGAAATGAAAACAAGTCAAAAGGGTATTCTATTTCTCAATCACGGTTATTTGATAATATTGTATTTAATTTCTGAAAGATTCGAATGTTCACTTTTCTTTAATTTATTGATTTTCGTATGTGGCACATAATTTAAATTGGTTACTCTTTGCTTTATAGAATTGTTATTGGTGCTAAAGTAGAAATATCAATTTTTTTACTGGAGTTTAGAAGATCGTGATCTTGCTCAGTTGAATGCAAATTATCTTTTACTATTTCTTTTGTACTTTAAAATTTAAAGACTACATGTGTGTGTCTGCTTAATACTAGTGATAAAAAAAATTTGTGATAAGTTATTTATAACATATGAAGGAAGTAGTGAAGTCAAGCAATACCGTATGAATTTACTTTTGCTTGAATATGTACGCTAGATTTTAAAAAATCATCACATGTCTGTATGCTTTAGATAGAGATATTGCAAATGCAAAAAAAAAAAAAATATGCTATTTACACAAATCTTGAGATGCTAATGTTACTGCTATTTTTAAATCTAAAGATCTTAATTCTTACTCCATTGATAATTTTCGTAGATCTTTGATTGCCTACAAGCAAAAAGTTAGTCAAAAAAATGTAGATACCGGTGAAAGGATGAAGTAGAAAATAATCTCACTAAAACCTAATCATAGGGAAAGTAGTGATTTTGATAATGATGGAAATGATGACTAACGTTGATGACTCATAAAATCCATGAGATTTTTGAAGATCAAGCAAAAGCGTCAGTGATAAACATTGAGATAAAAGTATGAAATTTAATAAGTTTTCTACTGATGTGGTTTTCTATGAATGTAAAATGTTGTTGATGATTTGAGGTTCACTTGAGTTAAGTTCCTTGCAAATAAGAGTGATTCATTTGAGAAATTTAGAATAATTTTAATTTGAATTCAGTTTAAAACAGGTTATTTAAATTTAATTTTTGTAATTGTACTGTATGGTTGAGATCGTATTGTACGATTGGGACCGTACTGTACGATTGAGACTACATGATATGATTTAACATAAAATTCAAGTTTTCAATTTTTATCCCCCTTATGAGTATGTTCTTAGTTGTGTTGCTAACATACACCTAATTATATAAATGAATCAAGAAAAGAAAAAAAAAGTACATATTCTTTTATTACGAATTGATTATATCTTAACGCAACAATATTTTGAATCTGCTTCTTTAATCTAGCTCATTGTATGTTATAGCTGAAATGATTAATTGTATACAAGAAATAGATAATATATATAATAGAAACTAGTAAATAATTACACCAATAATATTTATAATCATCAAAACATTAGGTCGAGCTCTCGGATTTCAAAAACCTCTCCTTTTTTAAGATAAATATCATTGGTTAGAATTTAAATTTGCAAGTTGATTTTTATTTCCTTATTTAATTCTCTCTTACTAAATGACTTCTTTAAAAATAACTAGGAAAATATTTGAATTTTGATTTTTAAAATTTTAAATGTTTAAACATATAAAATATGGTTTAAAATTGCTCAATAAGAGGCGTGTCTCAGCGTAATTTTGAACTTTTAAGCCTCAAAGCTTACGCAATGAGAACTAGCATTTAGGCGTACGCCTCAAGTTCACTGAGGCGTGCCTCGCTTCATGCTTTAGCGGCGTCCACCTCTTAAAATTAAAAAAAACTTAAACCTAATATATATCTATTCAGTTCGACCCCCACCCCAGTGCGTCTTCGATCATTTTCGAACATAAACTAGGTTTCTTCTCCCTTCTTCGAACGACATTTTCCTCTCTTCCTGAGCTCCTTCCATATGACCTACGTCGGCTTCCTTCCACCATAAGTTACTCTTCGCCTATTGCTTGGAGTTCTCTTCTATTGCGAGTTGGGCTGAAGTCTCTTTCGACCGAACACTGAAAGCTCTTCTTCTTCGTTGTTCCATCTATCACCTTATTGTGAAATACAAGATCAGTTTGTTCTGCCATAAGAACCTCCATATATTCTGCTGAGTAAGATTCCACAATCGGTCTGTCTGCTCGGTACCGCTTGGTATCGCTAAGTACATGCTCGGTACTGCTCGGTATTACTTGGTACAACTATGCTCGGTACCGCTAGGTAAGGTTTAAAATTGCGTAAATAAGCCTCAAGGAGGTGTGAAGCGTAAGCCTCACGGACGCAAAATTGCGTAAATCAGAATTTAATGGTTTTAGCAGGTAAATAATAATAAGATTCTATCATACAATAAAAACATCTAAATGACAAGTGGAATTATTGAAAATTAAGAAAAGAGATGCAATAAAATAATGTTTCAAAGCACAAAACCACAAAATTATAGTCTATCAGATTTCCCAAAGTACAATTCAGAAGGAACATATAAAATTCAATCATATCCCATCACTAAATGGGTCTTTAAGGGAATTTTCTTCTCGAATTCTATCTATGAATGTTATATCTTCATCATCTTCAATGTGATTCACTTTTCTCTTCCCTGTTCATTAAGAATGGTCGTTATCGTGTTAATTGCTCACTTGATATAAATATAATGCAATAACATATAAGAAATTGTAGAATATCTTTATTTAGTTTTTGTTCTGTAAAGCTAGTGGATGTGTGTGTTGTGGTACTAGTGGATCTGCTTCGCTCCTCAAGACATCCACACTTAGATCCTCTAGCTGTAAATCTGATAGTGGCAAATCTGTCTCATCAACTATGAACCACTCATTATCAGATGACACATCATCACACACCAACGGGTCCTCATCATCCTTCAACCCCTTATTCCTCAAACTTTCTATCTCTTAACCTCTTATTGTGCATAATATACACAAGGGAGTTCATTCTGAGTGTTGAAAGTCGTTTTCTTCTCTTTGTTTGCACTTGACTATATGTACTCCAGTTTCGCTCACACCCAGAAGAAGAACAAGTGAGGCCCAAAACTCTAATAGCAAAACTCTGTAACTCAGGGGTGAAATCACCAAATTGGATCCACCATTAGGAATTGATAATGATTTGCAGTGCACAAATGTAATAACATACCTAGTAGTTACAAGGTGAATGATTTCCTTCTTTGAAAATTTTCTTATCAAGGCTAAGACCCATGAGAGGTTGTAGATGAACTTTGTGATCTTCTTCGCCCTAAAAAGAGCGTTCTTGTGCTGAGGTAAATCACCAAGTTTCTTCAATATGACATCGATACAATGTGCTGTGCAGGGGGTCCAATATAGGTGTGTTTCCTCTTCTCCATCAACATCTGACCAGCTGTTTTATATGCACTGGCATTGTTAGTTACCACCTGAACAACTAATTTCTCAACAATCTCCTCAATAACCCCATATAGTAAATTGAAAATGAATGCAACATTTTTAACCTCATCTAATGCTTCAATTGATTGTAAGAACACCGTGCCGTAGGGATTATTGACAAGGATGTTAATCAAGCTCCTACTATTCATGTCAGACCATCCATCTGACATAATGGTAACACCAGTCTCAATCCATATCCGTTTAATCTCATCAATGCTCCGCTCTGTGTTCTGCAGCTCCTTCAAATCCATGTTCGCAACTCGTATATGGAAGGTACCTTCAACCCTCTCCCATACAACCCTACATACTGCAGCATATTGAAGTAGGCCGATGATGTTGCAACATTAAATGGTATGACATTCTCAAAAAAAAAATCTGCCAATATCCATGCAAACCTGGCGTCGACCCTCTCTGGTACCAGCCGCAGGCATTATCTCTGCTTGTCCTCTATCCTTTCCTGGATTAGTCATATACTGGTTCATCGGACCTCGTAAACCTTTATTATGTATAGTGGAGGAAGAGCCCTTTCCACTCTCGCTCCCGAAGTAAGCACCATGAAACCTTTCATCAAATTGCTCATGTTGTAAGTATTTTGCCGTGATACTTTTCTTCATGTAAGCAATAATTTTATCCTTCACATTATCCGGCACATTTGCATACGGTGCTACGTTCTTATGAGAGCATGATAAGTGTTCTTTCAAGTGGGTTACTCCGCCCTTCACCACTTTCTCACAAAAATTGCATTTTAAATACACATATGTCTTCTCGCCGCCTCCAACATCAACTTGTACACTGTATTTCTAAGAATGGTCATGCCGCAATGACGTATTTGTCTTTTCCTTTTACCTAACCATGTTTCCTAATGCACAAATGCGAAAACCGACAAAAAATCTCAAAAAATAGAAAATCCTAGATTTTCTATAACTTGAAAAAACTTTTCTTGAACTTAAAAAAAATACCTAAAACCTATAATGAAGTGCTTGTAGAGGGCGGCCAGACCCTTCTTGCTCACCGGCGTAAGGTGGCACTGGCGGGAGAGGCGTCAGATAGCAAACCGAGCGGAGCCGAGTAGAAATTCTTTGAACGGACCAGCTGCTTTGCGGGAGGATTTTTTTTGGTTCACTAGAGCCGAATGATGTAACAAGAGAAACAAGTCATTTTAAGGAGGTGGGACCTGATTTAAAGAGGCGTGCGCCTCACATGATATTGCGCAATAGCGCCTTAGAAGTGCGCCTCTTAACCTGTGAGGCGTATGCCTCACCTGGAGCCAGAATTGCGTGGGCTTTGAGGCGTTTGAGGGCTGAATTGCGCAAAGGCTTGCCTTGAGGTGCGCCTCTAATTGCGCAATTTTGAACAGAGCCACTAGGTACATGCTCGGTACCGCTCGGTATCTTTTCATACAAATGACTTACGAACTTCAAAATTGCTCTTACAATAAAAATTTGTTCTAGTGGTGCTGCCCCCGAAAACCCCCGCAAGGGCGCTGCCCCTTGACCCCGCGACCTGACCGGGTTGAAACCTGCCAGGCGGCAGTGCCCCTTTGGACCCCCGGCTGTTGGACATATTGTTGTATTCATCATCTTTAGTACTAGTTGTTAGTGTTAGTTTGCTTCTTCTTGAGTGCATGATTTGTATAAGTTTTCTTAATGTAGAATAAATGAAGCATTATGTTTAGCGATTTGATATATTGCACTAATATATTCTTCTCATAAAGGATGATAAGAAGTAAGGATAGAGCTGCATCAAGTCATAAAAATGATCCAGCCTGGAAACATAGCACTCAGGTGGATGTAGGAGGAAGTGACAAAACATATATCTATCTAAAATGCAATTTTTGTGACAAAGTTGTGAAAGGTGGTGTGACTAGGATAAAGGATCACATTTCAGGGTCTCACAACAATGTTGCTTTATGCTCCAAAGTTCCTGATACTGTAAGGGAGGAGATAAAGTCATACATGAATAAGTCTACCACGTTAAGACATCTTGCACAGAAGCAATTTGAGGACAAAGTTCATGTTGACTCTTATTACGGGAGTGAGCGCAGCATTAGGGATTCATCTTCTTCGATGAATCCCATTTCATCTAGGGGTGCTAGAGGGCCTATGAATTATTATATGGTGGACACATCAGAGGATATGCCTCCTACTACATAGAAGTTGATCCCATAAAATGCAAGGGAGGCACGAAGAAGAGTGTGTAAGGATATAGGCAAATTTTTCTACAAAAATGCAATTCCATTTAATGTTGCAACATCACCTGACTATTACAACATGATTCGTTCAGTTAGAGCATTTGAGAGAGGGTTCAAACCTCCAACCATGTATGATTTGAGAAAATAGATTCTGAAGGAGTTAAAAATCACTGATAAAAGCATTGAAGAAATTAAGAAAACTTGGGCCCAAATAAGAGTAACAATTATGTCAGATGGGTGGTCTGATATCAAACATAGAAGTCTGATCAACATTCTCATTAATAATCCTTATGGTACTGTGTTTTTAAGGTCAGTTGAAGCATCTGACCTGGTCAAAGATGCTGAGTTCATATTTAGATTATTAGATAGCATTGTTGAGGAGATTGGAGAACATTTGGTTGTATAAGTTGTGACAGATATGCAAGTGCTTACAAGGTTGCTTGTAAAAAACTTATTGAGAATAAACATCTGTATTGGACTCAATGTGCTGCATATTGTATAGATTTGATTCTTGAGAAGCTTGGGGAGCTGTCTCAATCAAGGTTTTAAAAGGCGAAATCGGGAATCGAGGTGTTTTTTCTAAGCGAGGCGAGGCGTAAGCCTCGAGGCGGATCGAGGCGTAAGCCTCAAAATGATTTAAAAAAAATAATTTAAAAAAAATAATTTAAAATTATAAATAATGACAAAAAATAACAAAATATTATGTAAACTATGAATTTGAAGATTTGTTTTAAGATAATATTACTGGAATACAAGATTTAAAATAAACTCACTTAAAAATAAAACATTCCCTTAGGATCAAGACCTAAAGCAGGCTCATCATCACTTTGATTGTCTTCAGAAGAATCTTCATAATTAATGTCAAAGTCATCCTCCAACTCTTCTTCATCTATAATATTTTTTCCTTTATCTCCTATATCAGTTAATATTTCATTAGGTCTAAAATGAAACAATAATAACATACAAAATAATTCATTATATTTAAGAATACCTTTAAATTTTTTTGAAGCTCCAATCTCACTTTGTTTCTTTCTTTTATATATTTGGGTAGTCGCTTGATTGTCTTCTTCATTGACATTACTTTCTCCTTCTGCTTCAACTTCAGATACATCAGCATTTTTAGGAGTAACCCATTCATCATCAGATTGTAACTCATCAACAACCAAAGGGTCGATTTCATTCTCAATATTTCCTTGATTTTGCAATTTGAGATGTCTATCTTTTAGTTTTTTGTTAAACATAACATAAACTAGTTTGTTCATTCGATCTGCCGCCAATCGATTTCTTCTCTTTGTATGAATTTGATTGAAGATACTCCAATTACGCTCGCATGCAGAAGCCGAACATGTTAGGCTAAGAACTTTAACTGCAAAAGCTTTCAATTCAGGAACATCATCTCCAAACTGAGCCCACCAACGTTCTATATGAAGATAAACATAATATTTTATGAATATTGGTTGAAGTAAAAGACTTGAATATAAATATTAACATTAAAATTATAAATACTCAAACTATAAACATACCAGGAGATCGTGTTTTGTAGCATGCTTGTGCTGCTCTAAATCCAAACATTCCCTTCTTCAAATGAAAATCCTCAAGTTGATCATTCACTTTGAGGTAGTCTTCTTCAGAAATAAGTCTGTCCATACATGCATACAAACCAGTTTTCACCTCTTTATCAACATGAAAATCCTTATCATAATGAAATTGGGGATTTAAATATATGCAGCAGCATGTAAGTGTTGGTGTAATTGTCGATCCCACTTTTCATCTATAATATCCCATATTTCTTTGTAGGCACTTTCTTGACCTCCCAATTCTTTTGCAATGTCTTCTTTAGCCCTATTCATTGCTTCATAAATAAATCCCATAGCTGGGGCCCTCTCACCATCAACCATTCTAAGAACCTTTACTAATGGTCCTGTTGTCTTCAAAGCATAATTTGTACTGCGCCAAAATGAATCGTCTTTCATAACAATCTTTTTAATATATTTTCCTTCTTGTTTTTTGGCCCATGAACTTTTATCCCACTCTTCAGAAGCAAACATTGCTTCCAAAGGTTGTCTTAACTCCTTGAATCTCTGCAATGTTAAATATGCAGTAGCAAATCTTGTAACAGCAGGTCTAATAATTTCCTTGTCAGTGAATTTTCTCATCAAGCTGAGTACCCAAGAATGATTGTATATAAACTTACTGACGAATTTGGCCTTCAATATGGCTGATTTATGTTGAGGCAACTGTCCCAACCTCTCAAGCATCAAGTCAATACAATGTGCAGCACAAGGAGTCCAGTAAAGGTGAGGTCTCTTCTCCATTAACATTCTTCCTGCAGCTTTGTATGCACTTGCATTATCAGTAACAACCTGTACTACTAAGGCATCTCCCACTTCCTCCACAACTTCATCCAACATTTCAAACAATAATTGTGCATCCTTTACAAAGCTTGAAGCATCTATTGATTTAAGAAAAACTGTTCCATATGGATTGTTAACCAAGAAATTAATAATACTTCTATGTCGAATATCTGACCAACCATCTGACATTATTGTCACTCTTGTCTCAATCCAAGTCTTCTTAACATCATCCACCATTTTTGAAGTTGTCTTAACCTCCTCATTCAGCATCCAAGTCCTCAGCTCATACATGCTTGGAAGTTGTAATCCTCTTCCATAGCTTCCAACAGATCGTAACATATTGATCCACGACGGACTCCTAACAACATTAAATGGAATCCCATTTTCATAGATGAATCTGGCGATATCCAAACAAACTCTGTTCCTGAGTTCTTTTGTAGTTGTTGGAGGCTGAATATCCTGAGTATTTATGTTTTCATTGTTATCAATATTTAGCATAAATCTATCCATGGGCCCCCGACTGCCTCGATCAGAAGAAACTAGATGGCTTCCAGTACTGGAACCTTCATGTTGTGATCCATAGTAAGAAGAGTTTCCTATCATCTCTTCCATATTTCTTTGTTTGACCTCCTTTGTGGTGGCAAACTTCTTTAAATAATTTGTACATTCCTTTTTCACCTCATCAGGAACTTTTGCACATGGTCCCACATTGACATGAGTGCAGGCTAGATGATCATTCAATCTCTTGACGCCACCAGTTATGCGTTTCTCACAGAAATTACATTTCATGTAAACATATCCCTTCTTTGCACCTTCGCCTGACACTTCAACTTGAGTTCCATATTTCCATGCAGGATCTTTCCTTCTTGTGCCACTAGTCATTGCTAACAATATGACATATTTTAACAATTATTTACATCACTAATAATAAAACAACATGTATAAAAAAATATACCAGTCTGCCGGGGGTCCAAGGGGGCGCTGCCCCCTGGCTCGACCTGCGGGGGTTTCCGGGGGCAGCGCCCCCGGAACTGAAATTCTGTTTGTTGTATATGCTCAATACCGAGTGTACCGAGCATGTATCACTCAGTACCGAACATGTACCGCTCAGTACCGAGCATATAATACTCAGTACCGAGCATGTACCGCTCAGTACCGAGCATATAATACTCAGTACCGCGCATATAATACTCAGTACCGAGCATGTACTACTCAGTACCGAGCATGTACCGCTCAGTACCGAGCATATAATACTCAGTACCGAGCATATAATACTCAGTATCGAGAATATAATACTCAGTACCGAGCATGTACCGCTCAGTACCGAGCCTGTACTTGCTCGGTACAC
Organism: Dendrobium nobile; assembly: GCA_022539455.1. NCBI lineage: Eukaryota > Viridiplantae > Streptophyta > Magnoliopsida > Asparagales > Orchidaceae > Dendrobium > Dendrobium nobile. Next base: position 49,576,345 of record CM039733.1, read on the forward strand.
TCGGTATTGAGCGGTACCTAGCATGTACTGAGTGGTACCGAGCTTGTACTGAGCGGTACCGAGCTTGTACCTTCTCGGTACCGAGCATGTACTGATCGGACGAATGAAAGAAAGCCGAATAAGGAGTTATTCAAGCTTTCGTTACTGCACGTCAAAGTCAATGCCACAACACCGCGTACCTGCTCTTCCGACCTAATCGATGCCTGAACGTTTCCTGCACTCACAACTTCGGCTTCGTTTCTTTCCCTGCGTCGTCTCCTTTCAACTTCGTCTCCTACACTCACGTCTTCGTCTCCTTCCCTCACAGCTTCGTCTCTTTCCCTCACGGCTTCGCCTCTAGTTCGCCTTTCAATTCTCACAGGAAGCCCTAATCCTATGCGCGAATACACGAACACGAATCGGCTGTGTCGTATTTACATATATACCGAAGAAAAAATTTTGAGGCGGTGCCTCATACTGCCTCGAGGCGTTACGCTCTAATGCGTACGCCTCATGCGAAAAAATCGTAGGCTTCGCTGGATGGTTCGAGGCGTAAGCCCCGATACGCATGACTTCCGCCTCGACTTGAGGCGCGACTCAATGCGGACGCCTCGTCCGCTTTTTTAATGATTGGTCTCAATACAAGATTGCACTTACTAAAGCAAAGAAAATAACCATGTTTATTTACAACCACTCTTGGGTTCTAGCTCATATGAGAAAATTTTCAAAGAAAAAAATTTGACGCCAGTAATAACAAGATTTTTCACCGCTTACTTGACCTTAGAGAGTAGGCTTGATGCTAGACAACCTTTAGAGTCAATGCTCACATCCACACAGTGGTTGAGTTGTGCTTGGACGAAGAAAGCTGAGGGAAAAGAGGTTAGAAAGATGGTTTTAAATGACAGATTTTTCCAAAGTGTCTTATACGCCATTACAACCACTAGATCTTTGGTTCAAAGTTTTAAGGATAATGGATGCAGAGAAAAAGCCTGCAATGAGTTTTATCTACAATGCTATGGATGAAGCTAAAGAGATGATTGTCTATAACTTAGGAGGCGAAGAGGGAAACTTTAGAAAAAATTGAAATATTATTGATGATTGGTGGGAGCACAACTTCATCTACACTTGCGTGCAGCAGGCTATTACTTAAACCTTCAGTATCAATATGTAGAGAACAAGTCTACAAATCTTAAATAAAGTTGAGATTGCATCATTGCATGTATCGACTAATAAGTGATGAAACTAAAAGATCAAATGATGACATGAAATTGGTACCTTTTAGAAACAAAGAAGACTTTTTTGGATTACAAGCAAATGATATAATTGCCAAACGATCTCCAGGTAATTTCATTAAATGTTTTAAAAATTTATTTAAAAGTTGTTCTTTGAGCATTAATTAAACTCACTTATATAAATCATAGTTGAGTGGTGGATTCAGTTTGGTGATGAGATTCTAGAATTGCAACGTTTTGCTTTGAAAGTTTTGGGTTTCACATGTTCTTCATCTGGCTGTGAATGAAATTGGAGTACTTACAAAGAGGAGAAATCGTTTATCTACATTAAGGATGAATTTTCTGGTATACATTATGTACAATAGGAGACTTAGAGACAGGAATTTGAAGAAAAAAGGATTAATTGATGATGAAGATCCTTTGCTTTGCGAGGATGTGCCACTTGATGATGAGTGGTTTGTAGATGATGAAGTTGAAGTGATGTCGTCTGAATTGCAATATGATGATTTAAATGTTAATTTCTTTGATGGTCATAAAGCATTTACATCCACCATAAATTAAGAACAAATAAGAAAAAAGGTATATAAATAAAATAGTTTTCTTAGATTTTTATTAATGTATTACACTATTATTAATTTTGATATTGTTCAAAAATATTTAGGGAAGAGGAAGATAACTGATATTGAGGAAGGAGCTGATCGGGAGACATTGGACTATATAGGAGAGGAGGAAGGGGAGAGAGTAGTTCATCATAATGATGATTCAAATGAAGACCCCCTTAGTGATGACAATGCTGATGACTTATGACTTCTTATGTGATACGTCTTTGTTATTTATTTTTCGAATTATATATTAATGAAAAGAATACTGTGATTTGGGAAAGATAGAATTTGAGTTGAACTATATTCCATATTGTCTTATTATTGGGATATTTTGATTTCACTTCATATCTTGTGCCTTTTTATGTTTTATATTTTTTACTCATTAGTATATAAAAAATTTATCATTTTATGTTTACGCAATCTTTTGATTTTGAGGCTTACGCCTCGCCTCACAAACGAAAAACATCTCAATACCCGATTACGCAATTTTAAACATTGATATAAAACCACAACAATAGAAATACAAAGCTAACAGAAAAAACACTAATTAAAAGTCAAATAGTAAAACCAATATAACCATACTTCCCCTTTTTTCATTGAAAAAGAAAGACCGAAAAGAAAAAAGTACAACAAACTTGAATAAACCAATAAGAGTACAATGTAATATGACAAAAAATAAGAGAGTACAACACAAACTACTCATCGAAAGCCCCTAATCAGGTCGTGTTAATGGAGGATCGAATTACTGATGAAATGATAAAAATTGGTCCTAGAATTATACTTGATTTGCCTCATGCTATTGTTGTAGCTTCTCCCAGTGTGATGCGAATTCCTAAATGTGAGTGTCTAATCTCAACTGTAGTCGATCAAAGTGTTTAATACTCAAGTCAAGAGGAGGTCTTCATTGTGTGGGCTAGTGCTCTCCTTCTTCACCGATAACTCTTTCCACATTATCTATATACATAGTCGTAGGCCAGCACCTGTATAGGACATCTGCGATATCGATGAGGAAGCACTTGTCAATTGTGAAGAGCAATAGAAATATAAATATTTCATTTTCAATTTGATTAAAGAGGTGATCATGATGATTGAGCCTTCAAATTTTATTCAGATTATCCCTGACAATGCACCAATTTGTATAGCTGTTGGGAGCAAAAATATCCTCATATTTCCTAGATTCCATGTATTGTGCACTCTCTCAATCTTTTTTATTCTAAGGAATATTTATGTAGTTAAAAATACCGAGACAAATGAAATTATTTATAATGAATGTTATTGAATCACAGTGATTGTAGGAGATATTATTTTAATTACAAATTTCATCATGAATCACTCTATGAGACTCATTTTGAGAATGCTAGCTATAGCTAAAACTTATTTTTCCTTTGTTATAGTCATGTTTAAAAAATTCTGACAAATAAAAAAAAATACACTTCAGTCCATAATGATCAATAAAAAGTGGTCTTATTATCAAGATGATATTTGAAAAGTATGGTATGCAAAAGAAAAGATCTTAGATGATTTATGGTTAGGTAATATCGACTATATTTTGAATTTTATTTGTCCAATTTATGAAATTCTAAAAGTGACAGACAGATAAATTCTTCTTACATTTGATTTATGAGAGATGAGACTCCATATTTGGTAAAGTGAAATAAACAATATGTAGACATGAAAGAAAGTCAATGATGAAGACTCAAATTTTTGTTATGTTGTTTACACTATTCTTGAGAATAGGTGGAGCAAAAATAACACACCTCTTCATTGCTTGACCTACTCTTTAAATCCAAGATATATTTTAATATATCTTTCATAATTAATTCTCAATTTATTAAATAGTAATTCTCTAATTTTACTTTCATTATATTCTTTGAAGATATGTTCAAGTAGAAAATGGTTTCAAGTGAATCTTAATATCCTTTCAACAAAAAGATATAGAAATTTCAAATATGAGAAAAAAATGGTTGAAATATTATTTTTCCAGATGAATATAGGACTTGCAAAATTCATTGGATATTTAGTGATTAAGAATCTTTGCATGATAGATGAAGAATGAAACTATAAATGTAGTGGTTGATTTATGGAACTTCAACACTGCTACTTCAATCAATCACTCTTGTTGTGTGAGCAATTGGATCACATATTCATTTAATTGATGAAGAGGAAAAAAATTACTTTACCACGGACTTATGGTTTAGTTTAATTGTATATATATTTTTTGTCTTCGATCAAGAAAGACCCCAATTTATATGGAAGGTGATAATAAAATGTGGGATATTGCTGGAGATGAGTTTGATTCCCTTGATGATATGAGAATACTGGAGATTCCAAATCCTTACTTGATGAACTAAAGTTAGAAGCAATAATATTCAATGATGATGATTGAAGGCTAAAATAAACACTTGATGCTAATCCTATTATTTCTTTTAATGAGTAGTTTAAACTTGGTATTGTACTGAATAGTTTTTGCTTATATTTTTATGATTGTATTGGACAATTTATGCTTGTTTTTTAATATTATAAGCCATACAACTAATTACGAATTGATTTATTATTTATTTTTTGTCATTTCTAATATGATATTATCTTAATTTCAATGCACTATTTAAAAATTATAATGCAATGTGTGTGCCATACCCGTGTGCTTTATTTATAATGATAGACATGTCCCATGTTCTTTTCATGTCGTGCGGTCGTGCCCGTGTCGGTGCATCATAGCCCATAAGTATTTGAGTGGGCTATACTCATTAAGTATTGTCCTAGTAGCCTCTATTAGTATTTTATTCTTTCTTTCAGCTATACAATTTAGCTGTGGGGTTCTACGAGTTGAAAATTTATGTATATTAGATTTTTGACAAAATAATTCAAATATTTCGTTCTCAATTTCTCCTCCGTGATTGTTATGGTTTATGAAAATTAAACAATTTATTTTACGCTGAATCCAAATTGAAAATATTTTAAATTCTTCAAATGAATCACTTTTATTTGCAAGGAATTTAGCCCAAGTGAATTTTGAATAAGCATCAACAATTACAAATTCAAAAGAATTTTCCCCTAATAGGTCCAAACAATTTCCTATGAAGTATTTCAATTAGCCTAGTGGTGACTACATCCTTAATAGATTAAAATGAGGGCATGGTTTGCTTCCCTAGCTGGCATGCATTACAAAAATGTTCTTTTAAAAATTTAGCTTAAGAATGCCTCTAACCAATTCTAATTGGATAATCTTTTTAGGAGTTCTCATGCTTGCATGACATAGTCTTGTATGTCACAACCCTGATTTATAAACAGTGGACGTCAAATAACAAATGCCATTAGACTTGTCAATGCAATTCAAATCAATCATGTATATATTTTTAATTCTTAAATATTTTAGCACAGTTTTACTAACAGTATTATTAATAGTTTGTAGAAATAAATTTTATATCAAAACCTTTATCACACAACTGTCTTATGCTTAATTGACTGTTTTATTCCTTCTATCAGCAAAATATTTTCAATTGAAAAATCATCAATTTTACCTATTTTACCCATTCCCATAACCTTTCTAGTAGTGTTTTCTCGAAGTGTTACCTTTTATTCTCTCTCAGCTTTCAACGAGATGAATTTCTTCATGTCTCCCGTCATATGCCGTGAATATTCATTGTCTAAGAGCTCCAAGTACTATATGCTCTTACTCTATCTCTTGTGAGAGCACACTTGCAAAATAAATTAGGTTTTAATTTTGAAAACCCAAATGGGTTTGGGTCTCGCATAATATTGTAATGAATGTATGTGATGCTTTGCTGATGATTTCTTGGGCTTCCAAACCAAATGTGATCCACAATTGGTTATATGTGTGCAATATATTCTAATATGCCACAAGTAAAACACGTACTCATAAAATGTATACACTAATCTATATTAAGAATGATTTTTTCTTCTATTGGATGGCAGTGTATGCTCTGCTCTATTGTGTAGCTTCCTAGTATGTGTAGGCCTTAATGCAGTTTATTTAATTAATGTGATTTCTTTTCTTTAAGATTTCATTGGTACTCTTATATATGCCTACCTCTACTTGAATTGCATGTTCATCTTCCTGTAATTGCAATGCATCACTTTCGAGCTCCTTAAATGCATATTTTAATTTAATATGCTCTTTATTTTAAATCTCATGCTTTTCTTCTAATTCAGTATATTCAACTTACAAATGAAGGTGGTAAGACCATTTTAAATTATTTATTTAGCTTATGATTTTTTAATTGCTAATATCTTATTTAAGAAAAGAGATAAACATCTATAACTTATAAAAATAGATATAATAAAACTTAGATTGATTATTTTCTTATAAGAAAATTAGATGGTTTAGATTGCAAAGATTGAAAGTTATTTCAAGTAAATTTATGTATTTTCAACATCGATTATTTATTTTGGACTTTAAGATAAAAGGATAAAAAATAAAAAATAAAGTTAAATAATATTTTAGGATTAGATGGGGGCATTTAAAAAAATATTAACAAAAATATTTTTGAGAGTAAGATTTTAGATCTTGAGATTTTGTCTGTGCATGAGGATGCTAATGTTACGTGGGAAAAAGTGACTAGTGATATTAAGAATATTGTAAAGATATGCTTGAAATATCAAAGGAAAAAACTCCTAATAGTAAAAATAGTTGATGATGGAATCTAAATATGCAAGAAATGATATAAAATAAGAAGATTTGTAATAAAAATTGATTTTGATATAAAAATTATGATAACTGTGATAGATATAAATAATGTAAGGAATCTAAGAAAGCAATATGCGATGCAAAGATTTTAGTTTTTAATAATTTATATAATAGATTAGATACTAAGGAGGCAGAAAGATATATGTATAAGTTAGCCGAACAAAGCGATAGTAATAAGGATTTAGTTTAAGTGAAGTGTATTAAGAATGAAAATAAGTACTTTACTTAGACAATGATATTCAACAAAGGTTGATGAGATATTTTGCTAACTGTTTTAATGAAGATTATGAAAATACGATTGCTTTTAGTGACTTTAGCATCCTAAATGAAAATAAATATTTATGTTTTTATCGGCATATTATTAAAACCCAAGTTAGAGAGGATTTAAAAAAAAAAATGAAATGTGGAAAAGCTGTTGGACCTGATGATATTCCAATAGAGGTATGGAAATGCTTAGGAGATGAAGGAATTTCTTGCTTACTAAACTTTTTTATTCTGTTTTGAAGATTAAAAAATACCATATAAGAGAAGAATGAGTGTGTTAATTCCTAATTTTAAAAGTAAAGGTGATGCACAAGATTGTGCGAATTATGGATGAATTAAGTTAATGTGCCATACTTTAAAACTATGAGAGCGAGTTATAGAGTGTAGGTTGTGGCGTGATACTAATGTTTCTCAAAATTAATTTGGATTCATGTCGAGTAGGTCTACTATGGAAGCCATACATTTATTGAAATGTTTGATGGAGAAATATAGAGAGAATAAGGAGGATCTACATATGATATTTATTGATTCAGAGAAAACATATGATAAAGTTCTAAGAGAAATGCTATGGAGAGTTCCTGAAAAGAAAGGAGTTAATAACGCTTATATTCAAATAATTAAAGATATGTATGCATGAGCTATTACTTGTGTCCAGCCACAAGGTGGTTTGACAAAGTATTTTCCTATTTCTTTTGGATTACATCAAGGATTAGCCTTAATCCCATTTTTTTTGGTTTGTCATCGATGTTCTCACTGGACATTTGCAAGAGGATGTAACTTGGTGTATGCTTTTTTGCTGATGATATTCTTCTTGTTGATAAGACTAGAGAGGGAGTTGAAGGTAAACTTGAATTATGGAGGTCAACTTTAGAGTCTAAAGGTTTTCGCTTGAGTAGATCTAAAACTGAATATATGGAGTGTAATTTTAGTAGTAATAGACCTAGTGAGAGAATTGCGACTTTGGGCTATCAAGTCATTAATAAGTGTACATGTTTTAGATATCTTGGATGTATTGTTCAGAGTGATGGTGATGGATGGGATATTATCAACAAAATTCAAGTTGGATGGTTGAAGTGGAGGAATGAATTGGGCTTGTTGTGTGATAGAAAAGTCCCCCTTAAACTTAAGGGAAAATTTTATAAGATGATGGTGAGACCTGCAGTACTTTATGGTGCCGAATGTTGACCATTAAAAGAGAAGCATAATACTAAGTTAAGTGTTGCAGAGATGAGGATACTTAGGCGGATGAGTGGCTTTACCCTTAGAGATAGGATACAAAATGAGCATATACGTGAAAATGTTGGAGTAGTTCAAGTGGAAGATAAGATTAGAGAGAATCGCCTTAGATGGTTTGGTCACATAAAACGACATCTTTATGATGACCGGTTTGGAAAGTAGAGCTATTAGATTTGGTTTATGTTAAGAAAGGTAGAGGTAGACCTAAAAATACTTGGTTAGAAAATGTTAGAAATGATATTTCTTTATTAGATTTAAACGATAATTTGACTTTTAACAGGACACAATGGGGAAAAAAGATTCATGTAGCCGACCCCACATAATGGAATAAAGGCTTGATGTTGTTGTTGTAAACTTATTAATGAGTTTAGTGTGATCAGCTAATAATGTGGAGTTTTTTTTAAGACATGAATATTTTTTAAAGTTTTTATAACTATCATGCAACTGTTTTGAAAAAGAAAGCAATTAATCATAAATAAAATCACATACCTTATCCCTGTTTGAATCAATGGTGCTATTCTTTGCCATGAGACATAAATTTATTATCTCTTATTTATATTCTATCTCTCATGAATCTGAGTTTGAATTTGAGTTCTTTATTTGTAATTTTTTACAATTCCTTTCTCATCACCCTTTTCTTTTGCTGGGTGGCTTTTTAAGTTTGGGCAATCATATGAAATGTCCTGACTTTTACTTCCATAGCAAACTACATCAGTGAAAAATTTATTCAATTTTGTTCTTTTTTACCTCAATGTTTTTCACTATGACACTTTTGCTTGTTATTCATAAATCTCTTGAACTATCTGGTTATCTGCATAATATCCTCATTTCTTTCAGTATCAGAATCATTATTTTTCGTATCATCAAATTTTAGTGCGATTGTTTTCTCCATCTTCCTTTTACATGTATCAATATTTATTTGATTGACTTTTTGCTCATAGGCAATCAAAGATATAAGTAAACTGTCGATAGAGTAATAATTATGATCTTTGTATTTAGAAATAGTAGTAACATTGAGATCACATTATTCAGGTAAACAATGTAATATTTTCTAAATTTTTTGTCATTTGAAATGTTACTACCTAAAGCATGTAGAGATGTAATATTTTTGTAATAGTGTACATATCAGTGATAGATTCTCTAGGTTACATGCATAATAATTTATATTTGTGCAAAAGTAAATTCATACATGATTGCTTGACTTCACTAATTTTTCATATGTTATGCATAACCTTTTTCAAATTTCTTTAATACTAATACAATAAAACACACATGTAGTCTTCATATTTTAAAGCATAAAAAAAATAATTAAGATATTTTACATTTAGTTGAGCAAGATCATGATGTTCTAAACTCAATTCAGAAAATAGTATTTCTACTTTAGTATCAATAATAATTCTATTAGGCAAATAATAATCAGTTTGTGCATATGCCACATACAAAAAGTAATAGATTGTAGAAAAGTGGATATTCGTATCTTTCATAAATCAAATGTAATGTTATCAAATAAAATACCCTTCCAAAGTGTTTCTATTGCTAACATGTGTCATGTGGATCTACTAAGGTGTTTAAACCAACAAAAGTGAGAACCCCTATTTGATCCCCTAATTGTATTGTACGAATGACCCGAGGCTATATAAGATGGGGTTAGTTTAACTTTCTCACTCACTCTCAAACAACTCCCTCTTCTTAGCCTACACCTTCCTCTTCCTACTCCTATGGCTCACAAGCATAGTAGACTTGCTCAATGACCCACACTTAATGGCCATTTACATTGCGAAGAAGATCAGGTTGCTTATGAACGCTATAGGGAAGCCTCCATCATAGATTCGAAAGTGGTGTGCCATGATTGCTTATCCTACCCAGTATTAGATCTATTCGCTACCACATCACTTCAATTCCTTATCTTCCTATCTTATCCTTTTCACATCGAGCTTCTATTAGAACTTTTTGCAAACCTTAGGATCACCTCCAATCACACTACCATGCAATCCCTTGTTTGTTGTCGCCAAGTAATCATCATTGATTCTGACATGTACGAGCACCTTTATCTTTCTAACATGGGTGAAGTACCTCATTGTGTTGCCTAAGCTTCATATTACAATTGGACCATATTAAACACGACCATTAGGAACTCTCCCCTAAACCAATATCAGCCCCTATTTAACACCATGGTATTGAATACGTCCTATGTTATCCAACACGCCCTTCAATATAACATTATCTCGTAGGGTTGTGATTGTATGAACATCACTCCTTTGCTCTCTATAGTTACTTATTTTAGCATAACCGGCACACAGTTTAATGTTGCGAATATGATTATTAGATATATAGAAAATTTGAGCTCCATTTAATACTCGAGGGCTTGCCCAAAATAATGACATATCATTACATATGTCCTCAAAGAAAAACAACTTGATCTATTCTGCACTACCATACCACCAGTCCACCTTGTTCATTGATAACTCCTTCCCTATCATTATGGGCTCTGAAAATTCGGCCCCGGCCTCCGCCTGCTGATTCTTTTCTTTCGGGGGAGTTTTAACGGATTACGTTATGGGGTAAATTTTGGAAGGCAGATGAGTTTGTAGATAAGACACTTCCCAGAGATTTTGCCTTCATTTTGCGAGGACTTTATGATTTGAGTTCTGGTTTCCTATAGACGCAAGCCCCTATAGTTAATTACCCCTTTCGATAATAAAAGAAAACGTTCGATTAAGGCTAGTCGTCAATCAGATATGTAGAGTATACATGTCAGCTAGCATATAGTAGCAATAATGTTTAAAATTGCGTATTCGGGTAATGAGGCGTTTTTCATTCGTGAGGCGAGGCATAAGCCTCAAGGCGTTTTGAGGCGTAAGCCTCAAAATCAAAAGATTGCGTAAACATAAAATGATAAATTTTTTATATACTAATGAATTAATAATATAAAACATAAAAAATCATAAGATATGAAGTGAAATAAAAATATCCCAATAATAAAATAACATGAAATATTGTTCAACTCAGAATTCTATCTTTCCCAAATCCCAGTATTCTTTTCATTAACATATAATTCCAATTTCCAAAAATAAATAGCAATGACATATGACATAATAACTCATAAGTCATCAACATGGTTTAAAATTGCGCAATATGAGGCTCGCCTTGAGGCCCGCCTTTGCGCAATTCCAATAAAAAACGTCTCGATGCTTACGCCTCGAGTTTTTTTTATGAGGCTTGCGCCTCAACTTGGTTGAGGCCCGCCTTGAGGCCCGCTTCGCCTCACTGGCATGAGGCTTACACCTAACGCTATATATATATTAAAACTTACATAAATCTTGAAGTAAATGCCCGACATTGGACTCTATAGGAGAGGAGGAAGGGGAGAAAGCAGTTCACCATAATGATGATTCAAATGAAGAACCCATAGTGATGACAGTGCTGATGACTTATGAGTTCTTATGTGATATGTCATTGCTATTTATTTTTGGAAATCGGAATTATATGTTAATGAAAAGAATATTTGGATTTCGGAAAGATAGAATTTTGAGTTGAACTATATTTCATGTTGTCTTATTATTGAGATATTTTGATTGCACTTCATATCTTATGCTTTTTATGTTTTATAATATTCACTCATTAGTATATAACAAATTTATCATTTTATGTTTACGCAATCTTTTGATTTTGAGGCTTACGCCTCAAAACGCCTTGAGGCTTACGCCTCGCCTCACGAATGAAAAACGCCTCAATACCCGAATACGCAATTTTAAACATTGGTCATCAACACTATCATCACTAAGGGGTTCTTCATTTGAACCATCATTATGATAAACTGCTCTCTCCCCTTCCTCTTCCATAGAGTCCAATGTCGGGCATTTGCTTCAAGATTTATGTAAGTTTTAATATATATAGCGTGAGGCGAGGTGGGCCTCAACCAAGTTGAGGCGTAAGCCTCAAGAAAAAAAATTCGAGGCGTAAGCATTGAGGCGTTTTTTATTGGAATTGCGCAAATGTGGGCCTCAAGGCGAGCCTCATATTGCGCAATTTTAAACCATGAGTAGCAGCAAGGGTTAATGTATTGAGAGGTTTGATATATAAAATTAAAATTTCACCAGCTTGTACTTAAAGCGGATGGTGGGGAAATGGATGATGGACCCGATCAAGATCCCATGGTCCGTCGTCCCGGGCCATCGTGGTCCCTGGTCTACTTAGTCAGAGGAGCTAGTCGACCCAACCTGATAGAAGGATCCTTGTCGGCAGTCATGAGATGATTCGTCCAAGGAAACCTTATAGACCTGGGGGTAATGTTTGTCAAAGGGGACAAATTTGAATCCACCTTAGCTGACAGAGGGCTTTGTGCACTATCGATTATATTCTATTGATTCATATCTCAAGGATTTGATGCCACTAAGGAGTGTATTGACTCTGGCCATAACTGGTATTTCGTGGTGTCATTTGGCGGCAAAACCACTCGGTTCAGAGGATCCCGGGTCATAACTGTTTATCCTGCAGTGCCATTTGGCGGCAAAACCGCCGGTTATAGTACACGTACCACGTCTTTACGGGAAGGAGATTATTTGACAATGGATCCTAGTGATATTTTCGACTAGGAATTAGCTCTTATGTGAGCTGAAGTAAATTTCAATTTGTCCACCTCGGCATACTGTTGTGGAGGGTGAATGGATTTTGCTCTAAGTGCTTGATGGTCGAATTTCAATTTTAAATATTTGGAATTGAGATTTTTTGAAGTATGGATTTCATGGGTATTTTGGATGGCATTTCAAAATATTTGAAATTAACCCCTCTGGTTGATGTCTGTATTCAACATGGTCATCATCGGGGTGTTTGGGATCATTTTTGCTAACTGATTGAACCTTGTTGACTCTATCAGCTTGTCGACAGAGGATCGGGTTTTGTAGGGGTTTGTGCATTTATTACTGAATTCTCATTGTTATAGGCCTTGAAGGCCTATTATGAATGTATTAAGACAAATATACCGGTTGTCACCACCATATATTTGTTTGATGGTTCGAACCATGTTAACTCCTATTGATCCTCATAGAATGATCGTGTTCGAACTTGAATTCACATATTGACTGACGCAACATCCCTAGACGTCACGTGTGTACTTATAGCACACTCGTCGGGGCCCATGCGGGTGTTTGGAGGCATTTTATGATTATTTGATGAAGCTTGTCGACTCCTACTTACCTTCTTAGGAGGATCACGTTCAGATTTATTGACCAGTGTAGCATCCCTAGACGTCACGTATATGAATACATCATGCTCGCCGGGGCCCATACAGGTAGACTGTAGTGTACTACTTGTTGCTTTTTGCAGGTGGATTGTAGTGCACTAACGAATCTTCTGCTTTTCGTATCCTCTCTGTATTTGCTCGTGGGTGGTATGTTATACAAACATCTGTATTCGTAGAGAGATTGTATGTATTGCAGATCTTTTACCTTGCTTGTAGAGGTTCAATGTGTTTTTTGCTTGATGTTGAATGATGGTTGACTACAAGAGAATATTCACTGGCTCTTGCTACATACTTTGTAGGTGCTTGTATTTTCTATCATCATTCGCATGGGCTCATTACATTCGTAGGTGGCTAAGTTTTATCAAACTGATTCATTAATCCACCCGTCAATTATTGTTGGTGGCAATCAATTTCTCGTCCATGATTATTTATTTTGTTTGCTTATAATTGTGATTTGCTTTTCATATATATGTTGATCGCATACTTCTCGTTGTCACCTCTAAACAACTCTTTACATGCAATACAATTTTTCATTGCGTTAACAATCGGATCATAACATGAATGACAACATTAACATTGTTGTTGATGGAGATTTGCACTTAGATTGACATAGTTCTCACGAACCAGTTATAATGCCCATTGGAGGTCTTGCATTATAGCTCGTAAGTAGGTTGTCACACTCTTTGCAAGTTTTATTGATTGTTGCTTAAGTATGCATCATACCCATCATTATAGATGATTTATTATGGTCCAATGACCTCCTCCCAACAAAACAAACTTTTATGTAAAAACCATATTCTTCATGCTTTCTTGCTATTTGCAATCACACTTGCAAGTTCTTTATTCATCATGAGCTTTGTGCTTAATAGTTTGCTCATTCTTCTGTCAATTACATCTTTATCTTATGCATGATGTTATGTTCCATAAGATCCATGCAAGTTCAAGCTCATTGTTATTAAGTTTATATGCGGAGTGCAAGTTCAAGTTCTCCATATTCATTTGAGTTTGAGTTCCCAAGTCAGTTTTTTCAAATTGCAAGTTCATATTCACTTGAGTTTCTTGTTCTCAATAAAGTTCAAGTTTAAAGTCTTTTGAAGCCTTTGGAAATTCAAGCCTATAGTAATTTAATTGAGTTCAGGTTCTTTAACATTCGAGTCAAGTTTGAATTTAGTTTGAGCCTGAGTCTTATTGTCCAAATCAAATTCGAATATTCAAAAGTCCCCTGTGGTCTGAAGTTGATTCAAGTTTGATTTCAGTTCAATTTCATTTTACTTGGATTCAACTCTTTATTAGGTCATTTAGATTTTGTTCAACTTTAAACTTAAGTCCAAGTTCCTTTTTTGTTCAAATCATTATCTTATTTCCGATAAAATTTTGGCAGCCTCCCAGCATCTCTCCTGTTTAGGAGAAAAACTAAGTGGCAGCCTACCCGTCACGTCAATAAAGATGTGCACGGTCAGTGTTGTGAGACGCCAAGAAAGGCGTGCATGGGTCTTCTTAAAGCACATGTAAAAAAAACAATTTTTTCCCATGTACGGGTACTTATATTTTTGCCCCGCCGTGTTAAGAAAGCACACACAGGGATCGCCTACTTCGTTGTAAGCTCCGCACCAATTTCCCTCCCACCACGCTATGAAAAGCATGCTTGGGTGGTCCCTTGGCTCGCCACGAACACCGAAAAAAGACTTTAGTGGGTTACCCGCCTTGTCACAAGCACCTGAGCGAACTTTCTCCCACCGTGCTATGAAAAGTGCGCATGGGTGGTTATTCGCTCCGTTGCAAGTGCCGAGGGCGGGTTCTCCCAAGTTTGCAAAATTCTTTCTTTTCTCTTTTTCTCTCTTTTTTTTTCTCATCTTTTTTTTTTCTCTTTTTTTGAATTTTTCTCTCTTTTTTTTAGTAATTCTCTTTTTTTTGTTTTGCATTTTTCTTTTTTTCTTTTTTTTTTTTGGCATACTTCCTCCCTTTTTCTAGTGTTTTGAGTGTGTGTTTGTGTGTGTATATGCATGTATATATCTATATATATAACATTTTATGAATTTTTATGAAAGATATATATATATATATATATTTAATAGTATTTAATAACTAATAATAATAATAATAAAAAGAATATACCTAAAGCTAGAGGTCGGATGAGAGCAGAGGGAGGTCTCTCGGTTTTGGCTTGGGGAGTTCAGTGGCAGCGGGTAAGGGTTCGGATAGGTACGGGAGTACTCTCTCTCTCTCTCTCTCTCTCTCTCTCTCTCTCTCTCTCTCTCTCTCTGGATCAAAAGGATCAGGAGGTGTTTCGGTTCGACGGGAAGAAGAGGCCGGCTGGGTTCAGTTAGGCTCTGTTCGGCACTGGAAGAGTGTAGTGGATGCAAGGCCTTAGATATCAGAAGTAGATTGAATGGAAGAAGCTTGTGGAAGCGGGATCTTGTGAGGCTTGCAAATGCAGTTCGGTTGTGGAAGGAGGGATTGGAGCTTGCTGTAGCTAGAGGAGAGGGAGAGGTCGACAGAGGTTGGTCTTGGGAGATCGGAAGTCTTCGGGAGTTTGGCTTCGTGATAGAGGAAGGAGATGAAGGATTCGTGGATTTGGGCTTTGTGTGCGGGAAAGAAGAGAAATGCCAAGCAACCCCGTCGAGATCCTCTAGCTCTCGTTTTAACGACGTGAATGGCGCGATCGACTAGCTGCTTCGCGAGAAATCCGGGAAGAGATCGCTTCGGCGCCGATGTCAGTGGGATATCCGGGCTCGATAGGTACGAGGAATGATTTCATTTTTGTTTTCTTTGGGTATTATACAGAGGTTAACAATCATATATAGCAGGGAGGATATTCCCGACACCGTTGGGGAAGCAGAGGTGGGGGGAGCACTAGCCCATGCAACACCAGCTTCCGCAGGATAGCCACTTGCTCCTTACTTGTGGATTGAACACTTTGATTGATTAGAGTTGAAATTAGACACTCATATTTAGAAATTCACGTCACGCTGGGAGTAACTACATCAACAGCACCATGCAGATTATGGATGGTTTCAAGACCAATTTCTTCACTTCCTGCTTCTAGCACCCCCCCCCCCCCAAGAGGCATTTTGAAGAGTAGTTTTTGTTGCTTCTTTGTGTTGTATTATCTTATTTTTAGCCCTATTACATTGTATTCTTATTGATTTACTCTACTTTGTTACTCTTTTATTTTCACTCTTTTTGTGATGACAAAAAGGTGAGCATAAAAAAAAGTGAGGAGAGTTATGTTGGTTCAAATATTTGATTTTTTATTATTGTTTTTTTATTAGATCAATGTTTGTATTTTTGTGTTTTTCTGTATTATTTAAAACTAAAATAAAAAAAATAAAATTTAGATGTTTTCTCAATTATTTTTAAAGAAATCATTTAATGAGAAGAAAAATTAAGCGGGGAATTAACAATCAACTTGCAAATTTAAATCTCAACCAAAAATATGTCTTTACTAAAAAAAGAGGGAGATTATTTAAATCCAGGAACCCGACATAGTGTTTTGATGATAACAAATATTATTAATGTGATCATTTACTTGTTCTTGCTTTATATATTATTTATTTTTTATGTGTTACTAATCATTTAAGATATGATATATACTGAGCTGGATTAATGAAACAAGTTTAAGATAGTGCAATGTTATGGTCTAGTCAATTTGTAATAAAAGAGTTTGTACTTTTTCTTTTCTTGAGTTATTTATGTAATCAGGTGCAAATTGGCAAGACAACCGATCACAATAAAAGGGGGATGAAAATTGAATACTTGAATTTTTTGTTAAAATGTATTGTATGATTTATTAATCTTGAAATTAATTTTAGTATTTAATTAAATAAAATAAAATAAATTAAATTATAACTAATCATATTGTATTATATATGACAATCAACTATTTTGATAAACTCTGCTGTCGAATATATATTATCAAAATTAGGCAAATTTGAAATTTGAACTGATCGTACTATACAAAAGATTTCGTACTATACAATGAATGTTATCTAATTTTGTCCTGTAGATTAAGAAATCAAATTATGATCAAATTCTATATTATTATTGTGCTATACTATTCAAATTGTACCATTTTGATTTACTCGAGATATCATTGACCAAATCTTGGTTCATCTTGGACAATGCTTTATTCGATATTACTGATTGTGTAGTATAAACCAAGGTTTAAAATTGCGTATTCGGGTATTGAGGCGTTTTTCGTTCGTGAGGCGAGGCGTAAGCCTCAAGGCGATTTGAGGCGTAAGCCTCAAAATCAAAAAATTGCGTAAACATAAAATAATAAATTTTGTATATACTAATGAGTAAATAATATATAAAACATAAAAATGCACAAGATAAATAGCAATGACATTAACATATCACATAAGAAGTTAGGAACTCACTAGTCATTAGCATTATCATCACTCATCAGTCATCACTAAGGGGGTCTTCATTTGAATCATCATTATGATGAGCTGCTCTCTCCTCTTCCCCCTCTCCTATAGAGTCCAAAATCTCCCAATCAGCTTCTTCTTCCTCATTATTAGTTATCTTCCTCTTCCCTAAATAGTAAATATTTTTGAACAATATCATAATGAATAATAGTGTAATACATTAATAAAAGTTTAAGAAAAGAAAACTATATTATTTATATACCTTTTTTGATTTGTTCTTGAGTTGTGGTGGATGTGGATGCTTTAAGACCATCAAAGAAATCAACATTTAAATCTTCATCTAGTAATTCAGACGGCATCACTTCAACTTCATCATCTACAAACCACTCATCATCAGATGCCACATCATCGCAAAGCAAAGGATCTTCATCATCCATTAATCCTTTTTTCTTCAAATTTCTATCTCTGAGTCTCCTATTATACATAATGTACACCAGTGAGTTCATCCTCAATGTCGACAAGCGATTTCTCCTCTTTGTATGCACTTGGTTGTAGGTACTCCAATTCCTTTCACAGCCAGATGAAGAGCATGTCAAGCCCAAAACTTTCACAGCAAAACGTTGTAACTCTGGAGTCCCATCACCAAATTGAATCCACCACTCAACTGGAGATCGTTTGGCAATTGTATCTTTTGCTTGTTGTAATCCAAAAAAACCTTCTTTGTTCCTAAAAGGTACCAATTGCAAGTCAGCATTTGATCTTTCAGTTGCATCACTTATTAGACGATCCATGCAATGATATAATCCCAACTTTATTTCAGGGTTTGTAGACTTGTTCTCTGCATATTGATACTGAGGGTTTAGGTAATAGCCAGCGGCATGCAAGTGTCGGTGAAGCTGTAGTTCCCACCTATCATCAATAATATTCCAAATTTCCCTAAAGCTTCCCTCACTGCCTCCTAAGTTGGAGGCAATCATCTCTTTGGCTTCATCCATAGCATTGTAGATGAAACCCATTACAGGCTTCTTCTCAGCATCCACCATCCTTAAAACATGAACCAAAGGTCACAATTTGTACAACCAAATGTTCTCCAACCTCATCAACAATGCTATCTAATAATCTAAATATGAACTCAGCATCTTTGACCTGGTCAGATGCTTCAATTGACCTTAAAAACACAGTACCATAAGGATTATTAATGAGGATGTTGATCAGACTTCTATGTTTGATATTAGACCACCCATCTGACATAATTGTTACTCCTGTTTGGGCCCAAGTCTTCTTAATTTCTTCAATGCTTTTATCAGTGCTTTCCAACTCCTCCTTCAAAATCCATGTTCTTAAATCATACATAGTTGGAGGTTTAAACCCTCTCCCAAATGCTCCAACTGAACGAATCATGTTGTAATAAGCAGGTGATGTTGCAACATTAAATGGAATTGCATTTTCGTAGAAGAATCTGCCTATATCCTTACACACTCTTCTCCGCGCCTCTCTTGCATTTTCTGGGGCCATCTTCTGTGTAGTAGAAGGCCTATCCTCTGATGTGTCAACCATATAATGATCCATAGGCCCTCTAGCACCCCTAGATGAAATGGGCTTCATAGAAGAAGATGAATCTCTGACGCTGCGCTCACTCCCGTAGTAAGATCCAGCATCAACTCTATCCTCAAATTGCTTCTGTGCAAGATGTTTTGATGTGGTAGACTTATTCATGTATGACTTTATCTCTTCCCTTACAGCATCAGGAACTTTGGAGCATGGAGCAACATTCTTGTGAGAGCCTGAAAGGTGTTCCTTCATCCTAGTCACACCACCTTTCACAACTTTATCACAGTAATTGCATTTCAGATAGACATATGTTTTATCACCTCCTACATCTACCTGAGTGCTATATTTCCATGCTGGATCTTTTCTATGACCTGATGCAACCTTATCCTTATTTTTGACCATCCTGAATGAGAGAAATTTTAGGAAGCAAACGAGTTCTTACTAATCTTTTATATGACCTGATGCAGGTCGGAGGAGACAGCAGCCTCGGAGGCTCGGACAGAAGCGTACGTGGTCAGACGGAGAAGACAGCAACCCAACTCGCAGTCTCGCAGTAGAAGAAACCTCCAAGCCAAATAAGTTTAGGGTTTAATATGCGTGCTGGATGTGTTCAGTATTATATAATGTCGAGCCGTCGATAAAGCAGAACACTGCGTACTCTATGCATTTTTATTCGTATTTTGTGCGTACACTCTACGTGCACATTGCGTGTTTTGGAGCAGATGTAATTTAATGTATAATTTTGTATTAATAGTTAATAAAACATGATTTTCTAGGTATTGTTTGAGTACTGGGAGTGTTAATTATTTTATTGTGCGTACATTATGCGTATCTTATGCGTTATATATTGGTAAACTATGCGTTCACCATACGTTTTTTGTGCGTGGTCTCTGCGTCAACATTGCGTATTTTTAATGAAAGATAAAGTCAAAGAGAAAAAAAAACATTTAATGTACATCTTTAAATAAAAAAAAGAACATTTAATGACTATGTACAATATAAAAAATATCAGAACAAATTAAAAAAACATTTATAACAAATACAATTTTACAAGAGACCCTAATGTACATCTTCAACAAGACAACAACATCAACTTTCCTACAGGAATTATGATTGATGTCTTGTCCAATATAAATCACCTTGACAACCAAGCCCTCCATCACTGCGATACTTATCCTCCTCCCATGTTCCTGATGCCAATAACTTGTTAACAGAAACCTGGTCAGGTTAGAGAGGTTTAAGTTTACAAGTTATTGGTATCAATTTCATGGGAGGAAGATAAATATCGCAGTAATGAATGGAAGGCTTGGTTGTCAAAGATTATTTATATTGGACAACAGAAGGTAAGATTTTTTACAAGAGAAGCTTGCTTTGACACTTTGCCATAAGGCAAACGTTCCCGCATTATATAGTGAAAAATTTAATGTTGAGCAATAGTAAGTAATAAATTGTAAATAAAGGCTCAACCTACCCTATTATCCTCCCAACCATATCTGCCACCCGTCAGTCCACAGCTAACGAAAATTATTATTCATGTCACGGCCCCTCAGTCCATACTCCATACTAAATGTAAGTAATCAAAAATATATTAATAGAATGTGTGTGTGTTATGCGTGCTAAATGCGTAATTTATGCGTTTGTTGTGCGTGTTTTAAGCGTATGTTATGCGTAGTGTATGCGTTCGTTGTGCGTACTATGTAAAAACATTTCAAAATCATTTATAAAATTATTTTTTTTTGCTTTAAAACAAATAAGAAATTCAAACACTAATCTTTGAACGAAATTGCCAAACACAAACTTCCATTCCAAACATAATATTCCTTATTCCTCTTCCCTAAATACAATCCAACAAGAGCCATAAACCATTTGTACTTGTTCAAGTATCATGTTCAAGATTAGAAAATGAAATCATACAAATCTAACAAGAGCCATAAACATCATATATTCCTTATTTCTTCATCATTTTAATGTAAGTAATTTACAAACAAAGATATATATTAATTAAAATATTTAATAGAATTTTATAAATAAAATTTACTGCTTATGTGTGCGTGTATCATGCGTGCGTTATGCGTACTATATGCGTTCGTAATGCGTATTTTGCGAGTTCATTATGCGTATGTTATGCGTTCGTTGTGCGTTCTATGTTTAATATGTAATTTTTTACTCAAACCAATGTAAATAACATTTATACACAGAATTGAAAGATATATTTAAGTGGTCCTGCATTATATAGAAGAACAATGAATGTTGAGCAAAATAAAATTTACTGTTTATCTCTGCGTGTATCATGCGTGCGTTATGCGTACTCTAATGCGTTCGTAATGCGTATGTTGCGAGTTCATTATGCTTATTATATGCGTTCGTTGTGCGTATTATGTTTAAATAAGCATTTATACACAGAATCAGAATGAAAAACATTTATACACAGAATCAGAATGAAAAACATTTATACACACAAGCATTTATACACAGAATCAGAATGAAAAACATTTATACACAAGCATTTATACACAGAATCAAAATGAAAAACATTTATACACAGAAGCATTTATACACAGAATGAAAAACTGTTATTTTGACAACGTTTTACAAAATACTTCATATGCAAACTCTGCCCTATACTTTGGCATGTCTTGTTGCCAATCTGTACTATCAGTCCAATCAGTGTTGCCTTCAAGAATTATTCTTTCCATATATTTACAGACATATATTCCACAATCAAAAGAGTTCTGCTGTTTTGGTATTCCTTTAATGGTAGAAAGCTTCCATTTTCTGATATCACTATCAAAAGCTCCTTTCGTGTCAGAATATAGGCCTTTAACCTGAAATATACGTAGAGCAAGGATTAGTTCTATAAATTTTTTAAAAATTGAAGAGTTTATGTTCATCTAATGACCTAAGTATCTGACAGACTAACACTTACGAGTTTTGGAACAACAAGCCTATGCTCTTTGACGCGGTGGACCAATGAGTCATAAAATTTCCACTTATGTTCTTTCAGCAAACCAACCAGAAGGGTAATGTGATTCTGATCAATGATTGGTTGTAATAAAATGTTGTTTGAAGAAACAGAAAGCTCGGTTATGTGGTCGATTTGCAATTTGGACAATTTGTCCCTTCCTTTGTTATCCTGCAAGTGCAAGTGAGTAAATGTAAGAACTAAGAATGGATACAAAGTTACTAATCCAATAGTTAAACTGATAAATTGAATATTAAGTTACTAACCCAATAGATTGGAGAGATGTATAGAAATTTATGGTACTTGTCTGGCATAAGGTTACACTTCTCATTTAAGAGATAGGCAAAAATATCTACATGTTCATTGCCTAAACAACTGTCGCTTAATAAGTCATCAATCTCAGATCTGGAAATAAGATTGTTAATAACAAACAAGATACTATCGTCCCTGCAAAAAAAAAAAAAAAAAATATAAATACGCATTTCATAAGCATAACCCACGCATATCATACTCATAACACACGCATATCATACGCATACCACACGCATATAATAAGCACAACCCACGCATATCATACGCATACAACACGCATATCATACGCATATAGATCTTCAAACAAAAATAAATTTTGCAATTTTTTACCTTTTAGAGTACTTTTTCAAACATTCTAACACAAAATTTCTCTTCTCAGAAGTCAAACACATAAGTCCTCTGTAATTTTCTATTTCAGTTGCATGAACATAAGTTACAGTTTTTATTTGAATGTTATCTACTGGTATTGGTTCATTTGGTTTTGTATATGGAACAAGTTGCATTTCTGCTGGGACTGGCTCATTTGTTGGGATTGGATCTTTTGGTGGGATTGGATCTTTTGCTGGGATTGGCTCATTTGGTTCATTGGGGCTGTGGGGTTGGATATCTGATCTCTGTCTCTTATTGGAAGATGAAGAGTAGCTAATAGATCTTTTCTGAGGAACTACTTTGCTCTGATCAATGTAATTATTGAGCTTGACCTCAATAACTCCAACTCTCTCAGTAAGATCTTCAAACTTTGTGCTCAGCCTGTCTTCAAATTCTCGAAAAAGTTTTGTGCATGTTTCTTGGCAGGATTTCATGATTGTTTCTTGTATAGACTGAAGTGCTTCAGCAGAAAAACTTAAATGTGGTTGCTGAGAAGATTGGTGGGGGTCTTGCTGAGGAGGTGGGGTATGATGGGGAGATTGAGGGGTATGATGGGGAGATTGGGGAGATTGTGGGGGTCTTGCTGAGGGGATGTAGGGCAGTCTGGTGGATATTTATCGACATTAACCATATCCATTTCTTCCTGGTTGACTGCCTGTAGGACATTACAAATCTGACTTTTTCTTATATTAGCAAATAAATTAGTGATCACCTCTGTAGTATATACAATATCATCAGCCCATCGAAGAAAACGGGGCCTTCTGTCAGAATGCATAGGAGCATGAATAGTAGTATGCTCCAGGAACCAAATCTGCATAAGATGAAAGAAAATTTTAGCGCTCATATTGAGCCATTAAAATTTTGAATGAATTTAGCAGTTAGCACTTAGCACTCACAATTAGCAGAGGTACAAAACCGTTGATGTAACCTGCTGGCTTCTTATTTGAAATCTTGGAGGCTGCCTTATTAAACTCTCCAACTAAAAACTCCCTAATTGAACTAGCCCAGTTTATTGACAAAAAAACATCTGGACTATTTGCTATTCTTTGGATCAACCGAGGGGTTTTGAAGTTGTTAAGTTGAAAAAGTAAATTTGAAAATAAATACATGATAAACGTTCTTAACATAGTCTCCGGGGGGGTTTGCTTGTTCAACTCCATCATGTCATTCCTTATTTCCGTTGATGTAACTGAAGTATGTGCTAAGGAATGCCAGGATATTTCTTCTCCTTTATTTGGCAGACCAGTGAGAAGGGCCACTTCATCAGCAGTGAAAGGAATGGGTTGACCTTTTATAACAAAGCATTGTTTTGAAATGTCCCACCTTGAGATCAGCTCATAAATAAGAGGGACATTTTGCTCAAACCCAGGAAATTCCAAAAACTGTATCATCTTTAAATGTTTCAATCTGTCCTTGACTTCAGGAGTAATTTGCCGAGCAAAGTTATCACAGACTGTTCGAAACGAAGAAACATAGCATCTATAGGTAATTGGACGAACATATGTCTGAAAATTGTAAAAAATGACAGATTAAAAATAAGTAAATGAGATACGCACAAAACAAGCACAACATACGCATAATATAAGCAACGGTCACGCACAGTGTACGCATATAATACGCATATATTACGCACATCACACGCACATTGCACGAAACATACAGCAAATTATACGCACGCATAAAGTACGCATAGTGTAAGCACTAAGTAAGCAACGTGTACGCATTGTGTATGCACAAACGACGCATTGAGTACGCACAGCCTACGCATATTTACTCGATGG
The DNA here is from genome assembly GCA_022539455.1 of Dendrobium nobile. Lineage (NCBI taxonomy): Eukaryota > Viridiplantae > Streptophyta > Magnoliopsida > Asparagales > Orchidaceae > Dendrobium > Dendrobium nobile. Next base: position 49,600,956 of record CM039733.1, read on the forward strand.
TTAAAATTTGGTTAGGTTTTATGTTTCAAATCTCAACATAAATTTATCATATAAACCTGAATACAGAGATAACACGATGGCATCACAGTATCAAACATTTAAAAAGTTTCGAGAAGCCATGCATACGCATAGAATAAGCATAAAATCGAAAGATCTTCAGACCCTTCAACGCGAACGCATAGCATAACCACAAAATACGCAATACGAAACAGAAAACATAGCATTAAGTTACCTTTTTCTTTGTGGGTGACGCCATCTTAGAAGAAACTGAGTGAAGAATGCTTGAAATTCCTCCGGGTGAATGCTTGAAAGTTCGAAAGTTTACTGTAACTTGAAAATCGAAACGTCGACTCCGCCATTCGACCTTTACAAGGGTTTAAATGTTGATGCCACGTCGACATTTCACTAGGCGCGCCACGTCGGCAACTGGGGGTCCGAACTGAAAAAAAATAAATTAGGTTAAATTTTAAAAAGGCGACGCCTTAAATATATGAGGCGAGGCGCGCCTTATGGCGCGCCTCAGTAAACTTGAGGCGTAAGCCTCATAAACGAAACTTATTGCGTAGGCTTTGAGGCTTAATTGGTCGAAAATGCGCTGAGGCGCGCCTCAAGGCGCGCCTTTTATTGCGCAATTTTAAACGTTGGTATAAACGAATATCGTACAAGACTATTTGTTATGGAAATTAAATTAATTAGATAGTATGATCCTAGTATTGTATTATATGATAAAAGCATTAAATTGAAAATTAAGGTTTATTTAAATAACCCACTTTAAATATTTCACACAAGAACTGAGGTATTGTGTTGAGTAATTTGAGACTTTTTTTTGGATGAAGGAGCTTTGGAGAGGGAGAAGTGCCTTCTTGCTTGTAAGAGAGTCCAATTCACTTGGGAGAGAGAGGAGGTGAGGCTGATGGAGAGTTTATTTGAGGGATTCAAGGGGTGTAAGGGAGTCACATGGTTGTTCCTGTCGCTCTGCAGCTTAGGTCCTTGTTGTTGTTGTGGAGCTCTTGGAGAAAAGCTCTAAGAAAAAGTCATATGGAAAAAGGTTTTATTAGCTGAGGAGGCTAGGGGATTGGCCTCTCTACTGTTACGAGGAGCGAAAGGAGGAAGCAACATCTTTACTATGCGAAGAGTAGAAAGAGAGATTGGCATCTTTGTCATGCGAGGAGCTGAAGGATGGAGTGACATCTTCGCTGTGTTGGGAGGTTGAAGGAGAGATACTTTTTGGGTATAGAAGACTATAAAAATCATTGTCCACTTGGTAGGGAAGAAGGATTTTTTCGCCTGGCTGAGTGCTAAAGGAGGTTGTTATAGTGGAATACCAAAAGAGGATGACCTTTGGGGAGTGGACATAGGTTGATTTCAGTCAAACTATTATAAAAATCTAATTTGTGTTTCCTTTTTTTTTTTTAGTTTGTGTTTCCTTTTTTTTATTGCATTAACTTTTCTATATTTTGGTTTATATTACATCTCTTTGTGAAATTGTTAACTTTTTGGTTAAACTCTTGTATAAAGATTTACACAAATTTTTTTTCCTAAGTTAAAAAAATAAGCTTTGAATATTTTATTTTTTTAAGCTTCCTTACGATACTCTGATTTTAAGAAAAAGCTTTTAAAACACAAATTCACCCCCTCTTAGTATCTCAGGACATTTTCATTGGGGTGGAGATGCTGATGACCAACCTAATTTCTAGATGTAAGATATCAACATCAACTATGTTGATGGCGATTAGGGTTCCATCTTTAACCTTGCATTCCCTTCCTAATTATCCTTTGTCATGGTTGGCTGGGGCTTGGCAGCACTGATAGCTTTGTTCTCTATTGTAGATGCAAGTCCCACTAGAAATCATGAAATGAAGCATTCACTCAAAATATTCTTCCTCCTCCCTTTGACTATGGAAATAAACTTGTCGAGACATGAGAAACCACACATTTTGAACATTTTTTTTTCATTATAATTTACTTGACCGGAGATCTTAGAATCTTGTATGCCACAGATTTTATTGTTGTGATGCCTCAAAGGCCTCTCATCACTCTCTACTTTACTGTCCACTTGCCCTATGAATACGACATGCCTTTCCTCTAATTCGCATCCATTTGCTGCCACTTTGGCACCTTCGAACTATAAAAGTCTTCCTCATTGTTCTATTTGTCGAGTTGGAGATACTGGTGACCAATCTAATATCTATATCAAACAAATCCACTATGCTGATGGCGTTTACTGCTGTCTTCAAGCTCACATTCCCTTTCTACTCACCCTTCTCAAGCTTGATGGGTCTGGCAGCGCTGGCAACTTTGTATTCTATTATCGGTGCTGCAAGTCCCAACATTAGAAATCATAAAATGAAGAATTATCATTAAAAATGTCTTATTGACTGTAGAAATAAGTGAAATAAGCTTACTCGGAGCATGGCAAACCACCCACGCCAATGATTCATCTTCAATATCCTGTAGCTATCCAGCCGAGATCTAAGAATCTCGTTTGCCATGAAGATCCGCTTGCTGTGATGTCTCAAAAGGCTTTCCTCTACTTTTTCTGCCTTTTTTCCCAGTCAATGACACATACAATCTTCGTCTTCTTACCCTTTGTCATCCATTTTCTCATTAAATTTATCCCTTCTCAGATGCTACGAGTTCTCACCACCGAACCTGGATTGTTCAATTTTATCTGTCATTGTCATTATCATTGTTCTGCCTGGTGCAAGAAGCATTTCATGTCTTGAATTGACGTGCCCTGACTTCCCCAATCAAGGAGTGGAGCACTAATGATAAGCTACCCTTAAATGTCATTGATCAAGGTAAGAGATGATGCCATGGCTTATGTTTAACTCTACCCCAAGTTTAGTTTGATAAGGGGAAATAAGTGAGACAAAGTGGTAAACTTGTCTGGTAGGAGTATATACTGACAATCTAATATTATAATATTCAGGGTATGTTATTGGCAATTGTTAAATTTTAGGTGCTAAAACAGTAGAATTCCTTGGTAATAGTTGAAATTTCTTAACCTTTGGTATCTTTGAATTTCTTGCTCAAGTTTTTGTCCTAATATGATTGACTCAGTGAACAACTATCGCCTTCTGTGGACTGGTGCGGGAGCTCAACTTGCTCGTGATGTGCCTTTTTCTGCCATTTGTTGGTCAACACTTGAGCCGGTGAGTTTATCATGTATAATTCGTTCACTATTCTTTTTGGCATGTGGTACATTTCTTTGTGGGTTTTGGAACTTCTATTAATTTCTCAGAATAGATTAGCGGACAAAAGCCTGGTATGGCTTCTTTTTTCCTGTTTTTGTTTATGATGAGATCATCCATTTTTTCAGATTCGCAGGAATTTGCTTGCACTAATAGGCGAGGAAGCAAATGCAGCTAGCGTGTTAGGAGCAAACTTCTCAGCAGGTTTTGTTGCAGGCAGCCTTGCTGCTGCTGCTACCTGTCCACTTGATGTTGCCAAAACTCGAAGACAAATAGAGGTGGATCCTTCTGACTTTTTCTATACTCATTCATCACATGGTTTTACACTTCTTTTCAAATGATGATTCTTAGTATTTGAGTGTTTCCTTATGTGATGACAAGGATAGCTTTATGTTTTGCCTCCCAAAAGTTTAGTTTTGCTCCCAACCCCCCCCCCCCCCCCCACATCGCATCGTAAAATCCCATCCATGTATACCGCGCCATATACTTCTGAACATATATATGGTTGCAAATCATTTTGTTGCTTAGAAAAGTGGATATGCTAATTGCATGTGTTCATTGTTCACTTCCACTATGAGGTGACTTGGGAGGGTTGATGCAGCATCCTTGTTGCCTTTTCCAGAATAGAGTCTGTTTCTAGGTTTCAACCAGTGAGAGTTGTATAAAAACGGGGCAAATCCATCGACGTGCAAAGATTGATCTTATTTCACACAGCTATTATCAACTTAATTTGTATTCTATCTTTCCTGATTTTGGATTTCTTTTGCTTCATTTTTAGATTGTCTTGAAAACTTTGACACTTCTTTATTAGTAAAATATATGGAATGCTCTTGCAGAAAGATCCATCGAAGGCACTAAGAATGACTACGAGGCAAACATTGGCTGAAGTTTGGAGGTACTGTTCTTTCTTGCTGCTCTTATCAAGATCTTTATACCTTTTTTCTTATCCGTTATATGTGGTAAAACAACAACAACAACAACATCAAGCCTTTATCCCACTACGTGGGGTCGGCTACATGAATCCTTTTTCTCCATTGTGTCCTATTAAAAGTCAAATTCTCGTTTAAATCTAATAAAGAAAGGTCATTCCTAATATTTTCTAACCAAGTCTTTTTAGGTCTACCCCTACCTTTCTTAACATAAGTCAAATCTAATACCTCTACTCTCCTAACCGGGTCATCGGAAGGTCGCCGTTTTATGTGACCAAACCATCTAAGGCGACTCTCTCTAATCTTATCTTCTACTGGAGCTACTCCAACCTTTTCACGTATCTGCTCATTTCGTATCCTATCTCTAAGGGTAAAGCCACTCATCCACCTGAGCATCCTCATCTCTGCCACACTTAACTTAGTATTATGCTTCTCTTTTAATAGCCAACATTCGGCACCATAAAGCATTGCAGGCCTCACTACCATCTTATAGAATTTTCCCTTAAGTTTGAGGGGTACATTTCTATCACATAACAAGCCCGATGAATTCCTCCACTTCAACCATCCAACTTGAATTCTGTTAATAATATCCCCATCTATTTCACCATCACTCTGAACAATAGATCTAAGATATCTAAAACGTGTACTCTTATTAATGACTTGATCGCCCAAAGTCACAATCCCCCTCACTAGGTCTATTACTACTAAAATTACACTCCATATATTCCGTTTTAGATCTACTCAAGCGAAAATTTTTAGACTCTAAGGTTGACCTCCATAATTCAAGTTTACCTTCAACTCCCTCTCTAGTCTTATCAACAAGAAGAATATCATCAGCTAAAAGCATACACCAAGGTACATCCTCTTGCAAATGTCTAGTGAGAACATTCATGACTAAAGCAAAAAGATATGGGCTTAAGGCTGATCCTTGATGTAACCCAACCGAAATAGAGAAATACTTTGTCAATCCACCTTGTGTTTGAACACAAGTAATAGCTCCTGCATACTTATCTTTAATGAGTTGAATATAAGCATTATTGACTCCTTTCTTTTCAAGAACTCTCCATAGCACTTCTCTTGGAACTTTATCATATGCTTTTTCTAAATCAATAAATATCATATATAGATCCTCCTTATTTTCTCTATATTTCTCCATCAAACATCTTAATAGATGTATGGCTTCCATAGTCGACCTACCCGGCATGAATCCAAATTGATTTTGAGAAACATTAGTATCACGCCGCAACCTATGCTTCATAACTCGCTCCCATAGTTTTAAAGTATGACACATTGACTTTATACCTCTATAATTCGCACAATCTTGTGCATCACCTTTATTCTTAAAAATAGAAATTAACACACTCATTCTCCACTCATCTGGCATCTTTTTAGTCTTTAAAATAGTATTAAAAAGTTTAGTAAGCCATGAAATTCCTTCATCTCCTAAGCATTTTCACACCTCTATTAGAATATCATCAGGTCCAATAATTTTTCCACCCTTCATTTTCTTTAAAGCCTCTCTAACTTCAGTTTTACTAATACGCCAATAAAAACAGAAATATTTATTTTCATTTAGAGTACTAAGGTCACTATAGTCAATCTTATTTTCACAATTTTCATTAAAAAGTTTAGCAAAATATCTCATCCATCTTTGTTGAATACATCTTCTAAGAAAAGTATTTTTTGATCTTCATCTTTGATACACTTCACTTGAATTAAATCCTTACTACTCCTATCTCTTTGTTTGACTAACTTATACATATATCTTTCTCCCTCTTTAGTATCTAATCTATTATATAAATCACTAAAAGCTAATGTCTTTGTATTCGCATATTGCTTTTTTAGCATCCTTACGAGCCACTTTATATATTTCCCAATTATCAGAATTTTTAAAATTAAACCAATTTTTATAACAAAGCTTCTTATTTTTAATCTTTTCTTGCACATTTGGATTCCACCACCAACTTCTTATTTTTAATCCGTTATACGCGGTAGTCATTTTAAAAAATTCTCTCTAGCATAATTCCTGGTTTCGTAAGTATAGACTTTTGTGTATTGAATAAACTATTTGCCTATATGATCGGAAGATCTATGTAATGATTCTTTTGCAGAGATGGAGGGGCAAAAGGGCTCTTTACAGGTGTCGGTCCTCGGGTGGCCCGTGCAGGCCCTTCTGTTGGAATTGTAGTTTCCTTCTATGAGGTTGTCAAATATTTCTTACATCAAAGTCATTCTAGTGATTGAAGAAAACAACCATTTGCTGTGGACAGGTCTTGAGCCTCGTTCTTGGCTTAGGTTTTATCTTTTTTTCCGATTTAAAAAGCTTCATCCTCCCATCAATGAGTTTACTTTTTTGGTGAAAGAGGTGGGAGCAGGAATTTTTTCTGTCCAGATTTTACAGCGCGTCATTTTCTCCTTTCAAGAGCCTGCTTGTGGGAAACAGACAATAGGCTCTAATATAACTGATGATACCACACTCAGTGCACTGAGTGCCAGTTTTGCAAGAATAAATATGCAAGTAATTATACAGTTTGAACGTGGAACTGCAGTTGAGATGTTTCATATAATTTCCTCCTTTGAAGGGTAAAAATGCTAATTTGAGTTTATTTAGGTTTTGATAGTCTTTATAACAAAGCTCTGAAGTGTTTTTTTCTTATGTTTATCTTGTTGCTCTGTTGCAACTCTTGAATTTTTTAATAATTGAAGCTGTTTATGGAACCTATGGTGCCTGCTGTAGCCCGTGGGGCTTGCTAACCTTGCCCTTTTAATGTTTACTAATGATTATATTGGCAGGAGCGCTATTTTTTTTTTTTCAGAAATTGTTACCCTTGTTATCATGTTAAGCTGTGTAAATTGGAGAATCATTCGGTAGATACTGAACATTTAAAATTTAAATAATCAAAATTGGTTAATGCATTATCGGTATTTAGCTTATTGAAATATGGATGCAATAATTAAAAAAATAATAAAAGAAATGTCATGAAGTTATTATAAAAGTATTATGAAAAAGTAGTGAATTTTTGTAAGTATATAACTTTTAAGATAATTATAATATTTTAATTTAATTGCTTGTGAAAAATTACAGCTAATTATAAAAATTCTTGGAAAGTAACAAAAGTTTAGCTAAATATAATCTCGTAGTTGTCTTATATAACTTATGAATGCCCACCTAAGGTTTTATATGCCTTGTGATCTCTATTGTATCTCTTGCCTTTGCTGTGCATAACTCGTAACAGGTTTTTATTTTTTGGATTTCTCTAGTTTAAAGTGCAACCCCTCTTCCCCTTCAATGAAAGTTAGAGGGATCCATGTCATTTATGTCACACTTCTTGGCTATGCACCACTAATAATCATGCTTTTCCTGTCTTCATTAGATAATTTATTATTATTATTATTTTTGCTTCCAAAAAATTTTTATATTATAAAATTGTTTTAGAAAGAAATTAAAAAAATCATTCTAAATGAAACTTTAATTTAAAGGACAGCTCCATTTCTCCTTCGATGGATGGCAGAGGAATACATGCCATTTATATCATCTCCTTTACCACCTATTCTCTTCTTTGATATTGCCAAAAAAAGATTACAAGACATTTAATACTCAATTGAACAAAGGATCCTCTTTTTGGTCTATGGTTAAAATATTCTATTTGACTTTATAGTTCCTAAGGCCTTTAAATTTATCATGATTGCACCTTTAAATGAGATGGGCATAAAATTATCCTTAGTATTAAGAAGGATAAATGCTTTGGTCCTAATGGTTTACTTCTCAATTTTATTTTTGAATATTAGAATTTGGTAGAATATAGGTGACTCTTACGGTAAAATAGTTTTTTTTTTTTCTCAAAATGGTTGCATGCCCAATATGATACAACACAATCTCTAACTCTTATTTCAAAACATCTAAACATGAATTGATTCAATAACTTTAGATACATATCATCGTGTAATCGTTTCTATAATATTATCGCCAAACTTATTACAAACCGTCTTAAATTGCTTAGCCAGCTCAAGTAGCATTTCTTTAAATAAGAGGCATTGTGGACATTATCTTCCTAGCATATTAACCTATAAAAAATTTCAACACAAATCTTGGCCCTAAACATTTCTGCATAAAAATTGACCTTCATAAATCCTTTAATAGTAGTAATAGCTAAGCTATCCTCGATAAAAAGGCTCTTCTTAGAGTTTTTGTCGAGCTGATAGGTGGTTGAAAAGGTAATATTCTTTTATCTGTCATGTCAATGAGGAGCCTAATGAATTTTTTCTCCTCCACAATTGGGTTAAAGACTAAGATGTCCTTTCTTTCTATTTCTATTTAACATAGCTATGGCTGGATTTCTAATCTTGCGGATGAAGAAACTAGCAAAGGTGTTTTCCCTTCTACCTCAAACAACTGATATCATCTATGTCAGCCCTTTTATCTTGGTAGACGACCACCTTGTATCTGGCCATGGCAATGTTCCCTCTCTTAGCTCCTTAATAATGTTCCCTACACTTGCTGATATAATGATCTTGTATACAAATCCCTGAAAATGTAAAATTTATTTCTCCAAGGAGGTGGTTGATAAAGGTTTTCTCAATAATATATTGGGTATTAAAATTGGTTACTTACCGATGAAAAGTTTTGACGTCTTGCTTGTTGTTAATTGAATTATTGTTCAAGATTGTTAGAACTTTTGGCTAAATTGAACAAATTGCTTGTTGAGTGAAAAGTTAAGTTGCTCTGAATGATTGCGAATTCCAATCGATCTAAACATATATTATGAGTTATTTAGCCTAAAATATCTATGTCAATTTTAAAATATATTTTAAAACACATTAATATGATCCCATTGAGGTTTTTTTTCCTGTGTGATAATATTAAAAGCTTTCACACCATTTCTTGGTATCATACCACTCTTCCGAAAGCAAATTGGGGTATGTCCTATTAGCTTTTACTTAACACTTTATAAAATAAAAAATATTTGAAAAATACTCAATTTGAAGAATTTATAAAGCACTAGGTGCGTCATTTCCTATAACTCTTATAGAATCAATATAGTGGTTTATTCTCAAATGTGGAAATATCTTATTCATGCTGCCTCTAAAATGAGAAGTTGGTGAACATTTACAACCAGAAATGGAAAAAGCCTCTCTTTTCTTTGATCCATCTTTGAGAGAGGTCTATGATTGCAAGATTCACCTCTATATGAAGCTTTTTGAAAAACGTTTAATATAGTTTTCTTCATTCAAAAAATGATGTGACCTCATTTTTTAATTACCTGATAGGTAATAATTCTTCTAAGTTCTCTTTTTTGATTATCTCATATGGGAAGGATAAAATTTTATTGATGATGCAAAAGATTTGAGACATAAGCATGTATGGCTCTGAGAAAATTCTTTAAAATGCTCAATTTAAACTTTGGTGGTCGTGAATGGAGATCTCGAAATTGTGGATGTGTTGCTTGAAAGGGGATTGAAAGTGTGCAACATATGCCTCTTATGTGATGCTGAAAATAAAACTCTCTCAAAAACTTTTTTATGTTGTTTCAATGTTATGGAGCCAATTAAAAATTTTTATGCCAAATTGGGTAATTTACCTTTTGGAATATTCTTTGCTTCAAATGTTTATAGGCTGAATGATGCATAATCACTTCATAGTTACTCATCTATATTGCATTATTATTAGACTTTGGTGTATCATATTTTGAGAGATGGGAATGGAACACCATCAAGTTGTTGAATCATAATTTTAAAATTCAAACACTATGTTGGATAAAAAATTAAAAATGAAAGTAATGTGATTGTTGGTTGATTGTTTTGAGTTAATGGATGCCTAGAATTACTAATTGTTATGTTCCTTAACTTTATTTGGACATGGCTATTAACTCATTCTGATTTTTCTTAATCTTAGTTGCTTAAAAGGATTTTTTTGTTTTTTTTTTCTATTTTTGGGCTACTTCACCTTTTTGTAGTGGGCATCAAGCAATAATGATTCATTCCTAAACCTAATTAGGTTGCTCATCCCTACTAATCCTATATTTGATAATATAGTTATAGACTTGATGCCACAACCCAACCAAAAAAGACCCATAGATGGAAAATGTCCTATTGTGTTGGATTGAAACAGGGCAACTCTAAAATCTAAGTTTTTGAAACTATGCAGAATTCTTCCTCCAATTTAAAGTTTAAAACAAACAATACTAACAAAGATAAGCAAAATGCAACCTATCTTGAGCCAAACAACTTTCAAGATTGGGCCAACAATTGAAAATAGGCTGGAGTAGCCCGAAATGGAATTTCTCTCTCTAGAAATCATTCTCTCACTAGCCGACACCCTTGAGGTAAGAAATGGGATGAAATAGTGGAAAATGATATTTTTAATAAAAAAATTTGGCCTAGCTCCATGATACTTAATTGAGCGAGTGCCACAACACTCCCTTTAGGAGCTAACAATTCTACAGCCACAACCCTAGCACCGTTGAACTGAATTAATTTTTAAAATTCTAGAGAGCTTAGTGTCTCAATGATGCCAACAACAGCATCATGATGCTCTATGGGGAGAAAATTTAGATTTCTAGAACATATGAATAGAGCCCCAAGACACACTTCAGAACTCATGCAGACTATAATATGTACATAGAATATGCTTAGACACATGTAGAAGAGTTCTAAATGCATAAATTTAGTGGTTTACCTCAAACCAGGTCGGATCATAATATGTACAATCATAAATTGATTCTGGAGGTGTCACAGTCGGCACTCAATCACTCAATTATTAGACCAAATAATGATCTTCTCTTGCGTGGGATAATTTTCTATGAATACTATTCAATTTTTTTTCATATATAATTCTTAATGTTTTGCTTATTTTGTTTCATATCTTAGTTGATTCATAGTTTTTTATTGTGATGAGTTATACAAATATTTGTACTAACTATTTATAATTAGGAAGTGTTTAGAGAAAATATTACTTCCCATTTTTCTCTTATTACCCATAGAATATTAATTATTAATATTAAACTTTGCTCCAGCTTATGATTTTGTAATTTCTAATACCTTATTTAAGAAATAAAAAAAAATATATCATCATGTATAATAGTGGATATAGTAAAACTCAGGTTGATTATTTTCTTATGAGAAAAATAGATCATTTAGATTGCAAAATTTTAATATTATTATGAGTGTAAGTTTTTATACCTAAAATTATTTATTTGTTTTGGAATTTAAGATGAAGCGGTGGAATATGAAAAATAAAGTAAAATATTATCCTAAAATTAGATTGGGGCATTTAAAGAATACGAACAAAAATATTTTTGAGATTAAGATTCAAGATCATAAGATTTAACTAGTATGAGGAAGCTAATGTTATGTGTAATAAAGTAGCTAGTGAATTTAAGAATGCTGCAAAGGATTTGAAATATCAAAAGAAAAAAAAACTTTTAATAGTAAAAATATTGGTGGAGGAATCAAAATGTTCAATAAAACAAAAATAATAAAAAAAAAGTTTCATTATAAAAAATGGTTTGAATATAAAGGCTTACAAAATTGCGAAACATATAAAGGGCCCATAAGAAATCTTTGAAAGCAATATGTGATGCAAATAATTTAATAATTAATAATTTGTTTAATAAATAAGATGACACTACCATTTTGAGGTCCCTTATGAAAGTTTGTTAGGGATGTTAAGCCCTATAGAATTGGCCCAAGGCTAACCAAGAGGGGGGGGTGGGTGAATTGGTATTTAAAAATTTCTCTAAGCAAAGCACGAATACAAACCAAATCACCACAAAAAATAAATGCAGAAGATAATAAATGTGGAAGCAGTAAAAAAAATAAGAACACAAGGGTTTATAGTGGCTCGGTTAACTCGATCTACGTCCACTCCCCGGAGGCGCCCTCCGAGTATTGCACTACAATCGTGACTCTCCTTTAGCCCCCACAGCTAGGAGGAGAAGCCTTTACAAACATCTCTTTTTGCCACACCCGGCAAGGCAGAGAACCTTCCTCCTTTTGCTTCCTCCCGAAGCAGGCAGAGAACCTCGATCGCTTGCTGGAACTTACCTCTCCCAACCCTTCCAAGGATAAGAAACTCTAGGGAAGAAAAAGTGGAACAATGCTTGGAGTAACCCTTGTGAATCCCCTCACAAGCTCCCCCTCACAAGATCCTCTCTCTCTCTCTCCCTCTCTCTCTCTCCTCTAGGTTTTCTCAGGTCAAGACAGCAGCCAAGGATGTTCAAAAATATTGAACAAGAGCTCTTAAATAGAAGAGCTTCAAAGGAGCTCATTAATTACAAGTTGCCAACTATATCATCCAGGATGATATGGAAATCGTCCTGGCTGATCAGTACAAATCCCATGAGATTTGCCAGAGCATCGTCCTGAATGCAAAAGTGGATGATTGAAAATTAGCTTGATCATCCAGGACAATCTCACAATCATCTCGACCGATCAGTTCAAATCAGAGGAAAATTGTCCAGAGTATCGTCCTGAATTTAAGCTGTCCGATCCAGATCGTCCAGCACATCACCCTGAAATTGTACTGGTCAATATTTATCGTCCAAGAGCAACTAAGGATTTTAGAATAGATCATCCTGGCCGATCCTATGATCATCCAGGATGATGTGATCGTATCAATCATCCTTAATTACTTCCTTGATTGCCTGATCAATTAAGGCATAATTGTGAATATCGTCCAGGCCGATCCAAGATCGCTCTGGCCGATTGCCAAATATATAGAATACCTTAATTGTTTATAACGACAATTTCTTTTTATTTTGAGCATATCGTCCAGGCCGATACAAGTATAATCCCGGCCGATTAGCTAATGATGGCTGCCTTAATTAAGAATCACTGATTAGATTTTCTGTTTTAAGATTGATCGTCTAGGATGATGTAAATATTATCCTGGTCGATTTGAGTAAAAATAGAAATTCTAAGTCTCTCAAATGTGTGTGTGTAGGGTTACTTTGCATCAGTCACACCAAAGATTACAATTGACTCAAGAAGGGAAAAATAAATTACAGACTGACTCAACCCTATTATATCCCATCTTGAGTTGGCTCTGTTTTTTCGTCCGATCTTTGATTCCTGAAAAGTTAGTAGTAAAAGACAGTCCAAGACAAGTAAGAGTGATTGCCAATCATCAAAACATAGTTCATAGACCTGAATTTGCAACAATCTCTCCCTTTTTGATGATGGCAAAATACTACGATAAAAATTTAAAAATAGTAGTGTAACATACAGAATCGAAAAACCTACTCCCCCTTTTGACATCTCAAAAAGGAGGAATTCAAAAAGCAAACCACAAGACATCCCTCTTTTTTTCTTTTTTTTTTACACCAAGGCATGAAGATGATGTAGTATTCCATGTGATTGATTTTAAAAACTTATGAGTTAATGAGTTAACAACATCAATAATCTAAAGAACGGTAGAATATCCGATCATGATTACCCTTAGCTCGGACTTTCTCTTAAGGTAGAATCGTCTTTTGAAATCAATGACCTAACTTAAAAAATCAATTGGATATGAGGAAAATGAATCCATTCATCACATGGTTTAAGAAAAAACATCTTATAGAATAATTAACTAAAATAAATTTGTCACAATCGCAAAACAATCGAAATCAAGCCTTTGATATATGAAAACTTTTAAGTTTTTAAAAGATTTGAAAAGAAAGAGGAGCTTGCTTTTTAGTGGACTCATTTTATGCCTCTAGTCAATTGATTGGTGCTTTTGTACATCTTTTGCTTTTTGATATATAATTTTTCAATTTGGCGTCATTGCGCATCTTTTTTTTTGTTGGCATCATTGGCCAATTTTTTTTTTTAATTTTTGCAAGCTCCATTCTCTTTTATAACTCTTAAAAAGGATTCTTAGTTGTGAGTATATCTTCTAGATATTAGAGAATAGGGGCTCTCTCTCTAACATAGAGAAGAACTATCCACAAAACAGAATCAATTAACTAATGACAAGAGTAACGACGAATCTTGATGTGACAAAAAGACTTTAAGCATTATAAATACAAGATAGATTTACTTAAGCGAGTTTAGAAAGGATCTAAATTTCATACATAATTTTTAATTTGAAATAGATTCTTGATTAGAAAAGAAAACTATGCCACTAAAATAGGTTAGAAAAGGAGACATAATCAATGAAATATTTTTACCATCTAATAGATTAAGAGATGTAAAATATTGACAACAAATTCTCAAAAGCAAGGACAACACATACGATATCATATCAGCGATGATTTTTAAAAGCTAAAAAATTAAGAAAGACAACAAAAAGAAAGCAAGCCAAATTAAACAAAAAAAAGAAAAGAAAATAAAGAGCAAAAAGGAAAAACAATTAAAAGAAAAAGAATAAAAAATCAAATAAAGCAAATAGAAGATCAAGTTTATGCAGTTATGTCAATCACACCCAATCTGGTCCTTAAAGAGCTGAAAGTGTCGAAGGCCAGTGGTTTAGTAAAGATGTCAGCCAGTTGAATTTCAGTTGTCACATGATGTAGCTCAATGTTTCCCTTAGTTAGATGATCTCTAATGAAGTGATGTCTAATGTCAATGTGCTTAGTCCTTGAATGTTGGATAGGATTCTTAGAGATGCATATGGCACTAGTGTTGTCACAAAAGATTGAGATGGTGCCTAAAGGTAATCCTAAATCCAATACATGTTGTTTCAACCAAAGGACTCGGGCCACACAACTTCCAAGAGTAATATACTCAGCTTCAGTAATGAAAAGTGCAACAAAATTTTGCTTCCTACTAGACCATGAGACCAAAGAATGTCCTATGAATTGACAAGTTCCTGAAGTACTTTTTCTATCCACCTTGCATCCTGCAAAATCAGAGTCAGAAAATCCAATAATCTCCCAAAAAGTGCTGTGTCTTGGATATCAAATTCCTAAGCTTTGGGTCCCCAAAAGATATCTAAAAAATCTCTTAATAGCAATCAGGTGGTGTTGACCTCATTTTTGTATGAGATCACTTTTAACTCCTCCATGAGCTCTAGATCCTAGGATCTTCCTAGTTCCTAGCCCTTAGGCCTAATCCAGATCTAAATTCAATCCAAACCCAGAACCCTTAAGCTAAGGACTTAGGTTCCAAAACCCTTTATACCTGATTTTTTTTCATCACTTTCAAACCCAGTCAAACGACCTCTGATTCAGAGTCTATCAATTTAATTTTGATGTTACATGTCTCTAGTGTCAACCCTCCAAATTTGAACCCAATTCGAGTACTCTAACCCCATAAACTTAATCAAACTTCAAATGTTGCAAAACCTTCAAATATTTACAATCAATGCCATTAGGCCTTTCACCTAGTGGAATTTGACTTTGGAGCCCCCTCCAAATCTTTTGATCACTCCTAATACCTTGATATTGACTTGTTAAGCAATGATCTACATCTTTTTAGATTCAATTTGACCCAGAATTGACTTGAGACCAAAATGCCCTTAAATGGGGATTTTTAAACTTTTGGCCTAAATTCAACTTGATTTGAATTATCAACCTTTGAAATCTCCTTCAAATGTCATTCTAATGAATCCTAAATGACTTTAGGAACACATTGAACCCAAACTTACTCTTTGATTTGACCTGGTTGACCAAGTCAACTATGGTTGACCAAATCAACCCTTAACCTACAAACTTGTCAAATTCAATCATTCAACCCATTTGAATCAAATCAATCCTTCAAAATCATTTAATTGGACACCCTTCACATGTCCAAAGATTTTCAAGTCAATCCTCATCTTGGATTGACTTGGTCAACTCATTTGGAGAGGTCAAAATCCTCTCCAATTACATGTATTTTCTCAAAACATCAAATCCTTGACCTCAAACTCTTGGCCACATCATCAGGCCACCTTGGCAACCCATGGCTTAGTCTAGAACCTGCTCAAACATGATGTGATGTGACCCATTTCCTCCCCTAATAGAGCTCAAATCAGCCCCTTAAACAAGGCTTGGCATTGGTTCATCTAAATGGGGAAAAAGGTGTGGTCCCTCTTCACATGGACCAAGAGAAGTCACTCTCAACCACCAACCCTATTCCATAGCTTTGGGCAGCATAGGGGACACTTGGCACTCATCCAAAACTACTCCAAATCAAATCTCAACCATCCAATCCAAAAGCCAAAGTTAAAGTGGGGGAAAACTTAACCTAAAGGGGGCTTCTTCATCATTCCCTTTGATATGATCAAAAAACTCCAAACTCCAGCAGCCCCCAACCTTTTAAGAGCTCCTCCTACACACTCCAGCACATTTCAAGTCCTTTCCAAGCTTTTCCCAACCATTTCCAAGCCTCAAATCACTATTTTAGTGAGGAGAGAGCATTCTAGAGAGAGAAAGAGGACTTTCACATATAACTTTCGATCCGACGAGATCCAGCTTTTAGTGTCTTCATCAAAGTTGTAGAGAATCACTGCAGCTTTCCAACAAGCCCAAGATCGCAAACATCCAACGGTCGGATTGTAAGTTATACTCATTTTAAGTTTATATTTCAATTTGAAACTGTAGCTATTTTACAATGAATGGAGCCTCCAAACTCCAGGCATTGTAAGATCATATTGCCCTCTAGCTACAGTTCAAATTTCGTGCAATTGCGTCAAGTATTTTGAAAGATATGAGCGTTTAAAGATTTCTATTCAAAATGAACTAGAGAAGATCTGGACCGTCCGATCGAAGATCAGACGGCTCAGATCTGGGTATACCGTGCGGCTTCCTCCAGGTTTGAACGTGGGTCATCCCACGGTTTGGGAGGGTGACGTGGCGTCACGTCATGCCGCCACGTCACTGTCAACTGATTTGACTCAAATTTGAATAAAAAATGCTTTAAATGCTTCAAATCTTCCAAAATTCACAGAAAATCGAGTTGTTCACCAAATTGGACGTTCTTGGGCTCGTTGGAAAGATAATCTAATGTAGTATTTATTAAAATTAAAATTATATTAATTTGATTTCTGTATTGTGAGATATTGGAGTTTATTTGAATTTCCTTTATTGTAATTTTCTCACAATCCAGTGATCAAATGAAGCCCAAATTTTGGTGGATGATTATTGAGTATCTTAGGAATGTTTAATAATTTTTCTAGGTTCAGATACTCAATAGATTTTTGTGATATGAATTTGTAAGGTAAAGGGTCTGTTTTGGACCCTAAACTTTGAAAATTCATAACTCCTTAGGGTTTTAATATTTTGCTGTGATATTTCTGTCGTATGATTGTATGTATGTCAGGGTTAGACACACCAAGTTTCATGCCTATTTGAATAGTAGAGACACCTAGGAAAAATAATTAAGAAAATGTTTAGAAAACTTAGAAAATTCATAGGGGATTGTACACACACCCAATAGGGGTGAAACTTGAACATAGTAAACTTAGTGACATCATATACCTTAGGTTTAAATTTGAGTCAATTTGGAGGTCATTATGTTAGAAAATTAAGCATGTCAAATTTCAGCCCCTTTAAGGACTTAGAAAATTAAATAAATCATCATAAATTTATATTAATTACAAAAAATACCCATAATACCTCTAATCAACCATATTTCAACTCTTAATCATTAAAAATTGAAATTCCTTTAATTTGACATTAAAATCCATTTTAATTTAATTTTAATCAAAATCAATGTTTAATCAATTTTAATTAATTAAAAATTATTAAAAATCCAAAAAAAATCTTTAAACACTTGCTGATCTCTCATTAGATCATTTTTTATCTTTGGAGTTGATTTCAAGAAGTTTGGGACTCACTTGGGTTCAAATCATTAAAAGGGCTCTTAATTGAAATAATTTAATAATTCCAATAAATACCCAAACTTCCAAAATTCATAACTAATTATAGAAAATTTCAAATCAATCAAACTCAGTGGCTAATGACTCTAATTAAAATCTAGTATTTTCTAAAAATGTCAAACCCCCAAAATATTGTCAAAGTCAAAAAGTCAACATTTTGGTCAACTCTAGGTCAAAACCGGGGCAAAACTTCTAAAAATCATAACTTTTAATAAAAAACTCCAAATTGAGTGTGCCAACTGTCTAACGACTCATAATTAAGTCTAGTATTTATTAAAAATCTGAAACCCTTAAGATTAACTCTTTTTTTTAAAAGTCAAATTTTGACCCCTTAGTTAGCATATCCGGATAACTTCCATAATCCATTAACTCTCCCAAATTCCAGAATTTCCTTAATAGGTTAATAAAATTCTTAACCAACCCATTAAAATCAGTAAACAAATCTTTTTAAGATTAATTTATGCCTCTTAATTCCAACAAATCTAAAATAACTTAATCAACCCCGATTGCTACTGGGTAACCCAGGCCTACGAGGCTATTAGCTTAGCCCCAAGGAAGGTGAAATAAACTTCACGGCCTCGGTGTAAAACAAAGGTAGTAACCAATTGACCCTTAAAATATATTTAAATAAAATCCTTAATGTATTAATATTTAAATTCTAATATAAATTCCCCTTAAGCCTTAACAAACTTAAAATTTTAGACAACTCTAACCAATCACCCAACTCAGGATCTACCCCAGCCACACGACCTTTTACACACACTTTATATGGTTTGCTAGGACAACCAACTCTAGATTTAGGTTAGGCCGGTGTTTATTTTACTGCTGTGTGCCGGATTTTTTTTCGTAGTTTTCACTGCATGTTGTGGATGAAATTGCTTTGATATGTCTGCTTACTTTTCCTGTACTCTGTGGATGGATTGATGTGTATGGCGATTAGAATACCCTTAGGTTAGGTACGATCTGGATGTTGACACAGTTTTCTGCAGGTGGCCACGCTCATGCAGGGCAATATAAAAATGGGGCAAATTAAAAAAAAATGCATAAATATTATAAACTTTTTGCACAGGTGCTTCAGCTGCTAAAACCCCCGAATAAAAAGAGCGTGGCCAGTGTGTTTACTTTTTTTTTGCACATATATAACTGCTTGGAAATAATTGCTCTTCATTTATTAACTGCTTAGGATAACCCTGCAGGTGAGTCTAGATTTTATTTTCAAGAAAATGTAATTTGTGTAATTATTAAGTGTTGTGAAAGTTAGCTTTGAGTTGTGATATATAGGTCCAAAGCTTGGACTCCGAAGAGAAAAGGATGCCCCTAAGGGGAGTAGACCTTTTCTATTTGGAGATCCAAATTTGGGCCAAACTCCTCCCTACCCAAAGAGGAAAGAGCGGCCTTCCCCTTAAAGGAAGTGCCCTCTTATCCATTTGGGTAGTCCAGTACGAAGAATCCAAGGAGCTTGAAGCAAAAGGAGCCCAAAGAAGAACAAGACTGAAGATTTGAAGATTGAGAATATCCCACTCAAAACTACTTGCGTCATTACTAGGTTTAGAATCTGGGTTGTTGTCAGTGGTGCCCGACCACTTTACTTTCTGCAAAATTCTGGTTTGTAATAAGCAAGACAACTTTGCCTATGGACATTCATTGATTAGTTAATTTATATTTGATGTGATGAATCGATTGCTTTTAGGACTACCTGCTTTTCTTAATTTTTTTTTGGCGATTGTGTGCCGCTTTTGTTTTTGCCTGGACTCATGAGGCTCGCGAGGGTGTGAAATTTTTATATTCATAACCTTAAAGTCTAAAATTTTAGTGAGTCTAAATAACATAAAAAGATAACGAATCTAGAGAATTAGCCGGGGATCGACCCCGGGGTCGCATGCATATTTATGCGTTATTCTTTCCTTGCTTTAGACCCTTCCCCGCCTGCGGGTAGAGTCCGGATAGTCTGACCTATGAGGACGAGGTGGCGGACCTGGGGAAGTCCAGTCTTCTAAAAAAATTATTTTCTAAGCCTGTTTTTAAAATTTCAAGCATATTTGATTTGAAAGTTGTCAACCAGCATGCATTGCATTAGATACAAATTAAGAGTGTCAAAAATTTTAATTGCATCAGTTTAGCATTTTAGCACCCAACATAAGTTAAAGGGGCCAATTAAGGGAATCTCTAGATGTCGGCCCCAACCCTCCAAAATTTTAAATATAACGTCCCTACCACTCTTTCATAAAAGACCGGACTCATCTCTTTTAAATCGATTAGGTGGTTAGCTGGCTCCCCAATCCAGGCCGGGGTAAGTCCAGACCTTGCACTGCATTAGTTAGGATCGGATGACTGTGGTCCAGTGTCCAAAATAGATTTAGGATCCGGGGCAGATCTTTGATTATAAGACCCCAAATTTCGGGAATATAGTCCCAAATTTCTAATAAAATACTCAACTCTAATTAAAGCTTCATTTCAATCCTAAAACATAAAGCCCAACACTTAGATTAAGTTGGGACACTTCCGGAAGGTTCTGGAATCTCAAAGTGTCCCCTACCTCTCCTCCTTTAACTCCGTTAATAACTGTTCAATTTTGATCCATTCCCTATTGAATTTCCAAAATTCACTTCTCTTTTTGATATCACTCCTAGAAGTTCTAACAAAATTCTGCCGTTATTTTAATCGAGAGTTTTCGTAGGAGACCTCGTTTTCTTACAATGTAATTAACTACGAGGGCTTGCGCTCGTAGGAGATTTAGAACCACACACGCACCTGATTTTAAAAATTGATTTTTCAAAACTCAATTGAATTTCTTTGGGAAAACTTAAAATACTAGTGATCATTGTTATCATATTCAAAGAATTATCATCGAATGATATTTTCCCCCTTCGGGGAGATACATCTTTCTTTGATAAGACTTTGGATGTGAACCTAACGATCACACTTTTTGAATATTGTAGCTGGATATTCAATTGAACCTCATTTTGACCCTTCGGGGCCATATGAAGTTCTCTTTAGCATCCGGTCATAATATTCAAGATGAATTTCATAATTCTAAATCTGAATACCGTTATGAAATTTTATTCTCACCTCTCGAGGTGAATACTTTTTCTAACGAGATAATTCGATTGTAGAATTCAATTTTAAGTCCCAAAGAAAACTAATATTTTTAAAATATGTTTTCAAAATTCCACCAACAGGTGGGATACCTTAGGGTCGGCTTGAAATCTAGCACAAAAGTAAACACTAAACATTATGTCGGGTCGGCTCGCAGTCAAGTAGAGTAAAGATCCAATCATGCCTCTATACTTCTTCTGATCAACAGACTTACCACTTGGGTCCTTATCCAATGGAACACTAGAAGTCATGGGAGTATTAATTGGCTTAGATTTATCCATCTCATAATTCTTTAAAATATCCTTTATGTAT
The DNA here is from genome assembly GCA_022539455.1 of Dendrobium nobile. Taxonomy (NCBI): domain Eukaryota; kingdom Viridiplantae; phylum Streptophyta; class Magnoliopsida; order Asparagales; family Orchidaceae; genus Dendrobium; species Dendrobium nobile. The sequence continues at coordinate 49,622,264 of CM039733.1, forward strand.
TTTGTTTGATTAAGAAAGGTTCCATCATCCAATTATTTTATGCTAAACACCAAAAAATAGGATAACTCTCCCATCATACTCATCTCAATCTCTCTACTCATTGTCTTAGAGAACTCATCACAAAGTTTTTTACTAGGAGATCCAAAGAGTATATCATCCACATAAATTTGAATAATGAGCAAATCATCTCCAATTTTTCTAAGAAAAAGGGTGGTGTCTACGCTCCCCTTAACAAACTCCCTTTCTAGTAAAAATGTGCTAAGCCTCTCATACCATGCTCTTGGTGCCTGCTTTAAATCATACAAAGCCTTTTTAATCTAAAAATATGATTTGCAAATTGGGAACTCTCAAAACCTTGGGGTTGTTCTACAAACACATCCTCTTTTATTTCCCCATTCAAAAAGGCACTCTTGACATCCATTTGATAAAGCTTAAATCCTTTATAATAGGCAAAGGCTAATAGCACTCTAATGACTTCTAATCTAGCTACAGGGGCAAATGTCATTTCAAAATCTATTCCTTCTATTTGGTTATACCCCTTAGCCGCCAATCTTGCTTTATTCCTAACCACCACTCTTGAATCATTCACCTTGTTCTTAAAGACCAACTTTGTCCCAACTAAACTTTGTCCCTTAGGTCTTTCAACAAGCTCCCAAACTTCATTCCTAACAAATTGGTTCAACTCCTCCTGCATGGCTAAAATTCAAAACTCATCAGTAAGGGCTTGATTTATGTTGGTGGGTTCAGTCATTGAGATAAAGGCAGAGTGGTTCACCTCCTTCCTAAGTCCATGTCTAGTCTCAACTCCATTAGAAGGATTTCCTAAGATCAAATCCTTGGGGTGACTTGTAGAGTATCTCCAATCTCTAGGTAAGGTCTGAGAAGGTCCAACCCTTTCCTGCTGATCTAAATTTTCTACTCCTTGGGTGACATCTCCTACTCCTATGTTTTGGTGACCTACTTCCTTCTCCAAATTTTCTACTCCACTAGTAATCTCTCCAATATCATCATCATCCTCAACTCCATGCTTTTTAGGATCAGACTCATCAAATACTACATGGGTAGTCTCTTCCACCACTAAAGTTCTCTTGTTAAACACCCTAAAAGACTTCCTAACACTAGAATATCCCAAGAACACTCCTTCATCAGATTTAGGATCAAATTTTCCCAAGTGAGACTTCCCATTATTGTGAATGAAAACCTTACAACCAAAGACATGATGGTGGGAAAGATGTGTCCTACCTTTAAGGATCTCATAAGGTGTCTTTTCTAATTTGGCTCTAACGTTCACCCTATTTAACACATAATAAGCTGTGTTAACCGCTTCAGCCCAAAAGTATTTGGAAGTGAATACTCAGCAAGCATGGCTCTAGCAGCATCCACCAAGGTCCGGTTCTTCCTTTCAGCTATCCCATTATGCTGAGGGGTCTTAGGAGCTGAGAAATTGTGGCTAATCCCCTTATCCTCACAAAAATCTCGAAATCTTTCATTCTCAAACTCTCCCCCATAATCACTATGGATAGTCAAGATCTCACAACCTAGTTTTTTCTGAATTCAAGTAGAAAATATTTTAAACTCCTCAAAAGACTCATTCTTATGTGTAAGAAATCTAGTCTAAGTGAACCTTGAGTAGTCATCAACATTAAAAAATCCATAGACTTTCCCTCCCAAGCTGGCAATGCTAATGGGTCCAAACAAATCCATGTGAAGGACTTCTAAAGGTCTAGAGATGCTAATGTCCTTAATGGAGTGAAAGGTGGAGTGAACTTGCTTTTCTAGTTAACAGGCATCACAAAGGTGGTCTTTTAAAAACTTGAGTTTGGGGACACCTCTAACTAGGTCTTTTTGGGTCTTTTTCCTAAGGGTTTTCATACTTGCATGACATAGTCTCCGGTGCCACAACCATGAATCATCAATCACTATTTTTAAGCAAAATGAAGCAGCACATTCAATGTTATTTAAATCAAGTATGTAGACGATGTTGATCCTCTTTTCCTGCAAAATAGTGTTGTTACTTAAACTTACAATGCATGAATTTGTAAAGAATTGCATGATGAAGCCTTTGTCACAGAGTTGACTGATGCTGAGCAGGTTGTGCTTCAATCCATCTACAAGCAAAATATTTTCAATCATAAGGTTCTTGGAATTACCAATTATACCTGTGCCTACCACCTTTTTGGAGGTGTTGTCTCCAAGAGTAACCTTGCCTCCAGTCCTGGACTACAGCGAAACAAATTGATTGGCATCACCAGTCATATGTCGAGAGCAACCGCTGTCCAAGTACCACATACTCTCACGAGGTCTTTTGTGAGAGCCCACCTACAAAATTATTAAATGTTAGATTTAGGAACCCAAGCAGGTTTGGATTCCTTCTTATGAAAAGTAGAATGCAATGCATGTGTGGTATGCTATGAATCATGCACCTTGGGTCTCCACACCCAATGTGTACTATGGTGAACAGTGCAAGTGTGTGAAATGTGTCCTAGCATGCCACATGAAAAACATCTAACTTCTGGAAAAGAATTTCTTAAATGGTTTGAGTTATAATGCCTCTTCCTAGGTTTTGGCTTTTGATCAAGTGTTGGTATCACCCTAGTTTTCTTAAATGTATCCAATTCATTTTGAATCCTCAAGTTAGCAAATTTTAGGGCATCATTATCAATCCTTAAATTTTTCTCCATATCTTTAGACTTTTTAAAATCAGATTCAAGTGAGGTGTGTGTGACTTTTAGTGACTCATGCTCTTCAATTAATTCACAATACTTTTTGTTTAACTCATCAAATTTATCAAGTAGAGCCATATAATTTGAATCAATTGTTGAGTGATCTTTAGTCATAATTGCATGCTCTTTTGTAACTCCAAAAATTCCAATTTTAAGCTTGCATGTGTTTTCTTGAGTTTCCTATATGATGCATGAATTTTTTCAGAAACTTCAAGAAGTTGATCGTAGGAAAGTTTACATACCTATTCTTGATCAAGATGATCGTCTACCATCAAGCACAGTTTTGTTGTCTCATCTTCTGGTTCCGTCTCCGATGAATCCGATGTAGAATCTGCCCAAAATGCCTTTTGGAGTCTTTTCTTGTCCTTCCTGAACTTGGGTTTCTCCTCACCCTTTCTTTTGCTTGAGTGATATTTAAGTGTAGGACAATCAGCTCTCATATGTTCGGGTTTCCTACATTCATAATAGACAATATCAGAAGATCCTTTAGAATGTTTGTTATCCTTACCTTTTCTCCAATGATGCTTTTACTTCTTCCTTAGAAATTTTTTGAATTGCCTTGAGATGAAGGCAACTTCATCGCTCTCAGACTCGAAAGAATCAGAGTCAGATTTGTGTGCCTTCAGTGCCACCATTTTCTCTTTCTTTTTCTCACCTACATCAAGATTTCTTTGATTCACCCCTTGCTCGTAAGCAATGAGTGAGCCAAGTAAGTTGTCAATCGAGTAAATGTTCAAATCATTAGATTCAGTTATAGCAGTGATTTTAACATCAAAAGAGGAAGGCAAGCATCATAAAATCTTGTTTACTTTTTTAAAGTTTGAAAGTTCTTTTCCTAAGGCATGCAAAAAATTAACAATCTGAGTAAATCTCATATACATTTCAGAAATTGATTCATGAGGTTTCATACAAAAAAGTTCATAGTCATGCAAGAGAATGTTCAAACGGGATTGTTTAACTTCATTAGTGCCTTCATAAGTGATACACAATTTATCCCAAATTTCTTTACCAGTTTTACAAGTGAAAACACGCATGTAGTCTTATGATTTTAAAGCACAAAAAAAAAAAATTAAGATATTTTGCATTTAATTGAGCCAAACCCCTATCTCTAAAGTCCATTTAGTAAAAGGAAGTGGAACAGTAATGCCGTTAAGTTTACCAGTTGGAGGTGTGTAACCATCCTTAACAAGCATCCACATGCGATAATAAGTAGATTGTAAAAATGTAGACATGTGAGTTTTCAAAAAATCAAATGGGATATTATCAAACAAAGGTGGTCGGGTAATAGAGTACCCTTCTGGTGTATTACGATTCCCAAAGTTAGCCATGGATCAAAATTCAAAAAGTTTTCAAACTTAGTTTTTATGAATCCCGCTCTGATACCACTTGAAAGTTCGTTAGGGATGTTAAGCCCTATAGAATTGGCCCAAGGCTATCTAAGAGGGGGGGGGGGTGAATTGGTATTTAAAAATTTCTCTAAACAAAGCACGAATACAAACCAAATCATCACAAAAAATAAATGCAGAAGATAATAAATGCGAAAGCAGTAAAAAAAATAAGAACATAAGGGTTTATAGTGGTTCGGTCAACTCGACCTACGTCCACTCCCCGAAGGTGCCCTCTGAGTATTGCACTACAATCGTGACTCTCCTTTAGCCCCCATAGCTAGGCGGAGAAGCCTTTACAAACACCTCTTTTTGCCACACCCGACAAGGCAGAGAACCTTCCTCCTTTTGCTTCCTGCTGAAGCAGGCAGAGAACCTCGATCGCCTACTGGAACTTACCTCTCCCAACCTTTCCAAGGATAAGAGACTCTAGGGAAGAAGAAGTGGAACAATAATTGGAGCAACCCTTGTAAATCTCCTCACAAGCTTCCCCTCACAAGATCCTCTCTCTCTCTCCCTCTCTCTCTCCTTTAGGTTTTCTCAGGTCAAGACACCAGTCAAGGATGTTCAAAAATGTTGAACAAGAGCTCTTAAATATAAGAGCTTCAAAGGAGCTCATTAATTGCAAGATGCAGACTATATCGTCCAGGACGATATGGAAATCGACCTGGCAGATCAGTACAAATCCCATGAGATCAGCCAACGAATCGCCCTGAATGCAAAATTGGATGATTGAAAATTGGCTTGATCGTCCAGGATGATCTCACGATCATCCCGGCCAATCAGTTCAAATCAGAGGAAAATCATCTAAAGCATCGCCCTGAATTCAAGCTGTCCGATCCAGATCATCCAGCACATCGCCCTGAATTTGTACTGGCCGATATTTATCGTCCAGGAGCAACTAAGGATTTTAGAATAGATCATCCTGGCCGATCCTGCGATTGTCCAAGAAGATGTGATCGTATTAATTACTTCCTTGATTGTCTGATCAATTAAGGCATAATTATTAATATTGTCCAGGCTGATTCAAGATTATCCTGGGCAATTGCCAAATATACAGAATACCTTAATTATTTATGGTGGCAATTTCTTTCTGTTTTGAGCCTATTGTCTAGGTTGATACAAATACCTTCCCGGCCGATTGGCTAATGACGGCTGCCTTAATTAAGAACCCCTGATTAGATTTTCTATTTTAAGCCTGATCGTCTAGGATGATGTAAATATCATCCTGGCCGATTTGAGTAAAAACATAAATTTTAAGTCTCTTAAGTGTGTGTGTGAAGGGTTATTTTGCATCTATCACACCAAAGATTACAATTGACTCAAGAAGGGAAAAATAAAATTACAGACTGACTCAACCCTAATCTACCCCATCTTGAGCTGGCTCATTTTTCCGTCCGATCTTTGATTCCTGAAAAGTCAGTAGTAAAAGACATTCCAAGACAAGTAAGATGTTTGCCAATCAATAAAATATAGTTCATAGACCTGAATTTGCAACACCTTATCTTGGATAAGTAAAGTGGAAGGTTACATTAGATAGTCAACATCTAGTATAAAACTTGTTGAATAATCCTTAAATGAATAATTTAATACATTATATAAATGTTAGGGCTTTCCTTCAAAGAGACACATTATTTGGCCTGAATATAGCAACAAGTACCCAAGGCTCGCTGCACTAGTGCTTGGGTACAATGTTAAATAAGCACTGATTCCCACATCATGAATGGATGTAGGCAAAGAAGCAAGTCTATAAAACTTCAATTAGGATAGGAAGATAGAAATTAGTTTCTCTTATAAGCAAATTAATAAAATTAAAATATATTATGATTCATGAAAAGATAAATATTCTATGCATTTAGGAAACTAAATGTGTTGGATAGAAGGCTAAGAAGATTGATAGTTTTGAATTTAAAATATGATATTCAGGTAGGACTCATACGAGAAAAGGTGTAGGTGTGATTATAGATAAGAGTTTAAAGGATAATATTATAAAAAATTATAGAGTTGGAGATAGAATTATAGTTTTAAATATTATTATTGATGATAAAATTATTAATATTATAATTATTTATGATCTTCAAGTAAGTTTGAAAATGTGTTCAAAATTAAAATTTTGGAATATCTTAGAAAAATTCATATAAAAGATAACACTTGAAGAAAAAGATTTTATTAGGGGAGATTTAAATAAACATATTGGTAAAGAGATAGAAGATATAAAAGTATTCATTGTTGCTATGTGCTTGGAGCGACCAACAAAGGTGGTAGTACCATGTTAGATTTTGCACTATTATTAATATATTATTTAAGAAAAGAGAGGAGAATCTCATCAATTATAAAAATGGATATACTAAAACTCAAATTGAATAATTTCTTATAAGAAAAATATATCTATTAGATTGTGAAGATTGTAAAATGTTTCTTAGTTAAAGTTTATGTACCCAACATAGTATATTAGTTTTGGGCGTTAATAAAAGTAAATGAATTATAAAAAATAATGTAAAATGTTATCCTAAGATTAGATAGAGGCATTTAAAAAACACTATATTTTCTTTAGAGTAAAATTCAAGATCTTATTATTTTGATTGTGCATTATGAATATAATGTTATGTTGGAATAAATAACTAATGATATACACAATTTTGTAAAGGATATGATTAGAGTATCAAAAGGAAAAAAAACTTCCAATAAAAAAATTATAGTATAATCAAAATGTGTAAGAAAAGATAAAAAAATGTTATAAAAATTAATTTAGGTGTCAAAGCTAGAAAGATTAGGAAATATATAAAGATATCCGTAAGGAGTTTAAGAAAGTAATATGCAATGCAAATAATTTAGCTTTTAATGATTTATATTATAGATTAGATATTAAGGAGGTAAAAAATATCTATATAAGTTATCCATGAAAAGAGATATGAGAAGCAATGATTTAGTTCAAGTAAAGTGCATTATGGATGAAGATCAAAAAGTGCTTTAGTTATATGGTACTATTCAACAAAGGTGAATGAGAATTTTGATAAGATTTTGAATTAATATTGTGAGAATATAAATGATTTTGGTGACCTTAGCACCCTAAATAAAAATTAAGATTTTTTTTATAAGTGTATTAGTAAAACTAAAGTTCTAGAGATGTTGAAGAAAATGAAGTCTGCAAAAGCTATTGGACCTGATGATACTCCAACAATGGTGTAGAAATGCTTAGGAGATGAAAGAATATCTTAACTTGTAAAATTGTTTAACTTATTTTGAGGACTAAAAAGATGTCAGATGAGTGCAGAAGAAGCATGTTGATTCCTATTTTTAAGAATAAAAGTGTACAAATTATAAAGCAATTATATTAATGTGTCATACTTTAAAATTATGGGAGAGAGTTATTGGGCATAGTTTATGATTTAATACTACTATTTCTTAAAATCAATTTGGAATCATGTCGGGTAGGTCTACTATGTAAGCTATACATTTATTGAGAGGTTTGATGGAGAAGTATAGAGAGAATATTGAGGATCTAAATAATTATTGATCTAGAAAAAAAACATATGATAAGTTCTAAGAGTAGTCCTCTGGAGAGTTCTAAAGTTAATAATGATTATATTCAAGTCATAAAGGATATGCATGTAGAAGTTGTTACTTGTGTTCAAACACAAGGTGGTTTTACTAAGTATTTTCCTATTTTAGTTGGATTACATAAAAGATAAGCTTTAATCCCTTATCATTTTTCTCAAGTCATGATTGTTTTTACTAGATATTTGAAATAGGATGTACCATAATGTATGCTTTTTATTGATGATATTCTTCTTATTGATAAGACTAGAGAGGGAAGTGAAGATAAACAATAGAGCTTGCACCGAATTGGAGACTATTTTATACCAAGAACATATAGTGAGGATTCCGCTAGTAGTGGAAATTCAAAACTACATCTAAGTAGTAGTGAATGAAAAGAAATTCAGACTAAAAGTACTTCCTGCTCAAACTAGATTATATGTATCGAATATGTGGTAACATGTATTAATTAAACTTTAGATTTTTTTTGGGTAGAAGTTAGTTTGATTATGATTCTAATTGCTCTTTCATTGCTTTGAAAGTCTTTTAACCTTTGATAATGATACCTACTACATTACGTGCTAGTATATCCATTATTTTACATAACAGAGATAACATAATAGTTATGCTTGTATCTATAAAATTGAAATATCTAATAAGATGTTTAATTCTAAGCTAAACATCTTGCCTTTAAAAAAAATTAATGTCAAAGTGGAGATGAATTAGTAGACTAAATTTTGAGCTAAAATTGAGTGTGAAAAAAAAAGTGATAAGATTTGTTTCCTTGGAGATAAAAGTGATATTTTTATTTTTAATTTTAGTTATTTATATTGATAAAATTTGGAATAAAGGAAGTACAATATTCTTGGCTAGTACTACATAAAGAGAAGTTTTTGTCTCAAATAAAGATGTTCCACTTGCGAAAGAAGTCATAGATTAATTTCCTAATTAATAGTGATATTTGCCACTAGATAAATAAATTAAACATACTATTGTGTTGGTACCTATGATAGTACAAATAGCTAATGAATTATACATAATGGCACCAAAAGAAATACAAGACTTAAAGATATATTGTAAGAGTTTTCAAAAGACATAATGTTTCACATTAGAGAGCTCTTATTTTGTTTAATAAAAAGAAAGATGAAATCTTGAGGATGTGTATTGATTATAGAGAGCAAAAAAGGGTTATTCTGATGATTTATATGTCATTTAACAAGAATAAAAGATATATTTCATCAACTAGAACTAACATCAGTATTTTTTTGATGTTATATATCATAAAATGAAGGTGAAAGAAAATTAATTACTAAAACATATTTTAGCACAAGATATGAGCTTCATGAGTTTTTAGTGATACCATTTATAGTAGCAAAGGCCAACCAACTATTATGGATTTGATGAATTAAGTGCTGAGGCCATACATGGATAAGTTTGTGTTTATGTTTATATAATATATTGGTTTACTCAAAGTGTTATGAAGATCTCCCTAATCATTTATAACTTGTGTTAGAAACTTTAAAAAATTCATGTTAGTCGAAAACTAAAATTTTTGAACTTACAAAAAGAGCATAAAGTTTTGATTAAAGTCCATTCTACACTTGATAGAAATCACATGACACTATTAGATGAATTTGATGCTTTGAATAAAAAGTATTCTGAATTGACTGATGAGCATGATTCCCTAAAAAATTTATATCTTGAGCTAAAAACTGTATATAAGGATTTAGATATTCTTGCTACTGATTTAGATAGTTAGGAGTATGCTTTAAAAATAGAAATTTCAATTCTTAAAAATTCAAATAAGTTTTTAGAAGCTCAATTAACTACTTGCAAAGAAAATAAAAAACCACCCATAATGCTTGACTTTCATAATCCATCAAATCACCATGCATCATTCAAACCTAAGAAGAGGCCTTATAACCCGAGTATATTAGTAAACCTTTTTCCTGGTGTTACATATTTTTCATGTAGTTTGCTAGGATATATTTCCCACACATGCACTATTCAAAGTCAAACACATTTGGTGTGGAGACTCAAATTGTATGATTAATAGTATAACACACATTCATTACATTCTTCTTTCCATAAGAAGAGACCCAAAATTGTTTGGGTTCCTAAATCTTATATTTGATGATTTTATAGGTGTACTCTCACACAAGACCTCATGAGAGCATATGGTACCTGTACATCAGATGCTCATACCATATGACTGGAGATGCTAATCAAATCATTTTGTTGGAGGCCAAGGCTTGAGGCAAGGTCACTCTTGGAGATAACACCATTACAAAAGTTATAGGTGCAGGTATAATCAGATACTCCAAGAACCTTTTAATTGAAAATATTTTACTTGTGGATGACTTGAAATATAACTTGATCAGCATTAGTTAGCTATGTGATAAAGGCTTTAACATAAATTTTTTGACAAATACATGCATTATAAGCTTGAATAATAATACTATTTTATAGGGAAAAAGGATCAACAATATTTACATACTTGATTTAAATAATATTGAATGTGTTGCTTCTTTTTGTTTAAATATTATTAATGATGAGTCATGGTTGTGGCATAGGAGGTTGTGTCATGCTAGAATAAAAAACTTTATATAAGTAACCTAAAAGACTTAATAAGAGGAATCCATGCTTATATTCACTAAGGATCACCTATGTGATGCTTGTAAACTAGGAAAATAAGTTAAATCCTCTTTCCATTCCATTAAGGATATTAACACCTCTAAATCTTTAGAAGTCCTACAAATGGATTTATTTGGATCCATTAGCACTTCAAGCTTAGTGGGAATGGTCTTTAGATTTTTCATAGTCGATGACTACTCAAGGTTCTCTTGGATTAGATTTCTGTCACATAAAAGTGAGTCTATCAATGAATTTAAATCATTCTTCACTTGGATTAAAAAAACTAGGTTGTGTGATCTTGACCATCCATAGTGACTATAGTGGAGAGTTTAAAAATGAGATATTTGGAACTTGCTATGAGGAGCAAGAGAATAGTCACAAATTTTCAGCTTCTATGACCACCTCTTAGTAGAATAGGCAGCTGAAAGAAAGAAAAAAGGCTTTAGTAGAAACTGCTAGAGCCATACATGCTGAGTAATCACTTTCAAAATACTTTTGGGAAGAAGTGATAAACACAACTTATTATGTGTTGAATGAGGAGAATGTTAGATCCAAGCTAAATAAGACACCCTATGAGATCATTAAGGGTAGGGAACCCAACCTTTATCACCTCCAAGTCTTTGGTTGTAAGATTTTTGTTCTATACAATGGGAATTCACTCTTAAGAAAATTTGACCCAAAACTTGATGGAGTGTTCTTAGGCTATTCAAGTGTATGAAAATCTTTTAGAGTTTAATAAGAGGACATTGGTGGTGGAGGAGACTACTTATATAACTTTTGATGAATCTAATTTTGAGAAGTCTAGAGTTGAGGAAGAAGATGAAGTAGGTGAGATTACCCAAGGAGTAGAAACTACAAATATGGAGGAAAGGGCATAATATCAAAATACTGATGAAGTAGGTGAGATTACTAAAGGCACAGAATCTATAATCTAGAGAAAAGGGTAGAACCTCGAAACACTTTGCCTATAGATTAGAGATATTCTTCAAGTTATCCTAAATAATTGATCTTAGGAGATCCTTCTGAAGGTGTTAGAACTAGGCATGGACTTAGAAAAGAAGTTAACCACTCTACTTTCTTCTTAATGATTGAACATACCAACATCAATCAAACCCTTTATGATGAATTCAAGATCTTAACCATTCAAGAGGAATTAAATCAATTTGTTAGAAATATTATTTGAGAGCTTGTAGAAAAACCTAAGGGCCAAAGTGTAGTAAGAACTAAATGGGTCTTTAAGAATAAAATGAATAATTATGGTATGGTGGTTAGGAGTAAGGCAGGATTGGTGGCTAAGGGGTATAATCAAATAGAAGAATTTGTTACGAGGAGACTTCTTTCCCTGTAGCTAGATAAGAAATGATTAGAGTGATACTAGCCTTTGCTTGTTATAAGGGGTTTATACTTTTTCAAATGGATGTCAAGAGTGTCTTTTTAAATGGGGTAATAAAAAAAGATGTGTTTGTAGAGCAATCCCAAGGTTTTGAGAATTCTTAATTTCTAAATCATATTTTTAAATTAAATAAGGGCTTTGTATGGATTAAAATAGACATGTAGGGCATGGTATGAGAGGATTAACATATTCCTATTGGAAAAGGAGTTTATTAAGGATAGCATAGACTCCATCCTTTTCTGAGGAGAGTAGGAGATAAATTACTCATTATCTAGATCTATATTAATGATATACTTTTTGGATTTTTTGATAAAAAATTATGTGATAATTTTTTTAAAAAATAATGAGTAATAAATTTAAGATGAGTATGATGGAAGAATTGTCCTATTTTTTTGTAATTCAGCATAAGAAAAATGGATGATGAAATTAGCTTAATCAATCAAAATACATTAATGATATCTTAAAGAAATATGAAATGTATAAAGCGATGCCAATAAATATTCTCATGAACTCCAATATTTAATTAGATAGAGACTCAAATGGAAAATTAGTTGATTGAAAGAAATACATAGGAATAATTAGATTGCTCATTTACTTGATAGGTAGCATACCTGATATAATGTTTAATGTTTATATTTGTGCAAGATTTTATGCTGATCCAAAGGAGTCCCACATGGTTACAGCAGAATCCTTAGATATCTCTTAAAAACCTAAAACTTAGGAATCTGGTATCCAAGGCACAACACTTCTTTTGAAATTATAGGATATTTTGATTCAGACTTTGTAGGGTGTAAGGTGGATAGAAAGAATACCTTTAGAAGGTGTCAATTCCTAGGAAAATTCTTAGTCTTATGGTCCAGTAGAAAATAAAACTCAATTACACTTTCTAATGCTGAAGCTGAATACATAGCCTTAGGAAGTTGTGTGGCCCAAGTCCTTTGGTTAAAGAAACATATTCTAGATTTATAATTACTTGTAGGCACAATGTCAATTCTATGTGACAACACTAGTGCCATTTGTATTTCTAAAAATTCTATCCAATATTCTAGAACCAAATACATTGACATAAGACATCAGTTTATTAGGGACTGTGTTACTAAAGGAGACATTGTGCTACACTATATAGCAACTGAAAACCAACTAGCTGACATTTTTACTAAACTAATGTTCTTTAAAACTTTCAACATCTTAAGGACTAGATTAGGTGTCATAGACATAAATGCATGAACTTGTTGATTACTGAACTCTAAATCTTTTTATTTCCTTATCTTACTTTTATTTTTGTCTGCATGATTATTTTTATCTATGTGTTCCTGTTTTCCATTTTTCAGTGTTATGTTATTTTTCACTTCAATTTTGTTTTATTGATCACTACTAGAATGACATTTTTTGCCTTGCTTTTATTTTTAAAAATTTGTAATTAGTGATTGACATTCCTAAATCAGTTAAAGGAAGAAGCACTACTGATTGTTTCCCTTCCTCTAACTCTTTTTAGAAGTGTAATTTTCTTTTCTAAGCAAAAGTCTATTTCAAATTAATAATTAGACTTTGAAATTGAGATATTTTCTATCTTCTTATAGTAATGTATCTCATATAAAAAATGTTGAGTCTAGTAAATAGGTTGTTAAACCTAAGTTAATGTCCCAAAGCTACCGAGAGGGGGGGGGGGGGTGAATTGGTATTTAAAAAATTTTCCCTCTTTTGATAATTTTAATCGAAATTAAACTTTAATGATATTTTTTTTAATAAAACGTTTTTCAACCACAATTTTTAAAACACTAAAGTAAATGCAGAAAATAAAAAGCAGTAAAATAAAAAGACACACGATTTATAGTGGTTCAGTCTAAACCAAACCTATATCCACTCCTAGAGGCACCCTCTGAGTATTGCAATAATACCAATAGTGTCTCTCCTTTTTCACCCACAGCAAGGCGGAGAAGCCTTTATAATCACTCTTTTCACCAATACCCGGTGCAGCAGAGAACCGTCGTCCTTTTACACTTTCCCTAGTGTTGGCAGAGAACTGTCATCCTTTTACACTCTCATAGTGTCGGCAGAGAACCGTTCATCCTTTTACACTCTCTTAGTGTCGGCAGAGAACCGTTCATCCTTTTACACTCTCCTAGTGTCGGCAGAGAACTGGATCTCCTTGACAGATCTCTTCTAAAGAAATCTAGAAAGAAGAAAGAAAAGAGTGAAGTAACCTCAAATCACGAGTAGGAAATCTTACCTTTGAACATTATGCAAAGCCTTCATGCTCCAATGGTAGAAATCCTTTTTTGAATGCTCTCTCTCACTCTCTCCTTTACTCTTCTTCCTGTAGGCATGAAGATCAATGAGCAAAAAGATTGGGTGGCAGTCTAATTTAGACTATATATACAAAAGAGAAGAAAAACATCCAAAAACTATAAGTTTTCAATTCTGTATGCAGTGGATCGTCCTGTACGATCGTGGATCGTCCTGTACGATCGTGGATCGTCCTGAACTAATTTACTTAAAGTGTCGGAAATGAACCTAATGTATATTGGTACGAATTATGTTCATACATACTCATCGTCCCGTACGAACTAGGTTCGTCCGATACGAAACGGTTATTACATAGGTCGGTCCCCAAAATTCTATAGGACGTAACCAACTGACGTAAGTCGGTTCGGTTTTTCCTGGGATGAATAGGTTTCATCCTCGGACGATTTTATACGGAGCGTTCGTCCAGGGATGAAAATTAATTTTGTTCTGTACGATCACAAACAGAGAGCTTCGTCCAGGGATGAAAATTAATTTTGTCATGTGCAATCTCATACAGAGAGCTTCGTCCCGGTATGAAAATTAATTTTGTCTGGATGAACAGTGAAAGTGAGAGTCTAGAGACGTTCATCCTGGGATGAATATTAAATTCGTCTTTAACGATTAGGACTTAAAAATTTTTCTGCTCACCTATTCGATCCTTTGCTCTTCCTAGGGTTAATTGACATGATCGTCCAGTACGAACCAAGTTCGTCCCGTACGATCAGTTCATAAAAATTATCCCCCAAGAGTGTGTGTTGTGATTTTTCACTCAATTACAATCACTCCCTTTCATTTCAAAACTTATAATTTATAAAAGAATAATTTGAAGTTTTCATCGCTAGGAGTTGATTTTCCTGAAATGTTAGTACACACTAGGGCAAAAATAAAACTTCCAAAAAGTGTAAGGAGATATATAAATATAATAATATTTGAAATCATCAAAATAATACAAGTTGCAAGAATGTAAAACATGCAAATAACAACTCTCTCTACAATCTCCCCCTTTTTGATGATGGCAAAACAATTATTTGTAGGGTTTCAAATTTTAAGTATCTCCTAAACTCCCCCTGAATTTATGAACTCATGAAAATAAGGAGGATTTGAATCACTTAAAAATTTTTGTTTTTCAAAAATTTTATACAACACAAAACAACACAAAAGATAAAATAAAGAAAATAATTAAATACTACAAAAACAACACATACGAAAATCAAACACTACGAAAACAAATCAAACACTACGAAAATCAAACAGTACGAAAACATACGAAAACATACGCAACAACAAACAATTTCTCCCCCTTTTTGACAACATCAAAAAGTGAAGAAGAAAAGAATGTTAGAAATATAAGAAGAAATATGAAATTCATTTGATATTTTAATCTTGAAAGTGATTGAAATAAGGTATGCAAATAAAATTAAAAAAAATATTAGAAAAACATAAAATTTCATATAATTTAAGAAGTGATATAACTTTAGAAAATAAAAAGAGTTTTTCAAAGGCATGTGTCAATTTAGACATGAAGATAAAGAGAATCATTGCACTAAGGATGAATAAAAAATTTTATATTTCAAATTTCAATATAAATTATAAATGAACATTAGATCAATTTGAATTAAGAGATTAAAAGAGTCTGGAAAGAAGTAATTACCACATGTGGCGCTTTGCGCATCTTTTTCAATTTTTATGGCACACTTTTGTGCATATCCCTTTTTTTTTTACTTTGGGCTTATTTTGTGCATATTTTTGTCATTGCAAATTTTTTGCAGTATCCTTCTGATTTTTTGTACATTTGTATAATTCTCAAGAGTATTTGAATTCTTTCTAAAATCAATAATCTAGAATTTCAAATTTTTCTAAGTACATAAATACTAATTAAAAAGAGAAATACAAAATAAGAAAATATCTAAATTGTAATAATAATATTAAAGATAATGTAGTCTAAATAAGAGACATGGAATTGAAAATTCTAATAATATCAAGTTATAAGCATTTCTTACATTTAGAAAAATTATATTTTCTAATGAAATAATTTAAATTTGCAAGTTAAATAAAGCACTATTAAGATAAAAATAAAAAAGAAATGTCATAAAGTCAAACATATATTTCTAAAACATTAAACCACAAAACATTGAAACATATATTGATATCGGATAAAGCTATTACAATTTGAAGTTCAAGATATCAATAGTAACACAATTAAGATAAGAAAAGAACAACAAACTAAAGACAATCTCTAACACAAGAACAATAATGAAACATAGAACAAACACTAAACAAACACTAAACAAATCATTCTGAAGGACCCTGATCTAGAGGAGGAGGTGGTGCTGCACCAAAGAAGTTGAAGTAACTACTCATCGTGAACATGTTGGAATTAATGGCATTTATTTATTTACGCATATATCCCATATCCTGATTATGCTGAAAATCTTACTGCTGCAGGTGAGTTTTAATTTGATCAAATCTTTGATCAAAATGAGTCTCTAAATTTTCAAATCTTTTAACCAAATCCTCATAATTTGGTCCAGCAGCATGTGAAGGTCCAGCTTCTTCTTCTGTTTCACTCAGAACTACATGAGTTCTATTGGGCTCGTCCTTATTGAAGATAGCCCTAAAGGATACATCGTTGTAGTAGAGTGGTTCTTCAAAGTCTTATTCTGGATGAATTAAATCATACTTCTTTTCTAAAATATAAGCAATCAGATGTCCTAAGGCTATGTTCTTCTTCCTTTTATGATCAACATGACCAATTTCAGAGAGAACATAAATGTAGTCAATTAGGAGTTGGGCCTTATCTATAGGTTGTCTAGTCATAATCAAGTAGGTAATAGTAGAAAGAAGAGGAGTGATGTTGATTCTATCACCAGCTTTAGGGATAATGGAAGTTCTTAGAACGTGCTGGATGATACGAGCTTCACGCAATAAAGTTGATACTTTAGGTTGATGATCCTTAACTCTTATTCCTCTAATCACACGATTAACTTCTGTCCAATCAAAACTTGAGTTTGTTAAAGTGTGTGCTCTTAAGCCTTCAGTTAGGGGCGGAACCCAATGGGTGTCAGGGGGGGCAATTGCCCCCCCTTAATTTTTTTTTAAATTTTTTTATATGGTGTTTTTAGGTAATTTATCCAATTTTATTCATTTTTTAGTATTTATTACAAAGGTTTTTAGGCAATTTCCCCCCCTAAAAATTTTAAAATACTATGGTCTTTACGTAATTGCCCCCAACAGGTCGAACCCCGATAGGGGACACTGCCCTCTTGGACCCCCGATATATATGTATTATAAGTTTGCCCCCCCTGAAAAATAGGGCTGGTTCCGCCCCTGCCTTTAGTCCTTAAGTTTAGAAAAAATACCAAAGTCATCTTTGGTGATTTCTACTTTCTTTTTGAAAACAAAAGAACTGATGACAGAATGGTCGGAGTTGAATGACATGTTTGCCAAGAAATAGTGAAAGGTTTCTCTATTGTAGAAGTCAACTAAAGTAAGGATCAAACTAAACTGAGTGGAGGTAAACAAGTGCATTACCTTCAAAGTTAGTTGATCATGTAGGAGAACTCTAGATGGGGTGATTTTTGTAGAGACAAACCTAGGAAAGGATTCTTCATTAGCTCTAGAAATGAAGTTTTCAGATGTATTCCTTGGAGGACCCTTAGCCAAAGTCTTTTTGCGCTTGCTAGAACTTGCCATTGAAGGATTTGAAGAGTGGAAAGATTTGAAAGAGATGTGTGAAAGTGACTGTTCAGTAAAAAAAAATTGCCATTAATTTAAAGAAGAATGATTGTTCATACCAGACGAAATTTTCGTTCATCCCGTACAAATTAGATTCGCCCCGTACAAAAATATTTCGTATGGACGAACAAATGAGTTTAAAAAATAACAGCTTTTTGTAAACACACAATTTTGAAAGCATCCTTTCATACAAACTTTTGACCAAGATGATCGTACATACGAACACGTGTTCGTACGGACGATCAGAAATTTAACTCGTTTTGATGGCAGTTGAAATCCGTCCCCCGCCATGAACCGACATGTGTTCGTCTGGATGAACCAAAGGTTCGTACGGACGAAGTTCATAATAAAAACTGTCTTATCCATTCAACTGTTGCATTCAATCGTCCTGTCGTTTGAAAAATATTTTGTCTCGGACGATCGTGATGATCGTACAGACGAACTACATTAAAAACTACTCTTAAGACGGTTCTAAATCACGCAGTTTTGTCATTTTACATACATCGTCCCGTACGAAGAAAATTTCGTCCCGGACGATGATGACCACAAATTTTCATTTCCACAATCAAAACAAAAACGAATAAAAATAAACAAGACACACTTAAATACACACCAAAAATAAACATAACAACAAAACAAAACAAAGACAAAAATACAATGAACACATAAACAAAAATAAAATATCAATTTTGCAGAAAAACATTTTTATCTAAGCATTTAAATCAATAATTCCTAGCCTAGTTCTTAATGTACTGAAAGTATCAAAGGCTAAAGGTTTTGTAAAAATGTCTGCAAGCTGATTTTCTATTGACCATGGTTAAGTTCAATTTCTCCCTTGGATACATGATCCCTTATGAAATGATGCCTTATGTCAATGTGTTTGGTTCTTGAATGTTGAACAGGATTTTTCGAAATGCAAATAATACTAGTATTATCACAATAAATTGGTATAGTGCCTATAGTTAATCCTAAATCAATCAACTGTTGTTTTAACCAAAGTACTTGTGCCACACAACTTTCTAATGCAATGTATTCTGCTTTTGCAGTAGATAGGGCCACTCAATTTTATTTTCTACTAGACCATGAAAGTAATGAATTTCCAATGAATTTACATGTTCCAGAAGTGCTTTTCCTATCCACCCTACAGCCTACAAAATCAGATTCTGAATAACCAATAATTTTAAATGAAGAGCTAAACTTTGAATACCAAATTCCTAAATTCTGAGTTCCTAGTAAGTATCTTAAAATCCTTTTCACTGCTATCAAATGTGATTCTTTTGGATCAGATTGAAATCTAGCACACAAGCAAACACTAAATATGATATCTGGTCGGCTAGCAGTCAAGTAAAGTAATGATCCAATAATTCCTCTAAATTTTTTTGATTAACAGATTTTCCCTTAGGGTCCTTATCCAACTGAACTGAGGAACTCATTGGTGTACTAACAGGTTTAGCATTGTCCATTTCAAATTTTTTGAGGATGTCCTTAACATATTTAATTTGACTAAGAAATGTACCTTCCTCAAGTTGCTTAATGCTAAAACCTAGAAAGTAATTTAAATCTCCTATTAGACTCATCTCAAATTCACTACTCATTATTTTAGAAAAATAATCACAAAGATTTTTATTCGAAGATCCAAAAATGATATCATCCACATAAATTTGAACAATGAGTATATCCTTTCCAAATTTCTTTTAAAAAAGAGTTGTATCCACACTTCCTTTTTCAAAAGATCTTTCAAGTAGGAAGGAGCTTAACCTATCATACCAAGCCCTAGGTGCTTGTTTTAGTACATATAATACCTTTTTCAATTTGAAAACATGATTTGGGTATTTAAAATTTTCAAAACCTGGAGGTTGTTCTACAAAAACATCTTCTTCAATTACCCCATTTAAAAAGACACTTTTCACATCCATTTAAAACAATTTGAAACCCTTAAAACAAGTAAACGCTAACAAAACCCTAATTGCTTCAAGTCTAGCTACAGGGGTAAAAGTCTCCTCAAAATCAATTCCTTTAATCTGATTATACCCCTTAGCAACTAATCTAGCCTTATTTCTAATGACTATTCCTGAGTCATTCATTTTATTTTTGAATACCCACTTAGTTCCAACTATGCTGTGATCTTTCGGCCTTGAAGTTAATTCTCAAACTTTATTTCTTACAAATTGATTCAACTCTTCTTGCATGGCCAATATTCAAAATTCATCAGAAAGTGCTTGATCAATATTAGTGTGTTCTATAGTTGAAATAAAGGCTGAATGATTGACTTCCTTGTTTAATCCATGCCTAGTTCTAACACCCTCACTAGGTTCATCAATAATCAATTCCTTTGGGTGGTTTTTAGAATATCTCAAATCTCTAGATAAAGGATTTTCTATCTCTAAATTCTCTTCCACATTATCTTTCAAGTTTATTCTATCAATCTTTTGGGAGTTATCCTCAATCTCATCTTCGATAATATTTGACTCTTCCAAATTTCTAGATTCATCAAATACAACATGTGTGGTCTCTTCAATGACTAAAGTTCTTTTATTGAATACCCTATAGGATTTTCCAACACTTGCATATCCAACAAAAATTCCTTCATCTGATTTTGGATCAAATTTTTCTAAGGCAGATTTTTCATTATTATGAATAAACACCTTGCAACCAAAAACATGCAAATGTGATAAATTAGGTGTTCTCCCTTTTAGTAACTCATAGGGTATTTTATTTAAATTGGATCTCACATTCACCCTATTCAGAACATAACATGCAGTGATAATCGTCTCAGCCGAAAAATATCTAGGAAGTGAGTATTCTGCCAACATTGCTCGGGCGACTTCTATTAATGTTCTGTTTTTCCTTTCGATTACCCCATTTTGCTGAGGGGTTCTATGTGCAGAAAAATTGTGATCAATTCCTTTCACTTTACAAAAGTTTTCAAATCTCTCATTTTCAAATTCTCTTCCATGATCTCTTTGAATAGAAATAATTTCACACCCTAATTTTCTTTGAATTCAAGTCAAAAAATTTCTAAATTCCATAAATGATTCACTCTATGAAATAGAAATCTAACCCAAGTGAATCTTGAGTAATCATCCACAATAATAAATCCGTATACCTTCCCTCCTAGACTTATAGTTCTAACTGGTCCAAAAAGATCCATGTGTAAGATTTCTAAAGGTTTACTAGTCATAAGATTCTTATTAGACTGAAAAGAGGACTTCACTTGCTTACCTAATTGACATGCATCACAAAGGTGGTCCTTATTAAAGTCTAGTTTAGATATACCTCTCACTAAATTCTTTTGGGTAATCTTTTTAAGGTTTTTCATACTAGAATGACAAAGTCTCCTATGCCAAAGCCATGACTCATCAGAAACAATTTTTAAACAAAAGGCAGTAGGAGTATGAATGCAATTTAAATCTAGCATATAAATATTGTTTACCCTTTTTCCATTCAACACATCTTTACTATTAATATGCAGCTAGTAGGTAAAAAATTTACACTATAACCTTTATCACATAGCTGACTTATACTTAGAAAATTATGCTTTAATCCTTCAATCAACAACACAATGTCAATAAAAAAGTTTTTCAAGTTTTTAATCATACCTGATCCAACCACCTTCTTTGTGGTGTTATCTCCAAGTGTTACTTTGCCTCCACTTCTGGCTTTCAGCATTATGAATTGAGCAGTATCTCCAGTCATATGCTTTGAACATCCGCTGTTCAGTTACCATATGCTCCCACGAGGTCTTGTGTGAGAGCAATCCTGTAAAAATATCAAATGTTAGACTTGAGAACCCAAACAAGTTTGGGTTCACCTTTTAGTAATTTATAATCAGATGCATGTATGATATGTCTAGGTTTATGCATATTAGGTCTCCACACAAAATTAGATTTCATCTTCAAAGTACAAGTGTGTGCTATATATCCAAATAATCCATAATTATTACATTTGACATTAGGAAAAGTATTCCTAAGTCTTCTACCATTTGTATGTATTCTAAGGGATTCCATATATTTAGGATAAAATTTAGGATTTGTAAAATGTTCAAGTTTGGGGGATATCCTATTATCCTCAAGAACTCTTATTTTCAACTTATAAAATGAATTCATATCTTCCAAGATTCGATTTGTATAATCGATTCGATATGTTTTGCTCTCAGATTCATCCTTAAATATTTTAAATTCTTTTTCAAGATCAACATAGGATGATTTTAAAATCTCATGATTTTTATTCAGATCATCATATTCATCAAGTAATTTCATGTGGTTGTCATCTATTAAAGCATGATCTTTCCTAAGGATTTTATATTCTTTCTTAAGTTCTTCTAATTCTAGACTTACACTAGCATGCATCTTTTTTATTTTCCTATATGCATCATGCATGTGTTTAGAAACTTCAAATAATTCATCGTAACTTAAGTCACATACCTCTTCTTGATCTGATTGATCTATGCTATCTGCCATCAAGCAAAGATTGGTGACTTCTTCTTCCTTTTCAGTCTCTAATGAATCTGAAGCCGAGTCTGCCCAAAAAGCTCTTTGAAACTTCTTCTTGCCCTTCTTTACAATTGGTTTCTCCTCTACCTTCTGCTTGTTAGGAGTGGCTTTGAGTTTTGGATAATCAGTCTTGATATGACCTGGTTTCCTGCATTCATAATAAATCACTTCATTAGAAACCTTGCCATTTCTGTTAAACTTACCTCTATTCCATTGTTGGCGTCTCTTCTGCTTCCTCTTCAGAAAGCTTCTAAATTGTTTAGTTATTAATGCAATATCGTCTTCATCCTCAGGTTGTGAGTGTTCACTCTCGGACTCTTCCACTTTTAGTACTATATTCTTCTCCTTTCGTGGTTCACCTGAATCAATCTTTCTTTGACTAACCCCTTGCTCGTAAGCAATGAGTGAACCAAGAAGATTGTCAATAGAATAAATGTTTAGATCTTTAGACTCTGTAATTACAGTAATTTTAGCATCATAAGCAGTAGGTAAATAATGAAGAATCTTATTAACCATTTCAGCATTAGTAAAATCCCTACCAAGTGCATGCAAAGAAGTGACAATTTGTGTGAATCTTGTGTACATGTCAGAAATAGATTCATTTGATTTCATGCGAAACAATTCATAATCATGTAACAAGATATTAAGTCTTGATTGCTTAACTTTATTAGTCCCCTCATAAGTTATACAAAGTCTATCCCATATGTCCTTTCCACTTTTACAAGTGGAAACTCGCATGTAGTATTCAGATTTTAAAGCACAAAAGAAGCTATTTAAACATTTAGCATTTAGTTGAACTAAGTCATATTCTTCTATAGTCCAATCTGCAAAAGGTGTTTCTACCCTAACTCCATCAACTAATCTAGTTCGTTTTGTATAACCTTCCTGGACTAAGATCTACATACGATAATCAAGTGACTGTAAGAAAGTAGACATGCGTGTTTTCCAAAAATCAAAAGATATATTGTCAAACAGTGGAGGTCTTGTAATAGAGTAATCCTCAGGTGTATTTCGGTTTCCAAATGTAACCATCTACGTTAATCAAAAAGTAGTTTAAACTTATGATTTTGAAACAGAGCTCTGATACCACTTGTTGAGTCTAGTAAATAGGTTGTTAAACCTAAGTTAATGTCCCAAAGCTACCAAGAGGGGGGGTGAATTGGTATTTAAAAAATTTTCCCTCATTTGATAATTTTAACCAAAATTAAACTTTAATGATATTTTTTTTTAATAAAAAGTTTTTCAACCACAATTTTTAAAACACTAAAGTAAATGCAGAAAATAAAAAACAGTAAAATAAAAAGACACACGATTTATAGTGGTTCGGTCTAAACCAAACCTATATCCACTCCCTAGAGGCACCCTCTGAGTATTGCACTAATACCAATAGTGTCTCTCCTTTTTCACCCACAGCAAGGCGGAGAAGCCTTTATAATC
The DNA here is from genome assembly GCA_022539455.1 of Dendrobium nobile. Taxonomy (NCBI): domain Eukaryota; kingdom Viridiplantae; phylum Streptophyta; class Magnoliopsida; order Asparagales; family Orchidaceae; genus Dendrobium; species Dendrobium nobile. The sequence continues at coordinate 49,645,887 of CM039733.1, forward strand.
ACTCTTTTCACCACTACCCGGTGCGGTAGAGAACCATCATCCTTTTACACTATCCCTAGTGTTGGCAGAGAATCGTCATTCTTTTACACTCTCCTAGTGTCGGCAGAGAACCGTTCGTCCTTTTACACTCTCCTAGTGTCGGTAGAGAACCGTTCATCCTTTTACACTCTCCTAGTGTCGGCAGAGAACCGTTCGTCCTTTTACACTCTCCTTGTGTTGGTAGAGAACCGGATCTCTTTGACAGATCTCTTCCCAAGAAATCTAGAAAGAAGAAAGAAAAAGAGTGAAATAACCTCAAATTACAAGTAGGAAATCTTACCTTTGAACACTATGAAAAGCCTTCATGCTCCAATGGTAGAAATCCTTCTTTGAATGCTCTCTCTCACTCTCTCCTTTACTCTTCTTCCAATAGGCATGAAGATCAATGAGCAAAAAGATTAGGTGGCAGTCTAATTTGTACTATATATACAAAAGACAAGAAAAACCATCCAAAAACTGCAAGTTTTTAATTCTCTATGCAGTGGATCGTCCTGTACGATTGTGGATCGTCCTGGATGATTTTACTTAAAGTGTCGGAAACAAACCTAATATATATTGGTACGAACTATATTCGTACATGCTCATCATCCTGTACGAACTAAGTTCGTCCGGTACGAAATGGTTATTATATAGGTCGGTCCCCAAAATTCTACAGGACGTAACCAACTAACGTAAGTCGGTTTGGTTCGTCCTGGGATGAACATGTTTCATCCTTGGACGATTTTATACAGAGCATTTCATCCAGGTATGAAAATTAATTTTGTCCTGTACAATCGCATACAGAGAGCTTCGTCTAGGGACGAAAATTAATTTCGTCTTGTACGATCTCATACAGAGAGCTTCGTCCAGGTACAAAAATTAATTTCGTCTGGACAAACAGTGAAAGTGAGAATCCAGAGATGTTCGTCCTGGGACGAATATTAAATTCGTCCTGGACGATTAGGACTTAGAAAATTTTCTGCTCGCCTGTTCGATCCATTGCTCTTCTTAGGGTTAATTGACATGATCGTCTAGTACGAAACAAGTTCGTCCCGTACGATCAGTTCATAAAAATTGTCCTCCAAGAGTGTGTGTTGTGATTTTTCACTCAATTACAATCACTCTCTTTCATTTCAAAACTTGTAATTTATAAAAGAATAATTTGAAGTCTTCATCGCTTGGAGTTGATTTTCCTGAAATATTAGTGTACACTAGAGCAAAAATAAAACTTCCAAAAAGTGTCAGGAGATATATAAAAACAATAATATTTAAAATCATCAAAATAATACAAGTTGCAAGAATGTAAAACATGCAAATAGCAACTCTCTCTACAAAAAATATTCAAAGTCATTAAATCACTTTCAAGCTTTCTTGATCATGTTGTTGCATTTATCATATGAAAATGATTCAGCTTTGTGGTCTACTCCTCATTATTTTAGAGAGTGAGTTTTTCTTCTCTATTATCTGGAAGATATTCTCAAAATTAAGAGTTTTTAAAGGTTTTGAAAAGGAGCTAGCTTGTAAAAATGATAAGTGACATAAAATGAGACAAAAAAGATGCATAATGATCGTCATGTAATTGAAAGATACATAATGTGTATCAAAAATCAAAAGTTGTGTAAAGTACACTAAACAATTAATAAGAGGCATAAAATGAGCCCACAAAAAGTCAAGCTTTCGTCTCTTTCAAACCTTTAAATCTTACAAGAATTCATCTGTCACTTATTATTTTCAAAGACTTATTTTTTGAAACTCATGATAGTGACCAATTACTTTGATATGTTATTCTATAAGATATTTTTCTTGAACGAAGTTTTGACCGAATCACTTTTCTTATCCGATTAATTTTTTTGAGTTGGATCTTTATTTTCAAAAGATGGTTTACCTTGTAAGAAGTCCAAGCTGGGGTTAACAGGATTGGTTGTTCTACCATTTTTTGGATTTTGGCAATGTTAATTCATTGTTTTACTAATTTTTAATCCAACCACAAAGAAAAATTTATCATTGTCTATTATTGATTTAAAAAAACTTGTTTTTCTTATCTTTTTACTATTTTTTTCATATTTTTGTTGTATTTTTACTCATTTTTATTATGTTTTTTTTTTGGGACCTCTTATGATCATCTTTATCCATCATCATATTTTTAATTTTTTGTTCACATCATCCTGTATGATATCATCAATACACTGCTCATCATTTATTTAATGGCTAATCTGACTCTATTATTTGTAATTATCTTGGATGATACATGTCTTCCTATATGATATAATAAATTCTGGCTCAATAATTAATAATCATCCTAGACGATTCAATCTTTGTCCCAGACGATCCACATGGAAAAAATAGTTGGACATTCTAAATTCAACTGGTATGATTCATTATTTCTAATCATCATGGATGATTCACCTGTTCATCCTAGATGATCTTTAAAGTAAAAGATCATACTGGTTGACTCCTTGGGATGATTGCCCGTGTCTAATCATTATAGATGATATCTGATCATCCTGGATGATATTACCACCTTTTTAAGTAATCATCTTGGATGCAATTATTATTTTGATCATCCTGGATGATTTCATATTTATTCTGGGTAATTTTCCCAACTCTTTATAATTAGCCATATAAAACCTTTTTCTTCACCAAACCCTTCAACCCTTCTCTCACTTGAGCTTTCTACTTCTTGATATGACTGGTGGAAAAAGATCGCGTGCACTTATAGGAAGCTCTTCCAGGATCCCTGTTGATTCCTGATTCACTGAAGCAGCAGTTGAAGCAACTTATGCCAATTTCAAGTTTGCTGGCATCAACTCATCAAAAATCATAAATCAATTCACCCTTAATTTTTAGGTATTACACCTTTTTGCCAACACAACCCTGGGTTTCATTCTCACTATGGCTTTCTCTTTTAATTATGAACTTCTATTTGAGTTTTATGCCAGTCTCCATTTCAATTCTGATTTCTCCTCCCTTTAGTCCTACGTTAATCGACATCCTATCAAAATAACGTATTACTACTTCTATGAATATCTTTACTTATCAACAACTGGAGATAAACTTCACATCCTAACTTATGATCTTGATTTCAATTGGATTTAAGCTAACCAAAATCTTAGGGGAATAAATGCTCAATTTCATGACTCCTCTGTTAGTTCCCTAGTCAATGATGCACAAACATTTCAGCACATCCTTCACAACTCAGTTATTCAAGCTTCACAACCATTCAATCTTTAATCCAATATAGTTAAGAATCCAAATTTCAATCCAGACCTTGATTTTATCTTTGATCTAGCTCTAAACCTATCCAATCATTTATGATCACCTAAATGATTATAAATGACTTGGATAATTCAATATTACTCTTCCAAACTCAAAATCCAGATCAATTCCAAGAATCCAGACTCAAATCTTAAGTCCAAAGGCCCTATCCTAAAGGCCTTTTCCAGTGAATTTTTAGATACTTTAAAACTGAGTCAAATGAACTCTGATTTAGAGTCTATCACTTGTAAAGTGATAAGACATGTCTCTGGAGGTAACCCTCCAAATTTGAACCCATTCTGAGGTCTCTAACCCCAAAAACTAAATCAAAATTCAAAGGCTGTAAAACCTTCAAATATTTATAGCCTATGCCACTAGACCTGCCATCTAGTGGATTTTGACCCTGGAGCTTTCTACAAAGCTTCCAATCACTTCCAGACCATCAATACGGACATGTTGAGCAATAAACTACATTTTAGCCTCCAGTGGATATGAGGTCAAAATGACCAAAATACCCTTTAGGGGTACAAACAGTCATTTTTGATCAAATGAGCTCCAAACTGAATGCAACCACCTCCAGCAAGTTTCAAATATCAAACCCAACCTATTGGACCCATTTTTAGACTCTGGGTCAACCTGGTTGACCAAGCCAACATGGTTGACCTAAGAGGCCCTTTAAGGGTCCAAATAGGTGATTTGACTGAAATGACTTATCTAAGCCATGGAATCACCCTAGCTAGACTCTAAGCATCTAATCAAGCCTGTCCAACCCAGAATCACCCCCTGGGTCAAGCTGGTTGACCCAATCAACCTAGATTGACCCAAATGCCCCTTAAGGCTTTAAATGGGTTATTTCAACCCATTTAAACTACCCAACCCCTCTCAAGTTTCTAATCAATTTTAAACCACGGCTTAATCATGACCTAAACCTTGGTCAATCAAATTTAAGTGACTTTGACCAAGTCAACTCTACATTACTTGGTCAAACCCCTACTTATATGATTTCATATATTCAAATATCAACATTCAAGTCTTAAGTCTATCATTCCATAACCCATGGTATTCTCACATGCCACCCACTTATTGTTGACCAGCTGATTGGTCAACATAGTCAATAAACTCCTTTAAATGGCTCAAATATTCAAATGACTTGATTCAAGTTAGCCCTTTTCCCATTAAATCATTCCATCCAACATTCAAAACACTCCCCATGCTACATCATCAGCTTATGTGGCATTTTGATTGGTTGAGCCTTTAGAGAGGTAAAAAATGGTCAAAATCCATTTTAACTTAATCCTCTCCATCTCTAAACTAATCCAGCTATTAAGACCTCCTCTAGAACATTCTTAGAGTAATCCTCAGCCTTCAGATCAAGATCCAATTGCTTGAATCAAACCCATGTGCTCATGTGAGGCAAAATAGCCTTTCCACCTAGGATGTACCCTTGTCCTTGCACCTATCCTTGCATCCAGCTTTCCAACCACTCCCTGGACATGTGGCAGCCATCTGAGGAGATCTCCAAGCCATCCCAGCCATCCATTCAAGTTGAAGGGACTTGAATAGGGCAAAACCTCTCAAATGAGCTCATTCTATTCTAACCATCCTCTCTCCATCCCAGCCTCCTCAAGCCCATATCTCAGATCATTTGAATCCCATCACCAAAAGCTCACCGACGACAAGCTTTTCGGCAAACCAAAGCAAAACCAAGTCCAGCTCAAATATCCCGTGATCTAGAGGTTTTCAAAAAATGGAGTCTTCTACAAATTTAATCATGGATAGACTATAATTTCAAAAAACTGAAGATCTTCTGAATCCATTGGTTGGATTAAGGTAAAAGCTCTTCTGAATCCATTTTATTACTTTAAACTTTAAAAATTCATACCTTTCTTATTTTAAATCCATTTTTGACGCACAATACCTTATTTTGATTGTATTTGAATTTTGCATGATTTGGGATCATATTTGTTTCAAAATATTAGGTATACCTATAGTTATTTTGAAAACAGCAAAAGTGCACTATTTTAAAAATATTATATTATCGTATTTAAACTTCAAAAATACACAACTTTATCATTTTAAATCCGTTTTTGATGCACAGTACCTTATTTTGTTCGTATTTGAATTCTGTACGATTCAAGACCATTCCTATTTTAAAATGTTAGGTATATCTACAGTTATTTTAAAAATAGTAAAAGGACAATATTTTAAAAATATCATATTATTGCATTTAAACTTTTAAAATTTATAACTTTTAAATCAGATTTCGGCATGCGACCCCTCATTCTCTTCGGAAAATTATGAATTTTAATTTAAAATTATTTGCATGAGCTGATTCTAACTGTTTGGGCAGATTGCTATTTTATGCTACTATTTGAGTATTTTTGATATCATTTAAATAATTACTGTAATAATTATTTTGAATTAAAAATTTATTTTCAACTTATTTTGAAACCTTGCTTGAATAACCAGTGGTTCTCCCCTATATTTATATAGATATCAATTGAGCTATTTTTACTCATATTATTTTCCAAAAGCTTATATATGTATATTTAGGTATTTTTTTTAATTATTTTGAAATTACCTATCTTATTAAATTCTAATTTCGGGAGACCCACTACGCAAAATTTTAGATACATGGATTCTATGCATGAAGAGCAAATCATGAGGGAGTGGATTAGTAGATGATTGAGTTCCAATCATTCACTAATCCCTTCAGAAGTTTTATTTACTTTCTATTTATCGTAGATTGCATGTGTAGGTCGCACCACGAGCACTTAGTTTAGGCTCTCCTAGATTTAAGGACATGTGTGTTTACTGCTTTTATATGTTTCTCATGCATTACTATCTTGAGGGTTAGTGTGAACTTCGATTTAAACCCATTTAACATAGTGACACCTTAAGGACAAAAATTAAGGACCCGTCTAGCGAACTTAGAAATTTTTTAGGGCTTAGGGTAGATCAATGATTGATATGAAAACTTCAACACTTGAACTTAGGGACATCATAAACCTTCTAGAATTTTCTAGGAATTTTTAGGGCTTGTTAGACCCCTTAATTAACCAACCATAATTAACGTGCTAAATAGGGCCCCGAGACCTTCTAAAAATTACAATAAATACATTTTAGGTCAAAAAATTACCCATAATTCCTCAAACTGACTAGAATCTAATCCTTGACCTTAGATAAATAGGGCTCCTCAGTTTGACTCTAGGTTGACCCTTAATTTGATCATAGGTGAAAATTACCATTTTGCCCTAAATAATTTATTAAAAATTATTAAAAATCTTAAATCTTCTCCAAAACTTGAGAACACTTTCTCTGGTCATTCCTAACCTTTGGGGGTGATTCCAATCAGTTTGGAGCTGATTTGGATCAAAATAATAAAAATAGCCATTTATTAGGAAATTTAGATAATTCCATCAATACCCTGAATTTAAAAAATCCATAACTAATTGTAGAAATTTCCAAATTAGGCAAACTCACTTGCATTAGAATCCAATAAGGTCTAGTATTTATTAAAAATCTTAGGTATCCAAAAACTTGCTTAGATTAGAAAGTCAACTTTCTGGTCAACCATAGTTCATTTAGAGTCCGAAACTTAGAAAATTCATAACTTTGCCTAGAGAACTCCAATTTCAGTGTACTACCTGTCTAACTACTTCTCTTAAGATCTAGTATTTTTCTAAGGTGTTCGGAATCCCAAATTTAGCCTATTTCCCATAGTGACTTTTTGGACCCTTAGCCATACCTAGGAGGATCCGGGACTTTCCAAAATTGGCTAATGCAATTTAAACTTCAAATATGAATACTCTAAGCTCTTAAAATTGATCAACAAATTAAAATAATTAAAATGGATCCTAATATACTAATATTTGAATTTCAACTAAAATATCCTTTTTAGACCCCAAACAAACCTGAACTCTAGATAACTTTAACTAACTACCCTGCTTAGGACCTATCCAAACCACACAGGCATTACACACACATAGAATTGTTTGCTAGGACACCACTTCTAGATCTAGGTTAGGCCGCTGGGTTTTACTTTTCTGCTGTGTGTCGGAGCTTTTCATGGATTTCATTGCATGCTGTTTGAAAAAAAATGATTGGTATGTTTGCTTACTTTTTTTGCACTCTGTGGATGATGTGATGAGCGCTAGATTTACCCCTAGGTTAGGGGTGTTATATATATATATATATATATATATATATATATATATATATATATATATATATATATATATATTATTCTTCCGTGCAGGTGGCCATGCTCAAGCTAATAAAAGGGGGGAGCATTATCATGATTTCTAATAATATTTTATGTAGGTGCTTGCTCAGCTCCCCCTAAATAAAATGAGGGTTAAATTAATAATTATAACTACACAGGTGGAGCTGCTTAGCCCTCATAATTAAGAGCATGGCTTAGCACAGGGTCAATGGTTTGAGTCATTTTTATTTCTATATATAACTGATAGGGATGATTATTAGGATAACCTTGCAGGGACTTTAGAATTTTTCTGCTTTATATTTGATGTAAAATTTGTAACATTTGTTAAGAGTTGTAAAAATGTCCTTTGAGTGTGGATATTCTTATCCCACATGAATCCCAAAAGAAGAAGGCATCCTCATAGGGGAGAGTCTTCTTCCATTTTGGAGATCGAGTGGAATGGCTTTATATGTCTAAAGAAAAAAGGCAATGCCCCCTATCAAGGGGGAATTGTCTCTTCGTTTAGATATTCAAGCCACGACGGATCCAAGGAGTTCAAGGAGGAGAGATCCAAGGAGTTCAAGGAGGAGAGTTCCAAGGAGCCCAAGGAGAAGAAGACACCCAGAAGACTGAAGACCAATATCCCACTCAAAGTCATTTACGTCTGTCATAGGCTTAGAAATTCGGGTTATTGGCAGTGGTGCTCGACCACTTTATTTCTTGCATATTTGAGTTGTAATAAGGGTAATTTGCCTATGGCCATTTAGTTGATTATTTTGGATTTATATTGATGTGCTTTCCTGATGTGCATAGAAGAAATACCTGCTTTTTTTAGGTTTCTTTCTTGCATGCCATTTTTGTTTTCGCCTGGATCGTATTAGACTCATTAAGGACTATAAAATTCTTCTACTCATAATTAATCTCTAAAAATTTAAGTTTTAAATAACATAGAAATTTAACGAACTTAGGGAACTGTTGGAATCGTCCGGGGTCGCATGCATATTATTGCATTTTTTCTCTTCCTTCTTATAAGACATCTCCCTGCCTGTGGGTAGAGTCCGGATAATCTGACTATGAGGATGAAGTGCCGGACCTAGGGAGACTCAGTCTTTTCAAAAAATTAATTTTTATAAGCCTGTTTTTAAAACTCTATGGCATTCATGAGCTGATATTTCAACTAGCATGCATTGCATTAGTAACCAATTAAATAAACTTTAATTGCATTAGCTAGGAGTATCTACCCCACATAAGTTCAGGACCAATTAGAAAACTCTCTAGTTGTCGGTCCTGTTTCCAATAACTGTACCACCCACCCATCTTTCATAATTGACTAGATAGCATGGTTTTAAAGCGACTAGGTGGTTAGTTGGCTCCCCCAATCCAGGCCAAGGTAAGTCCATATTTTGCACTACATTAGCTAGGACACGGGTCTTAATGTTGTGTAGAACACTAAGCCCAATCTAAATTTAGGATTTGAGGCTACTATATTCGGTCTCGTAGTATGCCTTAAATAGTAGGTAGGTCCCTTCCTTTCAAGGACTATAAATCCTACTTATCTGCATCATAGGATGACGCCACCTCCATCCCTTCTCTCACGCATGTGATTAAGTGCCTGATTTTCTTTTCCTAGTTTCTCTCTAGTGCCCTAGAGCCTCCGTATGCTGGTATGAGCCTTGCATGTTGATTCAACCCTTCGGACCTTTCTTCCTTTTGAGTAGGATTTCGTAGTCTATACCCTCGTACCAATCCCAATTTAGGAGGGGATAATGTGTGATCCTTAATCGAGAGTTTTCTTAGGCTCCAGCCTGGGATGTAATTAACCACGGGAGCTTACGCTCGTGGAAAACTCGGTCCCACATCTATTAAACCCCATTCAAACTACTATATCGGGTGGGAGAAACCCGTGATTAGGTTGTGTATATTACTATCCATCGGGGTGTGTTGGCGACAGCCTTTATCCTCAATGGTTAGTCGTATGCGCAATCCAATCTGTCACTTCCAATTGACCCGTTTGTGCGGTGCTCTTTCGGAGGTCCACAGGTTTCTGGCAACCACGGTGGGACTAGTTTCTCTCTCCATCTTTGGATTATATATTATCTTTTCTTGTGTGTACTTTGGGATTGGTACTCCTTAGATTAGGTCCGTCCCACTCTTAGTTAGGGTCTTTTCTTAGTTAGGGATCCTTCCCCTTAGCTAGGATTCTCCCCTACTCTACCTCTTTCCAGCCTAGCAGGATATTCCATATCTTATCCATTTCTTATCAAATCTATATCCATTCCTATCTATTCTTATCAAATCCTTCATTCCTTCTTGATTTTCATTCTAACTAGTTATTTAAATTTTTTTTCCTTGGTAGCAGTGCCATGGCTTGGTTTATGCCTTCTATTACTTTCAGTTTTGGTTCGGACTTGCGGGTGACTCTCCCTGAGTCCCTGCTTGCTAGTCTGCTAGTGGGAGGAATCACTTTTGATTCTTTCACTAACTCGGCTTTCGTCACTCTTGGTGGGCCGACCCCGGTTGAGGCTGCTGCATTCTCTCCTCCTTAGAGGAGAGGACACTCAGCCATGCGCCCTTTCGAACGACTAGCTGCTCGACAGACGGCCCGGGCACCTACTCGTCCAGTTCCTGTACGTGTGCAGCCAGTGCTCCCAGTGGCTAGGCGGCTAGTGCCTAGGCACCTACTATTCCACTTGTTCATCCTGCGGTCAGGCGACCACTACCTGCCACTCCTGCTGCACAGGTTGCTCCGGCCCCTCAATGCCGGCAACCTGTTACTTTTGTTCCCCCCGTCTGTACAGCGGTTAGGCAACCTGTGCCTGCCGCTTCTGCTACATAGGTTGCTCCAGCCCCTCAACACCGGTAGCCTGCTGCTGTTGTTACTCCTGCTGTTCCGGTGGAAGTACCTCGTGTTCAGGTCTCCCCTCCCGCTTCCACTAGGAAGAGGGGTCCTTAGACCGAGGTGCCTTTGCCCTCTTCTGGCTGGATTTCTGTTTTCACTCGGCTCTCTCACCCTGAGACCGCCGGGCAGACCCCGACCCCTTCTATTATTCCTGTTCCCCCTGCCACCCTGGTAGTGGGTTCAGATGCTCCTTCCTTTTCCACCTCCGGCCTTGGGAGAAGGGCCCGAAGGAATAGGAATAAGAGACTACGTTTAGCTGCGTCCGAGGCAGAGAGGCAGTAGATGACAGATGCGATAGCTCACCAGGAGCTAGTCGAGAGGACAGTGGCTCCCAGGCAGTGGAGGCCACGTCGAGTTAAAGTTATACCTACTCTAGAGGTGATAGTAGCACCTGAGATAGAGGCGATCCAGCGAGGACACTTCTCCCCACTGACACATAGTGGGGACGAGGAGGACGTTGCCCGTGTTACGGCGGCCCCTCCTGTTACCACTACTTTACCTCAGGCTAGGGTCCCCAGGGATGTTGGTGTTCGAGCTCTCTCTCAGAGGATTCGAAACATCGTCCGCCTAGCATGTGGTAGAGGGTCTGTTAGTCGGGATAGGTTACTCCGACAGATCTCTCATGCTACTTTCCAATTGAGGAGACAGATTGTGAGACAGATATACAGTTGGAAGAGAGGATAGCCACCTCAGCAGTCGGCAGAGACAGCTCCAGTCGTTAGACCGCCGGTAGTTACTCCTACTGTCGGACGACTCCCACGTCGCCGCCGATAGAGACAGCAGTAGGAGTGCTATATATATATATATATATATATATATATATACTGTTCTTCCGTGCAGGTGGCCATGCTCAAGCTAATAAAAGGGGGGCACCATTATGATTTCTAATACTATCTTATGCAGGTGCTTGCTCAGTCCCCCTAAATAAATGAGGGCTAAAAAAATAATTATAACTGCACAGGTGGAGCTACTTAACTCTCATAATTAAGAGCATGGCTTGCCACAATATCAATGGTTTGAGTTATTTTTATTTTCATATATAACTGCTTGGGATTTTTACTAGGATAACCATGCAGGGAGTCTAGAATTTTTTTTTTAAATGGATGTAATATTTGTAACATTTGTTAAGAATTATGAAAATGGTCTTTGAGTGTGGATATTTTTATCCCACTTGAATCCCAAAAGAATAAGGCATCCTCATAGGGGAGAGTCTTCTTCCATTTGCGAGATCGAGTGGGATGGCTTTAGATATCTAAAGAGAAAAGGCAATGCCTCCTATCAAGGGGGAATTGTCTCTTCATTTAGATATTCAAGCCACGATGGATCTAAGGAGTTCAAGGAGGAGAAATCCAATGAGTCCAAGGAGGAGAGATCCAAGGAGTTCAAGGGGGAGAGTTCCAAGGAGAAGAAGACACCCAGAAGACTCAAGACCAATATCCCACTCAAAGTCATTTGCGTCTGTCATAGGCTTAGAAATTTGGGTTGTTGGCAGTGGCGCCCGGCCACTTTTCTTTCTACATATCTGGGTTGTAATAAGGGCAATTTGCTTATGGCCATTTAGTTGATTATTTTTTTGGATTTATATTGATGTATTTACCTGATTGGGCAGTAGAAATACCTGCTTTTTCTAGGTTTCTTTCTTGAATGTCGTTTTTATTTTCGCCTGGATCGTATTAGGCTCATTAAGGAATATAAAACTCTTCTACTCATAATTAATATTTAAAATTTTAGAATTTTAAATAACATAGAAACCTAACGAACCTAGGGAACTGTTGAAATCATCTGGGGTCGCATGCATATTACTGCATCTTTCTTTCCTTGTTATAAGACATCTCCCTGCCCGCGGGTAGAGTCCGGATAATCTCGCCTATGAGGATGAAGTGCCGGACCTAGGGAGACTCAGTCTTTTCTAAAAATTTATTTTCTATAAGCCTGTTTTTAAAATTCTATAGCATTCATGAGCTGACATTTCAACTAGCATGCATTACATTAGTAACAAACTAAATAAAATTTAATTACATTAGCTAGGAGCATCTGACCTACATAAGTCCAGGACCACTTAAGAAATCCTCTAGACGTCAAGACTATTTTTAAAGAACTGTACCACCCACCCATCTATTATAAATAACTTGATATCATGATTTTAAAGTGATTAGGTGGTTAGCTGGCTCCCCAATCCAGGTCGGGGTAAGTTTAGGTTCTGCACTACATTGGCTAGGACACGGGTCCTAGTGTTTCATAATACACTAAGCCCAACTTAGATTTAGGATTTGAGGCTACTATATTTAGTCTCGTAGTATGCCTTAAATAGTAGGTAGGTCCCTTCTTTTCAGGAACTCTAAATCCTACTCATCTGCGTCACAGGATAACGCCACCTCCATCCTTCTCTCATGCATGTGATTGATTACCTGATTTTTCTTTCTCCAATTTCTGTTTAGTACCCTAGAGCCTTTGAATGCTGGTATGAGCCACGCATGTTGATTCAGCCCTTCAAACCTTTCTTCCTTTTGGATAGGACTTCCTAGTTTACACCCCTGTGTCAATCCCACTTTAGGAGGGAATAATGTATAATCCTTAATCGAGAGTTTTCTTAGGCTCTGGCCTGGGATGTAATTAATTACGGGGGCTTACGCCCGTGGGAAACTCGGTCCCATATCTACTAAACCCCATTCAAACTATTATATCGGATGGGAGAAACTCATGACTAGGTCATGTATATTACTACCCATCGAGGTGTGCTGGCGACAGCCTCTATCCTCAATGGTTAGTCGTATGCATGATCCAATCTGTCCCTTCCAATTAACCCGTTTGCGCGGTGTTCTTTCGGAGGTCCACAATAGTAAATATATATATTTATATATATTTGAAAATCCTTGAATCAATTAAATATTTAAATATTTGATTTGTATTTAATTCAAATTTAAATTCAAATAATTTAAAAATAAAAAAATTCTATTATAAGTTTCAGAAAACTTTTAATCTTTAATTAAATTTAATTAAAAAAATCTTGAATATTAATTAATTTAAATATTTTGATTAATTTTAAACTTTCAAAATTCAAATCAAATTGATATTAGTTCAAGGGAAAATTAAATAATATATCAACATTTTTTAAATTCAAAATACCTAACTTTATACTAATTTTAAAATTTGAGTGTTGATTTATTTTGAATAATTTGAATTATATTAAATATCTTAATGTTTAATTAAAATTTAATTAAATATTACATTAAGTATTTTATGATTAAAAAAAAAACTTATTTTCAAACAACTTCAAAAATCAATGGTTCTCTCAACCCCTCAATTTTTTTTTAATGATATGTTCAACTATTTTATTTTAAAATTTATATTTATGTATATAGGTTATACTTATATATATGTGTATTCTTAATTTAAAATCTATTTTAAAATGATTGTATTTTAAAGCTTTGAGAGATCCATTGAAATTTTAAGCATGGATTAAGTCTATTTGAATAGAATTAGTGGGGAATGATAGTTAATCAATGGATAATTACTGTGGTAAGTGTTCATTGATTATCTCTTTAATTAATTAACTTATGTTTAGTCTTTGCATGTTTAAGGTACACACACCACCTAGCCTAGGCTCTTCTAGTTTTAAGGACTTGATTGTGTTGCTATGTTTATTTCTTACATGTTGTTGAAGGGTTAGAAGAACATGATTTACTATCCTATAACCTAGTGACACTAAGGATAACAATTAAGGATAGTGTATTAGCTAACTTTGATTCAATTGACATCTTACAGGATACTTGGATAATGGATAAAAGCTTAAATGAATGGCCAACAGTTTTAGCTATGGATGATAGTATGGAAGGAAATAGAAGAGTCAGTTCTCTGATTTCAGGTGATTGCTGGAATTTAGATGAATTGAATAAATCTTTTGGAAAGGATCTCGTGGAAATTATCAGAAACATTAAAATTCATTCTTGCAACAGTGAAGATAGATTGGAGTTGATTAATTCCTGTTCTGGAAAGACTATTTCAGCCATGGCTTATGCTGAAATTTGTGATGACTGTGATAAAGACGTGTATTGGAGTTGGATCAAAGAGGCTAAACTCAATGCTAGAGTAGAAAACTTTTGGTGGAGATTATTTAAAAATGCCATTCCTACTTTTCAACTACTTTCAAGTAGAAAACTGCAATCTAATGTCCTCTGTCCAAGAGGTTGTAATGAGCCAGAAAATATAGAGCATGTGGCTAACAGATGTAAAAAACTTTTGGAAGTTTTTAATTGCCTTAATGAATGGGGGTTTTGTATTCCAGTTTTGGATAACATGGATTATAGATGCAATTGGTTAAAGGCTCAAAATACTTTGTTACGTAAAATCTACTGCAATTCAGTTTTTATTACCTGGAAAGAACGGAATGAAGGTGTTCACGGTAAGAGTGAACGGACTGCTTCTTTTATTGCCTCCGAAGCAATTAGTTTGGCTTCTGTTTCTTCAAATTTATACCTCTTAAGCACGGGCCGGTTGGATGTTAATCAGCATATGCTGTTAGAAAAAATTTGGCATCCTCCTCCACCCGGTTGGATCAAGATTAATCTAGATGCTTCTTTGTTAAAATCTAACAAAGGTGGCACTGGAGGTGTTATTCGAGACTGTAAAGGAAGACTTCTTCTTGCTTTTGGTAAGCCTTGCATTCATTGGGATATTGCTCATTTGGAACTTCTATCAATTGAAATGATCAAGGATATCATTCAAGATTGGATGCTTGAGTATAAAGGTGTTATTATTGAAGGAGATAATGCAAATATTATGAAGCTCATTCAAGATACTTTGAAGAAAGGTGATCTAAATTCTCTTAATCTCTCATTTATTCATGAATTCAATTTTGTTCTTTTCAATAGTATAGATAGAAAATCTAATAAGTTAGCTGATTTGTGTGCTAACTTTGCTATTTTTTCGTCTTTTATTTGGGATAACATTGTGCTTGATAAGATTCCTTCTTCATTTTTAAAAATTTTGAAGGAGGAATCTATGGGAGTTATCTTGTAATTTCTTGTTTTTTTTCCTTTTATTAATGCAATTCTTGCTTCTATCAAAAAAAAAAAAATATTAGCTAACTTAGATCAATTTAAGACAAACTACACACATCCATTTTGGGTGATTTACTAAACTTAGAAAACTTATGTCATAAACCCCTTGATCTAGTACATCTCATTTGGACATTAATTGATCTTAAATAACTAGTAGATTTAGGCGACTCTTCATTAAGGGTCTTATTTTTTTTGTTTCAATAAATCAAATAAAATTCCTAAAATCTAAAATCAAACTCAACCAATTTTAATCAACTATAAATGAAACTTATAATCATTCAAAAATCAAATTAAGGATTAAATTTCATTAAACCTAAACTAAACCTTAATCAAACCTTAATGAATCCTTAATTAAACTCTAATTAAACAAATCATAATAATTTAAATAAAATTCTTTAAAGATTCAAATTGATTCTAATGAAACATAAACTATGTAAACAATCAAACTAAAATCAATTTTGAGCCTAAATCTCACGAAATTCCTAATTAAATTCCTAAATATCCTTAATTAATCATTAACTAGATAAACACTTTAAAATTCATTTAAAATTCCAATAAATACCAAAAATATGAAATAAACTCAATTAAAATCAAATCAAATGAGAAATGTATTAATTTTAATTTTAAATAATTTTCTAATAAGAAATTCATTAATAATTCACTAATTAAACAATTCCTTTAATAATTCATTAAATATACTAATTAAATCCTAAAATTCATAAAATTTCAATAAAACTAAATAAAAACTAGAGAATCATCATATGATTTAAAAATAAAATTTCTAAATAATTTTTAATTATTAATTCATTAATAATTCATTAAATAATCCATTTTCTATAAATAATTAATTAAATATAAACTAATCCTAAAATTCATTAAAATTCATTTTTTTTAAATCAAATAAAATTTAGATATTAATATATTCAATTTAAATAAAATTTTGTATTAATTTTCTAACTTAATTTCTTTATAAATCATTTATCATTAATTAAAATTCATTAAAACTCAACAAATTCTAAAAAAAGCTCTAAATATTACAATAAAATTCTTTAAAAATTAAATTAAATTTTAATTCATTTAAAATAAATTAATTTGATAATTTTATTGATTAAGATTTATTTTAATCAATAAAATTTGTTTATTAATTTAGGTTAAATGGGTTAAGGCTTTTATGCCTAAAGCTTGATTCCTTTTAGAGGACTTTAGGCATTTCAATTTAAAGGGCCTTTTAAAACACTTAAATAACAATGAATTCCTTTATGTGTTGTGCACGACTCCTTTTAGGAAGGCACTAACACATTCAGATTAAGGAATTTTAAACAAATTAATAATACATCGACCTTATAGGACGTGCTAGATTCCTTCGGGAGGGCATGTGGTATTGCATTCATAAGGTCCCTTTCTCTCTCTCTAATAAAATTTTGAGGACTCTCAAATGAATGCCTATCTTCCATATAAGACGGGTATTCATTTTGAAAGCCCTAGAACTTATAAATTGATAACTTCCAACACTTAGGGAGTTATCAATCAATAAGTTCTTTAAAACAAAATCAAATAACTTTAACTTATAAAATTGGAATAATTTTTAAATTCAAATACACTTTACTTAAACTTTAATCAAATTTCCTTTTGGACTTAAATAAATAAATCTTAATAATACAAGTAATTCAAACAATAATTCCTATAGGACATATCCAAGCCACACGACCTCTTTCACACACTTAGATGCTTGTTAGGACTACCAACTTTAGCCTAGGCTAGGCCGGTGGTTTGTTGTGATTTGTTTGTGGGTGTCTTGCCTAGAGGGCACCCATGTTTGTCTGCTTACTTTCCTGCATTGAATAGCATACATGTTTATTTTCTGTCTGTACACTAGAGTGCGGAGTGAATAAAGTGAGGGCCGTGTACTTTACTTTTCTGTCTTTACTTTCCTGCATTTATAACTGCTCTCAACGCACTCATACCTGCATTGTCTTTTCTGTACTTAACTTACCTGCAAAGTAGAATATACTTAGGGACTGATGTACTTATAAAAAAGAAATGTAAAGCTTTATTTTCTTAGATCTGTTGTATATAGATTGAGTCTGTAAAGTGTCTGGAGTCTGTAAAAGAATTAAAAATAACTGCTTATATGTATACAAATGGGGCTCCACAAAGTAATACCCTCCACCAGGAGGATATTCCTTTTTGGAATTCCATAGAAGAGTTGGAGCCTGAAGATCATAAGTAGTTGTATTTAATTTTATTCTCTTATAAGCTTAGAACCCAGGTTTGTTGTCGGTGGGACCTTGCCACCTTTACTTTACTGTATACCCTGGGATGTAACCTGTAAATTTTATATTAATAAAATTAGCTCTCTTTTATACATAACGTTTCATGCATCATTAGCATTCGTGTAGATTTTCAGTTTTTGTAAGCATATTCTATTGCATTTGATTTAAATTCTTTAACAATTCCTTGATTCCTAGGATAGAGCCATCTTAAATATTGCATTCATCGGTGAATTGTTATGATTAGGATTGTTAGCTGGCAGCCCACTTTAGGCAGGTGGTAATTCCAAATCATATACACTTCTCTCTGTACATTCCTCTTTCTAATCAACTCTAACTCTTCTAAATTCAATATTAGAAATTATAATCTAAAGCATGAGCATGAAAATTTAGAATAGCCCAAATATTTAATTAATTTTGAATATAATTTTGAAATTAATTAGTCTTCATTTAAATCGAGAGTATTCTCTTAGGAGATGTAATTAACTATAGGGGCTTGCCCCTATAAGGAGTCTAGATCCTAGAATAATCTAAACCCTATCTTAGTTTCCTTTTTAAGGGTGGGGAAAGATCTGTGAAAGTAGATTAGTGCTTTATATATATTTTAAAATTTATTTTCATAATCAAAGGATAGGTAGATGATTGATCTGCTCTCACAAGCAGGTCAAATATCTTCTATATTTGATAATGGAAATAAATTCATAATTAATTAGTCTAATTAGGTCAATAGGATAATATGCGAATCATTCTTTGGGATGATTTGTATATTCCCTTTGCTACACCTGATTAAAAGAATGAATTATAGTATTCTTTCTTTTAGATAAATAGAAGTATTTTAGTCTACCCCTTAGGGCGGTATAATGTCCGACTATACAGATTTGATTGAAAGAAAACATTAAAATGTAAATAAAGAAAATCATGTGAGGAACTAAAATTATTTCTTTAAATTTAAAAAAGCATTTAAAATTAGAGAGAAAGTATGATATTTTATTTTCTTATATGCCAGATCTGTTTAGTCATCTTTTATTTTTGGACATCATCTAGGACATCATCTTGGATGTGTCTAGAACATCTTTTTAGACAATGCAGTATAATTATGCCTAAATTAATCTGGTAATTAAGGAAAGAAATTATGGTTTGATTGCTTGATTATATCATCTTAGACGATCATAGGATCAGCCAAGACAATCAGTTCACCAACCTTAATTCTTCCCAGACAATCAAACATTGCCTTAGTTCCTTTCAGGGCGATACTCTGGACGATATATACTAAATTGAACTAATCATCCGGGACGATCAAGAGATTGACATGCATGATCAAGTTATTTTTATATCATCGAAACATCCATTTAGTGTGATGTTATGGATGATATTTATCATTTTGTACTAATCAGCCCGGATGATTATGAGATAATCCTGGATGATCTAGTTATCCATTTAGGGCAATTTTCTAGACAATACTCATTGAGTTAAACTAATCATACAAGATGATATTTAACAATTAGTTGCTAATTAGGGCTAATTTGAGCCCTTGTTTAAAAGCTTTCTTATTTTCTTAAAGAGAGATCTTTTGTTGTTGTCCTGACCTGAGAGAGCCAAGAGGAGAGGGAGAGAAAGGAGAGAGAGAGAGAGAGAGAGGATCTTGTGAGGAAGAGTTTGTGAGGGGTTTTACAAAGGTTGCTCCAATTAAGGATCCGTCATTATTTTCTTCAATCGTCATCCATGGTTCCTTAGGGGTTCTAGAGAGGTCTACTTCAGCAGCTGATCGAGGTTCTCTGCCTGCTTCAGGAGGAAGAAAAAGGAGTTAGGTTCTCTGCATGCTTTTGGAGGAAGTAAAAGGAGTTGGGTTCTCTGCCTCATCGGGGTTGGTGGAAGGGAGTTTTTGTATGAGCTTCTCTACCTTACATGGGGGAAAAAGGAGAGATATTGTGTTTAGTGCAATACTGGGAGGAGAGGCTCTAGGGAGTGGACGTAGGTCAGGTTGACCGAATTATTATAAAATTTGGTGTGTTCTTTCTTGTTATACTTTCGCATTTAGTTTCCACATTTTAATTTTTATGGTGAATCTTAGTTTGGTTATGATTGTGCTTTTGCTTAAAGAATTTTTTAAAATACTAATTCACCCCCTCTTGATTAGCCTTGGGATTAGTTCTTTAGGGCTTAACATTCCTGTTGAACTTTCAAGTGGTATCAAGGCAGGATTCATTAAATATATTATTTGAAAACTTTTAAATTTTGATTAATGGCTAACTTTGGTAATCATAATACTGTGAAAGGCTATTCTATTACATGACCATCTTTCTTTGATAATATTCTTTTTGATTTTTGAAAAACTCGCATGTTTACATTTTTACAATTGATTGACTATCATATGTGGATGCTTGTTAAGGATGGTTATACACTTCTGACTCGTAAAACTAATGGCATTACTATTATACTTCCTTTTACTAAATGGAATTTAGCTTGAACAATTTTTTCTATACTTTGAAATTAGATGATTATATAAGTGTTTTAACTTATGCTACTTATAAAGAAGTTTGGGATAAATTGTGTATTCCTTATGAAGGAACCAATGAAGTTAAATAATCTAGGTTGAATATTTTATTGCATGACTATGAATTTTTTTGTATGAAACCTACTAAATTGAGATTTGATATGTATACTAGGCTTACTTAATATATCACCTCATTATATGCTTTATTAAGAGAACTAACTAACTATGAAAGAGTGAATAAAATTTTGAGATACTTGCCTTCTTCTTTTGATGCTAAGATCACTACAATTATTGAATCCAAAGATTTGAATACTTATTCAATTAATAACTTACTTGGATCACTCATTGCTTATGAGCAAGGAGTGAACCAAAGATAACTTGATGTAGGTGAGCGAAAGAAGGAGAAAATTATGGTGCTGAAGGCCAATAACATGAACACTGATTCTTCCGGGTTTAAAAGTGATGATGTTGCCTTAATCACAAGGAAATTTAAAATCTTTCAAAGGAATAATCACAAGTACCATCATAAATGGAATAAAGGTAAGAGTAGCAAATATTATAAAAGTTCTTCTGATGTTGTTTATTTTGAATGCAGCAAGCCTAGACATATTAAAACTGATTGTCTTACACTCAGGGATCACCCAAGTAAGGAGAAGGGTGAGGAGAAACCCAAGATCAGAAAAAACAATAACAAGAAGCAATTCCAAAAGGCATTTTAGGCAGATTCTGCATCTGATTCATTAAAGATTGAAGCCAAAGAGGAGATAATAAACTTGTGCTTGATGGGTGATCATCTTGGTCAGTCTTATCAAGAAGAGGTATGTGAACCAACCTATGATCAATTACTTGAAGTTTGTGAGAATATTTATGCATCATATAGAAAACTTAAAAAAACTCATGCTAGTCTAAAATTGGAGTTCTCAAATTTGCAAATAGAGCATGAAATTTTAAGTAAAGATCACACTCAATTTGATAGCAATCTCATGTTATTACTTGATGAATTGAATAAAAATTATTCTGAGTTGATTGTTGAGCATGATTCTTTGAACGTATCCTACACCTCACTTGAATCTGATTTTAAAACTTATATTGAAGAATATGAGCATAGGGTGCACTATTTGAATGTTAATAATGCTATTTTAGAAATTGCTAACTTAAGATTTAAAGCTGAATTGAATGCATTTGAGAGAAATAGGAATATATCCACACTTGATCTAAATCCAAAACCTAGGAAGATTCATTATAACTTGAACATATTAGTAAATCCTTTTCCTAGAGTTAGATATTTTTCATGTGGCATGCTAGGACACATTTCACACACTTGCACTATTCACTATAGTTAAAATTGGATGTGGAGACCCAAATTGCTTGATTCATAACATAACACA
The DNA here is from genome assembly GCA_022539455.1 of Dendrobium nobile. NCBI lineage: Eukaryota > Viridiplantae > Streptophyta > Magnoliopsida > Asparagales > Orchidaceae > Dendrobium > Dendrobium nobile. The sequence continues at coordinate 49,667,475 of CM039733.1, forward strand.
CATGCATTATATTCTTCTTTTCATAAGTAAGGACTAAAACCTATTTGGGTTCCTAAATTTGACATTTGATGATTTTGTAAGTGTGCTTTACCAAAGACCTCGTGAGAGCATGTGGTAACCGGATAGCGGATGCTCATGACACATGACTGGTGATCCTGATCAATTTTTTACGCTGGAGGCCAGGGCTAGAGGAAATGTCACTCTTAGAGACAACACCACCAGGAAAGTGGTGGACGCAGTTATAATTAGAAACTCCAAGAATCTTTTAATTAAAAATGTTTTGCTTGTAGATGTACTGAAATAAAACTTGTTAAGCATTAGTCAGCTATGCCATAAGGGCTTCATCATAGAATTTTTGGCAAATATATGCATTATTAGCTTGAATAACAACAATATTTTGTAGGAAAAATGGATTAACAATGTTTACGTGCTTGATTTAAATAATTTTAAATGTGCTTCTTTATTTTGTTTAAAAATTTTTTTCTGATGATTCTTGGTTGTGGCATAGGAGATTATGTCATGCCAATATGAAAACTCTTAGGAGAGTGGCCCAAAAAGACCTAGTTAGAGGTGTCCCCAAGCTTAAGTTATCCAAAGACCATCTGTGTGATATCTGCCAACTAGAGAAGCAAGTCCATTCCTCTTTCCATTCAATCAAGGACATTAGCACCTCTAGACCATTATAATTCCTTCACATGGATTTGTTTGGACCCATTAGCACTGCTAGCTTAGGGGAGAAAGTCTATGGATTTGTGATTGTTGATGACTACTCGAAGTTCACTTGGATTAAATTTTTGTCACATAAGAGTGATTCTTTTGATGAGTTTAGATCCTTCTCCACTTAGAATCAGAAAAAGTTAGGTTGTGAGATCTTGACCATCCATAGTGACCATGGGGGAGAGTTTGAAAATGAGAGATTAGAGACTTTTGTGAGAATAAAGGGATTAGTTACAACTTCTCAGCTCCTAGGACCCCTCAATAGAATGGGGTAGCTGAAAGGAAGAATTGGACCTTAGTTGAGGCCTCTAGAACCATACTTACTATGTATTCACATTCAAAATAATTTTGGGCTGAAGTGATAAATTCAACTTATTATGTGTTGAATAAGATGAATGTTAGAGCCAAATTTGACAAGACACCCTATGAGATCCTTAACGGTAGGATACCCAACCTTTATCATCTTCATGCCTTTGGTTATAAGGTTTTCATTCTTAATAATTGGAAGTCACACTTAGGAAAATTTGACCCAAAATTTGATGAAGGAGTATTCTTAGGATATTCAAGTATGGGGAAATCCTTTAGGGTGTTTAATAAGAGGGCTTTGATGGTGGAGGAGACTACGCATGTAGTGTTTGATGAATATGATCCTAAGGAGTCTAGAGTTGAGGATGAAGATGATGTTGGAGAGATTACCCAAGGAATTGAAAATTTGGAGAATAGTTTAGAGCCCCAAAACATTGAAGGTGTAGGTGAGATTACATTAGGAGTAGAAAAATGCAAATCTGGAAGAAAGTGTAGAACCAACACACACTTTGCCTAGGGATTGGATATATTCTTTGAGTCATCCTAAAGAACTGATCTTAGGAGATCCTTCTGAAGGTGTTAGAACTAGGCATGGACTTAGGAAAGAAGAAAACCACTCTACCTTTATCTTAATATCTGAACCCATCAACATTAATCAAGCATTGTCTGATGAGTTTTGGATCTTAGCCATACAAGAGGAATTAAACCAATTTATTAGGAATAATATTTGGGAGCTTATAGAAAGACCAAAGGGATAAAGTATAGTTGAAACCAAATGGGTCTTTAAGAATAAGATGAATGATTCTGGTGTGGTGGTTAGGAATAAGACGAGATTGGTAGCTAAGGGGTACAACCAAATAAAAGGGATTGATTTTGAGGAGACCTGTACCCCTGTAGCTAGATTGGAAGCCATTAGAGTGCTACTAGCCTTTGCCTGTTATAAGGGATTTAAGCTTTACCAAAAAGACGTGAAGAGTGCCTTTTTAAATGGGGTAATAAAAAAGGATGTGTTTGTAGAGAAATTCCTAAGTTTTGAGAGTTATCAATTTCCAAATCATGTTTTCAAATTAAAAAAAGGCCTAACATGGATTAAAACAGACACCAAGAGCTTGATATGAGAGACTCAGCACATTTTTACTAAAGGGGGATGTTGTTAAGGGAAGCATAGAAACCATCCTTTTTTTAAGGAAAGTAGGAAATGAGTTACTTATTATTCAGATATATATTGATGATATACTTTTTGAATCTTCTGATAAAAAGCTATGTGATGATTTTTCTAAAATAATAAGTAAGGAGTTTAAGATGAGTATGGTGGGAGAGTTATCTTACTTTTTAAGGTTTAGCATAAGGCAATTGGATGATGAAACCTTTATAAATCAATATAAGTATATTAAGGACATCTTGAAGAAATATGAAATGGAAAAAGCCAAGCTAATAAACACTCCCATGATTTCTAAAATTCAGATGGATAAGGACTCAAATGGAAAATATGTTGATCAAAAGAAGTATAGAGGGATGATTGGATCTTTACTTTACCTGACTGCTAGCCGACTTGATATAATATTTAGTGTTTATCTATGTGCTAGATTTTAAGCTGATCCTAAAGAATCCTACATGACTGGAGTTAAGAGAATTTTAAATATCTTTTGGGGACCCAAAACTTAGAAATCTGGTATCCTAGGTATAACACTTCTTTTGAGATTATTAAATATTCTGATTCTTATTTTTCAAGATGTAGGGTGAATAGAAAGAGCACTTATGGAACTTGCCAATTCATAATAGTCTTTAGTCTCCTAGTTTAATAAAAAACAAAACTATGTTATACTTTCCACTACTGAAGCTGAGTAAAATACCTTAGGAAGTTGCGTGGCCCAAGTCCTTTGGTTGAAGCAACAAATTTTGGATTTAGAATTATCTATAGGCATAATTTCAATCCTTTGTGATAATACTAGTGCCATCTGCATCTCTAAGAATCCTATCAAACATTCAAGGATAAAACACATTGATATAAGGCATTATTTTATTAGAGACCATTGAAAGTTCGTTAGGGATGTTAAGCCCTATAAACATCCCTATAGAACTGGCCCAAGCTAACCAAGAGGGGGGGGGGGGGGTGAATTGGTATTTTAAAAAATTTCTTTTTATAAAGAACAAAAATCACATAAACCAAAATCACACCATGAGAAAAATAAATGCGGAAATTAAAAGTGCGGAAGCAAGAAACAAGAACACAGAAATTTATAGTGGTTCGGTCAACTCGACCTATGTCCACTCCCCGGAGGCGCCCTCTGAGTATTGCACTACAAACGTGACTCTCCTTTAGCCCCCACAGCTAGGCGGACAAGCCTTTACAACGAACCTCCTTTTTGTCACCCCGGCAAGGCAGAGAACCTATCTCCTTTTGCTTCCTCTTGAAGCTGGCAGAGAACCATAACTAGATGCTGACTCCTTACCTCTACCGACCCTTCCACGGACGAGAAATTCTAGACGAAGAAGATGCAGAGCGATCCTTAAAGCAACTCTTGTGAATCCCCTCACAAGCTCCCCCTCACAAGATCCTCTCTCTCTCTCCCTCTCTCTCTTTCTCTCCTCAAGTCCTTCTCAGGTCAAGGCAACAGCACTAAGGTTATTCAAAATGTTGAACAAGAGCTCTTAAATAGAAGAGCTTCAAAGGAGCTCATTAATTACAAATTGCTGACTATATCGTCCAGGCCGATATGGACATCAACCTGGCTGATCAGTACAAATATTAGAAGATCGGCCAGAGCATCGCCCTGAATGCAAACTGGACGATTTAAAATTGGCTTTGTCGTCCAGGCCAATCTCACGATCAGCCCAGCCGATCAGTTCAAATTAGAGGAAAATCGCCCAAAGCATCGCCCTGAATTTGAGCTGGCCGATATTTATCGTCCTGAAGTAACTAAGGTTTTTGAATAGATCGTCCTGGCTGATCTTGCGATCGTCCAGGACAATATGATCGTATCAATCATCCTTAATTACTCCATTGATTTCTTGATCAATTAAGGCATAATTTGTGAATATCGTCCAGGGCGATCAATGATCATCCTGGCCGATTATTTAAAAATACAGTGTACCTTAATTATCTATGGCGACAACTTCTTTCTATTTTGAGCTTATCGTCCTGGCCGATACACGTATCATCCAGGATGATCCATTAATATCGGCTGCCTTAATTAAGAATCCTTAATTAGACTTTCTATTTTAAGCCTGATCGTCCAGGACGATGTAAATATCGTCCTGGCCGATATGAGTAAAAATAGAATTTCTAAATCTCTTAAGTGTGTGTGCGTAGGGTTACTTAGCATCAGTCTCTTTGACCATTACAAATAAACTTAAGAAGAGAAAAGGCAAAGTACAGACTGACTCAACCCTAGACCTACGCAATCTTGAACTAGCTTCATTTGTCCGTCCGATCTTCGATTCCTGAAAAGTTAGAAGTAACAAGCAGTCCAAGAGAATCAATAATGTTTGTCAATCATCAAAACATAAGTCATAAAAATTGATTTGCAACAATCTCCTCCTTTTTGATGATGGCAAACATAAGTAGGAAAAACTCAAAGAAAAAAAAATAGTTCACTAGAAATTCAAAGTTACAAGCATAGTCTTTTTCCTACCACATCCCACTCCCCCTTTTGTCATAAAAAGAGGGTCCTAGACACACAAAGGAAAAATAAAATACCAAACTACAAGACAAACTGCAGAAAATAGGAAACAAATAACAGAAAACACAAACTAGAAAAACGAGGGACCCTGATCATCAGATGGAGGTGGTGGAGGTGGCTGCTGAAAGTAGCTGGCAAGCATAGTAAATTGAGCATTGAACCAGGCGATGTCCTGGTCATGCTGCTGTTGCTGGTGAGTAATGTAGCTGTCAAATTGGGCTAAATCTTTTGTGCGGTGCTGCTCGTAGCGAGCAATGTCCTTAGAATATTGCTGCTCCTATGCAGCAACATAAGCGTCAAAGCGGGTCTCCCATCGATCAAACCTCTCAATCAACTGATCAACCGGTGAGTGCTGGTGGAGAGGAACAGGATCAGGAACGGGAGCAGGAGCGGGAGCCTCCTCCTCTCCAGCCCCCCGAGGTTCCCCATCTCCTGGGTGGAGACGAGTACTATGAAGGATAGTGAAAGAATTGTTTGAGTAGCAAGGTGGTTGAAGGTCCTGACGAGCAGGATATTAAAGATTGTATTTGGTTTCAAGAATGTAGGCTATGAAATGTCCTAAAGCAAGGTTAGGTTTTCTCCTATGGCCTAGATCGCGAATAGTTATTAGATGATAAATGTAGCGAAAGAGTAGATCAGTGGCATTAAATTCTCTCCGAGCCATAATGAAAAAGGTAGTCAAGGAAAGTAGAGGAGTGATATGGATTCGGTCCCCAGCTTTTGGAATTATGGAGGTGCGAAGAACATGTTAGATTATCCTAGCATCTTTGACTAAAGAGCTAGTATCTTCAACATGAAAGGGTGTGTTGGTTTGGCGAAGGAAATGGTTTGCCATGGACCAACAAAATTTGGATCTGAAATGATTATGTGCAGCTTATCCGCGGTGGTGGATAGCTGTAAAAGCTCCACACAGTCCTGATATGTGATCTCGATTGGACGTCGATTCACATAGGAGGTCAGGTCTGTGAAAGTAGAATTTATGCGAAGATTTGCATAAAATTCTAGCAGGTGTTCAGAAGAAAAAGGGACAGCGAGGGTGAGTATGAAACAAAGAGAAGTGTGGGAAAAGAGATCCATTACTGGATACGAGAGGTATGCAGGATTGATTATTCGGGAAAGGGTAATGCCATACTCTTTGTAGCGATAGTTGGCAGCCTGATCCTCTGCCTCCCTGAATCGAGGGTCCATAGTGGCCTTCGAGGAACTCCCAGAAGCCTGTCGAACACATTTCCCACTGGCCATAGCAAGGGATTGGCAAGGAGACACAAGAGGAGAAGGGATGAGGTGGAAAATATGGCTGGATCAGCCAGAATTTAAAGAAACGGCCATATCATCTAGGCCGATCGTAGAATCGTCAAGGCCGATATGGCATAATAATTACGTACAGGCCGATTGGTTAAAAAGGTGGTCCGATCGTCCGGGCCGATCGGATATCGGCCAGGATGATTAGACACAGACGATCGTAACGAGGAGTCAATCCGGACAACCGTTGAAAAAACAGATCGTCCGGGCCGATTAGGTGTATCGTCCAGGACGATGCACAATAATTGATCATACCAGCTGAAGTTAAAACATTTTAAATCTGTGCTACGTGTATCATCTAGGATGAACAGTGGATTGGCTAGGACAATTGTCCAATAATGGATCGTCCGGGGCCGATTTTAAAGATTCAAATGTGCTGACACGTGGATCGTCTAGGACGATCCAGTGTATCGGCCAGGACGATGCACATAGAATGCATCAGCCAGTTGAAATATTCTATCGGCCAGGATTATCATCATGATTGCAACAGAGTTCGATCAGATCGTCCAGGACGATATAGTATCGTCCAGGACGATGAGTTACAGCAAGCACAGAAAAGGTCAGCAGATGGATTTTGAAGAGAATTTGCCCTATCGTCTAGGACGATAAAAGTATCGGCCAGGATGATGTGACTAGAATTTGAAACCAAGGAAAAGATGGTGATGATCAAGGCCCTCAAAAATAAAACAAAATAAAAGCAGACTTAAAACACAGTAATAAAAAGCTAAAAACAATGGGAAAAAAGAAAATAAAAAAGAATATGTTTGAATTTTAATTTTTCTATTTTTATTTTATTTTATCAAGGCTTCATATGAGAAGTTTTCAACTATTTAGACTTTAGAGTTCCACAAGATCAAGGAGTTTAACCAATCCTAATCAGACAAAGGTAGAATATCCAATTCTGTTAACCCTAGATCAGACGTTCTTTATGGTACAAATTTTCTTTTGAAAAATAAAAATGCTTAACTCATAATAAACCTAATTGAGAAAAAAGAAGATCCAATCAAAACTTATTTACAAAAAAATCTCATAAATAATAAAACAAAGTAATTTATCTCAATCATGGAATTTGAAATCAAGCCTTTGAAATCATCAAATAATCAATGAGTTCTCTAAGTTTTAAGAGTTTAGAGAAGAGATAGTAGCTTGAATTTAGTGGGGTCATTTTATACCTCTTTTGTCTTTGAATTGGCTCTTTGAGCATCTTGATTTTTGATACACTTTTGTGTATTATATTTTTTTTAATTTGGCGTCATTGGCCTCTTTCCTTTTTTAATTTTTTGCAAGCAAAAAGCTCTTTAACAAAAACCCTTAAAAAGACCCTTAGTTGTGAGTATATCCTCCAAATATTAGAGAATAGGAGCTCTCTCTCTAACATAGGGAAGAACAAGTCGCAAAACAAAATCAATGTCATGTGATGAAAGCAATGGCAAGATTTTAAATAACTTGAAAGATATATAAGAACTTTGGATATTATGTACAAGATAGATTATTGTAGCAAGATAGAAAGAATCTTAGTTTCAAAAAACCATTGGCTTAAAATGAGTTAGACTTTTGTTTAGAGAAGAAAATCATACCACTAAACAAGGTCAGAAGGAGGGAAACCATTAATGGTGTTTCTCCCTTTAACCAATTTTAGAAAAGCTAAACACTATCTTCAAAACTCCAAAATCTAAAATCTTGAAAAGATTCAACATATGAAAAACCAATTATAAAAGCAAAGTGAAAACAAAAAAATTAAAACAACTACAAAGCAGAACTGAAACAAAAACATATTTCAAGAAATTATTGAAGCAGCAGGTTTAAGCATTTATGAGCTGCGAGCCTTCATATGTCCAGTTATCCTATGCTCCCACAAGGTCTTTGGTGAGAGCACTCCTGTTAACTCAACATCAGTCAGATTTAGGAACCCAAATAGGTTTGGGCCCCTTCTTAGGAAAAGTAGAATGCAATGCAAATATGGTATGCTGTGAATCATGCATCTTAGGTCTCCGCACCCAATGTGTACTACGGTGAACGGTGCAAGTGTGTGAGATGTGTCCTAGCATGCCACATGAAAAATATCTAACTCCAGAAAAAGGGTTTCTTAAATGGTTTGAGTTATAATGCCTCTTCCTAGGTTCCAGCTTAGGATTAAAAGTAGATGTTATCCAATTTTTTTTACATGTATCCAAATCATTTTGAATCCTCAAGTTAGTTCCTTTTAATGCATCATTATCAATCCTCAAATTTTTCTCAATCTCTTTAGATTTCTTAAGATCAAAATTAAGTGAGGTGTGTGAAACTTTTAATGCATTATGTTCATCAATTAATTCTAAATGCTTTTTGTTTAAATCATCAAATTCATCAAGAAGAGCGATGTGATTTGAATCAATCATTGCATGATCTTTGAGAAAAACTTCATGCTCTTTTTGTAAATTCGGAAGTTCTAATTTTAGGCTAGCATGAGTCTTCTTAAGTTTTTTGTATGATGCATGGATTTTCTCACAAATCTCAAATAATTCATCGTAGGTTAGTTTACATACCTCTTCCTCATCACTTTGCTCAAGATGATCTTCCCCCATTAAGCACAGGTTTGTAGTCTCTTCCTCTAGTTCAGTCTTAGAGGAATCAGTACCAGATTCTGTCCAGAACGCCTTTTGGACTCTCTTCTTTTCCTTCCTAAACTTAGGTTTCTCCTCACCTTTTTCCTTTTCTTTTCTCGAGTGATCTTGAAGTGTAGGACAATCAGCTCTCACATGTCCAGGTTTCCTGCATTCATAACAAACAACATTAGAAGATCCTTTAGAATGTTTATGATTCCTACCTTTTCTCCAATGATGATTTTGCTTTTTCCTTAGAAAGCTTTTGAATTGCTTTGTGATGAAGGCAACTTCATCGCTTTAAGACCCGAAAGTTTCAGAATCTGATTTGTGCGCCTTCAGTGCAACTGTTTTCTCCTTCTTCTTCTCACCTGCATCAAGATTTCTTTGATTCACCCCTTGCTCATAAGCAATGAGTGAGCCAAGTAAGTTATCAATAGAATAAGTGTTCAAATCCTTGGATTCAGTGATTGCAGTGATTTTAGCATCATATGACGAAGCCAAGCATTTCAAAATCTTGTTTACTTTTTCATAGTTTAAAAATTCTTTTTCTAGTGCATGTAGTGAAGTAACTATCTGAATAAACCTAGTGTACATGTCAGAAATTGATTCATGAGGTTTCATACAAAAAAGTTCGTAATCATGCAATAAAATATTCAAACGGGATTGTTTAACCTCATTAGTGCCTTCATAGGTGATACATAATTTATCCCAAATTTCTTTACCAATTTTGCATGTGGAGACACGCATGTAATCCTCAGATTTTAAAGCACAGAAAAAAATAGTTTAAACATTTTGCATTCAATTGAGCTAAATCTCATTCATCGAAAGTCCATTTAGTAAAAGCAACTTTAGTTTTAACACCATTAATTTCACGAGAAGGTGGAGAATAACCTTCTTTGATAAGCATCCACATGCGATAATCAGTAGATTGTAAAAATGTTGACATGCGGGTTTTCCAGAAATCAAAAGATAAGTTGTCAAACAAGGGAGGTCGTGTAATTGAATAATCTTCCGTAGTGTTACGATTCCCAAGGTTAGCTATGGATCAAAAATTCAAAAAGTTTTCAAACTCAGTTTTTATGAATCCCGCTCTGATACCACTTGAAAGATCGTTAGAGATGTTAAGCCCTATAGAACTGGCCCAAGCTAACCAAGAGGGGGGGGGGGGTGAATTGGTATTTTAAAAAATTTCTTTTTATAAAGAACAAAAATCACATAAACCAAAATCACACCACGAGAAAAATAAATGCTGAAATTAAAAGTGCGGAAGCAAGAAACAAGAACACAGAAATTTATAGTGGTTCGGTCAACTCGACCTACGTCCACTCCCCGGAGGTGCCCTCTGAGTATTGCACTACAAACATGACTCTCCTTTAGCCCCCACAGTTAGGCGGAGAAGCCTTTACAACGAACCTCCTTTTTGCCACCCCGGTAAGGCAGAGAACCTATCTCCTTTTGCTTCCTCCTGAAGCTGGCAGAGAACCACAACTAGATGCTGGATCCTTACTTCTTCAACCCTTCCACGGATGAGAAACTCTAGACGAAAAAGAAGCAGAGCGATCCTTGAAGCAACCCTTGTGAATCCCCTCACAAGCTCACCCTCATAAGATCCTCTCTCTCTCTCCCTCTCTCTCTTTCTCTCCTCAAGGCCTTCTCAGGTCAAGGCAGCAGTACTAAAGTTGTTCAAAATGTTGAACAAGAGCTCTTAAATAGAAGAGCTTCAAAGGAGCTCATTAATTATAAGTTGCCGACTATATCGTCCTGGCCGATATGGACATCGGCCTGGCCGATCAGTACAAATCTTAGAAGATTGGCTAGAGCATCGCCCTGAATGCAAACTGGACGATTTAAAATTGGCTTGATTGTCTAGGCCGATCTCACGATCGGCCCGGCCGATCAGTTCAAATCAGAGGAAAATCATCCAGAGTATCGCCCTGAATTTGAGCTGGCCGATATTTATCATCCTGAAGTAACTAAGGTTTTTGAATAGATCGTCCTAGCCGATCCTGCAATCGTCCAGGATGATATGATCGTATCAATCATCCTTAATTACTCCCTTAATTTCTTAATCAATTAAGGCATAATTTGTGAATATCGTCCAGGCCGATCAATGATCGTCCTGGCCGATTATTTAAAAATACAGTATACCTTAATTGTCTATGGCGGTAACTTCTTTCTATTTTGAGCTTATCGTCCTGGCCGATACACGTATCGTCCAGGAAGATCCATTAATGTCGGCTGCCTTAATTAAGAATCCTTAATTAGACTTTCTATTTTAAGCATGATCGTCCAGGACGATGTAAATATCGTCCTGGCCGATATGAGTAAAAATAGAATTTCTAAGTCTCTCAAGTGTGTGTGTGTAGGGTTACTTAGCATCAGTCTCTTTGACCATTACAAATAGACTTAAGACGAGAAAAGATTAAGTATAGACAGACTCAACCCTAGACCTACGCAATCTTGAACTGGCTTCGTTTGTCCGTCCGATCTTCGATTCCAGAAAAGTTAGAAGTAACAAGCAGTCTAAGAGAATCAATAGTGTTTGTCAATCATCAAAATATAAGTCATGGAAATAGATTTGCAACAACCATGTGACCAAATGCGATGTTGAGTTACACCATGTGACAACTGAGAATCTATTAGTTGACATCTTTGCTAAACCATTGGATTTTGACACTTTCAGCATCTTAAGGAACAAATTAGGTGTGATTGACATAAACGCATGAACATGATGTTTACTGAATTTTGAATTTTCTATTTTGTTGCTTATTTCTTCTTTTGTTTGTTTTACTTTTTACTAGCTTTTATTTCTTTTTTATTTTTAGTTTTATTTCTATTATTTTAGTTTTTCTTTTTTGTGATTACTGCTAAAATGATATTTTATACCAAGTTTTTATTTTTTTTTTAAAATTTGCAGTTAATGTTTTACATTTCTAAATCAGTTAAAGGGAGAAAAACCGTTGATTGTTTCTCTTCCTCTAACCTCCTTTAGTGGTATAGTTTTCTTTTTTAAATAAAAGTTTATCTCAAATTAACAACTTGACTTTGCAATTGAGATATTTTCTATTTTTCTATAGTAATCTATCTTATATTTTTAATGTTCAAAGTCTTTTATATTACTTTTACATTTTTTCATTATCTTATCATTTCTTTTATCATATGATTTTGATTATGTATTGTGGTTTGTTATTCCTTATATTAGAGAGTGAGTTTTTCTTCTCTAATATCTAGAAGATATACTCACAACTGAGAGTATTTAAGAGTTTTGAAAAGGGATTTAACTTGTAAAAAAAAAGTACAATGATGCCAAATCTAAAGATACACAATGACACCAAATTAAGAAATATATATAAAGTGTATCAAAAATTAAAAGATGCATAAAGTGCAACAATCAATTGATACGAGGCATAAAATGATCCCACCAAAAGCAAGCTCTCTTCTCTTTTAAAGTCTTAAAACTTAGAAGAACTCATGTGTCACTTGATATTTTTAAAGGCTTGATTTCAAATTTTGGGTTTGTGAAAAATTACTTTGGTATATTATTGATAAGATAATTTTTTTTCAAACCAAGTTTTGAATGGATCTCTTTTTCTTTTCTAATTGGTATTTCTTAGTTAGGTCTTTTATTCTCAAAAGATAATTTTGCCCTGAGAGAAGTCCGAGCTAGGGTAACAGGATTGCATATTCTACCATTTTTGGATTTCGATGATGTTAACTCATCGGTCTTACAAGTTTTTAAAATCAATCATATGGAGACTTTATCATATTCATGATTTGATAAAAAAAATTTGCTTTTATTCTTTTTTTTGTATTCTTTCTGCTTTTTCTTTTCTATTTTTTTCTTCTCCTTTTTGTGATGTCAAAAAGGGGAGTAGTGTTTGAGTTATTTTGTCATACTATTTTCACTTCTATTCATGTTTTATTTAGTTTTAATTGTTTGATTATTTTCCATCATAAAAGGGGATGATTATTGTGAATCTATTTTCATGGAATATAATTTTAATGATAGCAAATACTTCTATTTCTCTATGATTGCCTTGCCTATTAACATTTCAGGTCCACAAGATAAAACTGCAAATTGAACAAACTAAAGATTGGGTAGATTAGGACTGAGTCAGTTTATAATGTACGACATGTGTCTTTTACCTTCTCTTGAGTCTAGTATAACAATGTGGGTCTTGATGCTAAGTAACCTTGCACACACACACTTTGGAGAATTTTTCAGACCATTTTAGAGTTTTTTTATTTTTGATCACATCATCTGGGATAATTCAAAAATTGGCCTGGACGATAAGTTAAAAATAGAAATCCTAATTAGAGCATCCATACTAAGACAACTGCAATTAAGCACATCATCCTGAATGATAGGCTCAAATGATAATGAATTTGCCGCCAGATCTATTTAGGCATCTTTTATTTTTAGACATCATCCTAAAAGATGCAGTACATTTATGCCTAAATTAATTTGATAATTAATGAAAGAAATAAAGGTTTGATTGCTCAGTCATATCATCCTAGATGATTATAGGATCGGCTGAGATAATCAGTTTACAAACCTTAATTCTTCCTGGACGATCTAACATTGGCCTGGTTCCTTTCAGGGTGATGCTCTAGATGATATGTACTGAATATAACTAATCGTCTGGGATGATCGGGAGATTGGCCTGGATGATCATGTTATTTTTACATCATCCAAACATCTATTTAGGGTGATGTTCTGGATGATATTTGTCATTTTGTACCAATCAACTTGGATGATCGTAAGATCGTCCTATACGATCTAGTTAATTTTCTATCATCCAGACATCTGTTCAAGGCGATTTTTTGGATGATACTTGTCAAGTTAAACTAATCGTATAGGATGATGTAATATCATTTAATCGTATAGGATGATGTAATATCATCTTGGATGATATTTAACAATTAGTTGCTAATTATCGCTAATTTTGAGCCCTTGTTAAAAGCTCTCTTATTTTCTCAAAGAGAGATTTTTTGCTGCTGTCCTGACCTCAGAGTGCCAAAAGGAGAGGGAGAATAAGGGAGAGAGAAAGAGAGAGAGGATCTTATGAGGGGGAGTTTGTGAGGGGTTTCACAAAGGTTGCTCTAAGCAAGTATATGTCGTCGTCTTCTTTGGTCATCATCCCTAGTTCCTTGGGGGTTCTAGAGAGGTCTACTTCAGCAACTGATTGAGGTTCTCTTCCTGCTTCAGGAGGAAGCAAAAGGAGTTGGGTTCTCTACATGCTTTTGGAGGAAGCAAAAGGAGTTGGTTCTCTGCCTCATCGGGGTTGGTGGAAAGGAGTTTTTATACGGGCTTCTCCGCCTTGCTGTGGGGGCAAGAAGAGAGACATTGTGTTTAGAGCAATAATCAGAGGAGAGGCTCTAGGGAGTTGATGTAGATCAGGTTGACCAAATCTCTATAAACTATGGTGTGTTCTTTCTTATTATACTTCCACATTTATTTTCCGCACTTTGATTTCTATGGTGAATCTTGGTTTGGTTGCGATTGTGCTTTTGCTTAAAGAATTTTTTAAAACACCAGTTCACCCCCCTCTTGTTTAGCCTTGAGATTAGTACATTAGGGCTTAACATCTCTGTCAAACTTTCACCATATTATTAGTAATGAAGTGAAATATATGGATCCTAAAAAACTGAAGGTAATTATAGCTTGGCCAAGACTAATGAATGTTTCAAAAGAAAAAAGTTTTCCTGATATGGATTATTACTATAAATATTTGTGATAGGATTTTCTCAAGTAGCTATACCATTTTTTGGATCAACTCAAAGGGAAGGTTATTTATGAGGATCGAGGATTATGAGTAAATATATTTACCTACAATAACTATTCCACAAGGAAATGAAAGTTTTCAAGTATTTAGAGATGGTCTATTAGAGTTTTGGCTTATGTGTTACTGTAGAATGTAAAGGCCTTTGAATATGCAACTAGATAGTTGAATCCACAAGAGAAGAATTACCTAACTCATGCTTTAGAATGGGAAGCTATAATATTAAATTAAAGAATTAAAGATATTATTTATATTAAGTAAGATGTAAAATATATACAGATCATCAAAGCATAAAATATATTAAAGCCCAAAAATAATTAAACTTTAGGCCTAGGAAATCTTAATAATAAGTCCATAGATAAGCCCTCCTGTGGTCTATAGGGTACATGCATAGTAATATATATTTATACTTTTTATTTGATTTATTTAGCTTTTTTTGTATGTGAAACCTCTTAGAAATAACCAATTAACATTCCTCTTGATTGAGGGCTGATAAAATAAAATCTCTACTAGACTTACTATCTCATCCCTTCTAATTTGAGTACTAATCCCTCCTAAATGCAACTCCATGTTAAAAAATTTGTAAGGGATACCCTAAGAATGCAAAGTTATATACTCTTATATAAATATCCATTAATTAAAAAAAAAACTCATTAAAGATATGGGCTTATCTTTATGCCCATGATATTTAATTTTAAAATCAGGTCATGAATGAAGGGTCTCCCTAACTCTATCAAAACTAGGAATTTAAAACTATAAAAATGTCATAGTGCTAACCTCAACTAGCTTATTCGTAAAGTTGGTCTTGTGTTTGAGAACAAAACTGTATTCTTACAGAAACTATACCCATTTTGCTTGTCTATAACTTTGCTCATTTTTGGTATTAATAAACTTAAGAATAGTCTATATGTAGAATGAATTCTCCATATAGTAAGTAATGTCTGCATTTCTTAAGGGATTCAATGATAACATATAATTCATTATCACATATAAATAGTTTTATTAAGTATCATTCAGTCTCTCACTAAAGTACTATATAATGGTTTTCTTAACTCGACATACCTTTAATGCTAACCTCTAAGGCATTACATTTAACATCAAATGCTTTAATGAAGTAAATCAATCTTAAAATTGCAAATATATTCATAAGTACCTTAGCCTAATTAGAAACCCTTTCAAATACTAGTATTCCATGAAAAATATTATTTAAAATGTTAGTAAGTGGAGAAACTATAGGGTTGAAGTATCTAATATATATACTATAAAAATGTAGCTAGACCATGGGAATTCCTAATATTTCTAATTGATTTTATAGTTAACAAATTAGTGATGGCACTATTAAAATTAAGTTTAAGTCCAAAAGTGGTCATTATAAAACCTAGGGTGTGACTTCTTAACTCATAGATCGAAGCTTCTAAACATTCAAGTATAAATTCTATTCTATCAACTTATCCAAACCTAACCTAAGGTGATTGAGATGTTGGTATCTAATTAGATTGAGTATGTGTATGTCATTAAATTAAATCACTAAGAATATATTAATTAATGGTTTTTACACTATCCTCATGAATGCACTTGGAGCATTAGAAAATCCATAGGGGAACATAAGTAATTTATATATTCCATTTATGATTTTGAATGAAAACATTCATACACAACCAAGTTTAATCAAAATTTAATGGAAACCATTTTTAAGTTATATTATTATGAAATAAGTGGCTATAAATATTTGATCTAGCATATTATAATGCCTAAGTAAGTGAAGCACATACTTGATGGTGATCCTTT
This sequence comes from Dendrobium nobile, assembly GCA_022539455.1. Lineage (NCBI taxonomy): Eukaryota > Viridiplantae > Streptophyta > Magnoliopsida > Asparagales > Orchidaceae > Dendrobium > Dendrobium nobile. Next base: position 49,683,639 of record CM039733.1, read on the forward strand.
TGATAACTCTAGTATCAATATACATACTTATGAATCATCCTTCCTAGGTGTCAACAAAACAGGGATGAATGACAGGCTAAGGCTTACTTGAATGAAGCCTTTCATATGTATCTCATCAACTTACATTTTTTTAACATAACTTTCTTAAATCATTTTATCCTATAATATGGGGGATTAAGTAATTGTGGGAATGGGGAAAATTTTATTACATGCTGTATGTTTCTCATTAGATGAAGCTTATATGGTAGGTCATTTGGAAACACATCTAAATACTCTTATTAAATTAGAAGAGAGCCCAATAGATATGCAAATATCTGTTGAATCAAATATGACCCCTTCATATAAGAAGCTGGAGCAAAATAATATTAAATAAATATCTACAAAAGCTAAATCTAGCACTCCAAAAAGTGATATCTAACTTTAAATGGGTATAAAGGCAGTATGGTTATAATCATGTTAGTACTTACTAGAAGTAGTAAGTCCCTTCCCAATCTACTAAATTTGCGATCCTTCTTTTCCTGATGTTTAATATGTTGTCTGATGTTGGCTTATATAGAGGAGATGGGTCGACCTTATTGCAAATAAATAAATTTAAATACCACATGATTTGGTTTAATACTTCATCAGTCAAATCAATATAGTTAAACATTTTACCATCTCAAAGGATAGACTAATGTTCCACTATGTTTCACTATCAACCTGAAAAGAAAAATATCATTTTAATTATGAAACTAATCAAAGTATAATGCTTGTATGTGTTTATAGGATTCTTTCCATATCTTAGAAATGAACTAAGACATGTTTTTTTATTGGGTTCTACACTCCTCATAGAAGCAAGACACTATAGTTAATTACATTAGAAGATAAGTCTTGAGAATACTCCTGATTAAAGTTGGGACTAGGCTTTTCAAATTTATAAAGATTTGATCAAGGATTTGAGTATGAAAATCCTAAGGATTGATTTAAATTTTGATTGATATTCATAATTTATTTAATATTTAAATAACCCTCCCGGGGAGGCGATTTAGAGAGATGTGTATACAATATACACATTTTCTTGCATTGAATTGGCTGCCAGCTAACATTTAAAATCTAAAAGAAATCAATTTCCATATTTATGTAACATAGAATGGCCCTATATCTAAGAAATCAAGCATGTTTAGTTAAAAATTAAATCGGGATTCTTTAATATGTAGATTTACCTATCTAGTATAACTTTGACTTAAAGTCATCCTAAACACTAAATTTTTTTAGTTAACACTAAACATCTAAAACTTTTTAAGTCCAAATTTTTAAAAAAATCCTATAGCATGATGGTCTTAAAACCAATGGAAAAGTTAGAGTAACATCATCACTTAGGCCCACCTATTTATTACTGTTGTCTTGTGTACTTTGGTTTAGTGTACATTGTAGAAATTTAAAATGCATGTATGAATGCACATCAAGGTAAAGGTGTTTGTGTATATGGTATCACAATTGTATCATCCTACAACCTAGCACACATATTCCTACAAAGTTTGAAACATGCACACCGAAAGAAGCCTATGAAAAGGCTACCCTTTAATGCAAATTTGCCAATCGTATGAAAGGAAAGTGTATAAATTAAAATTTTATTAATTTATTTTTAATATATAATACAGACCAGGGTCTATTGAAAAATAAGGTTGTCAAGCTCCACCAAAATAAGCTTGGATTTCTATCCCTATATAATACAAATTTAAATATGATTGCTTACTTTATTCTTTATCTTTAAGCTCTAGGATTTTCTTTAAGATTCCAAAACATAATGATCTTCATAGGAAGAAGAATCATGTCCTTTTTGAACTCTATGTGTATAAGCAATCATCTTTAATCTTTATAACTCATCATACTATATAGCTCAATCTAGCTATACAAGAACCTAGAACTTTAAATTTATTAGTATACATGTACATCATCATTGAGATACACTATACTTTTTGCAGGAATATAAAGTAAGTATATAAAAAAGTAAAAGTGCAATGCAGGTGGTGTATAACCTAATATATCAAATACAACCTAGAATAATCTAAGATACACCAATAAGAAATATAATCATGTATCATATCCATTGTGCATAAAAGTAAGTAAATAAATACAAGACACCCTAGAAATAAGGTATCTGCATAACATCAAACCACACCACTAGCCTAGCCTTAGCTTGAGTTAGTAGTCTTATCAAACCATCTAAAGTGTGTGTAATAAGCAAATAGTTTAGATATGTCCTAGGTTATTTATTATTTAATGATATCTAATATTTTTTAAAAAATTTTTTAGGTCAAATGTGATTTATTTCAATTTAAGTTTTAGTGTTTTATAAATTATAATTTACTTTAAAAAACATTTTTTTAAGTATTTAATTATATATTTTAAGTTTTAAAGAATATAGTGCTCAAGAACCCCTAAGTTCCATGAGTTATTAATTTACAAGTCTTAGGCCCATGTTTAGAATGCAGTTAATCTTGCCTAAAGGATTAAATCTAATGCATAGAGTCCTTCATTTTATTTAAGTATTATAATAATTTACGTTTTAAAGAATTTTGTCAATTGATAACTTCAAAAACTTGAAGTTCTGAATTGAAAGATCCAAGGCTCATAATTGCAATGCATTTGATTCCCCCTAAAGGTTTAAATCAAGTGCATATAGTTCTTTAATTATAATATCTTCTTTATTTAAATTATTGTGTTATATTTTATTCATTTAATTCAAGTTATATTTTAGGTTTATGAATTTCAAATCAATTTTATTTTCATTGTTTATTCTCTAGTCATGATTTATTTAGTTGACTTATTTCTAAAGTTTTAGGTTTTAATTTAATTTTTATTAATATTTAATTTTCTTTATTGATTGAGTTGACCAAACATTGACTTTAGTTTTTATTTAAGATATTAATTCTTTTTTATTTTTACTAAATTCTAGATTTAATCAAGAGGTGAATGTAATTTTGTTTTTATTTTTTATTTTTCTTAAGATTATTTATGATTTTTTACAAAATTATCCATATTATTATTTTTTTGAATTAACATTTAAGTAATTAGGTTATTTTTAATTTTTTATCCAAATAAATTCTGAAACACTTAAAATCATCACTAGAGGTCAAGAATGCCCACTAAAGATGATTACAAGAGTTTTAAAAAGGATGGGAATATTTTTTTTATGTATTTTATTTATTTATTGATTTAATTTTCTTTAATTTCAAATAAATCTTTATTTTTAAAGTTTTGATGTCACTTTTTTTTTCATTAAAAGTTTATTGAATTTATGACTCATTTAACTTTAGTTTGTGTTTTTTTAATTTATTATGAATTATTAAAGATTCTAGGTTAATTTTTTAGAAGAATTAGGGATCACTAATAAATATAATAAATAAATAAATAATTCTTAAAATTTAAACCATAGGTTAATTAAAACCCAAGGTTCAAACCCAAGAAGTTTGAAACCATAAAAATCTCCCTATGTTTCAAAATTAATCCCAAGGTAAATACATCAATATACTTGGAAATTATTTTTTAGATTATATATAAAAGGGATTGGGTTGAAATAAATTGCTAACTAACTCTTATCCACTTCATTAGAAAAACACAAACATTAAATGCATAATTTCTTTTGAATCTATGTTTAGAGAAATTTAAATCTTTAGGTCAAATCATGGCCAAATATATTAAATTACTCAATTGAAGCCCATAGAGAATTCAATTGTACATGAAATTTGTTGGGAATGACAAAAACATCCCCAATAATGTTCCATTTAAATTTGAACCTGTGGTGAATTAAATTTAATGAATAATTCTACAAATATCCCAGAGAGTTTATAAAAATTTACTTTTAATGTATTGGAAATAAAGTGTTAAAATCATAGGAATTTTAAAGTACTCCTCAAGAAAAATCTATAGAGCTCTAGCATGCATGATTTGGCTAATTATAGGAGTTATAATGAATTGTTGGAGGGATGAATAGAACGTAGTCTGATGAAATCAGAACCTTGGAGCTGAAATGGGTGTTCATGATTTTGTCTTCAATCTCCCACAACTGTTAAAATCCATAAAGAAATATTAACTTGATTTGAGATCTACATTCCATTAAATTGAGTGAAATCAAATTCCAAAGGATCATGAGAGTAGAACCTTCACATTAGATGGTTTAATCATTTTGGTGTGAATGCTCTCTTTAGAATTAACTAAACATATACTAATGGAGGCTTGAAATTAAGTTCTTACCTTACTAAGAGGCAAATTTAACATAGATTTGATTTGATCATGCTCGTCTCCACCCATGAAAGCAATTTCCTTTTGATGGTAGATTAGAAGAAGCCTTTGATCAAAAGTTGGGATTTGGAAGATTTAGGCTTACCAGAGCTTGATCGATTGGAGCTTGATTGATCTTTTTGAAAAACACAAGGAAATAGGCTAGGGAAAGAGGATTGAAGTTTGAGGTCCTGGGAGTTTCTTGGAAATGAAATCCAGAACCTCTCTTTGAAATTTTTGAGAGTATATATAGGATAAATATAGGTTCTTTAGGCTTTGATTTTATTTAACTCAAATGAGTTTAAACAATAAATTCTATTAAGGGTTGTCCAATAGGATGCCAGAGATGATTTCCCAACGTGTGAGTACACATGAGTAGTTAAAGAGGAAGTTAGAGCTTAACCAATGGATTACAACCATTCTTTCTTGAAATTTTAGCCACCTTTGACCACCACGTTGCTTAAGGTGATTGGGCCCTATATCTAGAAGGTTATTGAGCATGATTCATGCGTTTGTAGGCTTTAGGATGGTTTGGATCTAATATGGTTTTTGGATTTATAATTTTTATTATTTGGGTCGGCCAAATTAGTTGGCCTAGGACAAGCCATGGTATTGGTTAACTATGGTAGAAGTATAGGGTCAAAGATAACCTAATGAAAGTGTTGGATTAGGAAAATTAAATGTATCATATGAGATAGCTCATGAGAAGCCTCTCAATGTAACTTGGTTTAGCTAAATTGGCTAGCCCAAGTTAACCCAAGGGTTGAAATACATTGTGGACACAATGGATAATTCTAATTGTTGGGTCTAGAGTAATGAATTTAGGGTTTATGTTTAGTTCGCTCAACCATTTTTGACTCGGTAAAACAAAGTTTATCTGGGATTGGAATTGGGTCTAACTCATTCAAATTATCATTTAGAACTTATTGGAGAAGTATAATGGCTTATATTTGGTTAACCTAGGTTGACTTGGACAACTAAGCCCAACTAAGGCTTGGGTTAAAGTTCAATTCACTCAAAATAATATTTTCGAATTTAATGGAAGTGGTCTTGGGTCATGGCATAAATGAGCCATGAAGAATTTATTCAAGGGTTCCATTTTAGGGTTTTTAGGATTTAGGGTTTCTTGGTCAACTGTGATCAATCATGATCCACCAAGGGTTTAATTAGGTTTAAAAAAGTATGATTTATGATTTGAATTTGTATGAAGGCTTTGTAGGGTTTTTTTTTGTGAATCCCACAGAGGGGCCTGCGTGTTAATTAAAATAAATATATAAGGTCCTTAAAGGAGTTCTCGATTTCATTACTGCTCAAAAGAGCTACATAATTGTTAAGAAAGTTGTTGTTTTACATTCTTGCAACTTATACTGTTTTTGATGATTCCAAATATTATTTTATGCGTAGATATATCCTAACACATTTTAGAAGAATTGATTTTGCTCTTGTGTGTACTAACATTTCAGGAAAATCAAACTCCAAACCATGAAGACTTCAAATCAAAATTCAGCATACAATCCTTTGTAAATTGAAGATTTAAATTATTCTTTAAATTGAGAGAGAGTGATTGTAATTGAGTGAATAAAAATACACACACACACATAAGGAGATTTTACATAAGTTGTACTGATCATACGGGACGAACCTAGTTTATATAGGACGATCAGGTCAGTTGTCTCCTTTTACGAGCAATGGAACGATCAGGAATCGAGAAAATTTTTCTAAGTACTGATCGTCCAGGATGAAATTATTTTCGTCCCAGGATGATTTTGGCTCTGTAAGAATTTCATTCAGATGAAATCTATAATCGTTCCAGGACGACTTGGCCTCTGTAAGAATTTCGTCCAGACGAACTCAAAAATCGTCTCAGATGATTTCCTCTCTATAAGAATTTTGTTTAGATGAAATTCATAATCGTGCCAGGATGAGTTGTCCTTTGTACAAATTTCATCCAGACAAAATCCTGATCATCCTGGGATGAAGTGAATCAACACTTCACATTCTGGCGGCGATATGCACTTTTTGGGAACTAACCTATGGAATAACTGATCGTCCAGACGAACATAGTTCGTACGGGATAAATAATTGTGTTTGAACACAATTCGTACCAATATTCATAAGGATCATTTCCAACACTTTAAGTAAAATCGTCCGGGACGATCCATTACGAGATAACTTGAAAATTTTGCAATTTTGGATGGTTTTTCTTATCTCTCCTATATAAGGTCCAATTTTTACTGCCACCCAATTTTTTTTTCTCATTGATCTTCGAGCCTATTAAAAGAAGAGTCAAGGAGAGAGTGAGAGAGAGCATTCAAAGAAGGATTTCTACCACAGGAGCTTGAAGGCTTTAGTTGGTGTTCAAAGGTAAGATTTCCTACTTGTTATTTGAGATTACTTCACTCTTTTTCTTTCTTCCTTATAGATTTCTTGTGAGAAGATCTGTCAAGGAGATCGAGTTCTCTACCCACACTAGGAGAGTGTGAAAGGATGAAGGGTTCTCTGCCCACACTTGGAGAGTGTGAAAGGACGAAGGGTTCTTTGCCCACACTTGGAGAGTGTGAAAGGATGAAGGGTTCTCTGCCCACACTAGGAGAGTGTGAAAGGATTAAGGGTTCACTGCCCACACTAGGAGAGTGTGAAAGGACGAACAGTTCTCTGCCAACACTGGGGATAGTGTAAAAGGATGACGGTTCTCTGCCGCACCGGGCAGTGGTTAAAAGAGTGTTTGTAAAGGCTTCTCCGCCTTGCTATGGGTGCAAAAGGAGAGACACTATTGGTATTAGTGCAATACTCAGAGGGTGCCTCTTGGGAGTGGATGTAGGTCTGGTTTAGACCGAACCACTATAAATCTTGTGTCATTTATTTTTACTACTTTTTTCTTTCTGCATTTTTCTGTTTAAAAAGTTGTGGTTGAAAAACTTTTTATAAAAAAATTCATTAAAGTTTATTTTCGGTTCCACTCATTTAAAAGAGGGATAATTTTTAAACTATCAATTCACCCCCCTTTCGGTAGCCTTGGGACATTAACTTAGGTTTAACAACCTATTCACTAGACTCAACAAGTGGTATCAGAGCTTTGTTTCAAAATCATAAGTTTAAACTACTTTTTGATTAATGTAGATGGCTATATTTGGAAATCGAAATACACATGAGGGTTACTCTATTACTAGTTCTCCACTGTTTGACAATATACCTTTTAATTTTTAGAAAACACGCATGTCTACCTTCTTATAATCACTTGATTATCGTATGTGGATCTTAGTCCAGGAAGGATATACGAAACCAACTAGATTTGTTGATGGAGTTAGAGTTGCACCTTTTGAAGACTGGACTGTAGAAGAGCGTGACTTAGCACAACTAAATGCTAAATGTTTAAATAGTTTCTTTTATACTTTAAAATCTGAAGACTACATGCGGGTTTCCACTTGCAAAAGTGGAAAAAACATATGGGATAGACTTTGTATAACTTATGAGGGGACTAATGAGATTAAGCAATCAAGAATTAATATCTTGTTACATGATTATGAATTGTTTCGCATGAAACCAAATGAATCCATTTCTGATATGTCCACAAGATTCACATAAATAGTCACCTCTTTGCATGAACTTGATAGGGAACTAACGAATGCTGAAATGGTTAATTAGATTCTTCGTTGTTTATCTACTTCTTATGATGCTAAAATTACTATAATTACAGAGTCTAAAGATCTAAACATTTATTTTATTAACAATCTTCTTGGTTCACTTATTGCTTATGAGCAAGGAGTTAGTCAAAGAAAGATTGATGTGTTGCAAATCTATTTTCATGACTTATGTTTTAATGATTGACAAACACTATTATTCTCTTGGACTGCCTGTTTCTTCTAACTTTTCAGGAATCAAAGATCGGACGAACAAACGAAGCCAGTTCAAGATTGCGTAGGTCTAAGGTTGAGTCAGTCTGTACTTTGTTTTTTTTCTTCTTGAGTCTATTTGTAATGGTCAAAGAGACTGATGCTAAGTAACCCTACACACACACTTAAGAGACTTAGAATTTCTATTTTTACTCATATCGGCCAGGATGATATTTACATTGTCCTGGACGATCAGGCTTAAAACAGAAAGTCTAAATAAGGATTCTTAATTAAGGCAGCCGTCATTAACTGATCATCCTGGAGGATACGTGTATCAGCCAGTACGATAAGCTTAAAATAGAAAGAAGTTATCTCCATAGACAATTAAGGAATATTGTATTTTTTAATAATCAGCCAGGATGATCATTGATTGGCCTGGACGATATTCACAAATTATGCCTTAATTAATCTGGAAATGAAGGGAGTAATTAAGGATGATTTATACGATCATATCGTCCTGGACGATCGCAGGATCAGCCAGGATGATCTATTCAAAAACCTTAGTTACTTCAGGATGATAAATATTAGCCAGCTCAAATTCAGGGTGATTGTCTGGACGATTTTTCTCTGATTTAAACTGATCGGCTAGGACGATCGTGAGAACTACCTGGACGATCAAGCCAATTTTAAATCATCCAGTTTGTATTCAGGGCGATGCTCTGGCCGATCTTCTGAGATTTGTACTGATCGGCCAGGCCGATGTCCATATCGGCCTAGATGATATAGTCGGCAACTTGCAATTAATGAGCTCCTTTGAAGCTCTTCTATTTAAGAGCTCTTATTCAACATTTTGAATAACCTTTTTGCTGCTGCATTGACTTGAGAAGGCCTTGAGGAGAGAAAGAGAGAGAGGGAGAGAGAGAGGATCTTGTGAGGGGGAGCTTGTGAGGGGATTCACAAGGGTTGCTTCAAGGATCACTCTGCTTCTTCTTTGTCTAGAGTTTCTCATCCGTGGAAGGGTCGGTATAGGTAAGGAGTCAGCATCTGGTTGTGGTTCTCTGCCAGCTTTAGGAGGAAGCAAAAGGAGATAGGTTCTCTGCCTTGCCGGGGTGACAAAAAAGAGGTGCTTTATAAAGGCTTCTCCGCTTAGCTGTGGGGGCTAAAGGAGAGTCACGATTATAGTGCAATACTCGGAGGGCGCCTCCAAAGAGTGGACGTAGGTCTAGTTGACCGAACCACTATAAATCTCTGTGTTCGTGTTTCTTGCCTCCGCACTTTTATTTCGGCATTTATTTTTCTCGTGGTGTGATTTTGGTTTATGTGATTTTTGTTCTTTATAAAAAGAGATTTTTAAAATACCAATTCACCCCCCTCTTGGTTAGCTTGGGCCAGTTCTATAGGGCTTAACATCCCTAACAAACTTTCAAGTGGTATCAGAGCGGGGTTCATAAAAACTGAGTTTAAAAACTTTTTGAATTTTGATCCATGGCTAACTTTGGGAATCATAACACTACGGAAGGTTATTCAATTACACGACCTCCCTTGTTTGACAACTTACCTTTTGATTTCTGGAAAACCTGCATGTCAACATTTTTACAATCTACTGATTATCGTATGTGGATGCTTATCAAAGAAGGTTATTCTCCACCTTCTCGTGAAATTAATGGTGTTAAAACTAAAATTGCTTTTACTGAATGGACTTTCGATGAACAAGATTTTGCTCAATTAAATGCAAAATGTTTGAACTATTTTTTCTATGTTTTAAAATTTGAGGATTACATGCGTGTCTCCACTTGCAATACTGGTAAAGAAATTTGGGATAAATTGTGTATCAACTATGAAGGCACTAATGAGGTTAAACAATCCCGTTTGAATATTCTCTTGCATGATTACGAACTTTTTCGTATGAAACCTCATGAATCTGTTTCTGACATGTACACTAAGTTTACTCAGATAGTCACTTCACTACATGCATTAGGAAAAGAACTTTCAAACTATGAAAAAGTAAACAAGATTTTGAGATGCTTGCCTTCTCATACGATGCAAAATCACTGCAATCACTGAATCTAAGGATTTGAACACTTATTCTATTGATAACGGATCACTCATTGCTTACGAGCAAGGGGTGAATCAAAGAAATCTTGATGCAGGTGAGAAGAAGAAGGAAAAAATAGTTACATTGAAGGCGCACAAATCAGATTCTGAATCTTTCGAATCTGAAAGCGATGAAGTTGCCTTCGACACAAGATAATTCAAAAGCTTTCAAAGGAAGAAGCAAAATCATCATTGGAGAAAAGGTAGGGATTATAAACATTCTAAAGGATCTTTTTATGTTGTTTGTTATGAATGTAGGAAGCCTGGACATGTGAGAGCCGATTGTCCTACACTTCAAGATCACTCGAGCAAAGAAAAGGAAAGAGGTGAGGAGAAACCTAACTCTAGGAAGGACAAGAGAGAGTCCAAAAGGCATTCTGGAAAGAATCTGGTACTGATTCCTCTGAGACTGAACTAGAGGAAGAGACTACAAACCTGTGCTTAATTGGGGAAGATTATCTTGAGCAAAGTGATGAGGAAGAGGTATGTAAACCAACCTATGATGAATTGTTTGAGATTTGTAAGAAAATCCATGCATCTTACAAAAAACTTAAGAAGACTCATGCTAGCTTAAAAGTGGAACTTGTAAATTTGCAAAAAGAGTATGAAGTCATTCTTAAAGATCATTCAACGATTGATTCAAATCACATGGCTCTTCTTGATGAATTTGATGATTTAAATAAAAAGCATTTGGAATTAATTGATGAACACAATGCATTAAAAGTTTCACACACCTCACTTAATTCTGATCTTAAAAAATCTAAAGAGATTGAAAAAAATTTGAGGATTGATAATGATGCATTAAAAAAAACTAACTTGAGGATTCAAAATGATTTGGATACATGTAAGAAAAATAAGATGACATCTACTTTTGATCTTAAGCCAGAACCTAGAAAGAGGCATTATAACTCAAACCATTTAAGAAACCCTTTTCCTGGAGTTGGATGTTTTCAATGTGGCATGCTAGGACACATCTCACACACGTGCACCGTTCACCGTAGTACACATTGGGTGTGGAGACCTAAGATGCATGATTCACAGCATACCATATCTGCATTGCATTCTACTTTTCCTAAGAAGGGGCCCAAACCTGTTTGGGTTCCTAAATCTGACTGTTGTTGAGTTTTGCAGGAGTGTTCTCACTAAAGACCTTGTGGGAGCATAGGATAACTGGACATATGAAGGCTCGCAGCTCATAAATGCTTAAACCTGCTACTTCAATAATTTCTTAAAATGTGTTTTCTTTTTTTTTTATGTGTTTTATTACCGCTTTTTTGTTATTTTAATTTGTTTTATTTTCACTTTGCTTTTATAATTGGTTTTCCATATGTTGAATCTTTTCAAGATTTTAGATTTTGGAGTTTTGAAGATAGTGTTTAGCTTTTCTAAAATTGGTTAAAGGGAGAAACACCATTGATGGCTTCCCTCCTTCTGACCTTATTTAGTGGTATGATTTTCTTCTCTAAACAAAAGTCTAACTCATTTTAGCCAATGGTTTTTGAAACTAAGATTCTTTTTAACTTGCTACAATAATCTATCTTGTACATAATATCCAAAGTTCTTATATATCTTTCAAGTTATTTAAAATCTTGCTATTGCTTTTATCACCTGATTGTGATTTTATTTTGTGACTTGTTCTTCCCTATGTTAGAGAGAGAGCTCCTATTCTCTAATATTTGGAGGATATACTCACAACTAAGGGTCTTTTTAAGGGTTTTGTTAAAGGGAATTTAGCTTGAAAGAATTAAGAAGGAAAATGATGCAAATTTGAAATATATTTATACACAAAAGTGTATCAAAAATCAAGATGCTCAAAGAGCCAATTCAAAGACAAAAGAGGCATAAAATGAGCCCACTAATTTCAAGCTACTATCTCTTCTCTAAACTCTTAAAACTTAGAGATTTGATTGATTATTTGATGATTTCAAAGGTTTGATTTCAAATTCCATGATTGAGACAAATTACTTTATTTTATTATTTATGAGAATTTTTCTTTGTAAACAAGTTTTGATTGGATCTTCTTTTTGCCCAATTAGGTTTATTCTGAGTTAAGCATTTTTGTTTTTCAAAAAAAAATTTGTACCATAAAGAACGTCTGATCTAGGGTTAACAGAATCGGATACTCTACCTTTGTCTGATTAGGATTGGCTAAACTCCTCGATCTTGTGGAACTCTAAAGTTTAATTATTTGAGAACTTCTCATATGAAGCCTTGATAAAATAAAAAAAAAAGAAAAATTAAAATAAAAAAATATTCATTTTTTTGTTGTTTTTAGCTTTCTAATTACTGTAATTTTGTCTGCTTTTATTTTATTTTATTTTTGAGGGCCTTGATTATCACCATCTTTTCCTTGGATTCAAATTCTTTGTCACATCGTCCTGGCCGATACCTGTATTATTCTGGATGATTAGATAATATCTCTTCAAATTTTCATCTGCTGATCTTTTCTGTGCTTACTGTAACCCATCGTCCTGGACGATCCTATATCACTCTGAACGATCTGATTGAGCTCTGTTGCAATTATGATAATAGTCCTGATCGATAGAATATTTTGTCTAGCCGATGCATTTTATGTTCATCATCCTGGCTGATACATTGGCTCGTCCTGGATGATCCACGTGTCAGCATGTTTGAATCTTTAAAATTGGCCCCGAAAGATCCATTATTGGACAATCATCCTGGCTGATCCACTGTTCATCCTAGATGATACACATGGCACATATTTAAAATGTTTTAACTTTGGCCAGTATGATCAATTATTGTGCATCATCCTGGACGATACACCTAATCAGCCCAGACAATATGCTTTTTTAACAGTGATCCGGCTTGACTCCTCGGGACGATCGCCTGTGTCTAATCATCCTGGCCGATATCTAATCGGCCCGAACGATCGGACCGCCTTTTTGACCAATCGGCCTGTACGCAATTATTGTGACATATCGTCCTGGACGATTTTGCGATCGATCTAGACGATATGGCTGCTTTTTTAAATTCTGGTCAATCCAGCCATATTTTTCCACCTCATCCCTTCTCCTCTTGTGTCTCCTTGCTAATCCCTTGCTATAGCCGGTGGGAAACGAGTTCGACAGGCTTCTGGGAGTTCCTCGAGGGCCACTCTGGACCCTCGATTTAGGTAGGCAGAGGATCAGGTAGCCTACCATCACTTCAAAGAGTGTGGCATTATCCTTTCCTGAACAATCAATCCTGCATACCTCTCGTATCAGGTAATGAATCTATTTTCCCACACTTCTCTTTATTTCATACTCACCCTCGCTGCCCTTTTTCTTCTGAACTCCTGCTAGAATTTTATGCAAATCTTCGCATAAATTCTACTTTCACAGCCCTGACCTCCTATGTGAATTTACGCCCGATCGAGATCACATATCAGGAGTGAGCGGAGCGTTTACAGCTATCCACCACCAGGGATAAGTTGTACATAATCGTTATAGATCCGGATTTTGATTGGTCCACGGCAAACCATTTCCTTCGCCAAACCAATACACCCTTTTATGTTGGAGAGACTAGCTCTTTAGTCAAAGATGCTAGGACAATCCAATATGTCCTTCGCACCTCCATAATTCCAAAAGCTGGGGACCGAATCCACATCACTCCTTTACTTTCTTGACTACCTTTTTCATTATGGCCCGGAGAGAATTTAATGCCACTGATCTACTCTTTTGCTACATTGATCATCTAACAACTATTAGCGATCCAGGCCAAAGGAGGAAACCCAACCTTGCTTTAGGACATTTCATAGCCTACATTCTTGAAACCAAATACAATCTTTAATATCCTGCTCGTCACGACCTTCAGCCTCCTTGCTACTCAAACAATTCTTTCACTATCCTTCATGGTACTTGTCTCCACCCAAGAGATGGGGAAGGTCGGGGGCTGAGGAGGAGGAGGCTCCCGCTCCTGATCCTGTTCCTCTCCACCAGCACTCACCGTTTGATCAGTTGATTGAGAGGCTTGATCAATGGGAGACCCACTTTAACGCTTACGTTGCTGCATAGGAGTAGAAACATTCTGAGGATATTGCCCGCTATGAGCAGCACCGCACAAAGGATTTAGCCTGATTTGATAGCTACATTACTCACCATCAGCATTAGCATGACCAGGACATCGCCTGGTTTAATGCTCAGTTTACCACGATTGCCAACTACTTTTAGCAGCCACCTCCACCACCTCCATCTGATGATCAGGGTCCCTCATTTTTCTAGTATGTGTTTTCTATTATTTGTTTTCTATTTTCTGTAATTTGTCTTGTAGTTTGGTGTTCTCTTTTTCCTTTGTGTGTCTAGGACCCTCTTTTTGTGATGATAAAAGGGGGAGTAGGATGTGGTAGGAAAAAGGGTATGTGCTTATAACTTTGAATTTCTAGTGAACTATTTTTTTTTCTGAGTTTTTTCCTACTTGTGTTTGCCATCATAAAAAAGGAAGAGATTGTTGCAAATCTATTTTCATGACTTATGTTTTGATGATTGACAAACACTATTGATTCTCTTGGACTGCCTGTTTCTTCTAACTTTTTAGGAATCAAGATCGGACGAACAAACGAAGCCAGTTTAAGATTGCGTAGGTCTAAGGTTGAGTCAGTCTATACTTTATTTTTTCTCATCTTAAGTCTATTTGTAATGGTCAAAGAGACTGATGCTAAGTAACCCTACACACACACACTTGAGAGACTTAGAATTTCTGTTTTTACTCATATCAGCCAGGACGTTATTTACATCGTCCTGGACGATCAGGCTTAAAATAGAAAGTCTAAATAAGGATTCTTAATTAAGGCAGTCGTCATTAACTGATTGGCCGATACGTGTATCGGCCAGGACGATAAGCTCAAAATAGAAAGAAGTTACCGCCATAGACAATTAAGACATACTGTATTTTTTAATAATCGGCCTGGACAATATTCACAAATTATGCCTTAATTAATCAGGAAATCAAGGGAGTAATTAAGGATGATTGATTCGATCATATCATCTTGGACGATCACAGGATAGGCCAGGACGATCTATTCAAAAACCTTAGTTACTTTAGGACGATAAATATTGGCCAGCTTAAATTCAGGGCGATTCTTTGGACGATTTTCCTCTAATTTGAACTGATCGGCCGGGTCGATCGTAAGATCGGCCTGGTCGATCAAGCCAATTTTAAATTGTCTAGTTTGCATTCAGGGCGATGGTCTGGCCGATCTTCTGAGATTTATACTTATTGGCCAGGCCGATGTCCATATCGGCCTGGACGATATAGTCAGCAACTTACAATTAATGAGCTCCTTTGATGCTCTTCTATTTAAGAGCTCTTGTTCAATGTTTTGAACAACCTTTTTGCTGCTGCCTTGACCTAAGAAGGCCTTGAGGAGAGAAAGAGAGAGAGGGAGAGAGAGAGGATCTTGTGAGGGGGAGCTTGTGAGGGGATTCACAAGGGTTGCTTCAAGGATCGCTCTGCTTCTTCTTCGTCTAGAGTTTCTCGTCCGTGGAAGGGTTGGTAGAGATAAGGAATTAGCATCTGATTGTGGTTCTCTGCCAGCTTCTGGAGGAAGCAAAAGGAGATAGGTCTCTGTCTTGTCAGGGTGGAAAAAAGGAGGTGCTTTGTAAAGGCTTCTCCGCCTAGTTGTGGGGGCTAAAGGAGAGTCACGATTATAGTGCAATACTCAGAGGGCGCCTCTAGGGAGTGGACATAGGTCGAGTTGACCGAACCACTATAAATCTCTGTATTCGTGTTTCTTGCTTCCGCACTTTAATTTTCGCATTTATTTTCTCGTGGTGTGATTTTGGTTTATGTGATTTTTGTTTTTTATAATTTTTTTTTTAAAATACCAATTCACCCCCCCTCTTGGTTAGCTTGGGCCAGTTCTATTGGGCTTAACATTCCTAACGAACTTTCATGATGCAGGTGAACCACGAAAGGAGAAGAATATAGCACTAAAAGTGGAAGAGTTTGAGAGTGAACACTCACAACCTAAGGATGAAGATGATATTACTTTGATTACTAGACAATTCAGAAGCTTTCTGAAGAGGAAGCAGAAGAGACGCTAGCAATGGAATAGAGGTAAATTTAATAGAAATGACAAGGTTTCTAATGATATAATTTATTATGAATGCAGGAAACCTGGTCATATCAAGACTGATTGCCCTAAACTAAAAGCCAATCCTAGCAGGGAAAAGGTAGAGGAGAAACCTACTGTAAAGAAGGGCAAGATGAAGTTTCAAAGGGCTTTTTGGGCGGACTCAGCTTCAAATTCATCAGAGACTGAAAAGGAAGAAGTCACCAATCTTTGCTTGATGGAAGATAGTTTTGATTAGTCAGATCAAGAAGAGGTAAGTGACTTAACTTATGATGAATTATTTGAAGTTTCATAACACATGTATGATGCATATAAGAAAATGAAGGAAATGCATGCTAGTCTAAATTTAAAATTTGAGGAACTTCAAAAAGAACATGAAATCCTTAGAAAAGATCATGCATTAATAGATGACAACCACATGAAACTACTCGATAAATTTGATGTCTTGAATAAAAATCATGAGAATTTAAAATCATCCTATGCTGATCTTGAAAAAGAATTTAAAAAATTTAAGGATAAATCAGAGAGCAAAACATATTGAATCAAATATAGAAATCGAATCTTGGAAGATATGAATTCATTTTATAAGTTGAAAACAAAAGCTCTCGAGGATAATAGTATACCCCCCAAACTTGAAGATTTTAAAAATCCTAAATTTTATCCTAAATATATGGAATCTCTTAGAAGACAAACAAATGGTAAAAGACTTAAGAATCCTTTTCCTAATGTTAAATATAATAATTATGGATTACTTGGACATATAGCTTACACCTGTACCTTGAAGATGAAAACTAATTTGGTGTGGAGACCTAAGATGCATATACCTAGACATATCATACATGCATCTGATTATAAATTGCCAAAAGGAGAACCCAAACTTGTTTGGGTTCGCAGGTTTAATATTTGATATTTTTGCAGGGTCGCTCTCACACAAGACCTCATGAGAGCATATGGTACCTGGACAGCAGATGTTCAAAGCATATGACTAGAGATACTGCTCAATTCATAACGCTGGAAGCTAGGAAGGGAGGCAAGGTTACACTTGGAGATAATACCACAAAGAAAGTGGTTGGATCAGGTATGATTGGAAATTTGAAAAACTTTTTTATAAACAATGTGTTATTGGTTGAAGGCTTAAAGCATAATTTGCTAAGTATAAGTCAGCTATGTGATAAGGGCTATAGTGTAAATTTTTTTTCTACTAACTGTATATTAAGCCTAAATGAGAAATATGTGTTAAATGGTAAAAGAGTAAACAATGTTTATATGCTAGATTTAAATTGCATTCAAACTCCTATTGCTTTTTGTTTGAAAATTGTTTCTGATGAATCATGGCTTTGGCATAGGAGACTTTGTCATTCTAGCATGAAAAATCTTAGGAGGATTACCCAAAAGAATTTAGTAAGAGGTATACCAAAACTAGACTTTACAAAGGATAACCTTTGTGATGCATGTTAATTAGGAAAGCAGGTGAAGTCATCTTTTCAGTCTAATAAGGATCTTAGGACTAGTAAACTATTGGAAATTTTACATATGGATCTTTTTGGACCAGTTGGAACTGTGAGTCTAGGAGGGAAGGTATACAGATTTGTTATTATGGATGATTACTCAAGATTCACTTGGGTTAGATTTCTATTTCATAAGAGTAAATCATTTGAGGAATTTAGAAATTTTTTGACTTGGATTCAAAGAAAATTAGGATGTGAAATTATTTTTATACAAAGTGATCATGGAGGAGAATTCGAGAATGAGAGATTTGAAGATTTTTATAAGGAGAAAGGAATTGATCACAACATTTGTGCACGTAGAACCCCTCAGCAGAATGGGGTAGTCGAAAGGAAAGCACATTAATAGAAGCCGCCCGAGCAATGTTGGCAGAATACTCACTTCCTAGATATTTTTGGGCTGAAGCGGTTAGCACTGCATGTTATGTTCTGAATAGGGTGAATGTAAGATCTAAATTAAATAAAACACCCTATAAGTTGCTAAAAGGTAGAACACCTAATATGTCTCATTTGCATGTTTTTGGTTGCAAGGTGTTCATTCATAATAATTGAAAATCTGCCTTAGGAAAATTTGATCCAAAATCAGATGAAGGAATTTTTGTTGGATACTCAAGTGTTAGAAAATCTTATAGGGTATTCAATAAAAGAACTTTGGTAATTGAAGAGACCAAACATGTTGTATATGATGAATCTAAAAATTTGGAGGAGCCAAATGTTATTGAAGATGAGATTGAGGATAACTCCCAAAAGATTGATAGAATAAACTTGGAAGAAAATGTGGAAGAAAATTTGGAGAGAGAAAACCCTTTGCCTAGAGATTTGAGATTTTCTAAAAACCACCAAAGGGAATTGATTATAGGTGAACCTAGTGAGGGTGTTAGAACTAGGCGAGGATTAAACAAGGAAGTCAATCATTGTGCCTTTATTTCAACTATATAACCTACTAATATTGATCAAGCACTTTTTGATGAATTTTGGATATTGGCCATGCAAGAAGAGTTGAATCAATTTGTAAGAAATAAAGTTTGGGAATTAACTTCAAGGCCAAAAGATCAAAGTGTTGTTGGAACTAAGTGGGTATTCAAAAATAAAATGAATGACTTAGGTGTAGTCATTAGAAATAAGGCTTGATTAGTTGCTAAG
Organism: Dendrobium nobile; assembly: GCA_022539455.1. Taxonomy (NCBI): domain Eukaryota; kingdom Viridiplantae; phylum Streptophyta; class Magnoliopsida; order Asparagales; family Orchidaceae; genus Dendrobium; species Dendrobium nobile. The sequence continues at coordinate 49,702,547 of CM039733.1, forward strand.
GGGTATAATTAGATTGAAGGGATTGATTTTGAAGAGACTTTTGCCCCTATAGCCAGACTTAAAGCAGTTAGGGTTTTGCTAGCCTTTGCTTGTTTTAAATGATTCAAATTATATCAAATGGATATGAAAAGTGCCTTCTTAAATGGGGTAATTGAAGAAGATATTTTTGTAGAACAACCATCAAGCTTTGAAAACTCAAAATATCCAAATCATGTTTTTATGTTAAAAAAGACATTATATAGCTTAAAACAGGCACCTAGGGCTTGGTATGAGAGGTTGAGCACCTTCCTACTTAAAAAATCTTTTGAAAAAGGAAGTGTGGATACGACTCTTTTTTTGAAGAAATTTGGAAAGGATATACTCATTGTTCAAATTTATGTGAATGACATCATTTTTGGATCTTCAAATAAAAATCTTTGTGATGATTTTTCTAAAATAATGAGTAGTGAATTTTAAATGAGTCTAATGGGAGACTTAAATTACTTTCTAGGCTTTAGCATTAAGCAACTTGAGGAAGGTACATTTCTTAGCCAATCTAAATATGTTAAGGACATCCTCAAAAAATATGAAATGGACAATTCTAAACCTATTAGTACACCAATGAGTTCCTCAATTCAGTTGGATAAGGACCTTAAGGGAAAATCTGTTGATCAAAAAAAATTTAGAGGGATTATTGGATTTTACTTTACTTGACTGCTAGCCAACCTGATATCATATTTAGTGTTTGCTTGTGTGCTAGATTTCAATCAGATCCAAAAGAGTCACAATTGACAGCAGTGAAAAGGATTTTAAGATATTTGCTAGGAACTCAGAACTTATTTATTTGGTATCCTAGGTTTAGCTCTTCATTTAAAATTAATTGTTATTCAGATTCTAACTTTGCAGGCTGTAGGGTGGATAGAAAAAACACTTATGAAACATATCAATTCATTGAAAATTCATTAGTTTTATGGTCTAGTAGAAAATAAAATTCAGTGGCCCTATCTACTGCAGAAGCTGAATACATTGCTTTAGGAAGTTGTGTGGCACAATTACTTTGGTTAAAACAACAGTTGATTGATTTAGGAATAACTATAGTCACTATACCAATTTATTGTGATAATACTAGTGCTATCAACATTTCTAAAAATCTTATTCAACATTCAAGAACCAAACACATTGACATAAGGCATCATTTCATATGGGATCATGTATCCAAGGGTGAAATTAAACTAATTCATGTTTCAATTGAAAATCAACTTGCAGACATTTTTAAAAAACCTTTAGCCTTTGATACTTTCAATACATTAAGAACAAGGCTTGGAGTGATTGATTTAAATGCTTAGATAAAAATGTTTTCTGCAACATTAAAATTTTTATTTTATTTTGTGTTCATTATGTTTTTTAGTTTGTTTATGTGATATTTTCTTCTTAAAAAGTATGTGTTTAGGTATTGTCTTATTTGATTTTATTTGTTTTTGTTTTGAGTGTGAAAATGTAAATTTGTGGTCACCATCGTCCAGGATGAAAATGTTTTGTACGGGATGATTTGTGTAATATGACAAACTCTGTGATTTTGAACTATTTTAAGAGCAGTTTTAATGTAATTCGTCTGTACGATCGTCATGATCGTCCAGGACAAAATATTTTTCAAACGACGGGACGAGTAAATGCAGCAGTTGAATGGATAAGATAGTTTTTAATATGAACTTCATCCGTATGAACCTTTGGTTCGTCCAAACGAACACATGTTGGTTCATAGCGGGGGACAATTTTCAACTGCCATTAAAACGAATTGAATTTCTGATCGTCCGGACGAACACGTGTTCGTCTGTATGATCATTTTGGTCAAAAGCCTATATGAAAGGATGCTTCGTAAGTTGTGTGATTATGAAAAGCTGTTTCATTTTGGACGGATTGGATCGTCTGTACGAAATTTGTTTTCGTATAGTACGAACAATTTTCGTTCGAGACAAAAACTTTTTTGTCTATTACGAACAAGTCATTTTCAATAAATAGGTGGGCTTTTTAACTCAATAATCACACACTAAACATCACTTTCAAACCCTTTCTTGCACTAGATCATTTTTCAAATGGCCACCTCTAGCAAGCGTCAAAAGGTATTGGCAAAGAAACCACATAGGAACTCCTCTGAAAATTTTTTGTCCAAAGCAAATGAGGATTCCTTTCCTCGATTTGCCTCTGCCAAAATCACACCCTCTAGGATCCTATTACAAGAAAATCTTACTTTCCAGGTAATGAACTTGTTCGCCTCGACCCAATTTGGTTTCATTCTTACTCTGATCTACCCTTACAACAAAGAGACTTTTCACTATTTCCTGGCCAATATGTCCTTTGGCCCTTTTCAGTCTGTAGTCCACTCCTTTGTCTTTAAATAAAAAGTAGAAATTACTAAGCATGACTTAGGAGAATTTCTAAACTTATGAATTGAAGGGGAAAGAGCAATTTATCTGATCACTGCGAATGAATATTCGTGGTCTGAAATCAATCAAGTGATTAGAGGGAATAATGTGAATGAACATGTGCCTAGAATATCCGGTCTTGTGAAAACTGCACGAATCATCCAGCATGTCTTTAGAACTTCCATTATCCCTAAGGTTGGTGATAGAGTGAACATTACTCCACTTCTTTCTATGCTCACTTTTATGGTCATGACTGTTTTGATTAAAGAAAATATATTGATTTAAATATATATAGTTTTTGAAAATATATTAATTATCTTTGGGAAGATTAAATTTTTAATTTTGATTTTAAAATCGAACACAACATTAGAAACAATATATCATCTCGAAAAGACGAGAATATCATTTACTAATTGGTTCAAATTTTAAAACCTTAAAAGATCACTAATTTTATAATCAAAATCAGGATAATAGAATGATATATCTTTCCAAGGAAAGAGGATATCATTCATTATCAATCCTTTGACTATAACGATAATGATCGTTTAATTGAGATTTCCCAAAGAGAATTAATCGGAGTTTTTTTTTTTAAAAAAAGGTTGATTTTGAAAATAAGTTCTGGGTTTCTAAATCTCCTACGAGCGCAAGCCCTCGTAGTTAATTACATCGTAGGAAATCGGAATTTCCTACGAAAACTCTCGATTAAAATAGCGGTGTGAATTTTATTTTAAGATTTTCAAAGTTGTATGTCAAAGGAGATAAAGGTTGGAATTTTCAATCGGGATTGGATCAAAATTGAAGACTTATTTCTGGAGTCAAAGGAAGAAGGGTAGGAGGCACCTGGGATTCTGAAACAATTCAGAAGTGCCCTAGTCTATCCTAAGTGTTGGGCTTGAATTTGATTAGAAAGAGATTTTAAGTTTGAATGGTTGATTTTATTAGAAAATTGGGATTCAAATCCTGGAGGGTGAGATCTTATGGCCCGAGCCAGCCTCGAAACCTAAGTCTAAATTGGGTACTTAAAATTAGTAACCCGAACCTAGCTAGTGCAATGCGAATCTGGTCTTACCCCGGCCTGGATTGGGGAGCCAGCTAAACCTCCTAAACGATTTTAAAAACATGTATCCGGTCTTTTTGTAGAGTGATCGGGACATTATTTAAGATATGTTTTTGAGAACGGGGCCGACATCTAGAGCGGATCCTAATTGGCCCTTTTGATTTATGTTGGGTTTAATGCTTAAGAAAATGCAATTAAAGATTTAAAGGTTTTTAATTTTAGTTGCTAATATGATGCGTGCTAATCGACTCGATTGAAAAAATTGAATTTAAATGAATGCTATGAAATGAAGACTCCCGGCGATCCCGAGCTTACTTCTTAAATTCGTTAGAATTTCTAATTGAGCCTAAACGTTTTAATTTAATTTAATAGAAAATTTTAATTAAGTCCTTAAGAGCCTACGATTGGGTTCCAGGCTAAATCAAAATTGACATGCAATTAAAAAGACTAGAAAGCAAGAGTTCTAGTGCGCAATCAATTAAATAAATCAATCAAATTAAATATCTCAAATTGAATGTCCATATGGCAAGTGTCACTTATTATTACATCCAGAATTGCATAAAAGTATAGTGGCCGAGCACCACTGACAACAACCCGGATTCTACTCCTAAGACTTAAGTGATTTGAGATTTGGGATTCTTCTCGCTATCCACTTCTTCGTCCTTCTGCTGCTCCATGGATCGTCGGGTCCGGATATCCAAATGGAAAGAAACTCCCCCTTGAATGGGGTGTTATCTTTCCTTATTGGATATTTGAGAGATATCCTAATTTGAGTTTCAAATGGAAGAAGACTCTCCCCTTTAGGGATGTCTTCACCTCTTTGGAATTCAAATTGGATCAAAAATCCCAAACTCAAATCATCTAAAAAATTTACAACCTTATTCAATCAAATTTACATTAATTAAAATTGAAAATTCTAGACTCGATCCTACAAGATTATCCTAATAATCAACAATTATATATAATCCCAAGCAGTTAATAATATTTGAACTCAAGCAGTTAATATATTTGAAATTTAAATGCTCAACAGATTGTAGTAAATAAACAAACAATCAATCAATTCTAAGCTAGCAAATAGCATGCAGTGAAAACTCGAAAACCCGGCACACAGCAAAAAAGTAAACACCGGCCTATCCTAAAGCTAGAGTCAGTGATCCTATCAAACCATCTAAAGTGTGTGAGGTAGATCGTGCGGTTTTGATATGTCTTAAATAGGATTATTAGTTAGAGTTGCTTCAAGTTCGATTAGTTGAAAGGCTCAAAGGAGGTTTAATTAAAGTATAAGTATTAATGGTTTGAAGTTTATTTTAAGATTGATTATTAATTATTTGTTGGATTCCACCTTTGTTTCACACCGAGGCCGTAAAGTTTATTTCACCTTCCTTGGGGCTGAGTAAACAGCCTCGTAGGCCTGGATTACCTAGTGGTACCCGGTATAATTAAGTGTCTTAAGTTGATTAAGGCTTAAGAGTTAATGAATTTTAATTTAAGTTGATTGATTATTGATTTTAAGAGTTGATTAAAGATTTCTGGAGTTTTAAAGGTGATTTTGAGTTTTATGAATTTTTGAAAATTTTAATCATTTAATTAAGGGGTCAAAAGTTGACTTTTTGATTAAGGGTGTTTTCTGGAAATTTAACATTTTATTAAAATACCAGACCTTACTACAATCAGTTGGAAGGTAAGTACGTTCGAATCGGATTTTTTTACATTTTATTACGGAGGTTTGAAGTTTTGAACTAGTTTTGACCTATAGTTGACCAAAACATTGACTTTTTGAATTTGATATTTTTCTGGAATTTTAATATTTTTAATAAATATTAGACATTATTATGAGTTGAATGCAAGTGAGTTTGATCAATTTGGATTTTTCTGGAATTAGTTATGAAGGTTTGAAATTTGAGGTATTTAATGAATTTTGAAAATTACTTAATTAGAGGACCTTTTTGCAAATTTTCTCCAAATGAAGCCCAAACTTCTTGAAATCAGCTTCAAAGGTCAGGAGTGACCTAAGAATAGATTCTCAAGTGTTTGGGAAATTTTTGGAATTTTTAATTATTATTAATTAATTATTTTAATTAAATATTGAATTTCAATTAAAATTGAATTAAGGTTTAATTTGATATCAAATCAAGGGGTTTTTAATTTTCATGGGTTAAGGATTTAATTCTGGTCAGTTAGAGGGGTTGTTTGTATTTTTTGGATTTAAAACGGATTTATTACATTTTTTTGGAAGATTTAACGGCTTAATTAAGGCTTAAACTTAGGAAATTTGTTTAAGGGCCTTGATGATCTCTAAAAACAATAGAAATTTTCCTAGGGGGCTGTACATGTCCCTAAGTTCAAGTGTTTGAAGTTTCAAGTTAAAATGATGTACATCCTAATCCTTAGAATTTCTCTAAGTTTTCTAAACATGTCCTTAATTATTGTCCTTAATGTCACTAAGTTGTAGGTGAGCAAATCAATGTTTTTCTAACCCTTAGACATTAATTACAAGCATATCACCACATAGCAATCATGAACAAAAGATAAATGCACCTAATGTTCTATGGAAAGTGTTTATAATGAATTATTTTAATCATAAGTTATATACTAACCTATGAACTTAAATAATTAATTATAAAGGAATAGATAATGAAATGAGGTTAAGTTTATTAGAGATATATGTAAATATATATCTAATCAAAGCTAACTCAATTCCATTGCATGATCATATAAGGTTTATTAGTTCTTTAAGCTAGATTAACATACCCTTGGAAATAAAATTTAATCAAGCTATACATGATCATGGATCTAAACCCATTTTCAGTAAAAAGATGATTTCACATCTATCCCATAGAACTCTAACATGCTTGGTATGGATTCAGATGGAATTATTTATGAATTTTCAAAAAATCTAAATCAAATCTTGATCTAGTTTTTTTTTGTAAATTCATAAACTAAGAGATATTGCATCAAAATGACTTAGAAAAATTACAGAGAAATGACCTTAAACCCTAGTATGTCCCCGCCAAAATTCAATTCAAAATAATATATATATTTTTATTTAAAAATAAAATAAGATCTTATGTATAATTGAAATTATTAATAAACTATTACTCAAAATAATTTTTACTTATTTTTAAAATAAGGTACTCGGAAATATGAACAAAATGAGCCCAAGAACTCCAAAATTGAACCAAAAATGAAATTCCAGTAAAGTTTTAAAGTTCTGGGCATTTCTGAATTAAAAATACAATTTTAATTAGTCGGGTCAAACGGCGGCGCTGACCCGGGACACGCGGCGCAAGCGGGTTTGGCCACCTCGACGGCGGCGGTCACATGGTGCCCTTCACTTAACCAGCTCAGCTGGATTGAAAGCCGTCGGATCTATCACAGCACAGATCGGACGGCTTTGATCAAATCCCGCGGATCAGATTCAATCCGACATAATTGAACGGCTGATCTAGCTCCCGCGGTTTGGATCAACGGACCAGATTCAGTCAGGCGAATAGCGGTTACTCCAGGGTTATATCAAAACGAAACGGGATTTGAATCAAACTTGAGCACAGCCGTTGATCTAATCAAGATAGATCTAACGGCTGCCAGATCGTTTTCCACCTTCCGCCACCCGAAAACCCTAGACCCATTTTTTTTATTTCATTCTCTCAAAATACTGAATAAAATTGATTAAAAATTTAGACAGAGATCTAGTAGAGTCTAGTGAGTCATGGGGAGTTATTTTTAAATCTTTTGATGCAATAACCATAGATTTATTTAAGAACTTAAGTACTCGCCTAAGGTTAGAGGTATACCACGATATATTGGACGGTTTGGACCGTTTAAAGATTTGTTGCATTTGTAGATTGTCCACGCTCCTTTTTGTAGAAGACACCACGGCCGGACGAGCTACGGATCGAGCTGGAGAATACCTAGACGTGGTTAGCCTTCGGCTTGGCCGGAAACTCGCCACCGGCGATCTTCAACCGCCGGATTCTGGATTGGGTGATGTTCAGGGATTGATTAAAAGCTTGATGGAGCAATGATCTCTGCTGGAGAGGCTGAGAATGGAGAGATAGAATGTCTTGAAGGAATAACGCCTCGGTTCACCAGAGCTCTTGCCGCCGGTGAGAGTTAGACGATGATTCTTGATCGGGATTGAGTAGAGGGAGATCTGGGAAGCTCCAAAGAGCTGATTTCTGGACTGGAGGAGCTCAGGATGGCTAGAGAATGTGGCTTGAGGAGTCCCGCTCAAGTGAGGGTTTACACCCTACTCAAGGAACCCTAGGCTAGTTGGACGGTTCTGATCATCTTAGAGGCTATCTAGGATGCTTCCATGTGGCATGGAGCAGTTAGAAAGGCTGGGAGATGGACAGCCCAAGGACACCTATATGGAAAGGTCTCATTGGCTTCACATGGGCCTTGGGACCATAAGAGCTGTTTAGGCTTTAATCTAGGAATTAAGATAGGTTTAAGAAGCTTCTAGATAATACTTAAGACCGCTGGGAGGATTAAAAATGGAGTGGAATTGATTAAAAGGAGATGTTGACCACCTTTGACTCGTTTGAGAGCTTGGTTTGACTGTTTGACTGGTCCAATGCCACTTGGACTGGTGAGGTGGCAAGGGGTAGAGTGTATTGAATGCTGGTTGCTGGGTTTGGAGCTAGGGATTGAAGCTTGAGGTGTTTTTACCATATTTGACCACACCTAAAGCCATTTAGACACATTGTTGACTGTTTGACTGGTCAAACAGTCAACTTAGGCTTAGGTGGACATGGGGAGAACATTGTTTGCTGGTTGAAATAATTTGAAGGAGGCTTGGAAGTGAAGGGTTAGAGCTTAGGCATATGAAGGAAATTTTAAGATAGTTTGACCCAATTTCAAGTGGTTGACTTGGTCAATCTAAGGTCGCATGAATCATGATAGGTTCAAACATATTTGAGTCATGCATTAGAAATAATTCAAAGAGTTTTGAAGGTTTGATTGAATCATAACTAGGGAATATCTAGGCTATGAATTCGAATTGAGTTTTGAGTTATTTAAACCATTTATGATCATTTGGAGGACCATAATTGATTGATAAGGTTGAAGTTTGATCAGAAATAAGATCAAGGTTTAAACTGGAGATTGAGATCTTGAACTTGACTGGAGTCTGGATTTTGATTGAGGTTTGAATTGAATTGAGGTCTGGATTGACTTAAGACCTAAATTGATCCTAAGGTGTGGAGTTTAGAAGAGTCCTAGGGTCTAGAGTAGATCCTAAGGTTTGGAGTCTAGAAGGGTCCTAGGGTCTAGAGTAGATCCTAAGGTCTGGATCTAGGAGAATCCTAGGGTCTAGAATAGATCCTAGGGTCTGTATTCTAGGAGGATCCTAGAGTCTAGATTGGTCTGGAGATTGAATTGATTTATGGTCAGGTTTGATCTGGGGTCAGGATGGGTCCTTAGTGACCTCATACAAAAATGAGGTCAACAATGACTAAAAAACCTATAAACGAATCCCAGTTAATTCTCGACTATCTTTTTGGGCTTTCCGAAATTGGCCATGCTGAACAAAAAAGAAAGAGAAATATTGCTTTAGGTCACTTAGTTACCTATGTCTTAGAAAAGAAATACAACTTAGTGCATGCTGATCAAGAGTATGAAGAATCGCTCTACTACAATGATGCATCATTTAGAGCGATCTTCAAGGAAGATAAAGGTAAATCACATGCTAGTGATACAGAAGAAGAGGCTGAAGATATACCTGCTCCTGCTAATGAACCAAATTATCAAAATTTGATTGAAAGATTTGATCGACTAGAGACTCATTTTGATCAACGCTTTGATCATATTGAGGCTCAATTTCAGCAGCAGCAAAGTGACATTGGTTTCATGAAAGATCAGATGAATGAAATTAACACCAATGTAATGTTATTAAGTTCATACTATAACTTCTTTGGTAGTGTTCCTCCTCCTCCTCCAAATTAGGGACCATCTGAATGATTGTCGCACTTGATGTTTTATGTTTGTATTGCTATTGATGTGTTAGTTCTTATATGCTTTTAGTAGTTTGATGTATTTCTTCTTTATTTTAGATTATTGTATTGATATCATGATGTATCGTTGTAATATCTTCAAAATGATATCAATATAAGTTCTTGTGTTTTTATTTGAATTTTCTTTTGAATTGTGTGTTAGTGTTTATGAAAATCATCAATTATTTTTAATCTTAATTGTGTTATATCCCAATTTGTAAGTTAAAATTAAAATATTGGAAAAATCTAATTATTCTAAATATAAGTTTTGCTTATAACTTGGTATTATTAAGATTGTCAATTTTATGTATCTTATGTAGACTACATTATTGTTAATATTACTATTGCAATTGTGATGTTTTCTTATTTTGTATTTCACCTATCAATTAATATTTATGCACTTAGAAAGATTTTAAATTTTTGATTATTGATTTTGAAAAGGATAAAATTACTCTTAAAAATTGTACAAGTGTACAAAAATTAAAAGTAATGTGCAAAAGTTAGCAATGAGAAAAAGAGGCACAAAATAAGCCTAAAATAAAAAGATGCACAAAAATGTGCCATAAATTAAACATGCACAAAAATGTGCCATAAAAATGCAGAAAAAGATGCGCAAAGCGCCACTTGTGGTAGTTACTTCTTTTCAGACTCTTTTAATCTCTTAATTCAAATTGATCTTATGTTCATTTATATTTTATATTGAACTTTGAAATATAAAATTTTTCTATTCATCATTCTTGCAATGATTTTCATTATCTCAATGTCTACATAGGCTCATGTTTTGATAATTTCTTTTTATTATCTCTGTTATAACACTTCTTAAGTTCTATGAATTTTTATGATTTGACCAATATCTTAATTTTATTTGCATCCTTTATTTCAATTACTTTTAAGATTAAATTATAAAATGATCTTCATATATCTACTTGCATTTCAAGTTCTTTTTTTCTTCTTCACTTTTTGTTGTTGTCAAAAAGGGGGAGACATAATTGTTTATTGTGTTTGTTGTGATCGTGTCGTTGGGTTTTGTTCGTTGTTGTGTGTTTTTTAACATTTTTTATTGCTGTAATCGTGTCATTGGGTTTTGTTCGTTGTTGTGTGTTTTTAAAAATTTTTAAAATAAAAATTTAAAATTTTTTATGTGTTCAATGACCCCTTATTTTAACGTGCTCATGAATTCATGGGGAGTTTAGGAGATTCTTTGCATTTGCAATCCTACAAACAATAATTGTTTTACCATCATAAAAAAAGGGAGATATTGTTAAGAAAGTTGCTATTAGCATGTTTTACATTCTTGTAACTTATATTATTTTTGATGATTCCAAATATTATTTTATGTGTAGATATCTTCTAATATATTTTAGAAGAATTGTTTTTGCTCTTGTGTGTACTAATATTTCAGGAAAATCAAACTCCAAACCATGAAGACTTCAAATCAAAATTCAGCATAGAATCCATTGTAAATTGAAGTTTTAAATTATTCTTTAAATTGAAAGAGAGTGATTGTAATTGAGTGAATAAAAATATACACACACACATAAGGAGATTTTACATAAGTTGTACTGATCGTACGGGACGAACCTAGTTCGTACAGGACGATCAGGTCAGTTGTCTCCTCTTACGAGCAATGGAACGATCAGGAATGGAGAAAATTTTTCTAAGTATTGATAATCTAGGACGAAATTATTTTCGTCCCAGGACGATTTGGGCTCTGTAAGAATTTCGTTCAGACAAAATCTATAATCGTTCTAGGACGACTTGGCCTCTGTAAGAATTTTGTCCAGATGAACTCAAAAATCATCCCAGGATGATTTCCTCTCTGTAAGAATTTTGTTCAAATGAAATTCATAATTGTGCCAGGATAGTTGTCCTCTGTACAAATTTCATCCAGATGAAATCCTGATCTTCCCGGGACGATGTGAATTAACACTTCACATTCTAGCGGCGATATGCACTTTTTGGGAACCGACCTATGGAATAACTGATCGTCCAGACAAACTTAGTTCATATGAGATGATAATCATATACGAATACAATTCGTACCAATATTCAAAAGCATCTTTTCCAACACTTTAAGTAAAATCATCCGGGACGATCCACGATCGTACGGGACGATCCATTACGTGATAACTTGAAAATTTTGTAGTTTTGGATGGTTTTTCTTGTCTCAACTATATAAGGTCCAATTTTTACTGCCACCCAATCTTTTTGCTCATTGATCTTCGTGCCTATTGAAAGAAGAGTCAAGCAGATAGTGAGAGAGAGCATTCAAAGAAGGATTTCTACCACTGGAGCGTGAAGGCTTCGCTTGGTATTCAAAGGTAAGATTTCCTACTTGTGATTTGAGATTACTTCACTCTTTTTCTTTCTCCCTTCTAGATTTCTTGTGAGAAGATCTATCAAGGAGATCGGGTTCTCTGCCCACACTAGGAGAGTGTTAAAGGATGAAGGGTTCTTTGTCCATACTAGGAGAGTGTGAAAGGATGAAGGGTTCTCTGCCCACGCTAGGAGAGTGTGAAAGGATGAAGGGTTCTCTGCCCACACTAGGAGAGTGTGAAAGGATGAACGGTTCTCTGCCAACACTAGGGATAGTGTAAAAGGATGACGGTTCTCTGTCGCACCGGGTAGTGGTTGAAAGAGTGTTTGTAAAGGCTTCTCCGCCTTGCTATGGGTGCAAAAGGAGAGACACTATTGGTATTAGTGCAATACTCAGAGGGTGCCTCTGGGGAGTGGATGTAGGTCTGGCTTAGACTGAACCACTATAAATCTTGTGTCATTTATTTTTATAGCTTTTTACTTTCTGTATTTTTCTATTTAAAAAGTTGTGGTTGAAAAACTTTTTATAAAAAAATTCAATAAAGTTTATTTTATGTTCAACTCATCTAAAAGAGGGATAATTTTTAAACTACCAATTTACCCCCCTCTTGGTAGCCTTGGGACATTAACTTAGGTTTAACAACCTATTCACTAGAGTCAACAATAATAAGTCAAAATAAAAACTATGAGCTCAAGGACCCTATTAAGGATAAGTACAATGAAACCTAGGTACATTCTTGGGTGGAAAAAAATCAACTCCTAAGAAAGAAGGAGGATTAATTGATTGCCTTTAATTTCCATCTTCCTGCAAAAAAGTATTAGGAACCACAATATCAATACAAAGTCGATTATATAAATCCAAGTAAGAAACAAGAAACAAAAAGCACATACAAGAAATGATATTATAAATTAAAGGCACATCATAGATAAAACTATAATTATAATAGTCTATTAAGTAGCTGGGACAAGTAAAAGTATAGCATATTATAAAGATTGAAATCCTAACATAAGCAATAAGATAAAACCAATTAATAAGAATAGAATAGTTGTAGAAATGAACAAGCTAATACAAAGCAGCAGGAAAATAGAGGTATGAATCCAATCCAAAAAGGAATCCCTATAATTGAACAAATAAACATATAGACCTGAAGAGAAAGATTCAAGGGTGTTCAAATTCATATGTCTAGCCATGACATGAAGCAACCATATATAGTTGATAGCAATCAGTAGGCCCACATAAGAAGAAAAATTCATAAACCCAACAACAACCCTCACGTCCTGGCAACCAATGATATCCAGAATACCCAAAATAGCCAAAAGTTTAATAAACCAAAACCAACCAAACAACCTATAAAAATTAACCCATCTAATAGCATTATGAAGCTTTTTTAAGAAAGAAAATGAGTTCAAGAGACCAATAATGTGATTAGTATCTGGAGGGATGTCATGAAGAGTTTCCAAATGCAAAGCAATCAAACCAACTAACCAGTAAATAAAGGGTAACGACAACCTCCCATTAAAGACCCTAAACACATCCAGAAAAGCCAAGAAAAAAAAAATATCATAGCAAGAAATGAGACCCAATGAAGGTAGAAGATGAGCATCATAGCACCACATATAGCTCAAAAGAAAATAGCAAAAAACATGGAACTCAGTAAAGGTAAAATGCATAAACACAAGTGAGTGGATATGACTATAGAAACTATAGCAACCACCAAATAAAACCTTATGCTAAACCCACAACAACACATACACACTAAACCATAGACAAAACTATCAAAAACCATCATATAACGATAAGTGATAGCTAAGATTGAGAGAATAGTAGAAATACCAATAAGAAACCTTCACAGAAGTTCAACAATAGAATAGATCGAGAAATAAAAGAACCAAAAATCATGATGGATCCCTAAGCAAAAAATTGGCTCAGGTGTGTAGTATTAGAGAAGTCATGATGGCCAATATTCACCTGCTACTTGAATCCAATCCAATACCCACCCAAAATAAGATATGAACACTTGAAATAGGTACAATTTTAATTACTCAGACACAACAACAATAAAAGAGACCAACTAACCACCAAAAAAATAGAGAAACACTAAAAATATAATATAGCACATTTGAAAAAAAGGACTCAATCCATCACCACAGCCCATATTTCCATTCCAAACAAGAGAAGGAAAAAATGAGCAGCAATGATGATTAAGGACATATTCAAGAGGATGCATAATCATAGCCACAAGGAAACTCAAACAACATAAGCACCAAACCAAACTAGATGCCTGCCAAACCAAACAAAACCCAATTTAAAATGAGTTAGCAAAAGTGAAGCACCAACCAGATAAGAAATCAGAATAAAACCCTTAACTGGACCGAACATAAGGAAAATTAGAGAAGTCCAATCTCACCAACCCCTTCAAATTATCAGGTAAAGAGCTACTAACATATTTAGTAAATTTCCTTAAATTGCAACCAATTTAAGCCACATAATCAGCAGTCGCATTCCCTTCCCGATAAATATGAGTAATAGTGAAAGAAATAAGAGAAAGTTGTTGCTTGATGTCTGTAATCAAATAAAAGAATGAAGGATTGGACAACACAATACCATTAATATAATGAATAAGCAGTTTTTTATCAACTTCAACCCAAACTTGAGTGATAACTAAAGAGATACATAAATGTAACCCAAATTGTAGTGCTCGAATCTCAACCATAATCACATTTTTGGAAGAACTAGGACCCACAAAAGCAATGATAACATGGCCATTAGAATCCCTAATCAGACCATCACAACTAGCCTTAGAGTTATTCAGAGAACCATCAATGTTGAGTTTAAATCATCCAACCAATGGTTTAAGCCATCTCACAATTCTATGGGTAGTGACAATGCAATATAAAAGAGTAGAAATAGAAAAACTTAACACTAGTATGGTAATAACCTTTGAAAGCATTGACTTTAGTCAAATTTGCTAAAGAAAGCTGTAAAATTCTATCTTTGATTTTACAAAAAAATACTCATAGCATTCATACATATATGTTCATGCTTAGCTTCATTTCTACTCCTCCAAAGAAACTAACAAATATGATCAGACACAATGTTATGAATTTGATGTTTAGAAGGAGTAAGTCGAGGTTGTAAGATGTTAGTAATGGAGCTATAATTATTTCAAAATTGAGCATTAAAAATATGATCAAAATATAACCAAACTTTCATAGTTATATCACCATTATTAAAAATATGATTAAGGTTTTTAATTTGAAAATAATATTAACATTTGGAAATAATATAAAAACCTTTTTTCAAAAGATTATAGTCCATAGGAAAATAATTATGTAAAATCCTCCAAACTATAATAGAGAAAGATGACAAGATTGTATGATCCCAAATATCCGAGTAAAGTAAAGATTTTTTTAAGGGTTGCCTAATAGAGTTCCAATCTTGTTTCAAAGCAAAATTACCATCATTGGTATTAGTAAACATCATGTAATCCTATTTATCCAATTAAAGAGGAATCTTAAGGATGAGACTAATAATAAAGTGCAAGATGTAATTCCAAAGTAAATTAACATCCCACACACCATCATGATTTTTTTTTTTAACTTTGCAAGAAGAGGTAGAATAAGATTAAAGAAGCTATCAATAGAAAAATTGCCCATCCACTTATTTTGAAAAAAAAAAGATGTTACCCATCCACATGCACCATTGAATAAATTATTCCTCCTCCCACTTGATGGAATAAAGTCTTCTCCAATTTAAGGAATAACCTTGTTTAAAGTGACAGATAAGAGGGTGACAACCAGCACAATATTTATTAGTCATGAATTTAGCCCATACACTTTTCTTGGATCTAAAGGAAAACCAGAGTTTGTAGGCGAAACCAGTAGCCATGTAATCCATAGTTTTAAAACCAAGATTCCCTTTCCCAATAATACAAGAGGACTTAGCCCATGAAGCCTAGATGATAGCAGACTTTTTATCCTTAGCACCCTAGAAAAATTTATTAAAAATCTTTTCCATTCTATGTCATTCATTCACCATATGACATAAGGTGTGAAATAGGTAAATGGGAACAAAACAAAACACATGTTTAATTAAACCAATCTTCTACTAAAAGAAAGAAAATTAAAAGCCTAACAAGTAAGTTTATTATGAATAGCTTTAAAAATGTCACCAAATAGGTGTGACCTATTCTTACCACTAAAAAGAGGAGTACCTAAATACTTAGGTAAAATCTTATGTGAAAAGACAAATTTGTCATGAGTCCCATTAATTCTTTTATTAGAGATAGATTTTGAATTAATTAAATAACTCTTATTAGGATTAAATGCAAGTACACTAGCTCTTTGAAATTGCTCATGAAATTTAAAAGGAATATAAAGCATTTTTATATTGCCTTAGTGAAAATAATGAATTCATCACTAAAGCTCAAGTGAGTAATAGGGAAACCACTAAGAGTTCTAAACTATAAATTGGGATGATTTTAAAAAAGCTTGTTAAGGCCTCTAGAAAGAAATTCAGTATCTATAATAAATAGAGCAGGAGATAAAGGATCCTCTTATCTAAGCTCGTGAGATGATTTGAAATAACCACGATACTTACCATTGATCATAACAAAAAAGAAATAATTTTTAAAGCTGGTTTTAATAAGATTAACAAAGACTGTTTTAAACCCAAAAAACTTTAACATCATATAAATGAACTCCCAATTTAAATTTTCATAAGCTATAGAGATATCAATCTTAAAAATAATATTCCCACCATAAATTTTAGCTTCCAAGTCATGCACTAACTCTTGGGCTAATAAAATATTATAAAAAATAGGCCTACCTTTAACAAAACTTGTTTGTTCCAAGGATATAATTTTAGGTATTAAAACATCAATTCTTCCTAAGTAATTTAGCAAGAAGCTTATTGGAAAAGGAACACAAGCTAATAGGGAGAAATTCATTCCAGGAGTTAATATCATCACTCTTAGAGATTAAAGTAATATAGGTAGAAGTTAAAAACTTGGAGTTGGGATTTCTAAAGAAAAAAATCCTTAACAACATTTTTGAGATCATCCTTAATGATGGACAAATATTTCTAAAAAATTTAGTAGAAAACCCATCAGGTCCAGTAACAAAATTAGCAGTCACACTTTTAAGAGTTAACCAAATGTCATTCTCAGTCTGCATCATCATCAAAAAATTATTATCCTCCAAGGTAATAAGAGAATGAATAAAAGGGCAATCAATATTTAAATTCAGAGAGAATTTTTGTTGAAAACTTTATTAAAATAATCAATATTAGAAGCATAACTCAAGTCAGGAGAATCAATAAAAGAACCACCAAGCAACTTTCTTGTAGTTAGCAATATTATGAATAAAATTGTTTTTTTTTTCTCCCTCAACAAGAAATTTAGAAGAAGCCTTTTGTCTCCAAAAAACCACTCCTTTTTCTTGAAATTTGAACAAAGTGTCTTAGCTGAGCAAAACAAGATTCTCAGAAGAGGGGTTATTCATATAGTTGATGTCAGCACTATTAACCAAATTCTTAGTATGAGAAATATTAACAAAGATATTCTTAAAAACACATTTATTCCACATGTTTAATTTTTTGTTTCAGCCTTTTGAGCTTGAACCAAAATATAGTGATACCCATATGTTTAGCAAAAGGGAAAAAAGGAGCATGCCAATTGCAATTCATGATATTAAAAATTGAATCATCTAAAGTTTACATGTTTTGAAATCTAAATGGAGTAGGAGCATTGGTACTTTGTTGAGAAATATTTAAAAGTAAGTTAGAATCATAAGATAAAGTTTTTCTTAAATGATCAATGCGAGACATAAGAAAAGAAGAAATCCAAAAATTATTTAATAAAATGTGATCTAATCTTTTCCACGTTGTAGCTTTATTCCAAGTAAAAGCAATCCCAAAAAAACCAATATAATGAAGATTACAAATGTTAATCATTTCATTGAAATTTTCCATAGCCTCGAAATTCGGAGGATTTCCCTCAATTATTCCCTCAATTATTTTAGCACCATTACTAATAGTATTAAACTCACCACCAATCATTCATGAAGCAAAAGTAATTGAGGAAAAATCATAAAGCTGCTTCCATTAAAATTTCCTTTCATATCTAGAATAAGAAGAATAAACAAAAGAAGCATTGGAAGAAAATTGATAAAAATTGATAATAAAATGAACAATTTGCAAAGAGTCATCAATAATGTTTAAACAAACTAAATTATTCTAAAAAATCCAAATCTTATTGGAACAATTACCGAGGGGTGAATGAAAACCAAGTTTGCTATGCACGTGATCCAGCTTCGAAGAAGAAAGTAAAGGTTCAATTAAGACAAGTAAATTAATGTTATGCATCCTATAAAGATTTTTGACTCTATCCATAGACAAAGAATTTCCCACCCCCCCCCCCCCCCCCCCCCCCCTAATGTTCCAAATGAGAGACTTAACCATTGGATGATGAGGTAACATTTGAGGCCCTAGTAAACCTTGTGATGCTATCAACCAAGTTCTTGTTATGCTCATTTTTCTTTTTGGAGGCTTTCACATGGGTTTCCTCAATATTCTCATCTTTCAGTTTTGGATTAGGAGTAGACAAAGTACCATTATTTAATCTTCTTGAATAGCCTTAAAAGATTTAAAGTTTTGATTAATGATTTCTTTCTCCTCAATGTTGTCACCCTCCCTGTCAACTTGAGCAATTATATTTTCTATTCCCCCCTCATTGATATGATTGACAACATAGTGAATCTTAGGTAAATTAGCAATGGTTCCATCCTTAACAACCATATCCTTATCTAAAACACCATTTGTTTGATTTTCTTGAGAAGCATTCAAATCATCATCAATAATCGCTCCAATCTATAGATGCTTAACCAAATAATTCATTATAGCCTTTCCAAATGAATCATGGGTATCAATAGGAAGTATGGATGGATTGTTGTCTTCAAAAATATGTACTAATTCCCTAGTATCTTTATCGATAGCGTCAGAATCTATGTCATTCTCAATATCATGATGAATAGATTCATCTCTATTCTATGAAAAAATATTATGACCATCTAGCATCTTTTGTTTCTCATTATTGGTTCCCACCAAATTATTGGAACCTTTGTTATTTTTTTTAAGTTGAAGATGTCCCACAAAATAATCAATAAAAATATGCCCATAGACTCTACAATGGTTATAAATATTCAAAACATTTTCAAAATCAACTTTTTGCAAGTAACCATCTTTTTTAAAACCAAGCCAAAATTCCTTTTAATGTTTCTTGTTAGTTTCCATTCTAAAAGAATCCTAGCTACAGAAGGTTTAAAACAAGTTGCTATAGTTTGATCTGATTACAGAGGCCTACCAAATATAGAACCTAAAGCATGTAAAACATGAGGAATAAAAAAATGAAGCTGAGGGTTTGGAAATGAAATCCATATAAGAACTATGGGGGATTCATCTTGAATGTCCAAATATGGTGCCCACTAAAAGAAATTTCATTTAGCAATTGTTTATGTAGTAGGATCATCTAGAAAAGACCCTAATATAATCCAGATCATTGGATAATTAGATGGCAGCATGTCTTGCATCAAGCAAGCCAACAGAAGAAACACCAGACAATTTAAAGTTTCCAAAAAAAAAAAAAAAAACACGAATGACATCAAGGTTAGGTCTACAGACCAAGAACTTTCCTACAAGTGTAAATTGATAAGGACTAGCCATTTTACAAATATCCTCATTAGACATTGAAACAATAGGGAAACCTTTTAATGAAGATTTTGTGAATGAAAAGGTAGGTTCATGGGATGACGAACTAGCAACAAGAACATCATGAAAAGAATAAGGTTTAGTGGTGTTTCACTACCTCCATTACCCAAGAAGCCTATCTTAGAAGTAGATAACCCAGATGGAGGAACACCCCTTAGATTAGGAGATAAAGATGACATACTAGCCGCCTATGAAAAATGAAAACACCTAAGGCCAAGAGACCTCAAGAAAGGAAATTAGGGAAACAAAAGCACAACACAAAATAAAGAATAAAAAAACAAAACCACACGAAGAAAAAATAGAAACCATGAGGAGTAACAATGGAAGCTGAAATCACACTCATGATCATGAGAGCTAGAACTATCCGTTGTGAAAGTGTATTATATATATATATATATATATATATATATATATATATATATATATATATATATATATATATATATATATATATATATATATATATATATATATATATATATATATATTAGGATTAAAGGGGTCCTTTAATGGCTAAAGCGACCAATGATTGCTCGATGACTAGGATATGAATCCATATGAAGGGTTTATGTTTAAAAGGATTGCGTAGGTCAAACTATGTCAATCCAAGTTACCTTGGTCAACCGTTGACTTAAAAGAGTTCAAATCAATGTAATGATGATTATGAACATGTTCAATGAGTTTTCAAAGGCTTCCATAGTGTTTTACATCAAGATGTATTATCAAATAGCATGAGCTATAAATATTTAATTATTTATTATGATTGGAATGTGCTCTGTGTTTTAGAGTTTAGAAGGTTATGGAGGCCTCCAAAATGATTAGGTAGGCACTTAGGACATGCCTAATCAATATGAAAATGATCAAACACCATTAAAAACTTTTTACTAAGTGTTTTGAGTTAGTTAAAAGTTTCCCTAAAATAGATAAATGTCTAAAGGCTTTAGGCTTTAGATTTGAACACTAGATTTTAGGGTTTAGAGTCTTAAGTTGGATTTGGTTTATGATTTTTTTTTTGTTTTTTGTTTTTAATTTTTTTGGTTTATGATTTGATTTAAGATTGTTATTTATCAGTAATTGAAGAGTTTATAATTCAGAAAAAATACTTACAAAGTTCACAACCATCACGTGATTATTAGTGACTGAAAAGATGATGAATAGATGATCTAATTTCCATCAAAGGTAATTATCAGATGACTGATTTAAAGTTCAATGATTTAATTACCATGCCAGAGTATAGTAGGAAAATGGATTTAATCTTTAAGTGGAGTTCAAGTAATTAAAAACCAAGATTGAAGCTTTAATTTAGGGTTTTGAGCTCAGATAAAAACTATGTTAACCAATGGACCTCCAACAAGTGTAATGAACTTGAAAATTAAATCACATGTGTTAGCAACGATCGAAGTAATAAACTAAATCTAAAGGTATTTAATTTACAAATTCCTAATAAGAAATAATCTTATATAGGTAGGATTTATTCAACATGAATATATAATAGATAAATTATCTCTGTTAGATAGATTTAAGTTGGAAGAGAACTTAAGAAGGAGATTTATCCAAAATAAGTCAAATTTAACTAGATTTATAAAAAAGTATCCTATCTCAACTAGACCATATAGGAATATCATATAATGATAACTCAATGTTTATGTGACTATATTAAATATATAAACAAAGATATTTTAAAAGATTTATTATCTTTTTGACCATATAAAAAAAGAAGACAAAGATTTAAGGGGTCCAACATTAGCTTAACCAAATTGAAATCGTAAAGAAGGAAGATTTAGATATTCACCTAACCAAATCAAAATAGTGAGTAGGATCTAACTTGAATGAAAGGTCAATTTCAAATAAGAAAATTTAGGGTATTCAGATGTGAGGTGACTTTAAAATAAATGGATTTAATGGTGATATTAGGAAAATGCGAGGGATTATATTACCCAATGAACCAAAATTCAAAAGGAAGGGATGCCATAAAAGTAGGATTATGCCTGAACCTTAAGAAATGATTTATATTTAATTGAGAAATTATCCCAAATAAATAGGTTTAAGAAATTCAATTGAGTAGGAAGTCTCAAATGAATAAATTTAGGCATTCATATCATGATAATATTATCCGATCGAACAAAATACAAAAAATACATAATGCTAATTGAGAAACTTATACAAAACTTTGAATATAAACTTAATTAAGCATTGGGGATATTAAAATTTGCAAGTTTTACTATAACATTCTAGACTGAGCTCTATCATCCGAACCAAGTTCATTGCAGGATACTTGAAGAATCTCAGGCAATTTACATAAGTATAAAAAATTATTTATTAATATAATCTATTTCATATACTAATACTACAAATCATAGTATTTCTTAATATATCATCTATTTATAGATAATATGATATGATCGCGTTTACAATCAACCAGCTCATACGAACCTCCTTTTTGGATCTTTTTAACCATGAATGAAACTTCTTTGATTAGCTCAATTTGAAACTCATCCTTTGATGGGACAAAATGGGGTGTATTAGAATTAGAACCAAGTCTCCTACTTAGTAAGTTACTAGAGGAACCATGTTATTGTGTGCTTGAAGCAATTTAGCGTTATATAATTAAAGGTTTTATTGAGCTTGTAACTGCTTCTCTTCTAAACTTTTGAGCTTTTTTAATCTAAGTTTAACATTCAATTCCATTATAAATTTATTATTTATCATAATGTGTAATGAAGGCAGTTGTACTTCCAAAGGGAGAATAACCTTCACTCCAAAGACTAAAGCAAAATGCATATATTGAGTTGGATTTATGTATGTAGTTCAATATACCCAGAAAGCTTCTCTAGATTTTCATGCCATTTGGCATTTATTATCATATATGATTTTCTTTAGGATTTGCACCAAAGTCTTTTTGAATGCCTCAGCTAATCTATTTACTCGAGGGTAATAGATAGTTGAGTATCTCCAATCTTTTTTATGTTGTGTGGAAAAATTATTTATTCTGGTGCTTCTATAGGATGGACCATTATCATATATGATTTAGTAAGGAACACCAAATTAATATATAATATGGCATTTAAAGAAGCTTAACACTTGATGAGCTTTGAATTCTCTCAAGGGAACTTATTATGCCCATTTTAAGAAGTAGTTAGTTGTGACTAATATAAACTTGTGCTTCTAAAAGATGGTGGATCACCAATCACCCCCTCCCCCCTCTTTATTAGCCTTGGTACTAATTCTTTAGGGTTTCATAACCCTCATGATGGTTAATGGTGGAGTTTTAGCTAATAATGAAGAGATCAAAAATGGCATCCAAGATTATTGCTCTAGATCAATAGATAGTGTGGATGCAATGTTGATAAATAATAACTATGTTAAGACCTGTAGGACTACACAATAATGGGATCATGAAGTTGATTTTGATGATGTCTATAATGAGGTGATAGTGGAGGATGAATTCTTGATTTCTAACGAATTAACTGCAGGAATGTGCTTCACAAGAAAGGCTGATATACAATTTTTGTCATTAGGTTAGTTAATTAAAAATAATGTTCAATATATTTTTTCTCATCAAATACTAAGAAATTTATGGTTGCTTGTATAAAGCATAATTGGCCGGTGTCTCCTTGCATATGTTGACTTCATTATGATAAGAGTAAATGGTTAGGTGGTATATGGAAAATTTCATCTATAAAGTACCAACATATTTGTGCCTCTTCAATTCTTAAAAGTGGCCATCGTCAATGCAACTCACAGTGTATAAGTTTCGACATACTATCCATAATTAGAAAGAAGACGAACTTGAAGCGAAGGGAGATAATGTGTCACACGGAATCAAAGTTCAATATAAAAGTGTCAAATATGAAGGCTTAGGATACTCAGTAGAAGGTTATGAAGTTTTTTTTTGGCAGTTGGGTGGAGTCTTACTGTACTCTTAAAGTTACTTATGGATGTCATTGCCTCTATAATTCTACAAGTGGTATATAGAATATAAAGCTAATTGATGAATAGGTTTGAAATATTATTTTGGGGATTCACTATATCTGTTACTGGGTGGACTTATTGTTGGCCAATTCATAGTCTTGATGGAACATTCTTGCTCGGTAAATATTGAGAGACATTATTAACTACGATTGGCTTGGATGCTAATAACGGTTTAAATCCACTTTCCTTCACTATGAATGTAGAAAAACTAACCCTCACCTCCTTTGTTTGACGGGAAAATGTTGAAAACACTAAGGAAGATCTCACCCAATACATTGGGCTTTCTACTAAAGGTCCTATAGCCCACTCATTCCTTACAAATGAATTTGACAAGTGTGTCGTCAATCTAGTCCTTAGAAATGCTGCTTTTCACCAACACCTACCACTTGTCTAGTCTCTAAAACAAAATGCCCGCATCATTCAATATGTTGTTCGCACATTAAGTCAAAGTGTAATAAATCTTGG
Organism: Dendrobium nobile; assembly: GCA_022539455.1. Classification (NCBI taxonomy): domain Eukaryota; kingdom Viridiplantae; phylum Streptophyta; class Magnoliopsida; order Asparagales; family Orchidaceae; genus Dendrobium; species Dendrobium nobile. Next base: position 49,726,517 of record CM039733.1, read on the forward strand.
ATATGGTGTCTCAGAGAACTTAATGAGCTCCTCCCAGTTGTTAAAAATTTGCGTAATCTCTGTATCATCTCAGACAGGAATGCTGATTTGGTCCAAGGTTATAGAGAAATATTTCCTAATGCTGCTCACCAACACCGCTCAAGGAATCTACATGACAATTTTAAGAAATAAATACAATAGATGGGGTTATGTGACATTGAGTTTTGGTGTCAAAAAATGTATGCAAATGATAATATAAATGACCAAGGAGTTTATAATAGATGCATGAAAGATATCAAGAGAATCAAAGTAGATATCCATTAGTAGCTCATGGACTGAGATGTGACCTGATGGTCTTTAACACATTATGGTGGATTTAGATATGATGTATTGAGAACCAAGACAGCTGAATCTTTTAATGGTGTATTGAAGCGAGCTCGAGGATTTCCAGTTCATGCCTTGATTACAGACATCTATTATAATGTTGTTATAATGTTCATGAGTCAGTTAAAATAATGAATTCTTTGCTCCACATGTATACACATCACTTAAAAGGGTTAAGGAAGAGGCAAGAAGAATGCCATAACCAATCCATCTTAACATGCATGAATTTTAAGTTGTTGACATGTCTTCTAGATCATATTGTCAACTTACATGATAGGAGGAGGCTTAAGTGCAGTTGTGGGAAACCTTTACTATATCACATACCATGTGCACATGTCGTATGTTGTGTAGTAATGTTAAGACATGCCCATTTTGATTATGATTTTTCATACTACATTATGACCAACTACAAATTAAGTTAATATGTAGAATTTCATGATATCCCTAATAATGAAGAATGGAGAAAACATTACCCCACCATTAGTCTATTTCCGCTTCTTCAACCACCAAGCTATGGAAGGCGGTCTAGTTATCTGAGGATTAATCAGTATCATAATACATTGGACAAGTCACGTCCACAAAGGAAAAGGGTTTACAGAGCTTATCATTTGGTAGAACATAACCGAGCCACTTGCTAACTAGACTTGGTCATAGAAGCTAGGAGTTCTTATATTCGTCATTGTTATAAGTACAAAATTTTTTCAAGTAATATGTGTTTAAATGTTATAATTATTTCTTTCTTGAAATTTAAATGCCACATTATCTTTTATTCACTCAAAATTCATTTTATTGCTATACTAATTTAGTAGGATTTAATCACACGGGTAAGGGAAGTGGAAACTTATTTTTTCTATTATAATCCAAATTTAAAGAGACACTATTCTAAACTAATTTAATTATTTTTCCATTATTGTTTCCATTTGAATTGTAAATAAAATAAGAATTACTTATTATAATTATTTTAGAGTATATGATAACTAGATAGAATCTAATGTTACTTTTAGAAAACTATTACAATGTAAAAAGTTTATTTTAGAGCATATGTATAGGAATCCAAGAATTTAGAATTCTTTAGTCTTCATATTATCAATAAGAATTCCTTATGCACGTAAAATTATGCATATGATGCAATACAATTGAAATTTCCTCTTAATACTTATGTTTATGTGTTGGACATAGATTATTCAAATGCTTTTAGGTTTTAAGAACTTCCACGGCTAGCATGATGAATGGATCTTTAATTAATAACTTGTATTATTTGTTCTTTAATCTTATTATAGGTTAGCTTTTATAGATTTTTTTGTAAGAGTATTAAGGTAAAAGTGTGCTTTTTGTGAATAAGAAATAAAATTCTATTCTGTTGTATTATGATTATAAGTTAGAAATCTTTTTGTTATTATAAGAGATAACAAACATAAAGATTTTGATCAAGTAGAAGAATTAGAAGTTATTGTGCTCTAAGCTTTTGATTTTATATTACTACGAATATTTTTTCTTCTTCTTCGGATTTTATATTACAATTTACTATTTTACTTTATAAATGCTTTGGATTTAAATTCTATAATTATTTTTTATTTCTTTATTAATATACATTCCCTTACGATTACTTAACACTTATTTTTTGGTCCCACAATTTTATCAGCTGAAATGGCAAGTGAACAACGTCATCATAGGAAGAAAAGGGCCACTAGTGATCCTTTAGGAGAGGCTACTAGTGATGCTCCACCTCCAATTCAGCTCCATTTGAGCATTACTTTATTATTTGGTGCACATAGGGTAGCACATCTTAATGGGGTATGTAGCATCTTATTATGCTTGTTATGATTATGGTATATGCTTTGGTTAACTTCTAATATTTAGTTATCTTCACAGGTAACAATATTGGAAGTGGTTCCCCTTCTTTTAATGGTCCATGAATGGCTGTCTAATTGTTCAAGGTTTAATGATGTTTTAAGAATGGTTGACCTAGATTGTGTAAGCCAAATGAGGTATTTAAGGACGGACCACCAACTCTTGATGGATTTTTTGGAGAGGTGGTCATCGCAGACAATCACTTTTCACCATATAGTTGGTAAGATGACCATCACTTTACAAGATGTTGGTATGATTTTAGGTGTGCATATTAATGATCCAGCTTTGGTAGGTCATAGAGCTGTTGGAGCAGAGAGATGTTGGTTGAACTTGGCCAGGCTACAGTGATGATCTTTTAGGGAGCCACCTACTAGCCGATGTTCTTTATTGTAACATATTCAATCACCGCATCACATCCAAATTTTGTATGGATCTGGCACATGCACAGACATATATTTTCCTTTGAAGGTTATGTTGGACCTTCTGGCATGTCTCCTACTTAGACCTAAATGATATAGATTTTTGAAGGCATGTTTAGGCTTACATATTATTTGTATTGGGCTGTTATCTTCCCTTAGATACATAAGACTCAGAGATACATTTATTGTATCATGCTATTACGGAGGATTTGACAATATTTAGTATGCACTCTCTTGGGGCATCAGTATTAGCACACTTCTATGTGGAGTTGAGAGAAACAACATGGCCCAGCATGGCCAACATAGTTGGGCACATTCACTTATTATAGATCTGGGCTTGGGAGCTTCTATATGTAGGATGACCAGTGTTCTGTGTGCCCCATCAAGTAAAGCTTCATGGTCTTAGTGTTGGGTTCACGTATGAAAATATTTTAATTATTTTACTTAATATGATTTGCATAATCATTTTAATAATTTAAGATATATTTGAAATAGTTGGAATGAGGATCAGTTAAGAGAGTTTCTCATGGGTAACATCTTTAGCTATAAAGATGTGCTTGATGGTTTTCTTGAGAGCCAGGTAATTTCCTTATGTTAATCATATTTTATTTATTTGCTTTAGTATAATTTTGTAAGTTAATTTTGAATAAGCATGTAATTTGCGCATGACATTGGTGCTCAGGTCTCAAAGATAAGTTTGGCAGGTGAGGATATTTGGATTACAAGAGTACCTCTCATTAGTTGGAAGAGGGCTGAGTGGCACTTACAAGATAGAGTTAAATAATAAATTGGATTAAGACACACTACTAATGTACAACCAATGGACCCAAGCTTCAAAATGATTAATGGCCATGGGAATCTAGAAATGGACTGTATGTTGTACCACCAAGCCTACATTGCAATATGGGAGAGCAGGCATGGATACATAGTTACAGAGAAGCTTCTTCTTGTGGGCAATGACTATGTTGTGCATCGGAACCTACAATCATGGGTGACATATACAAGCTTAAGGCACCTATTGAGCCTCCCACTATGGCATATCCTAGAGCGGCCTCAGAGCACCTTTTGGTATGTTAATATGAAACATACTATCAATTTCTTAAAGAAATTTTACAAAATAAATTAAATCCTTATGTTGTTATTTTAGAGGGATTTCTTCCTTGGTACAGAATAGGCTTTGCAATAATAATTCAGTGGTAACAATAGAGGGACATAAATACGGTGGTTGAGCTTTGTCATGGCTTATGTAGGAAGATGTATATATAGGAGCAAGGATATTTTGAGAATACAAGGGGACATGATACACCATTTTCTATGATCCAAGACACACCTCCGCCTTATAGTGGATTTGCTAGACCATTCTCTTATCCTGACAAATAGCCCCTTAAAGACTTCTTTAGCTATGAGGTTCCAATAGAATTGAAGGCATACCTCACCATAGATCTTTTACCAAGCACCCTTCCTTCTGAAGGCATACCTAAGGCTTAAATTGATGTGGAGCAGCATTACATGTTATGTTGAAGGCCATGCCGACCACCTCAGCAGAACACTCTAGGCAGTGATGAATTTCCATAGAGGCCATGTAGGCTAATTAGTTGATGATGTGATATAATTCATTATGCCTATGTTATGGATCATGATATACATTCTATTTGTTTTAATGTCTCATTCTAAAAACTCATTTATTTTGTTATGCTTTTGTTATGCAGATCATATAAAACATACGAATATTGATTGGAAGTATTTCATATAATTTTTTTATACGACCAAAGATCATAAATCTATCTCAATGATTTTATAGTTAACCAAGATCCAAATGCATAAAAAATTATTTCTCAAAATATTAATTTATAAATATCCTCTTTAATCCTCCATCAACATATATATTGTACTTGAAAGTTTGACAGGGATGTTAAGCCCTAATGAACTAGTCCCAAGGCTAACCAAGAGGAGAGTGAATTGGAATTTTAAAAAATTCTTTAAGCAAAAGCACAAACTTAAACCAAACCAAACTTCACCACAAAGAAAATAGAGTGCATAAATTAAATGTGGAAAAAGTAGTAATAAAGACATAGAATTTATAGTGGTTCAGTCAACTCAACCTATGTCCACTCCCCAAACGCACCCTCCGAGTATTGCACTAAACTCAGTGTATCTCCTTTTGTCCCCACAGCAAAGCGGAGAAGCCTATATAAACCTCCTTTCCACCAACTTAGGTGAGGCAGAGGTCCCAACTCCTTTCGCTTCCTCCAGAAGAAGGCAGAGAACCCAACTCCTTTTGCTTCCTCCTGAAGCAGGCAGAGAAACTTGAGAAGATATTAAAGTAGACCTCTCTAGAATCATGAAGGAACCAGGGATGACGACTGGAGAAGAAGACAATGTATCCTTGCTTGGAGCATCCTTTGTGAAACCCCTCATAAACTCCCCCTCACAAGATCCTCTCTCTCTCCCTTACTCTCCCTCTCCTCTTGGCTCTCTCAGGTCAGGATAGCAGCAAAAGATTTCTCTTTTGTGTAAAATAAGAGATCTTATATAGAAGTGCTTCTAAATTGCTCTTAATTGCAACAAATTGACTTTATCATGTAGGATGATATGAATATCATCCTATATAATTACTACAAATTTAACTCAACCAGCCATGATGATTTGGGATGATCAGAAGGTTTTTTGTTCATATCGTCTAGGATGATAGGATAAGTCATTGAATATCATCTAGAACATTGCCCTGAGTGGATGTCTAGATAATGAAAAAAATAACTTGATTGTCTAGGCCAATCCACGATCATCCTAGATGATTAGTTCAATTTAGTACATATCATCAAAAGCATCGCCCTGAATGGAAGCATACTGATGTTTGATCATCCAGGAATAATAAAGGTTTGTAAACTGATCATCTCAACCGATCCTACATTCATCCAGGACAATATGATCAAACAATCAAATCTTACTTACTTTCCTTAATTACCAGAATAATTTATACATAATTTCACTACATCATCCAGGATGATGTCTTGGATGATGTCCAAAAAAAATAATACCTAAATAGATCTGGCGGCTAATTCTTTTTAATTTGAGCGTATCATCCCGGCTGATGACATATCATCTAGGATGATGCACTTAAGTGCAACTACCTTAATCTGGATGCCCTAATTAGTGTTTCTATTTTTAATAGATCAACACAGAAAACTCTAATCAAATAGACAGAAATTTTTCCCTCCAAGTGTGTGTGTGTGCAAGGTTACTTAGCATAAGGACCCATAATATTATAATTGACTCAAGAAAAGGTAAAAAATTACAAACTAACTCAAACCTAGTCTACCCAATCTTGAGCTGGCTTGAGTTGCACTCAATTTTGTGGACCTAAAATATTAGTAGGCAAGGCAATCGTAGAGAAATAGAAGTGTTTTCTATCATCAAAATTATATTCCTTGAAATCATATTCACAATAATCTCCCCCTTTTAATGATGGCAAACAATCAAACAAACATAACTAAATAAAATAAAAATAACTCAAACACTAATTCCCCTTTTGACATCACAAAAAAGGAGGAGGAAAAAAAGGAAAGAAAAAAGCAGAAAGTACAAAAAAAAAAAGAATAACGAAAGCAAAGTTTTTTTAATAAAGCATAAAAATGATAAAGTCTCCATGAGATTGATTTTAAAGACTTGTAAGACTAATGAGATAACATCATCAAAATAAAAGAAAATAGTAACATATCTGATACTGTTAACAATAGCTTGGACTTCTCTTAGGGAAAAATCATCTTTTGTAAACAAAAGACTTAACTCAGAAAAAAACCAATTGGAAATGAAAAAGAGATCCATTCAAAACTTGGTTTCAGAAAAATATCTTATAGTATAATGTACCAAAATAATTTGTCACAATCACGGAATTTGAAATCAGGCCTTTGAAAATATCAAGTGACACATGAATTCTTCTAAGTTTTAAAAGTTTGAAAGAGAAGAGAGCTTGATTTTGGTGGGCTCATTTTATGCCTCTTGTTAATGGATTGACACACTTTGCACATCTTTTGATTTTTTATATAGTTTATGTATATTTCTCAATTTGACGTCATTTCGCATCTTTTAATTTGGCATCATTAGCTACTTTTTTATTTTTTTTTTAATTTTTGCAAGTTAGATCCCTTTTCAAAATTCTTAAATACTCTCAATTGTGAGTATATCTTCTAGATATTAGAGAAGAAAAACTCACTCTCTAATATAAGGAAAAACAAACCACAACATAGAATCAACATCATATGATAAATACAATGACAAGATGTCAAAAAAACTTGAAAGTAATATAATGAATTTGAATATTATAAATATAAGTTAGATTATTGTAGCAAGATAGAAAAAATCTCAATCGTAAAGTCTAGTTATTAATTTGAGATAGACTTTTGTTTAGAAAAGAAAATTACACCACTAAAACTGGTTAGAGGAAGAGAAACAATCAACAGTTTTTCTCCCTTTAACTGATTTAAAGATATAAAACATTGACTATAAATTTTTAAAAAATAAAAATATGGCATAAAATATTATTTCAGTAGTGATCACAAAAAAAAAAGAAAAACTTAAATAATAGAAATAAAAATTAAAATAGAAAGAAATAAAAACTAGTAAGAAGTAAAACAAACAAAGTGAAATAAACAAAAGAAGAAAAAGATAACAAAATAGAAAATTCATAATTCAGTAAACATCAAGTTCATGAATTTATGTCAATCACACCCAATCTGGTCCTTAACATGCTGAAAGTGTCAAAAGTCAGTGGTTTAGTAAAGATGTCAGCCAATTGAATCTTTGTTATCATATGGTGTAACTCAATATCTCCTTTGGTCACATGGTCTCTAATAAAGTGAAGCCTTATGTCAATGTGTTTGGTCCTTGAATGTTGGATAAGATTTTTAGAGATGCAGATGGAACTAATGTTGTCACAAAGGATTGAACTTGTTCTTATAGGTATTACTAAATTCAAAATTTATTGCTTCAACCAAAGAACTTGGGCCACATAACTTCCTAAGGAAATATACTTAGCTTTAGCAGTTGAAAGTGCAATAGAGTTTTGTTTTCTACTAGACTAGGAGACTAAAGATTGTCCTATAAATTCATAAGTTCCAGAAGTGCTCTTTCTATCCACCCTACATCCTACAAAATTAGAATCAAAATATTCATTAATCTCAAAATAAATGTTGTGCCTAAGATACCAGATTCCTAAGTTTTGGGTCCCCAAAAGATATCTAAGAATTCTCTTAACAACAGTAAGGTGGGATTCTTTAGGATCAGATTGAAATCTAGCACAGAGATAGACACTAAATATTATATCAGGTCGACTAGTAGTCAGGTAAAGTAAAGATCCAGTCATCCCTCTATACTTCTTTTGATCAATAGATTTTCCATTTAAGTCCTTATCCATCTGAATATTAGAAATCATGGGAGTATTTATTGACTTGGCTTTACCCATTTCATATTTCTTCAAGATATCCTTAATATCCTGTGATTGACTTATAAAGGTTCCATCATCCAACTGTCATATGCTAAACCCCAAAAAGTAGGACAACTCTCCCATCTTACTCACCTTAAACTCCTTACTCATTATTTTAAAAAAATCATCACATGGCTTTTTATCAGAAAATCCAAAAAGTATATCATTAATATAGATCTAAACAATGAGTAACTCATATCCTACTTTCCTAAAAAAAAGGGTGGTGTCTACACTTCCCTTAATAAAATCCCTCTTTAGTAAAAATGTGCTAAGCCTCTCATACCAAGCTCTTGGTGCATATTTTGATCCATATAAGGCTTTTTTTTAATTTGTAAACATGATTTGGAAATTGGGAACTCTCAAAACATGGGTGTTGCTCTACAAACAAATCCTCTTTTATTACCCCATTTAAAAAGGCACTCTTTATATCCATTTGGTAAAGCTTAAATCCCTTATAATAGGCAAAGGCTAGTAGCACTCTAATGGCTTTCAAGAAAAGGTCTCCTCAAAATCAATCCCTTATATTGGGTTATACCCTTAGCTACTAATCTTGCCTTATTCCTAACCACCACACCGCAATCATTCATCTTATTATTAAAGACCCATTTAGTTCCAACAATACTTTGTCCATTTGGTCTTTTTAGAAGCTCCCAAATATTATTCCTAATAAATTGGTTTAATTCCTCTAGCATGGCTAAGATCCAAAACTCATCAAACAAGACTTGATTAATGTCAGTGGGTTTAGTTATTGAGATAAAGGAAGAATGGTTTACTTCCTTCCTAAGTCCATGCCTAGTTCTAACACCTTCAGAAGGGTTTCCTAAGATCAGTTCTTTAGGATGACTCAAAGAATATCTCCAATCCCTAGGCAAGGTTTATGTAGGTTCTATCCTTTCCTCAAGATTTGCATTTTCTACTCCTTGGGTAATCTCACCTACACCTTCAATATTTTGTGGCTCTAAACTCTTCTCCAAATTTTCAACTCCTTGGGTAATCTCTCCAACACCATCTTCATCCTCAACACTAGACTTCTTAGGAACATGTTCATCAAACACTACATGAGATGTCTACTCCATCAACGAAGTCCTCTTATTAAACACCCTAAAAGATTTCCCCACACTAGAATATCCTAAGAACACTTCTTCATCAGATTTTGGGTCAAATGTTTCTAACTATGACTTCCCATTATTAAGAATGAAAATCTTACAACCAAAGACATGAAGGTGGGAAATATTGGGTGTCCTACCCTTAAGGATCTCATAAGGTCTTATCAAGTTTGGCTCTAACATTCATGCTATTCAATACATAACAAGCTGTGTTTACCGCTTCAGCCCAAAAGTATTTTTGAAGTGAATACTTAGTATGAATGGCTCTAGCTACCTCAACTAAGGTCTTGTTCTTCCTTTTAGCTACCCCATTCTACTGAGGGATCCTAGGAGCTGAGAAGTTGTGACTAATCCATGTATCCTCACAAAATTCTCTAATTCTCTCATTTCAAACTCTCCCCCATGGTCACTATGGCCGGATGGTCAAAATCTGACAACCTAACTTTTTTTGAACCCAAGTAAAGAATGATCTAAACTCATCAAAAGACTAACTCTTGTGTGATAAATTATTAATCCAAGTGAACCTCAAGTAGTCATCAACAATCACAAATCTATAGACTTTCCCCCCTAAGCTAGTAGTGCTAATAGGTCCAAATAAATCCATGTGAAGGACTTCTAAAGGTCTAGAGGTGGTAATATCCTTAATGAAATGGAAAGAGGAATGAACTTGCTTCTCTAATTGGCAGGCATCACAAAGGTGGTCTTTTGTAAATTTAAGCTTGGGGACACCTCTAACTAGGTCCTTTTGGGTAACTCTCCTAAGGGTTTTCATACTGGCATGCATAACCTTCCATGCCATAACCAGGAATCATTAGTAGTAGTTTTTAAGCAAAATGAAGCATCATATTCAATATTATTTAAGTCAAGCATGTAAACATTATTAATCTGCTTTTTCTGTAAAATGTTGTTGTTATTCAAGCTAATAATATTTGTATTTATAAAAAAAATTATGATGAAGCCCTTGTCGCATAGCTGACTGATGCTTAGCAAGTTGTGTTTTAGTCCATCTACAAGTAAAACATTTTCAATCAAAAGGTTATTGGAATTTCCAGTAATGCATGTGCCTACCACTTTTCTGGTGGTGTTATCTCCAAGAGTAACCTTGCCTCTAGCCTTGGCTTCTTAGCGTAATAAATTGATCGGCATCTCCAGTCATGTGTCATGAGCAATCGCTGTCAAGGTACCACATGCTCTCATGAGGTTTTTGGTGAGAGCACACCTACAAAATCATCAAATGTTAGATTTAAGAAACCAAATAAGTTTGGGTTTGTTCTTATGAAAAGAAGAATACAACGCATGTGTGTTATACTGTGAATCATATAATTTGGGTCTCCACACCCAATATGTACTATGGTGAACAATGCAAGTGTGTGAAATGTGTCCTAACTTGCCACATGAAAAATATCTAACTCCAGGAAAAGGATTTACTAATCTATTTGGGTTATAGTGTCTTTTCTTAGGTTTTGTCTTTAGATTAAGTGTTGATGTATTCCTATTTCTCTCAAATGAATTCAATTCAGCTTTAAATCTCATGTTAGCACTTTCTAAAATAGCATTATAAACATTTAAATAGTGCTCCCTGTGCTCTAATTCTTCAATATAAGTTTTAAAATTATATTCAAGTGAGGTGTAGGACACTTCCAAAGAATTATGCTCAATAATAAACTCAGAATGCTTTTTATTCAATTTATAAAATTAATCAAGTAATAACATGTGATTGCTATCAATTTGAGTATGATCTTTACTTAAAATTTCATGCTCTTTTTGTAAATTTGAAAATTCCAATTTCAGACTAACATGAGTTTTCTTAAGTTTCCTATATGATGCATGCATGTTCTCAGAAACTTCAAGTAATTGATCATAGGTTGGTTCACATGTCTCTTCTTGATCAGACTGACCAAGATCACCCATCAAGCAAAAGTTTGTTGTCTCCTTTTCAGCTTTAGTCTCAGATGAGTCAGATGTAGAATCTGCCCAGAAAGCCTTTTAGAACCACTTCTTACCCTTGTCTTTTTTGAACTTGGGTTTCTCCTCACCCTTCTCTTTGCTTGGGTGATCCTTAAGTATAGGACAATTAGCTTTGACATTTCCAAGCTTCCTTCATTCGAAATAAATAACATCACAAGAACTTTTATAATTTTTATTACTCTAACCTTTGTTCCATTTCTGATGGTATTTATGATTCTTCCTTATAAAGCTTTTATATTACCTCATTATTATGGCAACATCATCACTTTTAGACCCAAAAGAATTATTGTTCATGTTGTTGGCCTTTAGTGCCATAGTTTTCTCCTTCTTTCGCTCATCTGCATCAAGTTGTCTTTGGTTCACACCTTGCTCGTAAGCAATGAGTGATCCAAGTAAGTAATTAATAGAATAAGTATTCAAATCTTTGGATTCAATAATTATAGTGATCTTAGCATCAAAGGAAGAAGGCAAACATCTCAAAATTTTATTCACTCTTTCATAGTTAGTTAGCTCTCTTCCTAAAGCATACAATGAGGTGACAATTTGAGTAAACCTAATATACATGTTGGAAATTGATTCAGTAGGTTTCATATGAAAAAGTTTATAGTCATGCAATAAAATATTTAACCTAGATTATTTAATTTCATTGGTTCCTTCATAAGTAATACATAATCTATCCCAAATTTCTTTACCAGTTGTATATATTAAAACACGCAAATAATCTTTAGATTTCAAAGCACAGAAAAATAGTTCAAGCTTTTTGCATTAAGTTGAGCTAAATCCATATCATCAAGAGTCCAATCATTAAAAGGAAGTACAGTAGTAATGCCATTAGTTTTACAAGTCAGAGGTGTATAACTATCCTTAATAAGCATCCACATGCGATAGTCAATTGATTGTAAGAATGTAGACATGCGAGTTTTTCAAAAATTGAAAGGAATATTGTAAAACAAAGGTGGTCGTGTAATCGAATAACTTTCTACAATATTATGATTGCCAAATTTAGGCATTGATCAAGATTCAAAAAGTTTTTAGACTTAATTTTATGAATCCTACTCTAATACCACTTGAAAGTTTGACAGGGATGTTAAGCCCTAATGAATTAGTCCCAAGAATAACCAAGAGGGGGGTGATTTTAAAAAATTTTTTTATGCAAAAGCACAAACTCAAACCAAACCAAAATTCTTCACAAAGAAAAATAAAGTGCAGAAATTAAATATGTAAAAAGCAATAATAAAGAATATAAAAATTTATAGTGGTTCGGTCAACTCGACCTACATCCAATCCCCGAAGGCGCCCTCCGAGTATTGCATTAAACTCAGTGTCTCTCCTTTTTACCCCACTGCAAGGTAGAGAAGACTATACAAATCTCCTTTCCACCAACCTAAGTGAGGCAGAGAACCCAACTCATTTTACTTCCTCTAGAAGTAGGCAAAGAACCCAACTCCTTTTGCTTCCTCTTGAATTAAGCAGAGAACCTTAATCAGATGCTTAAGTAGACCTCTCTAGAACCCCCAAGGAACCAGGGATGACGACTGGAGAAGATGATGACAGATCCTTGATTGGAGCTACCTTTGTGAAACCCCTCATAAACTATATCCCTCACAAGATCCTCACTCTCTCTCCCTTACTCTCCCTCTCCTCTTGGCTCTCTCAGGTAAGGACAGCAGCAAAAGATTGCTCTCTTGGGTAAAATAAGAGGTTTTATATAAAAAAAGTTTGGAATAGCTCATAATTGCAACAAATTGACTTTATCATCGAGGATGATATGAATATCTCCTACATGATTAGTACAAATTTAGCTCAATCAGCAAGGATGAATTGGGATGATCAAAAGGGTTTTTGTTCATATCATCTAGGTTGATAGGATATTGTCCTATATGATTAGTACAAGTTTTTGAATATCATCTAGAATATCGCCCTGGATGGATGTCTGGATGATCAAAAAATAACTAGATCGTCCAGGCCGATCTCACATTTGTCCTGGACAATTAGTTCAATTTAGTACATATTATCCAAAGCATCACCCTGAATGGAAGCAGGCTGATATTTGATCATCCAGGAATAATTATGGTTTTTGAACCGATCATCTCATCCGATCCTACAATCATCTAGGACGATATGATCGAGCAATCAAACCATAATTTATTTTTTTAATTACCACATTAATTTATGCATAATTTAACTTCATCATCCAGGACGATGTCCTGGATGATGTCAAAAATAAATAATACCTAAATAGATCTTAAGGCTAATTCTTTCTTATTTCAGCCTATCGTCCCGACCGATGACATATCATCCAGGACGTGCACTTAATTGTGGCTGCCTTAATTTTGATGACCTAATTAGGGTTTTTATTTTTAATAGATTGGCGAGGACAATTTTTGGATCATCCTAGATGATGTGATCAAAATAGAAAACTCTTATCAAATAAAATGATTATTTCCCTCCAAGTGTGTGTGTGCAAGGTTACTTAGCAATAGGACCCACAATGTTATAATTGACTCAAGAAAAGGTAAGAGATTACAAATTGACTCAGACCTAGTCTATCCAATCTTGAGCTAGCTTGAGTTGCACTCGATCTTGTGGATCTTAAATGTTAGTAGGCAAGATAGTCGTAGAGAAACAGAAGTGTTTACTATCATCAAAATTATATTCCATGAAATCATATTAACAACAGTACTATATAATAAATTCAAAATACTTCAACTTATCATTCATAAATATAAATTTTCATTTTACTAAAATTGAATAAAAATTATTTTCATGCCCACTAAAATTATATATATCATATGCATCTTTCTACCATAAAACACCACAAATAATTTCATATGGTACTCAATCATAATCCTTCTCAGTATTAATAGAATCATTCAAAGATGCTTTTTATCTTTAACTTCTTTAACAGTTAACTTAACATGAAATATAAATATTTTTTTTATTATTTAAGCATACTAAGAATGATGATAGCAAACAAATACAGATCCATAAACCTTAAAAATTATGACAATAACTAAGAAGCACATACATTTTAAAATTCATATAGACAGATTTGTAAACAACCACATAACTTAAAAAGTTCATTGATAACATGCTCACATTATAGTCTATACTCATTCTGAGTTTAGGTTACTAGTATAACATATTAAAGTTCTAAGCATAAGAAAGTCCTTCATTGCTTTTGTAGTATGATGTGTGTGTGAACTTGGAGTTAGGTTTGTGTAGGATAGGAACCAAATTTCTAATTAAAATAATGATGTATATTTTTCCATCCCGCTATATAAAGAAAGTCCTTCCTCTGTCTACCAGACATTAAACTTAGATTCTCATATGTCTTGAAGAGGAATCCATCAGCTTTAATATCCCATTTTAGATAAAGGATGCAATCAACAATATTAGCCATTGGGATTTCCATGATCTCCTCAAATTATCCATCTTCATGACATTTAATTTTAGAAGATCTTGCCTTCTTTGTGCTAATCAAGGAAAGATGTGCTGCATATTATGAAACCTCCCTCTATATATCTTTTAATCCTTCCTCATTCAAACCCGCTCCATCCCTATAAGATGGATACCTCATAACATCTCGGTGTGTTTCCCATAACACATAGTCCTTATTTGACCAAAACTGTAGACAACACTGATATATATGATTCATTATAGCCTTCTCCTCTAATGCAACATTAGTTGGAAATGCTAAAAATCTATGAACTTGACTACTACCCTCTGTAATCAACTACTACAAAGGAATGTTTTGAGTTTGATACTTTTTAGTTCGATACATTTTGATATGAATGCATGATACTAGTTATTTTGATCCTAACAAGGAAAGGAATGTTAATTTATAGGAGAACTCCATCTGGGTAGAGCTGCAATAATTAATTGATCATAAATAAAAAATGCTTAATTTGACTTGACTAAATTAGTAGACAAACAAACTGATTTAACATCACATATCAATTTAATTTACTTCATTATGCTTATGCTATAGATAATTTAATTTAGTACCCTCTTATTAATGAATATATTTTTACTTGAGTACGATAATATTTAAAGTTGTATTTGAGTTGGATAATATTTTAAGTTGTACTCAAACTCTCGCTGAATATACAACCAGTCTGTTGCATTAAAGAACTCCTTAAATCCTTACATTATAACTTCTATTAGGGTTTGATAGGACTCTAACAAGAATTGATCCAAAGAAGATGCCACGTGTGATAAAGATTACAATGATGAATATCAAGCATTAATCTTTCAATAATATCCCTAACACTACCTTCCTTGTTGCATCCAATCTCCTAAATTTGACACTTAAGGAACTTCAACGGTACCCAATTCTTAGTGTCATTCTCAAACCTCTATTGTACATATCTTTAACACACATCTCTAAGATCATTGACGGCTCTATACAACTTAACTTTCATAACTTAATCATGTACATGCGACAATGTGTAATATTTATCTTCTCTCCAAAAATGTATCCAACATTAAAAATATTCATTTCCTTCTACCTTTTCTTCGAGAATTTCATCAGTGGGTAGCACAAAACTTTCTTTCAAATGAAGGCAACCCTCTTGAATCATTTGCTTCGTTGGAGTGCTCCGAATCAAATCCATAACTTGTGAATATATGATTATATGTTCAATAAGAATATACAAAATAGTTTATCCTAGGTATACCACTGCACAACATGTTTATACACTCGTGTGAGATTGTGAGAACCAAGGTCACCAGATATCATTACAAATTGATATGTCAACACACACTGAGCTATCACTATAAATTAATTTAAAAAACATAATGATTTGTCAATATAAAGTGATTTTACAATATAACTTTGTAGATTTGATTTGAAAACACAAATTAAAAAAAAATGCATTAAATAGAACAATCCAATTTAAATTTTTTTAGTACAAGGTAGAAGAAATGATTACATAAAGTTTTTGTATGACTCATCATCTTCTTTGCATCACTTGTAGATTTTTTTTTTAATTTTTATATTTAAATAAAACTTATAGTATTTTGTTTTTTTAATTAACAAGGGTAAGTCGACTGTTAAACAGGCAACTTATGGGTAATTTCATTTTTCTTTCTTTGTGTATTCATCATAATAGTTATCAGACTCATCTTAGCTTAGTCAGCATAAGTCGCTCGATTAACAGGCAATTTTGCCTATTTTTAATTTTATTAAAACCATGCTTAAGCTCTTAATACAATTTATAATTAGGCTTAGTCTTAAAATTTCCCTTCCATATTATTATAATCAGCCACAAATATAAGCCATTTATAAATATATCTATCAAGAATACAAACATCCTTGATGATATTAACTAAATTACCTGAAGAAATCTTCCACCTTACTATTAGAAATAGTGATTTTCCTCCATCTTTTAGGATTTTTTAAAAAGAAAAATAGCCCCTCATCACTATCAGATCCATACTTAGTAGCCAAATTTTTGTTGAGAATTGATCTAGGGTTATTAATAAAGTTCAAAACAAATTTAGCTCTCAAAGGTCCCAATTTACTAACACATAAATGAAGACCACAACCACCCCTATTTTTTAAATTATAAAGAACATCCCAAAATACATAATGAAGGCCTTATTTCCCATTTTGCTTGTGCCAAATAAAATTCCTGCACATGTTGTCTAAAAGATAAAATAATCCCTTCAAAACAAATGAATGAGAAGAAACAAAATTGGAAGAGGAAGAAATACATATTTAAGAAGAATAAAGATTCCAACTAAAGAAATAAATTTATTCAGCCAAGCATTCAATTTGTTCAAAGATTTATCTAATATGTTTTGGAAATCAGAAACCACAAGTCTTCTCAAAGAAATATTTGCTCCAAGATAATTCATTTCATTTATAGATTTAAAACCCATAATATGAGAAATCTTCTTTCTCTTCCTTCAATTAATAGATTTTCAAAGTAAAATGGAAGATTTTTTAGTATTAACTTTTTGAACAAACCAATTACAAAAATCTATTAAAATTCTCTTCATTTATCTTACAACATTGGGATTTGCATTAGAAAACATAAGAATATCATCTACAAAAAGCAAATGAGGTATCCTTTGCGCATTTTGAGCAACTTTAATACCAATTGAAGAACCACTTTGAATGAAAGAATTAGATAAATATTGTGAGCATAAAATAAATAAGAAAAGAGATGAGGGACAATCTTGCCTAAATCCACTCCTTGCTTTACTCCAATTAGAGCTATCACCATTTAAAAAAAATAAAGAACCTGGGATCTTCAACATATTCCAGAATAAGAGTTGAAAATTTTAATGGAAACCCAAAATATTCCAAAACTTGTTTTAATATAGACCACCCCATATTGTCACATGCTTGTTTCATATCACATTTGGCTGCTAATAATCCTTTTTTAGCTTTAGAAATCTGAATTTGTTAAACACTTCTTAAGCAATTAAAACATGATCTGATAATGAACAACCTTTGGCAAATGTAGCTTGATCTTCAGAAATTAATTTTAGAAGAATGAGTTTAAATTTGTTCAATAAAACTTTAGCCATAATCATGTAAATAGATTTAGAAAGACTAATGGGCCTAAAATTGGAAGGAATCAAAGGATTTTTAAATTTAGGAATAAGAACTATTAAAGTTTATTTCCATTTAGTAGAAATCTTTCCATAATAGAAAAAAATTATTAATATCCTTTCAATCATCCTCTTTAATGACGCTCCAATACACATCAATAATAGAATAAGAAATACCATCAGTACCCAGAGATTTATTGCTTCCAAGATGCTGCTTCACCACTTAAAAAACTTCCTCTTTTGATAATTCATTTTCCATTAAATACATATCTTCATTATTTAGCTTATTAACCAAAGAAGGCGCCGTTTTAGCAAATAATCTCCATCTTTCCAAATTTTTTTTGAAGAAACTGAAAAAAAATACTTTTTCAATACCCAACTAATCTTCAATAATGAACCCATTACAATCTTTGTTATGATTAATCCAATTTACATTCATGTTCCATCCATTTAACTTTTGCTCATTTCCTCCACAAAGTGCTTAACCTAGCAAGAGTTATATTTAAATTATTCACTTTTGCTCTAAGTAAAAATAACTTATCTTTAGAGTGACCACCAGTAGATGTTTTCTCCAACTAAAATTCCAAAATTTCCGTTTTAAGACTTTCCTTCAATTGCAAGATGCCTTAAAGCTTTGATTTACTCCAATAGAATAATGTTCTCAATGACCTTTTAAATTTTTTATCAAGAATTTCTGCATTACTACCAACCATATTTTTTATTTGGTACTTGTAAATAATAGCTGAAGAGGTAGGATATAAAGCCCAAACATCATTAAATCTTATTATCCTTTTGTAATAAATATTTGGATTCAAAAGATTTGAAAATAGGACATTAATCCAAAGCTATTCTAGAAAGATACCCTAAATCCATTACATGAACATAATTTATAACAATTGAATTCAATATAATTTTTTCTATGAAATCCAATATATGAGCTCCACCTTCTTTATTGTTACACCATGTGATTTTAGGTCCCAAAAATCCTACATCATGTTAGTCATTATTAGTCATAAACATCTTCATTTCTTTAGGCCCTTGGAAAAAAAACAAACTTATTTCCTCCCCTTTTCTCATTTTTAGATAAAAGACAATTGAGATCTCCCCCAATAATAGATGGAATATATTTAGAAGAATAAAACTCCAATTTATTCCATAAATTTCTCATTTTGAAGTTATCTTAATTCCCATATACAGTAGAAATAATCCACACATCTTATATTGAAAATATTTAACTCTCCAATCACATAATGTGAATAAGCTTCCAATATAGAGAAAGTAGCAATGATAGATATCCATAAGATAAGAATACCACCTGACATTCCCTCAGAAGTAAGATGAAAACAATCCCAATCAACTCCAATAAGCTTATTAATCTCCATCCTATCAATGGATGATAATTTTGTTTCCAATACACCATCAAAAAATAAATCAAAATCTTTCACAAACACTTTTAGGTATATAGAAGCTTGGCTTTTTCTAGCTCCTCTACAATTCAAAAATACAATTGAAGACATAAGTATTCTTTAGGGGAGGGACCACCACCCCTTTCTTTATTCATCACATTAAGTTTTCTATTTCTAGGAAGAAATATAATAATACCTAAAGATTTAAGTTCATTATTAAGTTTCACCTTAACAAAAGTAAAACCCCCTTCTTTAGAACAATCCACATCATAACCCTTCAAATCGTTTTCATTAGACTCGAATACCTTAGTATTATCAACAACTTCCTTATCAGTGGAATAAACCAACAGCTTCTCACCACCAATATCATCATCAATAAATCCATTTATAGTGTTAAATTTATTGACATCAGAAGGAATTAAGAATGACAAAGGAATTGAATCAATACAAGAATCTATTCCATCTTCTGATTGTAATAAAGAACAATTTAAAATGTTGGCCACCAATCCTTTATTGCCAGATGAAAATCTAGCTTCTTTGACTGAAGAATTAATCCCTTCTTCATTTTTTAAATTAGCTCTTTTCAAATTATTGTCACCATAATCAACATTAATATTTCCTTCAATTTCCTACTTCCAATGCCTAAATTAGCCTTAAAACTATTATTTAACCATATATTATTCTTAAAAACACTTCTTCAATTAAGAGGCTTTCCCTTATTCCTTCCATAGTTAACATGAATCCTTGGATTATGCTAAACATGTTTCCCATCATCAACCAGATAATTAACATTAGTTTCAACAACAAAATCATCATGATCAGATTTACTTAAATCTTTATAAGCCTCTTATACATGCAATAATGATTTAATAACAACATTTACAACATTAGAGGATTAATAGACAAAAACATCTGGAACATCATTCACTTCTACAAAGACTTCCAAACAGTCATCCAAGATATGTCCAATTTTACCACATTTTTAGTAGAAATTTAAAATTCTTTCATATTCAAATTTCTGATAAAACCAGTCTGAAAGACCTTTTACCCAAACCTCCAATGGAAGTTGTATGTCTAGCAAAATTTGGACATAAACTCTCGCATACTCTCTTCTTCCCCATTGAAACATGTTATTATCTATCAAGAGAGGTAATCCAACATTAGAAGAATTTCTTTTAACATTAACCTCATCTCAACATTGTAAAGGGTGGTGGGGCATTCTTATCTAGACAATAGCAGATAAAGCATTTAAATATGACTAAGAAAAATTGGGATACCACTTATCTAAACTTATAATGTGTCTATTCACATACCAAAGTCCATTTGATAAAGCTAATTCCAAAGCTTCAGAAGATTGAAACAAACATAATATCCATTCAAAACCAAGCATTGTTAGATGAAAATGTCCAAATAGACTCCAATGATGATGTAATTCCAAATAAATCAAATGAGATGGAATATTTTTACTAAATACTTTTTAAACTAATGCATTTTAAAGCTTTTGAGTATTGGATACCTTATTTTGAGTGTGTAATTTCATATTTTTTTTCCATCTTCTATAAGTACCGAATGAAAATTAGAATCCACAATTCTAATATTAGAAAATTTTATCTATACATTAGAAAACTCATCTTTCAAACTAGTATCAGCTACTTAAACATTAGACTTATTAACACACTTGTTAATTATATTGAGATCGTTATCAACATTTTGAAAATAAGGTTTTGGAAAATTTTCCATAGATGAATTCATAAAATTGATTCCTTCAGTAGATATATTACCGACTTCATAGGACTTTTAATCAACAACAACATAACCTCCAATCAAGCCAATATTTGAATTTATACTACCAAATCTATTCACAAAAATCTTCATTCTTGAGGAAGAAGAAGCTTCAAAATATTTGGATCCATTAAATACACCTTTCTTCAATTTAAAACCATTAGAAGATCTAGGGTTTTTAAAATTTTCAATAGCAACCAAACCTTTACCTTTCCCCACCACTAGGACAAATTTCTTATCAACAAAAATAGAACCTTCCTTAATCACCAAAGGATTTTCTTTTTTTAATCCCTTTCTATTCCCAAAAATTGAAGAAACTTCTGATTCACTAAGCAAATGATCTTGTTTAGATCCATCAACAATCTTACTTTCCAATTGAGGATGACGAGACGCTGGAGTTGCAACAGCAGATGGCTGGCAACCATCCTCCTCCATAACAAAAAATTTTTAAAAATTGTTGACAAATAAAAAATGAAAGCCTAATTAGTTGGTTAGATAAAAGTTGTAAATAGATCTATAGGAAACTTATATAGGTATTTAGTTAGTAGAAATATTGGCACTTGAGGCTTGTATCTTTCTACTTCAGAGTTTGCTTATATTAACACAATTTCTAGAATGACTCAAAAAACATATTTTATAGCTATTTATGGTTATAACATAAAGTGACAAGTAGATCTTATAGATATTCCCCATTATTCAACTTCATATGCTACATTAACCATCATACAAAATTTTAATATTATATAGGAATAAGTATAACATCAAATCTAATAAAGTATTATTAAACATATAAATGAAATAAATTCTAAATATTCCACAAGGAAATATAAATAAGGTGATCTTATATTAATTCAAATTTTCTTAGAGCATTTCCCCGCAAAATATTACAAGTTTTATACTTTGGCTTGGGACTATTCAAAATTATTAAGAAAATTGAATCAATAAGTTATCATCATGAATTGCCTTATAATATGCATATAAGTTTTATTTTTAATATTAAGGGTATATAATTTTACCAAGGAATTATTAAGCCTCACAATTAGAAAGATGATTTAATTACAAAAACATAAGTCAAAATTTACAAGGTTGTCAAACTCCCTAATTCTTGGATATTGATAGTATCATTTTAAAGAATATTATTTGATACTAGGTTCACATTTCAATTCTTGGTCAGATGAAAAAAGAGTCTCTTTTACCATCCTGTTAAGAGAGTTTCTACTTAGCTTTTGCATATTTTATATTCTTGCAACTTGTTATTTTGATGATTCCAATATTATTATTTTGATTTGCTAATTTCTCATAACACATTTTGGAAGAATTATTTTTTGGCTCTTGTATATACTAACATTTCAAGGAAATCAAACTACAGATTGGTGAAGACTTCAAATAAAAATCTGACTATACTATTTTGTAATTTGGTGTTTGTATTTTATTCATTTTGAGTCATAGAAAGTGTGATTGTAATTGACTAACTTAGCATACACACATTGGGGGAGATCTTTAAAAGACAAACTTCCTCATACTGATCATTCGGGACGAACCATATTCGTACAGGACGATCAGGTCAATTATACCTCTCTGAGAGCAATAAAACGAATAGAAAGTGAAGAAAAATTTTTTAAGTCCTGATCGTCCGGACAAATTTACCCATTCATCCCTAGACGATGCCCTCTAATTTCTCACTTTGAATTATTCGTCTAGATGAAATGTCCCATTCATCCCTGGATGATGTTCTCTGATTTTTCATTTTACAGTATTCGTCCAGACGAAATATCCTATTCATCCCTGGATGATGTTCTCTTATTTCTCACTTTACACTATTCATCCAAACGAAATGTCCTATTCATCCCTGGATGATGTCCTTTGATTTCTCACTTTGCACTATTCATCCAGACAAAATGTCCCATTCATCCCTAGACGATGTCCTCTGATTTCTCATCGTGAACTGTTTATTTATACAAAATGTTTCATTCATCACTATATGATGTTCCCTGATTTCTGAAATTAACAGTTCGTCCAGATGATTCTGCCCGTTCGTCCCAAGATGATCCTCTATTCCTTAACCTTGTAGACCGTCCTGTAGTTATTTTTCAATGAAGCTTGAAAATAACTATTTGTACCGGATGAACTATGTTCGTACGGGATGATGATCGGGTATGAAGTAATTTCGTACCAATGCACATTGAGTTCGAATGCAACTATTTTTACACTTTTCGTACGTACGAATTACGATCGTATGGGATGATCAAGTACGAACAGATTTGAAAAATTGTAGTTTTTGGATGGTTTTTTGTGTCTTTCATATAAAAGGTCCACATAAAACTGTCTTGTAATCTTTTAATCCACTGGTCTTCGTGCAAACTGAAGAGAGATTGAAGGAGAGAGTGTTTGAAGAAGATTTCTTACTACTAAAGAGTGAGGTGTTCACTTAGTACTCAAATGTAAGGATCTTCATTTGTGAATTGTGATTACTTCACTCTTTTCTCTTGTCCTTCCAAATTTCTCGTGAGAAGATCTTGTCAAGGAGATCTAATTCTCTACTAACACTTGAGGAGTGTGAATAGGGTCAGGGTTCTTTGCCTACACTTAGAGAAGTGTGAAAGGACGAAGGGTTCTCTGCTTACATTTGGAGAAGTGTGAAAGAAGGAAGGGTTCTCTGCCTACACTTGGAGAGTGGGAACAGGGGAAGGGTTCTCTGCCTACACTTGGAGAGTGTGAACAGCAGGAGGTACTCTGCCTACACTTGGAGGGTGTAAAAGGATGACGGTACTCTGCCGTATCGGGTAGTGGTGGAAGAGAGTTTTTCTAAAGGCTTCTTCTCCTTGCTGTGGGGTCAAAAGGAGAGACACTAAGTGGTAATAATGCATTACCTGAAGTGGAAGACTTTAGGAAGTCGATATAGGTCGAGTTTGATCGAACCGCTATAAATCTTGTATCTTTTTATTTTTTTGCTCCCTTTTTTACTTTACTGTTTTTATGTGATTTGTGATTGAAAAATCCTTTTTAAAAAAATTTATAATTAGTATTTTATTGGTTTAAATTTAAAAAAGAGTGGTAAAATTTTTAAATTACCAATTCACCCCCCTCTTGGTTAGCTGCTGGGACATAAGCTTAGGTATAACAACCTAATTCATACTTAATAAGTTTGAATAAGTGGTATCAGAGCTTAGTTTCAAAATTATAAGTTTAGACAACTTTTTAATTAATAATCATGGCTACTTTTGGAAACCGAAACACACCTGAGAGTTACTCTATAACTAGACCTCTATTGTTTGACAATATTTCTTTTGATTTTTGGAAAACATGCATGTCTACATTTTTACAGTCACTTGATTACTGTATGTGGATTTTAGTTCAGGAAGGGTATACAAAACTAACTAGATTTATTGATAGGGTTAGAGTTGAAACACCTTTTACGGTCTGGATAGTAGAAAAATGTGACTTAGCACAACTTAATGCCAAATACTTGAATAGTTTCTTCTGTGCTCTTAAAACTAAAGATTACATGTTGGTTTTCACTTACAAGAGTGGAAAGGACATATGGGATAGACTTTATATAACTTATAAGGGGACTAATAAAGTTAAACATTCTAGACTTAATATCCTATTGCATGACTATGAACTGTTTCGCATGAAACCCAATGAATCCATTTCTGACATGTACACAAGATTTACATAAATAGTCACCTCTTTAAATACATTAAGTAGGGAACTAACGAATGCAAAAATGGTTAATAAAATACTTCATAGCTTACCAACTGCTTATGATGCTATAATAACTATAATTATAGAGTCTAAAGATTTAAACATTTACTCAATTGATAATCTTCTTGTATCACTTATTGCTTATGAGTAAGGGGTGAGTCAAAGAAAGATTGATGTAGGTGAACCACGAAGGAAGAAGAACATAGCACTAAAAGTGGAGGAATCGGAGAGTGAACTCTCACAACCTGAGGATGAAGATGACATCTCACTAATGACTAAACAGTTCAGAAGGTTTCTGAAGAGGAAGCAAAAGAGACGCCAATAATGGAATTGAGGTAAATTTAATAAAAATGTTAAGGTTTCAAATGATATTATTTATTATGAGTGCAGGAAACCTGGACATATTAAGTTAGATTACCCAAAACTTAAAGTCACTCCTAGCAATGAGAAGGTAGAGGAGAAACCTATTGTGAAGAAGGACAAGAAGAAATTCCAAAGAGCTTTCTAAACGGACTCAGCTTGAGACTCGTTAGAGACTAAAAAGGAAGAGGAAGTCACTAATCTATGCTTAATGGCCAATAATCTTGATCAGTCAAATAAAGAAGAGGTATGTGACTTGTCTTATAATGAACTTTTTAATTTCTCTGAATGCATACATGATGCATATAGAAAGTTAAAAAAAATGCATGCTAGTCTGAACTTAGAATGTCAGGAACTACAAAGAGAAAAGAAGATCCTTAGGAAAGATCATGCTTTAATTGACAACAACAACATGAAATTGCTTGATGAGTTTAATGATTTGAATAAGAACCATGAAAGTTTAAAATCATCATATGCAGAACTTCAAAAAGAAATAAAAAATAATAAGGATGAATTTGAGAGAAAAATATATTGAGTAAATTATACAAATCATATATTGGAAGATATGAATTCATTTTATAAACTGTAAATATAAGCTCTCGAGGATAATAGGATACCACTAAGATTTGAAGATTTCACCAATCCTATTTTGTATCCTAAATTTATGCAATCCATAAATAGACAAAGAATCTATAAAAAATTAAAAAACCCTTTTCAAGGGGTCAATTATCATAATTGTGGATTGATTGGACATATAGCTAACACCTGTACATTGAAGAAGAAAACTCATTTGGTGTGAAAACCTAAGATGCATAAACCTAGACATATCAATATCATACATGCATCTGTTTATAATTTACAAAAAGGCAAACCCAAACTTTTTTGGGTTCCCAAGTCTAATATTTGACATTTTTGCATGATCGCTCTCATACAAGGCCTCGTGAGAGCATATAGTACCTGGACAGCGATTGTTCAAAGCATATGACTAGAGATACGACACAATTTATATCACTTAAAGCCAAGAGTGCAGGCAAGATTACACTTGGAGATAACACCACAAGGAAAGTGGTAGGGTCAAGTATGATTGGAAATCTTAAAAACTTTTTTATAGAAAATGTTTTGTTGGTAGAAGGCTTGAAGCATAATCTTCTGAGTATTAGTCAGCTATGTGATAAAAGTTATTGTGTAAAATTTTTTCCTACAAGCTGCATATTAAGCCTGAATGGTAATGCTATTTTGAATGACATAAGGTTAAACATTGTGTATATACTAGACTTGAATTGCATTAACACTCATACTACTTTTTGTTTAAAGATAATTTTTGATGAGTCATGGCTTTGGCATAGGAGACTTTGTGACTCTAGCATGCAAAATCTTAGTAGGATTACCCAAAAGAACTTAGTGAGAGGTATACCAAAATTGTACTTTACTAAGGACCACATTTGTGATGCATGTCAATTAGCAAAATAGGTGAAGTCCTCTTTTTAGTCTATTAAAGATCTTAGAACTAGTAAATCATTGAAGATTTCACATATGGATCTTTTTGGACTAGTTGGAACTATAAGTCTGGGAGGGAAGGTATACGGATTTGTGATTATGGATGATTTCTTAAGATTTACATGGGTTAGATTTATATTTCATAAGAGTGAATCATTTGAGGAATTTAAAAACTTTTTGACTTGGATTCAAAGAAAACTAGGATGTGAGATTATGACTATTCAAAGTGATTATGGAGGAGAATTTGAGAATGAAAAATTTTAGGATTTTTGTCAGGAGAAAAGAATTGATCACAACTTTTCTGCACCTAGAACCCCCTAGCAGAATGGGGTAGTCGAAAGAAAAAATAGAACATTAATTGAAGCCGCCAAGCCATGTTGGCAGAATATTCACTTCTTAAATATTTTTGGGCCGAGGCAGTTAGAACTGCATATTATGTTCTGAATAGGGTGAATGTGAGATCAAACTTAAATAAAACACCCTATGAGTTACTAAAGGGGAGAACACCTAATTTTTCATATTTGTATGTCTTTGGATGTAAGGTGTTCATTCAAATAATGGAAAATCTGCCTCAGGAAAATTTGATCCAAAATCAGATGAAGAAATTTTTATTAGATACTCAAGTGTTGGAAAATCTTATAGAGTATTCAATAAAAGAATTTGGTAATTGAGGAGACGACACATGTTATATTTGATAAATCTGAAAGTTTGGAAGAGCCAATTATTGAAGAGGATGAGATAGAGATTATTTCCCAAAAGATTGAGAAAGTGAATTTAGAAGAAAATTTGGAGGTTTAAAACCCAGTGCCTAAAAATTTGAGATTTTTTAAAAACCATCTAAAAGAATTGATTATAGGAGAACCTAATGAGGGTGTTAGGACTAGGCATGGACTGAATAAAGAAGTCAATCATTTAGCCTTTATTTTAATGATAGAACCCACAAATATTGATCAAGCACTTTCGGATGAATTTTGGATATTGACTATGCAAAAAGAGCTAAATCAATTTGTAAGAAATGAAGTTTGGTAATTAAATGCAAGGCAAAGGATCAAAGTGTAGTTAGAATTAAGTGGGTATTCAAGAAAAAAATGAATGACTCAAGAGTAGTCATAAGAAGTAAGGCAAGATTGGTGGCTAAGGGGTATAATCAGATTGAAGGGATTGATTTTGAGAAAACTTTTTCCCCTGTAGCTAGACTTGAAGTAATTAGGGTTTTGTTAGTCTTTGTCTATTTTAGAGGATTTAAATTGTATTAAATGGATGTTAAAAGTGCAGTTTTAAATGGGGGTAATTCAAGAGGATGTTTTTGTAGAATAACCTCTAGAATTTGAAAATTCTAAACACCCAAATCATGTTTTCAAATTGAAAAGGCATTATATGGATTGAAACATGTACTTAGGGCTTGAATGAGAGGTTGAGCACCTTCCTACTTTAGAAATCTTTTGAAAAAAGAAGTGTGGATACAACTCTTTTTTGAAGAAATTGGGAGAGAATATACTCATTATATAAATTTATGTTGATGATATCATCTTTGGATCTACAAATAAAAATCTTTTTGATGATATTTCTAAAATAATGATAGTAAATTCGAGATGAGTTTAATGAGAGATTTGAGTTACTTTCTAGGCTTTAGCATTAAGCAAATTGAGGAGGGCACATTTCTTAGTCAGTCAAAGTATATTAATGATATCTTCAAGAAGTATGAAAGGGACAATGCTAAACTTGTTAGTAGACTTATGAGTGCCCCAGTTTAATTGGATAAGGATCCTAAGGGAAAATCTATTGATAAAAAAATTGGATCTTTGCTTTACTTAGTAGTTAGCCAACCCGATATCATGTTTAGTATTTTCTTATGTGCTAGATTCAATCAGATCCAAAAAAATCACATTTGATAGAAGTGAAAAGGATTTTAAGATATCTGTTGGGAACTCAGAACTTAGGAATTTGGTATCCTAAGTTTAACTCTTCATTTAAAATAATTAGATATTTATATTCAAATTTTGCAGGTTGGAGGGTTGATAGAAAGAGTACTTCTGGAATATTTCAATTCATTGAAAATTCTTTAGTCTCTTGGTCTAGTAGTAAACAAAATTTAGTAGCCCTATCTTCTGCTAAAGCTGAATACAATGTATTAGGAAGTTGTGTGGCACAAGTACATTGGTTGAAATAATAGTTGATTGATTTAGGATTAACAATAGACATTATTCCCATTTATTGTGATAACACTAGTGCTATTTGCATTTCTAAAAATCCTATTCAACATTCAAGAACCAAACAAATAGACATCAGGCATCATTTTATAAGAGATCATGTATCCAAAGAAGAAATTGAATTTATTCATGTTACAACAAAAAATCAACTTGCAGACATTTTTATAAAATCACTAGACTTTGATACTTTTAGTACATTAAGAACAAGGCATGGGATGATTGATTTGAATGATTAAATAAAATAATTCTACAACATTGATGTGTGTTTTTGTTAGTGTGTTGTGTGTCTTTTAATTTTGTGATTTTTCTTATATGTTTTTTTATTGTTTTATTCGTGTTTGATTTTTCAAACTTTTGTCTATTTTGTTTATTATTCTCTCACATCTAGATTCATGATTTCGAATGTTGACTTGGAAATTTGAGTGTATATTATTTGTACAAAATTAATTTCATACTGAACGAAGTGTGCAATAAATTAATTGTCAATTTGAATAGTTTGCATGCAATTTCTTAGTTTTTGTATCATCATTCATCTGTACGATCTTCATGATCGTCCAAACGATGTATATTTAATCGTATGTACGCATGTAGATGGTTATATGGATATATCAATTTCTTTATTTCTGATCGTACGTACAAACGTTCAGTTCGTAAATATGAACATGTGGTGATTCAATGTGAGGGTTGTTTCAAACCATCATAAAAATGATCTTAAATAACTGATCATCCAAGATGAACACCTATTCATTTGTATGATCATTTGGTCAAAAGTTTGTACGAAATGACGCCTCGTAACTTTCATGTTTATGAAATGCCGCTTCTTTTTTTATTCATACATTTGTCTATACGAAATATTTTTTGTACATACAAACCCAAAATTATACAAGATGAAAGTTTTTCGTTCGTACGAAATGATCATTTTCTCTTTAAAATTGAAGGTTCTAAACTCAAATTTCATCCTCTAAAAAATCACTTTCAATCTTCGATTCTCCTAGATCTTCTACATGGCTAGTTCAAGCAAAAGAGAAAGGCAAAAGGTTCTTGCTAAGGGACCCCCTAGAAACTCAGGAGAAAATTTATGTCCAAAGAAAATGAGGAGTCCTTCCCTAGATTCGCATCTGCCAAAATCACACCCTCTAGAGAGTCCTTCTCCAAGAACAACTCACTTTCAAGGTAATGCACTTTTTTGCTTCCACCCAGTTTGGTCTTATTCTCACTTTGATCCATCTCTACAACAAGGAGACTTTCTACTACTTCTTTGCCAATATGTCCTTCAACACTGACCAAACTATGATTAGATCGTATATTTTTAAGAAGAAAGTGGAGATCACTAAAGAAGACTTAGGAATGTTTTTGAACTTAAGGACTCAAGGGATTAGAGCCCACACTTTGACCTCCTCCATCAACTTTGACTGGACTGCAATAAATCAAGTCATTAGAGGATGTAGTGGAGTAGGCCATTTTCCTAAGGTAGCCTCTCTTAACCGCAATGCCCGTATCATCCAGCATATTTTTCGCACTTCCATTATTCCTAAAGCTGGTGATAGAGTAAATATCACACCTCTTCTTTCTTCAGTGACTTATTTAATTATGACAAGCCAACCAATAGTTGAAGCCCAACTGATCATTGACTACTTTTATGGACTTTTTGAGATTGGCCATGTATCCTACATAAGGAAGAAAGATATAGCCTTAGGACATCTTGTGACCAACATTTTAGAGAAGAAATATGACATAGTCCATTCAGTTCAAAATCTAGAAGAGCCGATCTACAATAATGATGGATCTTTTCGAGCAATCTTTAATAAAGATCCACATGTAATAAGTAGTGACTCAGAGGAGGAAAGAAGAGGACCTCCACCTGAACCATCTGGTACTCTAAATTTTTAGGATATGGTCCAACAATTTGATCGGCTTGAGAGTCATTTTGATCAACATTTTGATCAAATTGAAACTCATATTCAATAGCAGGACTATTAACATCAGCAGAATATTGATTGGGTTAGATGTCAGTTTGATTCAGTTAACACAAATATGGCTATTATGAGTAACTATTTCAACTTCTTCAACCCTCAGCCTCCTACAAATCTTGGTCCTTTAGGGTGATGATTGTATTTTTGTTTATTTCTCTATACCAGATGTGATGTGGTGTGATTGTTAGTTGTTATGTTTTTATGTTTTATGTCAAATTATGTGATGTTCTATGTTGTTAGTTTTTATTTAGTGTTTTGAAAAATGTGTTTATTGATATTAATCATACTCGATGTAATATCCTTTATTATGATATCAATAAAACTTATCCTATTTTGATTTAATGTTTTTGATTTCATTTCAAAAATGTGTGTTAGCCTATATGATCATCCTTCAAATATTTGATCTTACAAGTGATATATCTCGAATTGCAACATAAAATTGAATTCATTAGAAAATCTATTTTTTTTTTAATTTAAGTTGTGATTATAACTTTATCTAGTTAAGAATGTCAATCTCATGTCACTTGTCAAACTAATATAATTTTTATATTATTATTATAATTATGATGTTTTCTTATTTTGTATTTCTCTTATCAATATAAATATTATTGTACTTAGAAAAATTTGAGATTTTAGATTATTGATTTTGGAAAGATCAAGATTACACTTGAAAATATACAAATATACAATACATCAAAAGAATGCGCAATGGTTTGCAAATTGAAAAAGAGGCATAAAATTAGCCCAAAAATACAAATGATGCACAAAATGTGCCACAAATATTGAAAAGATGCGCAAAGCGCCACAAGTGGTATTTGATTCTTTCCCTAATCTTTTAATCATTCAATTCAAATTAATCTTCTATACAATTTTATTTGATATTGAAATTTTAAATATACAAATTTTACATTCATCTAATTTGCAATGATTTTGTTTATCTCATTGTCTAAATTGATTCATATTTTTGATAATTTTTTTCTTGTCTATACTATATCTCTTCTTAAATCATTTGAATCCTCCTATTTCTCTAATGAACTTTAATTTTATTTGCAAATATATCTCAATCTCTTTCAAAGGACCAAATATCTAAGGCATTTCATATGACTTCTAACATTTCTTTATTTGTTCTTTTTCTTCTTCTCTTTTTGCTGCTGTCAAAAAGGGAGAGAAATATTATTCATTTATTTTATCATTGCATTTGTGTTCAAGTGATTGTGTGTTATTCAAGTGATTGTGTGTTAAAATTTTTAAAACTATTTTTTTTATGTTCAAATGCCCCTTATTCTCACATGCTTATTAATTCAGAGGGAGTTTAGGAGATACTTAGGAATTTGAAAATTATACAAACAATAATTATTTTGCTATCATCAAAAAGGGGGAGATTATTAAGAGAGTTGCTACTTAGCTTTTGCATGTTTTATATTCTTACAACTTGTTATTTTGATGATTCCAAATATCATTATTTTGATTACTTAATTTCTCCTAACAATTTTGGAGGAATTGTTTTTTTGGCTCTTGTGTGTACTAACATTCCAGGGAAATCAAACTCCAGATTAGTGAAGACATCAAATAAAGATCTGACTATACTATTTTGTAATTTGGAGTCTATATTTTATTTATTTTGAATTAGAGAAAGTGTGATTCTAATTGAGTAACTTAGCACACACACACTGGGGGAGATCTTTAAAAGAAAAAATTTTTGATACTGATCGTACGGGATGAACCATGTTCGTACGGGACAATCAGGTTAGTTATACACCTCGGATAACAATGGAATGAACAAACAGTGAAGAAAAACTTTCTAAGTCCTAAACGTCCGGAAGAATTTACCCATTCATCCCTGGTCAATATCCTCTGATTTCTCACATTGAACTGTTCATTCAAACAAAATGTCCCATTCGTCCCTGGACGATGTTCTCTGATTTCCCACTTTACATTATTCATCAAGATGAAATATCCTATTCATCCCTAGACGATGTTCTCTGATTTCACACTTTACACTATTCATCCAGACGAAATGTCCTATTCATCCCTGGACGATGTCCTCTGATTTCTCACTTTTTACTATTCATATAAACGAAATATGCCATTCACCCCTAGACGATGTCCTCTGATTTCTCACCTTGAACTTTTCATCCAGATGAAATGTCTCATCATCCTTGGATGATGTTCTCTGATTTTTGAAATTAACAGTTTATCCAGATGATTCTGCCCATTCATCCCAGGATGATGTCCTTAGTTCCTTAACCTTGTGGACTGTCCTGCAATTATTTTTCAATGAAGCTTGAAAATAACTATTTGTGCTGGATGAATTATGTTCGTATGGGATGATGATCGGGTATGAAGTAATTTCATACCAATGCACATTGAGTTTTAACGTAACCATTTTTATACTGTTCATACGTACAAATTACGATCATACGGGACGATCAAGTACATACAGATTTGAAAAATTGTAATTTTTGGATGATTTTTTGTGTCTTTCATATAAAAGTTCCACTTAAAACTATCTTGTAATCTTTTTATCCACTGGTCTTTGTGCAAACTGAAGAGAGATTGAAAGAGAGAGTGTGAGAGAGTGTTTGAAAGAGATTTCTTACTACAGGAGCGTGAAGTGTTCACTTGGTATTCAAAGGTAAGGATCTTCATTTATGAATTATGATTACTTCACTCTTTTCTCTTGTCCTTCCAGATTTCTCGTGAGACCTATACCACTAGACCTGCCACAATATGGAATTTGACCTTGGGACCTTCCCCAACACCTTTGAACATGTCCATAACATTTGTTATGATATTTTGAGCACTAAGTGTATTTTTGTGGACATAGTTTGACTCCTAGTTGACCAGTGCTTAAAATAACATTGAAGTTTCCTCCAAGATTCTATATGGACCAGCAAAATCAAACCTATAACCCTCTTCTAATGCATCCTAAACACCATTAGGAGTGCATTGGACTCAAAACCATGCCTTGGTCATGTATGGTTTATCAAGTCATCCCATTTTGACTAAATTACTCTTTAAGGTCTTAAATAGTCATTTCAATGCAAATAATTTCACCATTTTATGGAACCACTTCCTTTGAGTCCACAACATGATTTTGAACTTGTTAAACCAAAACCAAACACCTTGGTTAACTTTGTTGATCAAGTGAACAATGGTTGATAAGATCATATCAATTATCTCTAGCTTTCAATCTAGCCTTTTAATCAATCAATCAGCTCTATAGTTAAATCTTTAATCAAACACACATCCTTTAATCATCAAAAATGACATTTAATCACTACCTTAATGAACCCTCCAATCAATCTTCATTTAAACTTTAAACATCAACTATGTAATTAATCCAACATTCACTTAAATTTCAATTAGCCTGCATATATTCAATCAAGCTCCCACTCAATTTCAATTTGTTTCAATAAATTAATCCTTCAATCACCTTACCTTTCAATAATTAAATCAATCATTTTAATAATCTATAGGTTAAAACCCCAATCAATCAATCAGATGTTTAATCAATAAATTCAAATCAAATTTCAATCACTTGTAACTATAGTCTTGTACTATAGTCAAACAGCTCAATGCATTATCATCTTATGACCTAGTAAGTAGTTGACTTAGTAAATTGAAACAAAACCTAGTCAAGCTAGACCTGATTAGGCCTTTTCCTAACATACACCCAAGTTAAGCCTCTCAATTATATAATATCATTAAATTACATGGTTTAAATCCCTCTTAAACTACCATGAGTCAAACCATAGTCAATTTGTCTTAGTCAGCTCACAAGAAATGATCAAACCATATCATACATAAACTCCTTTGCTCGTATATCAAATCCATCACTTTAAACTCTTTTCAATTCATTCAAACAACATATTTATCCCATTTGGACTCTACCCTAGAAACCTTAACTAAGTTGACTGGTCAAATAAGTCAACTCAAAGCTTAAAACCCCTCATAGTGGTTAAACTAGCCAACCCAAATTTTTTTATTGAAACCCAGCTGATGCATCAATTTCAAATGACTCCAAAACCTTCTTAAGTATCCCCTTATTCATGCTTAGCCATTGTCTCAACAGATAATCTCCATTTGTCCCCTCCACATGAAAGTAACCCTTGACCACTTCCTCTCTACATAGCTCATCGCCCTACTACCTAAATGCTTAAGCTACCTATCCTCTCTCCCTGGAGTCCATTTGATCAATCTAATCCATTCAAAAAGGTCCAGTAGATGGAATAAGGAAAATAGACAAAAAAGAGTCATTCAAACCTAATTCTCACTCCAGTGAATCCACATAGCTATAAAAGTTTAGTTTGGCTTTCCTAGAGCTCCTTTCATAATTTTGTTGAGTTTGCTAGCATTTGGAGATTGCCAATGGCAAGACTAATGAATGACTTAAGCTAGCACCATCCCAATTAATCAAACTCTTTATCTAGTTGATATTAAGGCTAAGTGTCTTCTATAAAGTCATAGGAGAACTCAATATGAAAAATCAAGCTATCATTCATCTCCTGAAACCATCTGTATAGAGGTAAATCTTAAACCCTAGGTTCTTACTTAGGATTCTAAATAGATTTGATAATAATACATCAATAGCTTGGATTGCACAACCCCATCCTTAATGTAATCCCATTATACCTCTATTTTAAATTTTAAGTCATTTAATTCACTATTTTAAAAATTTTAAGACAAACTTAAGTCAAGGGCTTACGGCTTGAAAGATGAAGAATACTATTTTGGAACCATTGGATCTACTCATTATAAATAAATAACTGCAATGGTGCTCGATCAAATAAAATCCTATTTTATTTAGATCTTTGTTCAGCCACATCAAGGGCATCTACATAAAACCATGGGATTTGGCATGATCTTTTGTTCCATCTTAACTAGGATCAATCGAGTGATTCAATCTCAATCATTATATTAAAGCCATGATAGATATAACAGCTATTGTCTATGTCACACTAGTTAAGTGAGCTATTTCAGTTGACTGCCACCATTTGTATGGCCTAATTCCTAGACAACGTGTGGAAAGTGCATCCCCTATTAAAAATACTATATAGGTTATTAGACCTAAATAAATTATCCCAATGCTAACCAAGAAGGTGGGTGAATTGGTAATTTAAAAATCCCATGGGCATTTTTTAATAAAAAAACCATTTTCTAATTTTTTCGCAATTAAAATTTTTATCAATGTAAAAAAATTTTAATTGCAAAACTAAAAATCAGAATACATAAATTTATAGTGGTTTGGTCCAACTAGAACAACATCCACTCCCTAAAGACTCCCTCTTCAAGTATTGCACTATTACTAAAGTGACTCTCCTTTTGCTACCACAGCAAGATATAGAAGCATTTATAAAACACCTCTCTTCCGTTAATCCTTGGTGCAATAGAGTACCATCATCCTTTCACACTCTCCAAGTGTCAGAAAAGAACCATCATCCTTTCACACTTCTCCAAGTCTTAGCAGAGAACTGTTATCCTTTCACACTCTCCAAGTGTTGGCAGAGAACTGATGTCTCATCACACGCTACTAGTGCTGGAAGAGAATCATCATCCTTTCACACC
The DNA here is from genome assembly GCA_022539455.1 of Dendrobium nobile. Taxonomy (NCBI): domain Eukaryota; kingdom Viridiplantae; phylum Streptophyta; class Magnoliopsida; order Asparagales; family Orchidaceae; genus Dendrobium; species Dendrobium nobile. The sequence goes on from CM039733.1 coordinate 49,762,771, forward strand.
CTCTTGTGTTGGTAGAGAATTAGATCTTCTCCAAAGATCTTCTCATGAGAAACTCCAAAGTAAGGAAGAGAGTCGACAAGACTTATAAAGAGATCCTCACCTTTGAAAAACCTTGTAAAAACTTCATAATTTTCACTTAAAAGATTTCTCTCCACGCTCTCAAAAACTCTCACAAAGCATTCTCACACTTACTCTAAAAGAAAATATGAAGAAAGATTTTGTCCACAGTCAATTTATAAGATTATATATGAAAGGCATGAAAAACCATTGAGAAAACTAAAATTTTCAATGTTGACTATCCGTGATCATATTGTACGATCGATGATCTTATGTATGAACATTTTAAGATTTACTCTTATGATCCAGTACAAACCGATTTCATACTCTGATTGACCTATATATGAACTGACATCGTATAATACGATCAGTTTAAATTTTAACAGATTCATCCAGTATGATTCAGTACGAAATGATTTCATACTTTAAATAACATATTGTATGAAAGCAATATCATACAGTATGATCTGTTTTAATCAAACCATGTTTTGTTTGGTACAAAAATGGACTAAACCATTTCGTACTCTAGAAGTCTACTATACGATCCTATGATCGTATAGTATGAACAGTTAAAAAAATGTACCTATTCATATGTCTGGAAATATACATAACCATTTCATACTCTGGATGCCATCTGTATGAACCTAAGATCATATCGTAAGAACAACTCAGAATAAATTAGGAGTTCATTGGAACGGAGTTGTATATATCTATTTGATACTATGGAAGGCGTACATATGAATATAACTTCATACAATATGAACAAGACTAAGAAAATTATTTTGGCATGGTTCGATTAACTACTTTCTGGAGGAATGCTCAAGGCAAATCTTCCTGTATGATCCAAAATCATATAGTATGATAAGTTTTTAAAAATTTATAAATGTTTACACTCCCCTAGTGTGTTAGTGTGCATAGTTACCCAATTACACTCACACTCTCTCAAACTCAAGAAAAGTATAAAAAGTACAGACTTCAAAAATAATAAACCTTAATCTAATCTTACTTGAAGTTTTCAATTGTTTGTAGTATGATTTTCATAAAATGTTACTACACACAAATAACTAAAAGCAATATTTCCAGTATATGTTAGGAGAAATAGTAGTCAAAATAATAATATTTTGGAATGAAAACATAATTATGAAAACTAAGTTACTACAATCTCTCCCATTTTTATGATGGAAAAATAATTATTATTTGAGTTAACATTTAAAACAATTTTTCTCCTTAGCTCCCTATAAATGAAAGACCCATTAAATAATAAGGGGCTCCCATGAATATTAAAAATAAAAAATCTAAAGATAAAAAAGAAACCAAAACTAAAAATAAAAAATAAACCAAATGAAAAATAACTAAAACATGAACAAACATGAATGAACATTCAAACATACACATGCACACACACATACATAATACACATTACATTCACAATACACATTATACACATACATCAGTCATCAAATAACCATCAAATAATATTCAAACTCCCCCTTCTAACAACAACAAAAAGGGATGACATCTTGAAATAAAAGGTTTCTATAGATAAACCAAAAGTGTTGAAGGAGAAAAAGATTTTAAACCAATTGCCAATATAATATTAGTTTCATAATACTAAAATAAAAATTTAAAAATTTTAAATCAAAGAACAACTAAGATAAGAAAAGTTACCTAGGTTCATTATTCATTCTAGACAAATTAAATAAAAATGTTTATTATAAAAATGATGAAATGAAGATTAGTTAACTTCGAATTCAATATTGTATATGATTATTAATTAGATGGAGTTGAATTAGAGATTGAATGATAGTGGATAAAACACAATAGAAATTTTCAATTGGCAACTTTGCGCATCTTTTCAAATATTTGTAGCACACTTAGTGCATCTTTTCTATTTGGGCTAATTTTTTTCTTCTTTTCACTTCGCAAACCATAGCACATCTTTTCTATTTGTGCTAGCTTTGTGCATTTATTTTTTTCAATTCTTTTATTCTTTCTAATATCAGTATTCTAAAAAGAAAACTTCACTAATAAAAAAACATTTTTAAAAAGAAATATAAAATAATAAGACATCAATCTTGCAATAATTATAGCATAGATATGTTTGTCTAAAAGAACATGAAATTAATCTCCTTATCTAAATCCATTTATAATTTTAATTTAATTTTTTTTTAAGTTTAAAATTTTTAAGGAAATTAATTTATAGGGTAAAGTAATTAATAACCCATTTCAATGATCAACTTCAAAAGGTTTTACTTGTTAAAGATACAAACATTTTAAGAGATACAATTCAATACAAGTGAATAGAATATTTCAACCTTCCATTAATATCAAGAGCATATACAAATATATTCTCAAAACATATCATCTCATCATAACATCTCACCTCACATCATCACAAAAATTTAAAATCACTAAACTCAAGAAGAAACATCACAACATCAAAATGAAAAATTCATAAGCAACAACAAAATAAAATTTCATCTAAAAATCTGAGCGGCCCTGGTCTAGAAGAGGTGGTGGATTGAACATTGAAAAATAACTATTAATTGTATCTACATTCATTTTCACTGAGTCAAACTATACATAGATCCACCCCATATCTTCATTATAACGAGCATCCTGCTGATTAAGATGATTCTCATTTTTGTTCAAGTGTTGATCAAAATGAGTTACCACTCTATCAAAGCACTAGACCATTTCCTTATAGAAATTATTATAAAGTCTAGGTGTAGGTACTGGAGTAGGAGCTCCCCCTTCTTCCTCATAATCATCACTTTTTAAACTCTAATCTTGCACAAAAGTGCCCGAAAAGAGGCATCAGTGAAGTAGAAAAGAAGTTTTATGGGAGGATCAGAACGAATAAGATTGCACTTCTTTTCTAGGATGTAGTCAACTAAATGTCCTAAAGCCACATTTTTCTTCCTCTTATGATCTGGAAGCCCAATTTTAGAAAGATTGTAAATGTAGTACATGATGAGTTGGGCATCATCAAAGGGGTTTTTATTTAGTCATAATCAGATAGGTGACTACGGACAAAAGTGAGGTCATATTTATTTGATCACTATTTTTAGGTATAATTGAAGTTCTCAAGACATACTGGATGACTCAGGTATTTTGATTTAGAGTGTAAAATCTAGATAATTGACACAAATGGGATACACCTCTAAGAGTTTTATTAATTTCCATCCAATCAAAATTGGCCCTAGAAGTTAAAGTGTAGGCTCGAATCCCTTGGGTTTTCAAATAAAGAAAGTTGCCTAAATCTTCCTTGGTAATTTCTACTAACTATTTTTGAACATAAGAAATAATCCTAGAGTGGTCCTCATTAACTCTTATGTTGGCCAAGAAGTATTAAAAAGCTATTTTATGGTAGAAATAAATGAGATTTAGAATGAAAGAAAGTTGGGTCGATGCAAAGAAAGGCATGATAGAAAAGTGAAGATAACCCTGAATGAGAAGTCTAGCATGGGTAATTTTGGTAGCATAATACCAAAAATAGGCATCCACTTCTACCTTTGATAGGAAGTTATCATCCCCACCACTTCTAGAAGAGGAACCCTTAGAAAGACGGGGTTTCTTGCTAGAACTAGCCATTACTAAGAAGAGGGCTCTTAAGGGATTTGATATGGATAAGAAAACAAATTAAAATGATTTCAAAGATCCTTCTATATAAAGGAAAATAAACTATCGTACAATACAAAACTTAAATCCTACATACAATTTTAAAATCATTCGGGATAAAATTATTTTTGTATGTATGAACAAAAATGGTCAAAAATAAAATGACTTTTCATAAAACACCATTTTCGAGTTATTCTTTCATAAAGGATTTTGACCATACATTCGTATAGAAGAATGGGTGTTCATTTGAGATGATTAGAATATTAAAGATCATTTTAGGTCCCCTACAGAAACTAACAACTGGATTGTACAAAAGAAATATGATTTCATACGTATGATCAATAATTAATAACTGACTCTAACTGGTAAACCATCCCCACTAGTGTAGACGAAACTACACAAATTATATAGTATGATGATGTAATTGTATAGTATGAATCCTATGAAAAACTAAGTTTTGCATGCTCAACTCCAAAACCTACCAAGCACATGCTACAAAATTTGTACGGGACAAAAATATTTTGTATAATATAAACATAACACTTAGAAAAGAAGGCATGATAATCAAAAAATCTTCTCAAAACTAATCATTTTTTAACAAGTGACATGCTTCACAGTAAAAACAAAAATTAAAATGAAAAATACACAACTAAACACACAAAAATAAACAAAATAAACAAATAGAGACAAACTAAACAGACACATATATACAATACATCAAGTTTGCAAAATTTTCAATGTAAGCATTAAGATCAGTCACACCTAACCTAGTTCTTAAGGTACTAAAAGTGTCAAAGGCTGATGGTTTTGTAAATGTATATACAAGTTGATTCTTCATAGTAACATGATCAATTTAATCTCTCCCTTAGCTACATGATCTTTAATGAAGTGTACCTTATGTCTATTTACTTGGTTCTAGAATGTTGAATAGGATTCTTTGAAATGCATATGGCACTAGTATTATCATAAAAAATCAAAATTATGCCAATTAAAAATTTAAAATTAATCAACTGTTATTTCAACCAAGAACTTGTGCTACATAAGTACCTAAGGCAATATATTCTACTTTAGCAGTAGATAAAGTTACTAAATTTTGCTTTCTACTAAACCAAGAAACTAAAGAGTTTTCTTTGAATTGACATGTTCCAGATGTAGCTTTCTGATCAACCCTACAACCTGTCAAATATGAATCATTATATCCAATAATTTTAAATGAAGAGATGTGATTAGGATATAAAATCCTTAAGTTTTGAGCTCCCAAAAGATATCTCAGAATTCATTTTACTGCTATTAAATGTGATTCTTTTGGATCGGAATGAAATCTAGTATACAAATAAACTCTGAATATTATATCTAGTCTACTAGCAGTCAAGTAAAGTAATGATCCAATTATACTCAAAATTTCTTTTGATTAATAGATTTTCCCTTAGGGTCCTTATCTAAAGAAACTGAGGGGCTCATAGGTGTAGTCACTGGTTTAACATTATCTATTTCATATTTCTTGAGGATGTCCTTAATATACTTTAACTGACTAAAAAATATTCCTTCCTCATTTTTCTTTATGTTAAAACCAAGAAGATAACTCAAATCTCCCATTAAACTCATATCAAATTCACTACTCATTATTTTTGAAAAATCATCATAAATATTTTTTTTCATAGATTCAAATGTGATGTCATTAATATATATTTAAATAATGAGTTATTCATCTCTTAATTTCTTCAAAAAGAGAGTGGTGTCCACACTTCCTTTCACAAAAAATAGCTCTAATAGGAATGCGCTTACAATGCCCTAGGTGTCTATTTTAGTCCATATAATATCTTTTTTAAGTTAAACACATTATTAGGGAATTTAGAATTTTCAAAACCTGGAGGTTGCTCAACATAAATATCCTCTTATATCACCCCACTCTAAAAGACACTTTTGATATCCATTTGATATAATTTAAATCTTTAATATAGGCCAAGTCTAATAAAATCCTAATTGCTTCAAATCTTGCTACAAGGGAAAAAGTCTCTTCAAAATCAATACCTTCTATTTGATTATACCCCTTAGCCACCAATCTTGTCTTATTTTTAATCATAACCCATGAATCATTCATTTTATTTTTGAATACCCACTTAGTTCCATCTATATTTTGATCATTTAGCCTTTTAATCAATTCCTAAATATCATTTTTAATAAATTGATTCAACTCTTCTTACATGGCCAAATTCCAAAATTTATCCGATAGTGCTTGATTTATATTTATGGGTTCAATCATCGATATAAAGGTAGAATGGTTCACCTCTTTGTTAAGTCCATGCCTAGTCCTAATACCCTCATTTTCTGCAGCTAAAATTAATTCCTTTGGGTGATTCTTAAAAAATGTTCATTCTCTAGGCAAAGGGTTTTTTTTCACATTTTCTTCCAAATTTATTATTTCAATTCCTTTAGAGTTATTTTCAATATGATCCTCTTCCAACCTTGGCTCTTCCAAAATACTAGATTCATCAAATACAACATATATAGTCTCATCAACTACCAAAGTTTTCTAGTTAAAAACTCTATAAGATTTTCAAACACTAGAGTATCAAAGAAAAATTCCTTCATCAGATTTTGGATCAAATTTTTCTAAAGGAGTTTTTCTATTATTATGAATAAACACCTTACATCCAAAAATATGTAAATGTGACAAATTTTGTATTCTCCCCTTAAGATGTTCATAGGGTCTTATTCAGTTTAGATCTAATAATGTTCACGCTAATCATAATATAATAAGCTGTACTGATTGCTTCAGCCCAAAAATATTTTAGAAGTGAATATTCCACCAATATGGCTTTAGCATCATAAATTAATGTTCTGTTCTTTCTTTTAACTATCCCATTCTGTTGAAGGGTCCTAGGAGCTAAAAAATATTGATCAATTCCTTTCTCTTTAGAAAAATCTTCAAATTTTTTATTTTCAAATTCACCTCCAAATTCACTTTGAATTTATAAAATCTCGTATTCTAGTTTCTCTAAATCCAAGTTAAAAAACTTTTAAATTCTTTAAATGATTCACTCTTATGAAATAAAAATTTAACCCAAGTTAATCTTAGAAAATCATTAATAATCATAAATCTAAATACCTTACCTCCTAGACTTATAGTGTTAACCAATCCAGAAAGATCCATTTGAATAATTTCTAATGGTTTGATAATTCTAATATGCTTAATGGAATGAAAGGAGGACTTCACCTATTTCCTTGTTGACATGCATCACACTGGTGATCCTAAGTAAAGTCTAGTTTAGGTATTCCTCTAATAAGTTTTTTTTGGGTAATTTTCCTAAGATTTTTCATGCTAGCGTGACAAAGTCTCCTATGCCATAACCATGATTCATAAAACATTATTCTTAGAAAAAAAGTATTATGAGATTTAATTCAATTCAAATCAAGCATTTACACATTATTTACCCTAATTCCATTCAAAGCATCAATTCCATTTTGGCTTATTATGCCGCTAGTAGGAAAAAATTATACACTATAACCCTTATCACATAGCTGACTAATACTCAATAGATTATGCTTTAACCCTTATACAAGTAAAACATTCTCAATAAAAAAAATGTTCAAGTTTTAAATCATACTCGTGCCAATCACTTTTCTAGTGGTATTGTCTCCCAGTCTTACCTTGCCTCCATTCCTAGCTTCTAGTGAAATGAATTATGTAGTGTCTCCAATCATATGCTTTGAATATTCACTGTTTAGGTACCAAATGCTCTCATAAGATCTTATTTGAGAGCATTTCTGTAAGATAATAAAACATTAGTCTTGGAAACCCAAACAGGTTTAGATTCTCCTCTTGGCAAAATTAATCTAGATGTATGTTTGATATGCTTTATTTTATACATCTTTGGTCTCCACACTATATATAATTTACTATGAATAGTGAAAGTATAAGATATATGTCCAATCATTCCAAAATAAAAACATTTAACTCCAGGAAAAGAATTTTTCAACTACATGAGTAAAATTGTCTTTTCCTAGGTTTTAAATTTTTTTGTTTCTTATCAGGATTGAAAAATTGTTCTGATTTTGGTGGAATCCTATTTTCCTCAAGTGCATCAATTGAGCTTTAAAAAATTTGTTTACACTTTCTAATACAACATTATCAACTTTTAAGTAATGCTCTATACTATCTAATTCATCCATAAATATTTTAAAATCTTTTTCAAGTTTAGTGTGGTATGATTTCAATATTTCTTGTTATTTGTTTAATTCATAAAACTCATCCAATAGTTTCATATGGTTGTTATCAATAGTGCATGATCTTTCTTAAGGATTTCATGCTCTTTTTGTAATTCTAGGAATTTTATGTTTAACCTAGCATGCAACTTTTTGAGTTTTTTATATGTAGTATGTATTTTCTCAGAAATATCAAATAGCTCTTCATAAGTTAAGTCAGATATCTCTTCTTGATATGACTGATCAAGCTTATCGGCCATCAAACACAGGTTGGTGACTTGCTCCTCTGCCTCTATTTTTGAGGAATTTGAAGATGTGTCCGCCCAAAATGCTCTCTACAATCTCTTCTTTCTCTTCCTCACATTTGTTTTCTCCCCCACATTCTCCTTACTAGGATTGGCTTTAAAATTCAGGCATTCAAATTTAATATGTCCAGGCTTTCTATATTCATAGCAAATAACATCATTAGAAGCCTTAACATTTTCATGGAACTTACATTTATACCAATGCTAACATCTCCTTTACTTCCTTTTTAGAAAACTCATGATTTGCCTTATCATCAAGATAATGTCATCTTCATCCTCAGGTTGAGACTAATCACTCTCTGAGTCATCCACTTTCAATGCTATGTTCTTCTCCTTTTGCTTCTCACCTCCATCAAATTATCTTTGAGTTACTCCTTCCTCATAAGCAATTAGTGATCCAAGAAGATTGTCAATAGAATAAATGCTTAAATATTTTAATTTCATTATAGTAGTGATCTTTGCATCACAAATAGTAGGAAAACAATGAAGTATTTTATTCACTTTCTCAACATTCATTAATTCACTACCTAAAGCATACAACGAGGTAACTATTTGAGTTAAATGTGTATACATGTCAATGATTGATTCATTTGGTTTCATATAAATAATTCATAATCGTAGCAAAATATTCAATCTAGATTATTTCACTTTGTTAGTCCCTTCATATGTGATACAAATCTTATCCCAAAATTCTTTTCCACTTTTACAGGTAGAGACACGTATATAGCCTTCAGATTTAAATGCACAGAAAAAATTGTTCAAACATTTGGTATTTAACTACGCTAAGTCTTTTTCTTTTACAATCCATTCAACAAATGATGTTTTAGTTCTATTGTCATCTACAAGTCTAGTTAACCTAGTGTATCATTTCTATACTAAAATCCACAAGCAATTGTCAAGCGATTGAAGAAAAATAGACATACATGTTTTCCAAAAATCAAAAGGCATGTTATCAAACAATGAGGGTCTAGTGATCGAATACCCTTCAAGTGTGTTATAGTTTCCAAAAGTAGCCATGATCTTTTTCAAAAATTATCTAAACCTTAATTTTTTGAAAGTAGGCTCTGATACCACTTAAAAAGTCTGTATAAGTTGTTAGACCTAAAACAATTATCCCAATGCTAATAGGGGGGGGGGGGGGGGTGAATTGGTCATTTAAAAAATCTCTTAAAATAGTTTTATAGAAAACCATTTTCTAATTTTTGCATAATTAAAATTTTTATCAATCTAAAAAGTTTACAACAACAAAAATTTAAATGTGTAGAAAAATTAAAATACAGTAAATTAAGAACACAAAAAATTTATAGTTGTTTGGCAAATTAGGCATACGTCCACTCGCTGAAGACTCCTTTAGATGTTGCACTATAACCAAAGTGATTCTCCTTTTTCTCCTACACCAAGGCGTAGAAGCCTTTACAAAACCACCTCTCTTCCACCAATGCATGGTGTGACAGAGTACCGTCATCCTTTCACACTCACCAAGTGTTGGCAGAGAACCATCATCCTTCATACTTCTCTAAGTGTCAACAGAAAACTATTGTCCTTTAACACTCTCCTATTTGGGTAGAGAACCATTATCCTTTCACACTCTCCCAATGTCGGCAAAGAATTGTCATCCTTTCACACCCTCCTGGTGTTGGTAGAAAACTAGATCTTCTCCAAAGATCTTCTCATGAGAAACTCCAAAGAAGTAAGGAAGAGATTAAACAAGACTTACAAAGAGATCCTCACCTTTGGATAACCTTTAATTGTGAACCCTTCATAATTTTCACTTGAAAGATCTCTCTCCACACTCTCAAACACTCACCCAAAGTACTCTCACACTTGCTCTCAAAGAATATATGAAGAAGGATTTCATCCACAGTCAGTTTATAGGACTATATTTATGTTTTTCATATAACATTCTAATGTCAAAATGATGTTATATCAAAATATAACATATTTCATTTTAGATTAGTTAATGTCGATATTGATTTTTAATTTGATTTAGAGATTAAGGTATTATATATGTAAATATGAAGATTTCGCTATTACATATATAAAAACATAAGAAAATTTTGGAATCCATGTAAATTCATATTATAAACTACCCTATATGTGTGAAATCATAATAATGTTATTGGTAGCATGAATTTGATGGATTTGTGAAGTTAAACTATGTTGATGAAATTTTTTCAAATTTTTGCATTCAATTAATTAGGGGATTTTACTTGCAAGAGACCAGAAGACCCAGCAAATTAAAATTAATATTGTGCTAATCTTAGGCTTTTCAACTAAGTCAAGATTCTACTTGTTTGGATATATAGTTCAGTTTAATAGAGTGTTGTGTTTATTTTACTTTATTTTATATTATCTTTTATCCTTCATTAAATAAAAATGTTTCAACCCCTAATTTTTAAAACTCTCACTTAGTGAGGAGAATTAGGAGAGAAGAATTTTTATCTTGCCTATTAATTAACATTATTTGCCATTATTAAAAAGGGGAAGACTGTTGCAATCTAGGATCCCAAGTTCGTGATTTTGATGATGACAAACATTATTAATTGAATTATTACTTTTCTTATTAAATATTTTAGATATTCCTTTTATCTGTGAGCACTAACATTGCATGTAAGACATACACTGCCATGGAAAATAAAAGCTCAAGAATGGGTAGAATAGGAAGGTCAAGGAAATAAAGTCTATAATTTTATTTTTCTTTATTTTTTATGAAAGAAAAAAAAAACCATCCAGAAAACTAAAAAAATTAATTTTCACCATCCATAATCTTACAGTACGATCGACTATCGTATGTATGAATAGTTCAAAATTTGCTCATACGGTCTAATACGAACTGATTTCATGCTCTGATTGACGTGTGAAAGAACTGACATCAAACAGTATGATCAGTTCAAATTTGAACAGATTTGTTCAGTACAATTCAGTACTAAATGATTTCATACTCTGAATAACATATTATACAAAATCCATATCGTATAGTACGATCTATTTTATTCAAATCATATTTCGTTTGTTACAAAAATGGACTCAAGAATTTCATACTTTGGAAGTCGTCTATATGATCCTATGAACATACAATACGAATAGTTCAAAAAAATTATCTGTTCATTTGGACAAAAAGATACACAACCACTTTGTACTCTAGATGTCATCTATATGAACCTAAGATTGTATAGTACAAATAACTCAGAAAAAATCAAGATTTCATCAGGACAAACTTGTACGTATTTATTTCATACTCTAGAAGGCATATGTATGAATCTAACTTCATATAGTACGAACAAGACTTAGAACATTTTCTTGGCATAGTTTAATTAATTGCTTTCTAGAGGAGCACTCAAGCCAAATCATCCTGCACGATCCAAAATCACACAGTACAATTAGTTTTAAAAAATTTACAAATATTTACACTCCCCTAGTGTGTGTGTGTGTGCATGTTTACCCAATTACAATCACACTCTCTCCAACTCAAGAAAAGTATAAAATGAACAGACTTCAAAAACAATAAACCCTAATCTAATCTGACTTAAATTCTTCAACTATCTCGAGTATGATTCTCTGAAATGTTAGCACACATAAACAACAAAAATATTATTTTAAATATATGTTAAGAGAAATAGTAGTCAATACATTAATATTTTGGAATCATAAAAAACACACACGATATTAAAACATAGTTATATAAACTAAATTGCAACACCTTTTAGTACCGCCAGTTGACTGGATATCTTGTAATTTTAAATAAATTTAGAAACCACAAGGAATTTCAAAAAATTCTAGAAATTCCATTTCTCAATTATTTTTGGTGTTCTTAGGCTCATTCTCTTCATAATTAAATTTACTTTATTTAAAATATAAAATTAAATTTATTTGACCAATATTTGAAAAAAAAACATAAAAGTTTAATTTAATTTTAAATAATTATATATAAATAATTTTGGTATGAATTTTTGTAGAGGTAAACTAGTATATATTTATGATATCCCTTGAGTTTTCCAAATCTATTTGATGAATATATATTCTTTATTTGAATTTACAAATGTCTTGGCTTTGATTTGACCTAAACTTTTGAAAATTCATATATAATTAAATTCAAACATAATAAATGCAGCCCATTTTTTTGGCGGTTTGATCGCCGACAATGGAAGAACTGCGATGTTCACCGCTGATCGTCGGATTCCTCCCGGCGATACAAGTTTGAAATTTGTTCGTCTTGATGGTTCTCTCAGAAATCTCAAATCTGGTATTTTACATTTTAATGAACCATCATCAGAAGTTCTGAAGAAGACAATGGTTGTTCCAGGAAAAGGCGAATAAATTTTGACTCAATCTCTTGTGAAGAATTTTAAGTCACCGAGTGATTATAAGAAGAATTTAGCTGACAATGAATCCTTGTCTTCGTCGGGCCTGAAGCTTTTTGTGAACAAATTTAATAACCTTGTTGGTAAATCTTAGTTCGTTGAGAATGGAGTCTCCTTTTAGAAAAAATTGATGGAGAAGACATTAGATATTCAACGTAATACCGAGGAAGAAGTAACCTTAAAATCTTCTGATTATAATCCTTTTAACTCATGGTCAAGGAAGCCGAACATCAAAGTTTTGTTTAAAGGAGTTGAATCATTTCTTTGTGAGGATGGTGAATCAATTAAACTTAATGAATCCTATTTGAAGATGAATGCTGATAAACTATAGTTATCTTTGGTTTTGAAGGTGTTTGGTGAGAATGCACCAGTCTTTGTGATTGCTCGAGAACTTCGCCATTAATGGAGTCAGTTTGGGAAGTTTCATATTACTTCCCTTGGACTTTGCTAGATTTTATGTTCCTTCTTTAATATGGAATCAGTTGACAAACTTTTAGAAGGTGGCCTATGGTACGTCAATGGACACATTATGGGAATTGATAGATGGTCTCCACTTTTTTCTCCTTCCCCATTAAGAGGATTAACTTCCCCTATTTGGGTCAGACTTCCTCATCTACCTTTAATTTGTTGGGATGAAGAAAATGTAGCTAGAATAGCTTCCAAGATCAGAATCCCTCTTTGGATCAAAGCAATATGTTTCAATGGAGCAAGAGAGAGTATGCTAGAGTTTGTGTTCGTATGCCTCTGGATCTGCAGTTTCCAATTGGAGTTTGGGTAGAAGGTTCCTTTGGACGCTTCTTTCAAAAGGTGGAATATAAAAAAGTTTCTACTTTTTGTTTCAAATTTGGGAAAGTGGGCCATCTAAATGATAAATATAAAGATGATGTGGTGGCATATCAAAAGGAACCAGTGAATTCCTTGAAAAGGGAATGCAGTCTAAATTCCCTCAATCTCAGTATGAAATTGATTCAGGAAAAATCTATGGGCCATGGATTCTTGTCCAAAATTTTAGAAGAAGGAAGAAGCCAGTACCAAATATGAGTAAGGTTAATCTGAAAAACAACAACTTCAGAAAAATTAAAATAGTGTTTGTGCAGAAATCTTTCTATAATCCTTCTATAGCTCACTCTGTTGATGAGAATGTTGGTAGGGGAATTGTAGAGGATCTAGGAAGAATTGTTGAAGGCACTCTTTTTCCAACATTAGATTATGAAGTTACAGTTGATGAGAAGGAAGTTTCAGAATTTGGTGCTAGCAAGGAAGGTACATTGAAAGCTGATTTCAAGAAGAATGTTGCTACAGTAGAAGATAACAGGGATTTGTCTGGTGTTAATGAGATTCCGTGTAATCAAACAGTTCATAATTCAACTGAAGATAAAAATATGTTCAAATTTCTGAGCAGTCACAAATCTGATGTAGAAGGAATTATTGGCTTTGTTGACAAAGAAGGAGATCCAGAAGAAGGAGAAATCCACTGTTCCAAATATTGTCTTGATGTTATTGAAATAGAGAAGATGGATGAATCTGGTAAAAGTAAAGGTAAGCTTCTTAAAGAGCTTAACTCATTGGGTAACGACAACATTTTAGTTCAAAAAAGGAAAGGAGAAGGTACTAAGAAGATTAAAAATGGGAGCAATCCCATTTTTAAATCCAAATGACGTCTCTCTCATTTTGGAATTGTAGAGGGGCTAGAAAGATTGAAACCTCTCGATACTTAAGGGAGTTTGTCAAAGATCTTGATGTTTTTTATGTTGGGATAGTAGAAACAAAAGTTCAATGTTTTAGAAGAGAAGAAGTTAACAAATTAGTTGGCAGCAATTGAGATTTCTTCACTGTCCCATCCGAAGGTTTATCTGGAGGAATTCTAATATGTTGGATGTCTAGCTTTTGCTCTTTTTCTATTATTCATGCTTCTCCTCAAGTGGTTATTGGTTTGTTTAAAATTCAAAATAAAGGTGAGTGGCTTATTGCCACTGTTTATGGCAGCAAAGACATTTATAAGAGAAGACAAATTTGGGAGGATCTCCAAGCCTTTTCTAATTCCAATATTCCGTTCATCATAGGAGGAGATTTCAATTGCATTCTTTCTCAAGAGGAGAAAAGAGGTGGGAAGAGTTTTGTTTTCTCTCAAGGGCTTCAAGATATGCAAATGTTTATGAAGAGGGGTGATTTTCATGACATTGGGATAATAGGTCCTAAATACACTTGGTGTAATAACAAGAAGGGAGGAGCATGCATTCTTGAAAGGCTAGATCATTGCTTATCGAATTCTGCAGCTTTGAGGATCATTCAACCTACACTAGTTCTACATATTATAAGAATTGCATCAGACCATTGCCCAATAGCCATCAATTTATTCAGATTGTTGCCAATTCTTGGAAGAAATCAGCTAGTGGGGATGATGTACAAAAACTTAATTTTAAGTTCAAGAGAGTTCTGAAAGCTTTATTTCATTGGAGTAGAGCCAAACATGCAAACCACAATAATCTGAAAGAAACTCTGAAGGCTGAGATCATTGCTTTGCAAGAGGAGGAAGCCAGTTCTGGAAGTCTCTCGGAAGAGAAAATTTCTCTATTAAGATTTAAAGTAAATGAGTTGAACACTACTATGGGAAGGCTAAGCTCTTGGTGGAGACAAAGAGCTAAAGTGAAGTGGTATAAAGAGTGTGACTCCAACATTGACTAATTCAACTTAGTTGCTTCTGCTAGACGTAAAAGTAACTATGTTAAGCAAATTAAAAATCATGAAGGTACTCTGACGGAGGATCAAAGCTGCATTGAAGAAATCGTTTCAAATTATTTTTCCATGGGAAGTGGAGGTTCAAGAGATGTTCTCTCTTTGGTTGGCCAAAACATTCCAGAATTCTTGATAAAGTAGACAGGGATCGGCTCAAGGCAGAATTTACTGAGGAAGAGTTGGAGATTGTTATTTCTCAGTTGGAGAGCAATATTTCACCAAGAACAGATTGTATTTCTTGTACTTTTTTTAAATGCTATTGGCCCATTATAAAGAATGATGTTTGAAAGGCTATTTGCCTTTTTTTTAATTTCGGATTGATGTGTGATGAATGGAGAGAAACTGCTATGGTTCTTATTCCAAAACTTAAGAATCATTTGACACCTTCAAATTATAGACCTATTAGTCTATGTAATTCTATATGCAAGATAGTGGAAAGAATGTTATTGAACAGGATTGTCAATTGTATTCCTAAAATTATTTCAGAAAATCAAGTTGCATTTATCAAGGGGAGATCAATTTCTGAGAACTTCTTGCTCACACAAGAAATCTTCCATAAATTCAAAAATTCCAAAGCTAAGGAAGGTTTGATGGCCATTAAGGTGAACATGGAGCAAGCATACGATAGTATGGGGTGAAAATCCTTGAAACAAGTGTTGAAACTTTATGGTTTTCAATGGTCTTTTATGGATCTCCTTCTCCAATGTGTGGTGGACACTAAGTATTCTATTATTGTTAATGGTATTAATACCAATTGGATTTGGGTTGGATGTGGGTTTAGGCAGGGATGTCCTCTATCCCCATATTTGTTTATCATGTGTTCCCAATTGCTCACCGAAGTATTCAACAAAAATGGAGCTAAGATAGAAGTAAAGATGGCCCCAAATGCAGAGAAAGTTTCCCATCTTCAATATGCAGATGACATCATTGTATTTGAAGAAGCAAACCAAATAAATGCTAAGAAAATTAAGAAGATCTTGAAGGAGTATAGCAGCTGGACAGGGCAAAAAATTAATGATCAAAAATCCTCTCTGGTTTTCGGAAAGGCTATTCACAGAGATAAGTCCAAAGTGTTGTCTAAAATCCTTGGCTTTAAAACAGTTGATGAAAAGAATTATCTTGGCATTAAGATGACAATGAGAATACCCAAAGCTTCAGAGTTCCAAGATGAATTGGAGAAAGCGTTTGATAAGCTCAACGTATGGGGTAATCTTTTCCTCACTTTAGCTGGAAAACTTCAATTAATTAAAATGTCACTTCTATTTATTCCAATTTTTAGTTCTACAGACTCTCTTGTGCCGATGGGGGTGTTGAGAGATCTTCATAAGCTGTGTAGGAATTTTCTTTGGACTAAGCAAGATAAGAGTACTGGAATTCATTTTGTGGAGTGGAAAATTCTTTGTAAACAGATCAAGTTTGGAGGGCAAGGTGTCATGTCAGCAGCAAAAAAAGTCGGTTCTTGGAGAGCCAAATTTGCTTGGAGTTTGTTTTCTAATCCTGCTTTGTTGAATAGAATCTTAATTGCTAAGTATGGAAGAAATTTTAGTTTTTCTGAAACAAAATTTTGGAGTTCTCCTACTTGGAAAATAATTAATATTGGAGGTAAACTTCTTTAACAAATTATTAGATGGAAGGTATCTGATGGTGAGAGCATCAACACTACTAAGGATATTTGGATCCATGATAAGTGTATAGAAAAATTGCCTACTTTTGTCTCTAATTTACATGAAGATCAATGTTGTTTGAAGGTCTTCTTACATGAAGGTAGCTGGAACATTCAAAAATTGAATCAAGCTTTTGGTAAGGATTTAGCTGAATTGATTTCTTCTGTCCCTATAAATGTTGGAATACAAGGAAATGAAGTGGAAATCTTATATAAGAATTCTGGAAGTCTCTAGCAACTTTGATTTCTGATGAAAGCAACATACATGAAGAAGAGGATGTTAGTTGGAGATAGTTAAAGAAGCTGAAATTGAGACCAAGAGTAAGAATCTTCTGGTGGAGATTAATCCACAAAGCTATTCCTTCTAATGAATTCTTAATGTATAGAAGAATCATCAATCATAATGGCTGCCCAAGAGGATGTTGTGCTATGGAGGACGCCAATCACTTAGCAGTTCAATGTATTTTTCTTAAAAAGTCATCTATATCATTAAAAAATGGGGATATGATATCCCTGTTTTAACAAATCTGGATAATTGTTAAAAATGTCTTTCTGAATTTTCTATTTATAATCCTTTCATGGGTAATTTGTATTGTTATGCAATTTTCTTCTCATGGAAAAGTAGGAATAAGCTTGTTCATGGGGTGAAAGAAGATAGTCTACATGTTATTGTAGTCAGCGCAATAAGCTTTGCTTCATTATCTTTCAGTCATGATCTTATTTCAGTAAACTAGGTTTCTAATTAGCATTTGTTATTTCCAATCACTTGGAAACCCCCTCCAACCGAATGGTTCAAACTCAATGTGGATGCTTCTATTGGTGAAAATTATATTGCTGGAATCGGAGGTGTAATTAGAGATACAAAAGGTAGATTTTTGTTTGCCTTTGGTTTCAAACGTATTCATTGAGATATCTCGTCACTTGAGATGGAGGCTTTATTGGCTTTAAAGAAGGTAATATAAGAATGGATGTATGATGCTAAAGGAATCATAATTGAAGGCGATAATTACAATGTTATGAAGCATATCCAGAAGATCTTTAATGGCGGTTCAACTGTAGGTAACATTCCACAATTTCTTGATTTTTTCTTTCTTAGAAATTTCAATCAAGTTATTATTCAATATGTGAATAGAAGATGTAATAAGTTAGTCGATTGTTGTGCTAACCATGCTAGGTTTAGTGATTTTATTTGGGATAATTTGGTTACCAATAATGTTCCTCCTTTCTTCTACAAAGTGTTGAAGGAGGAATGTGATGCTCTTTACTTTGTTTAGAACTCTTTATTTTTTCTCTTGATTAATAATATTGCTTAGTGCATCTTCTAATATATATATATATATATATATATAAAATAAATGCATGATAGGGCTCTATGGAATCAGTGAAAGGGGCTCTTTCATTTTAAAAAAACTTCAAGACATGATCATGTTTAGTTTGAGATTAAGTAACCATCTTAGTTCTTTTCTTTAATGCTATTTGATGCCTTTCCTTTCAAAAAATAGTAAAGGTTTAATATTTATTAAAAATATCAAACCTCCATAATTAAGTCAAAGTCAAAAAAGTCAACTTTTTGGTTAACCTTAGTTAAAATTTAAGTCAAAACTTCAAAAATTCATAACTTAATCTATAAAATTCCATTTCCAACAAACTTAGTTTCTAATTACTCATCAAAGGGTCTAGTATTTAAGAAAAATATTAAAACTCCATAATTCACTTTTAATTAAAAACTCAAAATTTGACCCCTTTATTTAACCAATTAAAATAATTCAAAAAATTTGATAATCAAATGAAATTACAGAAAACATTAAACCCAACCTTTAAAACCATCAATAAATCTTTTTATTAAAAAATTATTAACCCTCAAACCTAAATTAATTAAGTTGCTTAATTAATATGTATTACTACTAGGTAATATGGTCTTACTAGGATATTAATATAGCCCGAAGGAAGGTGAAATAAACTTAACGACACTGGTATAAATAATGATAATAATAAATTAACTCTTAGAACATATCATTAAAATAAAGATTAAGATATTAATACTTAAACTCAATTTAATAACCCTTAAGCCTTTAACCAATCAAAACACTTGACAACTTTAATAAATTATCCTATATAGTATATATCCAAACCACACAACCTTCTCCACACACTTTAGATGATTTTCTAGGACAACCAATTCTAGCATTAGGCTAGGCCAGCACTTACTTTTCTGCTACTTATGTGTGCTAGATTTTTTGTATTATCACTACATTCTGGTTACTAGAACTAAGTGATGCAATTATTTATTTAAATTTTAATGCAATATGTGAATGTTGTGATGGGCATTAGATTACCCTTAGTTTATGAACAGACTTATTGCTCACATGATTTTTACAGGTGACTATGCTTGTACATGGCTATAAAACTAAGTGGGCAAAGAAAAATTAATCTTTAATTTAATAATCATTCTACAGGTGCAAAGTAGGCTATGCCCCCTCCCCTCAGTTAAAATTAAAATAGTATGGTCAAGCTGGGATTTGAATTTAACTTGAGCATTTTAATATATACATCTTCTTGGGATGTTAATTTTGATATTAATTACTTAGGATCACCAAATAAGTGTTCTAAAGCCTTTTAATTTTTGAGATTTAAATGAATTTAAATTTGAGTTATAATATGAAAGTACCTTTTGAGTTGGAATACACATCCAACTTAGAATCCAAAGAGGAGGGAACATCCCATAGGGGAGAGTTTTCTTCTATTTGAAAATCTAAGTTTGGATGATTTCAAATTTCAAAAGAGGAATGAAAACACCCTTTCAGGAAAGAGTTTCTTTTCATTTGGATATCGTGACCCAAAGAATCTAAGGTGCTAAAAAAAAGATGAAGCTATGAAGATAGAGAAAATCTCATTCTCAAAATTACTTTAATTAGTTTTAGAAGTAGAATTCGGGTTATTGTTAGTGGTACCTGACCACTTTAATTTCTGGAGACCTTAGGTTATAATATTAAGTGGTATTTTTCACATGGACTTTACATTTACTTTAATTGATTTGATTTAATTTAATTAAGTTGATTAGGTACCTCCTCTCCTGTGGGTTCTGGCATACCACCTGACCTATTAGCGTGCAGTTCTATCAAGGGGATGTTGTGCAATTTCTATGGAAAAACCTATTTTTAATCCCTTTTTAAACTTCTTCATATTAAATTACATGTGTTCAAGTTAATTAGTATGCATTATATTAGGAAAAAATTAAAATGAGTCAAAATTTTAATGCACTTTAATATGACAAATAAATTACCCTATATATAAAGGGGGAATTTATGATTTGCTCTATATGTTAGCCCCACTCCTAAATAAATTAATAAACCAATTTACCTATCTTTGTTGAACTCATTTTTATTTGAGGTCATCAGGATCAACCCTGACCTCTATTCAAATATTAACCCATACTTCAATTTAAACCTTAATTCAAGCCCAAGACATATTTAATTAAGCTTTAATTCAATCCTCAGTCAAGCATTAATTCAATCTTCAATTAGGTGTTAATCAATCTTCTGTCCAAACTTCAAATCCAAATTCTAATCCAGAATACCATCTTTTAAACTTCAAATAAATCTAAACTTTCAATTATGCATATTTATTAAGCATGTACATAGGGTCAACCCAACAAATTTGAACTTCATATGAGATCTATAATCTAAAATATTAAATTGATTTTCAAAGGCTATAAAACCTTTAAATATTTATGTTTTTTGCCATTGGACCTGCCACCTTATGAAATTTAACCTTGCAACCTTCCCCAAGACCTTTGACCATGTCCATAGTCTTGGCTATGAGATTTTGAGTGTTAAAGTACATCCTGGTGGACCTAGTTTAACCCATACTTGACTAGGGATCAAATGGACAAAAATATCCCTTAAGGGTAAAATTGAAGTTTCCTTTAAACTTCAACATGGCCCAATCAAATCAAACCCTACAACCTCTTTAATGCATCTTAAGCTCCATTAGGAGTGCATTGGAATCAAATCCAGGCCTTGGCCAATCCTACTTGTTTGACCAAATTGCTCCTTAAGGGCTTAAATGGTCATTTCAAACCAAATGGCCTCACCTTTGCATGAGACCACTTCCATTTAATTCAAAATGTCATTTTGGACCTATTTGATTCAAACCTAGGCCTTGGTTCAACCTAGTTGACCAAGTCAACCTAGGTTAATCAAATGACCCCTAAAGGGTCCAAATAGTCAATTTGACTGAAATGTCTCCTCCAATCCAGGAAAGCACATCGCATGGCCTTCATTGATCAAACCAAACCTATTGAGCCTAAACTCAAACACTAGTCTAACCTTATTGACCAAGTCAACCATGGTTGAGTAGGTTAACCATTAAGCTTAATTCTTTTTGAAATGAACTTCAAATGTATTCAAATCTCTAGTCAAACCATATCTAATTCAGTCAAATAAATATTTCCTATTCAATTATTATATTGAAACCCTATCAAGCCTCCAAATCCATCTTAATGTTTGGTTTGAAGGTCTCCTAATTATTGGTGTGTTGTGTTTTATTGGTTTGACCAAGTTAACATACTAAACATGGTCAAACCTTCCCTCTTTTATCATTTTAATACCCACTTCATTCAAAGCTTATCAAGCCCTTAACTCCACTTTATTTGATGACTTGAACATATTCAAACTCATTACAAGATAAATCATGGTCAAATTGACTTAGTCAACTTGTCAAGTCTTGGTCAAACAACCTCAAGTTCTCATATCTCTGTTTAAGTTTTAATCTCATAGCTTGATATTCATTCAAAACCACTCCATGGCGCCACCTATCTTCCACCTCATAAACCTTGGCTAACTTGTCTTGTCAAACTAGTCAACTCAAAGTTTAAACACTTATTTTCATCATCAAGGAACTTAGTTTATCCACTTTGAATAACTCCAAGCCCATCCAACCATTCAAATAGCATATTAGACCTACATAGACTGCACTTTAGTAGGGCTTGACTAGGTTGATTCGTCAAATAGTTAACAAAAGCTTAATTGAGCTTAAATGGTCAAATTAACCCAAACAAACACTACATCAAATACAACTCATTCCAGCTATTTAGAAACATTCTAGAGTCTTCTTAAATGACATTTAAACCCAGCTTAATTCTTAATGTAGCCCTAAGCATCTTTTAATCTTGCCCATATACATAAGTGGACAAAAAAAAGGTTTCCACATAGATGTCCTTGCATTATCCTTCCTCCCTTCTTTCTAACAACCCTAAGACAGATGTTAAGTATATGGGAATCCTTCTAGAGTAATCCTAGTAGTCCCTTATAGCTTGAGGGCTTTCTGGTTAGGAAAAGAACTCATTATTTCAAGCCATACTCTCTCACTTATCAAACCCTCCAAACCTGAGAACTCTCTTTTTTGTGCTTCAATCAAGTCCCTCCATATTTTCCAAGTTGAACGTTACCGTTAAAAGCTCACTAGCATCAAGATCTCTAGAGAATCAAAGCTAACCTCCATTCAAGGATGTTTTCTCTAGATCCATATCATTTTTGAGCACAAATTCAACTAGGAGGCTATATGTGGACAAACTAGAAGTTTAGAGAATCCAAAAACACCAAAATCTAAGAGTTAAATAATATAAAGATGCTAACCTTAGACTATGACACATAAGGAAAATTAACTTTTTAGTAAGTGCTTTTTAAACCATCAATTTTAATCCCCAATATTTTTATTCATTAAGGGAACCTATGTTTAAAATTTTAATCAATTCTATTCTCAAGTTTAAGAGAATGAGTAAATTTTCATTCCTAGGGCATCTACTGAAGTGTGCATGAATGGTATGTTTTCTGTGCCATTGATTTTATGATCAATGGTGTTGAGATAGTTTCTACTTAGTTCTTGATTGTTGATATTCTTGAACTTGTATATTTTTTATGATTCCAAATATTATTGCTTTGATTATTATTTCTCCTAACATATTTTGAATGAATTATTTTGTTGTTTGTGTGTACTAACATTTCAAGGAAATCATACTCCAGACTATTGAAGGCTTTAAATCAGATCAGTTTAGGCTTTATTGTAAATGAAGTCTATATTTTTTATTTTTTTACATTTGAGAGATTGTGATTGTAATTGAGTAACTATGCACACACACACCGGGGGAGCATTAAAAATCTATAATTTTTAAACTGATTATACTATACAATGTCTTTTCGTACGGGATGATCTGATCATTTATTTTCCCCTTTAAGCAATCAAACGAATAGATAGGATAATTTTTTTCTAAGTATGAATCATACTATACGATATATAATTCATATGTATGTCATCCATCATATGAATTAGATGGGTCTTCATCCAAATGAACTTGAAAAGATTCTGAACGGTTCATATCGTATGATGTCGTCATTATACATACACCATCCAGGGTATGAATTGGATGGGTCCCATTTCATCTAGAAGAACTTGAAAATTTTTTGATTGATTTATGTTGTACAATGTCATCATCGTACGTACGCCATCCAAGATACGAATTGGATGGGTCCCATTTCATCCCAACGAACTTGAAAATTTTTATAGCTGATTATTCCATATGATGTCATCATCATGCGTACACCATCCAGGGTATGAAATTGAGATCATCCCGACGAAGGTGAAAAAATTTCTAACTATTTATACTGGACGAACTTGGTTCGTACCGGATGATCATCATGTATAAAATAATTTTGTACCAATTCAAAATAGGTTCATACTTAACAATTTTTGAACTGTTCGTATGTACGAACATATGATCGTACTGTATGATCGTGTATGCTTAAAAGGGAAAATTTTAGTTTTCTAGAAGATTTTTTGTGTCTTTGATAAAAAAGGTCATCTAGAACTAACATAAAAAGTCTTATTTTTTTATGATTTTTCAAGAGCAAGTGAAAGAGAGAGTGTGGGAGAGTGTTTGAGAGAGGTTTATTATAATTGGAGTGTAAAGGGTTCACAAGATTACTTAAAGGTAAGGATCTCTTTGTGATTTTTGTGATTACTCTTCTTTTCTTCTTTTTAGTTGCACGTGAAAAGATCTTTGGAGAAAATCCAATACTCTACCGACACTTGGAGGGCATGAAAGGATGACGGTACTCTGCCGACACTTGGAGGGTGTGAAAGGATAACGATTCTTTGCTGATACTTTGAGAGTGTGAACAGAAAACGGTTCTCTGCTGACACTTAGAGGGTGTGAAAGGATGTCGTTTCTCTGTTGACACTTGGAGAGTATGAACAGACAATAGTTTTCTACTAACACTTGGAGAGTGCAAAAGGATGACAGTTCTCTGCTGCACTAGAGATCTATAGAAGAGAGATTTTTATAAAGGCTTCTCCGCCTTGCTGTGGGGATAAAGGAGAGACACTTTGGTAATAGTGAAATACTTGAAGAGAGAATCTTTAAGGACTGGATGTAGGTCGTGTTTAACTGAACCACTATAAATTTTTATCTCGTTTAATTTTCATATTTATTTACTGTAATTTATTTACTATGGTTAAAAAGTTTATTTTAAAAACTTAAATTAACTTTCTACATGATTCAAATTGGTTTTCTATTTAAAAAATCTAAGGAAAATTTTAAATTACCAATTCAACCCTCTCTTGATTAGCCTTGGGACAATAGCTTAGGTTTAACAACCTATAAGGAATCGACAAGTGGTATCAGAAGTTTATTACAAAATCATAAGTTTAGACTACTTTTTTAAAAATGAGAAAGGCTACTTTTGGAAACCAAAACACACCTAAAGGGTACTCGATCACTAGATCTCCATTATTTGATAATATCCCTTTTGATTTTTGGAAAAAATGCATGTTTGCTTTTTTATAATAACTAGATTATCGCGTGTGGATTTTAGTTCAAGAAGTATATACTAGACCAACTAGATTAGTTGATGGCATTAGAGTTGAAAAACCCTTTGCTGACTGGACTATAGAAGAGTATGACATAGCACAATTAAATGCTAAATGCTTAAATAGTTTCTTTTGTGCACTTAAGTCAGAAGATTACATACAGGTTTTCAGTAGCAAAAGTGGAAAGGACATTTAGGATAGACTTTGTATTACTTAAGAAGGGACTAATAATGTAAAGTAATCTAGATTAAATATCTTATTACATGACTACAAATATGTTTGCATTAAACCCAATGAATCTATTTCTAACATGTATATAAGATTTACTCAGATAGTCACTTCTTTGCATGTATTAGGTAGCGAACTAAAGAATGCTAAAATGGTCAGTAAAATTCTTCATTGTTTGCCTACTGCTTAAGATGCTAAAATAACTATAATTATAAAGTCTAAAGATTTAAATATTTACTCTATGGATAATCTTCTTGGATCACTAATTACTTACAAATAAGGAGTGAGTCAAAGGAAGATTGATACATTTGAATAGCAAGAGGAGAAGAACATAGCACTGAAAGTGGTGGACTTGGAGGGTTATCAGTCACAACCTAAGGATGAGAATGACATTGCCTTAATGACTAGATAATTCAAAAGTTGTCTTAAAAGGAAGCAGAGGAGATACCAGTAGTGGAACAGAGGTAAGTTCAATAAAAATTTTAAGATTTCTATTAATGTTATTTGTTATGAATGTAGGAAACCTAGATATATAAAATCAGACTACCCAAATCTAAATGCCACTCCAAGTAAGGAGAAGGTAGAAGAGAAAGCAAATGTAAAGAAGGGAAAAAAGAGATTTCAGAGAGCTTTTTGGGTGGACTCAGCTTCAGATTAGTCAGAAATAGATAAGGTGGTGGAAGTCACCAACATGTATTTAATGGCTGATAATCTTGTTCAGTTAGATCAAGAACGGGTATGTGATTTAACCTATGCTGAATTATTACAAGTTTCTGAAAGAATACATGATACATATAAAAAACTTAAGAAAATACATGATAGACTGAACTTATAAATATAAGAGTTGCAAACAGAGCATAAAATCCTTAGAAAAGATCACGCGCTGATAGATAACAACCATGTGAGCTTATTTCATAAATTTGATGACTTGAAAAAAAAAAAGAATGATCTTTTAAAGTCATCATATACTCAGTTGGAAAAAGAATTGAAGGATTTCAGGGATGAATATAAGAATAGAGAGCACTATTTGAAATACGATAACACTGTGTTAGAGGATGTAAATTCATTTCTTAGAATAATAGCAAAAGCTCTTGAAGAAAATATGATAGCCCAACACTTGAAGATTTTTCTAATCCTATTTTGAGGTCAAAAATTTTATAAATCAAGAAGATACATATTTATTATAGAAATTGAGAAACCCATTTCCTGGAGTTAAATTTTATACTTATAGGATAATTGGACATATTTCACACACTTATACTTTAGATAGAAAAACTCATTAGTGTGATCTAAGAAGCATAAACCTAGTCATATCATACATGCATCTAATTTTATTTTTCCAAAAGGAGAACCCAAACTTATTTGGGTTCCCAAGTTTAACATTTGATTATTTTGTAGGAATGCTCTCATACAAGGTCTCATGAGAGCATTTAGTACCTGGACAGTAGTTGGACTAGAGACGCTAAATAATTCATATCGCTAGAAGCCGGGAATGGAGGCAAGGTTACACTGGGAGATAACACCACTAGGAAAGTGGTTGGAGTAGGTGTGATAAAAAACTTGCAAAATCTTTCCATAGAGAATGTATTACTTGTAGAAGGATTAAGCATAATTTGTTAAGTATTGGCCAGCTATGTGATAAAGGGTATAGTGTAAAATTTTTTCCCACTAGCTGCATATTAAGCCTAAATGGAAATGATGTTTTGCATGGTATTCGGGAAAACAATATTTATATGCTATATTTGAATTGTATTAAAACTCCTAATGCTTTTAGTTTAAAATCAATTTCTAATGAATTTTTGTTATGACATAGGAGACTTTGTCAAGCTAGCATGAAAATCCTTAGGAAAATTACACAAAAGGATTTGATTAGAGGTATACTAAAACTAGACTTTACTAAGGATCACCTTTTTGATGGATGCCAATTAGGAAAATAGGGGAAGTCCTCATTTCATTCCAATAAGGATCTTAGAAATAGTAAACCATTGGAGATTATTTATATGGATCTTTTTGGACCGGCTAGCACTGTTAGTCTAGGAGAAAAGGTATACAAATTTGTGATAATTGATGATTTCTCGAGATTCACATGTGTTAAATTTTTATTTCATAAGAGTAAATAATTTGAGGAATTTAGAGATTTTTGACTTGGATTCAGAGGAAACTAGGGTTTGAGATTTTAATAATTCAAAGTGATCATAGAGGTGAATTTGAAAATAAAAGATTTGAGAATTTTTTTAAGAACGAGGAATTGATCATAATTTTTCTGTACCTAGAACCCCTAAGTGGAATGGTATAGTTAAAAAAAAGAACATAACATTAATTGAAGCTGCTAGAGATATGTTGGCTAAATATTTACTTCCTAAATATTTTTAGGCTTAAGTGGTTAGTACAACAGGTTATGTTATGAATAGGGTGAATATTAGGTCAAAACTAAACAACACAATCTATGACCTTCTTAAGGGAAGAACACCAAATTTATCACATTTGTATGTTTTTGGATGTAAGATGTTCATATATAATAATGAAAAATCTTCTTTAGAAAAAATTGATCCAAAACCAGATGAAATAATTTTTCTTGGATACTCTAATATTGAAAAATCTTATAGAGTATTTAATAAAAAAACTTTTGTAGTTGAGGAGACCACATATGTTGTATTTGATAAATCTGGAATTTTAGGAGACCAATTTTGGAAGAAGATGATTTAGAAAATAAATTTCAAATGATTGAGAACATTAATTTAAAAGAAAATTTGGAGATTAAAAACCCGTTGCCTAGATATTTAAAATTTTCTAAAACCCACCCTAAGGAATTAATTTTAGGAGAACCTAGTGAGGGAGTAAGAACTAGGCATGAACTAAGCAAAGAAGTAAATCATTCTGCCTTTATTTCATTGATAGAACCCATAAATGTAAATCAAGTACTATCGAATAAATTTTGGATTTTAGCAATACAAGAAGAATTAAATCAGTTTGTAAGGAATGATGTTTGGGAATTAATTGCAAGGCTAAAGGATCAAAGTGTAGTTAGAACTAAGTGGGTATTTAAAAATAAAATAAATGACTCAGGAGTTGTTGTTAGAAATAAGGCTAGATTGGTGGCTAAGGGGAATAATTAAATTGAAGGGATTTATTTTGAGGAGACTTTTGCCCCTGTAGCAAGACTTGAAGCAATTAGGATTTTTTTAGCCTTTGCCTACTTTAGAGGATTAAAATTTATGTCAAATGGATGTTAAAAGTGCCTTTTTGAATGGGGTGATTCAAGAGGATGTTTATGTTAAACAACCTCTAGGTTTTGAAAATTCAAAATATCCAAATTATATTTTTAAATTAAAAAAAGCATTATATGTATTGAAACAGACACCTAGGGCTTAGTATGAAAGGTTAAGCACTTTCCTACTTGAGAGATCTTTTCAAAAAGAAAATATGGGTACCACTCTCTTTTTGAAGAAATTGGGAGATGATATACTCATTGTTCAAATTTATATGGTTGATATCATATTTTGGATCTTTAAATAAAATCTTTGTGATGACTTTTCTAAAATAATGAGTAGTAAATTTGAGATGAGCCTAATAAGATATCTTAGTTACTTTTTAGGTTTTAGTATTAAGCCAATTAAGGAGGGAATATTTCTTAGTTATTTAAAGTATGTTAAGGACATCCTCAAAAAGTATAAAATGGATAATGCTAAACCAGTTAGTACACCTATGAGTTCCTTAAGCCAGTTGATAAGGACCTAAAGGAAAAATATGTTGATAAAAAAAAATTAGAAGATTTATGAGATCTTTGCTTTATTTCATTGCTAGTAGGCCCGGTATTATATTTAGTATTTATTTGTGTACTAGACTTTAATCTGATACAAAATAATCAAATTTGATTTTAGTAAAAAAGATTTTGAGATATCTCTTGGGAACCTAGAACTTAGGAATTTGGAATCCAAAGTTTAGCTCTTTATTTAAAATTATTGGATATTCAAATTCAAACTTTGTAGGTTTTAGGATTGATAGAAAGAGTACATATGGAACTTATTAATTTATATGAAATTCTTTAGTTTTTAGGTCTAATAGAAAGTAGAATTCCGTAGTCTTATCTACTACTAAAGCTAAATACATTGACTTAGGAAGTTGTGTGGCACAAGTTCTTTAGTTGAAATAATAGTTAATTTATTTAGGATTTATAATAGGCATAATTCTAATTTATTGTGATAACACTAGTGCCATTTGTATTTCAAAAAATCTTATTCCATATTCTAGAACCAAACATATAGACATAAGGCATCATTTTATTAGGGATCATATATCTAAAGGAGAAATTGAATTGAACCATATTTCAACTAAAAATTAACTTATAGATAATTTTACAAAACCACTAACCTTTGATACTTTTAGCACATTAAGAATAAGGCTAGTCTGATCAATCTTAATGCTTAAATAAAAAATTCTATAAACTTGATATGTTTCAATATGTTTTCCTTTTTTGGTTTTCAATGTCATTTGTTTGTGTGTGTGCTTTCAGATTCTTTTTGTTTTGTATGATTTAGACATGTTTTCACATATCAAAGTTTCAATTTCTGATCATTCGTGCAGAATTTTTTAAGTGTTTTATTCATACTGTACAAAATTATTTTCACCTCATACAAATTCTGTAGTATGTCAATCGTTATTTTAGACTGAATGCGTGATGTTTTAATTTTCTAATACATATCTTACTATATAATATTTATATCATCAAGGATGATTTGTATTCATTCATCTGTACACTTGTAGACATTTATCGGGGCAGAATAAATTATATTAACTGATCATACGTATGAAACTTTATTTTGTACATACGAACCATGTATCATTCAATGTGGGGGACGAACCTAACTGTCATTGAAACGTTCTTAAAATACTATATTGCAACTCGAGCTTATGAGTTTATGTTTTTGATGATAACAAATATTATGGCTCACTTTTTGTTGTCTATTTATATTTGCAATATACATTTGTTTATGTGTATACTAACATTTCAAGAATACCATACAACATCAAAAAAAGAATCAGAGATCAAGTTTGGGTTAAAAAATGTTATGTTGTAAAAGGGTTTGTAATTGTCATTGATTTAATTTTTTATTTCTTGAGTCAAGTCTTGTAAGGGTGTATGCTTGCTTGGTGACCATGCACACATACACTCAAGGGAGTGAGATTTAGTCAAATCCAAAAGATCAAGTTTTGAACTAATCGTACTGGATGATCCTTTATAATCTTGGAAAAGAGCCGCCAATGACAATTTAAGCAAGGATTTAAGTTTAAATTTTTGTTCAAATCATCCCGGGCGATCATATTGTCCTAGACGATCAATAAAAATCATGCCTAAATTGATCCTATGATTAGGGGACTAATTATGGTTAAATTTTTCAATCAAATCATCCTAGATGATCTGTATATCGTAGAAGATGATGTTTGCTGACACACTTGATTTTCCTAAATTGTTCAAGCTGAAATACCATAATTTTTCTTCTAATCATCCGGGATGATCCAAAACATCGTCCTGGATGATTTGTATTTTTTTGTACTAATCGTCCTGGACTATCCTAATATCATCCAGTACTATCAGGTTAAATTCTTTACATCGTACTGGATGATCCTGCAATCATCCAGGATGATTCTGGGCGCCAAAATTGAGTTTTTAGGATTTTTTTAAGCCTGTTTTTAAGCACATCATATAGGACGATCCTGCAATCGTCCTGGATGATGTTTTGTGCCGAATTTGAGTTTTTAGGGTTTTTAGAAGCTCTCTTTTTATTCATATTGTATGGGACGATCCGACAATCTTCCCAGACGATAATGTCAATTTTGTAAATCTATTTAAAAACCTCTTGCTTTCTCATGAAGAGTGTCTTTGGTAGTCATTGAAGCTTCGTTCTTATGGAGGAAACTTGAAGAGAGAGCTTGAAAGGGCGAGAGGAAAGGGTGGAGTTTGAGAGAGGGAGAAGATCCTTGGAGGGGGTTTCAAAGGAGTGTGGAGGGGGTACCACACGGTTGCTCCAGTGAGCTTGCACCTTAGTACCTTCGGATTCAAGGCTTGTCTTGAGGGAAGTTTTGGGAAGAAGAATATCTCTTTGGTGTCAAAGGGCCCGGCTACTCTGTCGCATCGTGGAAGGTGTAAGTGATTTTATAAGGGCTTGTCTACCTAGATGTGGGGGCTAAAAGAGAGACACTGACTTTAGTGAAATACTCGAAGATGGCCTCTGAGGAGTGGACGTAGGTCAAGGTTTGACTGAACCCCTATAAATCTGGTGTATTCTTTCCTTTATTATTTCGGCATTTAATTTTCGCATTATGTTTTTTTTTTGTGGTGGATTTTGGTTTAGTTTTTTAATTTTAAAAGATTTTTTAAAATACCAATTCACCTCTCTCTTAATAAGCCTCGGGCCTAGTTCATAAGGGTCTAACATCCCTAACAAACTTTTAAGTGGTATCAGAGCTGGATTCATAAAATAAGTTTTTGAAAGCTTTTGAATTTTAATCCATGGCTAATTTTGGTAATCATAATATTGCAGAAGGTTATACAATCACCAGACCACCTTTATTTGAAAATATTTCTTTTGATTTTAGTAAAATTTGCATGTCTACTTTTTTATAATTAATTAATTTTTGAATGTGACTAATGATTTTAACTAGTTATTCTATACTATCACTTATTATAGTTGGAATTAAATATGATATTCCTTTTAATTAATGGAGTAGAGAAGAACAAATCAATGCTCAATTAAATGCTAATTCATTAAACTATTTTTTTGTGCTTTAAATTTTGAAGATTTTAAGTTTGTTTCCACGTGCACCACTGGCAAAAAAATTTGGGATAAATTACACACTATATACGAAGGCACTAGAGAAATCAAGTAATCTAGATTAAATATTTTAATGCATGATTATGAATTATTTTGCATGAAACCTTATGAATCGATCTTAAACATATATTCTAGGTTTATTTAAATTGTGGCATCATTGTATTCTTTAGGTAAAGAATTTTCAAACTTTGAAAAAGTCAATAAATAAAATTCTACAGTGTTTACTTGACAAATTTGATTCCAAAGTTGTTGGTATTTATGAATAAAAAAACTTGAATAAATATTCTATTGATTAATTAATTAGCTCACTCATTACCTATGAGCAAAGTTTAGGTCAAAGACTTTTGGATGCAGGTGAGAGGATAGTGCTAAACGCTGAAGACTCGAAGAAAAGTGGCTTAGTTGGTGACGAAAGCGATGACTTATTAAGCAAAAGTGGAACGAAGGTAAAAATGATAAGAATGTTAAGATTTCTTCTGACGTTATTTGCTTTGGATATAGGAAGCCTAGACAAATGAAAAATTAGTGTCCTAATTTGAGAACTCCTCCTGCAAAAGAAAAGGGCTAAGCTAACCAAATTGTAAAAATGATAAATAATAAAAGTAAAAAATCAACTGGGCAGACATAGCTTATGAATCATCAGACCAGGAACAAGATGATGTTTAAACCAATGTTTGTGTGTTTATTTTTCTATGTGTGCATGTTTTGCTCATTTTTTGTGTTTTTCTGTGTTTTTTCTTTGGATTTATTTTTCTTTCTTTATTCTTTTCTTCTCT
Source organism: Dendrobium nobile (assembly GCA_022539455.1). NCBI lineage: Eukaryota > Viridiplantae > Streptophyta > Magnoliopsida > Asparagales > Orchidaceae > Dendrobium > Dendrobium nobile. Next base: position 49,795,423 of record CM039733.1, read on the forward strand.
TTTTCATTAATTTTTTTAAATTTGTCTTTTCTTTTTTTTTGTTAAGTTTTCTCTGATCAACACACACGTTTACCTTTCTAAAAATGAAAAACCTACCTCCTGTTTTTCTTGAATTCTTATATAAGTTTAGGTTGACTTCTCTAAAAATAGTCAGGAAGGAAACTCATGATTTTGTCTCTCTATGTCTTTTCTTAAAAGGTTATTTTACTTTTGATTCAAAATCTTCATCATATTATAAATTGGATTTTGAAACTAATCTTTTTCATCTCCCTATATTTTGTCTATCACATAGAGATCCTTTACAAGTTATTGAATCTACCTCATAATTTTCTTAATCAAGTAGTTCTTTTTATAAATAAAATGGGTATACTTTTGTTTTTAAAATTTTAGAAAGATAGCATATTTAATTAAAAAAAATGGCCAATGATTTCAAATAAAAAAAGTGGCCAATGATGCCAAATCAAAAGATGTGCAATGACACCAAATTGAGAAAGATACACAAAGTGTATCAAAAAGTAAAAAAATATGCAAAGTGCCAAAAAAACTGATAAAATGCATAAAATGAGCCCACAAAAAGTAATGCTTACCTTTCTTGTACTTCTTAAAGCTTAATAAAGTCCTTAATATTTTTGGTACTTGAGCTTAAAAATCATGATTCTTGATTCACCAATTTTTGTATTAATCTTCTATTAGATTTATTTTATGAAAGGAGTTTTAAAAAATTAGTGTTTCTTTTCTAATTTTTTCCTTGATTTAGATATTGGATTAAAAACTTTTTGATCCTTTAAAAGAACTTGAGCTTGGATTAACAATTTCTAAATTTCTAACCTTTTTTGGATTATGCATTGTCAATCCATTCCTTACTAAGTTTTTGAATAAAATTAAGAGGTAACTTTTTCATTTTAAGAATATTTGATTTTTCCTTTTCACTAGATCAGTGATCATTTTAGTTTTTTTTTTTGTTTTTATTATTCTGATTGTTTTGTGCCTCTCCGCTTTTTGATAATATCAAAGAGGGAGAACATACTATTGTATTTATATATATTTTATTTTAAAAAAATAAAAAAATAAAAACAACAACAATTTTGTATTCCCCTATTTTTAAATTTTTATTCTAGTGAGGGGGAGATTAGGAGAAAATATTTTCAATTTTACAAATTCAACCAGTAATATTTTCCATCATCAAAAAGGGAGAGATTGTTATAACTCAAGCTTATGGGTTTATGTTTTTTATGATAACAAATATTATGGCTCACTTTCTGTTATCTATTTGTATTTGCAATATATATTTATTTGTGTGTATACTAACATTTCTGGAATACCATGCAACATCAAATAAAGAATCAGAGCTCAAGATTGGGTTGAATAATGTTATATTGTAAAAGGGTTTGTAATAGTCATTGATGTAATTTTTTGATTTCTTGAGTAAGGTCTTGTAAGGGTGTATGCTTGCTTGTTTTCAATTTAGCAAATCCAATAGAAGTTCTAGTTCCAGATTTTTTAGAAAGAGAAAGTTCATTTTTGAATTTATTTTTTTGCGGGTTCTGCACGGACGATGGAATTGACGGTTGTCGACCATCGGACAGAGGATCATCGGCCTTCTTCCATCGAGATCATGACCTCCATTCATCCAATTGGTACCAATCGAGTTTATGGTAAGAGTAACAATAATCTTGTTATCAGAGAGGGCGCTAGACCTCTGGTTCATCAAGAAGTGGTGCCTTAACGAAGAGGAAAGAAAGTCTTGTTTTATCGTGCTGCAGAAGGTACCAGAGATCTTGAAAAGGCGAAAGTAACTTCAGGAACTTGAATCCTGAGGCATCTTCATCTGCGAGATTGATCTTGAAGGTAAATAAGTTTGTAAGAAATAGTGAGGAAATTGCTGGTCATAATTTAACATCTAAAATTGATGCTTTGGGGAATCGAGAAAATGTTGAAGGAGATATTCTTGCGAAGAACTCTGTGAGAGATTAAGCAATTTAACAATGAAGACGGGAATGTTGATAGAAATGGTTTGAAGGAGGAATTCGTTGAAGCATAGAAGAAACCCCAACATATAAAGATTTCGTTCAACAGTGACTTTGCTGAAATGTCGGATGATGGGATTGCAATCAAATTAAATGTTGAGAAGGAATTGATGAATACACAAGTTTTGAAATACTCATTAGTAATCAAGGTTTTGGGAGATAAAATTACTTTCCCTATGTGTAGCCTGGAATTGAGAAGGAAGTGGAATAAATATGGAAGTTTTCACATGACATCGCTTTATATGAACTGGATCTTATGCTCATTCAAGAGTGAGGAATCAATGGATGAAGTTTTGAATGGTGGGCCATGGTATGTGGGAGGATACATTGTGGACATGGACAAATGGTCCCCGTTGTTAAATCCCAATTCCTTTAAAGGTATTACTACACCTGTTTGGATTCGTCCTCCCTAATTTCCTCTCTACTGCTGGGATGAAGAGAACATTGCAAGAATTGCATCGTGAATCAGAGTACCAATGTATGTGGATGGAAATTCGTTTAAATGGGGAAACAAGAATTTGTGCGGGTATGTGTAAGATTAAATTTAGAGAATAGCCTTCTAAATGGCATTTGGATAGATGGAATAACAGAAAGATTCTATTAGAAAATAGATTTGTTGTGCTATCATTGTGGCAAGATGGGACATGATAAAAAGGTGTGTTCTTATGTTGTGCAGCCTGCTCATAGCGAGAAGATAATGGATAAACAGAAAGAAGCAACTGATATGGCAGTACCTGCTGAAGATAAAATCTCTGGGAAGTCATATGGATCGTGGATTCATATTCAGTTTAAGAACACAAGAGTTAAGAATAGAATATTTGTAGGGGGCGGATGGCCTGGAAGAAATGTGAAGAAGGAGAGTGACGATGTGTAGAATATAGTTCAACAAAGTGTAGTGGATATGGACATAGAAGTGGTACAAGTTGACCAGCAGAATGAGGACAGAGGCAGATGTTCTGATATTGAGAGAGGCAATATGGGAATGGAGGTGGATATTGCTGTAGCTAATAAGTTTGATGCTTTGATAGAAGATATTGAAGAAGGGGAAGTGATGAAACATCCCACTGTGGAGCAAACGCCAGATGATGTTGCTGTTGAAGTTATTCTGGAGGAATCAAAGGCTGATGTTGTACTTAATAGCAGTATGATCAAATGTAAATTGGTCAAGGAATTGAAGTCCTTGGGGCCTTTGGAACCTGAACATAGGAAAAAAAGAAGAGATGGTAAGGGAAATGTGGCAGGCAGGGACGGCTTCCCTCTGTTGACTTAATGTCGTCTATCATCTTCTGGAATTGTAGGGGGCCAGAAAGAAAGAGGCCTCTCTATATCTGAGCGAGACTGTAAGGGATCATGATGTTTTCTTTATTGGGATGATGGAGACTAAACTAAATTGTGTTGATAAAAGAGATGTGGATAGCCTTGTTGGTAGTGATTGGGATTTCTTCCATCACCCATCTATGGGTACTTCTGGGGGAATTTTGGTCGTGTGGAACAGGAAGGTGGCATCATTTGTGGTTAAGGAGAGTTCTTCTCAAGTGATAGTTGGTGTCCTTACTACTCCATCAATGGAAGAGTTAAAGGTGGTTACTATTTATGGTAGTAGATGTTGTGTTGATAGAAGAAATTTGTGGAGTTTGCCAGAAAAAAATATGGTGGGAATGGGTCCGTCCATTGGGGGGGGGACTTCAATTGCATTCTGAATAAGGAAGATAAAAAGGGTGGAAAGATGTTCCTCTTTCTAGAAGTCCTAGAGAGATGAGGGATTTTATGACTAATTCAGATTTTCATGATATAGGTTATGTTGGGCCAAGTTTCACTTGGTGATATAACAAAGAAGGAGCTTCAAGGATATGGGAAAGGCTTGATAGGTGCTTGTTAAATTCTACATCATTATTATTGGTTCCCTTCAGGAAAGTGCGGCATCTTACAAGGGTGGTGTCAGATCATAGTCCAATTGTCTTTAACTTGGAAGCTTTACAAGTTCACAAGACAAAGATCATCAGATTTGAGGATACTTGGAGGTCATACCCGGCTACTTGGAATATTGTTTATAACTCTTAGAAGAAAGCTAACTTTAGAGATGAGGTGGAGGTTCTTCATAGGGTTGCAAATTTAGGTCTATGAACTATGTTTTGATGATTGGCAAACACTCTTACTTGACTTGGATTGTCTTTTACTACTAATTTTTTAGGAATCAAAGATCGAATGGAAATAACGGAGCCAGCTCAAGATGGGGTAGATTAGGGTTGAGTCAGTCTGTAATTTTATTTTTCCCCTCTTGAGTCAATTATAATCTTTGGTGTAACTAATGCAAATTAACCCTACACACACATACTTGAGAGACTTAGAATTATTGCTTTTACTCAAATCGTCCAGGACGATATTTACATCGTCCTGAACGATCAGGCTTAAAACAAAAAATCTAATCAGGGGTTCTTAATAAATGTAGTCATCATTAGCCAATCGGACCAGATGATATGTGTATCGGCGACGATGATAGGCTCAAAATAGAAACAAATTGCCGCCATAGACAATTAGGGTATTATGTATTTTTGGTAATCGGCTAGAACGATCAAGGATCGCCCTAGACGATATTCACAAATTATACCTTAATTGATCAGAAAATCAAGGCAGTAATTAATGATGATTGATACAATCACATCATCCTGGGCGACCTCAGGATAGGCCAGGACGATCTATTAAAAAAACCTTAGTTACTCCTGGACGATCTGGATCGGACAGCTTGCATTCATGGCGATGCTCTTGACGATTTTCCTCTGATTTGAACTGATTGGCCAAGATGATCGTGATATCGTCTGGGACAGTCAAGCCAATTTTCAATCATCCAGTTTGCATTCAGGGCGATGCTCTGGCCGATCTTCTAAGATTTATACTAATCGGCAAGGACGATTTCCATATCGTCTTGGATAATATAGTCGGCAACTTGCAATTAATGAGCTCCTTTGAAGCTCTCCTATTTATGGGCTCTTGTTCAATGTTTTTGAACATCCTTGGCTGTTGTCTTGACCTGAGAAAACTTAAAGGAGAGAGGGAGAGAGAGGGAGAGAGAGAGAGAGGATCTTATGAGGGGGAGCTTGTGAGGGGATTTACAAGGGTTATCCCAAGCATTGTTCCACTTCTTCTTCCATAGAGTCTCTTATCCTTAGAAGGGTTGGGAGAGGTATGTTCTAGCAAGCGATCGAGGTTCGCTGCCTGCTTCAGGAGGAAGCAAAAGGAGGAAGGTTCTCTGCCTTGCCGGGTGTGGCAAAAAGAGGTGTTTGTAAAGGCTTCTCCGCCTAGCTGTGGGGGCTAAAGGAGAGTCACGATTGTAGTGCAATACTCGGAGGGCACCCCCGAGGAGTGGAGGTAGGTCGAGTTGATCGAACCACTATAAACCCTTGTGTTCTTGTTTTTACTACTTTCGCATTTATTTCTTCCGCATGTTATTTCTTTGTGGTGATTTGGTTTGTATTTGTGCTTTGCCTAAAGATTTTTTTAAAAATACCAATTCACCCCTGTCTTGGTTAGCCTTGGGCCAGTTCTATAGGGCTTAACATCCCTAACAAACTTTCAAGAGGTATCAGAGCGAGATTCATTTAAATTAAGTTTGAAAACTTTTTGAATTTCGATCCATGGCTAGCTTTGGGAATTGTAATACATCGGAAGGGTATTCTATTACCTGACCACCTTTGTTTGATAATATCCCATTTGATTTTTGGAAAACTCGCATGTCTACATTTTTACAATCTACTGATTATCGCATGTGGTTGCTTGTTACGGATGGTTACACACCTCCAACTGGTAAACTTAACAATATTACTATTCCACTTCCTTTTACTGAATGGACTTTAGATGATATGGATCTGGCTCAATTTAATGCAAAATATCTGAACTATTTTTTCTGTGCTTTAAAGTCTGAGGATTACATGCGTGTTTTAATTTGCAAAATTGGTAAAGAAATTTGGGATAAATTGTGTATCACCTATGAAGGTACTAATGAGGTTAAACAATCCCGTTTGAATATTCTCTTGCATGACTATGAACTTTTTTGTATGAAACCTCATGAATCTATTTCTGACATGTATACTAGTTTTACACAGATAGTCACTTCACTGCATGCGTTAGGAAGAGAACTTTCAAACTATGAAAAAGTTAACAAGATTTTGAGATGTTTGCCTTCGTTATATGATGCTAAAATCACTGCAATCACCAAATCTAAGGATTTAAACACTTATTCTATTGATAACTTACTTGGCTCAATCATTGCTTCCGAGCAAGGGGTGAATCAAAGAAATCTTGATGCAGGTGAGAAGAAAAAGGAAAAAATGGTGGCACTGAAGGTGCACAGATCGGACTCAGAATCTTTCGGGTCTAAAAGCGATGACTTTGCTTTAATCACAAGGCAATTCAAAAGCTTTCTAAGGAAGAAACACAAGCACCATTGGAGAAAAGGTAAGGATAACAAATATTCTAAAGGATGTTCTGATGTTGTTTGTTATGAACAGAGGAAGCCTGGACAAGTGAAAGCCGATTGTCCTTCACTTAAGAAGCACTCAAGCAAAGAAAAGAGTGTGGAGAAATCCAATTTTAGAAAGGACAAAAGGAGACTACAAAAGATGTTTTGGGCGGATTCTGCATCAGATTCATCAGAGACGGAACCAGAAGATGAAACAACCAACTTGTTCTTAATGGCAGATGATCATATGGATCAAGAAGAGGTATGTGAACTTTCCTATGATCAACTCCTTGAAGTTTCTGAAAAGATTCATGCATCATATAGGAAACTAAAGAAAATACATGCTAGCTTGAAATTAGAATTCTTGAATCTATAAAAAGAGCATGAAATTTTGGCTAAAGATCATCAAACAATTGATTCAAATCATATGACTTTACTTGATGAATTTGATGAGTTAAATAAAAATTATTGTGAATTAGTTGAAAAGCATGATGCATTAAAAGTTTCACACACATCACTTAAATCTAATTTTAAGAAGTCTAAAGAGATGGAGAAAAATTTGAGGATTGAAAATGAGGTCTTAAAGAGCACTAATTTGAAGATTCAAAATGAATTAGAAACATGTAAGAAAACTAGGATGACACCTACTTTTGATCAATTGCCAAAACCTAGGAAGAGGCATTATAACTCAAACCACTTAAGAAATCCCTTTCTTGGAGTTAGATATTTTTCATGTGGCATGCTAGGACACATCTCACACACTTGCACAGTTCACCATAGTATACATTGGGTGTGGAGACCAAAGGTGCATGATCCACAGCATACTACACATGCATTGCATTCTACTTTTCATAAGGAGGGACCCAAACCTGTTTGGGTTCCTATATCTAACATTTGATAATCTTACAGGTGGGCTCTCACAAAAGACCTCGTGAGAGTATGTGGTACCTGGACAGTGGATGCTCTCGACATATGATCGGTGATGCCAATTAGTTTGTTGCACTAGAGTCTAGGACTGGAGGCAAGGTTACTCTTGGAGACAACACCACTAGGATGGTGGTAGGCGCAGGAATAATTGGTAATTCCAAGAACCTTATGATTGAAAATGTTTTACTTGTAGATGGATTGAAGCACAACTTGCTCAGCATCAGTTAACTCTGTGACAAAGGCTTCATCGTGCAATTCTTTGCAAATTCATGCATTGTAAGTTTAAGTAACAACATTATTTTACAGGGAAAGAGGACCAACAACGTCTACATGCTTAATTTAAATAACATTGAATGTGCTGCTTCATTTTGCTTAAAAATAGTGATTGATGATTCATGGTTGTGGCACCAAAGACTTTGTCATGCAAGTATGAAAACCCTTAGGAAAGTGACCCAAAAAGACCTAGTTAGAGGTGTTCCCAAACTCAAGTTTTTAAAAGACCACCTTTGTGATGCCTATCAACTAGGTAAGCAAGTCCACTCCACCTTTCATCCCATTAAGGACATTAGCACCTCTAGACCAAGTCCTTCACATGGATTTGTTTGGACCCATTAGCACGGCCAGCTTGGGAGGGAAAGTCTATGGTTTTGTGATTGTTGATGATTACTCAAGGTTCACTTTGACTAGATTTCTTACACATAAAAATGAGTCTTTTGAATAGTTTAAAACATTTTCTACTTGGATTCAGAAAAAGCTAGGTTATAAGATTTTGACCATCCATAGTGATCATGGAGGAGAGTTTGAGAATGAAAGATTTTGAGATTTTTGTGATGACAAGGGGATTAGCCATAATTTTTCAGCTCCTAGGGCCCCTCAGCAGAACGGGGTAGCTGAAAAGAAGAACTGGACCTTGGTGGAAGCCGCTAGAGCCATGCTTGCTGAGTATTCACTTCCAAAATACTTTTGGGCTGAAGCAGTTAACATAGCTTGTTATGTGTTGAATAGGGTGAATGTTAGAGCCAAATTAGAAAAGACACCCTATGAGATCCTTAAGGGTAGGACACCCAATCTTTCCCACCTTCATGTCTTTGGTTGTAAGGTTTTTATTCACAATAATGGGAAGTCTCACTTGGGAAAATTTGATCCTAAATCTGATGAAGGAGTACTCTTGGGATATTTTAGTGTTGGAAAGTCTTTTAGGGTGTTTAACAAAAGAACTTTGATGGTGGAAGAGACAACCCATGTAGTATTTGATGAGTCTGATCCTAAGAAATCTGGAGTTGAAGATGATGATGATGTTGGAGAGATTACAGGTGGAGTAGAAAATTTAGGGAAGGGGGTAGAACACCAAAATAATGAAGGAGTAGGAGAAGTCACCCAAGAAGTAGAAAATATTGATTTGGATGAAAGGGTTGGACCTTCTCACACTTTGCCTAGAGATTGGAGATACTCTACAAGTCACCCCAAGGATTTGATCTTAGGAGACCCTTCTAGTGGAGTTAAGACTAGACATGGACTTAGGAAGGAGGTGAACCACTCTACCTTTATCTCAATGACTGAACCAACAACCATTAACCAAGCCCTTACTGATGAGTTTTTGGATTTTTGCAATGCAAGAAGAATTGAATCAATTTGTTAGGAATGATGTTTGGGAGCTTGTAGAAAGATCTAAGGGACAAAGTGTAGTTGGGACAAAGTGGGTCTTTAAGAACAAGGTGAATGATTTAGGAGTAGTGGTTAGGAATAAAGCAAGATTGGTGGCTAAGGGGTATAACCAAATAGAAGAGATAGACTTTGAGGAGACTTTTGCCCCTGTAGTTAGATTAGAAGCCATTAGAGTGCTATTAGCCTTTGCATGTTATAAAAGATTTAAGATTTTTCAAATGGATGTCAAGAGTGCCTTTTTAAATGTGGAAATAAAAGAGGATGTGTTTGTAGAACAACCCCCAGGTTTTGAGAGTTCCCAATTTCCAAATCATGTTTTTAAATTAAAAAAGGCTTTGTATGGATTAAAGCAGGCACCAAAAGCTTGATATGAGAGGCTTAGCACATTCTTACTAGAGAGGGAGTTTGTCAAGGGGAGCGTAGACACCACCCTTTTTCTTAGGAGAGTTGGAGATGATTTACTCATTGTTCAGATTTATGTGGATGATATACTCTTTTGATCTTCTAATAAGAAATTGTGAGATGAGTTTTCTAAAATAATGAGTGGAGAGTTTGAGATGAGTTTGATGGGAGAGTTGTCCTACTTTTTGGGGTTTAGCATAAAATAATTGGAGGATGGAACCTTTTTAAATCAAACAAAATACATAAAGGAGATTTTGAAGAAGTATGAGATAGACAAAGCTAAGCCAATTAACACTCCCATGACTTCTAGTGCTCCATTGGACAAGGACCCAAGTGGAAAGTCTGTTGATCAGAAGAAGTATAGAGGTATGATTGGATGTTTACTTTTCTTGACTGCGAGCTGACCTGATATTATGTTTAGTGTTTGCCTTTGTGCTAAATTTCAAGCTGACCCTAACGAGTCTCACTTGACTGCAGTTAAGAGAATTTTTAGATAACTTTTGGGGACCGAAGGCTTAGGGATTTGGTACCCTAGACACAGCACTTCTTTTTAGATTATTAGATTTTTTTACTCTGATTTTGCAGGATGCAAGGTGGATAGAAAAAGCACTTCAGGAACTTGTCAATTCATAGGACAATCTCTGGTCTCATGGTCTAGTAGGAACTAAAACTCCATTGCACTTTCCACTGCTGAGGCTGAGTATATTGCTCTTAGAAGTTGTTTGGCCCAAGTCCTTTGGTTGAAATAATAGGTATTGGATTTAGGATTACCTGTAGGCACCATTTTAATCTTTTGTGACAACACTAGTGCCATATGCATCTCTAAGAATACTATCCAACATTCAAGGACTAAGCACATTGACATTAGGCATCACTTCATTAGAGATCATGTGACTAAGGGAGACATTGAGTTACACCATGTGACAACTGAAAATCAACTGGCTGACATCTTTACTAAACCAATGGCCTTCGACACTTTCAGTTCTTTAAGGACCAAATTGGGTGTGATTGACATAAATGCATAAAACTTGATCTTTTATTTGCTTTCTTTTGCTTTTGTTCTTTTTCTTTTAACTTGTTTTCTTTCTTTTGCACTTTTTTTTTTCCATTTGCATTGCCCTTAGTTTTTTTTGGTGTGTTTTACTTTCTTTTGTGTGCTTTTTAAAGTTTAGTTTTCAAAATCATCGCTGAAATGATATCATATGCCTTTTCCTTGCTTTTGAAAATTTGTAGTCAATGTTTTTACCTCTCTTAATCTCTTATATGGTAAAAATATTTTGTGATTGTGTCTCTTTCTCTAACCTATTTTAGTGGCATAGTTTTCTTTTCTAATCAAAAATCTATTTCAAATTAAAGATTGTATATGAAGTTAAGATCTTTTCTTAAGCTTCCTTAAGCAAATCTATCTTGTATTTATAATGTTTAAAGTCTTTTTGTCACATCAAGATCCCTCGTTACTCTTGTCTTTGATTATTGATTCTGTTTGAGATAATTCTTCCTTATGTTAGAGAGAGAGCCCCTATACTCTAATATCTAGAAGATATACTCACAACTAAGCACTTTTTAAGAGTTGTAAAAGAGAATGGAGCTTGCAAAAAAAAAATGGTCAATGATGCCAACAAAAGATGCACAATGATGCCAGATTAAAAAATTATATATCAAAAAGTAAAAGATGTGCACAAGCACCAATCAATTGACAAGAGGCATAAAATGAGCCCACTAAAAAGCAAGCTCCTCTCTCTTTTCAAATTCTTTAAAAACATAGAAGTTTTCATGTATCAAAGGCTTGATTTCGATTGTTTTGAGATTGTGACAAATTTACTTTGATTCATTATTCTATAAGATATTTTTTCTTAAACCAAGTAATGAATTTATTCTTCTTCCTCATATCCAATTATTTTTTTTGAGTTAGGTCATTGATTTCAAAAGACGATTCTACCCTAAGAGAAAGTCTGAGCTAAGGGTAATCATGATCGGATATTCTATCATTCTTTGGATTATTGATGTTGTTAACTCATTAACTCACAAGTTTTTTAAAATCAATCACATGGAATACTACATCATCTTCATGCCCTGGTAAAAAAAAAATTTGTGATTCTTGGTTTCCTCCTTTTTGAGATGTCAAAAGGGGGAGTAGTTTTCGTACCGCTATTTTTAAATTTTTTTCATAGTGTTTGCCATCATCAAAAAGGGGGAGATTGTTGTAAATTCAGGTGTATGAACTATGTTTTGATGATTGGAAAACACTCTTACTTGACTTGGACCGTCTTTTACTATTAACTTTTCAGGAATCAAAGATCGGATGGAAAAAATGGAGCCAGCTCAAGATGGGGTAGATTAGTGTTGAGTCAGTCTGTAATTTTATTTTTCCCCTCTTCAGTCAATTGTAATTTTTGGTGTAACTAATGCAAAGTAACCCTACACACACACACACTTGAGAGACTTAGAATTTCTATTTTTACTCAAATCAGCTAGGATGATATTTACATCGTCCTAGACGATAGGGCTTAAAACAGAAAATCTAATCAGGGATTCTTAATAAAGGTAGCCATCATTAGCTAATCAGACTGGATGATATATCTATCGGCCAGGACGATAGGCTCAAAAAAGAAACAAATTGCCGCCATAAATAATTAAGGTATTCTGTATTTTTGGTAATCAGCCAGGACAATCAAGGATCGGTCTGGACAATATTCACAAATTATGCCTTAATTGATCAGAAAATCAAGGAAGTAATTAAGGATGATTGATACGATCACATCGTCTTAGACGATCTCAGGATCGGCTAGGATGATCTAGTCAAAAAACCTTAGTTACTCCTAGACGATCTGGATTGGACAGCTTGCATTCAGGACGTTGCTATGGACGATTTTCCTCTGATTTGAACTGATCTCCCGGGACGATAGTGATATCATCCGGGATAATCAAGCTAATTTTCAATCATTAAATTTGCATTCAGGGCGATGCTCTGGCCGATCTTCTGAGATTTATACTAATCAGCTAGGACGATTTCCATATCGTACTAGACAATATAGTTGGCAACTTGCAATTAATGAGCTCCTTTGAAGCTCTTCTATTTAAGGGCTCTTATTTAACATTTTTGAACATCCTTGGCTGATGTCTTGACCTGAGAAAACCTAAAGAGAGAGAGAGAGAGAGAGAGAGAGAGAGAGAGAGAGAGAGAGAGGATCTTGTGAGGGGGAGCTTGTGAAGGGATTCACAAGGGTTGCTCCAAGCATTGTTTCACTTCTTCTTCCCTAGAGTCTCTTATCCTTGGAAGGGTTGGGAGAGGTAAGTTCCAGCAAGCGATCGAGGTTCTCTACCTGCTTCAGGAGGAAGCAAAAGGAGGAATGTTCTCTGCCTTGCCGGATGTGGCAAAAAGTGGTGTTTGTAAAGGCTTCTCCGCCTAACTGTGGGGGCTAAAGGAGAGTCATGATTGTATTACAATACTCGTAGGGCGCCTCTGAGGAGTGGACGTAGGTCGAGTTGATCGAACCACTATAAACCTTTATGTTCTTGTTTTTACTGCTTCCGCATTTATTTCTTACGGACGTTATTTCTTTGTGGTGATTTGCTTTGTATTTGTGCCTTACCTAAAGATTTTTTTAAAAATACCAATTCACCCCCCCTCTTGGTTAGCCTTGGGCCAGTTCTATAGGGCTTAACATCCCTAACAAACTTTCACATAGAAAGCTTAAAAGGAAGTTAAGAGCCTTATTCTTCTAGAATAAAAATAAATGCAAGGATTTGTGCAAATTGAAGGAGGACTTGAAAAGAGAAATTCTAGAATTACAGATTAAGGAGGCCTCGGTGGAGGTTTTTTCTATTGAAGATTTGTTTCTTCTTAGAAGTAAGGTTCATGACCTTAATGTTACTCTTAGAAGACATTCTACTTGGTGGAATCAAAGGGCTAAGGCAAGATGGTAAGAGGAAGGGGATACAAATTCTAAGTTTTTCATAACCTTGCATCTGCTAGTAGAAATGCAAAGTTGGTAAGACAAATCAAATATGGGAAAAACCAGTTGGTGGAGGAAGATGAGCAGATTTTCCTTCAGTTTTTTCAAGAAAAATGGAGGTACAGTGAATGTCATTTGACAAGTTGGCTGGGAATTTCTGATGAACAGAGGTTGGATACGTCGGATAGGAAGGCTTTGGAGGCTAAAATTTTACTGGAAGACTGTAAGGAGGCGGTATTCCAGCAAGGTAACAATAACTCACTTGGGGTGGATGGCGTAACTTCTTCATTCTTTAAATTCTATTGGAGATTAGTAGGTGAAACTAATTGGAAGGCTATCAAACAGTTTTTCAATACTGGTAGTATGCCCAAGGAATGGAAAGATACGTTGATTGTTTTAATCCCAAAAGTGAAGAATCCGTGTGTACCATCTAACTATAGACCTATTAGCCTATGTCAAACTACTTATAAGATTGTAGCTACTATGTTGGTGAATAGGCTAAAAAAGTATATGCCAAAGATGATTTCAAAAGAACAGATGGCTTTCATTCTAGGTAGATCAATGTCTGAACATTATATTTTGGCTCAAGAGATCTTTAACAAATTCAAAATGTCAAAAAAAAAAAAAAAAGGTTTGATGGCTGTTAAGCTTGACATGGAGAAGGCTCATGATAGCACAGGATGGATAACTCTACATCAAATTCTCAATTGGTATGGTTTCCCCACTATTTTTTCTAATTTTCTAATGGAATGTGAAGTGAATGTGTGGTTTTCTATTATTTTCAATAGGAAGATGTTGTGGTGGATCAGTGCTTGCAGTGGATTTCGACAGGGATGTCCACACTCCCCATATTTTTTCATTATGTGTTCTCAACTTTTGTCCAACTCTATGGAGCAGAGGGGGCAAGAGCTGAGGATTCAGTTATCTCCTAGAGGACCAAAGATTTCACATCTTCTTTATGCAGATGATGTGCTTGTTTATTCACAAGCAACTATTACTTTGGCAAGATTATTGAAGGAAATTGTTGAAGAATTTTTTAAGTGGACGGGTTAAAGGGTGAACATCAATAAGTCCCAAATTTTATTTTGGAAAGCAGTTAGAAGATCTCATCAAAAGAAGGTGGCTAAAATTCTTGTGTTCAAGGTTGTGATGGAGTGGAAGTACCTGGGCATTAAGATCTCTCTAAGGAGATTGGGCTTGGCTGATATTCATGATTTTTTAAGTCAGGTGATGAATAGATTGAATGTGTGAGGAAAGAAATCTTTATCTTTGGGAGGTAGAAATAATCTCTTGAAAACTTCATTACTATCTATGCCTAATTTTGTCCTTACACATTCCCTAGTTCCTAAGAAAGTTTTACATGAGATGAAGAAAATGTGCATAAATTTTATTTGGAACAAGCCAGATGGGAAGAAAGGGTTACATTATGTTGCGCGGGATGAGATTTATATGCCTAGATGTGCAGGTGGGTTGGGAATACAGTCCTCTGTTATCAGAAGTGGTACGTTGAGGGCGAGACAGGTTTGGAAATGCATCCAGAATCTGAATTCTTTGCTTCGCTGAACTCTTATTGCTAAGTATGGGGATGATATTATGGAATTTGTAAAAAGAATTTGTCTAGTGCCTGGCAGATCATGAAAGATAGAGGGAAGCATCTTAAAAATATTGTTAGAAGGAAGGTGGGCAGAGGTGACAAAATTAATGTTTTAAGTGACATTTGGCTGTTGGACAAAAGTATTAATGCTTGGCTAACGTTTATTAATTGTATGGTTTTGGAGGACATGATGGTTCAACAACTTATTTTTGAAGATGGAACCTAGGATGATATAAAGCTAGATGTCCTTTCATGAAGAACTGGTTTTGCTAATCAGGCAAATTCATATGGATAGTACTCTAAAGATGGATCAGATGGAGACTGTGAGCAAGTATTCGAGTAGATCTATTTCAGTGTTGGCGTATGATTATGTGCTGAAAGATAGATGAAAGGAAGATGATGGGGGTTTTTGTATTTGGTCGAAGAATCCTAAGCTCAATAGCAAAGTGGAACTTTTTTGGTGGCGCCTAAGTAAGTTTGCTATTCCTACTAACCATTTTCTCAAATTATAAAGGTAGACTTCTTCTTACTTTTGGAAAGAACACAGTATATTGGGATGTTGCTCAACTTGAATTGGAGGCAATTATAGAAATAAGGGAATTTATCCAAAGTTGGATGCTTGAGAGCAAAGGACTTATCATTGAGAGTGATAACATAAATGTGATTACATACATTCAACATTCTTTGAAGAAGGTGGATTGGTAGTTGGAGAATTGGCCGATCAAGGAGTTTTTCTTCCTTAATGATTTCAATAAAATCATTTTCATCATGTTAATAGGGAATGTAATAGAGTAGCTAATTTCTGTGCTACTATGGCTTTAGATATTAGTTTTACATTTAATAGTTTCTCTTTTGGTAGCATTCCTTCCTCTTTGTTAGAATTAATCAAGGAGGAATGTTACCCATTTATCAATTTTAATTGGTCTTTGTTTCCTTTTTTAAAAGCATATTTGCACGTTTCAAAAAAATAAAAAAAAGGCCATGCACACACACACTCAAGTTAGTGAGATTTAGTCAAATCCAAAAGATCAAGTTTTGAACTAATCATATTGGACTATTTTTGATCATCCAAGACAATCCTTTATGATCTTAGAAAAGAGCGGCCAATCACAATTTAGGCAAGGATTTAAGTTTAATTTTTTGTTCAATTTGTCCTGGATGATCAAAACAAATCATGCCTAAATTTATCCTGTGACTAGGGGACTAATTATGGTTAAATTTTTCAATCTGATCATCCTGGACGATCTGTATATCATACAGGATGATGTTTGACGACATACTTGATTTTCATAAATCGTTAAATAAAATACCATAATTTTTCTTCTAATCGTCCTGCACGATCCACAACATCATCCTAATGAACCTAAAAATTTTTGTAACCGATCATACCGTATGATTTCATCATCGTACGTATGTCATCTAGGGTATGAAATTATGGGGCCCCACTTCGTACCAATGAAGGTGAAAAATTTTCTAACTATTCATACCAGACAAACTTGGTTCATAACGGATGATCATTGTGTACAAAATCATTTCATACTGATTCACAATAGGTTCGTACTCAACAATTTTTTAACTATTCATATATACGAACATACGATTATATTGCACGATCGGAAATTTTCAAATTTCTTGACCATTTTTCGTGTCTTTCATATAAATGGTCCTCTAAAACTGACGTTAAAAAGTCTTGTCTTCATGATTTTTCAAGAGCAAGTGAAATAGAGAGGGTGGGAGAGTGTTTGAGAGGGATTTCTTGCAATTGGAGTGTGAAGGGTTCACAAGGTTACTCAAAGATAAGGATCTCTTTGCGATTTTGGTGATTACTCTTCTTTTCTTCTTTTTAGTTTCTCGTGAGATGATTTTTGGAGAAGATCCAGTACTCTGCCGACACTTTGAGGTCGTAAAAGGATGATTGTTCTCTACCGACAGTTGGAAAGTGTGAACAGATGGTGGTTCTCTGTCGACACTTGGAGGGTGTGAAAGGATGCCTATTCTCTGCCTATAATTGGAGAGTGTGAACAGACGATGGTTCTTTGCCAACACTTAGAGAGTGTGAAAGGATGATGGTTCTTTACCACATTGGGAATTGGTGGAAGAGAGGTCTTTGTAAAGGCTTCTCCTCCTTGCTGTGGGGGTAAAGGACATACACTTTGGTAATAGTGTAATACCTGAAGAGGGAATCTTCAGGGAGTGGATGCACTACAGGAAAAATGCTGAAAATCGGTAGTTAGTCTAGATTCACCGGTGGTTTTTAATGTTACCGGCGGTCTAACGGCGGTTTGTAGACCGCCAAAAAAAATGGCGTAGGAAACCATTTCCGACGGTCTTTTACCGGCGGTTTATTTTTGCGGCGATCCTCCGGCGGCTAATACCGCCGGTAACCACCGGAATTTTAATCGCCGGTGTGCCGGCGGTTAGCCCGCCGGTATTGTAACCGTCGGTAAGCCGCCGGTCGCGTTTCCTGCGGTTTTCCGGCGGTTTAAAACTGGCGTCGTCTGGTTCGTAGACCGCCGGACGGCGTTGTTAGACCGCCAGTAATTTACCGGTGGTGGATGGCAGTTATAGCAGTCGGTATTACCAACGGTAAAAACCGTCGGGTGTCCATCGTAGAACCGCCGGCGGCCGTCGGTAATCGCCGGTAACTATCGGCGGTTTAATATTACAACCGACGGCTTATCTTGTCCGTCCGGTATCATCATTTCCGGCGGCTAAACCGCCGGTTAGCCGCCGGAAACCTGTAGCACCTGGAAAAAAAATTTGACAGCATCCCCTCTATTTGAGGGAGGTTCACCCTAAAGTCTAAACCTGCAAAAAAAAGCAATATATATTGGGCAACACGCCGCTATATTCATCACAACCAGAAAATACAAACAAAATAAAAAATTCATCATAACATTACAATCACAAATTCACAAGATAGTTCATGATAATGTTACAATCACAAGTTCAGAAGTTCAAAAGTTCTAATTAATACATTCATCAAACATAATAAACATCTAATCATCATCGGTATCCTCACTGTCTGTAGATGGCTGCTCCTGTTGGTCCTTCTTCCTTTGTTTTCCAGCTCTGTAGGATTGCAACTCTGCTTGCATTTCATTCTGAGCCTTCCTCATTTCTTCAATCTCTCTAGCTTGAACCCTTTTCATCTCTTCAATCTCTCTAGTAAGTGCTGCAACCATCTCACTTACAGATTCTTCAGCTCCACTTGGATCATGAAATGAAGAGGTGTATGAACTACCCTCAATAGCAAAAGCCTGTGAACCCATGCCATATACCCTCCCCCTCTGTCTTCCACCAACAACTTCTGACCATGTCTGATACTCAGAAATATGGGCCGATCCAGAAGATGATCCCTCGCCAGTGGACTGCCGACTTTCTCTAGCTCGTAAGAAATCATCCTGCGAGTTACAAATAGTTTTATTAAAATAAATTTTTATTCTAAAAATCCAAAAAATTTTACTCACATGAGCCTTCTTAGACTTCTCATCAACCCACTGTTGGTCAGCTTGATGTTGATGAGTTCTTGTATGCAGCTCCAATGGTGTTGGCTCCCGACCCAGGTGCTCTTTCTGAAAATTTGATGCTTAGTTATACTAACATAAATATATGTAATAAACCAATTCAAAACACTTACCAGTCGCCGCCTATGTTCTGTATGAGGTACAGATCCACCAGTATGAAGAGAGCTTCCTAAACTGCCGCAGTCAAAGGCTCTGTTCTGTTTATTCTGCTCTCTCATTTTTATAAACTCCGGGGTAGCCCAAGCACTACTCAAACCTGCCCAAACGCCCTCTCCAATCCAATTAAGCCTCTGCCCGGACTTTCTAATGTCCGTGAACATGTCTCTGAGACGGGTCGCTCCTCTCCTCTCAAAATTTGATCTGATCCTCGTGCTGTACTCAGGCAACCACCTAAATTTTTTTTGTAAAAATTTAGACAATATCAAAAAGATTAGTACAAATTAAATCATATATTTGAAATCATACCAAAAAAAATATACCTGAAATTCTCCAAACCACGTATCTCTAACTGGCTTTGGGATCTTCTTCCAGGATAAGTAAGGAGCATCATACTTATTCTTTATTATATCCCGGATCATATGTGTAGGTGGCCTTGAAGGATTGAAGCTGCAAGTGACTTTGTTTATCAATAACATGTAATATATCAAAATAAAAACAACTTAATAACTTAAATTGAACTTACTTATCTCCGTCAGGCTCGATGTATTGACGCTTATCTGTTGCTGCTGCAGGATCGCTAGTGCCAACCTCTGTTGGTCGTGATGGTCCACCCTGTTCATACTGCACCGGATAGGGGTAGTAATATGGGTAAGGGTAAGGAGGGTGAGGACCAGTGGATGGACCAGCAGCCTGTGATGATGGTGGGGGGTAATATGGATAGAATGGAGAAGCATATGTCTGATCTTGAGAGGGGAAGCGAGGACTCATCGAGCTGGGAGGGAAGTGGCCAGGGAAGTATGGAGGTACAACAAGAGGTGGATCTAACTATCCCTGACCCTGCTCTGGTGAAGGCTGCTGGCTCCTGGTAGGTGGTGGCGGTGGTGGTGTAGGTAGATCTGGTGGAACTGAAGGCCCCTCACCTACCTCAGTCTGTGTGGGTTTGCTAGTCATAATCTTCTTCCGGCGGAACTTTGAGGCAAATGATTTACGAGGAGGATCGTCGCCTGAAGCCATCTGCAATATTAAAAAATAATAATTACTAAACCATTGAAAATCAATTAATAAAGCAGTTAATAAAGCAGTTAATAAAGCAGTTAATGAAGCAGTTAATGAAGCAGGTAATGAATTACGAGAAGCAGTTAATGAAGTAGTTAATAAAAGACAAGGTGGCAAAATACAATATCATTTCTAAGTAGTAAAAATATTACAAAACATTTAAATTCTACAATTCTAAATTAAAAAAACTAATCAGAATCATCAAAACTATTTTCATCACTCTCAAGGGTATCTTCACTTTCATCCTCGTTCTCTTCTTCGTCTGAACTAGTTGAACTTTTGACATCTTCTAACTCCATTTCAATAGTAGAGGTTGTAGTTGTCATCTCCTCAATTTCAACAGGCATATAACTTGACATCTCATCCTCTTGATGTGCAGTTGCTACAATGTATTGTTGATCAATTATTCCCCGTGCTTTTGTTTTTATGACAGCTAGCCAATCTTGTTTGTCTCTGCGACCACTGGGATATTTGCTGAAATAAACTTGAATAGCTTGGCTTGCTAACACAAATGGATCAAACTTTCCATATCTTCTACTATGTTTAACATCTACTAAACCATACACAGGATGAACCCTTGTGCCTCTATTTTGTACTAGATCATACCACTGACAGTTAAATAAGCATACAAAGTTCTCATCTTCGCCTGGATATTCCAAGTCAAGGACCTCATTCAAAATACCATAATAATCACACTCATCTTCTCCATGAGTGTTTCCTCTAACACATACTCCACAATTTTCAGTTTTTCTTCCTTCACTCCACGATTTGGTATGAAATCTGAACCCATTCACTATATATATTGGCCAAGTTTTTACTTTTCGTATTGGACCCCATGCTAATGCTTGCAAACCTTTATCGAAACATTTGTTATCAGGATTTTGTACCTAAAAATTTTTTCAAATTTTAGTATTTTTGATTATAAATAAGATTTAAATTTATAAAAAAAAATGTACTCACATATGATCTGAACCAAGTTGGAAATTCATTTGCAACAGCTTGCTCAATTTCCCTTGAATCTGTCAAAGGCAAATTGCTTACGAAATACCTGGTGACAAATAATACATAAGTATTTTAAATAAATATTACTAATTTATTATTAACATTATGTTAGAACTTACTCTAAGATTGGCTCAACTTCTTCACAGTTCAGTAGTACATACAAATTCGCTATATTTATTTCTAAATCGTTGAGATATCTTTCAACACATTTGCCACTAGGCTTTCCTTGCCTTCTAAATACTGTTAGTGTAGCATGTGATTGTTCTTCTACATACATATCAATAATGATTTAAATATAAATATTATTAACTCCTTTCTTCTTAAGAACCCTCCATAGCACTTCTCTTGGAATATTAACATATGTTTTCTCTAAATAGATAAATATCATATATAGATCCTACTTATTCTCATTATATTTCTCCATCAAACCTCTCAAAAAATGTATGACTTCCATTATAAACCTACCAAGCATTAATCCAAATTGATTTTGAGAAACATTAGTATCACACCTAAACCTATGCTCCATAACTCTCTGCCACATTTTTAAAGTATGAAACATTAACTAAAAAGATAATATAACATGGAGTAGCACCAAATAATCAAAGAAAAACCATAAAAATAACCTTAAAATAGAAATCGGATTGTTTGGGGTCGGAATCGGTCGGCGGTCGGGCGTCGGAGTAGACTCGGCGGCGGCGGTCGGACTAGGGTCGGCGGCGGTCGGACTGGGGTCGGCGACAGTCGGACTGGGGTCGGCGGTCGGAGTTCCTTCGTCGGGGGCTGATCGGACGAGCGGAGGACACGGTATAGCGAGCGACCGAGAGAGAGAGAAGGAAAGAGTGAAAATGAAATGAGCGGAGCGAGGGGGCTCGTATTAGGGCTTTTACCGGCGATTTTCTGGCAGTCTGGACCGCCGGAAAAAATCAC
This sequence comes from Dendrobium nobile, assembly GCA_022539455.1. Taxonomy (NCBI): domain Eukaryota; kingdom Viridiplantae; phylum Streptophyta; class Magnoliopsida; order Asparagales; family Orchidaceae; genus Dendrobium; species Dendrobium nobile. The sequence goes on from CM039733.1 coordinate 49,817,121, forward strand.
TTATCAACGGCGGTTTAGACCGCCGGTAAACCGCCGGTTCATATTGATGTCCGGCGGTTTATAGACCGTCGGTATTACCGTCGGTGTATCATAGCTAAGCCGCCGGTTTAACCGTCATTAGAGTCCGACGGCTAGACCACCGGTGACGCCGTCGGTAATACCGACGGTCCATAAACCGCCGGTGTAAACCGCCGGTATTTGACATTTTTTCCTGAAGTGATGTAGGTCATGTTTAACCAAACCCCTATAATTTATTATGACTTTTAATTTTTACATTTATTTACTATAAGTTATTTACTATGGTTAAAAAGATTATTTTAAAAACTTAAATTAACTTGCTATAAGATTCAAATTGGGTTTCTATTGAAAAAATCTAAGAAAATTTTCAAATTACCAATTCACCCCCTCTTCGTTAGCCTTGGGACAATAGCTTAGGTTTAACAATATATATGGAATCAACAAATGGCCTAGATCTTTTCATAATGAAGTTATTCATAACTGTGTGGTTCAATTTATGGCCATGATTTTTTTTTGACTCAGTCTTAGCCATTAATCTCAAATTATGTGTGAAAAGATGGCTAGTGCATTGAGTTGACATGGATAAGTTGAAAGTGCATGGGTCCCAAAATCATTTAATAATGTGGTAATGATGGTGCCGCCACACAATCATCACTAATAAATGGACCGCCAATACACATTTTCGATCCAGCGAACTGGAGCTTGCCGCGTGCCCTCCTACCGGCGTCGGTGCCGGTAGAGCATATAATTTAATTTAAAATTAGTTATATGCTCCTTTTAAAACCAATTTTCTTCAATAAATCATTTAAAATTAAATATTAATAAAAAAAGTAAATATAGTATATCAAATTGCTTATATTTTTAGGCCTTATAATTTAAAATATTTAATTTATTTTAAATAATTTCAAAAACTAAATATTTGGCATTTTAATTATTATTTAATAAAATATAAATACAAAAATATTTTCAAAATTTTAAAAAAATTATTTTATAATGTTTCTGATTCATAAAGAATATTTCAAAACTATTTCACTTTTATTTTAAAATTATTTTGAATATTAGTAAATTTTAATTACCTCAAATGTGATTAATTACTAAAATATTAGAAATTTAGAGAAATCTCATTTTTAATCCAAAAACTAATTATTTTATATAAAAATTCTCAAAATTTAAAATACTTTAATTTAAAATTTAATTTATTTTTAATTATTTTATTTATTTTAAATAATTTTAAACATTTTAATATTTGATATTTGATTAATATTGAATTAAATATAATCTTAAATATTTTCAAATTTTGAATTGAAATTATTTTGATATATTTCTGACCTTCAATGATTTCCAATAATAATTTGAGCTATGATTAAAATTATTTGGATTAATAAATTCAAAACTTAAGGTTTAATCTATAATTTTGGATATATATATATATATATATATATATATATATATATATATATATATATATATATATATATATATATATATATATATATATATTCCTTAAATCCTTTTGAGTGTTTTTAATTTCAACTTGAGATTTCAAATAGAGATTGATCACATTTGGATGAACTTGATGGAGAATTCATTGAATGTATAATTAAGTTTTATTTATTAATTCCTTAAACAAATCAATTATTTTAAGTAATATCATGATTTTAATGCTTTAGGATGCACATACACATAGTTTTATGATTGTTTGAATGTTGTGATGTATGATGCATTTTGCTTATGTTTGATTAAGGGTAAGTCGAACATTGACGTTAAACCTACTTAACCTTGATATAATTAAGGATAATAATTAAGGACCCTTAGAGATGAAGCTTGAAACATTTAAACTTAGTGACATACCCTAAGTTAAGAAAAATTCTCACTGATTTATAAAAATCATTAAGCTAATTATTTAATTATTTTAAAATTAAACAATTAATTAAGCTTAAAACTTCTAACAATTACAATAAATTCAAATTTAATCCAAATATTATGAATAATACGTCAAATTGACCATAATTAACCCCTTAATTACATAAAATAAAAATCCCCTTACTCGACTTAAATTTTAAGTTTAATTTTATTTTTATTGAAAATAAATATTTATAATTTAATTAATTAAACATAATTAAAAATAAAAAAAAAAAACATTTGAGAACATTTCCTTGGGTCATCCCTGACCTTTGGGAGTGATTTAAAGATTTTTGTAATTAATTTGGACCAAAACCCTTAAAACCCCATTTATTAAATAATTTAAAATTTTAATTAAATGGTCTACCATTGAAAATTCATTACTAATCTTTTCAAATTGATCAAACTCGTTGGCATTGGACCCATTTTAGGTCTACTATTTATTAAAAATGTCAAACCTTCGTAATTATGTCAAAGTCAAAAAGTTAACTTTTTTGGTCAGACTTAGTTCAAATTTAACTCAAAACTTTAAAAATTCATAACTTAAAATAAAAAATATATAATTCTAGAAAACTTAGTGTTGAAATACTAATCTTAAGGTCTAGTATTTAATAAAAATATTAAAACTCTAGAATTCACTTTAATTTAAAAAATCAAAATTTGAACCCATTATTTAATATATTAAAATAAATTAAAAACTAAAAAAATTTTAGTAATCAACTTAAATTCCAGATAACATTAAACCAAAATTTTAGTAATCAATAATTTAAATAAAAAAGTATCAACCCTCAAACTTTAATTAATTATGTTAATTAATATCAGTTACTATTGGGTAACCTAGGCCAATGAGGCTAATATCTTTGCCCCGAGGATGGTGAAATAAACATCTTGGCCCTAGTATAAAAAATGGTACTAATCAAATAACAATTAGAACACATCTTTAAAATTAAGATTAAGACATTAATACTGAAACTCAAATTTAAAATACCTTATACCTTCAACCAATTAAAACATTATACAACGTTAATCAACTATTCTATATAGGATATATCTAAGCCACACAGCCGTCTCCAGACACTATAGAGGGTTGTCTAGGAAAACCAATGCTAGCTTTAGGATAAGCTGGTGCTTACTTTTCTACTACTTGTGTGTTCCAGGTTTTTCTTGTTTTTACTATATACTAGTTGCAAGACTTAAGTAATGCGATTGCTTATTTAAATTTTAATGCAATCTATGAGTTGATGTGATGGGCCTTAGATTACCCTTATGTTAGGAATGATCTGGTTGCTTACATGATTTTTTAAAGGTTGCCAAGCTAGTATGGTACTATAAACTATATGGGCAAAGAAAAATTAAGCTTTAATTCAATAATATTTCTACAGGTGCTATAAAAATTTAATTTAATTTAATTGATTTGATTTATTTAAACAGATTACATAGTAAAAATGGCATATTTTTCTAGCCTTATTTTTTTACATGTCACATTTATTTTTAGTTGGCATCAATTGGAAGCTCGTGAGGGAATGTTAAAACTTTTTCTTTTAAAAATTAATTAAAATTGCTAAGAGAACATAAAAAATCTAAAATTTTAAGAAGTAAGCTTGTGTTCATCGAGAGTTTTTCATGCATTCATTTTGAATACTTCTCTTCATTGTTAGGAACATCGCTGCCTACGGATTCTAGTAGACCAGCTATCCTTTTAGGGTGCAATTCTGTGAAGGGGATGTTGCATAATTTCTTTAAAAAAACCTATTTTTAATTTAGATTTTAAAATTATTTCATACAATTTTTATGTATTTATCGAGTCAATTTTCATGCATTGTATTATAGATTAATTAAATATGTCTAAAATTATAATTATATTATATTTGAAGCATCAAATACCCTACATGTGTCAAGGGGCAAATTAGGATATGCTCTATATTTCAGCCCTAACTCCTTAAGAATTTAATCAATAGTTTTACCAATCTTTTATAAAATAAATTAGATATATGAATTTTAAGCACTTAGGTGGTTAGCTAGCTTCCCAATCTCGATCATGGTAAGTATAGATTTGCATCTGATAGCTAGGTTTGTGTTGTTAATGTGCAGTTCCTAAAATAGACATAGGATCTGAGGTAGATTTCAAATCTTAAGTCCTTAATCTCTGAAAAAATAATCCCAACTTTTTAATAAATCATCAACTTAAACCAAAATTTCTTTTCAAATTAAAATGTAAAGCCCACAACACTAATGATAGATAGTGGCAATTTTGAAATCTTTCATAATCTCAAAACACCTCCTACCTTTTTCTCCTTTGACCTCTAGAAATTAGTGCTCCTATTTGACCAATTCCTATTTGAAATTGAATTTTCAATCCTTTGATATCACTCCTTGAGAACTCTTAATAAAATTTATATTATTATTTTAATCAATAGCTTTCATAGGAAACTATAGTTTCCAATGATGTGATTATCTATGAGGGCTTACACTCATAGAAGATTTAAAGAACACAAATCAATTTTTAAAATTAATTTTGTTCAAAAACTCAATTAACTTTCTTTAAGAAAATCAAATTTGATGATGATCATTATCCTCATATTTAAATGATTGATAGTGAACAATATTTTCTTTCTTCAGGAAGATATATCATTTTATTATCATGAATTTGATTTCAAAATTGATGATTCTTTATTTGGATTATCACAGTCAAATACTACATGGAACATCATTTTGACCATTTAGGGTCATATGTAGTCCTTTCCTGAACTTAACTACAATAATTAAAATAAACTAATAGTCTTATAATCTGAACCCATTAGGGAATGCTATTTTTACCTCCCAAGGAAATATACCATTCATAATGATGTGTTCAATTTTAAAATTGAAATTCAAGAAATTAAATTCTCCCAAAGAAAATTAAATTTTTATGCTTTTTTTTCAACTCAAATAATATTATGCTTTGATGCAAGTAATTTTGGCCTCCACACTATATGTGTCCTACGATGGATAGTGCAAGTGCAGGATATGTGTCCTAGCATGCCACAAGAGTAATAGCTAATACCAGGAAAATAATTTACAAATCTATGTGGGTTCTGGTATCTCTTCTTAGGGGTATATAATACATGATGTGATGAGTTATGCCACTATGTCAATATAGGTGATGTTTTGTTATCTTGAAGTGCATTTTTGTTTTCAAGGAATTATATATAATAGATAATTCAATATACTTCTTATTTAATGCATCAAATACATCAAGTAAATACATGTGATCACTATCCATACTAGAATGATCATTTATCAAACAAGTATGCTTCTTTTGTACAATACTAAAATCATTGTTTAAATTAGCTTACATCTTTTTCAGTTTCCTATACGAATCTTGAATTTTCTCATAAATAATAAACAATTTATCATAGGAGAGGTTATATCCTCTTCTTAATCCGATTGATCAAGATTATCCTTAGCAATAAGTCATTGGTTTATTACCTCCTTCTCTGCCTTTGGTTCTGATGATTCTTAGGTAAAGTCGATAAAAAATGCCTTATATGTCCTTTCTTCCTGTTCTTGAATTTAGCATTTTCTTTCACCCTTCTCCTTGACTGGACGAGTTCTCAAGATGGAGAAATCTATTCTAAGATGTCCTGGTTTCCTACAATTAAAACATATTGTGTATGATGATGCTTTGAAAATTTTATTGCATTTACCTTTGATCCACTATTATTGATGACACCTTTACTTCTCCTTTAAAAAGCTTTTGAACTAGCGAGTCATCAACACAATGTCAGCATTCTCCTCGGTTACAAAATCATCATTGTCCATACTGTTTATATTTAAATCCACAGTCTTCTCTTTCTTTTATCACCTGTATCATCAGTCTTTGACTCATGCCTTGCTCATAAGCAATGAGTGACCAAAGAAAATTAGCAACAAAATAGACATTTAAATCTTTTGATTTAGTAATTACAATAATTTTAGCATCATACGTACTAGGCAGCTAATGTAGGATTTTATTAATGTTTTAAGAATTTGATAGATCTCTATCCAATACATGTAGGGTAAACTATCAGTGTGAACCTAGTGTATATTTTTATATTGATTCTTTATGTTTAATGCGAAAGAGTTTATAATCATTTATCAAGATGTTTTATCTAGACTATTTCTCTTCACAAGTTCCTTCATATGTAATGCATAATCTATCCCAAATTTCCTTTCTACTAGTACAAGTTGATATACACATGTAGTCCTCATATTTCAAAGAACATGAAAAATAGTTAAGACATCTCACATTTACTTAATAAATTATCTATCCTCTTGGCTCCATTCAATATAATGAATATAAATTTTCACACCATTAACAATATGTAACAGTAAATTATATCTAGATTGAATCATATGCCACAACATAAAATCAGTAGATTATAAAATATCGACATGCAAAATTCCAAAATTTAAATGGAATAGAAATAGTGTAGCCTTATATGGTGTTCCTACTTCTAAAGTTTTCTATGGATCATTTTTATCTAGGTTTTCTAAAACACTATTTTGAGTACCGCTCTTATATTGAATGAAAGTTTTATAAGGATTTCAAGGCTAAGTGAACTTGCCCCTAAGCACAACAAGAGGCGCGGGGGGGGGGGGGGGGGTGAATTGGTGAATTTAAAAACTAATTTTTTAATTTTAAAATAAAGACAATATTTTTGGTTTTTTCAATATTTTTAAAATAACTAACAAATTTACTTAATGTGGAAGAAAAAAAAAATTACCAAAACATCGATCTAAGGAATAATGATGTTATTCTAATAAGTAGAATAGAGCATTGAGTATAATTTTCATTAAGTAGTTATAATGGAATTAAAATGCAAAAAAGTAAATTGTAAAAAGTCTAAATCAAAACAAGCACATCAAAGATTTACAGTGGTTCAGTCAAATAATAAACTACATTTATTCCCTAGAGTCCACCTCTATGAGTATTGCACTGTCATTATAATGTCTCTACTTATGATCCCATAGAAAGGAGGAGAAGCCCTTACACAAATCACTTCCACCAAACCTGGTGTGGTGGAGAGCAATAAGCTTTGTCATCCTCGAGGCAATAACAATTGATCTCCAATCTTTTTCTCCCTCCTGGAGAAGGTGGAGAACCTTGGACTCCTTTCTCACCCTCCTAGTGATGGAAGAGAACCACATCCTTGAACTAAAGGATTTCTCCTCAAAGTAAATTAAAAAACCCAAATAGACACTTCGAGTAGTAAAGCAAGATATTGCTTCTCCCAAAATCCCATGCACTCTCTCTACTTCTCAATGCTCTCTTAGATCTTCTTCTCAAAAGCTCCCTCTTAAGAATAGTTCGTAGCCAAAGACTTTGAAAGAAGTCAATAAGGGAGATTAAATACAGGCCTCACAAAAAGCTCTAAATTCAATTTTGGCAACACAAATCATACAGTAAAATTATGCCTCATCCAATACGATTACTCCAAAGTACTCATGTTATTACTATACGAAGAGATAGGTGTTGTATGATTTATTCAAAGAATTTAGTTGATCGTCCAGTGTAAAGTATGATTAGTTCAAATGACTTGGATTATCATTCTTTACGATAGGCGATGATTAATTTTCATCCCATACAGGATTTGGGTATATAATATGATTGGTCAAATTATTCTATATAATCTGACTATATTAATTAGTAAAACTTTATTATTTAATCACATGATTAGTTTAGGCAATATTTATTTGCATCGTACATTATGATACTTATCATATAGTACGAAGAGAACAAAAATTGAATTTAAAAATATTGCCTAAATTGTGATTAGCGGCTGGATTCCTAATTTTTACTAATCGTCGTGTACAATGTATATCATATAGTATGATTAGTTCATCTTGCATAAATTATTATAATTAGCCTTTTTAATTATTTTATGATTAGACATTTGTATAGTATGATATTGATTATACAGTATAATTAATTTAGAAAATCCAACTTCTAATATTTTCACTAACTCACTCTCTTGAATGCGTGTGTTCATGGTTACCAAGTTTTGTATCAACCAAATTTATGATTTGACTCAGGAAAGGTAAAAATATATAAGAATTATAAATATTGACTTTTCATGACATACTTTACCCTAATCTATCTAATCTTGAGCTTATCAAACTTACAAGTGTATGATGGACCTAAAATGTTGGTGCATATGAAAAAATAGATATACAATAATTGTAGTTAATAGGAGATAGTATAGTAAGGAGTCAAATAATATTTGTCATCATCAAAATCATAGGAATTGGGTCGCAATTTTCAACACCCTAAACATTCTTATCCCCTTGGCTTTAATAAGAATAATCAATTTAGAGTTAGGAAGATACCTTCAGAGGACTTGGTGATTCAGATGAGAACCTAATTATAGAGGTTGTAGACCTTAAAAATAGATAATATGTAATAGGACAACTTGATATTTTGATTAATAGTAAATCCCATAGTGAATATTTTAATATTAAAGATAACAAATTTGAAGAGCATTACAATACTATCCAAATTTGGTGTTGGAAATATTTAGGTAACCCTTATAAGGAAAAAATATTAAACCTGTGAAGAAATTATGGTAATAGAGCCTAAAGATGCTGAACCACCTACAAAATAACCTCAATCAATTAAATAAACAGAAAGACCTATTAGGAAGATTGTAGACAGACCACCACAACCTTTTCATCACAAGTTAATTAAGTAAAATTTGGATAAACAATTTTCTTGGTTCTTAGAAGTGTTTAAGAAATTAACTATTAGCATAACCTTCTATGAAATCTTAGAGCAGATGCCCACTTATGCTAAATTTCTAAAAGAAATCCTTAATAAGAAACAAAAACTAGGGGATTTAAAAACTGTAGCTTTAATTTAAGAATGCAATGGCATCATTCAAAAGAAGGTCTATAAAAAAATGAAAGATCCATGTAGTTTTACTATTTCTATGACTATAAGAGATAAATTTTGTGAGCCAAGTATGACTAGATACGGAGAAGCTGTGAGGAGAGAGAAAGAAGCTTTTTGAAATCCTGATAGTTTCCTATATATTATTTCTATTGAATGGTATAGTAAAGCCACTAGCTACCATCTGCTGATGATGATTCTATAAGGATCAATGTTGTATCATTTAATGGAAGACATTCAAACTTTCAAACTCCATGGAAGCGATATAATGGTATTTGTATCATTGAAGGCGTAAATTTGGTTATCTGAAAAATTAAATTTCTCTTTAAATTTGAATTCTAATGAGTTTTCTAGTTTTTCTAAAGGCCAAGAGGATTTAGTATCTAAGGAGAACTCTAAGTTGTAATGGATTAAAAAAATGCCATTTATTAAAGATCCAGAGGCATCCTAATCAAAATTTGTTAATCTTATTATTTCTTAATCAACGTGCTCTAAGATTCAACATGAATTTCATACTTTTACTATTTAATGTGATCATTTATTTACTGAATCTCAATCAGATATTAAAAAATGTCATGATAAGATTGAAAGAATTAACACTAAATTTTGTGACATTCCTAATATTACTCGAAAGGTATATGAGGATCAAAATGAATCATCATTACAAGAGAATAATCATTCTACAATCCAATTAAAATCTCAGCTACTAGGCACATGGAAAAATCCTAAACATATTTCCTTGGACTTGAAAGAAGAATTTTCTTCTTATAGCAAATATGGAGATATTGTGTTATTAGATATTGAATCTAAAAAGGATAATATAATGCAGCTTGACAATGCTATAGTTATTAAAGTTCTCGGTAACAAGCTATGTTTATCTGTACTTAACAAAGAATTTCAAAGTTTGTTGTCGAAGTATGGTGCTTTTCAAATGACTAGTAATGGACTTGTTTGGGTTCTTTGTAGCATTCAATCGAAAGAAGCTACTGATGGTGTTTTGAATGGTGGACCATGGTTCATTAGGGATTATATCATAGGTATTATTAATTGGTCACCATCTTTTTCATCATTTTCATTGAAAGGTCACTTTTCTCCAATTTGGCTTCAATTACCACACTTACCTCCACATTGTTGTGATTCAAGTAATATTGCCAAAATTGCATCAAAAAGTGGACTTTCTTTAATGCTAGATGCTAATACTTTTAGTTGGCATTGGAAGAAATTTGCTAGAGTTTGTGTTAGACGCAACCTTAAAATAAACGTCCTACTAGTGTATGGATTGAGAGTTCTACTAGAAAATTCTTTCAAGTGATGGAATATGAGAAATTTCTAATCTTTTTTTTAACTATGGGAAACTAGGTCATAAGAAATCAGATTGTTGTAAAAAACATCCTTATTTCCAAATTCCTGAAGTTAATAAGAATTTTTCTATTATTAATGACAAAGAAAGCAGCAAGTGTTTAAACAAAGCTCAGCATAAAGAAAGTGATTCATTACCCTCTCTTGATGCTTATGGCTTCTAGATTCATGTGCAAAAAAAAAAAAACCAAAGGTTTCTCCAGCTAAAAGAGAGGCTAAAGCAATTTTCCAGCATCTGGCACTAGATTTTTTCCCCTTGAAGTAATCAATATCAAAAAAGGATAATGAACCAGCTTGTGAAATTTTAATGAAGGTAGATATTCTAGCTAAAGGTGCAAATCTCACAAATGAAGCTAATCCAATAAATGAGGCCTCTATAAATTTATTATCATACCAAAGTATTGAAACCATTCCAACTATTAAAGTAGGTCCTAACACATTGACAGATAATTTGTGATGATGGAGTTCATGATAAAGTTCTGGCTCAAGATATTGTAATAATTCTTGAAGATCTAAAGAAGGTTGAGCAGGCTGAGCAGGTATGTAATTTCAAACAATTAGAATTATCTAGTAATTTTAAATCTTCTAGCTACAAGTCAATGTTTAGTAGAGACCTCAAGTAATTAGGACTTATTAAAGTGGTTTCTAGAAGAGATTTATATAGTGATGAAGCTTCCCCTTTAGTTAAATAATGAATTCAATTCCCTTTTGGAATTGTAGTAGAGCCCGTAAGAAGCAAGTGGGCTTCCATTTGAAAATTTTAATCAATCAACGTGATGTTTTTTTTATTGGTTTGTTAGAAACCAAAGTTGAAGTATTTGGTAGGAGTGATATTAATAAGATTGTAAGTATGGATTAGCATTTTTTTTAAATTTTCCTACTTTAGGAAAACTTGGAGGTATTTTAGCCTTGTGGGAAAATAAAAAAAAATGCTAATAAAGATTGAATGTATTTTGGTATTTGGGTATGGATTAGCATTTTTTTTCATTTTACTCCTTTTATTGCCAATTTTTCAATCCTTTTTCCTCATCTTATTATATTTTAGGAAATCTTATTCTTCCTAATTATTTATCTTATAAAATTGGTATTGTGTATGGTAATAAAGATGTATATAAATGGAGGTTGTTGTGGCATTCATTAGATGATTTTTCATCTGTCAAAAAACTTTGTACCATTGGAGGAGATTTCAATTGCATCTTCTCTAAGAATGAAGAAAAAAAGAGGAAAATCTTTTATTATGAAGCTTGGTCCTTAAGAAATGAGTGAATTTATATCTCAAAATGAGTTGCATGATTTATCATTTGTTGGGCCCCATTATACAGGGTGCAACAACAAAGATGGCGTATTCATAAGTTAGGAAAGACTTAATAGAACTTTAATAAATTATTCTTCCCTTAATTTAATTCCATTTGTTGTCACCAATCATCTTGCACGTACATGCTCAGATCATTATCCATTGACCATTTCTTTGAGTAATAAGACTTTTAAGTACCATAGATTTTTAAGATTTGTAGATGTGTGGACTTCTTATCCGGCCACTTTTCACATTGTATCTAATTCTTGGAAGAAGAAAAACTTTGGTTCTCCAATAGTTGTTCTTCAAAGGAAGTTTTCTAGAACTCTCAAATCATAGTATTTTTAGAGTAGAAATAAAATCCTAGAGCTATCTTAGCTTAATTTATCTCTTAATGATAGAATTCTATTTTTACAAGCAAAAGAAGTCACTTCTAATCTATCAAATGAGGAGGTCCTTGAACTAAGAATTAAGGTCTAGGAAATTATGAAAGTGTTGCAAATCTAGTTTCATGACGTATGTTTTGATGATTGACAAACACTGTTGATTCTCTTAGACTGCTTGTTGCTTCTAACTTTTCAGGAATCAAAGATCGGACGAACAGACGAAGCCAGTTCAAGATTGCGTAGGTCTAGGGTTGAGTCAGTCTGTACTTTGTTTTTTCACTTCTTGAGTCTACTTGTAATGATCAAAGAGACTGATGCTAAGTAACCCTACACACACACACTTGAGAGACTTAGAATTTCTGTTTTTACTTATATCGGCCAGGACGATATTACATCGTCTTGGATGATCAGACTTAAAACAAAAAGTCTAAATAAGGATTCTTAACTAAGCCAGCCGTCATTAACAGATCGGCCTGGACGATACATGTATCGGCTAGGACGATAAGCTCAAAATAGAAAGAAGTTGTCGCCATAAACAATTAAGGTATATTGTATTTTTAATTAATCGGCCAGGACGATTATTGATCGGCCTAGACGATATTATCAAATTATGCCTTAATTAATCAGGAAATTAAGGGAGTAATTAAGGATGATTGATACGATCATATCGTCCAGGACGATCTCAGGATCGGCCAGGACGATCTATTCAAAAACCTTAATTACTTCAGGACTATATATATCGGCCAGCTCGTATTCAGAGCGATGCTCTGGATGATTTTCCTCTGATTTGAACTGATCGTCCGGGACGATCGTGAGATCGGTCTGGATGATCAAGCCAATTTTAATTCGTCAAGTTTGCATTCAGGGCGATGCTCTAGCTGATCTTCTGAGATTTATACTGATCGGCCAGGCCGATGTCTGTATCGGCCTGGACGATATTGTCGGCAACTTACAATTAATGAGCTCCTTTGAAGCTATTCTATTTAAGAGCTCTTGTTCAACTTTTTATAAGACCTTTGGCTACTGCCTTGACCTGAGAAGGCCTTGAGGAGAGAAAGAGAGAGTGGGAGAGAGAGAGGATCTTGTGAGGGGGAGCTTGTGAGGGTATTCACAAGGGTTGCTTCAAGGATCGCTCTGCTTCTTCTTCATCTAGAGTTTCTAGTCGATAGAGGTAAGGAGTCAGCTTCTGGTTGTGGTTCTCTGCCAGCTTCAGGAGGAAGCAAAAGGAGATAAGTTCTCTGCCTTGCCGGGGTGGCAAAAAGGAGGTTCTTGTAAAGGCTTCTCCGCCTAGCTGTGGGGGCTAAAAGAGAGTCACATTTGTAGTGCAATAATCGGAGGGCGCCTCCGGGGAGTGGACGTAGGTCAAGTTGACCAAACCACTATAAATCTCTGTATTCTTATTTTCTTGCTTCCGTGCTTTTATTTCTGAATTGTTTTTCTTGTGGTGTGATTTTGGTTTATGTGTTTCTGTTCTTTGTGAAAAGAATTTTTTTTAAAATACTAATTCACCCCCCCTCTTGGTTAGCTTGGGCCACTTCTATAGGGCTTAACATCCCTAACGAACTATCAAGTGGTATTAGAGCGGGATTCAAAAATTTAAGTTTGAAAACTTTTTGAATTTGATCCATGGCTAACCTTGGGAATCGTAACACTACGAAAGGGTATTCTATTACCCGACCTCCCCTATTCGATAACCTACCTTTTGATTTTTGGAAAACCCGCATGTCAATGTTTTTACAATCTACTGATTATCGCATGTGGATGCTTATCAAAAAAGGATATTCTCCACCTTCTCGTGAAATTAATGGTGTTAAAACTGAAGTTGCTTTTACTGAATGGACTTTCGATGAACGAGATTTAGCTCAATTGAATGCAAAATGTCTAAACTATTTTTTCTGTGCTTTAAAATCTGAGGATTACATGCGTGTCTCCACTTGCAAAACTGGTAAAGAAATTTGGGATAAATTGTGTATCACCTATGAAGGCACTAATGAGGTTAAATAATCCCGATTGAATATTCTCTTGCATGATTATGAACTTTTTCGTATGAAACCTCATGAATCAATTTCTGACATGTACACCAGATTTACTCAAATAGTTACTTCACTGCATGCACTAGAAAAAGAACTTTCAAACTATGAAAAAGTCAACAAGATTTTAAGATGCTTGCCTTCGTCATATGATGCTAAAATCACTGCAATCACTAAATCTAAGGATTTGAACACTTATTCCATTGATAACTTACTTGGCTCACTCATTGCTTACAAGAAAGGGGTGAATCAAAGAAATCTTGATGCAGGTGAGAAGAAGAAGGAGAAAACAGTTACATTAAAGGCACACAAATCGGATTTTGAATCATCCGGGTCTGAAAGCGATGAAGTTACCTTCATCACAAGGCAATTCAAAAACTTTCTAACGAAGAAACAAAAGCATCATCAAAATTGGAGAAAAGGTAAGGATCATAAACATGTTAAAGATTCTTCTGATGTTGTTTGCTATAATTGCAGGAAACTAGGACATGTGAGAACTGATTACCCGACACTTCAAGATAACACAAGTAAGGAAAATATTGAGGAGAAACCTAAGTTCAAGAAGGACAAGAAGAGAATCCAAAAGGCTTTTTGGGTGGAATCTGGTACTGATTCATCTGAAACGGAACCTGAGAATGAAACAACAAACTTCTGTTTAATGGGAGAAGATCAAAGTGATGAGGAAGAGTTATGTAAACTATGATGAATTATTTGAAATTTGTGAGAAAATACATGCATCATACAAAAAACTCAAGAAAATTCATGTTAGCCTAAAATTAGAACTTTTGAATTTACAAAAAGAGTATGAAGTTTTTCTCAAAGATCATGCAACTATTGATTCAAATCACATGGCTCTTCTTGATGAATTTGATGATTTAAATAAAAAGTATTTGGATTTAATTGATGAAAATAATGCATTAAAATTTTCACACACCTTACTTAAATCTCATCTTAAGAAATCTAAAGAGATTGAGAAAAAGTTGTGGATTGATAATGATACATTAAAAGAACTAACTTGAGGATTCAAAATAATTTTGATACATATAAGAAAAATCGGATGACATCTACTTTTGATCCTAAGCCAGAACCTAGGAAGAGGCATTATAACACAAACCATTTAAGAAACCCTTTTCCTGGAGTTAGATGTTTTTCATATGGCATACTAGGACACATCTCACACACTTGCACCGTTCACCGTAGTACACATTGGGTGTGGAGACCTAAGATGCATGATTCACAGCATACCATGCCTGCATTGCATTCTACTTTTCCTAAGAAGGAGCCCAAACCTGTTTGGGTTCCTAAATATGACTGTTGTTGAGTTTTGTAGGAGTGCTCTCATCAAAGACCTTGTGGGAGCATAGGATAACTGGACATATGAAGGCTCGCAGCTCATAAATGCTCAAACCTGCTGCTTCAATAATTCCTTAAAATGTGTTTTGTTTCAATGTGTTTTATTTCTACTTTGTTTGTGTTTTTAATGTGTTTTGTTTTTACTTTGCTTTTAAAATTGGCTTTCCATATGTTGAATCTTTTCAACATTTTAGATTTTGGAGTTTTGAAGATTGTGTTTAGATTTTTTAAAATTGGTTAAAGGGAGAAACACCGTTGATGATTTCCCTCCTTTCAACTTTGTTTAGTGGTATGACTTTCTTCTCTAAACAAAAGCCTAACTCATTTTATCCAATGGTTTTTTGAAACTAAGATTCTTTTTATATTGCTACAAAAAATTTATCTTGTGCATAATATCCAAAGTTCTTATGTATCGTTCAAGTTATTTAAAACCTTGCCATTGGTTTCATCACATGACTTTGATTTTGTTTTGTGACTTGTTCTTCCCTATGTTAGAGAGAGGGCTCCTATTCTCTATTTGGAGGATATACTCACAACTAAGGGTCTTTTTAAGGGTTTTTGTTAAAGAGCCTTTAGCTTGCAAAAAAATAAAAAAAAATCAAAAAAAGCCAATGACGCCAAATTGAAAAATAAAAAAATATATATATATTTATACACAATTGTATATCAAAAATCAAAAAGATGCTCAAAGAGCCAATTAAAGATTCAAGAGGCATAAAATGAGCCCACTAAAAAGCAAGCTATCCTCTCTTTTTAAAACTTTTAAAACTTAGAGAACTCATTGATTATTTAATTATTTCAAAGGCTTGATTTCAAATTCCATGATGGAGAAAAAGTACTTTGTTTTATTATTTATGAGATTTTTTCTTTGTAAACAAGATTGATTGAATCTTCTTTTTACCCAATTAGGTTTATTCTGAGTTAAGCATTTTTGTTTTTCAAAAGAAAATCTGTACCATAAAGATTGTCTGATCTAGGGTTGATAGAATCGGATATTTTACCTTTGTCTAATTAGGATTGGCTAAACTCCTTGATCTTGTGGAACTCTAAAGTTTAATTTTTTTGAGAACTTCTCATATGATGCCTCCATAAAAAAAATTAGAAAAATTAAAATTAAAAAATATTTGTTTTTTTATTTTCATTATGTTTTTAGCTTTCTATTACTGTATTTTTGTCTGCTTATTTTATTTTATTTTTGAGGACCTTGATCATCACCATTTTTTCCTTAGTTTCAATTTCTAGTCACATCATCCTAGCCGATACTTTTATCGTCCTGGACGATAGGACAAAATCTCTTCAAATTCCATCTACTGGTCTTTTCTGTGCTTGCTATAACTCATCGTCCTGGATGATACCATATCATCCTGGATGATCTGATCGAACTCTGTTGCAATCATGATGATAGTCCTGGCTGATAGAATAGTTCATCTGGCCGATGCATTTTATTTTCATCATCCTGGCTGATACACTGTATCGTCTTGGACGATCCACATGTCAGCACATTAGAATCTTTAAAATCGGCCCCGGATGATCCATTATTGGATAATCGTCCTGGCCGATCAACTGTTCGTACTGGACGATACATGTGGCACAGAATTAAAATTTTTTAACTTCGGCCGATACGATCAATTATTGTGCATCGTCCTTGACGATACACCTAATCGGCCCAGACGATCTACTTTTTCATCGGTAGTCTGGCTTGACTCCACAGGATGATCGCCTGTGTCTAATCATCCTGGCCGATATCTGATCGGCCTGGACGATCAGACAACCTTTTTTACCAATCGGCCTGTACGCAATTATTGAGCCATATCGACCTGGACGATTCTGCGATCGGCTAGGATGATATGGCCGTTTCTTTAAATTCTGGCTGATCCAGCCAGTGTTTTTCACTTTCCACCCTTTCTCCTCTTGTGTTTTCTTGCTAACTCCTCTCTATGGCTGGTGGGAAGCATGTTCGACAAAGATCTGGGAGTTCTTCGAGGGCTAGGATTGACCCTCATTTCAGGGAGGCAGAAGATGAAGCTGCCTATCATCGTTACAAAGAGTGTGGAATAACTGTCTCCAGAATCATTAATCCTGTCCACATCTCATACCCGTAATGGCTCGTTTCGCTCACACCTCCCTTTGTTTCATCCTGTCTCTTGCTTTCCCCTTCAATATCGAGTTTCAGGACCGTGTTGATCTTTTACAGCTATCCACCACTGGGGATAAGCTGCACCTAATTGCTTCAGATCCTGACCTTGACTGGTCCACGACAAATCACTTCCTTTGCCAGACCAATGCACCTTTCCATGTTGGAGAGACTAGCTCTTTAGTCAAAGATGCTAGGACAATCCAACATGTCCTTCGCACCTCCATAATTCCAAAAGCCGGGGACCGAATCCACATCACCCCTCTAATTTCCCTCACTACTTTCTACATCATGGCTCATAGAGAATTCAATACTGTGGACTGAATCTTTTGATACATTGATCACTCAATAATAATCCGCGATCTAGGTCATAAAAGGAAACCCAATCTAGCCTTATGACACATCATAGTCTATGTCCTTGAAACCAAATACCAACTTCAGTATCCTATTCCACCTAACCTCCCAACTCCCTTCTACTCAAACAGTTCCTTCAGTACCCTTCACAATACTCGTCTCCACCCTGGGGATGAGGAACCTCGGGGGGATGGAGAGGAGGAGGCTCCCGCTCCCACTCCCATTCCTGATCCTGTTCTGCTCCACCAGCACTCACCGTTTGATCAGCTGATAAAGAGGTTTGATCACTGGGAAACCCGCTTTGATGCCTACGTTGCTGCACAGGAGCAGCAACACTCTGAAGACATTGCCCGCTACAAGTAGCACCGCTCTAAGCATTTAGCCCGATTTGATAGTTACCTTGCTCACCAGCAGCAGCAGCATGATCAGGACATCGCCTGGTTCAATGCTCAGTTCACCACGCTTGCCGGCTACTTTCAGCAGCCACCTCCATCACCTCCATCTGATGATCAGGGTCCCTCATTTTTCTAGTTTGTGTTTTCTATTGTTTGTTTTCTATTTTCTGTAGTTTGTCTTTAGCTTGTTTTTAAGTTTCTGTTGTGTTGGTTTCTCTTTTCCTTTCTGTACCCTCTCTTTGTGATGAAAAAAGGGGGAGTAGTTTGTGGTAGGAAAAGTTGATGAGCTTGTAACTTTGAAATTCTAATGAATTTTTGTTAGTTTTTCCTACTTATGTTTGCCATCATCAAAAAGGGGGATATTGTTGCAAATCTAGTTTCATGACGTATGTTTTGATGATTGACAAACACTGTTGATTCTCTTAGACTGCTTGTTGCTTCTAACTTTTCAAGAATCGAAGATCGGATGAACAGACGAAGCCAGTTCAAGATTGCATAGGTCTAGGGTTGAGTCAGTCTGTACTTTGTTTTTTCACTTCTTGAGTCTACTTGCAATGGTCAAAAAGACTGATGCTAAGTAACCCTACACACACACACACTTGAGAGACTTAGAATTTCTATTTTTACTTATATCGGCCAGGACGATATTTACATCGTCCTGGACGATCAGGCTTAAAACAGAAAGTATAAATAAGAATTCTTAATTAAGGCAGCCCTTATTAATAGATCGGCCTGGATGATACGTGTATCGACCAGGTTGATAAGCTCAAAATAGAAAGAAGTTGCCGCCATAGATAATTAATGTATACTGTATTTTTAATTAATCGGCTAGGATGATCATTGATCGGCCTGAACGATAATATCAAATTATGCTTTAATTGATCAGGAAATTAAGGGTGTAATTAAGGATGATTGATACGATCATATACGGCCAGGACGATCTATTCAAAAACCTTAGTTACTTCAGGACGATATATATCGGCCAGCTCATATTTAGGGCGATGCTCTGGACGATTTTCCTCTGATTTGAACTAATCAGCTGGGACGATCATGAGATCGGCCTGGACGATCAAGCCAATTTTAAATCGTCCAGTTTGCATTCATGGCGATGCTCTGGCCGATCTTCTGAGATTTGTACTGATCGGCCAGGCCGATGTCTATACCGGCCTGGACGATATTGTTGGCAACTTGCAATTAATGAGCTCCTTTGAAGCTCTTCTATTTAAGAGCTCTTGTTCAACGTTTTGTAAGACTTTTGGCTGCTGCCTTGACCTGAGAAGGCCTTGAGGAGAGAAAGAGAGGGTGGGAGAGAGAGAGGATTTTGTGAGGGGGAGCTTGTGAGGGGATTAACAAGGGTTCCTTCAATGATCGCTCTGCTTCTTCTTTGTCTAGAGTTTCTCGTCTGTGGAAGGGTCGGTAGAGGTAAGGAGTCAGCTTCTGGTTGTGGTTCTCTGCCAGCTTCAGGAGGAAGTAAAAGGAGATAGGTTCTCTGTCTTGCCGGGGTGGCAAAAAGGAGGTTCTTGTAAAGGCTTCTCCACCTAGCTGTGGGGGCTAGGAGAGTCACGTTTGTAGTGCAATACTCAGTGGGCGCCTCCTGGGAGTGGATGTAGGTCAAGTTGACCGAACCACTATAAATCTTTGTGTTCTTGTTTTCTTGCTTCCATATTGTTTTTCTCGTGGTGTGATTTTAGTTTATGTATTTTTGTTCTTTGTGAAATGAAATTTTTTTAAAATACCAATTCACCCCCCCCCTCTTGGTTAGCTTGGGCCAGTTCTATAGGGCTTAACATCCCTAACGAACTGTTAGAAAGTTCATTAGAGATGTTAAGACCTTATAAACTAGTCCCAAGGCTAACCAAGAGGGGGGGGGGTTAATTTGTATTTTAAAAAATCTTTTGATCAAAACACAATCTTAAAACAAAAAGCAAGATTCACCATAGAAATTTAGAGTGTGAAAATTACATGTAGAAGCAGTAATAAAGAACACAAAAATTTATTATGGTTCGATCAACATGACCTACGTCCGCTCCTCGGAGGTATCCTCTTAGTATTGCACTAAACTCAGTGTCTCTCCTTTAGCGCCCATAACAAGGCCGAGAATCCTTTACAAATCTCCTTTCCACAAACCCAGGTGAGGCTGAGAACCCAACTCCTTTTGCTTCCTCCAAAAGCAGGCAGAGAACCCAACTCCTTTTGCTTCTTCTTAAAGCAGGCAGAGAACCATGATCAGATACTGAAGTTTACCTCTCTTGAACCCCTAAGGAACTAAGGATGACGATTGGAGAAGATTATGATGGATCCTTGTTTTGAGCAACCTTTGTGAACTCCCTCACAAACTCTCACTCATAAGATCCTCTCTCTCTCTCTGTCCCTTTCTCTCCCTCTCCTCTTGGCTCTCTTAGGTCAAAACAACAGCCAAAGATGCTCTAAAGGGTAGAATAAGAGCTCTTAAATAGAAGGGCTTTGGAATAGCTCATTAATTGCAACTTGCTGACTTTATCTTCCAAGATGATATAAATATCATCCTGTATGATCAGTGCAAATTAAGCTAATCAGCTGGGATGATCTGGGACAATTAGAAGAAATTTATTCATATCGTCCAGGATAATAACATATCGTCCTGTACGATTAGTACAAATCAGGGAATATCATATAGATAATCACACTAAAGGGATGTTTCGATGATTGAAAAATAGCTTGATCTTCCAGGTTGATCTCATGATCGACCTGGATGATTAGTTCAAATTTGAGGAAAATCATCTAGAGCATTGCCCTGAAAAAAAGTTGTTCGATGTGTGATCATCCAGGAACAACTATAGTTTTTGAATTAATCGGCCTGGACAATCCTGCAATCATCGAGGAGGATGTGATCATATTAATCAAGCCTTAATTTCTTTCCTTAATTACCAAATTAATTTAGGCATAATTGCATTGCATCGTCCAAGACAACCTCCTAGACGATGTCATGGAAGATGTCCAAAAATAACTAATGCCTAAATAGATCTGGCGGCTAATTCTTACTAATTTGAGCCTATCATCCCATTCGATACAAATATCATCCAGGATGACGTGCTTAATGATATTTTCCTTAACCAGAATGCCCTAATTAGGGTTTTTGTTTTCAGCTGATTGTCTAAGATGATGTTTGGATCGTCCTGAATGATATGAACAAAAACAAAGAACTTTAAAAATAGTCATAAAAATTCTCCCAAGTGTGTGTGTGTGTGCAAGGTTACTTAGCCGTAGGAACCACTTCGATTATAATAGACTCAAGAAAGGGAAAAAGGTTACAAACTGACTCAGACCTAGTATACCCAATCTTGAGCTGGTTCAAATTACAATCTGATCTTGTCGACCTGAAAGGTTAGTAGGCAAGGCAGTTGTAGAGAAACAGAAGTATTTGCTATCATCAAAGTCATATTTCTTAAAAAATAGATTTGCAACAATCTTCCCCTTTTTGGTGATGGCAAACACAAAAATTATTTTGAAGTTGTTAAAATTAGTTTTAAAGGACAATCATAAAAACATACCAAATAAGAATAGTGAAATAAGTACAAACTAATATAGCACAGCTACTCCCTTTTTTGACATCACAAAAAGGAGGAGGAAGAAAAAAAAAAAAAAAAAAAAAACAAAAGTAATATAAGAAAAGACAACATCACATGAAAACAAGCAAACTAAAAGAAGGATGGCCCCTGATCATCCGAAGGAGGAGGTGGTGGTGGTGGATGTGGCTAAAAGTAACTCAAAAGAGTGGCAAAATGCTCTCCAAACCAGGACATATCCTAGTTGTACTGGTGTTGCAGGCGAATAATGTCCTCAGTATATTGCTTCTCCTGTACATCAACGTAAGTCTCAAAATAGGTCTCCCACTAATTGAATTGCGCCACCAACTAATCCAGTTGAGAGTGCTGGTGGAGCGGAGTAGGTGCAGGAATAGGTGCTAGCGCTGCCTCCTCCTCAGCTCCCTCGGCTTCCTCTTCCCCCCGGGTCGAGACGAGTACTGTGAAGAACGTGGAAGGAGTTATTGGAGAAGAAAGTGGGTTGGAAGTTTGGTGAAGTAAGATATTAGAGGTTATATTTTGTTTCTAAGACATAAGAAATGATATGTCCTAGGGCTAGATTTGGCTTCCTTCTATGTCCTGGATCATGAATGGTAGTGAGATGCTCGATCTACCAAAAAATTAAATCAGTGGTATTGAATTCTTGATGGGCCAAAATGTAAAAGGTGGTGATCGAAAGAAGTGGGGTGATATGAATGTGATCACCAGCTTTTGGAATAATGGAAGTACGAAGGACATGTTGGAAAGTCCTAGCATCTTTGAGCAAGCTGTTAGTCTCTCCAACGTGAAAGTGAGCATTGGTCTTACAAAAAAAGCGATTGGCTGGAGCCTAATCATAATCAGGGTCAGAACACATGGTGTGGAGTTTGTCCCCAGTGGTAAAAAGATGTAGAAGCTCCACCCAATCCTGGTATGTGATCTTGACATGGATTCCATTCACATAGGATACAAGAGAAGTAAAGGCAGAATTTATGCAGAGACTGGAAAAAAATTTGAAAAGCAGCTTGTAGTTGAAAGGTACTATAAGAGTAAGGAGAAACCAGAAGGAGGTGTGAGCAAATAGATCAAGTACCAGATATGAGAGAATATTTGGGTTGACAGACCGGGAGATAATGATTTCGTCCGTCTTGTATCTTTGGAAGGCGGCTTGATCGTCTGCCTTAGTAATCGAGGATCAAGAGTAGCCCTCGAGGACCTCCCAGAAGGGTGGTTGGATCACTTTCCTCCTGCCATGATCAAGAACAGCAATGCAATATGAAGTATAAGGCTGGTAGAAGAAGAGGGTGTGACAAAAAAATGGTGGGAAACCTCAAAATTTAAAGAAATGGCCCGATAATCCAGAACAATCATAGAATCGTCTCGGCCGATCGGGTACAATAATTGCATCCAAGCTGATTGGTCAAAAAGGCATTCCTATTATCCAGGATAATTAGATATCATCCGAGATAACTAGACATATGCGATCATCCTGAGGAGTCAAGCCGGATGACCATTGAAAAAGAAGATCATCCTGGCTGATTAGGCGGATCGTCCTGGCCGACATATTATAATGGATCATGCCGGTCAAATTTAAAAATGATTAAAATATTGCCACGTGTATCATCTTGGATGAAAGAGTAGATCATCTGAGATGATCACCAATAATTGATCGTACCGGCCGAATTTAAAGTGTTAAAATGTATTTCAACATGTATCGTCCAAGATGAACATGTGGATCATACAGGCTGATTTCCATAAATTAAGAAAGATTTAAGACCTTTTTTCAAGGATGAAGGGAATCATCTAGGATAATCACAGATGATTGAAGCAGAAGATGATCAAATCGTCTAGGCTAATAATGAATCATCTAGGACGATAAGAAGCAGAAAGTTCAGAACAACCAATAGATGGAATTTTTAAAAGTAAATTATACTGATCGTCCAGGACGATGTGAAAAATGTTTAGAATAAAGGATTGATGGAGATGATCAGAGAATGCTCAAAAACATAACAACATCAGAAGAAAAATATATGAAAAAGACAAAAATCTAAAAATGGTAGAATATCCGATCCTATTAACCCTAGCTCGGACTCCATTCATGGTAAAAATGGTCTTTTGAAAACAAAAGGCGTTAACTCAGAACAAACTAATTGGGTAAGAAAAAAAAGATCTGTTTAAAACTTGGTTCCAGAAAAAAATATTTTTTTGAATAATATACCAAAGTAATTTGTCACAATCATGAAATTTGAAATCAAGCTTTTAAAAATATCAAGTAACACATTAATTCTTTTAAGTTTTAAAAGTTTGAAAGAGAAATAAGCTTATCTTTTGTGGGCTCATTTTATGCCTCTTATCAATTGAATGGCGCACTTTGCACATCGTTTTTATTTTTGATACACTTTTTGTATATTTCAATTTTTGGCAATCATTGCGCATCTTTTGTTTTGGTGTCATTGGCCATTTTTTTGTTAGTATTCCAAGCTAGATCCCTTTTTCAAAAATCTTAAATAATTTTAGTTGTGGGTAGATCTTCCAGATATTAGAGAAGAAAAACTCACTCTCTAATATAAGGAAGAATAAACCACAAAACAGACTCAAAATCATATGATAAATACAATGACAATATTTTAAATAATTTGAAAGTTATATAAAGACTTTGAACATTATATATATAAGTAAGATTACTGTAGCAAGATAGAAAATGATCTTAATTGTAAAATCTAGTTGTTAATTTGAGATAGACTTTTGTTTAGAAAAGAAAATTACACTACTAAAAGAGGTTAGAGGGAGGGAAACCTTCAACGATTTTTCTCCATTTAACTTATTTAGATATGTTTTTAAACATTGCCTATAAATCTCCAAAAAATAAAAAATAGGAAAAAATATCATAAAATAAAAAGAAACTAAAGAAAAAATAATTATAACAACAAACATGAAAAGCTAACACAAAAACTAAGGAAGATAATAACAATAATCAACAGAGTAGTAAGCATGCAATCAAGAAATTTTTAAGCAGCAAGTTTAAGCAATTATGAGCTACAAGCCTCTAATGTCCAAGTATCATATGCTCTCACGAGATCTTTGGTGAGAGTACACCTACAAAAATATCAAATGTTAGATTTAGGAACCCAAATGAGTTTGGGTCCCTTCTTATGAAAAGAAGAATGCAATGCATTTGTGTTATATTGTGAAACATGCAATTTTGGTCTCCAAACCCAATGTGTACTCCAGTGAACAGTGCAAGTGTGTGAAACGTGTCTTAGAATACCACATAAAAGATATCTAACTCTAGGAAAAGGATTTACTAATATGTTTGGATTATAATGCACCTTCCTAGGTTTTAGCTTTAGATCAAGTGTTGATTTTTTAAACCACAAGTTAGCACTTTCTGAAATATCATTATCAACATTAAAATAGTGCTTTTTATGCTTAGATTCTTTAGTAAAATCTTTAAAATTAGATTCAAGTGAGGTGTAGGAAGCTTTCAAAAATCATGTTCAACAATCAATTCAGAATTTTTTTATTTAACGCATCAAATTCATCAAGTAAAAACATGTGATTGTTATCAAGTAGAGTGTGATCTTTACTTAAACTTTTATGCTCTCTTTGTAAATTCAAAAACTCCAATTTTAAACTAGCAAGCTTTTTCTTAAGTTTCTTATGTGATGTATGAATTCTCTCAAAAATTTCAACTAATTGATCATAGGTTGGTTCACATATCTCTTCTTGATCAGATTGATTAAGATGATCACCCATTAAGTATAAATTTGTTATCTCCTCTTCAGCTTCAGTTTCAGATGAGTCAGATACAAAATCTATACATAAAGTATTTTGGTATTGCTTCTTGTCCTTCCTGTATTTGGATTTTTCCTCACCCTTCTCCTTGCTTGGGTTCTCCTTAAGTGTAGAACAATCAACTTTAACAAGTCCAGGCTTCCTGGATTCATAGCAAATAACATCAGAAGAACTTTTAGAATTATTACTATCCTTACCTCTTTTCCACTTCTGATGATACTTGTTGTTCTTCCTTAAAAAGCTTTAAAATTTCCTTTTGATGAAGGAAACATCATCATTTTCAGATCCAGAAGAATCAGTGTCCGGGTTGTTGGCCTTTAATGCCATAGTTTTCTCCTTCTTTGTCTCACATGCATCAAGATTTCTTTGATTAACCCCTTGCTCATAAGCAATGAGTGATCTAAGAAAATTATAAATAGAATATGTATTTAAATCTTTAGATTCAGTAATTACAGTGATCTTAACATCAAAAGAAATGGCAAGCATCTCAAAATTTTATTAACTCTGTCATAATTAGATAGCTCTCTTCATAAAGCATGCAAAGAGATGATAATTTGAGTAAACCTTATATACATATCAGAAATTGATTTAGAAGGTTTCATACAAAAAAGTTCGTAGTCATGTAATAAAATATTTAACCTAAATTATTTAACTTTATTAGTTCCTTCATAAGTTACACACAATCTATCCCAAATTTATTTTCCAATTGCATAAGTTGAAACACGCATATAATTTTTAGATTTGAAATCATAAAAAAAATAATTTAAGCATTTTATATTAAGTTGTGCTAAATCTCTTTCATCAAAAGTCCATTCAGTAAAAGGAACTTCAATTTTAATTCTATTAAGTTTATGAGAAGGTGGTGTATAACCTTCTTTAACAAGAATCCACATATGATAATCAAACGATTGTAAAAATGTAGACATGCAAGTTTTATAAAAATCAAAAGGAATATTACTAAATAATGGTAGTTGTGTAATAGAATATCCTTCTATTGTATTTTGATTACCAAAGTTAGTCATCGATCAAAATTCAAAAGTTTTCAAAAACTAGATTTTATGAATCCAGCTTTAATAGCACTTAAAAGTTTGTTAGGGATGTTAAGCCCTTATGAACTAGTCCCAAGGCTAACCAAGAGGGGGGTGAATTGGTATTTTAAAATATCTTTCGATTAAAACACAATCTAAAAACAAAAACTAAGATTCACAACAGAAATTTAGAGTGCAGAAATTAAATGTAGAAGCATAATAAAGAACACATAAATTTATAGTGGTTCATGCAACACGACCTACTTCCACTCTTCGGAGGTGCCCTTCGAGTATTGTACTAAACTCAGTGTCTCTTCCTTATCCCCCACAGCAAGGTAGAGAAAGCCTTTGCAAACCTCCTTTCCACTAACCCAGGTGAGACAGAGAACCCAACTTCTTTTGCTTCCTCCAGAAACAAGCAGAGAACTCAACTCCTTCTGCTTCCTCCTGAAGCAAGCAGAGAACCCTGATCAAATACTAAAGTTCACCTCTCTAGAACCTTCAATGAACTAAGGATGATGACTGGAGAAGATAATGATGGATCCTTTCTTGGAGCAACCTTTGTGAACTCCCTTACATGCTCCCCCTCACAAGATCCTCTCTTTCTCTCTCTCCCTTTCGCTCCCTTTCTCTCCCTCTCCTCTTGTCTCTCTCAAGTCAAAATAGCAGCAAAAGATACTCTAAAGGGTAGAATAAGAGCTCTTAAATAGAAGAGCTTCAGAATAACTCATTAATTGCAACTTGCTTACTTTATCATCTAGGACGATATAATTATGATCCTGCATGATTAATACAAATTAAGCTTAATCAGCCAGGTCGATCTGGGATGAATAGAAGAAATATATTCATATCATCCAGGACGATAACATATCATCCTGTACAATTTGTATAAATTGTGGAATATCATCTAGATAATGCATTGAAGGGATGTCTGGACGATTAAAAAATAGCATTATCATCCAGGCCGGTCTCATGATCATCGTGGACGATTAGTTCAAATCTGAGGAAAATTATCCAGAGCATCACCCTGAATAAGAGTTATCCGATATGTGATTATACACGAATAACAAAGGTTTTTGAACTGATCAGCCCGGACGATCCTGCGATCATCCAGGATGATGTGATTGATTCAATCAAGCCTTAATTGCTTTCCTTATTTACCAAATTAATTTAGGCATAATTATGTTGCATCGTCCAAGATGATATCCTAAATGATGTCTAGAAACAGTAACGACTAAATAGATCTGGTGAATGATTATTTCTTATTTGAGCCTATCATCCCGGCTGATACGAATATCATTCAGGCGATGTGCTTAATGATCATTGCCTTAACCAGGATGCCCTAATTAGGGTTTCAATTTTTAGTTGATTGTCCAAGATGATGTTTCGATTATCCTGGATGATGTGAGCAAAAATAGAGAACTCTAAAAGCAGTCAAAAAAATTCTCTGAAGTGTGTGTGTGCAAGGTTACTTAGCAACAGGAACCACTTCGATTATAATAGAATCAAGAAAGGTAAAAAGGTTACAAACTGACTTAGACCTAGTCTACCCAATCTTGAGCTGGTTCAAATTATGGTATGATCTTGTGGACCTGAAATGTTAGTAGGCAAGACAGTTGTAGAGAAACAGAAGTATTTTCTATCATCGAAATCATATTCCTTGAAAAATAGATTCATAATAACTTAAACTCAAGCTTGATCAGTGACTTGGTGGAGGCAAATGACCAAAGCAAATTGGTTAGACTATGCTGATTCTAATTCTCATTGCTTCCAAACATTTACGTCTCTTAGGAGGATGCTGACCTCGATTTTGTCAAACCTGGGGTCTAGAGAGTTGACTTGGTCAAATTGACCTAGCCAGGTCTCAAGACCTCTCCCAATCAATTTCTTGGGTCAAATCAAATTTGTTGAGCCCAGAGCAGGGCCCTGGGACAACCAGGTTGACCAAGTCAACCAGGGTTGACCCATTAGGTCCTTTTGAGTCCTAATTCCAATCCAAACTCTTTTCATAGCTTCCTAGCTAAAATATTTCCTCCTTTGGACTTAGTTGACCATGTTGACTAAGTCAACACTTAGCTTGGTCAAACCAAGTCTTCCTTGGTCAAAATTGAGTTATTTAGCCTATTTAAATATATTTAAATGCAATTAAATGCCCCCTTAATGACCCTTCGAATCAAAACTACGGCCAAGGCTTTAGTTTCTCTCCTATACAACCTTAGATTGAATATAAGCCATTGATCATAATTCTAAGTCTATAAATAGGAAAAATTAGGGTTTGATTTGTACTTTTTGACTCTTACTTGATATATAAACCGTCTCGGGCTCTAAGATTGGGTGAGAGTCCTACCACGACCCTCCTCTATGATTTCCAAGGCAAGATTGACCAACCCAGGCCACTGTCGACAATCCTCCAGTAAACCCGAGATGATTTCCCTTCTTAGGCTTCTCCCTCTCGATCCAAGATGAATCAAGGGGCGGGATAACCTAGGAGCTTTTTCATGGACAATCTATAAGCTCAGAGAACCCAAGATCTACTGAATCTACCATGTGAATTGAGGTAAATCTCAAACCCAAGCTAGAACACATAAATCCATTTAACTTTTCAAATAGAGCGTTCTAGATCGAAATAATATATCCCCATAAATACTCTTCACTTCTATAACCTACGTTTCAAATTTTGCTTGATTTCATCCATCAGATCGAGAGAAATTTTGAAAATATAGTTTAGGGATTCGAAACCGCAAATTGCATGAACTCCCTCTTTCTGGATCGTCGATCTCAGGATCAATGGCCCATATTGCACCCGCCTGCGGTTTCGTGCTAACCGCGTGGATGATTTACGGTTCGGGCAGCAACTTGGCCTGATCCATGTCGTTCGTTCGATTTCATGTGGATCCGACGGTCCAGGGATACTGCCTTCATGTTTAAGTGACGCGTGGGCCCCGCCGCAATCATTGTCTGGGATCGCAGAGCCAGTCCTGGGCTGCCACTTATTTGACCGTCGCCGGTGCCATCCGTGCTCCCTACGCGTCAGCCGGGAGTCGCCGCCGCCACTGCGGTTTGAAACAGCAAATCAGAGGGTGCCAAGTGTCCCGCTGACCCCCGCAGGCATTTTGTATTATTTAAATTATTTTAAAAAGTATTTCTAAGCTAGTTTTAATTCAAATAATCTTAGAAAATCCATTTTTAATCCTTTTTTCACGCACAATTTACTGAATTGTTCGTATTCGAATCCTCTTCGATTTAAAATTACTTTCACTTAAAAATTTTTAATATATTTTGTATTATTTAAAAAATAGTAAATAGTTTATTATTATTATTATTATTATTAATTGTAATTTTATTACTATAATTATTATGTTAATCATAATTAAGTTAATTATAAATAGTTTGATTATTTTTAGCACTGATTCTGCTTTTTATTATTACTATTTTTAACTTACTACTATTTTTATTATTATTATCATTATTATCAAATGATTATTATAATTATTTTAGCCATGGTTATTCATAAATTATTACTTTAAATCATTTTGTCAGTATTATGTTATTATTATTATTATTATTATTATTATTATTATTATTATTATTATTATTATTATTATTATTATTATTATTATTTAAGATTATTTTTGCTATTATTATTACTATTATTTTTAATTTAAAAGTTATTTTCCTTTATTATTATTATTATTTTATTATTATTATTATTATTATTATTATTATTATTATTATTCTAATATATAATATAAAATTTTAGAATTTCTTCTATTAAATTTTAATTATTTATGTTATTTGTTAAATTATAATATTTATTAATAATTAATGTATTTTTAGCTAGTCCTTTTTATTTAAGTGTTTAAATAATTATAAATCAAATTTAAATTTAAAAATTTTTATTTTGAAATATTATTTTTAAATTTCAACAACTTTGCTATTTTAACTTAATTTTATATTATAATTATTTTTTTAAGTATTACTTATTTTAAAATTATCTAAAGTTGTCTTTTAATTATTTTAAACTTAATAAAATCATAACGATTTCATTTTTAATCCGATTTCTACGTGCAACCCATAGTACTTTTTTAAAAAAAGTGTTTTATATTTTAAAATTATTTTAAGTAATTGATTTTGATTATTCTGATAGATTTTTATTTGGATTTGATTTTTTGATTATTTTAATATTATTAATATAATTATTAAAATAAATATTTTAAAATAAAAAATTATGTTCAAACTATTTTGAAATCTCGATCGGGTGATCAGTGATTCTCCCCTATATTTATATAAATATGAATTGATCTATTTTTAATTATATTATCTTTAAAAATATATAAATATTTATATATTTTAATTATTTTAAAACTATATATCCTATTAAAACCCCTAATTTTGGGAGATCCACTTTTATGAAATTTTAGACATGGGTTGTATGTGTGAAGAGCAATCTTGGGGGAGGTGGATTAGTGGGTGATTGAGTTCCAATCACTCATTAATCCCATCATTAGGTGTATTTACTTTTATTTATCATACTTTGCATGTGTGGGATGCACTAGCACTTAGTTTAGGCTCTTTTAGATCTAAGGACATGGCTTTTTTAGTTTGTTTGTGTACTCCCTGCATTATTATCTTGAGGGTTAGTGTAAAACTATATTTCAAACCCCAATAACATAGTGATACCTTAAGGACAATAATTAAAGACCCGTCTAACAAACTTAAAAAAATTATATGAGCTAGGATAGATCACTGATTCACATGAAAACTTTAAAAATTAAACTTAGTAACATCATAAATATTCTAGAATAATCAGACCTACGAGGATGAAGTGTCGGACCTGGGAAAATCTAGTCTCCTTTTAAAAATTATTTTTTAATAGGCCTATTTTTAAATCTATAGCATTCATGATTTGAGACCCTCAAAACTAGAATGCGTTGTATTAGCAACTAATTAAATAAAATTTTAATTGCATTAGTCAGGGGCATTCACCTAACATAAGTCCAAGACTAATTAGGAAAATCTCTAGATGTCGGGTCTATATACAAAAACTATACCATCCACCCATCTTTCATAAATAACTAAACTACATGGTTTTAAATCGATTAGGTGGTTAGCTGGCTCCCCAATCTAGGCCACGGTAAGCCTAAGTTTTGCATTGCATTAGTTAGAACACGGGTCTTAGCATTGGTTATAGAACACTAAGCCCAATCTAGATTTAAGATTCAAGGCTACTATATTCGATCTCGTAGTATGCCTTAAATAGTAGGTAGGTCCCTTCTCTTCAGGGACTATAAATCATACTTATATACGTCACAGCATGACTCCACCTCCATCCTTCTCTCATTCATATGATTGAGTGCTTGATTTCTTTTTCTCCAGTTTCTCCTTAGTTCCCTAGAGCCTCCGAATGCTGGTGTGAACCCTGCATGTATACCATGCCCTTTGGACCTTTCTTCCCTTTGAGTAGGACTTCTTAGTCTATACTCCTGTGCCAATCCCATTTTAGGAAGGGATAATATATGA
The DNA here is from genome assembly GCA_022539455.1 of Dendrobium nobile. NCBI lineage: Eukaryota > Viridiplantae > Streptophyta > Magnoliopsida > Asparagales > Orchidaceae > Dendrobium > Dendrobium nobile. Next base: position 49,849,138 of record CM039733.1, read on the forward strand.
TCCTTAATCGAGAGTTTTCTCAGGCCTCAGCCTGGGATGTAATTAATTACGGGGGCTTGCACCCGTGGAAAACTTATCCCCACATCTACTAAACTCATCAAGCTATTGTATCGGGTAAGGGAAGCCCGTGATTGTGATAAAGTCGTGTATATTACTACCCATCATGGTGTGCTAGCGAGAGCTGCTATCCTCAATGGTTAGTCGTATACACGATCCAATCTAACCTTCCATTAATAAATAGGCACCCCTATCGACCCAGTTCAGCCAGATGAGACAGTACTGTTGGCAGAGACTAAGCATCCAGTGGACACAGTTGATTAGATGGATGTTTTAGCTCCCTCTAGGTTTGAGGTAGTCCCAGTGGCTTGTGATGATGATTTAGTACCTACCCCTGATGGATCACCAGAGCGGAATGAGACAGAGCCAATTCTCAGCCCTCATATGATCACCTCTCCTATGTGTCCCTACATAGAGGCACTTCGATGATCTTTATTAGAGGATGATAATACACTAGGAGATGAGTCTGATGGGGATGCACCAATGCATCGAGTATGTGTGATCACCCATCGAGGTCACTTGGATGAGCAGAGAGAGCTCGAGGACTAGGATGAGCAGGAAGACCCCGAGGTAGGTAGATCTCCCAGGTTATCTGATATAGATGATACAGTTCTGCATCTCCATACATAAATTGCAGAGATGACCAGAGCCATGATGGCTATAAATGCATAGTGGACAGCCTTGGGGGCGATGCCCAAGATGACGGGTATAGCCGCTACTAGTACTTTTATGGATCAGCCAGTAGTACCACCTATTGCACTAGACCTCGTAGGAAAGACGGGGTCCAGAGAGTACTCCCAACATAACCCATAGTGCCTCCTTACACTACTACAATCCAGAGTCAACCAGCTAAGTTGTCAGTAGACCAGATATAGAGTTTGATAGCTTAGAAGGTAGAGCAGGCAATTTCCTCCAGGAAGGCTAGAGAGGCAATTAGCAAAGGCTGCCCTTACCCAATAGAGTACGAACAGGAGCCCAACCCCCCCCCCCCTCATTTTCATCCATCTTAAGTTTAGAGTGTTTGATGGGCTTGGGAACCCAAGGCAGCATGTGGCTCAGTATCGAGCCATATGTTGTAATATAGGAGGGAATGATGCCTTGATGTTGAGGCTTCTTATCAGCAGCTTGGTAGAGGTGGCATTTGCTTGGTACGTCAACCTCTCCAATGACTCGATCTAGACCTTTGCAGAGCTAGAGCAGTTGTTCATACAGAGGTTTGTCAGTACATAGCACTAGGTCACTATAGGAGAGTTAGTGGTCACTAGACAGCGCTCTAGAGAGACTCTCCCAGATTACATAGTCAGATGGAAAAATCTCAATTTACAGTGCGAGTAATAGTTATAGGAGCAGCATGCTGTTGAGATTTTATAAAAAAAACATAGATGGTCCCATCGCTCCATATCTGAAGGATTTCACCATTCGAACCTTTCAGAAGTTTTTGACCAAGGTCACTAGTTTTCAAGATAGCATACCCGATGCAATCCCTCCTAAGGTTGAGAGTCATCCTTCATACAGACCTCAACTGTAAGAGTCTTTAGGGGCACCTCTACCTAAGAGAGGGGAGGTACACAGCACCTATGGACTGTTAGATATGGGCAAGAGGCCCTTAGCTAGTTCAGCACCACAGCAGCAGCAGTAGCCACACTCCTCTGGTCAGCTAGCAGTACAGCCAAGGACCTTCCGTAAGACTCTAGAGAGTCAGCAGTACCTACAGGAGAAGCTTAGTAAGGATTATCCCATCAAAATAGGAGGTGTCAGAAAAATTTTTAAGTTCCTTAATAAGAAGAACATCCTTACATTCCCAAATAACAATAGAGTGGAGGAGGAGGGACAGACTGACCACCCACTCTAGTATCCTTATGATAGATACATTGGGCATGTTTTGGAGGATTGCTATGTTTTCAAGGATAGAGTTCAGAGGTTGATGGCCACATGATAGATACACCTCCAAGATAGTGATTTGGTGAAGCCTTTAGGAAAGGCTACTCAGATAGTTCAGATGATCTCCAGTCCCAGCCATATTTCCAGCCACAGTGACAGTCAGAGTTATAGTCAGGGTAGTGGTGGCAGGTCACCCCACAGTTCTGAGGGAGAGTGGTTGTTAGCACTCTCCAAGAAGACCAAGAAGATGATAGTCCATGTAGTCTAAAGTTCAGAGGCAGTTGAGAGGAGGCCACCCCAAGCCAAGTTGACAGTTACTACTTCAGTTACTACGTCATCACTCCCCCCTTCTTCTTTATCTGTTGTAGTGCTAGATGAGCACATTTCTTCTTCTACTTTTTCTACTTTTACTTGTACTAGAAAAATATATGAAAGATAGAGATTTTTTTTAACCTCAGAGGGAAAGACAGAGTTCCTTCTAGCACTTACGCTGAAGGACTTTATTCTCCCTTCATTTGATGAAGAAATAATAGAAGAAGGTGATTCTAGCTATTTTTGGTATCCTATTTTTACTTCTACTTCTACTTCTACTTCTTCTAGCACTCACTCTTTACTACTTTATATGTCTCTTATAATGTGAACGATTCTGGTGAAGAGTCTGAGTCTTAGTATGAGGATGAACCAGTATTCACTATACCAGAGGGTGGATGTTACATGGATTTAGAAGATGAATCTGAGAACTCACTCTAGGCACTTTCTTTAGAACTAACACAAGACACCACCACTGAATCAGAGGAATCTTCTGTTGAGGATGACTCAATACAAGAAGTTCATTTGCATTTAGGGAAGGTCCTTCCACCTTGGTTGGCTAAGAATACAAAAGATAAAAATATAGTCACCCTGTAGGATGATCCTATCCCTTCCTCCCAAGAGCAGTCTAAGGAGAAAGAGAAAGGCCCCCAGCTGGAGGTAGATTATAATGTGTTGTCTCATCTAAAAAAGATTCTTTCCCTCCTTAGAGTCTATGACTCTTTGATGATGTCCCCTGACTTAAGAGAGACATTGATGAAAGCCTTGCTTGAGCCAGAGTCCTATCAAGCTTTCTTTATTTCTAATTCCACTGGTGATACATGTCATTTAAAAGAGATGCCATGCATTACCTTTTCTTGTCGTGATCTTCTCATAGAGACTTTTGAGCATAATCGTCCCTTATATGTCACTGCTAAAGTCAATGATTATGAGTTGAACAGAGTCCTCATAGACCAAGGGGTTTCAATAAATATCCTAACATATGAAACTTTAAAGAGCATCTCCCTAGGTCATTTGAAGCTCACCTCTGTCAAGATTATGTTAAAGGGCTTCAATGATCAAGGCTAGCGAGCTCTAGGGTCTATCACCCTACTTTTAAAGTTTGGAAATTTCTTAACTGAGGCAAAGTTTCTTGTAATTGAGGATAATACTTCATACAGGGCTCTCTTCGTAAGGCCTTGGATCTATGAGTATGGAATGGTTCCCTTTACCCTGCACCAAATATGAAGTTTATGAGAAAAGATACCGAGTATACCATTCTAGGAGATACCCATCCTCTTTCCGTGCATGATGTCTCTATTTATGATGATGTCGAGTACTATATACCTTGGAAGACACATAAATCTCCACCTACTCAGTCACCATTGACACCCTCTAGTATTGTATAATGTCCTATACAATCACCTGCAAAGGGTCCTATATAATTGTCAGAACAGGGTCCATCAAAGGTTAGTATTGAGCCAGGTGTTCCCACTGCACTTTCTGATAGAGATCCTTCTCAGTTTGTAATGAGGTACGATGTTCCTCCTAGTAGAGGTAGGTGAGGTAGAGTTAGAGTTTTGATCCACATGGAACCACGACACTCGTTCACCTCCTCCCCCTCATCTTTATACTTCTTATTTAACTGTAGAGTTTTACTCTTCGGATGATAACATGATTGGCATCCTTCACCATCCAGTCACTCCATCACCTTGATATTCTGCTGGTTATGATTCATGTCATATATTTAGTAGCCATTTGATATCTGAAGGTGGATTAGTTGTTGAAAGTAGCTCAGATGAGGAAGAGGACTTTCGATGTCAGACTACTACTGGACAACCTTCTCCCCATCAGATACACGGAGTAGGAGTTGAGGATTCTGGTCAAAGATCTTCTGACACTCCCTCTACTAGTGATGATGGTCCAATATGAACTAGTGAAAACCCTATTCCTCACCTATATGAGACATTTTGGTCGGTACGATCTGAGTGTCCCTTTGTACCACATAGTATATGAGCTCTACTTGGTCCTAGGAGCCATGATTCAGAGGAGATCGCTATGGATATAGAGGTCAAGGGTGCCCTCATTACTTTTCACCTACTATAGAGAGTTTTGTTGAGCGGGGTCTTGTTCATTCTACTTGGCCCGATGAACAAGCTCTATAGCAAGCTTGAGTTTGGCGAACTGACTTCCCTCGAGGTGTAGAGGGTGTAGGCTACATGGGATTTAGTCAGTCTAATAATGCCAATATTCATGCTGTTTCCCGTTCTTATCCAGTTGTTTCTCTTGCTGATGAAGAAGACCCGAATAATGGTGAAGATATGATACTTGATGCTCTACAAGAGTTTGAAGATGGTGTCACTTCTGTTATGGACAAACTTTGTGAGGTAAACTTAGGCACTGAGTCAGATCCTAGGCCTATTTTTTAAAGTATCTTACTATCTGATTTGGAGGCTCAAGAATACATCAAGTTATTATAAGAGTTTAGAGACTATTTTGTTTGAAACTACACCGAGATGCCTGGTCTAAATTCAGAGGTAGCAGTCCATTAATTAGCATTAAGCTTGATGTAGTTCCTATTAAATAAGTACCTCGTAGGATGAGGTTAGAGATAGAATAACAGGTGATCGCTGAAACCAAGAAGCTTATAGAAGCTGGTATCACTAGGGAAGAGAAATACCTAACTTTGTTTGCCAATATTATTACAGTTCAGAAAAAGAGCGGGTAGATACAAGTCTGTATCGACTTCCGTGATTTGAACAAGGCATGTGCTAAGGATGATTTCCATCTCCCAATCCCTGTGCTTATGGTGGATATAACATCATCCCATAGTATTTTCTCATTCATGGACGATTCATCTAGTTATAATCAGATAAAGATGGACCCAGAGGATGAGAAGTTCACTGCATTTTGGACACTTATAGGTGTATTTTATTACAAGGTGATGCCCTTCGGCCTCAAGAATGCTAGAGCCACCTATTAACGTGCTATAACTATCTTCTTCGATGAGATGACACACGAGCAAGTTGAATGCTATGTGGATGATTTGGTAGTCAAGAGCAAGATCCGTGGAGATGACCTTCGAGATCTACAAATCATTTTTAAACACATGCACAAGTTTCACTTAAAGATGAATCCTTTAAAATGTGCATTTGGAGTTAGTACAGAAAAGTTCTTAAGGTTTATTTATCACTACTGTGGCATTGAGATAGACTCTTCTATGATCAAATCCATAGTAGATTTAAAGCCCCCTAAAAGTCTTACCCAGTTGAGGTCATTTCAGGGTAAACTTGTTTTCTTGTAGAGATTTATCTCCAATCTTTCTGATAGGTGTCATCCATTCTCTGCACTAGTGAGGAAGGATGTCTGATTTCATTGGGATGAGAGTTTTTAGGAGGCCTTTGAGAGTACAAAGCACTACCTGATGAACCCCCCTGTTTTAGCTGCACCTATCCCAGGTAGGCCATTGATTCTCTACACTACGGCCCTGGATGAGTCTTTAGGTGCATTGTTGGCTCAAGAGAATGAGGAAGGCATGGATAATGCCTTATACTACCTCAGCATGTGATTAATAACTTCAGAGCTTAAGTACCCAATGATAGAAAAGCAATGTTTAGCCTTGATCTTCGTGGTATAGAAGCTTAGGCATTATATGCTATCATATAAGGTCAATCTGATCTCTCGAGTCTACCCATTACAGTACTTGATGACCCTTCTAACCCTCTCAGGTCTAGCATTATGGTCTATGATACTATTGCAATTTGATTTTACCTTTATTCCTTAGTAGGCCGTTAATGGACAGGCTCTAGCTGACTTCTTGGCCGATCACCCGATCTCTACTGATTTCCCACTCATTGATGATCTTTCTGATGAATTAATCTTGTGTGTGGATGAGCAGGAGTCCCCTACTTGGGAGTTTTATTTTGATGGGACATCATCCATTAAAGCGTTAAAGCCATATGAAACTCCTATAGTTAGGGTAGGTTTAGGTCTGATTTTTGTGTCCATTGAAGGTCACACTCTATGGTACTCCTATAGTTTATCGAAACTTTATACTAATAATTAAGTTCAGTATGAAGCTCTAATTTTGGGGCTTGAGTTGGCCATTTAGATGAATATTATTAGGGTGAAGATCTTTGGAGACTCTCAACTAATAATCAATCAAGTAGCTAGAGTCTACAAAGTACTTAATCCTGAGCTCGTTCCATATCATAACAAAGTAATGGAGCTCATGTGCTTTATACCAAAAATAACTTTGGCTAAGATTCCTAGATCTAAAAATGGAAAAGCAGATGCTTTGGCCAAATTAGCAAAAGAATTAGCTTACGCTACTAGAAACCCCATATCTATTATTGTCTAGTATTGTCAAGCCCTGTGTCCCTGCAGACTTATCTTCTCCAGATCAGACCCTTATAGTGTTTACTGTTGATGAGGAGTCAGATTGGAGAGAGCTCTTCATAGAATACTTAAACCAAGGTAGGCTCCTAGATGATAGATATCTCATCGCTCAAATTAAAAAGAGAGCTCTATCATTTGCCTATGTAAATGAAACCTTGTATCGATGCTCTTTTGATCAAATGTGGTTGAGATTCCTCAATAAAGAAGAGGCTAGTGGATTCATGAGCGAGATACATGAAGGATTTTGTGGTGCCCATCAATCTGGACCTAAAATAAAAGGCAGAATTAAACACCTTGGCTACTACTAGCCGACTATGATCCACGATTACATGGAGCATGCTAAGAGTTGCCACTAGTTCCAGATTCATGGAACAGTGATCCACCAACCCCCTAATCTGTTGCACTATACTATTTCATCTTGGCCATTTGAGGACTGGGGCACGGACGTAGTGGGTCCTATAGACCCTCCTTCTTTTAAGGTTCATAGGTTTATTTTAGCCGTCACTGATTACTTCTCTAAATGGGTAGAAGCTGTCCCACTTAAGGAAGGTAAATTAGAAGATGTGATGCGTTTCTTTTGCGACAATACTGTTTATGGCTTTGGTGTTCCGCCTATATAATTTCTGAAAAGGCCCGCCCTTTAGAAGCACCAAAATTTTCAGATTTGTCCGCCACCTTAACATCAATTGACGATACTCCTTGCTTTACTACCCCAAAGCCAATGACTTAGCAGAGGTATTCAATAATACGCTTGTGCAACTAATAAGAAAAATTCTTATTGTAAATAAAAGAGAATGGCATGATAAGTTACCTGAAGCATTATGGGCCTATAGGACTACCTACCATTTTCCTACTCAGTCCACCCCATAAGCTTTAGCCTTTTGGATTGAAGTAGTCCTCCCACTTAAGGTCGAGCTCCCCTCACTGTGTATGACAGTTAGCTATAATCTATCTGAAGAAGATAATTCTAGACTAAGGTTGGAAAAGCTTGATGTTTTAGATGAGCTTCTCTTAGGAGCTTATCAGTGCCTTAAGCTATGCTAGGCTCGAATGGCCCGGCACTACGAATGCCTTGTTAGACCCCATACTTTCTGGGTAGGTGAGTTATTTCTTATTTTGCATAGGCCTATTATTTTGTGTTCGCACCGAAATGGTAATTTTGAGCCTATTTGGGAAGGCCCCTTCTCAATAGAGCAAGTTTATGAAGGTGGTGCCTACCTACTTATTGATGCAAATGGTGTTCACCCAATGCCTGTCATCAATGAGCAGTACTTGAAAAAGTACAATGCCTGAGTCTAGTACTTCAAAGGGGAGCCTCTATACTGCCTGCAAATATCCTTCTGTATATGTAGCTACTAAAAAGATCCCTCTTACTTTTGAGCAGTTTGTGCGGTCATGATGATTTGTACTCTACCATATGATGTTTTCTTTGAAGAGTATAAAGTTATCCTTAAAGGTGATACATTAATATGTCGTAGGGATGTTTTGTACTTGTGTCTGTGCGTACCAATCACATTGGTGCTATCACATAAAATTTTTGTTTGTTCTCCCCTTTACAAGTCTTAGTCCACAAGTTTCACTTGCCACCCCAAGTGTGGTCTGAGATATCAAAATTAGCAGTTCAAGTCTAGTTTTAAGAGATGATATTGGGTCCACACCCTCCTATGATAGATAGGTATGGTGTTAGGGATCCATTATCCTTATTTGAGATTCTTCCACATATCAGTCCTGATCTGATAGTTGTTTCCCCAGTCTATTCATATGAGTTGAATGTGAGCGGAGATCTTGTAGTCTTTAGATTAAACCATTTTTAATGTGAGATAATAGGTCCATACCATCCTATGCTAGTCTGGGTTATCAAAGCCATTCACTATTCCATCAATATATATATATATATATATATATATATATATATATATATATATATATATATATATATATATATATATATATATATATATATATGTGTGTGTGTGTGTGTGTGTGTGTGTGTGTGTGTGTGTGTGTGTGTGTGTGTGATAAAAGAGGGAAGCTCTTAGTAGAACAAAATCGATTGCCCATGTCACATGAGGAACCCAGTAAAACACTCTAAGGGCACAAATTCTCCAAAATTCCTCTTTATCCTCCCTTAAAGCACTTTAATGAGCTCTTCAAGGTTGAGTCAACACTTAGTTGGTTGTAAATCTCTATGATTCTGAATATTTTTCTTTTTTAGTGATGTGATACATCATATCCTGGTTATCAACATCACTACCTTGTGGGCTTTGGTCTTCTTGAGGAAAGATTAGTCCCCTTATGCTACCTTTTGGCAGCCTACTCTCGCATTCATGCACTGCTCTGAGTTGCCAGAGTGGTAGTGTTACTTTCACTTTGCATAGGGTCCTACCTGATTAGGGTAGGTGTTATCATTGTGACCTTCTGATGATCATGGATTTCACTCATGATTGCTATACTAGGTGTCAGGTGAGTTCTCTTGTCACCTAAGAGTTATTTTTTTATTGTGATGTTGGACATCTTGTCTCAGATGTTAACATCACATTCTCGGGAGTCTTGATTTTCCAGTAGTGGATCGGCTCCTTGGTTTCTTTCACAAACCTACTTCACCATTCATGCCCTACTCTTAGCTGCTAGAGTAGTCCTACGAATGTTATTTAGTTACTTTTACTCCCCACAGAGTCCTACCCAATTAGGGTAGGTGTTACCACTGTGACCCTTCGATCTTTATTTAATCTTATTCATGATTGTTATCCTTTGGTAGCGAGTGTGTTCTCTTACTACCTAGAGATGCTTTCTTTATAGTGATGTGGTATATCACATCTAAGATATTAATATTATTGCTTTGAGAATTTTGATTTTCTAATAGAAGATTAGTTCTCCTAATCCATTTTCTGACCTATCTTACCATTCATGTACTAGGCTCAATTGCCATATTAGTCATATGAATGTGTTGAGGTCACTTTCACTTCTCACAAGGTCCCACTAGTTCGTAGGGGTGTTACCACTGTGAGCTTTAGCCTACTCAGAGTTGTCGTCCTTAGTAGCAACTGGGTTTTCTCACTACATTGATTCTTTTCCTCTTACTTGGTGATATGAGGCCTCGTGCCTTAGGTTCCACCATTACCTTTTACTTAAGCTTTGATTTTCCTGTAGAAAATTAGCTCTTTTGTGTCTTTTACTGCTTGTTTTCTCATCAAAACTCGACTCCTAGCTGTCAGAGAGGTCCCTTGGATGTGTTAATTTTGATTCTACTCCTTATAGGGTCCCCATCAGTTAGTATGAGTTTACCATTGTAGCCTCCTTGATGTTTATTTTTACTAGGCTTAGGCCTATTTTTTTCATCGTAGAGGTGCTCCCTCGCTACTTCAGTTCCTTTTACTCCATTGGAATGAGGTTTTCCCTTTTTCACTCTATTGGGGATATATCTCTTCCAGCTTCCTTGAGAGACATCAAGCTGATGTCCACCTTCCCTTTTGTATAGGGTTATGGTTCCCTAGGAGATCATTACAGTATTTGGATACTCATGGCCACGATGATTTGTCCTCTGCCATGTGGTTACCAGAGCGCTAGATTATGATTCCTTAGGTGACTCTACCCTTTAAGATTCTTCCACTTACCTTTCCTATTGTCCCTCACATCCCTACCTGGAGCTGAGATAGGTTGATGATGAGTTGACTTTTACTCTTATCCTGATATTTCGATACTAATAGACAGGTAGTTGAATTCACTTATTTGGTAGAGTGGGCCTGATAGAGCACCTAGTAGGTACTCCTCGCCACTCTTTTCTTTCATCTAATTATCCTATTATGAGTACGCATGCATCAGAGTCTGACTCTTTATTCACTTAGTTGAAATGGCTTAGTGGGTATTGATCCCTTCCTCATTTTCAAGGCCGAGCCAGTCGAGCAGATGTTGAAGCTTACCTGGTTAAAGTGAAGCCTTGCCAGAGCACCTTGAAGGTGTCCCTTACCATGCTTATTTACTTCGGATGTCCTGTTAAACACTAAGCAGGCTTCCATTTTATGGCTCATGAGCTTCATGCTGAGGTCAGGCATAAGTAGTGAGTCACCCTAATCCACTGTTCCAAAAGGAGAAGGAGGAGTGGGATCCTTTTCACCTTCTACCCCACTATTCAGATACAGTCAAACTGGTAGTTGGTTTTATTTACCAGTTATAGTGAAGCCTTGCCAGAGCACCTAGAAGGTATTCCTTCCCACCCCTTTACCCTAGATGTCATGTTAAAGACTAAGCAGGCTTCCATTTCATGGCTCATGAGCTTCTTACTGAGATCAGGTAGAAGTAGTGGGTCACCCCAATCCACTGTTCTGAAAGAATCAGGAGGAGCGGGATCCTTTTCACCTTTTACCCCGCTGTCCAAATACGGTCAGACTAGTAGTACTTACCCGTTGGGCGAGCCCTACAAAGCCCATGGGAGGTAGTCCTCAACACCCCTTTACCCAGGATGTCCTATTAAAGACTATGCAGGCTTCTATTTTCGTGGTTCATGAGCTTTATGCTGAGGTCAGGTAGAAGTAGTGAGTCACCCCAATCCACTATTTCAAAAAAAGTAGGAGGAGCGAGATCCTTTTCAGCTTCTACCCTACTGTCTAGATACGGTCAAACAAGTAGTTGGTTTTACTTACCTAATTGAGCGAGCCTGACAGAGTCCCTGGGGGGGCCTTCCTCAATGTCTTTTACTTTGGATGTCCTGTTAAAGACTAGGCAGGCTTCCATTTCGTGTTTTCTTTATTTTTGCTGAGGTCAGGCAAAAGTATCGAGTCACCCTAATCAACTATTCTGAGATGAGCAGGAGGAGACGAGATCTTTTCACCTTCTACCCTGCTGTTTCGATACGGTCAGGCAGGTAGTTAGCTTTACATACCTGGTAAAGAGGGCCTGACAGAGCACCTAGCAGGTACTCCTCGCCACCTTTTTGTTATGGATCTATGGCTTATGATTTTGATGATAGCAAACAATCTTTTTTTTCTCTACAACTGTCTTATATACTGACGTTTCAGGTTCACACAATCGGACTACAATTTGGAATCAGCTCAAGATTGGATAGACTAGGTCTGAGTCAGTTTGTAATCTTTTTCCTTTCTTGAGTCTATTGTATTTGGTATGGGATTTGTTGATTTGTAACTTGGAAGATTTCCTGTTGTTCCCTAAAAGATTTTTATTTTTGGTAATATTGGCCGGGATGATATTTATATCATCCTGGACGATATGTCCAAAATCAGAAACCCTAATTAGGGCATCCTCATTAAGGCAGCCGTCATTAACAGATCGGCCTAGACGATACCTGTATCGGCCAGGATGATAATCTCAATTCAGAAAGAATCAACCGCCATAATCAGTTTAGGAATTCTTTATTTTAGGAAATCGGTCAGGACGATATTCTTATCGTCCCGGACGATCTAACTCAATTCTGCCTAAATTGATCTAGTATCTTTGGAAAGCATTAATGGTTGATTGATACGATCACATCATCCAGGAAAATCGTTTGATCGGTCGAGACGATGTCTTGGACGATCTACATCGGGTAGCTCGAATTCAGGGCGATGATCAGGACGATTGAAATCGGTTTTAAACTAATTGGCTTGGATGATCATCTTATCGGCCAGGACGATGTAACCAATTTTCTTCTGATCATCCCAAATCATCCCAGGCTGATGAGCTGAATTTGTACTGATCAGCCAGGATGATATACCTATCATCCAGGATGATAAAGTCGGCAGCTTGCATTAATGAGCTCATTTTTAGCTCTTCTATTTAAGACTATGACAAGGCACTTGGTTAAGTATCTTTGGCAGCCATTGTAGCTTCGTTCTTGTGGGGGAAACTTGAAGAGAGAGCTTGAAAGGGAGTGAGGAAAGGGTGGAGTTTGAGAAATGAAGATGAACCTATGAGGGGGGACTCAAGGGTGTGTGGAGGAGGTTCCACACGGTTGCTCCGGCAAGCTCGCACCAGAATACCGTCAGATTCAAGGCTTGTCTCGAGGGAAGTTCACCAAAGAAGAAGCTCTCTTTGGTGTCAAAGAACCCAGCGACTCCGCCGCACCGGGGAAGGTGGAAGTGATTTTGTAAGGGCTTCTCCACCTAGCTGTGGGGGCTAAAGTAGAGACACTTATTTTAGTGCAATACTTGGAGGGTGCCTCCAAGGAGTGGACGTAGGTCAAGGTTTGACCGAACCACTATAAATCTGGTGTGTTTTTTCTTATTATTTGCTTCCGCATTTATTTTCCATATCATTTGTTTTGATTGTGGTGAATCTTGTTTTTGGATTTAAGATTGTGTTTGTTTTAAATACTGATTCACCTCTCGATCTCATTATTAGCCTTGGGCTAGTTCATAAGGGTTTAACTTCCCTAACAAACTTTCTAGTGCCATCAGAGCACTCTCAAGTGGTATCAGAGCTTTACTTTTTATCCTTCAAGTGGTATCAGAGCCTATTCATAAAATAAATTTTTAAAAGTTTTTGAATTTTTTGATCCGTGGCTAATTTTTCAAATCATACTATTACGGAAGGTTATTCAATCATGAGACCACCATTATTTGAAAATATTCCTTTTGATTTTTGGAAAATTCGCATGACTACTTTCTTGCAATCGATTGATTTTTGCATGTGGCATATGATTTTAACTGGTTATTCATCACCATCACGTATTGTTAATGGAGTTTAACTGATATTCCTTTTAATCAATGAAATAGGGGAGAACAAGTAAATGCTCAATTGAATGCAAAATCTTTAAATTTCTTTTTCTGTGCTTTAAATTCTGAAGATTTTTTGTTAGTATCCACGTGTACTACTGGTAAGGAAGTTTGGGATAAACTACACACCATATACGAATGCACTAGTGAAATAAAGCAATCCAAGTTGAATTTGTTAATGCATGATTTTGAACTATTTTCCATGAAACCTTCTGAGACGATCTTAGACATGTACACTAGGTTCATTCAAATTGTAACATCATTGCATGCCTTAGGAAAAGAATTTTCAAAATTTGAAAAAGTTAATAAAATTCTTCATTGTCTACTTAAAAAATTTGATGCCAAAGTTATTGCTATTTATGAATCAAAAGATTTGAATGAATATTCTATTGATAATTTGATTGGCTCACTCATTGCCAACGAGCAAGGTTTGGGTCAAAGACTTTTGGATGCAGGTGAAACTATTGTTCTAAAAGCTGAAGATACAAAAAGAGATAGCTTAGTTGGTGATGAATGTAATAACTTGACAAGCAAATCAAAAAGCTCACCAAAGTATAAGCAAAAGTGGAAAAAAGGTAAAAGTGGTAAGGATGTCTATATTTCTTCTAACGTTATTTGCTTTCGATACAGGAAGCCTGGACATATGAAAAATCAGTGCCCTAATTTAAAAATTCCTCCTACGAAAGAAAAGGGCAAGGCGAAACAAACTTTGAACTGTAGAAATAATGAAAGGCAAAAAATCTCATGGGCAGATCTGGTTTCTGAAGCATCGGACCAGGAGAGAGATAATGGTTAAAAGCCTTTCATGTTTTTGTGTTGTGTTTTTGTTTTTATGTTTTTCATTTTTATTTTGTGTCTTTGTTTTATTTATTCTTTAAAATTTTTGTCTTCGTGAAAGTTTTTCTCTGATCAACACACACATTCACTTTTCTAAAAATGAAAAACCTACTTTCTATTTTTTCTTGAAATCTTTGGTAAGTTGTGTTTGACTTCTCTAAAATAGTCAGAGAAAGGGAACTCATGATTTTGTTTCTCTTTCTCTTCTCTTAAAGAGGTTATTCTACTTTTGATTTAAAATCTTTTTCATCTTTTAAATAAGTTTTTGAAACAAAGTTTTTTTATCTCCCTATGTTTTATTTATCGCATAGGAATCTTTTGCAAGTTATTGAATTTAACTCATAATTTTTTTAATCAAGAAATTCGCTTTGTCACAAAGATAGGATTTCCTTTGTTTTTAAGATTTAAGAAAAGGTGAATATTCAAAAATTGGCCAATGATGCCAAAAATAAAAGATGCGCAAAGACGCCAAATTGAAAAAATTGAATACACAAAGTGTATCAAAAGATGCGCAGTGCACCAACCAATTGTCAAGAGGCATAAAATGAGCCCACAAAAGTTTAATGCTTTCCATTCTTGTACTTCTTAAAAGCTTAAGAAAACCCTTGATACTTTCGATACTTGAATTTGAAAATCATGATTCCTGATTCAATAATTCGTGCATTGATCTTCTATTAGATATATTTTATGGAAGAAGTTTTTGAAAAATGATTGTTTCTATCTCTAATTTATTTCATGATTTAGGTATTGAATTAAAAGGTTTTTGAGCCTTTTTAAGAACTTGAGTTTAGATTAACAAATTCTGTATTTCTAACCTTTTCTGGACTATGCATTGTCAATCAAATTCTACTAAGTTTTTCATTAAAATCAAGAGGTAACTTTCTCATTTTAAGAATATTTATTTTTCACTAGTTCAAGGAACATTTTTTGCCTTTTGTTCGTTTTGTTTTTTGTTTCTACCTCCTCTCTTTTTGATAATGTCAAAGGGGGAGAACGTAATGTTGAATTTGTATCCTTTTTTTTCTTTTCTTTTCAAAAAATTAAAAATAATAAAAATATTTTTTATCTCTCCTATTTTTTTAAAAGGAGTTATTCTAGTGAGGGGGACATTAAGAGAAATAGTTTTTTGAAAATTCAAATTCAAATGTTTGCCATCATCAAAAAGTGGGAGATTGTTGCCGATCTATGGCTTATGATTTTAATGATAATAAACATTCTTTTTTTTCTCTACAACTGCCTTATGTACTAACATTTCAGGTTCACACGATCGGACTGCAATTTGGAATCAGCTCAAGATTGGGTAGACTAGGTCTTAGTCAGTTTGTAATCTTTTTCCTTTCTTGAGTTTGTTGTATTTGGTGTGGGATCTGTTGATTTGTAACTTGGAAGATTTCCTATTGTTCCCTATAAGATTTCTATTTTTGGTAATACCGACCGAGACGATATTTAAATCGTCCTGGACAATATGTCCAAAATAAGAAACCCTAATTAGGGCATCCTCATTAAGGCAACAGTCATTAACGGATCGGCCAGGACGATACCTGTATCGGCCAGGATGATAATCTCAATTCAGAAAGAATCAACTGCCATAATCAGTTTAGGATTTCTTTGTTTTAGGAAATCGGACAGGATGATATTCTTATCGTCCAGGACAATCTAACTCAATTATGCCTAAATTGATCTGGTATCTTTGGAAAGCATTAATGGTTGATTGATACGATCACATCGTCCAGGACGATGGTCTGATTGGCCGGGATGATGTCCTGGACGATCTACATCGGACATCTCGAATTCAGGGCGATGATCAGGATGATTGAAATCAGTTTTAAACTAATCGGCCTAGACGATCGTCTTATCGGCTAGGACGATGTAACCAATTTTCTTCTGATCATCCCAAATCGTCCCGGGCTAATGAGCTAAATTTGTACTGATCGTCCTGGACGATAAAGTCGGCAGCTTGCATTTATGAGCTCATTTTTAGCTCTTCTATTTAAGACTACGACAAGGCACTTGGTTAAGTATCTTTGGCAGCCATTGTTGCTTCGTTCTTGTGGGGGAAACTTGAAGAGAGAGCTTGAAAGGGAGTGAGGAAAGGGTGGAGTTTGAGAGAGGGAGAAGATCCTGTGAGGGGGGACTCAAGGGAGTGTGGAGGGGGTTCCACACGGTTTCTCCGGCAAGCTCGCACCTGAATACCGTCAGATTCAAGGCTTGTCTTGAGAGAAGTTCACCAAAGAAGAAGTTCTCTTTGGTGTCAAAGAATCTGGCGACTCCGTCGCACCAGGGAAGGTGGAAGTGATTTTGTAAGGGCTTCTCCGCCTAGCTGTGGGGGCTAAAAGAGAGACACTTATTTTAGTGTAATACTTGGAGGGTGCCTCCAAAGAGTGGACGTAGGTCAAGGTTTGACCGAACCACTATAAATCTGGTGTGTTCTTTCTTATTATTTGCTTCCGCATTTAATTTCTGCATCGTTGCTTTTGATTGTGGTGAATCTTGTTTTTGGATTTAAGATTGTGTTTGTTTTAAATACTAATTCACCTCTCGATCTCATTATTAGCCTTGGGCCAGTTCATAAGGGCTTAACATCCCTAATAAACTTTCTAGTGCCATTAGAGCACTCTCATGTGGTATTAGAACTTTACTTTTTTTCTTTCGCTTTTCCCTAAGTGTCCTATTGTGATCAGGCAGGCACCAGATTTTGTGATTCCTTTATTTGCTATTTTGATTTGGATAGGTAAATACTGAGTCACTACAATCCACTGTTCTGAGATGAGCAGGAGGAGATGGGACCCCCTTCACCTTATATTATGCTGTTTCGATACGATCAAGCAGATAGTCGGTCTACTTTTACTACCTCACTTTTTGGTTCTTCCCTTATGTCTGCCCCTGCTACAAGGTATGGCTAAGGCAGAACCCCCCTTACTTTTCACCATCATGGTGACCTTTACTCTTAGCTCTCTCTTTAGCTCTTCCCTTGCTATAGGGTAAGGCTAAAGGATAACCACTTTACCTCTTTTTCACCCTTATGGTCATCTCTACTTTGGTTCTTTCCTTGGCTCTGCCCTTGTTGAAGGGTAAGGCCAGGAAAAAACCCCACTACCGGTTCACCAATTTTGGTAATATCGTACTTGGGCACTGCTGCTCTTCGTTCTATCCTAGGCTCTGCCCTCGCTATAGAGTAAGGCCAAGAGAAGAGCTCCCTACCTTGATTCTACCTCTTTGATACTCTTACACTCATATTCTTCACTCTACTTCCTTTGACGTAGTCAGTCAACGCTAACACGAGCAATTCACTAATAGTTCGCTGCTCTTGTTGGAGCTCCGTTTGCTGACCTCAATTTTTTTAAACCTGGGGTCTAGAGAGTTGACTTGGTCAAATTGACCAAGCCAGGTCTCAAGACCTATCCCAATCAATTTTTTGGGTCAAATCAAATATGTTGAGCCCAGAGCCGGGCCCTAGGTCAATCAGGTAGACCAGGTCAACCT
This sequence comes from Dendrobium nobile, assembly GCA_022539455.1. NCBI lineage: Eukaryota > Viridiplantae > Streptophyta > Magnoliopsida > Asparagales > Orchidaceae > Dendrobium > Dendrobium nobile. The sequence continues at coordinate 49,866,789 of CM039733.1, forward strand.
TGGCTGACCCATTAGGTCCTTTTGAGTCCTAATTCCAATCCAAACTCTTTCCTTGGCTTCTTAGCTCAAATCTTTCCTCCTTTGGACTTAGTTGACCATGTTGACTAAGTCAACACTTAGCTTGGTCAAACCAAGTCTTCCTTGGTCAAAATTAAGTTATTTAGCCTATTTAAATCTATTTAAATGCAATTAATTTCCCCTTAATGACCTTTTGATTCAAAACCACGGCCAAGGCTCTAGTTTCCCTCCTATTCAACCCTATATTGAATCTAAGCCATTAATCATAATCCTAAGTCTATAAATAGGAAAAATTAGGGTTTGATTTGGACTTTTTGACTCTTGCTTGATCTCTAGACCATCTCAGGCTCCAAGATTGGGTGAGAGTTCTCCCACGACCCTCCTCTATGATTTCGAAGGCAAGAACGTGAAAGTTCGTTAGGGATGTTAGGCCTTATGAACTAGTCCCGAGGCTAACTAAGAGGGGGAGGGGGTGAATTGGTATTTTAAAAATCTTAAAAAAAAAAAGAACAACTATCTCAAACCAAAGTCACAATAGAAAAACAAGTGCGGAAAATTAAAGTATGGAAGCAGTAAAAAGAACACAAGGGTTTATTGTTGTTCGGTTAACTTGACCTACGTCCACTCCCTGGAGGTGCCCTCCGAGTATTGCACTACCAACATAACTCTCCTTTAGCCCCCATAGCTAGGCGGAGAAGTCCTTACAAAGATGCCTCCTTTGTGACACCCACGGCAATGCAGAGAACCCCACTCCTTTTGCTTCCTCCTGAAGCAGGCAGAAAACCTCGATCGATTGCTGAAGCTTACCTCTCTCAAACCTTCCGAGGACAAGAGACTCAAGGGAAGAAGAAGTGGAATAATGCTTGGAGCAACCCTTGTGAACTCCCTCACAAGCTCCCCCTCATAAGATCCTCTCTCTCTCTCTCTCCCTATCTCTCTCTCCTTTAGGTTTTCTTAGGTCAAGACAACAGCCAAGGATGTTCAAAAATATTGAACAATAGCTCTTAAATAGAAGAGCTTCAAAGGTGCTCAATAAATGCAAGTTGCAGACTTTATCATTTTGGACGACAATTACATCGTCCTTTACGATTAGTTCAAAACATAGATTATTGGCCAGAACATCGCCCTGAAAATGATCTAGACGATTAAAAATTGGCTTGATCGTCTAGGCCGATCTCACGATCGTCTCAGATGATTAGTTCAAATCAAAGACAAATCATCTAGAGCATTGCTCTAAATTGGAACTGTCCGATCATGTTTGGCTAGAACATCGCCCTGAATTTGTGCTGGCCGATATTTATCATCCAGGAGAAACTAAGGGTTTTTGAATAGATCGTCCAGGCCGATCGTGAGATCGTCCATGACGATGTGATCTTATCAATCATCCTTAATTTCTTCCTTGAATCCTGGATCATTTTAGGAATAATTTGTGTAATATCGTCCAGGCCGATCTCATGATCGTCCGGGCCGATATCCAGAAATACAGAATACCTAAATTAATCATGGCGACTATTTATTTCTATTTTGAGCATATCGTCCGGGATGATAAATGTATCATCCAGACGATCAGTTAATTACGACTGCCTTAACTAAGAAATCCGGATTAGGGTTTCTATTTTAAATCGGATCGTCCAGAACGATATAAATATCTTCCGCGACGATGTGAGTAAAATAGAAATTCAAAAACACTCATGTGTGTGTGTAGGGTTACTTAGCATCAGATAATACAAAGATTACAATTGACTCAAGTAAGGAATAAAGAAAAATACAGACTAACTCAGACCTAGTCTACCCAATCTTGAGCTGGTTCAGATTGCTTTCTGATTTCGTGGTCCTGAAATGTTAGTAGAAAAAGGCAGTCAAAGTGTTTACTAACATCAAAATCATAATTCATGAAACCATGTTTACAATAGAACGACCACCCCAGGCCATCGACGATGATCCTCCGATGAACCCAAGATGATTTCCCTTCTTAGGCTTCTCCCTCTCGATCCAAGATGAATTAACGGGCGAGATCAACTAGGAACTTTTTCAAGGACTATCTACAAACTCAGAGAACCCAAGATCTACTGAATCCACCATGTAGATTGAGGTAAATCTCTAACCTTAGCTAGAACACATAGATCCATTTAAGTTTTTGAATAGTGCGTTCTAGATCAAAATAATATATCCCCATGAATGCTCTTCACTCCTATAACTTACGTTTCAAATTTAACTTGATTTCATCCATCTGATCGAGAGAAATTTTGAAAATATTGTTTAGTGCTTCGGATCCATAAATTACATGAACTCCCTCTTTTTGGACCATCGATCTCAAGATCAATGACCCAGATTGCGCCCACCTGCGGTTTTGCGCTAACCACAGATGATTCTGCGGTTCGTGCTGTGACGTGGCCCGATCCACACCGTTTGTTCGATTTCACGAGGATCTGACGGTCCAGGGATCCCGCCTACATGTTTAAGTGACGTGTGGGCCCCGTTACAATCATTGCCCAGGACTGTGGAGCCAGTCCCGGGCCGCCACGTGTTTGACCGCCGCCGCCACCGTTTGTGCTCGCCACGCATCAGCCCGAAAGCCGCCACCACCACCGTGGTTTTAATCCGCAAACCAGAGCGTGCCACGTGTCCCGCTGACCACCACTGGCATTTTATCTTATTTAAATTATTTTAAAAAGTATTTTTAAGCTAGTTTTTATTCAAATAATCTTAAAAAAATCTATTTTTTTTTTGTTTTTAGCGCACAATATACTGAATTATTCGTATTCAAATCCTCTTCGATTTAAAATTACTTCCACTTTAAATTTTTCAATATATTTTATATTATTTATAAAATAGTAAATAGTTTGTTTTTTTAATTATTTTATTATTATTATTATTAATTATAATTTTATTATTGTTATTATCATATTAATCATAATTAAGTTAATTATAATTAATTTCATTATTTTTACCACTGATTCTATTTTAATATTATTAATATTAATATTAATATTATTACTATTATTATTATTATTTTAAACTTATTATTATGGTTACTATTATATCATTATTATCATATGATTATTATCATTATCTTAGTCATGGTTATTCATAAATTATTACTTTAAATCATTTTGTCACTATTTTGTTATTATTATTATTATTAGAATTATTATTATTATTATTATTATTATTATTATTATATTAATTTAAAATTATTTTTGCTATTATTATTACTGCTATTTTTAATTTAAAAAATATTTTCCTTTATTTTTATTATTATTCTATTATTATTATTATTATTATGATTATTCTAATATATAATATAAAATTTCGAAATTTCTTTTATTTAATTTTAATTATTTAAGTTATTTAAGAAATTATAATATTTATTAATAATTAATGTATTTTTAGATAGTCATTTCTATTTTAGTGTTTAAATAATTGTAAATCCAATTTAAATTTAAATAATTTAATTTTAAAATATTATTTTAAAATTTTAACAACTTTACTATTTTAACTTAATGATAACTTATAATTATTTTTTAAAATTATATTTATATTAAAATTATTTAAAGTTATCTTTTAATCATTTTAAAGTTCAAAAAATTATAACTATTTCATTTTTAATCGGAGTTTGGCGTGCGACCCCTCGTTCTTTTTCAAAAAATGTGTTTTATATTCTAAAATTATTTTTTGTAATTTATTTTGACTACCATTGTTTGAATTTGATTATTTGAGTATTTTAGTATTATTTATATAATTATTATAATAATTATTTTAAAATTAAAAATTAATTTCAAACTATTTTGAAACCTTGATCAGATGATCAGTGGTTCTCCCCTATATTTATATAAATATGAATTGATCTATTTTTAAATATATTATTTTCAAAAATATATAAATATTTAGGTATTTTGATTATTTTAAAACTATATATCATTTTAAATCCCCTAATTTTGGGAGATTTACTTTTATGAAATTTTAGACATGGATTGTATGTGTGAAGAGCAATCTTGGGGGAGGTGGATTAGTGGGTGATTGAGTTCCAATCACTCACTAATCCCTTTATTAGATTTATTTACTTTTATTTATCATACTTTGTATGTGTATGCTGCACGAGCACTTAGTTTAGACTCTCCTAAATCTAAGGATATGGCTTATTTACTTTGGTTTTTTACTCCCTATATTGTTATCCAGAGGCTTAGCGTAAAACTGTAGTTAAAACCCCCATAACATAGTGACATCCTGAGGATAATAATTAAGGACTCATCTAGCGAACTTAAAAAAATTATATGAGCTAGGATAAATCATTGATTGACATGAGAACTTTATCAATTAAACTTAGTGACATCATAAATATCCTAGAATTTTCTAGGAATTTTTAGGGCTTCTTAGACCCCTTAACTAACCAACCCTAATTTACCTGCTAAATAGGGTCTGGTAGCCTTCTAAAAATAAAAATAAATTTATTTTGACTCAAAAAATTACCTACCATACCTAAAATTGTCTAGAATGTTATCCCCAACTTGAGATAAATAGGGCTTCTTAGTTGGACCATAGGAAGACCCCTAGTTTAACCTTAATTAGAAATTATCTTTTCGCCCCTAATAAATCATTAAAAATCGTTAGAAATCCAAAATTTTCCCCAAACACTTGGGAACACCTCCTTATATCATTTCTAACCTTTGGGGGTGATTCCAATCAGTTTGGAGTTAATTTGGATCAAAACTTTAAAATTAGCCCTTAATTATAAAATTTAGATAATTCCCTTACTTACCTAATCTTTAGAAATTCATAACTAATTGTAAAAAATTCCAAATTAAGAAAACTCACTTGAATTCAACTCAAATTAGGGTTTAGTATTTATTAAAAATATTAGGATTTCATAAATTAGCTTAAATTAGAAAGTCAACTTTCTGGTCAACCCCAACCTACAATCTAGGGTCCGAAACTTGGAAAATTCATAACTTTGCATAAAAAATACCAAATCCAGCAAACTATATGTCTAACTACGAACCTTAATGTCTAGAATTTATCTAAAATGTTAGGAATCCCAAAACCTAGCTTATTTCTCATACTGACCTTTTGGACCTCCTCAGCCTAGTACCTAGGAGGACCTGAGACTTCCCAAAATTGGTTAATGCTGATTGAACTTTAAATATCATCACCTTAAGCATTTAAAAGTGATCAACAAACTAAATTAACTAAAATGGATCTTAATTCACTAATATTTAAACTTTAACTAAAGTTTCCTTTTCTGGCCTTCAACAAATCTAGACTTTCGGTAATTGGAACTAATCACCCTACTTAGGATCTATCCAAACCACACAAGCCTTACACATATATAGAATTATTTGCTATGGCACTAATTCTAGATCAAGGCTAGGCCTGTGTTTCCTTTTCTGCTGTGTACCGGAGCTTTCCGATGGTTTTATTGCATGATGTGATAAATTAAGTGGTGTATTTACATACATTTACTACACTCTGGAAAAGATTTGATGGGCATTAGATTTACCCCTAGATTAGGAATGACATATATATACATTGCTTTTCTTGCAGGTGGCCATGCACATTCAATGCTATAAGGAGGCAAAAGTTATGATTTCTAATGATTGTTTTGTGCAGGTGCTTTCTCAGTCCTCCTAAATAAATGAGGGCTAATATAATTAATTAATAACTGCTACTGGTGCTCCGGAAATTGCTTACCCTCAATGATTAAGAGCATGCCCAAGAATGTGGCTGTGGATGTGTACTTTTATTTTTATATAAAATTGCTTGGGATTTTTATTAGGATAATCTTGTAGGTAACTTTAGATTTATTACTTTTTAATTAAAATAAATTTGTTTGTAATATTTATTAAGAGTTATGAAAATGAATTTTGAGTGAGATATTCTTATCTAACTCGAATTCTAAAAGAAGAAGGCATCCTCATAGGGAAGAGTCTTCTTCCATTTGAAAGATCTAGCTGCATGGCTTTAGATATCCAAAGAGAAATGACAATATCCCCTACTAGAGGGGAATTGTCTTTTCGTTTGGATATTCAAGCTATGATGAATCTAAGGAGTCCAAGGAGGAGAGATCCAAGGAGTCCAAGGAGAAGAGATCCAAAGATTCCAAAGAGGAGAGTTCCAAGGAGTCCATAGAGAAGAAGAATTGAATACTTGAAGATCAATATCCCACTCAAAGTCATTTGTATCTATCATAGGCTTAAAAATCTTAATTGTTGGTAATGGTGCCCGGCCACGTTATTTTCTACATACCCTGATTATAATAAGTGCAGTTTGCCTATGGACATTTAATTGATTTGTTGATTTATATTGATGTGTTTACTTTACTTGCGTAGTAGAAATTACCTGTTTTTTCTAGATTTCTTTCTTGCGTGCTGATTTTAGTTTTAGCCTGGATATTTATTAGACTCTTTAAGTACCATAAAAATTCTTCTACTAGCAATTAATATTTAAAATTTTAAGTTTAAATAACATAGGAATTTAACGAATCTAGGAAATTATCGGAATCGTTCAGGGTCGCATCTATATTAATGCATCTTTCTTTCTCCTTCTTTGAGACACTTCCCTGGTTACGGGTATAGTCTGGATAATCTGGCCTATAAGGATGAAGTGCCGAACCTGGGGAAGTCTAGTCTCCTTTTAAAAATTATTTTTTAATAAGTTTATTTTTAAAATCTATAGAATTCATGATTTGAGACCTTCAAAACTAGCATGCATTGCATTAGTAACAAATTAAATAAAATTTTAATTGTATTAGTTACGGGAATTCACCCAACATAAGTCCAGGACCAATTAGAAAACTCTCTAGATGTTGGGCTTACTTCCAGAAACTTTACCATCCACCCATCTTTCGTAAATGACTAAACTACATTATTTTGAATCGATATGTGGTTAGCTGGCTCCCCAATCCAAGCCGGGGTAAGCCCAGGTTTTGCATTGCATTAGTTAGGACACAGGTCTTACTGTTAGTCATGGAACACTAAGCCCAATCTAGATTTAGAATTCGAGGCTACTACATTTTGTCTCGTAGTATGCCGTGAATAGTAGGTAGGTCCCTTCTCTTTAGGGACTTTAAATCCTTCTTATCTATTTCACAAGATGATGCCACCCCCATCCTTCTCTCACGTATGTGATTGAGTGCCTAATTTCTTTTTCTCGAGTTTCTTCTTAGCTCCCTAGAGCCTTCGAATGCTGGTGTGAACCCTGCCTGTGGACCAAGCCCTTTAAGCCTTTCTTCCCTTTAAGTAAGACTTCTTAATCTATACCCCGATGTGTATCCCAAATTAGGAAGTGATAATGTGCGATCCTTAATCGAGAGTTTTCTCGATCTCCGGCCTGTGATGTAATTAACCATGGGGGCATGCGACTGTGGGAAACTTGGCCCCACATCTACTAAACCCCATCTGAGCTATCATATCGAGTGGGGGAAACCCGTGACTGTGATCAGGTCGTGTATATTACTACCCATCTGAGCGTGCTGGCGAGAGCCGCTATCCTTAGTGGTTAGTCATATGCACGATCTAATCTCCCCTTCCATTGACTTATTCGTGTTGAGTGTAAAGGCATGCAATCATTTTGTCCTACGGGATAGTGGGGCCATATCCTTTACGTTCAGACCCCATGAGCGGTGCTCTTTCGGAGGTCCATAGAGGAATTTTATTAGGATTGTTAGAGCCAAGTTACTAGATGGGCATATTTCTGAAGACCCCTACTGTATTACTGATGAGTTTAACTAGTTTTTAAATAATAAGTGGAGATCAAGGTAGTTCTTTCTTAGTGATTGGCCATCTTTCAATGATGACAGCAAGATAGAACATATTCATCATTAATTATTGGAAGCATATTTTACTAAAGATGAACTTAAATTTGTGGTTTTTTAAAAGTTTGATAGGGATGTTAAGTCCTAATGAACTAGTCCCAAGGTTAAGCAAGAGGGGGGGGGGGTGAATTGGTATTTAAAAAAAAATTCATTTAACAAAATCACAATAATAACCAAACAAAGATTCACCACAGAAATCAAAATATGAAAACTAAATGAGGAAGTACAATAAGAAAGAACACACTAGATTTTATAGTTGTTTAGTCAACCTGACCTACATCCACTTGTCGGAGCCTCTCCTTTGAGTATTGCACTAAACACAGTGTATCTCCTTTTTCTCTCACAACAACGTGGAGAAGCCTGTACAATAACTCCTTTCCACCAACCCCAAGTGTGGCAGAGAACCCAACTCCTTTTGGTTCCTCGAGAAGCAGGTAGAGAACCAACCTCCTTTTGCTTCCTCTTGAAGTAGGCAAAGAACCTCGATCATGTTGCAACCCATGACCCCGAGTTTGAGATTTTGATGATGCCAAATAATGAGTGTTTTGAAACAACTTTTCATTGATTATTATTTTATTTGCTATTGTCCTTGAGTACTAACATTTCAGGAAGATCACAAGTGACTCAGGACGAAAGGAAGACTCAAGACCGGGTAGATTAGGAGTATGAGTCCAACATTGTACTTTTCTATTTATTTTATTTTTACTTTATTGAGTATGGCCACAAAATACATAAGAGTAAGAGCAACCATGCACACACACAGGGGGAGAGTTTGTTTTTAACGACAAAATGTAATAAAATTTCTTCTCTGGAGATCGTACTGTACGATTGTAATTCGTACCGTACGATCCAAGCTATGTGGACGATTCTGTGAATAGATCGTACTATACGAATGTATCCGTACTGTACGATATGTTCTGATCCAAAACCCTAGCCGTAGTTTAGTTTAAGTAAGTGATTTTGCGCTATTTGTACTGTACAAACACGTTCATACTGTACGATCTATTTTAAATACTTACTTAAATTAACCCGTGATTAGTGCATGTAATCCAGGCCTAATTAAATTTTGAACATCGTACTGTACGAACCGGATCGTACCATACGATGAACAGAGACGAAGTATGATCGTTCCGGATATCGTCCTGGACGATCTCTTGGTTTTTGTCACATCGTACTGTACGATAGTAAGCGTACCATACGATGAACAGAGACGACATCTGATCGTCCAGACCATCGTCCTGTACGAATAGTAGTTGTTGGATCGTACCGTACGATATTATATTGTACAATACAAATTTTTTTTGAACTGTTCGTACATCTTCGTACCAGGACGACTTCTGTTTATAAAGATCGTACTGTACGATTTGGAATCATACTGTACGAATAGTAATGGCTACTTTTGAAATCAGAGGGTTTTTGGAGCCTTTTTTAGATGTCAATCAAGTCCTTTTTCAATAAGATTTACAGAGGGGGTGAACGTGATTAGAGAGATATTCCAAGGGAGAAAACTCTAGAGAAGTTCTTGAGGGTTGAGAGAGGAAGGAGGAGGTGAGCGTTGTGAGGGAGAAGAAGTGTGAGGGAGATCACACGGTTGCTCCGAGCTTGCTGCATCTTGCTCCTTCTGTGGCCCTAGAAGGATTTGAGGGAGGATCTCTAAAGGAAAGGCTCATCTATATCTGTTACCTCGAGGTTCTCTGTCTTCTCCAGGAGGGAGAAAAATGAGAAGGTTCTCTGCCGTCGCTAGGAGGGCGAAAATAGAGTTTGGCACTTCACCATGCCAGGTTGGTGAAAGAGAGGTTTGTAAAGGCTTCTCCACCTTGCCGAGGGGGGCAAAAGAAGAACTATTTTGATAGTGAAAATCCCGGATCGGAGGACTCTGGGGAGTGGACGTAGGTCATATTTTGACCGAACCACTATAAAAATTCTTGGTGTGTTTTTTCCTTATCGTCATTTACTTTTTACTTGCATTTAATTTTCATAACTATTGCATGGTGAAATTTGTGGAAGAAAACTTGCTTAAAATTTTGTTATAAAGTTTCAAAAATAACAAAAAAATTAGAACTCTTGTTTAGGGTTATTTTTATTAAGAAAAAGATTTTCACAACTCACCCCCTCTTGTCATTTAGTAATTTCAATTGGTATCAGAGCTTATTTTTAAAAAATAGTGTTTTAGAAAACCTTGAAAAAATGATCATGTCGAATTTTGGTAATCGTAACATTGCGGAGGATTATTCAATAACTCGTCCACCACTTTTTGATAACATACCGTTTGATTTCTGGAAAATTAGAATGTCTACATTTTTGCAATCTATAGATTACCGCATGTGGATGTTAGTAAATGATGGGTATGTTGCACCGTTTAAAATTGTTAATGGTTTGAAAACTCCTGTACCTTTTATTGAATGGAGCAATGAGGATAGAGAGTTAGCCCAACTGAATGCTAAGTGTTTAAACTGCTTTTTTTGTGCATTGAAATCTGAGGACTATATGAGAGTATCTACTTGTGTTTCTGGTAAGGAGATTTGGGATAGACTGTGCATTACATACGAAGGAACAAACGAAGTAAAACAGTTTAGGCTTAACATTCTACTACATGATTAAGAATTATTCCGTATGAAACCTAGCGAAACAATTTCTGACATATACACTAGGTTCACCCAAATCGTGACATCCTTACATGCATTAGGTAGAGAAATTTCAAATTCTGAGAAAGTGAATAAAATTCTTAGATGCCTACCTAGTTCCTATAATGCTAAGATAACTGCTATCATTGAGTCCAAAGATCTTAATGTTTATTCTATTGATAACCTCCTTGGCTCACTCATTGCATACGAGCAAGGAGTGAGCCAAAGGCAAGTGATGCAGGTGAAAAGAAAAAGGAGCGGACGACGGTGGCATTAAAAGCTAGCAACTTAGAAAGTGAAAGCTCTGCAGGGGAGGAAGACGATGAAATAGCACTGATGACCCGACAGTTCAAAAATTTCCAGAAGAGAAAACAAAAGCATCATCAGAACAGCTGGAATAAAGGTAAGAGCTCAAGGTCCAATAAGGTTTCATCTGATACAATTTGTTTTGAGTGAAGGAAGCCAGGTCACCTTTGAGCTGATTGCCCCAATCTGAAGAGTCAACCAGCAAAGGAGAAAGGAGATGACAAAGCTAAATACAAGAAAGGAAAGACAAAGACATAGAAAGCTTTTTGGGTCGACTCTGCCTCAGAATCATCAGAAGAAGAAGCAGAGGAGGAGGTAACAAATTTGTGTCTTATGGCTAATGATAACCTTGATCAATTGGATCAAGATGAGGTATGTCAACTTTCATATGAAGAACTACTACTTATTTCTGAGAATATTCATGACTCGTATAAGAAATTGAAAAAGATGCATGCTAAGCTTAATATTGAATTTAGTTCTTTACAAATTGAGCATGCTAACTTAGTTAAAGAAAATTCTGATTTAGATAAAGATCATATGTTACTTCTTGATGAGTATGATGCATTAAATAAGAAGCATACTGAATTAACTGAAGAGCATGAAACCTTGAAAACCACTCATATTGAACTAGAAGAAGCTTTTCATAGACTAGACAAACTTGCATTAGAAGTAGATCATAGTGAGCACTTGCTATTGATAGAAGTTGATGATTTAACAGCTCAAAATAAAACTTTTAGTGAGAAAATAAAAGAACTAGAAAATGAAATTGCATCACTCACAATAGGCCATCCTAGAAAACCCCCAACACAGCATGCATCACAAAACCCTAGGAAAAGGCACCACCACCCACATAGATTAGTAAACCCATTTCCTGGTGTTAGGTGTTTCTCTTGTGGCATGTTAGGTCACATAGCCCGCACATGCACAATTCATCGTAGGACACACTTAGTATGGAGACCTAAACTGCATCCATCACAGCATAGCATGCATACATCTCATTCATGCAAGCATAAGGAGGAACCCAAACTCACTTGGGTTCCAAAATCTAATCTTTGAATGAAACTGTAGGGTCGCTCTCACAAAAGACCTAGTGAGAGCATGTGGTACCTGGATAGTGACTGCTCGCGACACATGACTGGAGATATGAAGAAGTTCATCCTATTAGAGACCAAAATTGGAGGCAAAGTAACGTTGGGAGACAACACTACCAGGAAGGTGATAGGCTCAGGTATCGTTGGTAATGCTAAGAATTTTTTAATTAAAAATGTTTTACTAGTTGATGGTTTGAAACATAATTTACTTAGCATTAGTCAACTGTGTGACAAAGGTTTTGATGTTAAATTTTTTACTGATAGATGCCTAATTAGTTTATTTGGTGAAATAATTTTAGAAGGAAAACGAATGAATAATGTTTACATGTTAGACCTTGATTGCGTTGATAGCTCAAAATCATTTTGTTTGAAAACAGTAGTTGATGACTCGTGGCTATGGCATAGGAGACTATGCCATGCTAGTATGAAAACTCTTAGAAACATCACTCAGAAAAAACTAGTTAGAGGTGTACCTAAGTTAGACTTTACCAAGGATCACTTATGTGATGCTTGCCAACTTGGAAAATAAGTCAAATCATCCGTTCACTCAATTAGAGATGTGATCACCTCTAGGCCACTAGAAATTCTACACATGGACTTATTTGGACCCGTTAGTACAGCCAGTCTAGGTGGAAAGATTTATAGATTTGTGATTGTAGATGACTTTACTAGATTTACTTGGGTAAGATTCTTAGCACAAAAAAATAAGTCTTTTGAGGAATTAAAATATTCTCCACATGGATTCAATGAAAATTAGTTTGTGAAATATCAACAATCCATAGCGATCATGGTGGAGAGTTCCAAAATGATAGGTTTGAGTCATTCTGTCAAGAGATAGGAATAGAACACAATTTCTCAGCCCCTAGAACACCCCAACAGAATGGCATAGCAGAAAGGAAGAATAGAACTTTGGTAGAAGCTGCTAGGGTAATGTTAGCGGAGTATACCTTTCCTAGATACTTTTGGGCAGAAGCAGTCAACACAACCTGTTATGTTTTAAACAGAGTAAACATTAGATCGAAGCTGAATAAAACTCCATATGAACTCCTTAAGGGTAGGACACCAAACCTTTCACATTTACATGTCTTTGGGTGTAAGTGCTTCATCTTAAATAATGGTAAACATCCCTTAGGAAAATTTGATCCCAAGTCTGATGAGGGTGTCTTCTTAGGTTATTCTTCTGTAGGTAAGGCCTATAGAATTTTTAATAAGAGAACCCTTGTAGTAGAAGAATCCACCCATGTGGTATTTGATGAATCAGATATGCCCTCAGAAACTAAAATTGAAGATGATGAAATAGAGGCAATTCAAAGAGTAGAGACTATGACCTTAGGAGAAAGGGTCGAACCTCAGGAAGTTTTGCCTAGAGAATGGAGATATTCTTCTAGTCATCCTAAAGAGTTAATTTTAGGAGACCCTTCAGAAGGTGTAAGAACTAGGCATGTACTTAGGAAGAAGGTTAGTCACTCAACATTCATCTCTATGATAGAACCTACAAGTATAGATCAAGCCTTAGGAGATGAATTTTGGATTCTAGCAATGCAAGAAGAGCTGAACCAATTCACCAGGAATGATGTTTGGGAGTTAGTTAAGAGACCTAAAGAGCAAAGTGTTGTTGGAACAAAATTGGGCTTCAAGAATAAATTGAATGATTCAGGAATAATAATAAGGAATAAAGCAAGGCTAGTAGCTAATGGGTACAACCAGATTGAGGGGATAGACTTTGAAGAAACCTTTGCCCCGATTGCTAGACTAGAAGCCATAAGAGTGCTCTTAGCTTTTGCTTGCTTCAAAAACTTTAAGTTATATCAAATGGATTTAAAGAGTGCATTTTTGAACGGGGTAATTAAGGAAGATGTCTACGTTGAGCAACCCCCCGGATTTGAAAGTTCACAATTTCCAAATCATGTATTTAAATTAAAGAAGGCACTGTATGGATTAAAGCAAGCACCTAGAGCATGGTATGAAAGACTTAGCTCATTTCTTTTGGATAGAGGATTTAAAAAGGGTAGTGTAGATACTACACTCTTTTTACAAAAGGTCAAAGAAGAAATTCTCATTGTTCAAATATATGTAGACGACATCTTGTTCGGATCCTCGGATAAAAACTTATGCGATGAATTTTAAAAATAATGAGTAATGAGTTTGAAATGAGCATGATAGAAGAACTTAATTACTTTCTTGGCTTTAGTGCAAAACAAATGGATAATGGAACCTTTCTTAGCCAATCAAAGTATATTAAGGATATTTTAAAGAAATATAAAATGGATAGTGCAAAATCCATGAACACCCCAATGAGTCCGACAATCCAATTAGATAAAGATCCTAGTGGAAAATCAGTAGATCAGAAAAAATATAGAGGAATGATTGGATCCCTTCTTTACCTGACTGCCAGTAGACCGGACATAATGTTTAGTGTATGCCTTTGTGCCTGTTTCCAAGCCGATCCTAAAGAGTCTCACTTAACTGCTGTCAAAAGAATTCTTAGATATCTACTAGGCACCCCAAACTTAGGAATTTGGTATCCCAGACACAGCACTTTCTTTGAAATCCTAGGGTACTCAGATTCTGACTTTGCAGGATGTAGGATAGATAGAAAGAGCACCTCTTGTACCTGCCAATTCATCGGACAATCACTAATTTCTTGGTCCAGTAGGAAGCAAAACTCAGTAGCACTTTCCACAGCCGAGGCAGAATATATTGCAGTAGGAATTTGTATTGCACAAGTACTATGGCTAAAACAACAAATTCTTGATCTTGGACTACCTGTTGGAACCATCTCGATCATGTGAGACAACACAATTGCAATTTGTATCTCTAAGAATCCAATTCAACACTCTCGAACGAAACATATAGACATTAGACATCATTTCATTAGAGATCACGTTGCTAAGGGAGATATAGAATTACATCACATTGCTACAGGAGATCAATTGGCAGACATATTCACAAAACCTTTAGCTTTCGACACCTTTAGCACCTTGAGGACTAGATTAGGTGTCATAGATATAACAACATAAAATAATAATAATAATAATAAAAAAAAAACAAAACACAATTTTTTTTGGGCTGCTCCTGATCACCACACACTCACCACACAAAAACTCTGCATTGACTTTTCATCGTACTGTACGACCTACATCATATTGTATGATACATCTCAATGTCCACCAACAAGCAGATTTCGGCTCTGTTGATCGTACTGTACGACCTACATCGTACTGTACGATACTCTTCCCGCATAATTGCCTACCCTATTGTACGATATCTCTTCTTCGTACAATACGATCCACATCAGCAACGGATTGGGACGAATTAAACCCGGTTGGTACGACATTATTGAGTATCGTACTGTACGATACCTCCGTTTCGTACGGTACGATCCACATCAGCACAAAGGACAAATTTGAGTTAAAGCTGTTTGGTACAATATTTATTATGTATCGTACTCTACGATACACCTGTTCGTACAGTACGAAACTTTTGGTCAAAAGTCGTACTGAGGGCCTCGGGACGATCGAAATTCGCCTGATCGTACTATACGATACCTATCGTATAGTACGACTTGACTGCCTTTTCCCGAAACGACCGGTCAGAATATTAATTGGCTATCGTACTGAACGATCCACGTTCGTACTATACGATTTCCGAAATTTCCTATAAGTACCCTTGCCTAGGCCGTTCTTCTCACTCAAACCTCTCCTCACTCAGCCTTTCACTTAGTTTTCGTGCCCTCTTGCAATGTCTAAATGAGGACGGATGACTGTTGGAAGCTCGTCTTCGTCGAGTCGCCAACCTGATCGCTTTCTGAATACTGAAAATGAGGAAGCCTACCACCGATATAAAGCCTGCAAAATTTCCCCTTCAAAAATGCTTAGTCAGGCTGCTCTCAATTTCGAGGTAATGGGCCTCTTTGCTTCCACCACCTTTCAATTCCTACTCACCCTGGCGTTTCTATATAATTCTAAACTTCTATTTGAATTTCTCGCCAACCTCACCTACACTGTCGACAACACCACTTTTCACTCTTTTGTTTGTGGCCGCACCATTGAGATCACTAGAGCCGACATCGCCCAATATATTGGGCTGTCCACTGAAGGACCTATGGTTCGCTCATTTCTTACCGATGAATTTGATTGGAGAGATGTTAATAGAGTCCTTAGGAATAATGCTTTTCATCAACACCAACCTTTTGTTCAATCCTTAACTCGAAATGAACGTATAATTCAACATGTTCTTCGAACCTCAATCATACCCAAAGGTGGCGACCGTATTAATATGACCCCGACCTTATCCGTTGCTACCTATCTTATTATGTCCAACATTAAGTTTGATGAGGTCTATTTAATTAGCAACTATATTCACCATATAACTTTTGTTCGTCTACCTACCACTCGACGGAAACAAAATCTGGTTCTTGGTCACCTAATAGGATATATCCTCCACAATAAATATCAATTGTCCTACCCTGGTGAACCCGGCATTCTTCCTATTTTTTATACGGATGCTTCCTTCCGTATTCTCTTTCATCGGGGACACGAGCCTGAAGAACCAGTCTTTGATGAAGAAGAAGGAGAAGACGCCCCAGCTGCAGCTCCAGCTCGACCACGACGCCATGCCGTACCCCGAGCACCTGCACTAGCACCAGCATACCCTAATGATGATTTAGCCGCACGCTTCGACCAGCTACAGACTCGTCTCGACATGCATATTCAAGAATAATATCAGCAACACGAGACTGATATGCAATGGTTTGGAGAACGTTTCACTGCAATTGATCACCGCTTTGATGCTCTATTTTAATATTTTCAATCAAATCCACCTCCACCACCAACTGATCAGGACCCGTCTGCTTAGATTGTTTGTGTTTGCATTGTAGTTTTTCTTCTTTTGCTTTTTGCTTTTCGTTGCTCCTCCTTTTTGTGCTGTCAAAAGGGGGAGAAGTTTGTTGTACCTGTTGTTATGCCTGTTATCTAATTGCATTCCTTTTGTTTTGTACTTGCTTTTGGTATCCTATTTTTTTCTTGTGTTTAATTTAAAAAAAAAATATAAATACAAAAAATAAAAATAAAACAAATGTTTTTCGTTCTTACTTGCAACAAATTATTTGACATCATCAAAAAGGGGGAGATTATTGTAACCCATGACCCGAGTTTGAGATTTTGATGATGCCAAATAATGAGTGTTTTGGAACAACTTTTCATTGATTATTATTTTATTTGCTATTGTCCATGAGTACTAACATTTCAGGAAGATCACAAGTGACTCAGGATGAAAGGAAGACTCAAGACCAGGTAGATTAGGAGTATGAGTCCAATATTGTACTTTTCTATTTATTTTATTTTTACTTTATTGAGTATGGCCACAAAATGCATAAGAGTAAGAGCAACCATGCACACACACAGGGGGAGAGTTTGTTTTTAACTGCAAAATGTAATAAAATTTCTTCTCAGGAGATCGTACTGTACGATTGTAATTCGTACCGTACGATCCAAGCTATGTGGACGATTCTGTGAATAGATCGTACTGTACGAATGTATCCGTACTATACGATATGTTCCGATCCAAAACCCTAGCCGTAGTTTAGTTTAAGTAAGTGATTTTGCGCCATTCGTACTGTACGAACACGTTCGTACTGTACGATCTATTTTAAATACTTACTTAAATTAACTCGTGATTAGTGCATGTAATCCAAGCCTAATTAAATTTTGAACATCGTATTGTATGAACCGGATCGTACCATACGATGAACAGAGACGAAGTATGATCGTCCCGGATATCGTCCTGGATGATCTATTGGTTTTTGTCACATCGTACTGTACGATAGTAAGCGTACCATACGATGAATGGAGATAACATCTGATCATCCAGACCATCGTCCTGTACGAATAGTAGTTGTTGGATCGTACCGTATGATATTATATCGTATAGTATGAATTGTTTTTGAACTGTTCGTACATCTTCGTACCAGGATGACATCTGTTTATAAAGATCGTACTATACGATTTGGAATCGTACTGTACGAACAGTAACGGCTACTTTTGAAATCAGAGGGTTTTTGGATCCTTTTTTAGATGTCAATCAAGTCCTTTTTCAATAAGATTTACAGAGGGGGTGAACGTGGTTAGAGAGAGATTCCAAGGGAGAAAACTCTAGAGAAGTTCTTGAGGGTTGAGAGAGGAAGGAGGAGGTGAGCGTTGTGAGGGAGAAGAAGTGCGAGGGAGATCACACGGTTGCTCCGAGCTTGCTGCATCTTGCTCCTCCTATGGCCCTAGAAGGATTTGAGGGAGGATCACCAAGGGAAAGGCTCGTCTACATTCGTTACCTCGAGGTTTCTACCTTCTCTAGGAGGGAGAAAAACGAGAAGGTTCTCTGCCGTCGCCAGGAGGGCGAAAACAGAGTTTGGCACTCCGCCACGCCGGGTTGGTGAAAGGAGGTTTGTAAAGGCTTCTCCGCCTTGCCGAGGGGGGAAAAAGGAGAACTATTTTGATAGTGAAAATCCCGGAGCGGAGGACTCCGGGGAGTGGACGTAGGTCATATTTTGACCGAACCACTATAAAAATTCTTGGTGCATTTTTTCCTTATCGTCATTTACTTTTTACTTGCATTTAATTTTCATAACTATTGCATGGTGAAATTTATGGAAGAAAACTTGCTTAAAATTTTGTTATAAAGTTTCAAAAATAACAAAAAAATTAGAACTCTTATTTAGGGTTATTTTTATTAAGAAAATGATTTTCACAATTCACCCCCCCTCTTGTCATTTAGTAATTTCAGATCAGTTACTAAAGTAGACCTCTCTAGAACCCCCAAGGAACCAGGGATAATGACCGAAGAAGATGACGATGGATCCTTACTTGGAGCAACCTTTGTGAAACCCCTCATAAACTCCCCCTAACAAGATCTTCTCTCTCTCCCTTGCTCTCCCTCTGCTCTTGGCTATCTCTAGTCAAGTGAACAGCAAAAGATCTCTCTTTGAGAAAATAAGATAGCTTTTAAACAAGGGCTCAAAATTAGCCTTAATTAGTAACTAATCATCAATTATAATCTAGGAAGATAATACATTATCTTGTATGATTAGTTCAACTCGATAAGTATCGTCTAGAAAATTGCCCTGAATAGATGTCTAGATGATGGAAAATTAACTCGATCATTCTATCTGATTAGTACAAAAAGATGAATATCTTCAAAAACATCGTGCTAAATGGATGTCTGGATTATATAAAATTAACTTGATTGTCTAAGTCGATCTCCCGATCTTCCCGAACGATTAGTTCAATTCAGTATATATCATACAAAGCATCGCCCTGAAAGGAGCCAGGCCGTTATTTGATCATCATAGAAGAATTAAGGTTTGTGAACTAATATTCCTGATCAATTCTGCGATCGTCTAGGACTATATGATCGAGCAATCAAACCTTAATTTCTTTCCTTAACCACCATATTAATTTATGCATAATTATATTACATCATCCAGAATGATGTCCAAAAATAAAAAATACCTAAATAAATCTGGTGGCATATTATTTCTGATTTGAGCTTATCGTCCCGGTTGATACAAATTTCATCCAAGACGATGCGCTTATTTGTAGTTGCCTTAACTAGGATGCCCTAATTATGGTTTCTATTTCTAACTAATCGTTTACCCTAATTAGGGTTTCTATTTCTAACTGATCATTTAAGCTGGTTTTGGATCATTCCAGATGATGTCATCAAAATAAAAAAAATTGTAAATTAGTTAGAAATTTTCCCCCAAGTGTGTGTGTAAGGTTACTTAATATGAAGACCCACAATATTACAAAGGACTCAAGAAAATTTAAAAAACATATGTGTTAAGAGAGTTGCTATTTTGCATGTTTTACATTCTTGCAACTTGTATTATTTTGATGATTTCAATTATCATTGTTTTACATATATCTCCTACACTATTTGGAACATTTATTTCTTGCTCTAGTGTGTACTAACATTTCAGGAAAATCAACTCCAAGATATTGAAGACTTGCAATCAAATTCAATAAATTTTCATAATTTTTAATATGAGAGGGAGTGATTGTAATTGAGTGAAAAATCACAATATATACACTTGGGGAACTTTTTTTTTAGTGATCGTATAGGACGAACTTAGTTCGTACGGGACGATCATGTCAATTACCCCTAAGGAGAGCAATGGATCGAATAGAGGAGAGAAAATTTTTCTAAGTCCTAATCGTCCAGGATGAATTTAATAATCATCCTGGGATGAACGTCTCGGGATTCTCACTTTGTACTATTCGTCCAGACGAAATCAATGGTTTGTCCCAGGACGAACGTCTCTGTATTCTCACCGTGCCTTGTTCGTCCAAACGAAAAATAAGGTTCGTCTCAGGACGAACGGCTCTGTATTGAGGCTCCCTCAATTCATCCAGACGAAACCTATTCGTCCCAGGACGAACTGAACCGACTTACGTCAGTTGATTACGTCCTGAAGAATTTCATGAACCGACTTATGTAATAACTGTTTCGTACCGGATGAACTTGGTTCGTACGGGACGACTAGCGTGTACGAAAATAATTCGTACCAATATA
Organism: Dendrobium nobile; assembly: GCA_022539455.1. Taxonomy (NCBI): domain Eukaryota; kingdom Viridiplantae; phylum Streptophyta; class Magnoliopsida; order Asparagales; family Orchidaceae; genus Dendrobium; species Dendrobium nobile. The sequence continues at coordinate 49,887,203 of CM039733.1, forward strand.
CATAAGGTTCATTTTTGACCATTTAAGTAAAATCATCCAGGATGATCCACGATCGTACGGGACGATCCACTACGTACAGAATTGAAAACTTGCTATTTTTGGACGGTTTTTCTTATCTTTTGTATAAATAGTTCAAATTTGATTGCCACCCAATCTTTTTGTCATTTGATCTTCGTTCCTATTGAGAGAAAAGTCAAGGAGAGAGTGTGAGAGAGCATTCAAAGGAGGATTCCTACCACTAGAGCGTGAAGGCTTCACTTGGTGTTTAAAGGTAAGAATCTCTACTTGTGAATTGGGATTACTTCACTCTTTTCTTTCTTTCTTCTAGATTTCTTGTGAGAAGATCTGTCAAGCAGATCTGGTTCTCTGCCGACACTTGGAGAGTGTGAACAGCCGAAGGGTTCTCTGCCCACACTAGGAGAGTGTGAAAGGACGTAGGGTTCTCTGCCCACAATAGGAGAGTGTGAAAGGATGGACGATTCTCTGCCAATACTGGGGATTATGTAAAAGGACTATGGTTCTCTGCCGCACCGGGTAGTGGTGAAAAGAGTGTTTGTAAAGGCTTCTCCGCCTTGCTGTGGGTTCAAAAGGAGAGACACTATTGGTATTAGTGCAATACTCAGAGGGTGCCTCTAGGGAGTGGATGTAGGTCTGGTTTTGACCGAACCACTATAAATCTTTTATCTTTTACTTTACTATTTTTTATTTTTTGCATTTTACTTTGTTTTAAAAAAAAACTCTGTGGTTGAAAAACTTTTCTATAAAAAATTTCATTAAAAAATTTCATTTCGGTTCAACAAAATTTCAAAGAGGGTTAAGTTTTAAAAACACCAATTCACCCTACTCTTGGTAGCCTTGGGATTAACTTAGGTCTAACAACCTATTTACTAGACTCAACAAGTGGTATCAGAGCTTTGTTTCAAAATCATAAGTTTAAACTACTTTTTGATTAACATAGATGGCTACATTCGAAAACCGAAATACACCTGAGGGTTACTCTATTACCAGACCTCCACTGTTTGACAATATACCTTTTAATTTTTGGAAAACACGTATGTCTACTTTCTTACGGTCACTTGATTATCGTATGTGGATCCTAGTCCAGGAAGGTTATATAAAACCAACTAGATTAGTTGATGGAGTTAGGATAGAAACACCTTTTGCAGATTGGACTATAGAAGAACGTGACTTAGCTCAACTAAATGCCAAATGATTAAATAACTTCTTTTGTGCTTTAAAATCTGAAGACTACATGCGGGTTTCCACTTGCAAAAGTGGAAAGGACATATGAGATAGACTTTGTATAACTTATGAAGGGACTAATGAGGTTAAACAATCAAGACTCAATATCTTGTTTCATGATTATGAGTTGTTTCGCATGAAACCAAATGAATCTATTTCTGACATGTACACAAGATTCACACAAATTGTCACTTCTTTGCATGCACTTGGTAGGAATTAACTAATGCTAAAATGGTTAATAAGATTCTTCATTGTTTACCTACTGCTTATGATGCTAAAATTACTGCAATTACAGAGTCTAAAGATCTAAACATTTATTCTATTGACAATCTTCTTGGTTCACTCATTGCTTATGAGCAAGGAGTAAGTCAAAGAAAGATTGATGCAGGTGAACCACGAAAGGAGAAGAATATAGCACTAAAAGTTGAAGAGTCAGAGAGTGAACACTCATAACCTGAGGATGAAGACGATATTGCATTAATGACTAGACAATTCAGAAGCTTTCTGAAAAGAAAGCAAAAGAGATGCCAGCAATGAAATAAAGGTAAGTTTAACAGAAATGACAAGGTTTCTAACGAATTGATTTGTTATTAATGCAGGAAACTAGGTCATATCAAGATTGATTGCCCAAAACTCAAAGCCACTCCTAGCAAGGAGAAGGTAGAGGAGAAACCAATTGTAAAGAAGGGCAAGAAGAAGTTTCAAAGAGCTTTTTGTGCGAACTCAGCTTCAGACTCATCTGAGACTGAAAAAGAAGAAGAAGTCACCAATCTTTGCTTGATGGAAGATAATGTTGATCAAACATATCAAGAAGAGGTATGTGACTTAACTTATGATGAATTGTTTAAAGTTTTTGAACACATGCATGATGCATATAGAAAAATGAAAAAGATGCATGCTAGTGTAAGTTTAGAATTAGAAGAGCTTAAGAAGGAACATGAAATCCTTAGGAAAGATCATGCATTAATAGATGACAACCACATGAAACTACTTGACGAATATGATGACTTGAATAAGAATTATGAGAATTTAAAATTATCCTATGCTGTTCTTGAAAAAGATTTTAAAATACTTAAGGATGAATTTGAGAGCAAAATATATCGAATCAATTATACAAATTGAATCTTAGAAGTTATGAATTCATTTTATAAATTGAAAATAAGAGCTCTTGAAGATAATAGGATACCCCCCAAACTTGAAGATTTTACAAATTTTAAATATTATCCTAAATATATGGAATCCCTTAGAAGACAAACAAATGGAAGAAAACTTAGAAATATTTTTCTTAATGTCAAATGTAATAATTGTGGACTATTTGGACAAATAGCTCACACCTGTACTTTGAAGATGAAATCTAATTTGGTGTGGAGACCTAAGATGCATAAACCTAGACATATCATACATGCATCTGATTATAAATTTCTAAAAGGTGAACTTAAACTTGTTTGGGTTTCCAGGTCTAACATTTGATATTTTTACAGGGATGCTCTCACACAAGACCTCGTGGGAGCATATGATACCTGGACAGCGGATGTTCAAAGCATATGACTGGAGATACTGCTCAATTCATAATGCTGGAAGCTAGTAGTGGAGGCAAGGTTACACTTGGAGATAATACCACAAAGAAAGTGGTTGGATCAGGTATGATTGGAAATTTGAAAAACTTTTTTATAGATAACGTGTTATTGGTTGAAGGCTTAAAATATAACTTGTTAAGTATAAGTCAGCTATGTGATAAGGGCTATAGTGTAAAATTTTTACCTACTAGCTACATATTAAGCCTAAATGGGAAAGATGTTTTAAATGGAAAAAGGGTAAATAATGTTTATATGCTAGATTTAAATTGTATTTAATCTCCTACTGCTTTTTATTTGAAAACTGTTTCTGATGAATCATGGCTTTGCATAGGAGACTTTGTCATTCTATTATGAAAAACCTTAGGAGAAATACCCAAAAGAACTTAGTAAGAGGTATACCAAAACTAGACTTTACTAAGGACCACCTTTGTGATGCATGTCAATTAGGAAAATAAGTGAAGTCCTCTTTTCAGTCCAATAAGGATCTTAGAACTAATAAACCATTGGAAATTTTACACATGGATCTTTTTGGACCAATAGGAATTGTAAGTCTAGGAGGGAAGGTATACGGATTTGTTATAGTGGATGATTTCTCAAGATTCACTTGGGTTAGATTTCTTTTTCATAAGAGTGAATCGTTTGAAGAATTTAGAAATTTTTGGACTTGGATTCAAAGAAAATTAGGGTGTGAAATAATTTCTATACAAAGTGATCATGGAGGAGAATTTGGAAAGATTTGAAAATTTTTGTAAAGAAAAAGGGATTGATCACAATTTTTCTGCACCTAGAACCCCTCAATAAATTGGGGTAGTCGAAAGTAAAACAAAACATTAATAGAAGCCACCCAAGCAATGTTGGCAGAATACTCACTTCCTAAATATTTTTGGGCTAAGGCGGTTAGCACTGCATGTTATGTTCTGAATAGGATGAATGTGAGATTGAATTTAAATAAAACACCCTATGAGTTGCTAAAAGGTAGAACACCTAATTTGTCTCATTTGCATATTTTTGGTTGCAAGGTGTTCATTCATAATAATGAAAAATCTGCCTTAGAAAAATTTGATCCAAAATTAGATGAAGGAATTTTTGTTGGATATTCAAGTGTTGGAAAATCTTATAGGATATTCAACAAACGAACTTTGGTCATTGAAAAAACCACACATGTTGTATTTGATGAATCTGGAAATTTGGAAGAGCCAAATGTTATTGAAGATGAGATTGAGGAAAACTCCCAAAAAATTAATAGAATAAATTTGGAAGAAAATGTGGAAAAGAATTTGGAAATAAAAAACCCTTTGCCTAGAAATTTGAGATTTTCTAAAAACCACCCAAGGGAATTGATTATAGGTGAACCTAGTGAGGGTGTTAGGACTAGGCGTGGATTAAACAAAGAAGTCAATCATTCAGCCTTTTATTCAACTATAGAACCCACTAATGTTGATCAAGCACTTTCTGATGAATTTTGGATATTGGCCATGCAAGAAGAATTGAATCAATTTGTAAGAAATAAAGTTTGGGAATTAACTTCAAGGCCAAAAGATCAAAGTGTTGTTGGAACCAAATGGGTGTTCAAAAATAAAATGAATGACTCAGGAGTAGTCATTAGAAATAAGGCTAGATTAGTTGCTAAAGGGTATAATAAAATTGAAGGAATTGATTTTGAGGAGACTTTTGCCCCTGTAGCTAGATTTGAAGCAATTAGGGTTTTACTAGCCTTTGTCTATTTTAAAGGATTTAAATTATTTCAAATGGATGTGAAAAGTGCCTTTTTAAATGGTGTAATTGAAGTAGATGTTTTTGTAGAATAACCTCCAAGTTTTGAAAATTCTAAATAACCAAATCATGTTTTCAAGTTAAAAAAGGCATTATATGGATTGAAACAGGCACCTAGGGTTTGGTATGAGAGGTTAAGCACATTTCTACTTGAAAGATCTTTTAAAAAAGGAAGTGTGGATACAACTCTCTTTTTAAAGAAATTTGGAAATGATATACTCATTGTTCAAATTTATGTGGATGATATCATTTTTGGATCTTCAAATAAAAATCTTTGTGATGATTTTTCTAAAACAATGAGTAGTGAATTTGAAATGAGTCTAATGGGAGATTTAAATTACTTTCTAGGTTTTAGCATTAAGCAACTTGAGAAAGATACATTTCTTAATCAAACTAAATATGTTAAGGACATCCTCAAAAAATTTAAAATGGACAATGCTAAACCTATTAGTACACCAATGAGTTCCTCAGTTCAGTTGGATAAGGACCTTAAGAGAAAATTTATTGATCAAAAGAAATATAGAGGGATTATTGGATCTTTACTTTACTAGACTGCTAGCCGACCAGATATTATGTTCAGTGTTTGCTTATGTGCTAGATTTCAATCAGATCCAAAAGAATAAAATTTAATAGCAGTGAAAAGGATTTTAAGATATTTACTAGGAACTCAGAACTTAGGAATTTGGTATCCTAAGTTTTGCTCTTCATTTGAAATTATTGGTTATTCAGATTCTGACTTTGCAGGCTGTAGAGTGGATAGGAAAAGCACTTCTGGAACATGTCAATTCATTGGAAATTCATTAGTTTCATGGTCTAGTAGAAAACAAAATTCAGTGGCCCTATCTACTGCAGAAGTAGAATACATTGCATTTGGAAGTTGTGTGGCACAAGTACTTTGGTTAAAATAAGAGTTGATTGATTTAGGATTAACTATTGGCACTATTCCAATTTATTGTGATAATACTAGTGCTATTTGCATTTCCAAAATTCCTATTCAACATTTAGGAACCAAACACATTGACATAAGGCATCATTTCATAAGGGATCATATATCCAAGAGAGAAATTGAACTTATTCATGTTTCAACTGAAAATTAACTTGCAGATATTTTTACAAAACCTTTAGCCTTTGATACTTTCAGTACATTAAGAACAAGACTTGGTGTAATTGATTTGAATGCTTAAATAAAAATGTTTTTGCAACATTGATGTTTTTGTTTTCGTAGTTTATGTTTTTATGATTTTGTTTTTGTCATTTTTGTTTGTTTTTTGAGTGCTTTTTATTTAGAGTCTGTACATTTGTCATTGTCTATTGTGGTTGGTGTGTTTATTTTAGTTTTCTTTGATAAAAATACAAAAATCCAAAAATTTGTGTTAATCGTCTGGGACGAAAAGTTTTCGTACAGGACGATGTGTGTAAAATTCAGTCTGCGTGATTTCAAACCATCTTAAGAGCAGTTTTTAATGTAGTTTATTTGTACGATCCTCAAGATCGTCCGGGATGAAATATTTTTTCTCAAACGACGGGATGATTGAATACAGCAGTTGAACGGATAAGACAGTTTTGATTATGAACTTCGTCTGTACGAACCTTTGGTTCATCCAGACGAACATATGTCGATTCATAGCGGGGGACGATTTTCAACTGCCATTAAAATGAGTTAACTTTTGATCGTCTGTACGATCATTTTGGTTAAAAGTCTGTATGAAAGAATGCTTCGTAACTTGTGTGATTATGAAAAGCCGTTATTATTTTTACTCACTTGTTCGTCCATACAAAATATTTTCGTACGGGGACGAATCAAATTCGTACGGGACGAATGAAATTTCGTTTGGTACGAACAGTCATAATTTTTTAAATTAACGACAATTTTTACTGAACAGTCACTCTCACACATCACTTTCAAAGACTTCATCTTTTCAAATCCTTCAATGGCTAGTTCTAGCAAGCGCCAAAAGATTTTGGCTAAGGGCCCTCCTAGGAATACATCCAAAAAATTTCCTTCTAGAGCCAATGAAGAGTCTTTTCCTAGATTTGCCTCTGCAAAAATCACTCCATCTAGAGTTCTTCTTCAGGAGCAGTTGACCTTTAAGGTAATGCCCCTTTTTGCTTCAACTCAATTTGGAGTAATCCTCACCTTAGTCCATCTCTACAATAAAGAAACCTTCCAGTATTTTCTGGCAAACATGTCATTTAATTCCGACCACTCTGTTATCAGTTCTTTTGTCTTCAAAAAGAAAATAGAAATCACCAAGGCTGACCTTGGTATCTTCTTAAATTTAAGGACTGAAGGGATTAGAGCACACACCTTTACCACCACTTGCTTTGACTGGCCTGAAGTTAACAATGTTCTTAGAGGAATAAAAGTTAAGGATCATTTGCCAAAAGTAGCCACTTTAAATCTCAATACCCGAATCATCCAGCATGTTCTTAGATCTTCTATTATACCTAAAGCTGGTGATAGAGTCAACATCACTCCACTTCTCTCTACAGTTACCTACCTGATAATGACCAGGCAACCCATAGATGAGTCCCAACTCCTAATCGACTATATTTATGGTCTCTCTGAAATTGGTCATAGAGATCATAAAAGGAAAAAGAACATAGCCTTAGGCCATCTCATTGCCTTCATTTTAGAGAAGAAGTATGATTTAATCCACCCAGTTTTAAACTTTGAAGAACCACTCTACTACAACGACGGTTTATTTAGGGCAATCTTCAACAAGGACGAGCCAAGCAAACCTCATGTAGTATTGAGTGAAACAAAAGAAGAGGGTGAACCTTCACATGCTGCTTAACCAAATTATCAGAATTTGGTTCAAAGATTTAACAACTTAGAGGCTCACTTTGATCAAAGATTTGATCAAATCGAAACACATCTATAGAAGCAAGACCTTCAGTACAATCAAGACATGGGATTCATGCGTAAACAGATTAATTCCATTAATTCCAATATGTTTGTGATGAGTAGTTATTTCAACTTTTTTAGTGCTGCACCTCCTCCTCCTCCAGATCAGGGTCCTTCAGAATGATTGTAGTATTTGTTTAAGTGTCTCTTTTTTAGTTAATGTGTTTGTTTGTGATGTGTTTGTGATGTGTTTTAAATTATTATCTTTTTCATTATTTTAATGTTGTTGTTATTGATATCATGTACCTTAAATTGTAATATCTTCATTTGATATCAATAGATGTTGCAATATTTTGTTGTCTAATGTTTTGGGAAATTTGTGTTAGACTTTATGACTTTCAATTTTTTTTAATCTTAATAGTGCCTTATTTAAATTGTAAATTAAAATTAGTTTCATTAGAAAATATATTTATTCTATAATTAAGAAATGCTTATAACTTGATATTACTATAATCTTCAATTCCATGTCTCTTATTTAGACTACTCTAGTACTAATATAATTATTGCATTTTAGATGTTTTCTTATTTTGTATTTTTCTTTTCAAATAGTATTTATGCACTTAGAAAAATTTGAAATATTAGATTATTGACTTTGGAAAGAATTCAATTACTCTTGAAAAGTGTACAAATGTACAAAAATCAAAAGAGTTGTGCAAAAATTTGCAATGACAAAAAGAGACATAAAATTAGCCCACAGTAAACAAATGCACAAAAATATGCCAAAAAAATATCTATATATGAACAAGATGGGCAAAGCGCCACATGTGGTAATTCTTTCTTTCCAAACTCTTTTAATCTCTTAATTCAAATTGATCTTATGTTAATTTATACTTTACATTGAAATGTGAAATATAGAATTTTTTATTCATCCCTTGTGCAATAGTTTTCTTTATCTTAATGTCTAAATTGACACATGACTTTGATAAATTCTTTTTATTCTCTATGTTATAACATTTCTTCAATTATATGAATCTCTATGATTTCTCCAATGACTTAATTTTATTTGCATATCTTATTTCAATCACTTTCAAGATTAAATTATAAACTGAAATTTATACTTCTACTTACATTTCTATCTTTTTTTTCTTCTTCACTTTTTGCTGTTGTCAAAAAGGGGAAGAAATTGTTTATTATTTTCTACTATTTTTGTTTGATTTGTTTATTTTGTTTTGTTTTTAATTTGACATCAGTTTTGGTTGTTCTTATTGTAGTTGAGTGTGTGTTTTGATTGTTTCATTGTTCTTATTGTAGTTGAGTGTGTATTTTGATTGTTTTTTTTGTTTCTTCAAAATTAAAAATAAAATTTTTTTTTATGCCTCTTTATATTTCATGTATTCATCAACTGACGGGGAGTTCAAGGGAGATATTTAGAATTGAAATTTCTATAAATAATAATTATTTTGCCATCATAAAAAAGGGGGAGATTGTTAAGAGAGTTGCTATTTTGCATGTTTTACATTCTTGTAACTTGTATTATTTTGATGATTTTAATTATTATTGTTTTACATATATCTTCTAACACTATTTGGAACATTTATTTCTTGCTCTAATATGTACTTACATTTTAGGAAAATCAACTCCAAGATATTGAAGACTTGCAATCAAATTCAATAAAATTTCATAATTTTTTATATGAGAGGGAGTGATTGTAATTGAGTGAAAAATCATAATATACACACTTGGGGAACTTTTTTTTTACTGATCGTACAGAACGAACTTAGTTCGTACAGAACGATCATGTCAATTACCCCTAAGGAGAGCAATGGATCGAACAGGCGGAGAGAAAATTTTTCTAAGTCCTAATCGTCCAGGATGAATTTAATAATCATCCCGGGACGAACATCTCGGGATTCTCACTTTCTAGTGTTCGTCCAGACGAAATCAATGGTTCGACCCAGGACAAATGTCTCTATATTCTCACCGTGCCCTATTCATCTAGATGAAAAATAAGGTTCATCCCAGGACGAACGGCTCTATATTGAGGCTCGCTCAATTCGTCCAGACGAAACCTATTCGTCCCATGATGAACTGAACCGACTTACGTCAGTTGGTTACGTCCTGAAGAATTTTGTGAACCAACTTATGTAATAACTGTTTCATACCGGACGAACTTGATTCATACGGGACGATTAGCGTGTACGAAAATAATTCGTACCAATATACATAAGGTTCAATTCTGACCATTTAAGTAAAATTGTCAAGACAATCCATGATCGTACGGGACGATCCACTGCGTACAGAATTGAAAACTTGCTATTTTTGGGTGATTTTTCTTATCTTTTGCATAAATAGTTCAAATTTGACTGCCACCCAATCTTTTTGTCATTTGATCTTCGTGCCTATTGAGAGAAAAGCCAAGGAGAGAGTGTGAGAGAGCATTCAAAGGAGGATTCCTACCACTAGAGCGTGAAGGCTTCACTTGGTGTTTAAAGGTAAGAATCTCTACTTGTGAATTGAGATTATTTCACTCTTTTCTTTCTTCCTTCTAGATTTCTTGTGAGAAGATCTGTCAAGGAGATCTGGTTCTCTGCCGACACTTGGAGAGTGTGAACAGCCGAAGGGTTCTCTGCCCACACTAGGAGAGTGTGAAAGGATGAAGGGTTCTTTGCCCACACTAGGAGAGTGTGAAAGGACGGACAGTTCTCTGCCAACACTGGGGATTGTGTAAAAGGACTATGGTTCTCTGCCGCACTGGGTAGTGGTGAAAAGAGTATTTGTAAAGGCTTCTCCGCCTTACTATGGGTGCAAAAGGAGAGACACTATTGGTATTAGTGCAATACTAAGAGGGTGCCTCTGGGGAGTGGATGTAGATCTAGTTTAGACCGAACCACTATAAATCTTGTGTCTTTTACTGTATAGTTTTTTATTTTATGCATTTTACTTTTGTTAAAAAAAAACTCTGTGGTTGAAAAACGTTTCTATAAAAAAATTTTATTTCGGTTCAACAACATTTCAAAGAGGGTTAAGTTTTAAAAATACTAATTCACCTCCCCTCTTGGTAGTCTTGGGATATTAACTTAGGTCTAACAACCTATTTACTAGACTCAATAATATGTCATTCATTACAAACTGGCTCAGTCCTATTCTACCCAATCTTGAGCTAGTTAAATTTGCAGTTTGATCTTGTTGACTAGAAATATTAGTAGGCAAGACAGTCGTAGAAAAACATAAGTGTTTTCTATCAATAAAATTATATTCCTTGAAAATAGATTCACAATAATCTCTTCTTTTTTTATGATGGAAAAATAATTAAATAATTAAAACTAAATAAAACAGAAACATAAGTGAAAACAGTATGACAAAATAACTCAAACACTACTCCCCTTTTTGACATCACAAAAAAGAGGAAAAAAATATAAAAGATAAAGCAGAAAGAATACAAAAAAGAAGAATGAAACTAAAGTTTTTTTTTTATCAAATCATGAATATGTCAAAGTCTCCATATGATTGATTTTAAAGACTAGTAAGACCAATGAGTTAAAATCATCGAAATTCAAAAATGGTACAATATCTGATCCTGCTAACCCTAGCTCAAATTTCTCTCAAGACAAAATCGTCTTTTAAAAACAAAAGACCTAACTCAGAAAAACTAATTATAGAAGAAAAAGAGATTCGTTCAAAACTTGGTTTCAAAAAAATATATTATAAAATAATATATCAAAGTAATTTATCATAATTACGAAATTTAAAATCAAGCATTTAAAAACATCAAGTGACACATGAGTTCTTCTAAGTTTCAAAAGTTTGAAAGAGAAGAAAGCTTTCTTTTAGTGGGCTCAATTTATGCCTCTTATCAATTGATTTGTGCACTTTACGCATCTTTTAGTTTTTGATGCACTTTATATATATTTCTTAATTTGGCATCATTGCGCATATTTTGTTTTAGCATCATTGGCCACTTTGTTTTATTATTGTAAGCTACATCCCTTTTAAAAACTCTTAAATACTTCCAATTATAAGTAAATCTTCCAGATATTAGAAAAGAAAAACTCACTCTCGAACATAAGTAAGAACAAATCACTAAATAGAACCAAAATCATATGATAAATACAACGACAAGATTACAAAAAAAAACTTGAAAGTAATATAAAAGACTTTAAACATTATAAATATAAGATAGATTACTATATCAAGATAGAAAAGATCTCAATCACAAAGTCTAGTTGTTAATTTGAGATAGACTTTTATTTAGAAAAAAAAATTACACTACTAAAGGAGGTTAGAGGAAGAGAAATAATCAATGATTTTTCTACCTTTAACTGAATTAGAGATATAAAACATTGACTAAAAATTTAAAAAAAACATGGAATAAAATACCATTATAGTAGTGATCACAAAAAAGAAAAACTAAAATAATAAAAATAGAACTAAAAATTAAAAAGAAACAAAAGCTAGTAAAAAGTAAAATAAACAAAGTGAAACAAACAGAAGAAGAAAAAAGCAACAAAACAGAAAATTTAGAATTCAATAAACATCAAGTTCATTCATTTATAACAATCACACCCAATCTAGTTCTTAAGATGTTGAAAGTATCAAAATCCAATGGTTTAATAAAGATGTCATCCAATTGATTCTCAGTTATCATATGGTGTAACTCAATGTCTCCTTAGGTCACATGGTCTCTAATAAAGTGATGCCTTTTGTCAATTTGTTTGTTCCTTATATGTTGGATAGGATTCTTAGAGATGTAGATGGTACTAGTGTTATTTCAAAGGATTGAAATTGTGCCTATAGGTAATCCTAAATCAAGAATTTATTACTTCAACCAAAGGACTTGTGCCACATAACTTTCTAAGGTAATGTACTCAGGTTCAATAGTGAAAAGTGCAACAGAGTTTTATTTTCTACTAGACCAAAAGACTAAAGACTATCCTATAAATTGGCAAGTTCTAGAAGTGCTCTTTTTATCCACCTTACATCTTGTAAACTCAGAATCAGAATATTCAATAATCTTAAAAGAAGTGTTGTACCTAAGATACCAGATTCTTAAGTTTTAGGTCCTCAAAAGATATCTAAGAATTCTTTTAACTGCAGTCGGGTGGGATTCTTTAGGATCAGCTTGAAATCTAGCACAAAGACAAGCACTAGACATTATATCAGGTCGGCTAGCAATCAGGTAAAGTAAAGATTCAATCATCCCTCTATATTTCTTTTTTTAATAGATTTTCTATTTGAGTCCTTATCCATCTGAATATTAGAACTCAAGGGAGTATTTATTGGCTTAGCTTTATCCATTTCATGTTTGTTTAAGATGTCCTCAATATACTTTGATTAATTTATAAATGTTTCATTATCCTATTACCTTATGCTAAACCCCAAAAAGTAGGACAAATCTCCCATCACCTCATCACAAACTCCTTACTAATTATTTTAGAAAAATTATCACATAGCTTTTTATCAGAACATCCAAAAAATATATCTTTAATATAGATTTGAATAATGAGTAACTCATCTCCTACTTTCCTCAAAAAAGGGTGGTGACTACGCTTCCCTTAACAAAATCCCTCTTTAGTAAAAATGTGCTAAGCCTCTCATACCAAGCTCTTGGTGCCTATTTTAATCCATATAAGACCTTTTTTAATTTGAAAATATAATTTGGAAATTGGGAACTCTCAAAACCTTGGGGTTACTCAACAAACACATCCTCTTTATTACCTCATTTAAAAAGGCACTATTCTATGATAAAAATTTAATCTAAGTGAACCTCGAGTAATCATCAACAATCACAAATCCATAGACTTTCCCCCTTAAGCTGGCAGTGCTAATGAGTCCAAACAAATCCATGTGAAGGACTTCTAAAGGTCTAGAGGAGCTAATGTCCTTAATGGAATGAAAAGAGGAATGGACTTGCTTCCCTAGTTGGCAGGCATCACATAAGTGGTCTTTATAAAACCTAAGCTTGATGACACCTCTAACTAGGACTTTTTGGGTTACTCTCCTAAGGGTTTTCATACTAGCATGACATAACCTCCTATGCCACAACCAAGAATCATCAGCAATAATTTTTAAGCAAAATGAAACAGCACATTAAGAAGAATCACTGTCTGTGTTTTTAGCCTTCAGCACCATAAGCTCACCACATCAAGTTGTCTTTGGTTCACTCCTTGCTCGTAAGCAATGAGTATCTAAGTAAGTTATTAACATAATAAGTATTCAAATCTTTGGATTCAGTAATTGTAGTGATCTTAGCATCAAAAGAAGAAGGCAATTATCTTAAAATTTTATTCACTCTTTCATAGTTAGTTAGCTCTCTTCCTAAAGCATGCAATGAGGTGACAATTTTAGTAAACCTAGTATACATGTTAGAAATCAATTAAGTATATTTCATACAAAAAATTTCATAGTCATGTAATAAAATATTCAACCTAAATTATTTAACTTCATTGGTTCCTTCAAAAGTAATGCACAATCTATCCCAAATTTCTTTACCAGTAGCACAAGTTGAAACACGCATATTATCTTCTGATTTCAAATCACAGAAAAAATAGTTCAAGTATTTTGTATTCAGTTGAGCTAATTCCCTATCATCAAGAGTCCATTCAGTGAAAGGATGTATGGTAGTAATGACATTAGTTTTACGAGATGGAGGTGTATAACCATCCTTAATAAGCATCCACATGTGATAGTCATTCGATTGTAGAAATGTAAACATGCGAGTTTTCTAAAAATCAAAAGGAATATTGTTAAACAAAGGTGGTTGTGTAATAGAATAACCTTCCAAAGTATTATAATTATCAAAGTTAGCCATTGATCAAAATTAATAAGTTTTCAAATACTAGATTTTATTAATGCCGCTATGATACCACTTAAAAATTTTACAACGATGTTAAGCCCTAATGAACTAGTCCCAATGCTAACCAAGATAAGGGATGAATTGGTATTTACAAAAAAAATTCTTTAACCAAAAGCACAATCATAACAAAACCAAGATTCACCACAAAAATAAAAGTGTAGAAATTAAATACAGAAGTAGAATAAGAAAGAACACACCAGATTTTATAGTGGTTTAGTCAACCTAACCTATGTCCACTCCCTGGAGCCTCTCCTCCAACTATTGCACTAAACACAGTGTCTCTCATTTTTCCCCCACAGCAAGGCGGAGAAACTCGTACAAAAACTCCTTTCTCCCAACCCAGTGAGGCAGAGAACCTAACTCCATTTGCTTTCTCCAGAAGCAGGTAGAGAACCAAACTCCTTTTGCTTCCACCTGAAGTAGTCAGAGAACCTCAATCAGTTACTAAAGTAGACCTCTCTAGAACCCCCAAGGAGCTAGGGATGATGACCAAGGAATATAATGATGAATCCTTGCTTGGAGGAACCTTTATGAAACCCCTCATAAACTTTCCCTCATAAGAACCTCTCTTTCTTTCTCTCTCCTTTGCTCTCCCTCTCCTCTTAGCTCTCTCAGGTTAGGATAGCAGCAAAAAATCTCTCTTTGAGAAAATAAGAGTGCTTTTAAATAAGGGCTCTAAATTAGCACTAACTAGCAACTAATTGTCAATTATCATCTAGGACGATAGTACATTATCCTATATAATTAGTTAAAATTGATGTGTGTCGTATAGAAAATCACACAAAATGGATGTCTGCATGATGGAAAATTAACTAGATCGTCCAAGATAATCTCATGATCGTTTAGGCCGATTAGTACAAAATGATGAATATCATCAAGAACATCGCCCTGAATGGATGTCTAGATGATGTAAAAATAACTTGATTGTCCAGGCCGATCTCTCGATCATCCCAGATGATTAGTTCAATTCAATACATATTGTCCAGAACATCGCCCTGAAAGGAACTAGGTTGATGTTTGATAGTCCAAGAAGAATTAAGGTTTATTAAATATTCATCTCGATCAATCCTGTAATTATCCAGGACGATATGATCGAGCAATCAAACCTTAATTGCTTTCCTTATTTACCAGATTAATTTAGACATAATTATACTACATCGTTTAGGATGATGTCCTGGATGATGCCCAAAAATAAAATATACCTAAATAGATATGGTGGAAGATTCTTTCTAATTTGAGCCTATCATCCTGGCTAATACAAATATCATCCAAGATGATGCGCTTAGTTACGGCTGTCTTAACCAGGATGCCCTAATTAGGGTTTCCATTTTTAACTAATCATTTAGGCCAATTTTTGGATCGTCTCGGATGATATGATAAAAAATACAAAACTATAAAGCAGTAGAAAATTTTCCTACAAGTGTGTGGGTGAGCAAGGTTACTTAGCATCGGGACCCACAATGTTACAAAAGACTTAAGAAAAGGTAAAAGACACAAGTCTTTCATTACAAACTGACTCAGTCCTAATCTATCCAATCTTGAGCTAGTTTAATTTGCATTTTGATCTTGTGGACCTGAAACTTTAGTAGGCAAGATAGTCATAGAAAAACAGAAGTGTTTTTTATCATCAAAATTATATTCCTTAAAAATAGATTCGCAACAGTTTTTAGATGGGTTAGATTAAATCACTTGTTGTTAATGGTATTTCTCCTTCTTTGTTCAAATTTTATTGGGAGATTATTAACCTTGATATTTATAATGTTGTATATACTTTTTTTCAATCAAGTTCTATGCCTTCTAATTGGAAAGATATTCTTATAATACTTATTCCTAAAGTTGAAAATGCATGTGAACCATCAAAATATAAACTTATCAGTCTTTGTTAAACTAATTACAAGATTTTTTGCAAAAATGATTCTTAAGAGATGTAAGATTAATTTGCATAAAGTTATTTCTGAAGAGGAAGCGGCGTATGTTCCAAATAGATCAATTTCTAATCATTTTCTTTTAGCTAAATAGATTTTCCATAAATTTAGATTCTCCTCTTCTAAAAAAAGGGTTCATTGCTTTAAAAATTGATATGGAATTAGCTTATAACAACATGTGTTAGCAAAATTTAAATAAAGTTTTAGTTTTATGAATTTTCCTTCTAAATTCATAAATTGGGTCATAAAATGTGTTAATTCTCCAAAATTTTCAATTCTTATTTATGTTCAGCTATTAAATTGGATAAAGGCTGAATTGGATTTAGACAAGGTTGCGCCTTTTCCCCCTTCCTTTTCATCATATGCTGTAAATTACTTTCCAAAGCTTTTCATCAAAGTAGGATGGAAATTTGTATCAATATTTCTTCTAATTTTGAGAGAATCTTGCATTTATTGTATTCTGATGATGTTTACAATCGAGTTGAAGAAAAATTTCAATCTGTGAACATCATTTTAAATATTTTATTTAATATTTGCTCTTGGACTAGTCGAATAATTAATTTTGGAAAATCAATGATTCTTTACTCTGATAAGATGAAGAGGAGAAGAAAGTTGAAGATTTCAAAGCATAGTGGATTTAGGCTTGTAAGTGAATTGCATTATCTCGATCTTCATTTTGTCATAAGGAGGAAAAAGTATTCAGATTTTTAGAATCTTCTTAAGCATTCCGTAGATAAGATAAATTATTTGGGAAGTAGATTTTTATCCCTTACCACAAGAGTTACTTTAATAAACTCTTCTCTTATTTCTCTTCCAACATATTTTATGACTCATTATGTTATGCCTAAAGGAATTCTTGAAGTATTGGATAAGCATTGTAGAATCTTTCTTTGGCATAAAGATATTTGAAAGCAAAGAATGCATTATATTAATTTGAATGAACTTTGTCTACTAAGCTTGAAAGGTGGCCTTGGTTTTCATTTAGCTTTGTTATGGGAAGGCCCTTTGAGATCAAAACTAGAGTTGAGATTTTTACAAAAGCAAAACTCATTATAAAATATAATTTTTATTGAAAAGTATTATAGCAATATTTGGTCTTCACCTCAAAGAGGAGTTTTAGCAACTTGGAAAATCATTTTAGATGGTCCAAAGCACTTAAAACCTATCTTAAGATGGAGAATAGGAAATGGAAAAAGCATCAAAATTTTAGATGATGTTTACATAAGTGAGGAAGAATTTTTTTCTTGGCCAATGTATGCTAACGTTAACATTATGGAGAGGTGTTTGGTTGATGTATTTTTGAATAAAATGGGAGATTTTAATTACAATTTTTTGCAAGACTATTTTAGGAAAGAACTGATCAACATTACGAAACAAATTAAACTTCTTACAAATCACTCTGAATATAGAATGGAGCTAATTCATAAACATTCATACATATTAATAACAGCTTTGACATTTAAAGAAAAATTCAATATTGTGAATTCAACTATCTTATTAGCTGAAGAAGCCCAAGTTGAACCCAAAATTATGGTTTTCTAGTGGATAATGGGAAGAAATGCTCTTCCTAAAATAGTTGTCTTTCTTATAGGAAGATGTTGAATTCCAAGCTTTGTCTGAGAGGTTGTTTGGTAGAAGAATATATTATGCATATTTATGTTTCATACTAAAAGCTGATTAAAAATTTTGAAGTTCACAGGAAATGGGGAATTGGTATTCCATTCTTTAATTCAGTCTCAAAAATGTGGTACCATCTTCAACTTAAATCTACTAAGAATCCTTTTAATGGCTATAATTTATTACTACTTTGTTTTTTATAATTGGAAAGACAGGAATTCCATTAAGCATGGAAAATAATTTGCTTCCCCTACGCTTTTTACAGCTTAAGTTTTTTCAATCTCTATTAAGCCATATCTTAATCCAATTCAAGATAATTGTGTTGCTAACTGGTTGTATGAATTGATAAGGTTTTTTTTGCATCTCCCTTCTCCAAAATGGATTACAATAAACATTCATATTTCATTGCTTAGAAATAATGGCGCAGGTATTGGAGGAATTATATAAGATGATAAAGGTAGATTCATCACAGCTTTTGTAAAGAAGCTTTCCATTGGGATATTGCTCAACTTATTTTTTTTTTCTATCCTTCTTATTAAAGATATACTAGAAGAATGGATGACTGATTCTAAAGGCATTTGGATAGAAGAAGACAACATCAGCATTATCAAGCTTTTTCAAAATTCATTGGCATCTCAATTTTGGTTAAATGAAAATTATAATTCTCTAGATTTATCATTTTATTTGATTTTAAGTGTGTTATTTTAATTGTATCTCAAGAAATGAGAAGAAGGTGGTTAATTATTATGCAACCTATGCTCTTTGTGGTAATTTATTTTGGGACATTTTCCGTAATAATCTTCCTTCATCGTTTACTTAATTAGTGAAGGAAGATTATGACAGGTTAGCTATCACTTAGTTGTAGTTTTCCTTTCTTATTTTTTATAATAATATTGATCTTTGTATTTGCCTAAAAATAAAGAGATAAAGTTTGTTGAAGTGCATTAGGTGATCTAGGATCTAACAACAATCTTATATTTTTATCCATTTTTTAGAAATTAGATTTAAAAGATGTTCTACCCACCATTGTTCCCCTTTTTCTTGCTAAAAAAGCATTGAATTAATCTAAGGAGGTGGTAAAAGATGTGCTTTTTATAGTACATATGCTTATCTTCCCCATAGATTCTATGATCTTGGATATAGAGGATGATAGGGAGATACCCATTATCCTTGGGAGACCTTTCTTAATAAATGGTAAGGCTATGATAGATGTTCATAAGGGGGAGTTGACCATGAGAGTACAAGATCAAGAAGCGACTATAGATGAGCTTTACCATGAAATTCCCTAATAATGAAAATACATATTATTTTAGGGTAGTTTTATAAGAGTTTGTTGTTGAGAATTTTAAGGGAGATCTAGTAGTATAAAGGACTTTAGATGAATCTTTAGAGGAAAGTTTTGAGAGTTTAGAAGAATCTGTTCAGATATTTAGAGACAATTTTGATATGTTTAGGGGGAATTTTAAAACCTTATATACCTCATTTTTGGGTAAAACTATAAAATAATCATTGGAGGAAGCCCATATTTTAGAGCTTAGAGGCATTCCTAACCACCTTAAGCCCATATTTCATTTACCGGTTTTTAATAGTTTTGAAGATTGCTGTAAATGGCTTAATCAATGTGCTTCCAAGCATATTGTGTTAGGAAATATGTATTGCACGTTGGTGTTCTTATCATGGAAATCCAGAAACAAAAGTGTGTATGGAGATGGGGAAAATAGTAAAGTGTTTATTGCTTCTAACACTATTACTTTGTCTTCTATTTCTACAAATTCTGCTATCATTAAAAAATCATCAGGAATCTGGGATGTCAATCAGTCTGCTGGACTGTTAAAACAATCTTGGCATCCTCCACCACCTGGCTGGATTAAAGTAAATGTGGATGTTTGTTTGTTATTTTCTTATAAGGCTTCTATTGGAGGAATTTTTCGGGATTATAGAGGAAGGTTTCTTTATGCTTTTGGCATCAATGAAATTCATTGGGAAGTTAATCAGCTAGATTTGCTTGCGTTTAAGTCCCTTAACCGTTACTTACAAAATTGGATGTTTGAATATTAAGGTCTTATTGTTGAAGGAGATAATAGAAATGTTATCAAACATCTTCAAAAAGGATTCAATCTTTGGGGAGCTATGGATGATCACAATGAGGTACTTAACAGTTTACAAGATTTTAATTTTCTTTTGTTCAATTGGGTTGATAGAGGTTGTAATAAGTTAGCCGGCCTTTGTGCTAACATTGCTTTGATTCATGATTTTATTTGGGATGATATTGATAGGTGTGATATTCCTCCTAGTTTTTGTAATATTCTTAAGGAGGAATATAATGACATTGGTAGATTGTAATTAGTTTCTTTTAATAAAATTGCTTTTGCATTTCCACAAAAAAAAAAAAAAAACCACCTTAAGTATACCTTTTTGGGTAGAAATACAATTTTTTCTTATAATTATTTTTGCTGGTTCGAAAAAAGATTAGGAAGGCAAGTTGATTAGGGTTCTAAGTGATTATAAGAAATATTTTTGGTGGACCAAGCTAGCATCAAATGGATTAACCCATCTATATATATGCATAGGATTCTTAGGGAGGAAAATTACTTACTAAAAAGTTGGCCCACAAAGAAGATTTAAGCATCCTATGAAAAAAGTTATTAAAAAGGAAATACTTAAATTGTTAGATGTAGGGATTGTTTACCAATTAATGATATTTCTTGGGTTAGTCTTATTCAGTGTATTCCTAAGAAGAGTGGATTGACTGTAGTATCTAATTAACATAACAAATTCATTCACTCTAGGATAATTGCTAGTTTGAGAATTGGTATAGACTATAGGAAGTTGAACAAACCCAATTAAAAAGACCATTTTCCCATACCATTTTTGGACTATATATTAGATAGTTTAGAAGGGCACTCTTTCTATTATTTCCTAAATGGATACTCATGGTACAAACAATTCCTATAGCACCTAAGGACTAGGAAAAAACCACCTTAACCAGTCCCTCTGGGACCTTTTCCTTTAGATGAATTCCCTTTGTTCTATGTAATGCTTCTTTAACTTTTTAGCAATGTGTGATGTCTATTTTTTCTAATTTAATAGAGCAGGGCATTCAATTTTTTATGGATGATATTTCTATTTTTTGCACTACCTTTGATTCTAATCATGATAATCTGACAACTATTTTTAAAACATGTGTAAAACTAAATTTAGTGTTAAATTAGGAAAAGAGTTAATTTTTGGTGATTTAAGGTATTATACTAAGATATAAGATTTCCAAGAAGGGGTTAGAGTTAGTTAAGGCTAAAATCCATGTAATTAAAAAGTTTTCACCTCCAAGTTTAGTTAAAGGAATTAAAGTTTTCTTAGACATGTTAGGATTTATAGGATATTTATAAAAGACATCTATAAACAAATTAGGTTTTATAGGAGATTAATCAAAGAATTTTCTAAAATTTTCAAACCATTGTGTCATTTATTTGAAAGGATGTTCCATATATGTTTGTTTCTTCATGTCTTGAAACGTTTAAAATATTAAAATAGTATTTAGTCACTATATTAGTTCTTCTTACACTAGATTAGTCTTTGCATTTTGAATTAATTTATTATTCTATTGATTATGTTGTAGGTGTTGATCTAATTCATAGGAATGAGAAAAAGCTTCTTGTTATCTTTTACGTCAATAAAACTTTAAATGTTACACAATATAATTGCACTACTACTAAAAGGAACTATGAGCTATTATCTTATCTTTCGATAAATTTAGATCTTATTTGTTTTTCATGAAGGTTCTAGAGTATACAAATAATTCTGTAATTAAATTTCTTATGATAAAAAAGGATTCCAAATCTAAACTCATGAGGTGGATACTTTTGTTACAAGAATTTGATGTAGAAATTTAGATAGAAAAGGAGCCCAATAGAAAATTACTAAATTTTTTTTACTTAGATTTAAAGAACATGCATCTTAAAAAATTAAAATTATTGAGTTTTTTTGTAAAATAATTATTTACTTTGCAAATAAGTAGATTGCCTTAGTATGATGATATTGTGAATTTTATTTTTAGTGGTGTGATTTCTTTTAACTTACCACCTATTAAAAAATAAATTTTTTTGCATGATGCCAAATCATTCTTTTAGGATGAGCCATATTTTTTTATAAAGCACAATGATCAAATTATTAGGAGATGTGTAACTAAGGATAAAAAGGAAATTATTATTAGAGAGTGCCATGACTGATATTATGGAGGTCATTTTGCAGGATTTAGAACTAATTAAAAATATCTTAAATCAAAATTCTATTGTCCTACTTTATTTAATGATATTAATTCTTATACTATAAACTGTGATCAATGTGAAAGAGTAAGCAATATCATTAAAAGAAATGAAATGCTCTTAAACTATGTTTTAGAAGTTAAATTATTTGATGTTTAGGGAATTGATTTAATGGGTCCATTTATGCAATCCCATAGATGCTAGTATATTTTAATGATTATTGATTATGTCTCCAAATGGATTGAAGGGGTGGAAACCCCTAAATTGATGCTCAGGTAATACTTAGTTTTTTAAAACTTTTTTCTAAAGGAAATGAGTATTTTTTTAATCAATGATTTGGGAAGTCAATTTCATAATAAAAGAGTGGAAGCATTAATCACTAAATATGGAATCCAACATTTTGCAACAAATTATTTTCCCTAAACTAGTGGGCAAGCTAAAATCAATAATTTGGATATTAAAAGAATTTTGGAGAAGTCAATGAGTTCTAATAGGAAAGATTGGGTTATAAGTTTGGATGATGCATTATGGGCCTATAGAAATTTTTTTTATAACACCTATTGGTGTGTCTCCCTATCAATTAGTCCTTGGAAAAGCTTATCACGTTCCTTAATGTTAGAATATAAAGTCTTATTGGTAATTAAGGAGCATAATTTTAATTTTAAGGATGTAAAAAAAGGTTAATTTAATTTAATTAGTTAGAGGAGTTTAGGAGTGGAACTTATAAAAATGCTAGGATTTATAAGGGAAAAAATGAAAGATGGCATGATCATACACTTCTTAAGAAGGAATTTACCCTTTATTAAGAGGTATTGCTATTCAAATATATATTTAAATTGTTTATAGGAAAGCTTAAGCCTAGGCGGTTTGAACAATTTATTATTAATAAGGTATTTCCTTATGGAGCAATAGAAATTCAAGATAAAAAGACTTCCAAAAATTTTAAATTCAATTTTCATAGGTTAAAAACTTATTTAATAAGTGATATAAAAATATTATGAACCAATTCTTAGTTGGATTATCCTCAAGTAAAATGCTTGGCATGGTATGGTTGAAGACTAAAAATATAGCGCTAATGGGAGGAAACCCAATTGTGTTATGTGTTGTTATGTATATGATTAGTTTCCTTTGTAGTATTTAGTTTTATTAAATGTTTTACTTTAGTACTTTACTTTGTTTTTTTTAATATTATTTATATGAATTTTTATTAATTAAATTTCCTAGTTTGTTTAACTAGTGAAATGTCCTCCATATATTACCTTTTGATAGCCAAGTTAACTAAAATGAAAATAAGAAATTAAAATTTATTTAAATTAAGAAAAATAAAAAAGTCATAGATGCTAAATTGAATGAAGAATGAAAAATAACTTTCAATTTGAAAAAAAAAAACAATTAACTAAAACAAATTATATATGTTAGTACTTCATTTTTGAACTTAAAGTCTATAACACTTAAGCAAAGACTATTGATTATAATATTGAATAGATAAGTTTAGAGAAAGTAAGTATGGAGAATAATTTAAGCAACTTATTATGAACTCAAGTTTTTTTTTTTTTTTTTTTTTTTAAGGAAATGCATTAAATTGCATTAAAAAAAGAAAAAGGAACAAACTAAGGACTCATCACACTAGATTCCTCCTTTAATATAGACATAAAGAGAGGAGGAACATTATCCTTGGTGACATCTTCCCAAACAAAAGAACTCATAATTCCATAGTTAGCACATAAATCCACTAACTTATTACATCTTGTATTAACACAATTAAAAACAATTTTTTCAAACACATCAAATAGTTGAATATTACTGTACCTTGTGGTTCCTTTTTGTTTTGAATTTTGCAAGAACCTCATCACGTTAGCATTGTCTCCTTCAATTATAATACCCTTATACTTGAACATCCAATCCTTGATCACCTCCTTGATTGATTGAGTAGCAAGAAGCTCTAAAGTAGAAATATCCCAATGAATATATGGTTTACCAAAAGCCAAGAGAAATCTACCTTTATGATCACGTACCAGCTCTCCTATTCTAGCATTATAAGAAGGTAGTAAGGATGCATCCACATTGACCTTTAGTCAATCAGGTGGAGGGGGATACCAATAAATGTTGGACAGCTTTGACGACTGATTAGCATCCCATTTACCCGAGAAATTATTAGATCCTTGAGCCATAAAAGAGGAATAGCTCACTTCATTTGCACCAATAATCAAGGAGCGGTCTTCTTTACCATTATGAATCATATTGTTCTAAGATTTCCAAGTAAAGAATACCACGTTGTAATATAAATTGATCATGAAAGAACATTGTTTTGACATCCCGTTGCTGCATTTTGTCAAGGAATCAAAAACAGGAATATGAAAGCCCCACTTCCCAATTTGAAGAAAAACTTCTTTCAACTTTTTGCACCTATGATATGTGTCTTCTTCTTCTAAACAATTCCTCGGACAAAGACTGCAACTATGAAATCTTCTATATTCCTATAGCTTGTTAGTTCGAATGGCATCGTTAAAAATCCTCCACCACAATGTCTCTACCCTTGGATTCAACTTGGCTTTCTTAATCCAGCTCCAATACTACTTGTTACCGGACAGATTAGAAGAATTTTCAATTATCATAACAGAAATAGATTTTCCACTCAACTGATGCATCAACTCCATCTTGTCTTCAATTGTACCGGTGTTAATCTTAATTTGAGAAATTAAGTTAACAAGATCACTTCCCATATGGTTTCTAATAGCATCCACATTCCATCTACCATCAATGATGAAATTTGAAACACAAATATGTTGTCATCATTTGGAATTACAAATGTTGGCCATTTGTTTAAACTCTTGTCCAAGATCCATGTATCATTAAAAGCATCAATGTCTACTCCATTGATAACATTCTATCTAATAAATGGTCTAAGAAATTTACCTATATTAGAAATGATCTTCCAAGAAGAATATCCCGTCCTCCTTGTAGCTCCTTTTAGTGCACTTCCATATTCCAGAAATAGAATTTTATGCAGCAATGATTCCTTATTTTCCATGTATCTCCAAGCCAATTTAGCTCTCAAGTGTCCTACAATGCTAGAGCAAGAGTGAAGCCCTCTTCCTCCACAAATCAATGGTAAGCACATTACATCCCAATTGACATAATGAATACCATTTCTACCATTAGCTTTGTTCCAAATAAAATTTCTGCATATTTTGTCAACTTCATCAAGCACACTCTTAGGAACCAAAGAGTTTGTACAATGAAAGATGGTGAATGATAAAAGAATTGTTTTAGTCAACAAAATCTTCCCTACTAAAGAAATCAGCCTTCCTCCCCCAATGTTTGTCATCTTCAATGCTTTGTCAATGATAAATTGGAAGTCTTCTTTAGCTAGTCTTCTAGTGGCTAACTTTATTCCAAGATAAGTCAATTCCTTTGATTCCTTGAACTCCATGATTCGAGCTATTGACTTCTTCATCCTTCTATTAACCATCTTACCAAAAATCATACTTGATTTGTTGAAGTTGATACTTAAACTTGACCATCCACAAAACCTCTTCAAAACTAATTTTACTTCCTTTACAAGCTAAACTTTTGTTTTTGAGAAGATGATCACATCATCTGCATACAACAAATGGGAAAGTCTTGGACCCTTAGAGCACAACCGAATTTTAATATTTTCTTCTCATCATTTCTTTTCATTTGAAAGCAGTTGAGCACAAAGAATAAAATGAAAAGAGACAAGGGACACCCTTGTCTAAAACCACTCTTCCCTTCTATCCAATCAGACTGATTTCCATTGATAAGGATAGAGAATTCTATATCTTCAATACATTCCAAAATAAGACTAGAGAATTTGGAAGGAAACTGAAAATATTCGAAGGCTTTCCTTAAGGTAGGCCACTCCAATGAATCAAAGGCCTGTTTCATGTCTATTTTGAAAGCAACCAATACTTTAAAAGATTGATAATGTCTAAATTTATGCATAGCCTCTTGAGCAATAAGCAATTGATATGAAAGAGATCTACCTTTTCAAGACCACTGCTTATTCTTTTGAGATCAATTTTGGTAAGATAGAAGACATCCTGTTTAATAAAACTTTTTTATGCTACTTTATAAACAGTATTACTTAGGCTTATCGATCTAAAGTTAGAGGGAACCAAAGGGTTAGTGACTTTAGGAACAAGCACAATAAAGGTTTCCTTTCAATTTGAATCCATAACCAAAGAGTCCAAAAAAGCATTGATAGCATTCCAAAAGTCAATCTTAATAATCTCCCAACAAGCTTTTAAAAAAGAAAAGGTAATACCATCATTACCTTGGGATATATTGTTTCCACTTAGCTTGATCGCATCCTCCACTTCCATCATAGTGAAAGCTTTGTCCAGATAAACTCTGTCTTCATCATCAAGAGACTTCCACGGTTTGGGCCATTGTTCCAACTTGCATTCTCTACTCCTCCATTTCTCTTTGAAGTAATTGATCATCACATTCTCAATACATTACTGATCCTCCATAATTTCACCATCATCATTTTTTATCTTTTCTATATAATTTGAGTTCCTTCTAGCCGAAGCATAACTTTGAAAAAACTTAGAATTTTGATCTCCTTCCACCATCCACTTTACCTTTGCTCTTTGTCTCCACCATGTCTCCAATCTAGCAAGAGTAGAATTGATCTCCTCCACTTTCACTTTGAGTAGCCAGCAATCATTTTTTGAGAGGAATCCTTCAACCGCCTCCTTTATTGGTAATTCTTCTATTTCTTCTAATAAATCACCTTTCAAAGTGATTAAGCATTTCATTTTTGCTTTACTCCATTAGAATAATGCCTTTAAAGTCTTCCTCATCATTGTGTTAAGACTTTAAGAAAAGTTACCTTCACATCTTTTTCTCGAAATACTTTTAACCACTATAGCCGAAGCCTTATTGGAAGCCCAAATGTCTTCAAACCTCAATACCTTCTTAGTAACATGATGACTCATGAGATTAAGGAGGATAAGACAATGGTCTGAGGCTACTCAAGCCAAATGCCTTACCATAAACTGATTGGAAGTGTTCAAAGCAACCGAGTTCAAGAGGCATCTGTCAAGCCTCTCAAGAATTCAATACACTCCTATTTGATTATTGCACCAAGTGAATTTCGATCCTACATAACGGATTTCATGAAAATCATTACTTGATAAAAAACTCTTCATTTCTTTTGGTCCAAGGGAAAACTTAAATCTTTTCCCTCCTCTCTTATCTTCTTTAGAAAGAATACAATTAAAGTCGCCTCCTATCACCATATTCAATTCCTTGGAGAAATAATTTCCCGAGCTCTCCCAAAGACTTCTTCTTTTATAAACATCCTTGTCACCATAAATAGTAGCAATCCTCCATTTGCCTTTATTTGGAACCTCCAAATCTCCAACAATAAGTTGAGA
Source organism: Dendrobium nobile (assembly GCA_022539455.1). Classification (NCBI taxonomy): domain Eukaryota; kingdom Viridiplantae; phylum Streptophyta; class Magnoliopsida; order Asparagales; family Orchidaceae; genus Dendrobium; species Dendrobium nobile. Next base: position 49,914,705 of record CM039733.1, read on the forward strand.
AGAAGCCTCCAACAATTGAAAACCAATAATATTTGACTTCTGCAACACAAGAATCCCTCATGATAAGCCTTCTGAAGGAACTTAAACAAAATCCCAATCACTTCCAATAAGATGATCTACAATCTTCCTATCAAAATAGGAAATTTTAATCTCCAATAAACCAATAAAAAACACCCAGTGCTCCTTAACTACCTCCTTTAAGTATAGAGAAGCCCTCCTCTTCCTTGTTCCTCTACAATTCCAAAATAAGATGGAAGAATTTATTGAATAAGACAGGAGGAAGTACCTGCCTTACATTTACAACCAACATCTGCTCTCCTACTTCTCGAGACCAAAATAATATGCCCCAAATTTTTCAAATGTTTAGAACCTCTCTTCTTAACATTAGAAGAGCTTCCTTCCTTCAAATCTTTCCTTTCCTTCATTTCCTAGATAATTAACTTGAGAACATTGTCTTCAGTTTTATTAAAATCAACCACCTCATCCACCACTTTAACAATTTCTTCCTCAGTAACAACAATCTCATCTTCTTCCACCAACCCATCTAATATGTTAAATTTATTAGCATTTGCAACATTAGATGATAAGGATGCCATACCCTTCTCTACAAAGGCAGATTTTGAAATTTTTGGATTCTCTTGAACTGGCAACTTCTCAGCAATAATAACTTCATCAGCTTTATCATTCTGTCTATAAGTTTCCTTCACCGAAGTTTCAATCTCAGCATTTATAAGTTCATGCATTATTTTATTTGCATCTTTACCAGCATATTGATTCACCCATTGCTCCTTGACCCGTGTGATAGCCTTCTTAAAACCATTATTTTTGAATCTTCCTTTTCCATAGCTAATTTGCAACCAAGGCCCATAACCATCTTTTGTAACATTTTCAATTAAACCATATGTTTTGGTCTTCATTTCTGGTATTCTAGTCTCCACTTTTACTTCAATTTGTAGTGAATCCCCCTTCAAACCATTCTCTAGGCATCCATTCTTCATGTGACCAATTTTACCACAAGCAAAGCAAAAATTTGGTAAACTTTCATACTCAATTTTTTGAAAGAATTTTCCATTGCTACCTTCCACCCAAAATCTAAGAGGTAGTTGTGTATCCAAATTGATAAGTACACACACCCTACTGACCTCCCTTCTCCCCCATTGGAACATGTTCCCATCAATCATATAAGGCTTACCAATTATCAAAGTAATTCTATAAATGTTTCTCTCATCCCAATATTGTAAAGGAAGGTTAGGCATCCTAATCCAGATAGGTGCCGATAAACCTTTTAAGGAAGTATGAGAGAAGCTAGACAACCATCTATCCATCCCAATAATCTTTCCATTGACAAGCCAAGGCCCATTAGAAAAAATAGCTTCCAATGATGCTTTTTCATGGAATGAGCAAAGCACCCATTCCATTCCAAGCATGGTGAGATGAAACTTTCCAAAGGGAGTCCATTGCCTTCTTAGTTTAGTGCTTACCACTGGAAATGGAACATTGCTTCTAAAAACTCTAAACACCAGGGAGTTTTGAAGCTTTCTAGAGTTCTTCAACTCATTCTCCATATGCAATTTCATAGTGGAACCATCTTCTGATAGAAATTCTCCAAGGTCCAGGTTATGAACCTTAATGATTTCCTTCTTGCTCCACACATTTTGCTGGGTAGATGGCATCGGTCTAGAATAAATCTCATTCATATATTTCTTACACATACCTAATTTACTGCAAATTCAGGTCCAAGAATTATGTTTTGATGATTGACAAAACACTCTTACTTGTCTTGGACTGCCTTTTACTACTGACTTTTCAGGAATAAAAAATCAGACATAAAAATGGAGCCAACTCAAGAATGGGTAGATTAGGGTTGAGTCAGTCTGTAATTTTATTTTTCCCTTCTTGAGTCAATTATAATCTTTGGTGTGACTGATGCAATGTAACCCTCCACACACACACACTTGAGAGACTTAGAATTTCTATTTTAACTCATATCGGCCAGGACGATATTTACATCGTACTGGACGATCTGGCTTAAAATAAAAAATCTAATCAGTGGTTCTTAGTTAAGACAGCCGTCATTAGCCAATCAGCATGGATGATACTTGTATCGGCCAGGACGATTACTCAATACAGAAAGAATTAGCCACCATGATAATTTAGGTATTATGTATTTTTAGAAATTAGCCCGGATGATTGTGAGATCGGCCTTGATGATATCACACAATTATGCCTAAATTAATCAAGAAATAAAGGAAGTAATTAAGGATGATTAATATGATCACATCATCCTGGACGATCGCAGGATCGACTAGGACAATCTAATCAAAATCCCTCAGTTACCCCTTGACGATAAATATCGACCAGCTTGAATTCAGGGCGATGCTCAGGATGATTTTCCTCTGATTCGAACTAATCGTCCAGGACCATCGTTAGATCGTCCTGGATGATCAAGCCAATTTTTAATCATCTAGTTTACATTTAGGGCGATGCTCTAGCCGATCTTCTGAGAATTGTACTGATCGGCCAGGATGATTTTCATATCGTCCTAGACGATATAGTCGGCAACTTACAATTAATGAGCTCCTTTGAAGCTCTTCTATTTAAGAGCTCTTACACAACATTTTTGAATATCCTTGGCTGTTTTCTTGACCTGAGAAAACCTAAAGGAGAGAGAGAGAGAGGGAGAGAGAGAGAGAGAGAGAGGATCTTGTGAGGGGGAGCTTGTGAGGGGATTCACAAGGGTTGCTCCAAGCATTGTTCCACTTCTTCTTCCTGAGAGTCTCTTATCCTTGGAAGGGTTGGGAGAGGTACATTTCAGCAAGTGAATGTGGTTCTCTGCCTGCTTCAGGAGGAAGCAAAAGGAGTTGGGTTCTCTGCCTTACCGGGTGTGGCAAAAAGGAGGAGTTTTTGTAAGGGCTTCTCCGCCTAGCTGTGGGGGCTAAAGGAGAGTCACGTTGGTAGTGAAATACTCGGAGGGCGCCTCCGGGGAGTGGACGTAGGTTGAGTTGACCGAACCACTATAAATCATTATGTTCTTGTTTTTACTGCTTCGGCATTTATTTTCATCCGCACTTATTTTTGTGGTGATTTTGTTTGTGATATTTGTGCTTTTCTTAAAGAAATTTTTAAATACCAATTCACCCCACCCTCATCTCTTGGTTAGCCTTGGGCTAGTTCTATAGGGCTTAACATCCCTAACAAACTTTCAAGTGGTATCAGAGCACTTTTTGGTGTCATCTAAGCACTTTCAAGTGGTATCAGAGCGGGATTCAAAAATTAAAGTTTGAAAAAATTTTGAATTTTGATCCATGGTTAACTTTAGGAATCGTAATACACTGGAAGGGTATTCTATTACCCGACCACCTTTGTTTGATAATATCCCATTTGATTTTTGGAAAACTTGCATGTTTACGTTTTTACAATCAACTAACTATCGCATGTGGATGCTTGTTAAGGATGGTTACACACCTCCAACTGGTAAACTTAACGGCATTACTCTTCCACTTCCTTTTACTGAATGGACTTTAGATGATAGGGATTTGGCTCAATTAAATGCAAAATATCTTAATTTCTTTTTTTGTGTTTTAAAATCAGAAGACTACATGCGTGTTTTCACGTATAAAACTGGTAAAGAAATTTGAGATAAATTGTGTATCACTTATGAAGGCACTAATGAAGTTAAATAATCTAGTTTGAATATTCTCTTGCATGACTACGAACTTTTTCGTTCGAAATCTCATGAATCAATTTCTGAAATGCATATGAGATTTACTCGGATTGTTACTTCTTTAGATGCCTTAGGAAGAGAACTTTCAAACTATGAAAAAATGAACAAGATTTTGAGATGCTTGCCTTCGTCTTTTGATGCTAAAATCACTGCAATCACTGAATCTAAAGATTTGAACACTTATTCGATTAACAACTTACTTGGCTCACTCATTGCTTATGAGCAAGGGGTGAATCAAAGAAATCTTGATGCAGGTGAGAAAAGAAATGAGAAAATGGTGGCACTGAAGGCACACAAATCGGACTCTGACTCTTCCGGATCTGAAAGTGATGAATTTTCCTTAATCACAAAGCAATACATAAGCTTTCTAAGGAAGAAGCAAAAGCATCATTGGAGAAAAGGTAAGGATAACAAATACTCTAAAGGATCATCTGATGTGGTTTGTTATGAATGTAGGAAGCTCGGACATGTGAAAGCTGATTGTCCTACATTTAAGACGCACACAAGCAAGGAAAAGAGTGAGGAGAAATCCAAATTCAGAAAGGATAAAAAGAGACTTCAAAAAGTATTTTGGGTGATTCTGCGTCAGATTCATCAGAAATGGAACCAGAAGATGAGACAACAAACTTGTGCTTGATGGCAGACGATAATCTTGATGAAGAAGAGGTATGTAAACCAACTTATGATCAATTATTTGAAATTTATGAGAAAATTCATGCATCATACAAAAAACTTAAGAAAACACATGCTAGCTTGAAGTTGGAATTTTTGAATTTACAAAATGAGCATGGGATTTTGACTAAAGATCACTCCACAATTGATTCAAATCATATGACTCTACATGATGAATTTGATGAGTTAAATAAAAAGCATTATGAATTAATTGATGAGCATGATGCATTAAAAGTTTCACACACCTCACTTAAATCTGATTTTAAGAAATCTAAAGATATAGAGAGCAACTTGAGGATTGATAATAATTCTTTGAAAAATACTAACTTGAGGCTTAAAAATGAATTGAACTCACTTAAGAGAAATAGGATGACACCCACTTTTGATCTAAAGCCAAGACCTAGGAAGAGGCATAATAACCCAAATCATTTAAGAAATCCTTTTCTTGGAGTTAGATGTTTTTCATGTGGCATGCTAGGACACATCTCACACACTTGTACTATTCACTGTAGTACACATTGGGTGTGGAGACCAAAATTACATGATTCACAGCATGGCACACATGCATTACACTCTACCTTTTATGAGAAGGGACCCAAACCTATTTGGGTTCCTAAGTCTGACAGCTGTTGATTCTAGTAAGATTGCTCTCACCAAAGACCTCGTGAGAAGCATATGATACTTGGACAAATGGAGGCTCGCAGCTCATAACTACATAAACTTGATCTTCTATTTATTTTTTTTATTTTTGTTCTTTTTTTTTTTAGTTTCTTTTCATTTTTACTCTTTGTTTTCTTTTCTTCTTTTACTCTTAGTTTTTGTTTGATTTGGTTTACTTTCTTTTTGGTTACTTTTCTTTCTTAAATTTAGCTTTCAATATCATCGCTGAAATGATATCGTATATCTTATCCTTACTTTTGAGAATTTGTAGTCAATGTTTTATATCTCTTAATCTATTAGATGGTAAAAATATTTCGTTGATTGTCTCTTTCTCTAACTTATTTTAGTGGCATAGTTTTTTTTCTAATCAAAAATCTATTTCAAATTAAAAATTTTGTATGAAATTAAGATCTTTTCTAAACTTACTTAAGCAAATCTATCTTGTATTTATAATGCTTAAAGTTTTTTTGTCACATCAAGATTCCTCGTTACTCTTGCCTTTGGTTATTAATTCTATTTTATGGATAGTTCTTCTCCATGTTAGAAAGAGAGCTCCTATTCTCTAATATCTAGAAGATATACTCACACAACTAAGAATTCTTTTTTAAGAGATTGAACAAGAGAATTTAGATTACAAAAAAAAAAAAAGGGGGAAGTGGCCAATGATGCCAAATTGAAAAGAAAAGCATATACACGAAAGTGTATCAAAAATCATAAGATGCTCAAAGAGCCAATCAAAGTGACACGAGGCATAAAATGAGCCCACTAAAAAGCAAGCTATTCTCTCTTTTCAAATCTTTTAAAACTTAGAAGTTTTCATGTATCAAAGACTTGATTTCTATTGTTTTGCGATTGTGACAAATTTACTTTGGTTCATTATTCTATAAGATATTTTTTCTTAAACCAAGTGATGAATGGATTCTTTTTTCTCATATCCAACTAATTTTTTGAGTTAGGTCATTGATTTCAAAAGACAATTCTACCCTAAGAGAAAGTTCGAGCTAAGGGTAACCAAAATCGGATATTCTACCGTTCTTTGGATTATTAATGTTGTTAACTCATTAACTCACAAGTTTTTAAAACCAATCACATGGAATATTACATCATTTTCATGCCTTGGTAAAAAAAAAAAAAAGAAAAAAAAAGGTGTCTTGTGGTTTACTTTAGTTCTTAATTCCCTCCTTTTTGAGATGTTAAAAGGGAGAGTAGTTTTAGGATGACTCTTGCACTTTCGATTCTGTGTTACACTGCTGTTTTTAAAATATTTGTCATAGTGTTCTACCATCATAAAAAGGGGAAGATTATTATAAATTTAGGTCCATGAACTATGTTTTAATGATTGGGACAACACTCTTACTTGTCTTGGACTGCCTTTTACTACTGACTTTTTAGGAATAAAAAATCGGATGGAAATATGGAGCCAGCTCAAGAATGGGTAGATTAGGGTTGAGTCAGTCTGTAATTTTATTTTTTCCTTCTTGAGTCAATTGTAATCTTTGGTGTGACTAATGTAATGTATCCCTACATACACACACTTGAGAGACTTAGAATTTCTATTTTTACTCATATCGGCCAGGATGATATTTACATTGTCCTGGATGATCTGACTTAAAACAGAAAATCTAATCAGGGTTTCTTAGATAAGGCAGCCGTCATTAGCCAATCGGCCTGGACGATATGCTCAATACAGAAAGAATTTTCTGCCATGATCAATTTAGGTATTCTGTATTTTTGGAAATCGGCCCGGACGATTGTGAGATCAGCCTGGACGATATCAAACAATTATGCCTAAATTAATCTAGAAATCAAGGAAGTAATTAAGGATGATTGATACGATCACATCATCCAGGACGATCGTAGGATCAGCCAGGATGATCTTTTCAAAATCTCTTAGTTTCTCCTTGACGATAAATATCGGCCAGCTTGAATTCAGGGCGATGCTCAGGACGATTTTCCTCTGATTTGAACTAATCCTCTGGGACCATCATTAGATCGTCCTGGACAATCAAGCCGATTTTTAATCATCCAGTTTGCATTCAAGGCGATGCTCTAGCCGATTTTTTGAGATTTGTACTGATCGGCTAGGATGATTTCCATATCATCATGAATGATATAGTCGCTAACTTGCAATTAATGAGCTCCTTTGAAGCTCTTCTATTTAAGAGCTCTTATTCAACATTTTTGAATATCCTTGGCTGCTGTCTTGACCTGAGATAACCTAAAGGAGAGAGAGAGAGAGGGAGAGAGAGAGAGAGCATCTTGTGAGGGGGAGCTTATGAGGGGATTCACAGGGGTTGCTCCAAGAATTGTTCCACTTCTTCTTCCCTAGAGTCTCTTGTCCTTGGAAGGGTTCGGAGAGGTAAGTTTGAACAAGTGATCGTGGTTCTCTGCCTGCTTCAGGAGGAAGTAAAAGGAGTTGGGTTCTCTACCTTATCGAGTGTGGAAAAAAAGAGGTGTTTTTGTAAGGGCTATTGAGTCTAGTGAATAGGTTGTTAAACCTAAGTTAATGTCCCAAAGCTACCAAGAGTCGGGGTGAATTGAAATTTAAAAATTTTCCCTCTTTTGATAAATTGAACCGAAATTAAACTTTAATGAATTTTTATAAAAAGTTTTTCAACCATAATTTTTAAAACACAAAATTAAAGGTAGAAAATAAAAAGCAATAAAATAAAAAGACACATGATTTATAGTGGTTCGGTCTAAACCAGACCTACATCCACTCCCCAGAGGAACCCTCTGAGTATTGCACTAATACCAATAGTGTCTCTCCTTTTGCACCCACAGCAAGACTGAGAAGCCTTTATAAACACTCTTTTCACCACTACCCGGTGTGGTAGAGAACCGTCGTCCTTTTACACTTTCCCTAGTGTTGGCAGAGAACCATCATCCTTTCACACTCTCCTAGTGTGGGTAGAGAACCCTTCGTCCTTTCACACTCTCCTAGTGTGGGCAGAGAACCCTTCGTCCTTTCACAGTCTCCTAGTGTGGGTAGAGAACCCTTTATCTTTTCACACTTTTCAAGTGTTAGTAGAGAACCGGATCTCCTTGACAGATCTCTTCCCAAGAAATCTAGAAAGAAGAAAAAAAAGTGTGAAGTAATCTTAAATCATAAGTAGGAAATCTTACCTTTGAACACCATACAAAGCCTTCACGCTCCAGCGGTAGAAATCCTTCTTTAAATGCTTCCTCTCACTCTCTCCTTTACTCTTCTTCCAATAGGCACGAAGATCAATGAGCAAAAATATTGGGTGGCAGTCTAATTTGGGCTATATATACAAAGACAAGAAAAAATGCCCAAAAACTGCAAGTCTTCAATTCTGTATGCAGTGGATCATCCCGTACGATCGTGGATCGTCCTGAACGATTTTACTTTAAGTGTCGAAAACGATCCTAATGTATTTTAGTATGAACTATGTTCGTACACGCTCATCGTCCCGTACGAACTAGGTTTGTCCGGTATGAAACGGTTATTACATAGGTTAGTTCCCAAAATTCTACAGGACATACCCAACTAATGTTAGTCAGTTCAGTTCGTCCTGGGACGAACAGGTTTTGTCCTGGGATGATTTTATACAGAGCATTTCATTTAGGGAAGAAAATTAATTTTGTCCTGTACGATCTCATTCAGAGAGCTTCATCTCAGTACGAACCATATTTTTCATCTAGACGAATAGTGCAAGGTGAGAATCCAGAGACGTTCATCCCGGGACGAATATTAAATTCATCCTGGACGATTAGGACTTAGAAAATTTTCTACCCGCCTATTCGATCCATTGCTCTTCTGAGGGTTAATTTACATGATCGTCCCGTACGATCCAAGTTTGTCCCGTACGATCAGTTCACAAAAATTGTCCCCCAAGAGTGTGTGTTGTGATTTTTCACTCAATTACAATCACTCCCTCTCATTTCAAAACTTGTAATTTCCAAATGAATAAATTGAAGTCTTCATCACTTGGAGTTCATTTTCCTGAAATGTTAGTACACACTAGAGCAAAAACAAATCTTCCAAAAAGTGTTAGGAGAAATATAAAATAATAATATTTGAAATCATCAAAACAATATAAGTTGCAAGAATGTAAAACATGTAAACAGCAACTCTCTCTACAATCTCCCCCTTTTTTATGATGGCAAAACAATTATTGTTTATAGGATTTTAAGTTCTAAGAATCTCCTAAACTCCCCCTGAATTGATGAACTCATGAAAATAAGGAGGCATTTGAATTACTTAAAAAAAAATTATTTTTCAAAATTTTTATACAACACAAAATAACACAAAAGATAAAACAAAGAAAATAATCAAATACACATACGAAAATCAAACACACATATGAAAAACACACATACAAAAATCAAACACTACGAAAACATACGCAACAAATAATTTTTCCCCCTTTTTGACAACATCAAAAAGTGAAAAAGAAAAGAATGTTAGAAATGTAAGCAGAAGTATGAAATTCATTTGATATTTTAATCTTGAAAGTGATTGAATTAAGGTATGCAAATAAAATCAAAAAAATTAAAAAAACATAAAATTTCATATAATTTAAGAAGTGATATAACTTAGAGAAGAAAAAGAATTTATCAAAGGCATGTGTCAATTTAGACATGAAGATAAAGAAAATCATTGCACTAAGGATGAATAAAAAATTTTATATTTCAAATTTTAATAAAAATTATAAATGAACATTAGATCAATTTGAATTAAGAGATCAAAAAAGTCTGGAAAAAAGTAATAACCACATGTGGCGCTTTGCGCATCTTTTTCAATTTTTATGGCACATTTTTGTGCATCTTTTTTTTTTACTTTGGGCTTATTTTGTGCCTCTTTTTGTCATTGCAAATTTTTTGCACAATCCTTTTGATTTTTGTATATTTGTACAATTTTAAAGAGTATTTGAAAAAACATCTACATTGCAATAATAAAATTAAAGATAATGTAGTCTAAAAAAGAGACATGAAATTTAAAATTCTAATAATATCAAGTTATAAGCATCTCTTAAATTAAAAAAATTATATTTTCTAATGAAATTAATTTTAATTTACAAATTAAATAAAGCACTATTAAGATAAAAATAAAAAAAGAATGTCATAAATTCAAACACACATTTCTAAAACATTAAATGACTAAACATTGAAACATACATTGATATCAGATAAAGCTATTACAAATTGAAGTTCAAGATATCAATAGTAACACAACTAAGACAGGAACAAAACAACAAACTAAAGAAAATCACTAACACATGAACTACAACGAAACACAGAATAAATACTGAATAAACACTAAACAAATCATTCTGATGGACCCTGATCTAGAGGAGGAGGTGGTGCAGCACCAAAGAAGTTGAAGTAACTACTTATCATGAACATGTTGGAATTAATGGCATTTATTTGTTCACGTATAAATCCCATACCCTGATTGTGCTGAAAATCTTGCTGCTGCAAGTGAGTTTCAATTTGATCAAACATTTGATCAAAATGAGCCTCTAAATTTTCAAATCTTTGAACCAAATCATGATAATTTGGTCCAGCAGCATGTGAAGGTCCAGCTTCTTCTTCTGTTTCACTCAGGACTACATGAGTTCTGCTTGGCTCGTCCTTATTGAAGATAGCGCTAAAAGATACGCCATTGTAGTAGAGTGGTTCTTCAAAGTCTTATTCTAGATGAATTAAATTATACTTTTTTTCTAAAATATAAGCAATCAGAAGTCCTAAGGCTATGTTATTCTTTCTTTTATGATCAACATGAACAATTTTAGAGAGACCATAAATATAGTCAATTAGGAGTTGGGCCTCATCTATAGGTTTTCTAGTCATAATTAAGTAGGTAACAGTAGACCTTATTTTGTATTTCTCCTTTCAATTGGTATTTATGCACTTAGAAAAATTTGAAATTCTAGATTATTGATTTTGGAAAGAGAGGAGTGATGTTGACTCTATCACCAGCTTTAGGTATAATGGAAGTTCTTAACACATGCTGGATGATACGGGCATCACGCACCAAGGTTGAAACTTTAGGCAAATGATCCTTAATTCTCCTATCTCTAATCACACGATTAACTTCAGTCCAATCAAAACTTGTGGTGGTTAAAGTGTGTGCTCTTAAGCCTTCAGTCCTTAAGTTTTGGAAGATACCAAAGTCATCCTTGGTGATTTCAACTTTCTTTTTGAAAATAAAAGAACTGATGACAGAATGGTCGGAGTTAAATGACATATTTGCTAGATAATAGTGAAGGGTTTCTTTATTGTAGAAGTGTACTAAAGTGAGTATAAAACCAAATTGAGTGGAGGTAAACAAGCGCATTACCTTAAAGGTCAATTGATCCTGTAGGAGAACTATAGATGGGGTAATTTTTGCAGACACAAACCTAGCAAATGATTCTTCATTGGCTCTAGAAATGAAGTTTTCGAATGTATTTCTTGGAGGACCCTTAGCCAAGGTCTTTTGGTGCTTGCTAGAACTTGCCATTGAGAGATTTTAAGAGTGGAAAGGTTTGAAAGAGATGTGTGAAAGTGACTGTTCAGTAAAAACTGTCGTTAATTTAAAGAAGAACGATTGTTCATACCAGACAAAATTTTCATTAGTCCTGTACGAATTTGATTCGTCCCGTATGAAAATATTTCATATGGACGAACGAATGACTTTAAAAAATAACAACTTTTCATAAACACACAATTTTCAAAGCGTCCTTTCGTATATACTTTTGACCAAGACGATCGTACAGACGAACACGTGTTCGTACAGACGATCAGAATTTTAACTCATTTTAATGGCAGTTGAAAATCATCCCCCGCCATGAACCGACATGTGTTCGTCTTGACGAACCAAAGGTTCGTACGGACGAAGTTCATTATAAAAACTGCCTTATCCGTTCAACTTCTGCATTCAATCATCCCGTCGTTTGAAAAATATTTTGTCCCGGACGATCGTGACGATCGTATAGACGAACTACATTAAAAACTGCTCTTAAGACGGTTCGAAATCATGCAGTTTGTCATTTTACACACATCGTCTCGTACGAAAAATTTTTGTCCCAGACGATGATGACCACTAATTTTCATTTTCACAGACAAAATAAAAACGAATAAAAATAAACAAGTCACACTTAAATACACATAAAAAATAAAAAAAATAACAAAATAAAACAAAACAAACATATAATGAACACAAAAATAAAAAATAAAATATAAATTTTGGAGAAAAATAATTTTATCTAAGCATTTAAATCAATCACTCTTAGCCTAGTTCTTAATGTACTGAAAGTATCAAAGGCTAAAGGTTTTGTAAAAATATCTGCAAGTTGATTTTCTATTGAAACATGGTTAAGTTCAATTTCTCCCTTGGATACATGATCCCTTATGAAATGATGCCTTATGTCAATGTGTTTGGTTCTTGAATGTTGAATAGGATTTTTTGAAATGCAAATAGCACTAGTATTATCACAATAAATTGGTATAGTGCCTATAGTTAATCCTAAATCAATCAACTTTTGTTTTAATCAAAGTACTTGTGCCACACAACTTCCTAGTGCAATGTATTCTGCTTCTGCAGTAGATAGGGCCATTGAATTTTATTTTCTACTAGACCATGAAACTAATGAATTTCCAATGAATTGACATGTTCCAGAAGTGCTTTTCCTATCCACCGTATAGCCTGCAAAATCAGAGTCTACATTACCAATAATTTCAAATGAAGAGCTAAACTTTGGATACCAAATTCCTAAGTTCTGAGTTCCTAGTAAGTATTTTAAAATCCTTTTTACTGCTGTCAAATGTGATTCTTTTGGGTCAGATTAAAATCTAGCCCACAAGTAAACACTAAACATGATATCTGGTATGCTAGCAGTCAAGTAAAGTAAAGATTCAATAATCCCTCTAAATTTTTTTTGATCAACAAATTTTCCCTTAAGGTCCTTATCCAACTGAACTAAGGAACTCATTGGTGTACTAACAGGTTTAGCATTATCCATTTCATATTTTTTGAGGATGTCCTTAACATATTTAGTTTGACTAAGAAATGTACCTTCCTCAAGTTGCTTAATGCTAAAGCCTAGAAAGTAATTTAAGTCTCCCATTAGACTCATCTTAAATTCACTACTCATCGTTTTAAAAAAATCATCACAAAGATTTTTATTTGAAGATCCAAAAATGATATCATCCACATAAATTTGAACAATGAGTATATCATTTCCAAATTTCTTTAAAAAGAGAGTTGTATCCACACTTCCTTTTTCAAAAGATCTTTCAAATAAGAAAGTGCTTAACCTCTCATACCAAGCCCTAGGTGCCTTTCTTAATCCATATAATGCCTTTTCAATTTGAAAATATGATTTGGGTATTTAGAATTTTCAAAACCTGGAGGTTGTTCTATAAAAATATCCTCTTCAATTAACCCATTTAAAAAGGCACTTTTCACATCCATTTGAAACAATTTGAAACCCTTAAAACAAGCAAAGGCTAACAAAACCCTAATTGCTTCAAGTCTAGCTACAGGGGCAAAAGTCTCCTCAAAATCAATTCCTTCAATCTGATTATACCCCTTAGCAACTAATCTAGCCTTATTTCTAATGATTATTCCTGAATCATTCATTTTATTTTTGAATACCCACTTAGTTCCAATTATGCTTTAATCTTTTGGCCTTGAAGTTAATTCCCAAACTTTATTTCTTACAAATTGATTCAACTCTTCTTGCATGTCCAATATCCAAAATTCATCAGAAAGTGCTTGATCAATATTAGTGGGTTCTATAGTTGAAATAAAGGCTTAATGATTGACTTCCTTGTTTAATCCACGCCTAGTTCTAACACCCTCACTAGGTTCACCTATAATCAATTCCCTGGGGTGGTTTTTAGAAAATCTCAAATCTCTAAGCAAAGGGTTTTCTATCTCCAAATTCTCTTTCACATTTCTTCCAAGTTTATTCTATCAATCTTTTGGGAGTTATCCTCAATCTCACCTTCAATAACATTTGACTCTTCCAAATTTCTAGATTCATCAAATACAACATGTGTGGTTTCTTCAATAACCAAAGTTCTTTTGTTGAATACCCTATAAGATTTTTTGACACTTGAATATCTAACAAAAATTCCTTCATCTGATTTTGGATCAAATTTTCCTAAGGCAAATTTTCCATTATTATGAATAAACACCTTGCAACCAAAAACATGCAAATGTGACAAATTAGGTGTTCTCCCTTTTAGCAACTCATAGGGTGTTTTATTTAAATTGGATCTCACATTCACCCTATTCAGAACATAACATGCAGAGCTAGCCGTCTCAGCTCAAAAATATTTAGGAAGTGAGTATTCTATCAACATTGCTCGGGTGTTTTCTATTAATGTTCTATTTTTTCTTTCGATTACCCCATTTTGTTGAGGGGTTCTAGGTGCAGAAAAATTGTGATCAATTTCTTTCTCTTTACAAAAGTTTTGAAATCTTTCATTCTCAAATTCTCCTCCATGATTACTTTGTATAGAAATAATTTCACACCTTAATTTCCTTTGAATCCAAGTCAAAAAATTTTTAAATTCCTCAAATGATTAACTCTTATGAAATAGAAATCTAACCCAAGTGAATCTTGAGTAATCATCCACTATAACAAATCTGTATACCTTCCCTCCTAGACTTAAAGTTCCAACTGGTCCAAAAAGATCCATGTGTAAGATTTCCAAAGGTTTACTAGTTCTAAGATCCTTATTGGACTGAAAAGAGGACTTCACTTGCTTACCTAATTGACATGCATCACAAAGGTGGTCCTTATTAAAGTATAGTTTTGGTATACCTCTCACTAAATTCATTTGGGTAATCTTTCTATGGTTTTTCATGCTAGCATGTCAAAGTCTCCTATGCCAAAGCCATGACTCATCAAAAACAGTTTTTAAACAAAAGGCAGTAGGAGAATGAATGCATTTTTAATTTAGCATATAACATTGTTTACCCTCTTTCCATTCAACACATCTTTACCATTTATACTTAATATGCAGCTAGTAAGAAAAAATTTTACACTTTAACCCTTATCACATAGCTGAGTTATACTTAACAAATTATGCTTTAATCCTTCAACCAACAACACATTGTCAATAAAAAAGTTTTTCAACCTTCCAATCATACTTGATCTAACCACCTTCTTTGTGGTGTTATCTCCAAGTGTTACCTTGCCTCCACTCCTGGCTTCCAGTGTTATGAATTGAGTAGTATCTCCAGTCATATGCTTTGAACATCTGTTGTCCAGGTACCATATGCTCCCACGAGGTCTTGTGTGAGAGCGACCCTACAAAAATATCAAATGTTAGACCTGGGAATCCAAATAAATTTGGGTTCACCTTTTAGCAATTTATAATCAGATGCATGTATGATATGTCTAGGTTTATGCATTTTAGGTCTCCACACCAAATTAGATTTCATCTTCAAAGTACAGGTGTGTGCTATATGTCCAAATAATCCATAATTATTACATTTGACATTAGGAAAAGTATTCCTAAGTCTTCTATCATTTGTTTGTCTTCTAAGGGATTCCATATATTTAGGATAAAATTTAGGATTTGTAAAATCTTCAAGTTTAGGGGTATCCTATTATCCTCGAGAGCTCTTATTTTTAGCTTATAAAATGAATTCATATCTTCCAAGATTCAATTTGTATAATTGATTCGATATGTTTTGCTCTCAGATTCATCCTTAAATATTTTAATTCTTTTTCAAGATCAGCATAGGATGATTTTAAAATCTCATGATTGTTATTCAGATCATCATATTCATCAAGTAATTTCATGTGGTTATCATCTATTAAAGCATGATCTTTCCTAAGGATTTCATGTTCTTTCTTAAGTTCTTCCAATTCTAGACTTACACTAGCATGCATCTTTTTCATTTTCCTATATGCATCATGCATGTGTTCAGAAACTTCAAATAATTCATCATAACTTAAGTCACATACCTTTTCTTGATGTGATTGATCTATACTATCTGCCATCAAGCAAAGATTGGTGATTTCTTCTTCCTTTTCAGTCTCTGATGAATCTGAAGCTGAGTCCGCCCAAAAAGCTCTTTGAAACTTCTTCTTGCCCTTCTTTACAATTGGTTTCTCCTCTACCTTCTCCTTGCTAGGAGTGGCTTTGAGTTTTGGGTAATCAGTCTTGATATGACCTGGTTTCCTGCATTCATAACAAATCACTTCATTAGAAACCTTGCCATTTCTGTTAAACTTACCCCTATTCCTTTACTGGCATCTCTTCTGCTTCCTCTTCAGAAAGCTTCTAAATTGTCTAGTCATCAATGCAATATCGTCTTCATCCTCAGGTTGTGAGTGTTCAATCTCAGACTCTTCCACTTTTAGTGCTATATTCTTCTCCTTTCGTGGTTCACCTGCATCAATCTTTCTTTGACTAACCCCTTGCTCGTAAGCAATGAGTGAACCAAGAAGATTGTTAATATAATAAATGTTTAGATCTTTAGACTCTATAATTGCAGTAATTTTAGCATCATAAGCAGTAGGTAAACAACGAAGAATCTTATTAACCATTTCAGCATTCGTTAATTCCCTACCAAGTGCATGCAAAGAGGTGATAATTTGTGTGAATTTTTTTTACATATCAGAAATGGATTAATTTGGTTTCATGCGAAACAATTCATAATCATGTAACAAGATATTAAGTCTTGATTGCTTAACCTCGTTAGTCCCCTCATATGTTATACAAAGTCTATCACATATGTCCTTTCCACTTTTGCAAGTGGAAACCCACATGTAGTCTTCAAATTTTAAAGCACAAAAGAAACTATTTAAATATTTAGCATTTAGTTTGAGCTAAGTCACGTTCTTCTATAGTCCAATTTACAAAAGATGTTTCTTCCCTAACTCTATTAACTAATCTAGTTGGTTTTGTATAACCTTCCTGGACTAAGATCCACATACGATAATCAAGTGACTGTAAGAAAGTATACATGCATGTTTTCCAAAAATCAAAAGGTATATTGTCAAACAATGAAGGTCTAGTAATAGAGTAACCCTCAGGGGTATTTCGATTTCCAAATGTAGCCATCTACGTTAATCAAAAAGTAGTTTAAATTTAAGATTTTGAAATAAAGCTCTAATACCACTTGTTGAGTCTAGTAAATAGGTTGTTAAACCTAAAATAATGTCCCAAAGCTACCAAGAGGGGGGGGGGGTGAAATGGAATTTAAAAATTTTCCCTCTTTTGATAAATTGAACCGGAATTAAACCTTAATGAATTTTTATAAAAAGTTTTTCAACCACAACTTTTAAAACACAAAATTAAATGCAGAAAATAAAAAGCAATAAAATAAAAAGACACAAGATTTATAGTGGTTCGGCCTACACAAGACCTACAACCACTCCCCAAAGACACCCTCTGAGTATTGCACTACTACTAATAGTGTCTCTCCTTTTGCACCCACTGCAAGGTGGAGAAGTCTTTACAAACACTCTTTTCACCACTACCCGGTGCGGTAGAGAACCGTCATCCTTTTAAACTTTCCCTAGTGTTGGCAGAGAACTGTCATCCTTTCACACTCTCCTAGTGTGGGTAGAGAACCCTTCATCCTTTCACACTCTCCTGGTGTGGGCAAAGAACCCTTCGTCCAGTCACACTCTCCTAGTGTGGGCAGAGAACCCTTCATCTTTTTACACTTTCTAAGTATCGGCAGAAAACTGGATCTCCTTGACAGATCTCATCCCAAGAAATCTAGAAGGAAGAAAAAAAAAGAGTGAAGTAATCTCAAAAAACAAGTAGGAAATCTTACCTTTGAACACCACGCAAAGCCTTCACGCTCCAGTGGTAAAAATCCTTCTTTGAATGCTTCCTCTCACTCTCTCCTTTACTCTTCTTCCAATAGGCACGAATATCAATGAGCAAAAAGATTGGGTGGCAGTCTAATTTGGGCTATATATACAAAGGCAAGAAAAATTGCCCAAAAATTGCAAGTCTTCAATTCTGTACGCAGTGGATTGTCCCGTACGATCGTGGATTGTCCTGGACAATTTTACTTAAAGTGTCGGAAACAATCCTATTGTATTTTGGTATGAACTATGTTCGTACATGCTCATCGTCCCGTATGAATTAGGTTCGTCCGGTACGAAACAGTTATTACATAGGTCGGTTCCTAAAATTCTACTGGACGTAACCAACTGACGTTAGTCGGTTCAGTTCGTCCTGGGACGAACATGTTTCATCCTGGGACGATTTTATACAGAGCGTTTCGTCCAGGGACAAAAATTAATTTTATCCTGTACGATTGCATGCAGAGGGACGAAAATTAATTTCATCCTGTACTATCTCATACAGAGAGCTTCGTCCAGGTACGAACCATATTTTTCTTCTGGACAAACAGTGCAAGGTGAGAATCTAGAGACGTTCATCCTGGGATGAATATTAGATTCATCCTGAACGATTAAGACTTAGGAAATTTTCTACCCGCCTGTTCGATCCATTTCACTTCTGAGGGTTAATTGGCATGATCGTCCCGTACGAACCAAGTTTGTCCCATACGATCAGTTCACAAAAATTGTCCCCCAAGAGTGTATGTTGTGATTTTTCACTCAATTGCAATCACTCCCTCTCATTTCAAAACTTGTAATTTACAAATGAATAAATTGAAGTCTTCATCGCTTGGAGTTGATTTTTCTGAAATGTTAATACACACTAGAGCAAAAATAAATCTTCTAAAAAGTGTTAGGAGATATATAAAACAATAATAATTGAAATCATCAAAATAATACAAGTTGTAAGAATTTAAAACATATAAACAGCAACTCTCTCTATAAGGGCTTCTCCGCCTAGCTGTGGGGGCTAAAGGAGAGTTACGTTGGTAGTGCAATACTCAGAGGGCGCCTCCGGGGAGTGGACGTAGGTCGAGTTGACCGAACCACTATAAACCCTTATGTTCTTATTTTTACTGCTTCCATATTTATTTTCTTCCGCACTTGTTTTGGTGGTTATTTGGTTTGTGATATTTGTGCTTTGCTTAAAGAAAATTTTAAATACCAATTCACCCCCCCCCCCTCCTTGGTTAGCCTCGGGCCAGTTCTATAGGGCTTGACATCCCTAATGAACTTTCACAATTCTCCTAGATTACATTCTCATACTCTAATTAAATTTGAGTCATTCAACATTCCATTTTCAGAAAACCTTACATTTATTTCTTCAACATAACCTCCTACAGGATATTTAGTTTCTTGCTTACTTGGATTGTTTACTCCAATATCTTCATCAGCAATTCCTTGCATACTAGTAGCTTTCTCCATCTTCACATTGTTTTGTCCATTGTTTTTCACACCCGACTTTCCAGACCTAGGAACATTTCTGTTTTTTATCAAAATAGGAAAATTTTCATTATTCAAATGAAAATTCATAGATTCTTCAAGAGTCAAATCTTTTCCTTTGCCAATGACATCAGGAATTTTCTTAGGCGATGCTAATAATCCACCCTTATTAATGATTAACGGCATAACAGTTATGACCTTATGTTTTGATGCTTGAACAAATCAAGGTTTTCCATCTCCAAACTTCGACAGAGATGAAGAGAATGCCTTGCCTGGAATGTGAGAACCTCCGCTAGGTAGCCGATGAACATCCACTGGACCACCGGCCATAGAAGGCCGGCAACCCTCAGACGCCATCCAATCCAACGAAAAACCCACAGAATTGAATATTTGAATTTCAATGAACAAAAATTGAATTTCCTCACAGTCTCTCTCTCTAGCTTTCTCTATCGTATTATACATGAACTCAAGTATGAAATGAGTAAACTTGTAAAATCCTTACATAATTCCAATTTTGGGTCTTTTGAAGGAGTGAAGCTAATTAGATATTCAAAATCATTACTTTAGTACTCATGCACATTAAAAGAAACAAATTAAAATACAAGAAAATCAAATGACATAAAATGTAAAAAGAAAAATGAGTACTAGAGCATCAAACATTGGTATATGATGATTTTAAATTCCTAAAGGATTTCAATACTCAATTTTAAAGTGAAGAGTGTAAGTAAGCTATTGCATATGAAGGTTTATAAATAAATTTAAAAAAATATTAACTAATATAAAACCAATTTCTAAATGATAAACAAGTCAATCTAAACCACTATGTCAACATTGAACTTACACTTATTGTAGATGAGTTCAATTTAGATATTAATAATGGTAATTTATAATTTATTAAATTAAAATTTCCATATTTTGATCATTCCAATTTATATCTAAGTGGTAGAGTCTTGCACTTTTATTAATTTTAAATTGCTAAGTTTTCATTTTAACAAATGAAGCTAATCAAAAGTATAAACAACATGAGGACAAATAAGAGTTTAAGCTGGAGTGGTGGGAATTTGTTAAGTAAGAATTATTTAGTGTTTTCATTCCATTAAAGATAAATATTTTAGTTCATATGATGTAGGAATTGTTTTAGAAAAGGAGTAAAATTATGAAGTTTAAAGATTTCATTACAATGCTGAAACTATTAGCGTTATAGTGCCTTCAGCTCCACGATGTCAGTTAGGACAGTGTAATGTATGAGGCTTATGAAAATTTAATTTAATTAAGCGCTCTAATGGAGAAAAGGCCAATGTTTAGCACTGTAGCACCAAGAGTGAACATTTCAACAAAAAAATTCTTGGGAAAAAAAATTAATTAATCCAATGCCAATGTGACAATTTCAAAAGTGTAGTAATGCCAAATGTTGTAAGAGATCATTACAGCGCATAAGTTTTGCAACAATTTGATAGAGACATTAAGGAAAAGTAATATTGCATTGGATCAGTCAAGCATCAAGTTAGATCAAAAAGCAGTCACGTTTAGTTAGCTAAGTGCTATAGCAAAGGACATTTAGCAGCATCGAGGAGTTACTTTATATTATAACATCATAATGTCACATTATCAGGCACCACGGTGCCTGAGTTCATTTTTGTAATATGTATAAATAATTTTCTATTTTTAAAAATGAGTGGCTTTTAGTATAATATGGTGGATAGTTTGAGAGAGATCAGGGAACAATGAGATACATCAATTAGAGTGGATGGTCAATATTATAGTGAGTAAAAAAATTAATTAAAGAGGAAATGAGTGCGGAGTTTTAAGTTGTAAGGGGAGATTAACTTTGGGAAGGGTCCACCTATTGGCTTTGTTTGGATTCTACATTCTAGGTGATATTTTCTTTGGATTCTCTACCGAAACATTCTTTCTTGAGCAATAAATAAAAAATTATTTTGTTAAAAATTTATTATATGGTTGGTTAAACTCATAGTTTTGGACTAATGATGTGAATACCTGCATAATTCCCATTCTAGACTCATTTGATTTAAAGAATGCATAACTGTTTTCAATATCTCCCACTCTTTTTTAAATTTATATAATGGCTATGTATAAAATTTAACATCTACTATGATGCATTGCCTTGATGGAAAAAAGTTGGAATAAATAAGAGAATTGAAATGGAATGCTTACATGCCCAGATATACGATGTTTAGTACTGTAAGATCTACAGAGATAGAATAATTATAGGAAGGTAATAAACATTTCTTTAAATCCTCACAAGCATGATAAAGATCTATGAATGTATATTCTCTAATTCTCAATTAACATATATACTTTGGAGAACTTAGGACATTTCACTATCATTAGTCAAAAAACACTTTAACTATTGGTATCTTCACTATTTTACATATTTCTCATTAAAAGTTAAATTTAGCCTTGATTGTGTTGTAAGTAATAAATTAAGTAGCTTCAGTAAATGGTACTAGAGAAATTTATGTGTAGTATGGTATTTTCTTTTGGGATTGACTCTTTTTCAAATACTTTATTACTTAATTGGCATGTGCACTTGCATTTTTATTGGGCTTTTATACAAGAAAACATAAATTAAACACAATATATTCCTAGCTATCATCACACACCCCATCAAACAACTAACAAAAGAATAAAATTTATGCATGATGATAATTTTATTTATGGAATGAGCCTTATTTTTTAAAAAAGTGTAAACATTAATTTATTAAGAGGTTTGACCCCATTAAAAAGGATTTGAGTAATATTAGTAATTGTTATAACTCGATATATGAAGAAAGTTATGGATGTTTTAGAATTTCTTCTAAAATATAACAAATTGTATTATATTTGCCTACATTATTTAGAGGTGTAAATGATTAGGTAAGAAGATGTGATAGGTATCAAAGAGTAAGAAATTTAACTAAGTAAGATGAAATACCCTTGAATTACATTTTGAATGTTGAAATATTTGATTGTTGGGGAAAAGATTTTATGGGTCAAGTTGTCCCTTCATTAGGAAACAAATTTATATTGATAAAAGTAGATTATGTCTATAAGTGGATGGAGGAAGTGTCTATCCTCAGGAGTGATATTCAAGTGGTGATTAAATTCCTAAGGAAAAATATTAATTTTTTTATAGATCTGGAACACCTAGAGTAATTATTTGTGATGGACGAAGCCACTTTTGTAACAAGATTTTTGAGACATTGGCATCAATATTTGGGATTAAATATATAATTATCATTGCTTATCATCCCAAAACTAGTGGATAGGCTACTATTTTAGATAAAAAAAATAGGAGGAAAATGGTCAATCCAAAATGGAAGAACTATGCTCCCATGTTAGATGGATTTGGGTTTATTGCATTGCTTTAAATACCTTAGGTATGTCTCCCTATAAGTTAGTTTACAGAAATATTTTAACTCACCACTTGTGTTAGAACATAATCTTTATCAAGGAGATGAATTATAAATTGAAGGATACATGAGAAATGAGACTACTATAGTTAAAGGTATAAATAATTTCTTGAGAAGTTATAGTCCACGTGGTCAGGGCCCTTTAGTATAGTTAAAGTATATCCCTGTGGTGTAGTTGAGATTAAGGATAGGAAAACTACACAAATTTTAAAGTGAATTGATAAAGACTTAATATTTATTTAGGTGGAAAGATAAATCACCTTAGGATCACCTTGTATTTAGCTCAACCCTAAAAAAAGTTTGGCTTTGTTAAACTTAATACTATAAAAAAAAATGATGTTTGGAAGACAACACAAGAGCTTGTTGTATGTTTGTGATTTCTAAAGTTTGTGAGTTGGAGGGTTTAAATATTATGTAATGATTAATGTGTATTATAGGTTGGAAAACTTTATTTGCATTAAAACTTTCCTATAGCACCGCATCTCCTATCACTATTGTTCCATAAGACCAATCACTATAGTGTTGTGGCATCCATCACTATGGCTCAGTAGTGTTATCCTTTTGCATAAAATTAAAAATTTTCCTACAACACCATAAGGCCGTCCTTTAGCACCACAATGACTTACATTTGAGTGATGCAATTAGGTCTTTTTTTTATAATGTAATATAGTGGAGTGTTGTGGATCCATACTTTCAAGAGCAATAGTGATATTACTTATTTTAAACATTATAATGTTGGCAAGTAAAAAACTATTTATAATGAAAAATATAAGGTACAATGATGCAGTGCTATTTGCCCTAATGCAATTGTGCTATAATGACTTTTGATAGGCTTTCAATAAAAAAATATAAATTGAATGTAGAATATTAGGTAAAGTTTGACTCGGAGAGCACCACAATGCTATAATTTAATATAAATAAGAAATTAAGGGGATTTAAAGTTTCATTACATTATGAAGTGCCTTAAACATTTAGAGTCATATTACTCACTATCTCTTAGATAAATGGCACCAAAGATCAACCCCCCAATAAAGAAGAGGACCTCCTCCTCTTATGAGTCCTAGAAGTTTATTAGTATAAAAACTAAGGAAAGGTACAATCTTTTAATTTTCCAATAAAATATGATCCTTAAAAAGGGATTTAGGATTCTAGGGGTTAGCAAAGTTAAATATAGTATAGAGTGGATGGGAGAAATTCAATGATGAGCTTATAGCTATTATTATTTGTATTATATAGGAGTTCTTTGCCAATGTGAAAAAGCATCCTAATAACAACGACCATGTTACAGGCAAGTGGGCTCCTTTGTGATAGCAACACCATTAACTAGGGTTATGATAGCCTCAACATGGAGTTTCAAGATTAATTTTCTTTTTAAAATAATTATAATATTATGATGATGTTTTTTTTTTATCCTAATTCATAAGCTAGTGGTAAAACAATAAGGATAGATTGATAATTTTTTGTACTTTTTTTATAACCCAAGAGGCAAAAACTTGGTTTTATTTTATTTCTTCTAACATGATGCTAAGTAGGAATATTAGTTTTCATTAAGGATAAGGTCAAACTCAAGTATGCTATTCAAATGGGCATGACTGTATATTTCAGAAAAAGTCATTTTTTAATTGATCTAATCTAAACTTGGGGGTTCTACTACTATAACGTATGGGTGCCCTTTACTATTTTGTATTTTCTTAAACCAAGTAAGCGTTTATGGGGATTCTATAAAGGAGTAGTTGTACCCTAGTGCTATTCTAACTAAAACTAAAAACATATATTTTAAATAGTCTAATAGGGATGCTAGTTAGAGTTTTATCTAACCTAACTTGCCTACTCCCTCCATCACCTCTAGGTCAAGACCCACCAAACTCTAGGAGATCAGGTGCATATTTAAGAGCACAGGTGGTCGATTTATAATATATATATTAGATGTATTAAGATAGTGGAAAGAAGAAATGACCTATATAATGGACTATATTATCGATCAGTTGAAGTGACAATTCTAGTATATTAGTGAATTTAACTCATCATTGGTTAACATATTTTAGAATTGCCGATTGAAGATTGGTTCAAATTTGACATTCTTTCAACAGTGTTGTCAATTGAATATTATAGTGGCATTGGTTCCCCATCAGTAGAAGCAACATAAGAAGAAGAAGAAGAAGCGAGGATTGTAAAATGTGTCGAGTTTTATTTCCTTAAATAAAAGTATTGTGGTTCTCCATCATCTAGTTATGTGTGCAAGCTAAATTTATATTACTTTTCTCATATTTTTGTTAACTCTAAATCTCAAATGATGATAGTTAGAAGATAATAGCTTAGTTCTTAGAAGTGTAGTAAATTTTAATGTAGTAAAATAATTAATCTACTAATAACAAATAATTCCATTGGAGTTAATAATTTCTAATAAAGCGAAGTCCTAATTCTACAAGCACCTATTCATTTTTTTGTAGAATTAATTAATTAAGATAGTAGGTATTTTAAGACTTACATTATTCGTATAGAATGACACAAGTGAATATCAATGGAATCACACTAACATTTAATACACTTTAGGTTATACAATTTTAAAAAAATAGTGAGTGGAAGCACTAATGGGTATTCAATATGATTAAGAGGTGCTTAGTTGACAAAAGTGTTAAGTGGAAGAAAAGAAGAAAAGAAAAATAAAAATAGGAAAATAAGGAAAATAAGAAGAAAAATGAAAGGAAAAAATAGACAAATTAAAGCTAAGTTCTTACAATAAAAAATTAACACTGATTTTGATTTTCTATCACCTTATACTGTCTTAAAAAGTCCATACTTGAAGTTAATGGATGAAAATATGTGAAGCTAGAAAAATTCAAGTTATGTCTAATTAGAATTAATTATTTTGAAAAATTTTAAAAGATTGAATTAATTTTGACAAATTAAAATTGGTTAGAATTTTTACCTACACCTAAGAATTCAATTTAGAATAGATACTAACAAATGTAAAATGTTAGTATAATATTGGTTAAATATAACATGTTATAAACAATATTTTTGCTATGCCAAGTAGTATTATTATGATCTATTAAATTAAAATTTTGAAAGATCAGAAGTTTACAAAATGAGAAAAATATTTGTACATATTTGTCCTAATTGATGAAAAGTAATAGTTTAAGTTTAGAGGATTTTATTAAGTTATAAAAGTTATGTTTTAGATGTGGGTTTTTGTGTGAAGAGTAATTAGGTTTTTAATTTTGTGCATGAAATTCTCATGGATTAGCCCAAATGAAGGAAATTTTTGTGCAGGTGCCAAATGAAGGAAATTTGTTTTTAAAATAAGAGCTCAAAGTTGCAACACTGCCTTACTAGCACTATAACATCATAGCGAAACAATTTTTAATTTTGAAAATAAACAAGATGGTGTCATAGTGTAGAATATCTAGCACAAAAATACTAAGTTAACATTGAATAAAAATCTCCTTTTATTGTTGATTTTTCTATAAAAAAACCTTAATTTTTTGGAGGATTTGGACTTTTATAGCATGATTCTAGCAAAAAATGTTTTCTCAGTAAAAGCAATGTAGGAAATGATATGTGACTGTAATTTTATTTGTCAAAAAAAACTTATGATGGATTTTGATTTAGTTGAGAGTGAAAGATGAAGTGGTGGAAAATTGCATATCGTTGTTGGAAATTTTAAGCAACCAAATAGCCAAAAATACCAACTAGTAATTTCTGATGGACAATCCCCTGAAACAGTCACTAGAAGCCTACAACACTGCAAAAAAAAAAAAAAGTAACCGCTTAATTTTTTTTTACATCATTTACATGATAAATGTGTAGTAGTTAATAGATATATGCACAACAATATATATCATCATACAACTTTACTACTTAAAACATAATATAAATATTCAAAACAAAATTATAACAACTTAAAATTCAATTGTTCAACATAAAAGCTATTAAAATAAGTTTTTAAAACACAATAATAAGTTCTCCAAACTACTACAATAACTTAAACAAAACAATAATTGGTGAAAATAAGTTCTCCAAAGTACTATAACAACTTAAACATTAAGTTTTAAAGTCTGTGGAAGTTTTTAAACCTTGTGGAACTAGCCCGAGGCTCACCAAGAAGGGGGGGGGGGGTGAATTGGTGCTTTAAAAATTTTATTGAATTTAAATTGACAATAACAAAATTTTTTAACAACATTTTAGTAATTGAAAATACCAAAATCTACATGATTTCAAAAGAGAGAGATTTTAATAAAAATTATTAAAGTTTACTACAATGACAATTTGATCTGCATGACGGAGCAACAATCAAAAATTTTTTCCCAAGCAGTTATAAACAAAAATTAAATCCAAGAAATGTAAATGGATGAAAAGGAAAAAAATAAAAAGAGATTGTTATAGTGGTTCGATCAACCTTTACCTATGTCCACTCCCCGGAGTCCTCCACTATGAGAATTTGAACTAAAATAAAATGACTCTCCTTTTTTCTTCCAAAGCTAGGTGGAGAAGCTTTTACAAACTCACTTTCACTAAACCTTTGATTTGGTGAAGTGCCAAATTCTATGTGACTATCCCTGTGATGGCAACGGACCTTGACTCATTTTTCTCCCTACTGAAGAAGGTAGAGAATCTCAACTCCTTTTTCTCCCTTCTAGACAAGGTAGAGAATCTAAACTCCTTTTTCTCCCTCCTAGAGAAGGTAGAGAACCCTAAGGACTTGACTAAGAAGCCTCTCTCCCTAGAGAGCTTCCAAAAGACTCACTAATGCCACATAAGGAGCAAGGGTGCAGCTATCCAAGAGAAACCATGAGCTCCTCACGCACTGCTTCTCCCTCGTGCTCATGATCAGCTTCTTCTTCCTCTCTCAAACCATAATTTCTTTTCTCAAATGCTCCTCTCTTAGAGTTC
This sequence comes from Dendrobium nobile, assembly GCA_022539455.1. NCBI lineage: Eukaryota > Viridiplantae > Streptophyta > Magnoliopsida > Asparagales > Orchidaceae > Dendrobium > Dendrobium nobile. Next base: position 49,942,343 of record CM039733.1, read on the forward strand.
CTCCTTCAGTCACATGTTGCTCTTTTGATTCAAGTTCTAGGGTTTACGTTTGGCGTCTATTGGGTGGCTCTCTCGTCGGACTTCTGGTGATATTCTCCCTTATTTCTTTTGTGTGGTTGTTTCCTGCTGCCTAACATTATTTTTTTTGCCTTATTTTTCTTCTATTTTTCTTTTTTGTGCGGTTTCCTCTAAGGCTCGTGGCTCTTCCGCTTCATTTCATTTCTCTCCTGTCTTCTTTGTTTTTTGCTTGGATCATTTGTGATTTGGTTTGGTTGGCCTTTTGGGTTTTATTTTTTTGGGGGATGATGACCCCGTCATCATTTATGCCACCTATAACTTCTATCTTGAATGGTAAATCATGCTCTTTTAAGGATGTTTTGGCTGGTTCAGCTTGATCTACTCCTCCTCTGCAATTTTTTTATTCATCTTTAACGGGTGTCCTGCCTTACTATTAGATATTCGATGGTGGCTCAATCAACAGCTCCTTTTGCTCTTACCCTTGTGGGTAAGTTTGTTCTGAAGCGTCCCAACGTTGATGTCATCAAGAATTTTTCTATAATTTAAAGCTTTCTGATTAATTTAATGTTGGTTTACTTAACCCCATGCATGTGGCTATTCAACTGAGTAATGATTTGGATTATAGCCAAATTTTTTCTAGGCATTCTTACTACATTCAGTCTTGCTAAATGTGGCTACTTAAATGGACTCCTAATTTTTATGTTCGTCATGAATCGCTGATTTCTCCAATTTGGATTTCTTTTCATAATCTTTGGTTGCATTTTTCAACTCTCAAATCCTTTTTGGCGTAGCTTCAATCCTTGGCCAACCATTTCAAATGGAGCATGCCAAGGCTTTGGTTTCATATCCCTCGGTGGCTCGGTTTTTGTTTGAGTTAGATATCTCTAAAAAGTATCCTACCAAGATTTGGCTTGGGAATGAAGTGAATGGTTATTTTCAAATGGTCAAAATTGAAAATTTTCCTATCTTTTATTCTCATTGCAAGATGTATGGTCATGGTTTGAGTGAATGTATTAAATTGCATCCCCACCTTAAGAAAGATAAAGAAATTGTGAGAACCATTAAAATGCAAGATTGCAATACGATTGCTGATGTTAATGACAAGTTGGTGGAAGGTAATGGTATTACGACTCAAGCTAAGGACATAGATGCTCAACCTGATATTCAGGTTGCTCCCTCATCTTCTAGTGATGAACTGAATTTGGATCTTACTTATGGCATGGGAGAAGGAAAAAAATTAACTAATGATGTGAATAAAGGTATGATCCCTCTTCGTCATCTATTGCTTATGAATCTTTACAAAATATGACTCAGGTTATTATTTTGGATGATAATACTAATATATATTCTAATCCTAATCTTATTGCTAAGAATGATCAGGTTCTTTTTGCTCAAGGGGAGGAGTTGCCTCTTCTGGTGAATCCTCCTATGGTCTGAACTGAAAGTGGAAACAATTTATACAATGAGAAAGAGGATACTTCAGTGGAGGAGGAGGCTTTGCCTCCTCAGGGGCAATTTGTTTTGGCCCAATCCGAGAAAGGGATCAGTTTAATTGAAGGCACTGAGAGGTATTTAACTACTTTAGAAGATGGCATGTTCTTTGTGGATGGTGAGCAGCATTTTCCTAAGGGTCCTTCAATTAACTTAAATGATAAAACCATTCTTTTATCTGATCTATACCATTGTGATGCTTATACTGATACGGAAATTAATATTTTGGATAAATGTTATGCTAGAGAAGACCATGACTTTAGTTTTTCTAAGTGTCGTGGTAAATGTGGTAGGAAACCCAAAAATATTATTTTAAAATCTCCTAGAAGCACCCGATCACATACTACTCATTAAGTGTGTTTCTTATGTTTAACGCCATTATTTGGAATGTGCGGGGTATTGGCTGCCCCTCTTCTAAGCTTAGGGTAAAAAATTTATGTCGTACTCATAATATTGCTATTCTTATTTTACTAGAACCTATAATTTCTGTGGATAAATTAACTAGAACTGTTAGGTTTCTGGGTTTTAATAATGCCAAGTCGAATGTTGCTAGTAAAATCTGGATTTTTCTGGAATGATTTTTTTAGAATTGATATCATTGGTGACTTTACTCAAGTTTTACATTGCAATATTGAAAGTTCTAATTTCCAATGTTGTACATCTTTTGAGTATGCCACCTCTTCTCGTTATACTAGGAGGATTTTGTGGGAGCAAATTTTGAATTTTCATATTGTTTATAATCTTCCTTGGCTTGTGGGTAGTTATTTTAATATGATTACTAGCCCGGATGAATGTATAGGGGGTTCTCTTCCTATATATCAGTCTATAGAGGATTTCAATGATATAATCATGGCTTGTAATCTTATTGATATTAGGTTTTTTGGTAACAATTATACTAGGCATCGTGGGCATTTGTGGCAGAGGTTGGACAGAGTTAATTTTAATAATTCTTGGTTGAACGCTTTTAATTTGACCAAGGTTGAACATCTGAGTCGTACCCTCTATGATCATTCCCCCTTGCTTATAAACATTAAGAATAATCCTAAGGGCTACCCTTTTTAATTTGGATTTCATAATATGTGATTACATCACGAGTCTTTTCTTGAGGTTGTCCATAATAATTGGAATGCTCCTCTTTATCCTAATGATTCTATTTTTGGTATGAAATGATTATGGCTCAAATTAAAAAGTCTTGAGCAAGTGTTGAATTGGTGGAACCATAATGTTTTTAAATATGTGTTTACCAACATCTTACTTGATGAAATAAGATTAACTCTCTTGAGGATCTTTGTCAAATAGATTCCTCTGAGGCTAATCTGTGTCTTCTGAATGAGGCTAAAGTGGAGCTTACTAAGATTTAGGTTCAGGAAGAAATTTTTTGGAAACAAAAAGCTTCTGCCAAGCACTTGGTGGAAGGTGATAATAACACTAAATATTTTCAAGCTTTGGTGAATAAGAAACATTCTATTAACAATATTCATAAAATTTCTCATGAGGATGGTTCTAATACTGATGATAGAGATGAGATTGCTAGCATGGTTGTTAATTATTTTCATAAGCTTCTTAATAAGTCTTTTAATTTGGTTTCTATTGTTAACCCTTCTTTTATTCCTAATATTATTTCTCAAGTGGATAATTGTTCCTTATCTAAGTCTCCTCTTCTTGAGGAGATTAAAGATATCTTAGTTGATATGAATGTTGATTATGTTGCTGGGCCTGATGGTTTTACTACTAAGTTCTTCCAAAAAACTTTGCCTATTATTTTTACTGATATTCTTTATGATATCACAGATTTGTTTAATAGTTCTCATATTCCTAAGCTTTTTACATCTACTTCTATTGTGTTAATCCCTAAGAACACTACTGATAATTCTTAGAATGATTTCAGACCCATCAGTTTATGTACTGTATTTTATAAACTTATCTCTAAACTCTTGATAAGCAGGTTAACTATTTTATTGCCTAAGATTATATCTCCTTACCAAATGGGCTTTATCAAAGGTCGTGCTATTGCTGAAAATATCCTGTTGGCTTAGGAATTCTGTCAGGATTTGGATATCAAGGTGAGAGGTGGTAACATGATTATGAAATTACTTATTGCTAATACTTTTGATAATATTAATTGGAGCTTTATTTATAAGATGTTGAGTCTTTTTGGTTTTGATTTTAAATTCATAAATCTCATTAAATCATGTATTGAAAGTCCTTTCTTTTCTATTCTTGTGAATGGTAAGAGTCATGGTTACTTTCAAGCTTCTCATGGCTTGAGGCAAGGTGACCCTATTTCTCTAACAATCTTTATTATTGCTTTTGATTATCTTTTTAGGGGCTTGTCTAATCTTTTCTACAATTGCCTTAGTCTTTACTACAAAACTTTAGGTGGTTTTTAGATCTCCCATTTATGTTTTGGTGATGATTTCATTATTTTTGCTAATGCTTCTAAGAATATGATTGGAAAAATTTTGAGGTCTTTTGGTCATTTTGAATCTGTTAGTGGTCTGTCCTTCAATAAGCATTAATGTTATTTTATTGTTTCTATGTATGTTTTACTTGATCGGATTATGGATATTAGGAATCTTACTGGCTTTTCTCAAGGTGATTTACCTATAAAATACTTAGGAATTCCTCTTTTTAAGGGAAGAAAGAGAACTTTCCTTTTTGATGATTTAATTTCTATGGTTCAGAATCATTTGTTTTTTTGGAATTCTATTTTTTTAAGCTTTGGTGGGCGTCTCACCCTTACTAAAAGTGTGTTGTATTCTATTCATGTTTATAGTTTTCAAACTCTTTTTCCAACTAAGGCTATTTGTCTCAGAATTGATAGAATTTTGAATAAATTTTTTTGGAAAGGCACTGGCAATAACTCTAAGATTCATTGGAAGTCTTAGGGTGGTTGTTGTGGTATTCAGCAAGAAGGCGATTTAGGGTGTAAATCCATGAATGATATGGCTTTCGCTTTTTCTTTTAAGTTGTGGTTTAACTTTAGATCTAATGTGAGTCTTTGTGCCAATTTTATGAGGGCAAAATATTATGGGGGGATGCACCCTTCCATGTGTTTCTTTTCTAAAGGCCAATCAAAAGTTTGGCATTGGATTTGTTCAGTTAAGTGGAAAGTGGAATCTTCTTTAGTTTGCGGCCTTGGTAATGGGAACATTTTCTTTTGGAAAGATAAGTGGCTTAATGGTTATTCGATTGATTTTTTACTTATCATTGCTTCTATTTCTAAGAGGAAGGTTAATTATTTTTTTTCTCTAATGGGTGAGATTTGGAGAAGTTATCTATTGTTCTCCCGGATAGCATTATTCATCTTATTTTAAAGGTCCCTATTTATAGCAATTCGAAGGATGTGTTACTTTGTTTGTGTTCTAAAGACGGTTCGTTCAGTATTAAGCATGCTAGGCACTCTTTTAGATCTAAAAGGATACTTCTAAGCTGTTTAAAATGATTTGGCACAACAGTATCCCTTCTACTGTTTATGGTTTCATGTGGAGAATTCTTCATAGTTTCATTCCTACTGATGAAAACTTGAGGAAGAGAGAATTCATTTTTCCTTCTAAATGCCAATGTTATTTCCATGTCGATAATATGCATCATGTTTTTATATCTGGTCCTATTGCAGTCAAGGTTTGGACTTTTTTTGAGGATTTATTTCAACTGAACTTATATGTTGCTTCTAGTTCTATTTCTCAATTGCTTGACCTTTAGTTTGTTAAGTCTAAAGGCCATATTAGAAATGTGATTTTTGTTAAGAGAGTTGCTACTTAGCATTTTACATGCTTTATATTCTTACAACTTATTATTTTGATAATTCTAAATATTATTGTATTGATTATTAATTTCTCCTAACACATTTTGGAAGAAGTATTTTTGGCTCTTATGTGTACTAATATTTTAGGGAAATCATACTCTAGATTGTTGAAGACTTTAAATAAAGATCTGATTATAATATTTTGTATTTTGGAGTCTATATTTTGTTCATTTTTTGAGTAAGAGAAAGTGTGATTATAATTGAGTAACTAGCACACACACACATTGGGGGAGAACTTCAAAAGGAAAAATTTCTCATACTAATCGTATGGGACGAACCATATTCGTACGGGATGATCAAGTTAGTTATATCCCTCGGAGAGTAATGGAATAAACAGAAATTGGAGAAAATTTTTCTAAGTCATGATCGTTCAGACGAATTTACCCATTCATCCATGGACGATGTCCTCTAAATTCTCACTTTGAACTGTTAGTCTAGATGAATTGTCCCATTCATCCTTGGATAATGTCCATTGGATTCTCACTTTAAACTATTCATCTAGACAAAATGTCCCATTCGTGCTTGGACGATGTCCTCTAGATTCTCACTTTGTACTCTTCATCCAAATGAAATGTCCTAAGTGTCCCTAGATGATGTCCTTTGAATCCATGACTTAATTAGTCATCCAGATGAATTGTTCCAATCATCTCAGGATGATATTCTCTGGACACATGACTTGAACTAATCGTCCAGATGAACTTATACCTTCATTCCAGGACGAGGTCCTCTATTCCTTAAACTTTTGGACCGTCCTACAGTTATCATCCAACGAAGTCTGGAAATAACTGTTCGTACTGGATGAACAATGTTTGTACGGGATGATGATCGGCTATGAAGTCATTTCATACTAATACACATTAAGTTTGCACACAAAAGTTTTTTCACTGTTTGTACGTACGAATTACGATCGTACTGGATGATCGAGCATGTACAGAATTAAAAAATTATAATTTTTGGATAGTTTTTCATGTCTTTTGTATAAAAGGTCCTACTAAAATTGTCTTGAAATCTTTTTTGTCCACTGGTCTTCGTGCAAACTGAAGAGAGATTGAAGGAGAGAGTGTTTGAAGGCGATTTCTTACTACTAGAGCGTGAAGCGTTCACTTGATACTCAAAGGAAAGGATCCTCATTTGTAAATTGTTATTACTTCACTCTTTTCGCTTTTCATTCCATATTTCTCGTGAGAAGTTCTTATCAAGGAGATCCAGTTCTCTGCCGGCACTCAAGGAGTGTGAACAGCGAGAAGGTTCTCTGCCTACACTTGGAGAAGTGTGAAAGGAAGAAGGGTTTTCCACCGACACTTGGAGAGTGTGAAAGGATGAAAGGTTCTCTGCCTACACTTGGAGAGTATGAACAGTGGGAGGTACTCTGCCTACACTTGGAGGGTGTAAAACGATGACAGTTCTCTGCCGCACCGGATAGTGGTGGAAGAGAGTTTTTGTGAAGGCTTCTCTGCCGTGTTATGGGGGCAAAAGGAGAGACAATAATTGGTAATAATGCAATACCTAAAGTGGGAGACTTCATAGAGTGGATGTAGGTCATGCACTATAGGAAAATCACTAATTTCCGATGAAATTTTTTGGCGGCTTTCCGGCAGTCACGTTTCGGCGGCTTTCTGGTGCTTTTCTGTCGGTTTTATCCCACAGAAATTTCTGGCTGCTTTTAAAAATTTAATGAAAATGAATAAAATTTTAAGTATTTAAATGATTTAACAAAAAATTATTAAAATTTATATTAACTATTTAATTAATTTTCATTTTAAAATTAATTAGTTAGTTAATTTTTATTTTATATTAAATATTATTTTTAATTTTAAATTAATTAGTTTCATTTTTTTGTGTAATTCAAAACTAATTGATTTTCGGTCTGAATATAGTTTAAATAATAAATATTGACAAAATAAATGTATTTAAATCTCTAGCAATTCGGTCGGTTACTGGAAATTCCTCCCAACTGACCGCTGTTCGAACCTTACCGCAGACGCGCGGCAGAACGGGCGCATGAGCCGCGGGAGGCACTGGCCGGAGCATTGGAGCTGGGAGCGTGGAAGGGCTGGCCAGCACATGGGGGCGCTGTCGGAGCGGGATGGAAGTAGAGTAGTGCCGGTAGCAAGGTGGCGAGCGTGGCGCCGACAGCGCCGGGAATGGGGTGGCTTGCTAGAGCAGGGGATTTTTTTTTAATTTGACTGGTGGTTTAAGATCACCGGCAAGTCATCGGAATAATTTGCCGCTGGAAAAAACTATAGGAATTTATTTTTTGACACGGTTTGTACCGGCGGGATTTTAACCGCCAGAAAACCGCCGCTAAATTATAAAACCGCTGGAAAAGGCTCAATGGCCTCCAAAAATAGCCGCTAGAAATGGATGATTTTCCTGTAGTGATGTTTGATCGAACCACTATAAATCTTATGTTTTATTATTTTTCGTTGCTTATTTACATTATTATTTCTGTGTGATTTGTGGTTGAAAAATCTTTTTCAAAATCTTCATTAAAAGTGTTTTTAAATGGTTTAAAATTTTAAGAGGAAATTTTTTAAAAAAAATTACCAATTCACCCCCTTCCCCTCTTGGTTTGCCACTGGGACATAAACTTAGGTCTAACAAGCTAATTCATAATTAACAAGTTTTAACAAGTGGTATTAGAGCTATGTTTCAAAATCATAAGCTTAGACTACTTTTTGATTAACGACCATGGCTACATTTGGAAATCAAAACACACATGAGGGTTACTTTATAACTAAACCTCCATTGTTCGACAATATTCTTTTTGATTTTTGGAAAATATACATGACTACATTTTTACAATTACTTGATTACCGTATGTGGATCATAGTTCAGGAAGGGTATACAAAAACAACTAGATTAGTTGACGGATTTAGAGTTGAAACTCCCTTTGTAGACTGGATAATAAAAGAACATGACTTAGCACAACTTAATGCTAAATGCTTGAATAGTTTCTTTTGTGCTCTTAAATCTGAAGATTACATGCGGGTTTCAACTTACAAAAGTGGAAAGGATATATGGGATAGACTTTGCATAACTTATGAGGGGACTAATGTAGTTAAACAATCTAGACTTAATATCTTGATGCATGACTATGAACTATTTTGCATGAAACCCAATGAATCTATTTCTAACATGTACACAAGATTCACACAAATAGTCACCTCTTTACATGCATTAGGTAGGGAACTGACGAATACAGAAATGGTTAATAAAATACATTGTTAATTACCTACTACTTATGATGCTAAATAATTGCAGTTATAGAGTCTAAAAATTTAAACATTTACTCTATTGACAATCTTCTTGGATCACCTATTGCTTATGAGTAAGGGGTGAGTCAAAGAAAGATTGATGCAGGTAAACCACGAAGGGAGAAAAACATAACACTTAAAGGGAGGAGTCAGAGAGTGAACTCTCAAAACCTAAGGATGAAGATGACATCGCACAAATGACTAGATAGTTTAAAAGATTTCTGAAGAGGAAGCAGAAGAGACGCGAACAATGAAATCAAGATAAATTTAATAGAAATGTCAATGTTTCAAATGATGTTATTTGTTATGTGTGTAGGAAACCTGGACATATTAAGTAAGATTGCCAAAAACTTAAAGCCACCCCAAGAAATGAGAAGGTAGAGTAAAAACCAATTTTGTAGAAGGGAAAGAAGAAATTCCAAAGAGCTTTCTAGGCGGACTCAACTTCAAACTAGTCAGAAGCTAAAAAGGAAGAGGAAGTCACTAATCTATGCTTAATGGCCGATAAAATTGATCAGTCAGATCAAGAAGAGGTATGTAACTTATTTTATAATGAACGTTTTGATGTCTCTGAACGCATACATGATGCATATAGAAAGTTAAAGAAAATGTATGCTAGTCTGAACTTAGAATTTTAGGAACTATAAAGAGAAAAGGAGATCCTTAAAAAAGAGCATGCTTTAATTGATAATAACCACATAAAATTGCTTAATGAGTTTGATGATTTGAATAAGAACCATGAAAACTTAAATCATCTTATGCATAACTTAAAAAAGAATTTAAAGATTTGAAGGATGAATATCAGAGCAAAATGTAATGAATAAATTATACAAATCGAATTTTGGAAGAAAGGAATTTATTTTACAAATTGAAAATACAAGCTCTCAAGGATAATAGGATACCCGCAAGACTTGAAGATTTCATGAATCCTATTTTATATCCTAAATTTTTACCATCCCTGAATAGATAGAAGAATAGTAGAAGACTTAGGAATCTATTTTCGGGAGTCAAATGTAATAATTATGAATTGTTTGGACATATATCTCACACATATATATTGAAGAAAAAAATTCATTTGGTGTGGAGACCTAAGATGCATAAACATAGACATATCATACATGCATCTATTTATAATTTGCAAAAAGGTGAACCCAAACTTATTTGGGTTCCCAGGGCTAACATTTGATAATTTTGCAGAAACGCACTCACACAAGACCTCATGAGAGCATATGGTACATGGACAGTGGTTGCTCAAAACATATGACTGGAGATTCTGATCAATTCATATCGCTGGAAGATAGGAGTGGAGGTAGGGCTACACTTGGAGATAACACCACAAGGAAAGTGGTTGGGTTAAGTATGATTGGAAATCTTAAAAACTTTTTTATTAAAAAAATACTAGTTGTAGAAGGATTAAAGCATAATTTGTTAAGTATTAGCCAGCTATATGATAAAGGATATTGTATAAAATTTTTCCCTACTAGCTGTATATTAAGCCTAAATGGTAATGATGTTTTGAATGGTATACGGGTAAATAAAATGTATATGCTAGACTTGAATTGACTTTTTTTAGAAACTATTTCTGATGAATCATTGCTTTGGCATATGAGACTTTGTCACCCTAGCATGAAAAATCTTAGGAGGATTACCCAATAGAACCTAGTAAGAGGTATACCAAAACTAAACTTTACTAAAGACCACCTTTGTGATGGATGTCAATTAGGAAAACAGGTAAAGTCATCTTTTCAGTCCATTAAAGATCTTAGAACTAGTAAACCGTTGGAGATATTATATATGGATCTTTTTGGACTAGTTGCAACTGTAAGTATAGATTCACATAGGTTAGATTTCTAAATCATAAGAGTGAATCATTTGAGGAGTTTAAAAATTTTTCAACTTAGATTCAAAGGAAACTAGGATGTGAGATTATGACAATTCAAAGTGATCATGGAGGAGAATTTGAGAATAAAAAATTTAAGGATTTCTGTAAGGAGAAAGGAATTAATCATAAATTTTTTGCACCTTGAACACCTCAGCAGAATGGGGTAGTTGAAAGGAAAAATAGAACATTAGTAGAAGTCGCTCGAGCCATGTTGGCAGAATATTCACTACTTAAATATTTTTGGGCTAAGGCAGTTAGCACTGTATGTAATGTTCTAAATAGGATGAATGTGATATCAAACTTAAGTAAAACACCCTATGTGTTACTAAAGGGGAGAACACATAATTTATCTAATTTTGATGTCTTTGGATGTAAGGTGTTCGTTCATAATAATGAAAAATCTGCCTTAGAAAAATTTGATCCAAAATCAGATGAAGGAATTTTTATTGGATACACAAGTGTTGGAAAATCTTATAGATTATTCAATAAAATAACTTTGGTAATTGAGGAGACCACATATATTGTATTTGATGAATTTGAAAGTTTGGAAGAGCCAAATGTTGAAGAAGATGAGATAGAAATTAACTCCCAAAAGATTGAGAAAGTTAATTTGGAAAAATATTTGGAGGTAGAAAACCTAGTGCCTAGAAATTTGAGATTTTCTAAAAATCACCCAAACGAATTGATTATAGGAGAACCTAGTTAGGGTGTTAGGATTAGGCATGGACTGAATAAAGAAGTCAATCATTCAGCCTTTATTTCATTGATAGAACCCATAAATATTGATCAAGCACTTTTGGATGAATTTTGGATATTGGCTATGCAAGAAGAGTTAAGTCAATTTGAAAGAAATAAAGTTTGGGAATTAACTACAAGGCCAAAGGATCAAAGTGTAGTTGGAACTAAGTGGGTATTCAAAAAACAAAATGAATGACTCAGGAGTAGTCATTAGAAATAAGGCTAGATTGGTAGCTAAGGGGTATAATCAGATTGAAGGGATTGATTTTGAGGAAAAATTTTCCCCTGTAGCTAGACTTGAAGTAATTAGGGTTTTATTAGCCTATACCTATTTTAGAGGATTTAAATTATATCAAATGGATGTTAAAAGTGCCTTTTTAAATGGGGTAATTCAAAAGGATGTTTTTATAGAACAACCGCAAGGTTTTAAAAATTCTAAATAACCAAATCATATTTTTAAATTGAAAAAGGTATTATATGGATTAAAATAGGACCTAGGGCTTTGTATGAGAGATTGAGCACCTTCCTACTTGAGAGATCTTTCGAAAAAGAAAGTGTGGACACAAGTCTCTTTTTAAAGAAATTGGGAGAAGATATACTCATTATACAAATTTATGTTGATGATATCATTTTTGGATCTACAAATAAAATTCTTTGTGATAATTTTTCAAAAATAATGATTAGTAAATTTGAGATGAGTATAATGGGAGATTTGAGTTACTTTCTAGGCTTTAGTATTAAGTAAATTAAGGAAGGTACATTTCTTAGTTAGTCAAAATATATTAAGGACATCCTCAAAAAATATAAAAAAACCTGTTAGTATATCTATGAGTTCCTCAGTTTAGTTGGATAAGGATCCTAAGGGAAAATCTATTGATCAAAAGAAATTTAGAGGAATAATTGGAACTTTGATTTACTTGACAGCTACCCGACCCGATATCATGTTTAGTGTTTGCTTATGTGCTAGATTTCAATCAGATCAAGAAGAATCACATTTGACAGCAGTAAAAAGGATTTTAAGGTATCTATTGGGAACTCAGAACTTAAGAATTTGGTATCCTAAGTTTAGCTCTTCATTTAAAATAATTGGATATTTAGATTCTGATTTTGTAGGTTATAGGGTTGATAGAAATAGTACTTCTGGAATATGTCAATTCATTAGAAATTCTTTAGTCTCTTGGTCTAGTAAAAAATAAAATTCAGTAGCCCTATCTTCTGTTGAAGCTGAATACATTGCATTAGGAAGTTGTATGGCATAAGTAGTTTGGTTGAAACAACAGTTGATTGATTTAGGATTAACAATAGGCATTATTCCCATTTATTGTTATAACACTAGTGTTATTTACATTTCTAAAAATCCTATTCAACATTCAAGAACCAAACACATAGACATCAGGCATCATTTCAAAAGGGATCATGTATCCAAAGGAGAAATTAAACTCATTTATGTTAGAACAGAAAATCAACTTACAGATATTTTTACAAAACCACTAGTCTTTGATACTTTTGTATATTAAGAATAATAATTAAGGACCCCTTAGAGATGAAGCTTGAAACATTTAAACTTAGTGACATACCCTAAGTTAAGAAAAATTCTCACTGATTTTTAAAAATCATTAAGCTAATTATTTAATTAATTTAAAATTAAATAATTAATTAAGTTTAAAATTTCTAAAAATTATAATAAATTCAAATTAAATCCAAATATTATGAATAATACGTCAAATTGACCATAATTAATCCCTTAATTAGTTAAAATAAAAATCCCCTTACTCGACTTAAATTTTAAGTTAAATTTAATTTTGACTGAAAATAAATATTCATAATTTAATTAATTAAACATAATTTAAAATTAAAAAAAAATAAACATTTGAGAACATTTCCTTAGGTCATTCCTAACCTTTGGGAGTGATTTAAAGATTTTTGGAATTAATTTGGACCAAAACCCTTAAAACCCCATTTATTAAATAATTTAAAATTTTAATTAAATGGTCTAACTTTCAAAATTCATTACTAATCATTTCAAATTGATTAAACTCGTGGGCATTGAACCCATTTAAGGTCTTATTAAAAATGTTAAACCTTCATAATTATGTCAAAGTCAAAAATTAACTTTTTGGTCAAACTTAGTTCTAATTTAACTCAAAACTTTAAAAATTCATAACTTAAATTAAAAAAATATAATTTTAGCAAACTTAGTATTCAAATACTCATCTTAAGGTCTAGTATTTAATAAAAATATTAAACTCTAGAATTCACTTTAATTTAAAAAATCAAAATTTGAACCCAATATTTAATAAATTAAAATAATTCAAAAAAAAAAAAATATTTAATAATCAACATAAATTCCAGATAACATTAAACACAAATTTTAAATTTTTCAATCAATCATTTAAATAAAAAATTATCAAGCCTCTAACTTTAATCAATTAAGTTAATTAATATAAGTTACTATTGGGTAACCCGGGCCAAAGAGGATAATAACTTTTCCCCGAAGAAGGTGAAATAAACATCTTGGGTCTGGTATAAAAAGTGGTACTAATCAATTAATAATTAGAATACATCTTTAAAATCAAGATTAAGACATTAACACTGAAACTCAAATTTAAAATACCTTAAGCCTTCAACCAATCAAAACATTAAACAACTTTAATCCATTATTTTATATAGGATATATCTAAGCCACACAGCTGTCTCCACACACTATAGAGGGTTGTCTAGGAAAACCAATGCTAGCTTTAGGATAAGCTGGTGCTTACTTTTTCTACTACTTGTGTGTTCCAGGTTTTTCATGTTTTTACTATATACTAGTTGCATGACAAGTGATGTGATTTCTTATTTAAATTTTAATGCAATCTATGAATTGATGTGATGGGCATTAAATTACCCTTATGTTAGGAATGATCTGGTTGCTTACATGATTTTTTAAAGGTGACCATGCTTGTATGGTACTATAAACTATATGGGCAAAAAAAAAAAAGCTTTAGTTCAATAATCTTTCTACAGGTGCTATAAAAATTTAATTTAATTGATTTGATTTGATTTATTTAAACAGATTACATAGTAAAAAGGGCATATTTTTCTATCCTTATTTTTTTGCATGTCACATTTTGTTTTTACCTGGAATCAATTAGAGGCTCATGAGGGAATGTTAAAACTATTTCTTTAAAAAAATAATTAAAATTGCTAAGAGAACATAAAAAATCTAAAATTTTAAGAAGTAAGCTCGTGTTCATCGAGAGTTTTTCATACATTCATTTTGATTACTTCTCTTCATTGTTAGGAACATCTTTGCCTGTGGATTCTAGTAGACCACCTGTCCTTTTAGGGTGCAATTCTGTGAAGGGGATGTTACATAATGTCTTAAAAAAATATATTTTTAATTTTGATTTTAAAATTATTTCATACAATTTTTATGTATTTATCGAGTCAATTTTCATGCATTGTATTATAAATTAATTAATTATGTCTAAAATTATAATTAAATTTTATTTCAAGCATCAAATACCCTACATGTGTCAAGGGGCAAATTAGGATATGCTCTAGATTTCAGCCCTAACTCCTTAAAATTTTAATCAATAGTTTTACCAATCTTTTATAAAATAAATTAGATATATGCATTTTAAGCACTTATGTGGTTAGCTGGCTTCCCAATCTCGATCATGGTAAGTATAGATTTGCATCTAATAGCTAGGTTTGTGTTGTTATTATGCAGTGCCTAAAATAGACATAGGATCTGAGGTAGATTTCAAATCTTAAGTCCTTAACCTCTAGAAAAATAATCCCAACTTTCTAATAAATCAACAACTTAAACCAAAATTTCTTTTCAAATTAAAATGTAAAGCCCAACACATATGATAGATAGGAGCATTTTTTTAATATTTCATAATCTCAAAACACCTCCTACCTTTTTCTCATTTGACCTCTAGAAATTAGTGCTCCTATTTGATCAATTCCTATTTTAAATTGCAATCTCAATCCTTTGATATCACTCCTTGAGAACTCTTAATAAAATTTATATTATTATTTTAATCAATAATTTTCATAGGAAACTATAGTTTCCAATGATGTAATTATCTATGAGGGCTTACGCTCATAGAAGATTTAAAGAACACAAATCAACTTTCAAAATTAATTTTGTTCAAAAACTCAATTGTCATTCTTTGAGAAAATCAAATTTGATGATGATCATTATCCTCATATTTAAATGATTGATAGTGAACAATATCTTCTTTCTTCAAGAAGATATATAATTTTATTATCATGAATTTGATTTTTAAATTGATGATTCTTTATTTGGATTATCACAGTCAAATACTACATGAAACATCATTTTGACCCTTTAGGGTCATATGTAGTCCTTTCCTGAACTTAACTACAATAATTAAAATAAACTAATAGTCTTATAATCTAAACCATTAGGAAATGCTGTTTTTACCTCCCAAGCAAATATGCCATTCATAATCATGTGTTTAATTTTAAAATTGAAATTGAAGAAATTAAATTCTCCCAAAGAAAATTAAATTTTTATGCTTTTTTTCAACTCAAATAATATTATGCTTTGATGCAAGTAATTTTGGCCTCCACACTATATGTGTCCTACGATGGATAGTGCAAGTGCAGGATATGTGTCCTAGCATGCCACAAGAGTAATAGCTAATACCAGGAAAATAATTTCCTAATCTATGTGGGTTCTGGTATCTCTTCTTAGGGGTATATATTGCATGATGTGATGAGTTATGGCACTGTGTGAATATAGTTGATGTTTTATTATCTTGAAGTGCCTTCATGTTTCTTTGTAGAAATTTATTTACTCTTTCTATAATGGAGACTTTCATTTTCAATGCATTCTCACTATCATCTATCCCTGTTGCATATTCCTCTATATTTTTGAATGAGTTTTCTAATTCAACTTGTTCTGTTTTCAAGGAATTATATACAATAGATAATTCAATATGCTTCTTATTTAATGCATCAAACACATCAAGTAAATACATGTGATCACTATCCATACTGGAATGATCATTTTTCAAACAAGTATGCTTTTTTTGTACAGTACTAAAATCATTGTTTAAATTAGCTTACACCTTTTTTAGTTTCCTATACGAATCATGAATTTTCTCATAAATAATAAATAATTTATCATAGGAGAGGTTATATCCTCTTCTTAATCTAATTGATCAAGATTATCATTAGCCATAAGTCATAGGTTTATTACCTCCTTGCTGCCTTTGGTTCTGATGATTCTGAGGTAAAGTCGGTCAAAAATGCCTTTTATGTCCTTTTCTTCCCCTTCTTGAATTTAGCCTTTTCTTTCACCCTTCTCCTTGACTGGGCGAGTTCTCAAGATGGAGAAATCTATTCTAAGATGTCCTGGTATCCTACATTTAAAACATATTGTGTATGATGATGCTTTGAAAATTTTATTGCATTTACCTTTGATCCACTATTATTGATGACACCTTTACTTCTCTTTTAAAAAGCTTTTGAACTGGTGGGTCATCAACGCAATGTCAGCATTCTCCTCAGCTACAAAATCATCATTGTCCATACTGTTTATATTTAAATCCACATTCTTCTCTTTCTTTTGTCACCTGTATCATCAGTCTTTGACTCATGCCTTGCTCATAAGCAATGTGTGACCAAAGAAAATTATCAACGAAATAGACATTTATATCTTTTGATTTATTAATTATAATAATTTTAGCATCATACGTACTAGGCAGCTAATGTAGGATTTTATTAATGTTTTAAGAATTCGATAGTTCTCTACCCAATACATGTAGGGTAAACTATCAGTGTGAACCTAGTGTATATTTTTATATTGATTCTCTATGTTTCATGCGAAAGAGTTCATAATCATGTATCATGATGTTTAATCTAGACTATTTTTCTTCACTAGTTTCTTCATATGTAATGCATAATCTATCCCAAATTTCTTTTCTAGTAGTACAGGTTGATATACACTTGTAGTCCTCAAATTTCAAAGCACATGAAAAATAGTTAAGACATGTCACATTTACTTAATAAATTATCTGTCCTCTTGACACCATTCAATATAATGAATATAAATTTTCACACCATTAACAATATGTAACAGTAAATTATATCTAGATTGAATCATATGCCACAACATAAAATCAGTAGATTATAAAAATATCGACATGCAAAATTCCAAAATTTAAATGGAATATTTTAAGATAATGGTGGATGAGAAATATTATAGCTTTCTTTGGTGTTCCTACTTCTAAAGTTTGCTATGGATCATTTTTATCTAGGTTTTCTAAAACACTATTTTGAGTACCGCTCTTATACCGAATGAAAGTTCTATAAGGATTATAAGGCTAAGTGAACTTTCCCCTAAGCACAACAAGGGGGGGGGGGGGGGGGGGGGGGGGGGGGGGGGGGTGGGGTGGGAGTGAATTGGTGAATTTAAAAACTAATTGCTTAATTTTAAAATAAAGACAATATTTTTGGTTACCAAAACATCTAAGCAATAATGATGTTATTCTAATAAGTAGAATAAAGCATTGAGTATAATTTTCATCAAGTAGGTATAATAGAATTAAAATACAAAAAGTATAATGCAAAAAATATAAATCAAAACAAACACATCAAAGATTTACAATGGTTCAATCAAATAATAAACTACATCTACTCCCTGGAGTCCACCTCTATGAGCATTGCACTATCACTATAATGTCTCTACTTATGATCCCATAGCAAGGAGGAGAAGCCCTTATACAGATCACTTCCACCAAACTTGGTGTGGTGGAAAGCAATAAGCTTTGTCACCCTCGAGGCGATAGCAATGGATCTTCAATCTTTTCTCCCTCCTGGAGAAGGTGGTGAATTTAAAAACTAATTGCTTAATTTTAAATAAAGACAATATTTTTGGTTACCAAAACATCTAAGCAATAATGATGTTATTCTAATAAGTAGAATAAAGCATTGAGTATAATTTTCATCAAGTAGGTATAATAGAATTAAAATACAAAAAGTATAATGCAAAAAATATAAATCAAAACAAACACATCAAAGATTTACAATGGTTCAATCAAATAATAAACTACATCTACTCCCTGGAGTCCACCTCTATGAGCATTGCACTATCACTATAATGTCTCTACTTATGATCCCATAGCAAGGAGGAGAAGCCCTTATACAGATCACTTCCACCAAACTTGGTGTGGTGGAAAGCAATAAGCTTTGTCACCCTCGAGGCGATAGCAATGGATCTTCAATCTTTTCTCCCTCCTGGAGAAGGTGGAGAACCTTGGACTCCTTTCTCACCCTCCTAGTGATGGAAGAGAACCACATCCTTGAGCTAAAGGATTTCTCATCTAAGAAAATTAAAAAACCCAAATAGACACTTTGAGTAACAAAGCAAGATATTGATTCTCCCAAAATCACATGCACTCTCTCTTCTTCCCAATGCTCTCTTAGATCTTCTTGTCAAAAGCTCCCTCTTAAGAATAGTTCATAGCCAAAGACATTGAAAGAAGTCAATGAGGGAGATTAAATTTAGGGCCTCACAAAAAGCCCTAAATTCAATTTTGGCAACATAAATCATACAGTAAGATTATGGCTCGTCCAGTACAATTAGTCCAAAGTACTCATGTTATTACTATATGAAGAGATAGGTGTTGTATGATCTATTCAAAGAATTTAGTTGATTGTCCAGTGTAAAGTACGATTAGTTCAAATGACTTGGATTATCATTCTTTACGATAGGCAATGATTAATTTTCATCCCATACAGGAATCGGGTCATGTAATATGATTGGACAAATTATTCTATATAATCTGACTATATCAATTAATCAAACTTTATTATTTAATCACATGATTAGTTTAGGCAATATTTAGTTGCATCGTACATTATGATACCTATCATATAGTATGATGAGAACAAAAATTGAATTTAAAAATATTTCCTAAATTGTGATTAGCGGCTGGGATCCTAATTTTTACTAATCGTCATGTACAATATATATCATATAGTATAATTAGTTCATCATGCAAAAATTATTATAATTAGCCTTTTTTAATTATTTTATTATTAGATATTTGTATATTATGATATTGATTATACAATATAATTAATTTAGAAAATCCAACTTCTAATATTTTCACTAAGTCACTCTCTTGAATGCGTGTGTTTATGGTTACCAAGCTTTGTATCAACCAAATTTATGATTTGACTTAGGAAAGGCAGTAATATATAAGAATTAAAAATATAGGCTTTTTATGACATACTTTACCCTATTCTATCTCATCTTGAGCTTATCAAACTTACAAGTGTATGATGGACCTAAAATGTTAGTGCATATGAAAAAATAGATATACAATAATAGTTGTTAATAGGAGATAGTATAGTAAGGAGTCAAATAATATTTGTCATCATCAAAATTATAGGAATTGGATCCCAATTTACAACACCCTAAACATTCTTATCCCCTTGGCTTTAATAAGAATAATCAATTTAGAGTTAGGAAGATGCCTTTGGAGGACTTAGTGATTCAGATGAAAACCTAATTATAGATGTTGTAGACCTTAAAAACAGATAAAATGTAATAGGACAACTTGATATTTTGATTAATAGTAAATCCCATTGTGAATATTCTAATATTAAAGATAACAAATTGGAAGAGCATTACAATACTATCCAAATTTAGTATGGGAAATATTTAGGTAACCCTTATAAGGAAAAAGATTGAACCTGTAAAGAAATTATGGAAAAAGAGCCTAAAGATGCTGAACAACCTACAAAATAACCTCAATCAATTAAATAAATAGAAAGACCTATTAGGAAGATTGTAGAGAGACCACCACCACCTTTTCGTCACAAGTTAATTAAGTAAAATTTGGATAAATAATTTTCTTGGTTCTTAGAAGTGTTTAAGAAATTAACTATTAGCATAACCTTTTATGAAATCTTAGAGCAGATGCCCACTTATGCTAAATTCCTAAAAGAAATCCTTAATAAGAAACAAAAACTAGGGGATTTAAAAATTGTAGCTTTAATTTAAGAATGTGGTGGCATCATTCAAAAGAAGCTCTGTAAAAAAATGAAAGATCCAAGTAGTTTTACTGTTCCTATGACTATAAGAGATAAATTTTATGAGCCAAGTATAACTAGATACGGAGAAGCTATGAGAAGAGACAAAGAAGCTTTTTGAATTCCTGCTAATTTCCTATATATTATTTCTACTGGATAGTATAGCAAAGCCACTAGCTACCATCTGCTAATGATGATTCTATAAGGATCAATCTTGTATCATTTAATGGAAGACAATCAAACTTTCAAACTCCATGGAAGCGATTAATGCTATTTGTATCATCGAAGGTGCAAATTTGGTTTTTTTGAAAAATTAACTTTCTCTTTAAATTTGAATTCTAATGAGTTTTCTAGTTTTTCTAAAGGCTAAGAGGATTTAGTATCTAAGGAGAACCCTAAGTTGTAAAGGAATAAAAATATGCCATTTATTAAATATCTAGAGTCATCCTCATCAAAATATGTTAATCTTATTATTTCTGAATCAACGTGCTATGAGATTCAACATGAATTTCATACTTCTTCTATTTAATGCGATCATTTATTTACTGAATCTCAATTAGATATTAAAAAATGTCATGATAAGATTGAAAGAATTAGCACTAAATTTTGTGACATTCCTAATATTACTCGAAAGGTATATGAGGATCAAAATGAATCATCATTACAAGAGAATAATCATTCTACAATCCAATTAAAATCTCAACTGCTAGGCACAAGGAAAAATCCTAAACATATTTCCTTGGACTTGAAAGAAGATTTTACCTCATATTGAAAATATGAAGATATTGTGTTATTCGATATTGAATCCAAAAAGGATAATATGTTGCAGCTTGACAATGCTATAGTTATTAAAGTTCTCAGTAACAAGCTACATTTATCTGTACTTAACAAAGAATTTCAAAGTTTGTGGTCGAAGTACGGTGCTTTTCAAATGACTAGCAATGGACTTGTTTGGGTTCTTTGTAGCATTCAATCTAAAGAAGCTAGTGATGGTGTTTTGAATGGTGGACCATGGTTCATTAGGGATTACATCATAGGTATTATTAATTCGTCGCCATCTTTTTCATCATTTTCAATGAAAGGTCACTTTTCTCCAATTTGGCTTCGATTACCACACTTACCTCCACATTGTTGTGATTTAATTAATATTGCCCAAATTGCATCAAAAAGTGGACTTTCATTAATGCTAGATGCTAATAATTTTAGTTGGCATTGGAAGAAATTTGCTAGAGTTTGTGTTAGACTCAACCTTAAAAATAAATTTCTACTATTGTATGGATTGAGAGTTCTACTAGAAAATTCTTTCAAGTGATGGAATATGAAAAAATTTCTAATCTTTGTTTTAACTATGGGAAACTTGGTCATAAGAAATCAGATTGTTGTAAAAAACATCCTTATTTCCAAATTCCTGAAGTTAATAAGAATTTTTCTATTATTAATGACAAAGAAAGCAGCAAGTGTTTAAACAAAGCTCAGCATAAAGAAAGCGATTCATTACCCTCTCCTGATGCTTATGGCTGCTAGATTCATGGGCAATATATATATATATATATATATATATATATATATATATATATATATATATATATATATATATATAGAAACCAAAGGTTTCTCCTACTAAAAGAGAGGTTAAAGCAATTTTCTAGCATCGGGCACTAGATTTTCTCCTCTTGAAGTAATCAATATCAAAAAAGGATAATGAACCTGCTTGTGAAATTTTTGTGAAGGTAGATATTCTAGCTAATGGTTCAAATATCACAAATGAAACTAATCCAATAAATGAGGCATCTATAAATTTATTATGAGACCAAAGTATTGAAGCCATTCAAACTATTAAAGTAGGTCCTAACACATTGACAGATAATTTGGATGATGGAGTTCAAGACAAAGTTCTGGCTCTAGATATTGTAATAATCCTGGCAGATCTAAAGAAGGTTCAGCAGGCTGAGCAGGTATGTAATTTCAAACAATTAGAATTATCTAGAAATTTTAAATCTTCTATCTACAAGTCCAAGCTTAGTAGAGACCTCAAGTAATTAGAACCTATTAAAGTGGTTTCTAGAAGACATTTAGATAGTGATGAAGCTTCCCCTTTAGTTAAATAATGAATTCAATTCTCTTTTGGAATTGTAGTAGAGCCCGTAAGAAGCAAGTGGGCTTCCATTTGAAAAATTTAATCAATCAACATGATGTTTCTTTTATTGGTTTGTTAGAAATCAAAGTTGAAGTATTGGGTAGGAGTAATATTAATAAGATTGTAAGTATTGATTAGCATTTTTTTTCATTTTCCTACTTTAGGAAAATTTGGAGGTATTTTAGCCTTGTGGGAAAATGAAAAAAAAAATGCTAATAAAGATTGCAGGTATTTGGGTATTTGGGTATGGATTAGCATTTTTTTTCATTTTCCTCCTTTTATAGCCAATTTTTCAATCCTTTTTCCTCATCTTAATGTATTTTAGGAAATCTTGTTCTTCCTAATTCTTTATCTTATAAAATTGGTATTGTGTATGGTAGTAAAGACGTATATAAAAGGAGGTTGTTGTGGCATTCATTAGATGATTTTTCATCTGTCAAAGTACTTTGTACCTTTGGAGGAGATTTCAATTGCATCTTCTCTATGCATGAAAAAAAAAAGAGGAAAATCTTTTACTATGAAGCTTGGTCCTTAAGAAAAGTGTGAATTTATATCTCAAAATGAGTTGCATGATTTATCATCTATCGGGCCCCATTATACTGGGTGCAATAACAAAGATGGCGTATTCATAATTTGGGAAAGGCTTGATAGAATTTTATTAAATTATTCTTCCCTTAATTTAATTCCATTTGTTGTCCCCAGTCATCTTGCACGTACATGCTCAGATCATTATCCATTGACCATTTCTTTGAGTAATAAGAATTTTAAGCACCATAGATATTTAAGATTTGTAGATGTGTGGACTTCTTATCCTGCCACTTTGCACATTGTATCTAATTCTTGGAAGAAGAAAGACTTTGGTTCTCTAATAGATGTTCTTCAAAGGAAGTTTTCTAGAACTCTCAAATCATTGTATTTTTAGAGTAGAAATAAATTCCTAGAGCTGTCTTAGCTTATATCATCTCTTAATGATAGAATTCTATTTTTACAAGCTAAAGAAGACACTTTTAATCTATCAAATGAAGAGCTCCTTGAACTAAGAATTAAGTTCTATAAACTTATGAAAGTTCATTAGAGATGTTAAGCCCTTATGAATTAGTCCCAAGGATAAACAAGAGGGGGGTGAATTGGTATTTTAAAAAATCTTTTGATTAAAACACAACCTTAATACAAAAACCAAGATTCACCATAGAAATTTAGAGTGTGAAAATTACATGCAGAAGTAGTAATAAAGAACACACAAATTTATTGTGGTTTAATCAACATGACCTACGTCCACTCCTCGGAGGTGCCCTCCGAGAATTGCACTAAACTCAGTGTCTCTCCTTTAGCCCCCACAGCAAGGCGGAGAAGCCTTTACAAACCTCCTTTCCATAAACCCAAGTGAGGCAGAGAACCCAACTCCTTTTGCTTCCTCCAGAAGCCACAAGAGAACCCAACTCCTTTTTCTTCCTCCTAAAGCAGGTAGAGAATCATGATCAAATACTGAAGTTTACCTCTCTAAAATCCACAAGGAACTAAGGACGACGACTGGAGAAGACGATGATGGATCCTTGCTTTGAGAAACCTTTGTGAATTCCCTCATAAACTCCCCCTCACAAGATCCTCTCTCTCTCTCTCTCCCTTTCTCTCCCTCTCCTCTTGGCTCTCTTAGGTCAAAACAACATCAAAAGATTTTCTAAAGGGTAGAAAAAGAGCTCTTAAATAGAAGAGCTTCAGAATAGCTCATTAATTGCAACTTTCCGACTTTATCGTCCAAGAGGATATAAATATTGTCCTGTACGGTCATTGCAAATTAAGCTAATCAGCCAGGACAATCTAGGACGAATAGAAGAAATTTATTCATATCATTTAGGATGATAACATATCATCCTGTACAATTAGTACAAATCATGGAATATCGTCCAGATAATCGCATTGAAGGGATGTTTGGATGATTGAAAAATAGCTTGATCGTCTAGGCCGATCACATAATCGTCCTAGATAATTAGTTCAAATCTAAGAAAAATCATCTAGAGCATCGCCCTAAATAAGAGTTGTTCGATATGTGATCATCCAAGAACAACTAAGGTTTTTGAATAAATTGACCTAGAAAATCCTGTGATCGTCTAGGATGATGTGATCGTATTAATCAAGCCTTAATTACTTTCCATAATTACCAAATTAATTTAGGCATAATTGTGTTGCATCATCCAGGACGATGTCCTAGAAGATGTCATGGATGATGTCCAAAAAATAACTAATGCCTACATAGATCTGGCGGCTGATTCTTTCTAATTTGAGCCTATCATCCCATCTGATACAAATATCATCCAGAATGATGTGCTTAATGATGTTTGCCTTAACCATAATGCCCTAATTAAGGTTTTTGTTTTTAGCTGATTGTCTAGGATGATGTTTGGACCATCCCGGATGATGTGAGAAAAAACAAAGAACTCTAAAAGCCGTCAGAAAAATTCTCCCAAGTGTGTCTGTGCGCAAGGTTACTTAACAATAGGAACCACTTCGATTATAATAGACTCAAGAAAGGGGAAATGGTTATAAACTGACTCAGACCTAGTATACCCAATCTTGAGCTGGTTCAAATTGCAGTCTAATCTTATCGACCATGAAATGTTAGTAGGCAAAGAAGTCATAGATAAATAAAAGTATTTACTATCATCAAAATCATATTCCTTGAGAAATAGATTTGCAACAATCTCACCCTTTTTGATAATGGCAAAAATAAAAAATATTTTGAAGTTGTTAAAAGTAGTTTTAAAGGACAATCATAAAAACATACCAAACTATAATAGTGAAATCAGTACAAACTAATACAGCACAGCTTCTCGCCCATTTGACATCACAAAAACGAGGAGGAAGAAAAAAATAACAAAAAATAATAATAACAAAAGTAACATAAGAAAAGACAACATCACATGAAAATAAGCAAACTAAAAAAAGGATGGCCCTTGATCATTCGAAGGAGGAGGTGGTGGTGGTGGATGTGGCTAAAAGTAACTCAAAAGAGTGGCGAACAGCTCTCCAAACCAGGACATATCCTGGTCGTACTGGTGCTGCAGGCGAATATTGTCCTCAGTATATTGCTGCTCATGTACATCAACGTAAGTCTCAAAATAGGTCTCCCACTAATCGAATAGCTCCACCAGCTGATCTAGCTGAGAGTGCTGGCAGATTAGAGTAGGTGCAGGAATAGGTGCTGACATTGCCTCCTCCTTAGCTCCCTCAGCTTCCTCGTCCCCCCGGGTGGAGACGAGTACGGTGAAGAATGTGGGAGTTATTGGAGAAGAAAGCGGGTTGGACGTTTGGTGGAGTATGAAATTGGAGGTTATATTTTGTTTCTAAGACATAAGAAATGATATGTCCAAGGGCTAGATTTGGCTTCCTTCTATGTCCTGGATCACGAATGGTAGTCAGATGCTCAATCTAGCAAAAAATTAAATCAGCGGTATTGAATTCTCGATGGGTCAAAATGTAAAAGGTGGTGATCGAAGGAAGTGGGGTGATATGAATGCAATCACCAGCTTTTGGAGTAATGGAAGTGTGAAGGACATATTGGACAGTCCTAGCATCTTTAAGCTAGTTTCTAGTCTCTCCAACGTGAAAGTGAGCATTGGTATTACAAAAAAAAAAGATTGGCTGGAGCCTAATCATATTCAGGGTCGGAACACAAGGTGTGGAGTTTGTCCCCTATGGTAAAAAGACGTAAAAGCTCCGCACAATCCTGGTATGTGATCTCAATGGGGATTCGATTCACATAGGATCCAAGAGAAGTAAAGGCAGAATTTATGCAGAGACTAGCAAAAAATTTGAAAAGCAGCTCATAGTTAAAAGGTACTATAAGAGTAAGGAGAAACTAGAAGGAGGAGTGAGCAAATAGATCAAGTACCAGATATGACAGAATATTTAGGTTGATAAACTAGGAGATAGGGATTTTAGACGTCTTGTATCTTTGGAAGGCGGCTTGATTGTCCGCCTTAGTAAATCGAGGATCAAGAGTAGCCCTCGAGGACCTCCCAAAAGGGTGGTGGGATCCCTTTCCTCCTGTCATGATCAAGAATAGCAATGCAATAGGAAGTATAAGGTTGGTAGAAGAAGAGGGTGTGAGAAAAAAATGGCTAGAACCCTCAAAATTTAAAGAAATGACCCGATCATTCAGGACGATCGTAGAATCATCCATGCCGATCAGGTACAATAATTGCATCCAGGTTGATTGGTCAAAAATGCATTCCTATCATCTAGGATGATTAGATATTGTTCATGATAATTATACACAGGCGATCGTCCTAAGGTGTCAAGCCGGACGACCATTGAAAATGAAGATCATCCAGGCTGATTAGGTGGATCATCCTGGCCGATACATAATAATGGATCGTATCAGTAAAATTTAATAATGTTTAAAACATTCCACGTGTATCATCTAGGATGAACAAGTAGATCATCTGAGATGATTACCAATAATTGATCATACCGGTCAAATTTAAAGTGTTAAAATGTATTTCCACGTGTATCGTCTAGGACGAATATGTGGATCATACGGGCCAATTTTCCAAAAATTAAGCAAGATTTAAGACCATTATCAAGGATGAAGGGAATCATCCAGGACAATCACAGATGATTGAAGCAGATGATGATCAGATCATCCATGCCAATAATGAATTATCTAGGATGATAAGAAGCAGAAAGTTCAGAACCGCTAACAGATGGAATTTTTAAAAGTGAATTATACTGATCGTCCAGGACAATGTGAAAAATTGTTTAAAATAAAGGATTGATGGAGATGATCAGTGAATGCTCAAAAACATAACAACAACAGGAGAAAAATATATGAAAAAGACAGAAATATGAAAATGGTAGAATATCCGATCCTATTAACCTTAGCTCGGACTTCTTTCAGGGAAAAAATCATCTTTTGAAAACAAAAAGACCTTAACTCAGAACAAACTAATTGGGTAAAAAAAAAAGATCCGTTCAAAACTTGGTTCCAGATAAAATATCTTATTGAATAATATACCAAAGTAATTTGTCACAATAATGAAATTTGAAATCAAGCATTTAAAAATATCAAGTAACACATGAATTCTTCTAAGTTTTAAAAATTTGAAAGAGAAGTAAGCTTGTCTTCTGTGGGCTCATTTTATACCTCTTATCAATTGAATGACACACTTTGCACATCTTTTTATTTTTGATACACTTCTTGTATATTTCAATTGTTGACGATCATTGCGCATCTTTTGTTTTGGCGTCATTGGCCATTTTTTTATTATTTATCCAAGCTAGATCCATTTTTCAAAACTCTTAAATAATTTTAGTTGTGGATAGATCTTCCAGATATTAGAGAAGAAAAACTCACTCTCTAATATAAGGAAGAATAAACCACAATGCAGACTCAAAATCATATAATAAATACAATGACAATATTTTAAATAATTTGAAAGTTCTATAAAGACTTTAAACATTATATGTATAAGTTAGATTATTGTAGAAAGATAGAAAATGATCTGAATTGCAAAATCCAGTTGTTAATTTGAGATAGACTTTTGTTTAGAAAAGAAAATTACACCACTAAAAGAGATTAGAGGGAGGGAAACCATCAATGGTGTTTCTCCGTTTAACTGATTTAGAGATATTTTTAAACATTGTCTATAAATCTCCAAAAAATAAAAAACTAGGAAAAAATATCATAAAACAAAAAGAAACTAAAGTTAAAATAACTATAACAGCAAACATGAAAAGCTAACACAAAAACTAAGGCAGATAATAACAATAATCAACAGAGTAGTAAGCATGCAATCTCAAAATTATTAAGCAGCAAGTTTAAGCAATTATGAGCTACGAGCCTCTACTGTCCAAGTATCATATGCTCTCACGAGATCTTTGGTGAGAGCACACCTACAAAAATATCAAATTTTAGATTTAGGAACCCAAACAGGTTTGAGTCCCTTCTTATGAAAAGAAGAATGCAATGCAATTGTGTTATGTTGTGAAACATGCAATTTTGATCTCCAAACCCAATGTCTACTCCGATGAATAGTGCAAGTGTGTAAAATGTGTCCTATCATACCACATAAAAAATATCTAACTCTAGGAAAATGATTTACTAATCTTTTTGGGTTATAATGCCTCTTCCTAGGTTTTTGCTTTAGATCAAGTGTTGATTTTTTAAACCTCAACTTAGCACTTTCTGAAATATCATTATTGTGAGAAATATTTTTATATTCTTTTATTTATTTATTTTAAATATTTAAATTTAAAAATACTTTTATTTCTCACGTGATTTGCTTTATTTATATTTAAATGGATTTCTTTGAGCCAAATCAGTATAGTTTAACATTATAACATCCTGAAGGATAGATTAATGTTTTGCTATCGATTTGAAAGGAAAAAATCTATAATTTATTTCTCTAATTTGAAATAGTATAGGGAAGATACAATTCAACCTGAGGGATGATGAATATCTTCTCCTATCTCTCTAATTAGAAAAATAAATTACATATTTATCTCCATAAACAAATATATAAGATATCTGATCCACCTATAAGAACAAATCAGACATCTACCTATCCTTTAATTATGAAACTAAATTTTAAATATAGACAAAGTGAGGTATACATTCACAGATTTTCCCCCTATTATAGAAAGGAACTAAGGTATGGTTTATTTTAATCTGGGATCTAGACTCCCTATAGGGGCAAGACCCTATAGTTAACTACATCACCTAAGAGAATACTCTCGATTAAAGTGAAGGCTAAAGAATTTTAAAAGATACATGTAAATTTAATATAAATGCTTGATTTATGAAAATTTCAATGTATAAGCTTTAAATTATAAATCTCCAAGTTGAACTTAGATTTTTAAATTTAGGAGTGATAGAAAAGATGTGTATAAGAAAAAATCACAACACCGGGGGCTATGACCCGGTGGTTCTGCCCGTAGTACCCCCATCGAAATGAATGGGGTGACTGAATATTCTCTAAATTGTTGTCCACGTAGCTCCAATGTACCTCGCAACCAAAGGCAAAGAGAGAAAAGAAAGTGGAATGAGAGTAGGCACCATTCAAGCAAAAATATAATTAAATAATAATCAATTTAAAACAATTAAGATTTATAACCTTTAAAATTTATATGAAGCATATGGAAAAGTGAGCATGTGTAAGCAAATGATATCAACAATAAGCACAAGTGACTATCAAAGTAAACATGTGACGTAATGAAAGAAATATATTCGATGACTTACATAGATATGATATAAAAAACTATCACGGACTATGTGCATGTTACAATGATATCACATATACATATAAAAAAAATGAATTTCTCAAAACTTGATCATAAAAGAATGTGAATGGACAATTAGATATTTATAATTTTGTAACAATGATCATATCGAGAAATGATATCAATAAAGCAAATCAAGTCTTCTAACTCTCATGACTTTAGTATGACTGAAACATGAAGTAAGTGAAGTTGTAGGAGACAACCTCTCTAGTTATAAATTTTCATTGCAATTATTTCTAACTTGAGTACTTGGGATGAGATTTTTTTTTTATAATTGTCTTAACTTTTTTTACAACTCAACTTATAATAAATAACCATATATAAAATATTATTGACAAAAGAAAACTTCTCAATATCATGTTTTAATCAGCATTTTATTTCTAATTTAATAAATATGTTTAATGTAAACTATGTAGCTAAAAAAATAATAATGCAGCTTATTTTCTTTTAAGGATTGATATTTCTATAAAGTATACACATCAAAAATTTATTTTGATTAAAATTTACATATATGGGACAATTTCAATACATATGCACTTGTGTATATAAAGAAATTTTAGCATCTCACCATGCTTCTTAAGCATATTTCGACAGAATATAATTCATTACGACAAGGTTTCAGCACATATAAATCTCACAAGAGCAAACCAACATTTATATTTATATACAAAAGAGGAGCATTCAACTCCTCAATGGAGTCCTTATGACAAACAAGCTATCAACTCTCTCAACCAAAGAAGATGCTAACATAACTTTATTAATTTAGCATATTAAAAAGAATCAAGTGACTTATATTATGAGCATCAATATTGAAAAATATCATACATTCAAAACTCTTCGATTAATAAGCATTCAATTATATTTCAATATAGTGAAAGGAACAATATATATACATTCAAAACTCTTTGATCTTGACTACAATTTATCGAATATTGAAAAATGTTGACTATACACATGAAATGTTGGCACCGGACATTCAACATACACAATACTACTACAATTTCAAACTCTGGATTACAGTTTTGTTTACCTTGCTTTATAAAAAAAGTAAATTTTGTTTGAAGGCTAATATACAATTCTTATATATATATATATATATATATAATTTGGAAATTAATACATAAATAATTTACTACCAAACTTGAATACATAAAATAGATGAACAAGAACTATCTAAAAACATCAAATTATGTAGAGAACCTAAGGGAGAAAGAATTAGAATTCAATTGTATATTTTCAAGTGCAAACCGAAAATTCAGTATAATTGCTTGATACAAGATTTAAGGTCAACAAATATTCCTCATTAAAATTTCATATCCATGATCAAAAGACACATAACATGCTATTTAAAAAAAAAAACCAAGAAACAATTGGTCATGGATGAGCTAGATCTATCTTATACCTATGATTGTCTAATTGCGGCAAGAATCTAATCATATAAAGCATAAATGGCCTAATATAGCTCTATTTCATTGAATCTTACATATATATATGAGGCAATCTAGATATAATATCTTCATTAAATATTGAAGAAAGGATACTAAAGAAATATAGATTTTTGGATATGAGTGAATGAGACATTTAAAAGCACATATATATATATATGTGTGTGTGTGTGTGTGTGTGTGTGTGTGTGTGTGTGTGTGTGTGTGTGTGTGTATATATATATATATATATATATATATATATATATATATATAAACATATAGACAAAAAAAAGACCTACAAAATAGAACATGAAAGCATGAAGTACATGAAATCGTTACAAGATACTTATCAAACTAGCAATAGCCATCAAATTTGCCATAATGTCAAAAAAATCGCTCACATATTGCCTAAAATGATGATGAGTATGATAATTGATGGATGAACTACATGAATAAATGAAGTAATAAATTAACAGATATATGTACCTCATATATCATACATTAGTAGAAAAAGTGCACAAAAATTCTTATGGAAAAAATTGTAATAAATCAAAGCTTTATGAATGAAGCAACTAACGAAAGCAATGAAATAATATAAACATTAGAGAAATTTAAAATAAACTTTGTTGTTATCAAAATTTTATAAGTAAAAAAATGTGGAATACAAAAGTAGGAAGAAATGAGTATATATACAAAAAAAATGGAAGGGAACTTAATTCCTCTTATTTGCTAAAATCGGCATGCATCCACCATATTTTTTGTGACAAAACTATAATAGATATTCCTTATTTTGATAGTAAAAACTGCAGCAAACCCATCATGCATTGGTTCCCAAAGCTATAATAAATCTACCTTGTCTTTATGCTCAATACTGCAGTAGATCTTCTCCTTATAGGGTTGGGGGATGAGAGTTGTAGTGGAAACACATGTTGATGCTCATGATGTGGCTAAAACTGGAGAAGAGCAGTTGTTGTTGTTGTTGTTGTCGTCTAGTTTATTGATCTTAATGATCTCCTCTAGCCAATGAGCAGCAGCTCCAGCTGTCGTGAGGAGGAGTTGCTTTTGTAGTTTGTTGGAGAGGTTTCATGGCAGGGCAAGGAAATTGGGGGTGGACAGCTGAAATCTGTTAAAGAAGCTGGTTGAAATATGTCGTACAAGGAAAATGATGGTCGGATCTATTGATAGACCTTCTTCTTCTTCCTTGTTCTTGGATGGTTAGAGACGAGGAAGGAGCAGCTTGGAGATGAATCATAGAGATGTGAGAATGTGGCTAGGGATAGATCGAGAGGCAAGATCATGAAGAAATTAGAGTAGCACTCATCCTTTACTAGCCATAGAAATTCCAGAATGTGAACATGAGAGGATTTAGAGGGGGCTAAGAAATGAGAGCAGGAATCATTAGGAGAGCTTGCTCAGCCCTAGGAGCTCCGAAATGTGTAGGAGATCTCTCCAAAGGGGTGGCTGCTTGTGAGAATAGATCGATCGTCAGGGATCAAAACTTGGCCAGCTCTAATGCTATTAACAAGATCAAAATACCATCATCCCTTCAAAAGTTGATCGGATGGTTGATATCAAGTGCTAAAATCAAAGGGATTGAGAGAGTTAAATTGGAGGGTAGAATTATAGAAAAAAAAACTAAATTAATGATGTAATATCTTGATTTAAATGGGCAAAGCTAATTTGTAAAAAACAAATGAAATTTAATTGACTCGAGAGACATTAAATTGCGTTGATTAAATCCATGGAGCTTTAAATTGACTATGAATTGGTCGGCTCAAATGCACAATCGACAGGTAACAACGAGGAGAATTGAATTCAAAATGAGTTAAAGATAGGTTGATTGCAAGCTAGATTGTAGACTCGGATGATTGTAGCACAAGTTGGCTTCATACAAAAATGAGGTCAACAATTATTAACATTAATATAGTGCTTTTTAAGCTTAGATTCTTTAGTAAAAGCTTCAAAATCAGATTCAAGCAAGGAGTAGGAAGCTTACAAAAATCATGTTCAACAGTCAATTCTGAATTTTTTTATTTAACTCATCAAATTCATCTAGTAAAAACATGTGATTGTTATGAAGTAGAGGGTGATCTTTACTTTAACTTTTATGCTCTCTTTGCATATTCAAAAACTCCAATTTTAAACTAGCATGCTTTTTCTTAAGTTTCTTATGTGATGCATGAATTCTCTCACTAATTTTAACTAATTGATTATAGGTTGGTTCACATATCTCTTCTTGATCAGATTGATCAAGATGATCACCCATTAAGTATAAATTTGTTATCTCCTCTTCAGCTTCAGATTCATATGAGTCAGATACAGAATCTGTACATAAAGCTTTTTGGTATTACTTCTTTTTTTTTTTTTTGAACAAAGGATGCAAATTGCATTAAAAGAACATCAAGAAAAATACGTTCAACAACTACGAGACTCCTTGACAGTCCTTCCTATACAAGTGTAGAAAACTTGTTGGAAGTTATGTTTCAACAAAAGAATCTCAAAAGAAATCTCCTAACAAAGCCAACTTGGCACAACAATCGGCCACCTTATTGCAATATCTAGGAGTAAAGAGAAAGGTAATATTATTGAACACTTGTAGGAATGATAGATCAAATTTTGTACATTTATTGTTCTTCACTTTGATAGAATCTTGGAGCATCTTTATGATATTCACATTGTCTCCTTCTATGATTATCCCCTTGTATTCACAAAACCAATCTTGTATGTATTCTTCCATCATTAGTATTGTTTTGAGTTCCAATTGAGCAATATCCCAATGATTAATCTTCTTTCCGTATGCACAAATCAATCTCCCTTTATAGTCTCTGATCAATCCAGCTACTCCCGCCAAGATTGAGTCCAGTAAAGCCGCATCCACATTCAATTTTAACCAACCGTCAGGAGGGAGCAATTGCTGATTAGTGCTCCAGTTCATCTCGGTTGGTGAAAAAAGAAAGAAGGATGCTTGAGAAATAACTTCAGCTACTATATAGGCAGTGGGAAGTTCAGAATTCCCATGTTTGCTCAGGTTCTGTGATCTCCAGTTGTAATAGACGATCAAAGCATAATTTTTTGTAAGTCCTTTGTCCATTTTATTACTGAGTTCATCAATGCATTCATCCAGATTTTGAAAGTAAGGGATGTTAAAACCCCAATGTCTCATTTTAACTATGATCTCCAAAAGCTTTTCACATTTAATTGCTATATGCTATGTATCTTCCAACATCCTGCATCCTCTGTGGCATTCAGAATTGTTCATAAGTTTCCTATAGTTTAACCAGGAGTTAGTAGGTAGAGCGTCATTTAACAATCTCCACCAAAACAGATGAGTTCTTTGATTGAGTTTCAATTTTTTCAGCCAGTTGGATCCGCAAAGTTTGCTATCCAGATTCCTGTTAAAAGCTTCATTACAAAGAGATGATATAATCCTTCCCGAATTTTTGGAAATTAATTCAATTTTATCTTCTTTGTAGCTCTCTCCTTTGTCCATTTGAATAATTAGATTCATCATATCTTTAGAGAAACATTCAGCCAATTTCTCTAAGTTCCAGTTGCCGTCTTGTTCCAAAAAAATAAGAAAATCTTTTATCTAAGAGCTTCGCTATATTTCACGTAGCAGGCCAGCTATTCAGATTACGGTCTAGAATCCAGCAGTCATTAACTGCATTAATGCTTTTGTCATTGTTAACTTCCAATCTGATAATGGGTTTCAGGAACTTGATGCCATTTTTGATGATTTTCCATGTTGATGAAACGCCAATCTTCGTATTCTCCTCCCAAATTTTATCCCCATATTTCATTTCAAGGATTTTACATATTAATGATTCATTATTTTGTAGATACATCCATGCTAGTCTCGCTCTTAATGGTCCCTATCTTTCTGATGCACCTTGGATGCCAAACCCTCCCAAACTGGTAGGTAGACAAAGTTTAGACCAAGCTATATAGTGCATTCCCTGATTCCCATTTTCTTTATGCCACAAAAAATTCCTACACATTTTATCGATTTTAAGCAGGATACTTTTGGGAACAAGGGAGTGAGCTACCTGGTATGAAATGATGTTTGAGTAGGCTGATTTTATGAGTGTTATTCTGCCAGCCAAGGATAACCATCTAGCTCCCCATGAATTAATTTTGCTCATAGCTTTTTCAATTATACTGTTGAAGTCTTCAGTTTTTAATCTTCTCAAGGTCAATTTAATGCCCAAGTAATTGAGTTCCTTGACTTCCTTATAGCCCAAAATTCTATTAATTTTCCTTCTTCTCTTCCTTTTAACTCTCTTGCCATATAGAACCATGGATTTTTTAGAGTTAATGGATTGTCTTGTCCATCCGCAATATCTTCTGAGGATGTTCTTCAATGCTTCGGCATTGTGTCTAGATGCCTCTGCTACAACGAGAATATCATCTGCAAACAGCAGATGAGATACTTTCTCCATAATCGGTGTCAATTTCATCCCCAATCTGTTATTACTCCCAGCAAGAGCCTTGGATAAGAGATCAGAGCATAGAATGAACAGACTAGGTGACAGGGGACAATCCTGTCTGAAGCCGCATTTTGCCTGGATCCAGTCTGTTCTTTTACCATTTATCACAATTGAGTATTTTGGGTTAGAAACACATTGCATTATTAGTTGTATCAAACTTTCAGGAAATCCATTAAATTTCAGTACTTGATTCAAATTTTCCCAACATATGCTATCATAAGCTTGTTTCATGTCAAGCTTCATAAGGAAGAATCCCGGTTTAGCCACTGATGTTTTCATTTTATTCGTGATTTCCTGAGTCATCAGGCAATTATCCGAGATACTTCTACCTGGAACAAAAGCTCCTTGAAATTTTGATATGATTTTTGGTAAAATATTTTAAATCTATTAAGAATCATTCCAGCTGCAAGCTTATATACTGTTAGACAGAGATAAATTGGTCTGAACTTGGAGCATTCATTAGCATTTTGAACTTTCGATATCAACAACACCACCGTCTCCTTCCATTGTTCAGGCATCCTTCCATTTTTGAAAAAGTCTTCAATTGCACTCCATGTAGTTTCTTCAACAATGCTCCAATAGTTTTTAAAAAAACACGCATTGGCGCCATTGGTACCTGGTGACTTGTTACTGTCCATCTTCCTCAACGTAACCACCAGTTCTTCTCTAGTAAAATTAGCTTTCAAGAAATTCAGATTTTCTTCTTGAATACAGTCTGAAGAATTGAATTTAGGACAATTCTGTAAATTGCAATTGCGTCTTCCCCATTTTTCTGTATAGTAATTCTGCAAGATTTTATGAGTATCATCCTGGTTAGTTTCCATAGTACCATCTTCTCTCTTAATCTGTAGAATTCAGTTACCTCTTTTCTTAGCCGTTGCATATGTATGATAGTATCTGGTGTTTTTCTCACCTTCTTCCATCCACTGACATTTGGATCTTTGTCTCCACCAGGTAGAAATTCTAGCTAAATTAATATTGAACTCATTCACCTTGCTGCGGAGAAGTAATAAATCATTCTGGTTAAGGCCTCCATCTCTAGCTTTGCATTCTTGTAGTTGAGCGATTTCATTTTTCAGTTCCTGAATCTTCACATTCAGTTCTTTCAACTTATTCTTGCTCCAAAAATACAGATTTTTGAGGGACCTTCTAATCTTCCGTTGTAGAACCTCATTTGGGCTGCCGAAGTCATTCTTCCTCCAAGATTTTGCTATGATTCCTTTAGCTGCATCATAAGAACACCATAAGTTCTCAAACCTGAATTCTCTATTATTAAGTTACATCTTAATATCGATCTGTAGCAGCACTGGACAGTGATCTGACGAGATTCTAGGTAGATGCATCACCATCGCATTAGGGAATTCCAACAGAGCTTTAGAATTTAGCCAAACTCTATCCAGCCTCCCCCAAATCCTTGCTAAGCCTTCTTTGTTATTGCACCATGTGTAACTTGGTCCTTGGAAATCAATATCATGGAATTCATTATTATTCATAACTTCTTTCATTTCCATTGGACCCTGCGAAAAACAAAATTTCTTTCCTCCTTTCTTCTCATTCTGACTGAGTAAACAGTCAAAATCTCCTCCAACTAAGCAAGGCTCATCACCATTCATGTTTTCCTCAATTAAATTCCAGAGCTTCCTTCTTTCATTTGTATCTTTGTTACCGTAAACAATACAAATTTTGGCCGTTATACCTTTCGGAGTAGTTATAATGCCAATAATACATTGTCTAGACTAGACAATAACATTGAAAGAAACACATCTGTGTTTCCATAGTGCCAAAATACCTCCTGAAGTTCTTATCGCTACTTCATGATAAAACTCCCATTCATTCCCAACCAACTTTCTTATTCCGTTACTATCCAGCTTTTCCATTTTTGTTTCTATTAACCCAATGAAGCAAATTCCATTCTCACCAATCATATTTCTTATGAAGTGGGAGGCTTTTTTCTTTTTTGCTCCCCTACTATTCCAAAATAAAATTGAAGACATTATAATGATTGTGGGTTTAAGGCCCCAGCATTACCTACTCCTCCATCACCTTTTCTAGTTCTGTGATTTCCCTTGATGGGTCCCAGCATTTTCATTTCTTTGGCAAGTTTAGTTTTACTGCTGTTGGATACTTTATTGACCAGGCAATTGCTAACTCCCTATTCCTTCAGTGTAG
This sequence comes from Dendrobium nobile, assembly GCA_022539455.1. Taxonomy (NCBI): domain Eukaryota; kingdom Viridiplantae; phylum Streptophyta; class Magnoliopsida; order Asparagales; family Orchidaceae; genus Dendrobium; species Dendrobium nobile. The sequence goes on from CM039733.1 coordinate 49,980,095, forward strand.
AGCCTTGATTGTCCTTTTTAACATTCTTGGTCAATTTAATGTTGACATTCTTCTCATATTGTTCCTCCATTTCATCATATGTAATGTTCATCTGATTTTCTGTCACTAGATCTTCTAAAATCTCGAAAGGGTTACTGGTTGTCACAACTCCCTGCTTTGTTATTTCTTGTTAAGTCTTATGTAAAACTTCATCTTTATTGCCTAGTGAATGATCAATTAAATTTACATCAAATTCATAGCATTCCAGATCTAATCCCTTCGCCTTTTTTGTAACAATTTCTCCTTGTTCAATTTCTTTGATCTCATTGCTTTTCAGGATCTCCGACATCTTTTTGTTCTGCTGATCTGTAATCTCCATTTTTCCAATCTTGGTCTTAGCTTCCCAAGTATTCCTCTGGGGCTTGTTTCCATCGGCCATTCTCCTTGTTGCCTCTTTGACACTAGCTCCATTCCTCTTCTTCCTATCATTATTAACCAAGATCCATGGGCCATAATTACAGCTGTCTTCCATTGTATTCATCTTCATTGAATTATCCGGGATTTCTTCTTGGGAATTAATACGTTCTCCATCATTTTGTGGCTTACATTCACCTTTTTCATGTCCAATTTTTCCGCTATCGAAACACAGACTTGATATTCTTTCATACTCAAGTTTTTGGAAAAATCTTCCTCCCATACTATCCACCCATACTCCAACCGGCAACTTTTGATCAAGATTGACATGGATGCAAACTCTGGCGAACTCTCTTCTTCCCCATTGAAAGAGGTTGCCGTCAAGCATTAGAGGTGTTCGAACTCTCGATGCAATTCTGGCGATGTTATATTCATCCCAGCACTGGAGCGGCAAATGCGGCATTCTGATCCAAATTGGAGATGATAGGCCTTTCATAGAAGATGATGAAAATTCTGGAGTCCAGCATTCCATGCCTATTATATGTTCGTTCACAAACCACGGTCCTCCCATAAGGACTTCTTCCATAGCCTCCACCGATTTAAACGAACAGAGAAACCATCCCAAACCAAGGGGTGGTGAAATGAAATTTATCGTACTTGGCCCACTGCCTTCTTAGTTCCCAGGATACAATATGCGGCTGTACTTCTTTACCAAATACCTTGCACACCAAAGATTTATTGAGTACTTCAGCATTCTTTTCCTCTGCTTCTCTGTCTTGCATTACTGCTTTCCCATCCCCTGATACTTTCAAATCTGCTTCACTGAAGTTTAATTTTATATATGGTTTTTGAAACCATATATTGTCTTTACCCAGATTGGTAATATTCTTTTTTGTCAAATGATCAGTAATTTAATTGGCATCAATTTCCATATCATGTTCGGTAATCCTTTCTGCTTGGATCTTCTGCTTAAAAGTCTCCAGAATAGTTTCCTTATCTGGCTTCTGGTGAGTTTCAATTTCTACATCGCTATCCATACTAGTTCCTGGATTTCTAAATCTTTGAACAAAAAAGATTCATACCTGAGAATGACATCTCCATCTCACGACTAATCTCCGATGATTCCAGATTTTTCAAAGCACAAGGTGTATTGATCTCATAAAAGGATTCAACCATTTTCCCTTTACCCTCTACCTGTTTGAAGGTACGAGAAGTATTACCAGCATTTTCATTTATAACAAGCATACCTCTTGCTCTTCTTCTTCTTGCCACTTCAGCCTCAATTGAAATTCTCGAAGGTGAAACTTCTGTAAGAATCTTTCCATCTACAGATTCCTTCATCGGGTTGTTACTACCATTCTTATGGATCAAAATATTCGTCGAAGATCAACGAACATCCGCCTCCATTGAGAATCCATCTTCTGGTCGCCGGCCGGCAAACCGGGAAACAGAAATTCAAACTTTTCTCTCTCTACTTCTTGCAGCTTCTCTCTCTAGTTTTTTTTTTGCTTATAACGCAGGTATTGCTTCTTATCCTTCCTATATTTGGGTTTCTCCTCACCCTTCTCCTTACTTGGGTTCTCCTTAAGTGTAGGACAATTAGCTTTAACATGTCCAGGCTTCTTGAATTCATAGCAAATAACATCAGAGGAACTTTTAGAATTATTGCTATCCTTACCTCTTTTCCACTTCTGATGATACTTGTTGTTCTTCCTTAAAAAGCTTTTAAATTACCTTTTGATGAAGGCAACATCATCATTTTCAGATCCAGAAGAATCAATGTCCGTGTTGTTAGCCTTTAATGCCACAATTTTCTCCTTCTTTTTCTCACATGCATCAAGATTTCTTTGATTCACCCCTTGTCGTAAGCAATGAGTGATCCAAGAAAATTATCAATAGAATATGTATTTAAATCTTTAGATTTAGTAATTGCAGTTATCTTAGCATCAAAAGAAAAGGCAAGCATTTCAAAATTTTATTGACTCTTTCATAATTAGATAGCTCTCCTCCAAAAGCATGTAAAGAGGTGACAATTTGAATAAACCTTGTATACCTACAAGAAATTGATTCAGAAGGTTTCATATAAAAATGTTTGTAGTCATGCAACAAAATATTCAACCTAGATTATTTAACTTTATTGGTTCCTTCATAAGTTACACACAATCTATCCCAAATTTGTTTTCAAGTTGCATAAGTTTAAACACACATATAATCTTTATATTTAAAAGCATAGAAAAAAAAAGTTTAAGCATTTTGCATTAAGTCGTGTTAAATCTCTTTTATCAAAAGTCCATTCAGTAAGAGGAACTTCAATTTTAATTCTATTAAGTTCATGAGAAGGTGGTGTATAACCTTCTTTAACAAGCATCCACATACGATAATCAAGCGATTGTAAAAATGTAGACATGCGAGTTTTCCAAAAATCCAAATGAATATTATCAAATAATGGTAGTCGTGTAATAAAATATCCTTCCGTTGCATTTTGATTACCAAAGTTAGCCATCGATCAAAATTCAAAAGTTTTTAAAAACTAGATTTTATGAATCCAGCTCTGATACCACTCTAAAGTTCATTATGGATGTTAAGCCCTTATGAACTATTCCCAAGGCTAACCAAGAGGGGGATGAATTGGTTTTTTAAAATATCTTTTGATTAAAACACAATCTTAAAACAAAAAATAAGATTCACCATAAAAATTTAGAGTGCAAATATTAAATGCAGAAGCATTAATAAAGAACTCATAAATTTATAGTGGTTCGGGCAACATGACCTACTTCCACTCCTCGGAGGTGCCCTCCGTGTATTGCACTAAACTCAGTGTCTCTCCTTTATCCCCCATAGCAAGGCAGAGAAGCCTTTGCAAACCTCCTTTAGACTAACCCAAGAGAGGTAGAGAACCCAACTTCTTTTGCTTCCTCCAAAAGCAGGCAAAGAACCCAACTCCTTCTGCCTCCTCCTGAAGCAAGGTGAGAACCTTGATCAGATGCTGAAGTTTACCTCACTAGAACCTTCAATGAACTAAGGATGATGCCTGGAGAAGACAATGATGGATCCTTGCTTGGAGCAACCTTTGTGAACTCCCTCACAAACTCCCCCTCATAAAATCCTCTCTCTCTCTCTGCCTTTCTCTCCCTCTCCTCTTGGTTCTCTCAGGTCAAAATAACAGCAAAAGATACTCTAAAGGGTAGAATATAAGCTCTTAAATAGAAGAGCTTCGAAATAGCTCATTAATTACAACTAGCTAACTTTATCATCTACGATGATATAATTATGATCTTGTATGATCAGTATAAATTAAGCTTAATCAGCCAGGTCAATCTGGGATGAACAGAAGAAATGTGTTCAAATCGTCCAGAATGATAACATATCATCCTGTATAATTAGAACAAATTGTGGAATATTGTCTAGATAATTGCACTGAAGGGATATCTAGATGATTAAAAATAGCTTGATCATCCAGCCGATCTCATGATCGTCATGGACGATTAGTTCAAATTTGAGAAAAATTATCTAGAGCATCGCCCTGAATAAGAGTTATCTGATATGTGATCATCCCGAAATAATAAAGGTTTTTGAACTGATCAGCCTGGGTGATCCTGCAATCGTCTAAGATGATGTGATTGTATCAATCAAGGCTTTATTGCTTTCCTTATTTACCTGATTAATTTAGGAATAATTATGTTGCATCGTCTAGGATGATATCCTGGATGATGTCTAAAAAAGGTAATGCCTAAATATATCTCGTGACTGATTCATTCTAATTTGAGCCTATCATCCCGCCTGATAAAAATATAATTCAGGACAATGTGCTTAATGATGGCTGCCTTAACCAGGATGCCCTAATTAGGGTTTTGGTTTTCAGTTGATCATCCAAGATGATATTTGGATCATCCTAGACGATGAGAGCAAAAATAGAGAACTCTAAAAGTAGTCAAAAAAATTCTCCCAAGTGTGTGTGTGCAAGGTTACTTAGCAACAGGAACCACATCGATTACAATAGACTCAAGAAAGGGAAAAAAGTTACAAATTGACTCAGACCTAGTCTACCCAATCTTGAGCTGGTTCAAATTACAGTCTGATCTTGTGGACCTGAAATATTAGTAGGCAAGGCAGTCATAGAGAAATAGAAGTATTTACTATCATCAAAATCATATTCCTTGAAAAATAGATTCGCAACAACTTAAACTCAAGCTTGATCAATGACTTGGTGGAGGCAAATAACCAAAGCAAATTGGTTAGATTATGGTGATTCTAATTCTCATTGCTTCCAAACATTTTACGTCTGTTAGGAGGATGTTGACCTCGATTTTATCAAACCCGGGGTCTAGAGAGTTGACTTGGTCAATTGACTAAGCGAGGTCTCAATACCTCTCCCAATCAATTTCTTGAGTCAAATCAAATTTGTTGAGCCCAGAGCGAGGCCTTGGGTCAACCAGGTTGACCAAGTCAACCTGGGTTGACCCATTAGGTCCTTTTGAGTCCTAATTCCAATCCAAACTCTTTCCATAGCTTCTCAGCTCAAATCTCCCCTCCTTTGGACTTAGTTCACCATGTTGACTAAGTCAACACTTAGCTTGGTCAAACCAAGTCTTCCTTGGTCAAAATTGAGTTATTTAGTCTATTTAAATCTATTTAAATGTAATTAAAGGCCCCCTTGATTACCCTTTGATTCAAAATCTTGGCCAAGGCTCTAGTTTCCCTCCTATACAACTCTAGATTGAATTTAATCCATTGAACATAATCCTAAGTCTATAAATAGGAAAAATTAGGGTTTGATTTGGACTTTTTGACTCTTGCTTGATCTCTAAATAATTTTAGGCTCTAAGATTTGGTGAGAGTCCTCCACGACCCTCCTTTATGATTTCCAAGGCAAGACCGACCACCCCAGGCAACCGACGACGATCCTCCGATGAACCCGAGATGATTTCCTTTCCTAGGCTTCACCCTCTCGATCCAAGATGAATCAAGGGGCGGGATTAACTAGGAACTTCTTCGTGGACAATCTACAAGATCAGAGAACCCAAGATCTACCGAATCCACCGTGTGGATTGAGGTAAATCTCAAACCATAGCTAGAACACATATATTCATTTAAGTTTTCAAATAGTACGTTCTAGATCAAAATAATATATCCCCACAAATACTCTTCACTCCTATAACCAACATTTCAAATTTCGCTTGACTTCAACCATCCAAACGAGAGAATTTTCAAAAATACGGTTTAGGGCTTCGGATCCGCGAATTGTATGAACTCTCGCTTTCTGGACCATCGATCACAGAATAATTGTCCAAGATTGTGCCGGCCTACTATTTCGCGCTAACCGTATGAATGATTCTGCAGTTCGAGTGGCGATGTGGCCTGATCCATGTCGTTCATTCGATTTCACTTGGATCCGATGGTCCAAGGATCCCGCTTACATGTTTAAGTGACACGTGGGTCCGACCGCAATCATTGCCCAGAACCAAGGAGCCAGTCCTGGGCTGCCACGTATTTTACCGCCGCCGATGTCTTCCGCACTCGCCATGCATCAGCCAAGGAGCCACCTCAGCCACTGCGATTTGAAACCGTGAACCGGAGTATACCACATGTCTCGCTAATCGCCACTGGCATTTTATATTATTTAAATTATTTTAAAATTTATTTTTAAGCTAGTTTTTATTCAAATAATCTTAGAAAATCGATTTTTAATCCATTTTTTGTGCATAATTTATCGAATTGTTCGTACTTGAATCCTCTTCGATTTAAAATTACTTTCACCTAAAATTTTTTAATATATTTTAAATTATTTAAAAAATATTAAAAATTTTATTATTATTATTATTATTATTATTATTATTATTATTATTAATTGTAATTTTATTTTTATTATTATTATGTTAATCATAATTAAGTTAATTATAAATAGTTTGATTATTTTTACCACTAATTCTATTTATTATTATTATTATTATTATTATTATTATTATTATTATTATCATTATTATCATATGATTATTATAATTTTTTTAGTCAATGTTATTCATAAATTATTACTTTAAATCATTTTATCACTATTTTGTAATTATTTTTTTTTATTATAAGATTTATTATTATTATTATTATTATTATTATTATTATTATTATTATTATTTGTTTAAAAGTTATTTTCCTTTATTATTATTATTATTCTATTATAATAATAATAATAATAATAATAATAATAATAATTACTATATATAATATAAAATTTTAGAATTTTAATTATTTATGTTATTTGTTAAACTATAATATTTATTAATAAATAATGTACTTTTAGCTAGTCCATTCTATTTAAGTGTTTAAATAGTTGTAAATCAAATTTAAATTTAAATAATTTTATTTTAAAATATTATTTTGAAATTTCAACAACTTTGCTATTTTAACATAATTTTATCTTATAATTATTTTTTTAAGTATTAATTATTTTAAAATTATTTAAAGTTATCTTTTAATCATTTTAAACTTCATAAAATCATAACTATTTTATTTTTAATCGAATTTCGGCGTGCAACCCTTCGTTTCTTTCAAAAAAAATTAGTTTATATTTAATAATTATTTTAAGTAATTGATTTTGACTGCCCTAGCATATTTCTGTTTGGATTTTATTATTTGATTATTTTAATATTATTTATATAATTATTATAATAAATATTTTAAAATTAAAAATTATTTTCAAGCTATTTTAAAATCTTGATCGGGTGATCAGTGATTCTCCCCTATATTTATATAAATATGAATTGATTTATTTTTAATTATATTATTTTCAAAAATATATAAATATTTTAATTATTTTAAAACTATATATCCTATTAAATCCCCTAATTTTTGGAGATCCACCTTTATGAAATTTTAAAAATGGATTGTATGTGTAAAGAGCAATCTTGGGGGAGGTGGATTAGTGAGTGATTGAGTTCCAATCACTCATTAATCCCTTCATTAGGTGTATTTACTTTTCTTTATCATACTTTGCATGTGTAGGATGCATGAGCACTTAGTTTAGGCTCTCCTAGATCTAAGGACATTGCTTGTTTACTTTGTTTATGTACTCCCTGCTTTGTTACCTTGAGGGTTAGTGTAAAACTATATTTCAAACCCCCATAACATAGTGGAACCCTAAGGATAATAATTAAGGACCCGTCTAGTGAACTTAGAAAAATTATAGAAGCTAGGATTGATGATTGATTGACATAAAAACTTCAAAAATTAAACTTAATGACATCATAAACATCCAAAAAAATTCTAGGAATTTGTAGCGCTTCTTAACTAACCAACCCTAATTTACCTGCTAAATACGGTCTGATAGCCTTCTAAAAATTACAATAAATCCATTTTGACTCAGAAATTTACCTACCATAACTAAAATTTTCCAGAATTCAGTCCCCAACCTGAGATAAATAGGGCTCCTTAGTTAGACCTTAGGCTGACCCCTAGTTTAACCTTAATTAGAAATTACCTTTTTTCTCCTAATAAATCATTAAAAATCATTAAAAATCCTAAATTTTCTCCAAACACTTGAGAATACCTCTTTATGTCTTTTTTGACCTTTGGGAGTGATTCCAATAATTTTGTAGCTGATTTGGATCAAAACCTTAAAATCAACCCTTAATTAAATAATTTTGATAATTCCCTTAATTATCCAATCTTTAGAAATTCACAACTAATTATAAAAAATTCCAAATTAGGAAAAATCAATTTCATTCAACTCCAATTGGGGTCTAGTATTTAGTAAAAATATTAGGATTCCATAAATTAGCCTAAATTAAAAAGTCAACGTTTCGGTCACCCAAGCCTATAGTCTAGGGCCCGAAACTTAGAAAATACATAACTTTGCATAAGAAACTCTAAATCTAACAAACTATATGTCTAACTACTCAACTAAAGATCTAGTATTTACCTAAAATGTTAGGAATCCCAAACCTAGCTAATTTCCCATAGTAACCTTTTGGACCCCCTTAGCCTAGTACCTAGGAGGACCCGGGACATTCCAAATTTGGCTAATGCAATTTAAACTTTAAATATCATCACCCTAAACATTTAAAAGTGACCAAGAAACTAAATTAACTAAAATGGATCCTAATTCATTAATATTTAAAGTTTAACTAAAGTTTTCTTTTAGGGCCTTCAATAAATCTAGACTTTAGGTAATTGGAACTAATCACCCTACTTAGGAACTATCCAAACCACACAAGCCTTACACACACATCGAATTATTTGCTAGTGCACCACTTCTAAATCTAGGCTAGGCTGGTGTTTACTTTTCTACTGTGTGCTGGTGCTTTCCGATGATTTTTTTGCATGCTGTGATGAATTGATTAATGTGTTTGCTTATATTTACTGCACTCTGGATATGATGTGATGGACGTTAGATTCACCCCTAGGTTAGTAATGACATATATATAAATTTCTTTTCTTTCAGGTGGCCATGCTCATGATATGCTATAGGGGGGGCAAAAGTCATGATTTCTAATGATTATTTTGTGCAGGTGCTTGCTTAGCCCCTCTAAATAAATAAGGGATAATACCATTAATTAATAACTACTACAGGTGCTCCAAAAATTACTTACCCCTCAATAATTAAGAGCATTACCAAGAATGTGGCTGTGGATGTGTACATTTATTTTTATATAAAACTGCTTGGGATTTTTTTAGGATAACCTAGCAGGTAACTTTTGATTTACTTCTTTTCAATTAATGTAAATTTGTTTGTAATATTTGTTAAGAGTTGTGAAAATGATTTTTGATTGGGATATTCTCGAGCTGGATGGCTTTAGATATACAAAGAGAAAAGGCAATACCCCCTACCAGGGGGGAATTATCTCTTCATTTGGATATTCAAGCCACGACGAATCCAAGGAGTCTAAGGAGGAGAGATCAAAGGAGTCCAAGGAGAAGAGATCTAAGGAGTCCAAAGAGGAGAGCTCCAAGGAGTCCAAAGAGAAGAAGAGCTGAAGACTTGAAGACCAATATCCCACTCAAAGTCATTTGCGTCTATCATAGGCTTAGAAATTTAGGTTATTGGCAGTGGTACCTGGCCACTTTATTTTTTGCATACAATATGTTATAATAAGGGCAGTCTGCCTATGGACATTTAATTGATTTATTGATTTATATTGATGTGTTTACTTTACTTGCGCAGTAGAAATTACCTGCTTTTTATATGTTTCTTTCTTGCTTGCCGATTTTGGTTTTAGCGTAGATATTCGTTAGGCTCTCTAAGAACCATAAAATTTTTCTACTAGCAATTAATATTTTAAATTTTAAGTTTAAATAACATAGAAATTTAACGAATCTAAAAAATTGTCGGAATCGTCTGGGGTCACATGCATATTAAAGCATCTTTCTTTCTCCTTCTTTGAGACACTTCCCCGCCTACGGGTAGATTCTAGATAATCTGGCCTATAAGGACGAAGTGCCAGACTTGGGGAAGTCTAGTCTCCTTCTAAAAATTATTTTCTAATAAGCTTGTTTTTAAAATCTATAGCATTCATGATTTGAGACCTTCAAAACTAGCATGCATTGCATTAGTAACTAATTAAATAAAATTTTAATTGCATTAGTTAAGCAGAAGATTAATTTCATTAGTTAAGGGCATTCACCCAACATAAGTCCAAGGCTAATTAGGAAACTCTCTAGATGCCAGGTCTGCATCCAAAAACTGTACCATCCGCTCAACTTTCATAAATGACTAAACTACATGGTTTTGAACCGATTAGGTAGTTATCTGGCTCCCCAATCTAGGCCGCGGTAAGCTTATGTTTTGCATTGCATTTGTTAGGATATGGGTCTTAGTGTTGGTTATATAACACTAAGCCCAATCTAGATTTAGGATTCAAGGCTACTACATTTGGTCTCGTAGAATTCCTTAAATAGTAGGTAGGTCCCTTCTCTTCAGGGACTATAAATCCTTCTCTCATGTATGTGATTAAGTGCCTGATTTCTTTTTCTCCAGTTTCTCCTTAATTATCTAGAGCCTCTTAATGCTGGTGTGAACCCTGCATGTGGACCAAGCCCTTTGGACCTTTCTTCCCTTTGAGTAGGACTTCTTAGTCTATATTCCTATGCCAATCCCATTTTAAGAAGGGATAATGTATAATCCTTAATCGAGAATTTTCTTTGGCTTCGACCTGAGATGTAATTAACCACAAGGGCTTGCGCCTATGGGAAACTTGGACCCACATATATTAAACCTCATCCGACCTGTTGTATCAGGTAAGGGAAGCTTGTGACTGTGATCAGGTCATATATATTACTATCCATAAGGGTGTGCTAGCGAGAGCTACTATCCTCAATTGTTAGTCGTATACATGATCCAATCTACCCTTTAATTGACCTATTCGTGTCAAGTGTAAAGGCATGTGATCATTTTTTTCCTACGAGATAGTGCGGTCATACCCTTTGCATTCGGACCACACGAGCGTTGCTCTTTCGGAGGTCCGCAGGTTTCTACCAACAACGGTGGGAACAATTTCTCTCTCCATCTTTGGATTATATAATATCCTTTCTTGTGTGTACTCCAGGATTGGTACTCTTTAGATTAAGTCTGTCCTACTCTTAGTTAGGGTCTTTTCTTAGTTAGGGTTCCTTCCCCTTATTTAGGATTCCTCCTTACTCTATTTCTTTCCAGCCTAGCAGGCTATTCCACCCTCTATCCATTCTTATCTATCTTTATGAAATCTTTTCTTATTTCTTGATTTTCATTCTGATTTCTAACCCTTTCAATTTCTTTTATTGGTAGTAGTGCCATAGCTCCTTTCCTACCTTCAATTACTTTTAGTTTCGGCTCAGACGTACGGGTGACACTTTCTGAGTCCTTGCATGCTAGCCCACCTACTGAAGGGATCACTTTTGGTTCCTTCATGGACTTGGCCTTTGTCACAATTGATGGGCCGACCCCAGCAGAGGCTGCTGCATTCTCTCCTCCCTAGAGGAGAGGAAGCGCAGCCATGTGCCCTTTTGGATGTCCAGCTACTCGGTGGACAGCCCGGGCACCTACTCATCCTATTTATATATTGTTGCAGCCAGTGCGCCCTGTGGCTAGGAAACTAGTGCCTAGGCCACTTCTAGTCCCCCTTATTGGTTATGCTATTAGACGACCAGCGCCTGTCGCTCCTATTGCACAAGTTGCTCTGGTCCCTCAGCATTGGCAGCCTGTTGTTGTTGCTACCTACTGTTCTGATGGAAGTACCTCAAGTTCGGGTTCCCCCTCCCACTTCCATTAGGAAGAGGGGTGCCTAGATCGAGGTGCCTTCACCATCTTTTAGTCGAGTTTTTTGTTTTTGCTCGGCTCTCTTACCCTGAGAGCGTCGAGTAGACCCTGACTCTTCCTATTGTTCCTGTTTCTCCTGCCACCCAAGCAGTGGGTTCAGATGTCCCCTCCTCTTCTACCTCCGGCCTTAGGAGAAGGGTTAGGAGGAATAGGAATATGAGACTTCATTTATTTACATCAGAGGAAGAGAGGCAGCAGATGGCAGACACGATAGCTCACCAAGAGCTAATTCAGATGACAGTGGCTCCCAGGTAGTGGAGACCACGATGAGTTACAGTTGTACCCACCGCAGATGTATAGTAGCTCCTGAGATAGAGGCGATCCTGGAAGGATGCTTCTCTCCACTAACACATAATGAGGATGAGCAGGATGTTGCTCGCACTGCGGCATCTCCTCCTATCACTACTACTTTACCCCAGTCTAGGAACCCAAGGATGCTGGTGTTCGAGCCCTCACTCAGAGGGTTAAAAATTTTGTCCGCCTAGCATGTGGTAGAGGGCTTGTCAATCACAGAGGTTATTCTGACAGATCTCTTAGGCTACTTTTCAGTTGAGAAGATAGATTACAAGGAGAATATACAGTTGGCAGAGAGGACAGACACCTTAGCAATTGGCAGATATAGTTCATGTGGTTAAACTGCTTGTAGTTACTTCTACTGTAGGATAATGCCCACATCGCCAAGGATGGAGATAGACGCAGGAGCCTGCTCAATTCCATATCAGTTTAGCAGTGGTAACCCCTCAGCAATTAGTTACCCGAATAGAGCCCCATCGTAGTAGATGGGTTTGGAGAGGTCGACAGATGAGCACCCCATTCAACCTAGTTCAGCTAGATTTGACAACACCGTTGGTAGAGACTGAGTAGCTAGTGGACACAGTTGATCAGATGGATGTTGTAGCTCCCTCCGAGTCTGAGGCGATCCTGATGGATTTTGATGATGATTTAGTACCAACCCCTGATGGATCATCAGAGCAGGATGAGATAGAGCCAGCTCCTGGCCCTCATAGGATCACCTCTCCTATGAGTCCCTATATAGAGGCACTTTGATAATCATTCTTAGAGGTTGATGATACACTAGGAGATGCGTCCGATGGGGATTTACCAGTGCACCGAGTTTGTGTGATCACCCATCAAGATCACTTGAATGAGCAGAGAGAGCCTGAGGACCAGGATGAGTAGGGAGACCCTGAGGTAGGTGGATCTCCCAGGTCAGTGGATACAGATGCTACAATTCTGCACGTCTAAGAATAGATGGTAGAAATGGCCTGAGCCACGATGGCTATGGATGCATAGGTGATAGCCTTGGGGGCGATGCCACAGATGACGACTGTAGCTGCTACCAGTACTTCCAGGGATCAGCTAGTAGTACCACCTATTGCACTAGACCTCATAAGAGTGGATAGGGTCCAGAGAACAATCTCTGCACCACCCATAATGCCTCCTTATACTACTACAGTCCAGAGTCAGCTATCTCAATTATAAGTAAGTCAAATCCAAGAATTGATAGCTTAGAAGATAGAGCATGCAATTCCTCTAGGAAGGCTGGAGAGGTAGTTAGTAAAGGGTGCCCTTACCCAGTAGAGTATGAGCAGGATCCCTACCTTATCATTTCATCCCTCTTAGGATCAGAGTGTTTGACAGGCTTGGGAATCCGAGGCAGCATATGGCTCGGTATCGAGCCATATGTTGTAATATAGGAGGGAAAAGTGCCTTAATATTGAGGTTTTTTGTCAGCAGCTTGGTGGGGGTGGTATTTGCTTAGTACGCCAACCTCCCCAATGACTTGGCTTCGACCTTTGCAGAGCTAGAGTAGTTGTTCATATAAAGGTTTGTAAGTAAAGAGCACCAGGTCACTGTAGGAGAGTTAGTGATCACTGGACAACGCCCTAGAGAGACTCTCCTAGATTACTTAGTTAGATGGAGAAACCTCAATTTGTACTATGAGCCATAGTTACAGGAGCATCATGCAGTTGATATTTTACTAAAGAATATAGATGGTCCCATCACTTCATATCTGAAGGGTTTCACCATTCAAACCTTTTAGAAGTTATTAACCAATGTTACTAGTTTACAAGACATCATACTCGATGTAATCTCTCCTAAGATTGAGAGTCAGCCTTCACATAGACCTTAGTGGCAGGAGTCTTTAGGGGCACCTCCACCTAAGATAGGGGAGATAGACAGCACCTATGGATCATTAGATAAGGGCAAGAGGCCCTTATCCAGTTCAGCACCACAATAGTAGCAGCAGTCACTCTCCTCTGGTTAGCCAGCAGTATAGCCTAGGACCTCCTGTAAGACTCTAGAGAGTCAGCAGTACCTACATGAGAAGCTTAGTAAAGAATATCCCTTAAAATGGAAAGTGTTTGAAAAATTTTTAAGTTCCTTAATAAGAAGAATATCCTTATATTCCCAAATAACAATAGAGTGAAGGAGAAGGGACAGATAGACCACCAACTCTATTATCCTTACCACAGACACATTGGGCACATTTTGGAGGATTGCCAAATTTTCAAGGATAGAATTTAGAGGTTGATGGCCACAGGACAGATACACCTCCAAGATAGTGACTTGGTGAAGCCTTTAGGAAAGGCTACTCAGATAGTTCAGATGATTTCCAGTCCCAGCCATAGTTCCAACCATAGTGATAGTCAGATTATAGTCAGGGCAGTAGTGGTAGGTCACCCCACAGTTCTGAGGGAGAGTGGCAGTTACCACTCTCCAAGAAGACCAAGAAGATGATAGATCATGCAGTCTAGAGTTCAGAGGCAGTTGAGAGGAGGCCACCCTAGGCCAAGCTGACAGTTGCCACTTCAATTACTACGCCAGCAGTCTTCTTTTTCTATTGTAGTGCCAGATGAGCACATTTCTTCTTCTACTTTTCCTATTTTTACTTGTACTAGAAAAATATATGAACGATAGAAATTTGTTGTATCCTCAGAGGGGAAGACATGGTTCTTTCCAGCACTTACGCTGAAGGACTTTGTTCCCCTTCATTTGATGAAGAAATAATATAAGAAGGTGATTCTGGCTATTTTTGGTATCCTATTTTTACTTGTTCTTCTATTTCTACTTCTTCTAGCACTCACTCTTTTACTATTTTATATGTCTTTTATAATGTGAACGATTCTGGTGAAGAGTCTGAGTCTGAGTATGAGGATGAACCAGTATTCACTATACTAAAGGGTGGATGTTATATAAATTTAGAAGATAAATCCAAGAACCCACTCCATGCACTTTCCTCAGAACTAACACAAGCCACCACCACTGAACCAGAGTAATCTCCTATTAAGGATGACTCGATATAGGAAGTTCATTTGCATTTAGGCAAGTTCCTTCCACCTTAGTTGGCTAAGAATATAAAAGATAAAAATATAGTCACCCAACAAGACGATCATATCCCTTACTCCCAAGAGCAGTCTAAGGAGAAAGGGAAAGGCCCTCAGCTGGAGGTTGATTATAATGTGTTAGCTCATCTAAGAAAGATTCCTTCCCTCCTTAGCATCTATGACGCTCTGATGATATCCCCTGACTTGAGAGATACACTAGTGAAAGTCTTGCTTGAGCCAGAGTCCTATCAAGCTTTCTTTGCTTCTAATTCCATTAGTGATACATGCCATTTAAAAGAGATTCCATTCATTACATTTTCTAGTCATGGTCTTCTCTTAGAGACTTCTAAGCATAATTGTCCCTTATATGCCACTGTTGAAGTCAATAGTTATGAGTTGAATAGAGTCCTCATAGACCAAGGGGCTTCAGTAAATATCCTAACATATGAAACTTTAAAGAGCATATCCCTAGGTCATTTAAAGCTCACCTCTGATAAGATTATGTTGAAGGGCTTTAATGACCAAGGCCAGCGAGCTCTAGGGTCTATCACCCTACTTTTAAAGTTTGGAAATTTCTTAATTGAGGTAAAGTTTCATGTATTCGAGGCTGATACTTCATACAGAGCTCTCTTCGGAAGGCCTTGGATCAATGAGTATTGAATGGTGCCCTCTACCCTGCACCAATGTATGAAGTTTATGAGAAATGATATTGAGTATTCCATTGTAGGAGATACTCAGCCTTTTTTCATGCATGAGGTCTCTATTTATGATGATACCGAGTACTATGTACCTCGAAAGACTCATAAATCTCCACCTACTCAGTCACCAGTGACACCCTCTAGTATTATACAAGGTCCTACATAATCACATGTACAGGGTCCTCCTATACAATTGCTAGAACAGGGTCCATCACAGGTTAGTATTAAGCCATGTGTTCCCATTGCACATTCTGATAAAGATCCTTCTCAGTTTGTAATGAGGCATGATGTTCCCCCTAATAGAGGTAGGGGAGATAGAGGTAGAGTTTTGATCCGTGAGCCATAGAACCACGACACTCATACACCTCCTCACCCTCACCTTTACACTTCTTCTTTGACTGTAGAGTCTTACTATTTGGATGATGACATGTTTGACATCCTTCACCATCCAGTCACTTCATCACCTCCATATTCTACTGGTTATGATTCATGTTCTATATTTAGTATCCATTTGATACCTGAAGGTGGATTAATTATTGATAGTAGCTCAAATGAGGAAGAGAACTTTCAACGTCAGCTACTACTGGACAACCTTCTCCGCATCAGATACGCAGAGTAGGAGTTGAGGATTCTGGTCAAAGATCTTCTAACACTCCCTCCACTAGTGATGATGGTCCAATATGGACTAGTGAAAACCCTATACCTCACCTATATGAGACATTTTGGCCGGCACGATCTGAGTGTCCCTCTGTACCCCATAGTATAGGTGCCCCATTGGGTCCTGGGAGCCATGATTCAGATGAGACCACTATGAATATAGAGGTCAAGAGTGCCCATTATTACTTTTCATCTACTGTAGAGAGTTTTGTTGAGCAGGGTCTTATTTATTTTTCTTGGCCTGATGAACAAGCTCTACAGCAAGCCCGAGTTTGACGAATTAACTTCCCTCAAGGTGTAGATAGTGTAGGCTACATGATATTGAATCAGTCTAATAATACCAATATTCACGTTGTTTCCCATTCTTATCCAGTTGTCTCTCTTGCCAATGAAGAAGACCTAGATAGTGGTGAAGATACGATACTTGATGCTGCATAAGAGTTTAAAGATGGTGTCACTTCTATCATGGACAAACTGTGTGAGGTAAACTTAGACACTGAGTCAGATCCTAGGTCTATTTTTCATAGTGCCCTACTATCTAATTCGAAGGCTCAAGAATACATTAAGTTATTGTAAGAGTTTAGAGATTATTTTGCCTGGAACTACACCAAGATGCCATGTCTAAATCCAGATGTAGCAGTCCATAAATTAGTCATTAAGCCTGATGCAGTTCCTGTTAAATAAGTACCTCGTAGAATGATGTTAAAGTTAGAACAATAGGTGATCATTAAAACCAAAAAATTTATAGAAGCTGATTTCATTAGGGAAGAGAAGCACCCCACTTGGCTTGCCAATATTATTCCAGTTTGGAAGAAGAGCAGGTAGATACGAGTTTGTATCGACTTCCATGATTTGAATAAAGCATGTGCTAAGGATGATTTCCATCACCCTATCCCCGAGCTTATGGTGGATATAGCATCATCCCATAGCATTTTCTCATTCATGGACAGTTCATCTAGTTATAATCAGATAAAGATGGACCCTGAGGATGAAAAGTTCACTACATTTCGGACACCTATAAGTGTATTTTGTTACAAAGTGATATCCTTCAGTCTAAAGAATACCGAGGCCACCTATCAGTATGATATGACTATCATCTTTGATGAGATGATACACGAGCAACATGAATGCTATGTGGATGATTTGGTAGTCAAGAGCAAGGTCCGTGGAGATCACCTTCGAGATCTACAATTCATTTTTAAACTCCTGTGCAAGTTTCATTTAAAGATGAATCCTTTAAAATGCATATTTGGAGTTAGAGCAAGAAAGTTCTTATGGTTTATAGTTCGCTAACATGGCATTGAGATAGACCCTTCTATGATCAAAGCCATAGTAGATTTAAAGGCCCCTAAAAGTCTTACCCATTTGAGGTCCTTTCAAGGTAAACTTGCTTTCTTACAGAGATTTATCTCCAATCTTTCTAGTAGGTGTCATCCTTTCTCTGCACTAGTGAACAAGGATGTCCAATTCCACTGGGATGAGAGTTTTTAGGAGGTCATTGAGAGTATAAAGTGCTACCTGATGAACCCCCCCTGTTTTAGCTGCACCTATCCCAGGTAGGTCTTTGATTCTCTACACTACTGACTTGGAAGAGTCCTTAGGTGCATTGTTGGCTGAAAAGAATGAGGAATGTAAGGAGAATGCCTTGTATTACCTCAGTATGTGATTAATATCTTCAGAGCTTTAGTACTCAGCGATAGAAAAGTAATGTTTAGCCTTGATCTTTGCGGTGCAGAAGCTTAGGCATTATATGCTATCACATAAGATCAATCTGATCTCTCGAGTCAACCCATTGTAGTACTTGATGACCCGTCCAACCCTCTCAGGTTGCCTAGCATGATGGTCTATGATACTACTATAATTTAATATTACCTTTGTTCCTCAATGGGCCGTCAAAGTTTAGGCTCAAGCTGACTTCCTAGCTGATCACCCGATACCTGCTAATTTCCTACTCAATGATATCTACCTGATGAATAAATCTTGAGTGTGGATGAACAAGAGTCCCCTACTTGGGAGTTTTACTTTGACAGAGCATCATCCATTAAAGATTTAAAGTCATATGAAACTCCTACAGTTAGAGTAGGTTTAGGCCTGATTTTTGTGTCCCCTGAAGGTCGCACTATATGGTACTCCTATAATTTATCAAAACCTCGTGCTAATAATGAAGTTGTGTATGAATCTCTGATTTTGGGGCTAGAGTTGGCCATTCAGATGAATATTATGCGGGTGAAGATCTATGGAGACTCCCAACTAATAATCAATCAAGTAGCTAGAGTCTACAATGTACTTAAGCCTGAGCTCATTTCATATCATAACAAAGTAATGGAGCTCATGTTCTTTATACTAGAAGTTACATTGGCCAAGATCTCTAGATCTAAAAATGGAAAAGCAGATGCTTTGGCCATGTTAGCAAAAGAATTAGCTAACGCTACTGGAAACCCCGTATCTATTATTGTCTAGTATCGTCAAGCCCTATTCCCTGCAGACTTATCTTCTACATATCAGATCCTCACAGTGTTTACTGTTGATGAGGAGTTAGATTAGAGAGAGCCCTTCATAGAATACTTAAAGCATGACAGGCTCCCAAATGATAGATCTCTGATTGTTTATATTAAAAAGAGAGCTCTATCATTCGCATATGTAAATGAAACCTTGTATCGATGATCTTTTGACCAAATGTGGTTGAGATGCCTTAATAAAGAAGAGGCTAGTAGAGTCACGAGCGATATACATAAAGGGCTTTGTGGTGCCCATCAATCTGGACCTAAAATGAAAGGCATAATTAAATGCCTTGGCAAATACTAGCCGACTATGATCCACAATTATATGGAGCATGCTAAGAGGTGCCACCAGTGCCAGATTCATGGTATAGTGATCCACCAACCCCCTAATCTGTTGCACCCTACTATTTCATCTTGGGCATTTGAGGGAAGGGGCACGGACATAGTGGGTCCTATAGACCCTCCTTCTTCTAAGGTCATTAGTTTATTTTAGTCGCCACTGTTTACTTCTCTAAATGGGCATAAGCTATCCTACTTAAGGAAGTTAAATCAGAAGATGTAATGTGTTTCTTTCGCGATAACACTATTTATCGCTTTGGTGTCCTGTGCCATATAATTTTTGATAACGGCCCGTCCTTTAGAAGAATCAAAATTGCTAGATTTGCCCGCCACTATAACATTAATTGGCGATACTACTTGATTTACTACCCTAAAGCCAATAACTTGATAGAGTCATTCAATAAGACTCTTGTGCAATTGATAAGGAAAATCCTTATTGCAAATAGAAGAGAATGGCATCATAAGTTACCTGAAGTATTATGGGCCTATAAGACTACCTACCGTACTCCTACTCAATCCATCCCATATGCTTTAGCTTTTGGCATTAAAGCAGTCCTCCCACTTGAGGTTGAGCTCCCCTCATTGCATATAGTAGTTAGCTATAATCTATCTGATGAAGATAATACCCAACTAAGATTGAAAGAGCTTGATGGTTTAGATGAGCTTTTCTTATGAGCTTATCAGTGCCTTAAGCTATACCAGGCTCGAATGGCACGGCACTGCGAATGACTTGTTAGTCCCTGTACTTTTCGGGTAGGCGAGTTAGTTCTTATTTTGCGTAGGCCTATCTGTTCGCGTCGGTGCCGAAGTGGTAATTTTGAGCCTATTTGGGAAGGCCCCTTCGCTATAGAGCAAGTTTATGAAGGTGGTGCCTACCTACTTGTTGATGCAAATGGTGTTCACCCAATGCCTGTCATCAATGGGAAGTACTTGAAAAGTACTATGTCTGAGTCTAGTACTTCATAGGGGAGCCTCCCTACCGCCTGTAAATATCTTTCAGTATATGTAGCTCCTAAAAGGATCCTTCTTACTTTTTAGCAGTCTGTGTGGCCACGACGATTTCTCCTCTACCACATAAAGTTTGCTTTGAAGAGTATAAAGTTATCCTTAAAGGTGATACGCTAATACGCCGAAGGGATGTTTTGTACTTGTGTCTGTGCGCACCAATCATATTGGTGCTATCGCATATAATTTTTATTTGTTCTCCCCATTGTAGGGATTAGTCCCCTAATTTCACTTACCACCCCAAGTGTGATCTGAAATATCAAAATTAATATTCAAGTCTAGTTTTAAGAGGTGATACTGGGTCCACACCCTCCTATGATAGTCAGGTGTGGTGATAGGGATCTGTTATCCTTATTTGAGCTTCTTCCTCCAATCAATCCTGATCTGATAGTTGTAGCCCCCAGTCCATTCATATGAGTTGAATGTGAGCGGCGATGTCATAGTCTTTAGAATAAACCCTTTTCAAAGTGACATATTAGGTCCATAACATCCTATGCTAGTCAGGAGTGGTAATGTTGATCCTCTAGCCTAATTTTGATTTTTTTTATATACACTATTATTGTGCTCCCCAGTTCATTCACATGAGGTGAATGTGATATGGGTTATCAAATCCAATAATTAGATTTTCTATAAGATCCTGTTAGATCTCTTTCTCCAGTTTTGTTCATGTAACAAACATGGTCTCGATTATCAATGCCATTCACTATTCCCTCACTATATATATATATATATATATATATATATTATATATATATATATATATATATATATATTATATATATATATATATATATATATATATATATATATACATGTGATAAAAGAGGGAAGCTCTTAGAAGAGCAGAATCGGTTGCCCTTGTTACAGGAGGAACCTAGTTAAACTCTCTAAGGGCACAAATTCACCAAAATTCCTCTTTATTCTCCCTTGAAGCACTTTGATGAGCTCTTCAAGGTTGAGTCAACACTTAGTTGGTCATAAATCTCGTTGATTCTTAATATTCTTCTTTGTTAGTGATGTGATACATCATATCTTGGATATCAACATCACTACCTTGTGGGCTTGGGTCTTTTTAAGGAAAGATCAGACCCCTTCTACCATCCATTGGCAGCCTACTCTCCCATTCATGCACTGCTCTGAGCTATCAGAGTGGTAGTGTTACTTTCACTTCGCACAGTGTCCTACCTGATTAGGGTAGGTGTTACCACTATGACCTTCTGATGATCATGGATTTCACTCATGATTGCTATACTAGGCGTCAAGTGTGTTCTCTTATCACCTTAGAGTTATTTCTTGGTTGTGATGTAGGACATCTTGTCTCAGATGTTAACATCACATTCTCTAGAGTCTTGATTTTCTAGTAGTGGATCGGCTCCTTGGTTTCTTTCAGAAACCTACTTCATCATTCATGCTCTACTCTTAGTTGCTAGAGTAGTTCAATGAATGTTATTTGGTTGCTTTTACTCCCCATAGGGTCTTACCTAATTAGGGTAGATGTTACCACTGTGACCCTTCTATCTTTATTTAATCTTATTCATGATTATTATCCTCAAGTAGTGAGTGTGTTCCCTTACTACCTAGAGCTGCTTTCCTTGTAGTGATGTGGTATATCTCGTCTAAGATATTAATATCATTGCTTTGAGAACTTTTATTTTCTAGTAGAAGATAAGTTCTCCTATTTTGTTTAGTGACATATCTTATTATTCATGCACTAGGTTAAGTTGCCATATTAGTCATATGAATGTGTTGAGGTCACTTTAACTTCTCACAGGGTCCCACTAGTTTGTATGGGTGTTACCACTGTGAGCTTTTCCCGACTCAAAGTTATCGTCCTTAGTAGAAATTGGGTTTTCTCACTACTTTGATTCTTTTCCTCTTACTTGGTGATATGGGGCGTCGTGCCTTAGGTTCTATCATAACCTTTTTCTAATGCTCTGATTTTTCAGTAAAAAATTAGTTCTTCCGTGCCTTTTACCGCTTGTTTTCTCATCGAGACTCAACTCCTAGCTGTCGAAGAGGTCCTTTGAATGTGTTAATTTTGATTCTACTCCTTACAGGGTCCCTATCAGTTAGTATGAGTTTACCACTATAGCCTCCTTAATGGTTGTTTTTACTAGGCTTAGGCCTATTTTTTTTCCGTAGCAGAGGTGCCCCCTCGCTACTTCAGTTCCTTTTACTCCATAGGAATTAGGTTACCTCTTTTGCACTCTGCTAGGGAAGTATCTCTTCCAGCTTCCTTGGGAGACATCATGCTGAAGTCCACCTTCCCTTTTATGTAGGGTTAGGGTTCCCTAGGAGATCCTTAGAGCATTTGGATACTCATGGCCACGACTATTTGTCCTCTACCATATGGTTATCAGAGCGCTAGCTTGGGATACCTTAGGTGACTTTATCCTTTAAGATTCTTCCACTTACCTTTCCTTTTGTCCCTCACATCCCTACCTGGAGCTGAGGTAGGTTGATGATGAGTTGACTTTTAGCTCATATCCTGTTGTTTTGATACTTATAGACTTGTAGTTGGATTCACTTACTTGGTAGAGAGGGCATGACATAGCACCTGGCAGGTACTCCTCGCCACTCTTTTCTTTCTTCTGATTATCATGTTGTGATTAAGCATGCATCAGAGCCTTAATCTTTATTCACTCAGTTGAAAAGACTGAGTGGGTATTGAGCCCTTCCTCATTTGCAAGGCTGAGCCGGTCGAGCAGATGTGAAGCTTACCTGGTTAAAGTGAAGCCTTGGCAGAGTACCTGGAAGGTGTCCCTTACCACCCATCTTTAATTCAGATGTCCTATTAAAGACTAACCAGGCTTCCATTTTGTGGCTCATGAGCTTCTTGGTGAGGTCAGGCAGTAGTGAGTCACCCTAATCCACTGTTCTAAAAAGAGTAGGAGGAGCGGGATACTTTTCATATTGTACCCCGTTGTCCAGATACGGTCAGACTGATAGTTGGTTTTACTTACCAGTTAAAGTGAAGCCTTGCCAGAGCACCTGGAAGGTGTTCCTTATCACCCCTTACCCTGAATGTCCTATTAAAGACTAAATAGGATTCAATTTCATGGCTCGTGAGCTTCTTGCTGAGGTCGGGCAGAAGTAGTGGATCATCCCAATCCACTGTTCTGGAAGTATCAAGAGGAGTGGGATCCTTTTCACCTTCTTCCCTGTTGTTCAGATACGGTCAGACTAGTAGTAGGTTTTACTTACCCATTGAGCGAGCCCAATAGAGTCCCTGGGAGGCAGTCCTTAACACCCCTTTACCCTGGATGTCCTGTTAAAGACTAAGCAGGCTTTCATTTTCGTGGCTCATGAGCTTCGTACTGAGGTGTGGTAGAAGTAGTGAGTCACCCAAATCCACTATTCCAAAAGAGTAGGAGGAACGAGATCCTTTTCAGCTTTTACCCTACTGTCTATATACGGATAGACAGGTAGTTGATTTTACTTACCTAGTTGAGCGAGCCCGACAGAGTCCCTAGGGAGCCTTCCTCAATGCCTTTTGATGTCCTACTAAAGACTATGCAGGCTTCCATTCCGTGTCTTCTTTACTTCTACTAAGGTGAGGCAGAAGTATCGAGTCACCCTAATCTACTATTCTGAGATAAGCAGGAAGAGATGGGATCTTTTCACCTTCTACCCTACTATTTCGATATGGTCAGGCAGGTAGTTGGCTTTACTTACCTGGTAGAGAGGACCTGACAGAGCACCTGGCAGTACTCTTCGCCACCTTTTTCCCTGAGTGTCCTGATGTGATCAGGCAGGCACCATATTTTGTAATTCCTTTATTTGCTATTTCGATTTGGTCAAACAAATACTGAGTCAACCCAATCCATTATTTTGAGATGAGCAGAAGGAGATGGGACCCCATTCACTCTATATTATGATATTTTGATACGGTTAGATAGATAATCGGTCTACTTTTGCTACCTCACTTTTTGGCTCTTCCCTTGTCTCTGTCCTTACTACAGGGTAAGACTAGGGGAAAACCCCCTTACTTTTTCACCCTTGTGGTGACCTTTACTCTTAGCTCTCTCTTTAGCTCTGCCCTCGTTATAGGGTAAGGCTAGGGAGAATCCCTTTATCTCTTTTTCACCCTAGTGGTCATCTCTAGTTTTGTTCTTTCCTTGGCTCTGCCCTTGTTGAAGGGTAAGGGTAGGAGAAAGCCCCACGACTGGTTCACCATTTTTGGGGATAGCTTACTTGGGTACTACTGCTCTTGGTTCTATCCTAGGCTTTACCCTCGCTATAGGGTAAGGCCAGGAGAACAGCTCCCTACCTTGCTTCCACCTCTTTGATACTCTTACACTCATGTTCTTCTCTCTACTTCCTTTGATGTAGTCGGTCAACACCAACACTAGTAGTTCACTAGTAGTTCATCACTCCTATTAGGGGTCCATTTGTTGACCTCGATTTTATTAAACCCAGGGTCTAGAGAGTTGACTTGTTTAAATTAACCAAGCCAGGTCTCAAGACCTCTCCCAATCAATTTCTTGGGTCAAATCAAATTTGTTGAGCCTAGAGCAGGGCAGGGTCAACCAGGTTGACCAGGTCAACCTGGGTTGACCCATTAGGTCCTTTTGAGTACTAATTCCAATCCAAACTCTTTCCATAGTTTCTTAGCTCAAATCTCCCCTCCTTTGGACTTAGTTGACCATGTTGACTAAGTCAACACTTAGCTTGGTCAAACCAAGTCTTCCTTGGTCAAAATTGAGTTATTTAGCCTATTTAAATTTATTTAAATGGAATTAAATGCCCCCTAAATTACCCTTTGATTCAAAACCATGGCCAAGGCCCTAGTTTTCCTCCTATACAATTCTAGATTGAATTTAAGCCATTGAACATAATCCTAAGTCTATAAATAGGAAAATTAGGGTTTGATTTGGACTTTTTGACTCTTGCTTTATCTCTAAATCATTTCAGGCTCTAAGATTTGGTGAGAGTCCTCCCTTTATAATTTCCAAGGCGAGACCGACCACCCCAGGCCACCGACGACGATCCTCCGATGAACCCGAGATGATTTCCTTTCCTAGGCTTCACCCTCTCGATCCAAGATGAATCAAGGGGCGGGATCAACTAGGAACTTCTTTGTGGACAATCTACAAGATCAAAGAACCCAAGATCTACCAAATCCACCATGTGGATTGAGGTAAATCTCAAACCCTAGTTAGAACACATATATTCATTTAAGTTTTCAAATAGTATGTTCTAGATCAAAATAATATATCCCCACGAATACTCTTCACTCCTATAACCAACATTTCAAATTTTGCTTGATTTCAACCATCCGATTGAGAGAAATTTCAAAAATGCGATTTAGGGCTTCGGATCCGTGAATTGTATGAACTCTAGCTTTCTGGACCGTCGATCACAGGATAATTGGCTTAGATTGTGCCTGCCTATGGTTTCGCACTAACCGCACGAATGACCAATTCGACCTGGGTTGACCCATTAGGTCTTTTAGAGTCCTAATTCCATTTCAAACTCTTTCCATGGCTTCTTAACTCAAATATCCCCTCCTTTGGACTTAGTTAACCATGTTGACTAAGTCAACACTTAGCTTGGTCAAACCAAGTCTTCCTTTGTCAAAATTGAGTAATTTAGCCTATTTAAATCTAGTTAAATGCAATTAAATGCCCCCTTAATGGCCCTTTGATTCAAAACCATGGCCAAGGCTCTAGTTTCCCTCCTATTCAACCCTAGATTGAATCTAAGCCATTGATCATAATCCTAAGTCTATAAATAGAAAAAATTAGGGTTTGATTTTGACTTTTTGATTCGTGCTTGATCTCTAGACCGTCTCAGGCTCTGAGATTGGGTGAGAGTCCTCCCATGACCCTCCTCGATGATTTACAAGGCAAGACCGACCACCCCAGGCCACTGGCAATGATCCTCCGATGAACCCGAGATGATTTCCCTTCCTAGGCTTCTCCCTCTTGATCCATGATGAATCAAGGGGCGAGATCAACTAGGAAATTTTTCGAAGACAATCTACAAGATCAGAGAACCAAAGATCTACTGAATCCACTCTATGGATTGAGGTAAATCTCAAACCCTAGCAACAACATATAAATCCATTTAAGTTTTTGAATAGTGCATTCTAGATCGAAATGATATATTCCCATGAATGCTCTTCACTCTATTAACCTATGTTACAAATTTCGCTTGATTTCATCCATCCGATTGAGAGAAATTTTGAAAATACGGTTTAGGGCTTCAGATCCATGAATTGCATGAACTCCCGCTTTCTAGACCGTCAATCTCAGGATCAACGTCCTAGATTGCGCCCACCTGCAATTTTGCGTTAACCGCGCGGAAGATTCTGCGGTTTGGGTGGCGACGTGGCCCGATCCACACCGTTCGTTTGATTTCACACAGATCCAACAGTCCAGGGATCCCGCCTACGTGTTTAAGTGACGATTGGGCCCTGCCGCAATCATTGCCCTGGACTGCCAATCCCGGGCCGCCACATGTTTGACCACTGCCGCCACCATCCGCGCTCGCCACACGTCAGCTTGGGAGCCGCCGAGGCCACTACAGTTTGAAACCATGAACCGGAGCATGCCACGTGTCCCGCTGTCCACCATCGGTGTTTTATATTATTTAAATTATTTTAAAAAGTATTTTTAAGCTATTTTTTATTCAAATAATCTTAGAAAATCCATTGTTGATCTATTTTTTGCCCACAATATACCGAATTATTTGTATTCAAATCCTCCTCGATTTAAAATTACTTTCACTTAAAAATTTTTAAAATATTTTGCATTAATTAAAAAAAATTAAATAGTTTATTTTATTTGTATTATTTTTATTATTTTTATTATAAATTATAATTTTATTATTATTATTATGTTAATCATAATTAAGTTAATTATAATTAGTTTGATTATTTTTACCAGTAATTCTATTTTATTATTATTATTATTTTAAACTTATTATTATTATTATTATTATTATTATCATTATCATATGACTATTATCATTATTTTAGTCATGGTTATTCATAAATTATTACTTTAAATCATTTTATCACAATTTTGTTATTATTATTATAATAATAATTATTATTATTATTATATTTATTATTCTTACTTTATTATTATTATTATATTAATTTAAAAGTTATTTTCCTTTACTATTACTATTATTATAATATTATTATTATTGTTATTATTATTATTATTATTATTATTATTATTATTATTATTATTATTATTATTATTATTATTATTATTACTATTATTATTATTATTATTATTATTATTATTATTATTATTATTATTATTATTATTATTATTATTATTATAATATATAATATAAATTTTAGAATTTATTTTATTTAATTTTAATTATTTATGTTATTTGTTAAATTATAATATTTATTAATAATGAATGTATTTTTAGCTAGTCATTTCTATTTAAGTGTTTAAATAATTATAAATAAAATTTAAACTTAAATAATTTTATTTTAAAATATTATTTTGAAATTTAAAAAACTTTACTATTTTAACTTAATTTTATCTTATAATTATTTTTTTAAATATTAATTATTTTAAAATTATTTAAAGTTATCTTTTAATCATTTAAAACTTCAGAAAATCATAACTATTTCATTTTTAATCAGACTTTGGCTTGCAACCCCTCATTCTTTTCAAAAAAATGTGTTTTATATTTTAAAATTATTTTTAGTAATTGAGTTTGACAATCCTGTCAGATTTCTATTTGGATTTGCTTATTTGAGTATTTTAATATTATTTATATAATTATTATATTAATTATTTTCAAACTATTTTGAAACCTTAATCGGGTGATCAGTGGTTCTCCACTATATTTATATAAATATGAATTGATCGTTTTTAAATTATATTATTTTCAAAAATATATAATTATTTAAGTATTTTGATTATTTTAAAACTATATATCATATTAAATCCCTTAATTTTGGGAGATCCACTTTTATGAAATTTTAGACATGGATTCTATGTGTGAAGAGTAATCTTGGGGGAGGTGGATTAGTGGGTGATTAAGTTCCAATCACTCACTAATCTCTTCATTATGTGTATTTACTTTTCTTTATCGTACTTTGCATGTGTAAGATGCACGAGCACATAGTTTAGGCTCTCCTAGATGTAAGAATATGGCTTATTTATTTTTTTTGTGTACTTCCTGCATTATTACCTTGAGGGTTAGTGTAAAACTATGTTTCAAACCCCCACAACGTAGTGACACCCTAAGAATAATAATTAAGGACCCGTCTAACTTACAAAAAATATAAGAGTTAGGATAGATCACTGATTGACATGAAAACTTTAAAAATTAAATTTAGTGATGTCATAATCATTCCAGAATTTTTAAAAAAAATTTAGGGTTTTTTAGACCCCTTAACTAACCAACCCTAATTTACCTGCTAAATAGGGCCTGACAGCCTTCTAAAAATTACAATAAATCCATTTTAACTCAAAAAATTATCTACTATACTTAAAATTATCCAAAATTTAGTCCCCAACCTGAGATAAATAGGGTTCCTTAGTTGGATCTTAGGCTAACCCCTAGTTTAACTGTAATTATAAATTACCTTTTTACCCCTAATAAATCATTAAAAATCATTAAAAATCCAAAATTTTACCCAAACACTTTGGAACACCTCCTTACATCTTTTCTAACCTTTGAGGGTGATCCCAATCAGTTTGGAACTGATTTAGATCAAAATCTTAAAATCGGCCCTTAATTAGATATTTAGATAATTCCCTTAATTTCTCAATCTTTAGAAATTCATAACTAATTGTAAAATATTCCAAATTAGGCAAACTCACTTGCATTCAACTCCAATTAGGTTCTAGTGTTTATTTAAAATATTATGATTTCATAAATTAGCCTAAATTAGAAAGTCAACTTTCCCGTCAACCCCAACCTATAGTCTATGGTCCGAAACTTGGAAAATTCATATTTTTGCTTAGGAAATACCAATTCAAGCAAACTACATGTCTAACTACTAACCTTAAGTTCTAGTGTTTACGTAAAATATTAGGAATCCCAAACCTAGCTTATTTCCCATATTGACCTTTTGGACCCCCTAAGCTTAGCATCTAGGAGGACCCGGGACTTTCCAAAATTGGCTAATATAATTTGAACTTTAAATATCATCACCTTAAGCATTTAAAAGTAATTAACAAACTAAATTAACTAAAATGGATCCTAATTCATTAATATTGAAACTTTAACTTAGGTTTTCTTTTTTGACCTTCAATAAATATGGACTTTAGGTAATTGGAACTAATCACCCTACTTAGGATCTATCCAATTCACACAAGCCTTACACACACATAGAATTTTTTGCTAGGGCACCACTTCTAGATCTAGGCAAGGCCGGTGCTTCATTTTCTGTTGTGTGTCGGAGCTTTCCAATGGTTTTATTGCATACTGTGATGAATTGATTGATGTGTTTGCTTACATTTACTGCACTCTAGAAATGATATGATGGGCGTATGATTTAACCCTAGGTTAGGAATGACATATATATACATTACTTTTCTTGTAGGAGGTCATGCTCATGCAATGCTATAGGGGGAAAAAGTCATGATTTCTAATGATTGTTTTGTGCAGGTGCTTGCTCAGCCCCCCTAAATAAATGAGGACTAATATCATTAATTAATAACTTCTACAGATGCTCCAAAAATTACTTACCCTCAATGAATAAGAGCATGGCCAAGAATATGGTTGTGGATGTGTACTTTTATTTTTATATAAAACTACTTGAGATTTTTATTAGGATTACCTTACAGGTAACTTTAGATTTACTACTTTCAATTAATATAAATTTGTTTCTAATATTTATTAAGAGTTGTGAAAATGAATTTTGAGTGGGATATTCTTATCTAACTCAAATTCTAAAAGAATAAGGCATCCTCATAGGGGAGAGTCTTATTTCATTTGGAAGATCGAGATGGATGGCTTTAGATATCCAAAGAGAAAAGGCAATACCCCCTACTAGGGGGGAATTATTTTTTCATTTGGATATTCAAGCCACGACAAATCCAAGGAGTCCAAGGAGGAGAGATCCAAGGAGTTCAAGGAGAAGAGATCCAAGGAGTCCAAGGAGGAGAGTTTTATGGAGTCCAAGGAGAAGAAGAGCTAAAGACTTAAAGACCAATATCTCACTCAAAGTCATTTACGTCTGTCATAGGCTTAGAAATCCAAATTATTGGTAGTGGTGCCCGGCCACTTTACATACTACATACCCTGGGTTGTAATAAGCGAAGTTTGCCTATAGACATTTAATAGATTTGTTGATTTATATTGATGTGTTTACTTTACTTGCGTAGTAGAAATTACCTGCTTTTCCTTTGTTTCTTTCTTGCATGTTGATTTTTTTTTTAGCCTAGATATTTATTAGGCTCTCTAAAGGCCATAAAAATTCTTTCACTAGAAATTAATATTTAAAATTTTAAGTTTAAATAACATAGAAATTTAATGAATCTAGGGAATTATCATAATCATCCAGGGTCGCATACATATTAATGCATCTTTCTTTCTCCACCTTTGAGACACTTCCCCTCCTGCGGGTAGAGTCCATATAATTTTTCATATGAGGATGAAGTGCTGGACCTGGAAAAATCTAATCTCCTTCAAAAATTTGTTTTTTAATAAGTCTGTTTTAAAAATCTATAGCATTCATGATTTGAGACCTTCAAAATAAGCATGTATTGCATTAGTAACTAACTAAATAAAATTTTAATTGTATTAGTTTGGGGCATTCACCCAACATAAGTCTAGGGCCAATTAGGAAACTCTCTAGATGTCAGGCCTACTTCCAGAAACTGTATCATCCACCCATCTTTCATAATTGACTAAACTAGATGGTTTTGAATTGATTATGTGGTTAGCGGTAAGCCCAGATTTTGCATTGCATTAGTTAGGACATGGGTCTTAGTATTGGTCATGAACACTAAGCCCAATCTAGATTTAGGATTCAAGGCTACTACATTCAGTCTTATAGTATGCCTTAAATAGTAGGTAGGTCCCTTCTCTTTAGGGACTAAAAATCCTACTTATTTACGTCACAGGATGACGCCACCTCCATCCTTCTCTCACGCATATGATTAAGTGCCTGATTTCTTTTTCTCCAGTTTCTCCATAGTTCCCTAGAGCCTCCAAATGTTAGTGTGAACCCCACATATGGACCAAGCCCTTTGGACCTTTCTTCCCTTTGAGTAGGACTTCTTAGTCTATACCGCTGTGCCAATCCCATTTTAGGAAGGGATAATGTATGATCCTTAATCAAGAGTTTTCTCGGGCTTCGGCCTGCGATGTAATTAACCATGGGGGATTGCACCCATGAAAACATGGCTCCACATCTACTAAACCTCATCCGATCTATTGTATCAGGTGGGGGAAACTCGTGACTGTGATCAGATCATGTATATTACTACCCATCGGGGTGTGCTGGCGAGAGTCGCTATCCTCAAAGGTTAGTTGTATGCACGATCCAATCTGCCCTTCTATTTACCTGTTCATGTCGAGTGTAAAGTTCTGCGATCATTTTGTCCTACGGGATAGTGCGGCCTTACCCTTTGCATTCGGACCCCACGAGCTGTGCTCTATCGGAGGTCCATAGAGAAATTTTATTAGGATTGTTAGAGCCAAGTTACTGGATGGGCATATTTTTGAAGACCCCTACTGTATTACTTATGTGTTTAACTAGTTTTTAAATAATAAGTGGAGATCAAGGCAGTGCTTTCTTAGTGATTGGCCATATTTCAATGATGATAGAAAGCTGGAACATATTCATCATCAATTATTGGAAGAATATTTTACTAAAGATGAACTTAAATTTATGGGTTTTTGAAAGTTTGACAGGGATGTTAAGCCCTAATGAAATAGTCCCAAAGCTAACCAAGAGGGGGGGGGGGGGTGAATTGGTATTTTAAAAAAATTCTTTAAGCAAAAGCACAATAATAACCAAACCAAGATTCACCTCAAAAATCAAAGTGCAAAAATTAAATGAGAAAGTACAATAAGAAGGAACACACTAGATTTTATAGTAGTTCAGTCAACCTGACCTACATCCACTCCCAGAAGCCTCTCCTTTGAGTATTGCACTAAAAATTGTGTATATCCTTTTTTCCTCACAGCAACACAGAGAAGCCTGTACAAAAAATCCTTTCCACTAACCACAGTGTGGCAGAGAACCCAACTTCTTTTGCTTCCTCAAGAAGTAGGAAGAGAACCTAACTCCTTTTGCTTCCTCTTGAAGTAGGCAGAGAACCTCGATCTGTTACTGAAGTAGACCTCTCTAGATCCCCCAAGGAACCAGGTATAATGACCAGAGAAGATGACTATGGATCCTTACTAGGAGCAACCTTTGTGAAACCCCTCACAAACTCTCCCTAAAAAGAACCTCTCTCTCTCCCTTGCTCTACCTCTCCTCTTGGCTATCTCAGGCCAAGACAAAAATAAAAGATCTCTCTTTGAGAAAATAAGAGAGCTTTTAAACAAGGGCTCAAAATTAGCCCTAATTAGTAAGTAATCATTAATTATAATCCAGGATGATAGTACATTATCCTGTATGATTAGTTCAACTCGATAAGTATCATCTAAAAAATTGCCCTGAATGAATGTCTAAATGATGGAAAATTAACTCGATCTTTCAATCCGATTAGTATAAAAAGATGAATATCTTCCAAAACATCTTGTTGAATGGATGTCTGGATTATGTAAAAATAACTTGATCGTATAAGCCGATCTCTCGATCTTCCCGGATGATTAGTTCAATTCAGTACATATCATCTAAAGCATCACCCTGAAAGGAGCCAGGTCGATGTTTGATCATCCTGGAAGAATTAAGGTTTGTGAACTGATTGTCCCGATCGATCCTGCGATTGCCTATGACTATCTGATCGAGCAATCAAACCTTAATTAATTTCCTTAGATACTAGATTAATTTATGCATAATTGTACTACATTATCCAGGATGATGTCCAAAGATACCCAAGTAAATCTGGTGGCATATTCTTTCTGATTAGAGCCTATCATCCCGGTTGATACAAATATCATCCAGGATGATGCGCTTATTTGTAGTTTCCTTAAACAGGATGCCCTAATTAGGGTTTCTATTTCTAACTGATTGTTTAAGCTGATTTTTGAATCATCCTAGATGATATCATCAAAATTAAAAAACTCTAAAATAGTTAGAAATTTTCCCCCAAGTGTGTGTGTGCAAGGTTACTTAATATCAGGACCCACAATATTACAAAGGACTCAAGAAAATTTAAAAAACATATGTCGTTCATTACAAACTGGCTCAGTCCTAATCTACCCAATCTTGAGCTAGATAAATTTGAAGTTTGATCTTGTTAACCTGAAATGTTAGTAGGCAAGGCAGACATAGAGAAAGATAAGGGTTTGCTATCATTAAAATTATATTTCTTGAAAATAGATTCATAACAATCTCTCCCTTTTTTATGATGGAAAATAATTAAATAATTAAAACTAAATAAAACACAAACATAAGTGAAAACAGTATAACAAAATAGCTCAAACACTACTCTCCTTTTTGACATCACAAAAAGGAAGATGAGAAAACCATAAGAGAAAAAGCAAAAAGAGTACAAAAAGGAAGAATGAAAGTAAAGTTTTTTTTATCAAATAATGAATATGTCAAAGTCTCCATATGATTGATTTTAAAGACTAGTAAGTCCAATGAGTTAATATCGTCGAAATTCGAAAATGATAGAATATCTGATCCTGCTAATCCTAGCTCAGACTTCTCTCACGGCAAAATCATCTTTTGAAAACAAAAGACCTAACACAGAAAAACCAATTAAATATGAAAAAGAGATTCGTTCAAAACTTGATTTCAGAAAAAATATATTATAAAATAATATACCAAAGTAATTTATTATAATTATGAAATTCAAAATCAAGCATTTGAAAATATCAAGTGACACATGAGTTCCTCTAAGTTTTAAAAGTTTGAAAGAGAAGAGAGCTTGCTTTTGGTGGGTTCATTTTATGCCTCTTATCAATTGATTAGTGTACTTTACGCATCTTTTGATTTTTGATACACTTTGTGTATATTTCTCAATTTAGCATCATTACGCATCTTTTGTTTTAGCATCATTGGCCACTTTTTTTTATTTTTGCAAGCTACATCCTTTTTCAAAACTCTTAAATACTCTCAATTATGAGTAAATCTTCTAGATATTTGGAAATAAAAATGCACTCTCAAATATAAGTAAGAACAACTCACAAAATAGAATCAAAATAATAGGATAAATGCAACGACAAGATTACAAAAAAACTTGAAAGTAATATAAAAGACTTTAAACATTATAAATATAAGATAGACTACTGTAGCAAGATATAAAAGATCTCAATCACAAAGTTTAGTTGTTAATTTGAGATAAACATTATTTAGAAAAGAAAATTACACCACTAAAGGAGGTTAAAGAAAGAGAAATAATCAACATTTTTTCTCCCTTTAACTGATTTAGAGATATAAAACATTGACTATAAATTAAAAAAAAAGCATGGAATAAAATATCATTTCAATAGTGATCACAAAGAAGAAAAATTAAATTAATAGAAATAAAACTAAAAATAAAAAATAAACAAAAGCTAGTAAAAAGTAAAATAAACAACGTGAAACAAACAAAAGAATAAAAAACCAACAAAACAGAAAATTCAGAATTCATAAACACCAAGTTCATTCAGTTATAACAATCACACCCAATCTAGTCCTTAAGATGTTAAAAGTGTCAAAATCTAATGGCTTAATAAAGATGTCAGCCAATTGATTCTCAGTTGTCATATGGTGTAACTCAGTGTCTCCTTTAGTCACATAATCTCTAATAAAGTGATGCCTTTTGTCAATATGTTTGATCCATGAATGTTGGATAGGATTCTTAGAGATGCAGATGGCACTAGTGTTGTCATAAAGGATTGAAATTGTGCCTATAGGTAATCCTAAATCAAGAATTTATTGCTTCAACCAAAGGACTTGTGCCACATAACTTCCTAAGGCAATGTACTCAGCTTCAGTAGTGGAAAGTGTAACAGAGTTTTGTTTTCTACTAGACCAGGAGACTAAAGTCTATCGTATAAATTGGCAAGTTCTAGAAGTGCTCTTTCTATCCACTATACATTCTATAAAATTGGAATTAGAATATCCAATAATCTCAAAAGAAGTGTTGTACCTAGGATACCAAATTTTTAAGTTTTAGGTCCCTAAGAGATATCTAAGAATTTTCTTAACTGCAGTCAAGTGGGATTCTTTAGGATCAGCTTGAAATCAAGCACAAAGATAAGCACTAGACATTATATCAGGTCGGCTAGCAAACATGTAAAGTAAAGATCCAATCATACCTCTATATTCTTTTTATCAACAGATTTTCCCTTTGAGTCCTTATCCATCTGAATATTAGAACTCAAGGGAGTATTTATTGTCTTAGCTTTATCCATTTTATATTTCTTTAAGATGTCCTTAATGTACTTTGATTGATTTATAAATATTTCATTATCTTATTACCTTATGCTAAACCCTAAAAAGTAGGACAAGTCTCCCATCATACTCATCTCAAACTCCTTACTCATTATTTTAGAAAAATTATCACATAGCTTTTTATTAGAAGATCCAAAAAATATATCTTTAATATAGATCTGAATAATTTGTAACTCTTCTCCTACTTTGCTCAAAAAAGGGTGGTGTCTATGCTTCCCTTAACAAAATCCCTCTTTAGTAAAAATGTGTTAAGCCTCTCATACTAATCTCTTGGTGCCTATTTTAATCCATATAAGGCCTTTTTTAATTTGAAAATATAATTTGGAAATTGGGAACTCTCAAAACCTGGGGGTTACTCTAAAAACACATCCTCTTTTATTACCCCATTTAAAAAGGCACTCTTCTATGATAAAGATTTAATCCAAGTGAACCTCAAGTAATCATCAACAATCATAAATCCATAGACTTTACCCCTTAAGCTGGCAGTGCTAATGGGTCCAAACAAATCCATGTGAAGGACTTCTAAAGGTCTAGAGGTGCTACTGTCCATAATGGAATGGAAAGAGAAATGGACTTGCTTCCCTAGTTAGCAAGCATCACATAGGTGGTCTTTAGAAAACTTAAGCTTGAGGACACCTCTAACTTGGTCTTTTTGGGTTACTTTCCTAAGGGTTGTCATACTGGCATGACATAACCTCCTATTTCACAACCAATAATCATCAGAAATAATTTTTAAGCAAAATGAAAAAACACATTAAGAAGAATCACTGTCCATATTTTTAGCCTTCAACGCCACAATTTTCTCCTTCTTTCGCTCACCTGCATTAAGTTGTCTTTGGTTCATTCCTTGCTCATAAACAATGAGTGATCCAAGTAAGTTATCAACATAATAAGTATTCAAATCTTTGTATTTAGTAATTGTAGTGATCTTAGCATCAAAAGAAGAAGGCAAGCATATTAAAATTTTATTCACTCTTTCATAGTTAGTTAGCTCTCTTCCTAAAACATGCAATGAGGTGACAATTTGAGTAAACCTAGTATACATGTTAGAAATCAATTCAGTAGGTTTTATATAAAAAAAGTTTATAGTAATGCAATAAAATATTCAACCTAGATTATTTAACCTCATTGGTTCCTTCAAAAGTAATACACAATCTATCCCAAATTTCTTTACAGTAGCATAAGTTGAAACACTCATATAATCTTTTAATTTCAAATCATAGAAAAAATAGTTCAAGTATTTTGTATTTAGTTGAGCTAATTTCCTATCATCAAGAGTCCATTCAGTTAAAGGAAGTATAGTAGTAATGCCATTAATTTTACGAGATGAAGGTGTATAACCATCCTTAACAAGCATCCACATGTGATAGTCATTCAATTATAGAAATATAGACATGCGAGTTTTCTAAAAATCAAAAGAATATTGTTAAACAAAGGTAGTTGTGTAATAGAATAACCTTCAAAAGTATTATAATTATCAAAGTTAGCTATTGATCAAAATTCAAAAGTTTTCAATTACTAAATTTTATTAATGGCACTCTGATACCACTTAAAAATTTTACAGGGATGTTGAGCCCTAATGAACTAGTCCCAATGCTAACCAAGAGGAGGGTGAATTAGTATTTATTAAAAAAAAATTCTTTAAGCAAAAGCACAATCATAACAAAACTAAGATTCACCACAAAAATAAAAGTGCATAAATTAAATATAGAAGTATAATAAGAAAGAACACACAAAATTTTATAGTGGTTCAATCAACCTGACCTATGTCCACTCCCTAAAGCCTCTCCTCCAACTATTGCACTAAACACAGTGTCTCTCATTTTTCCCCCATAGCAAGGAGGAGAAGCTCATACAAAAACTTCTTTCTACCAACCCCGGTGAGGTAGAGAATGTAACTCCTTTTTCTTTCTCCAGAAGCAGGTAGAGAACACAACTCCTTTTGCTTTCTCCTGTAGCAGTCAGAGAACCTCAATCAATTGCTGAAGTAGACCTCTTTAGAACCCCCAAGGAGCTAGGGATGACGACCAGAGAAGATGACGATGAGTCCTTGCTTGGAGTAACCTTTATGAAACCCCTCATAAACTTTCCCTCATAAGATCCTCTCTCTCTCTCCCTTGCTCTCCCTCTCCTCTTGGCTCTCTCAGGTTAGGACAACAGCAAAAGATCTCTCTTTAAGAAAATAAGAGAGCTTTTAAATAAGGGCTCTAAATTAGCCCTAATTAGCAACTAATTGTCAATTATCATCTAGGACGATAGTACATCATCCTGTATAATTAGTTAAACTTGGTGTGTGTCGTATAGAAAATCACACTAAATTGATTTATGGATGATGGAAAATTAACTAAATCGTCTAGGACAATCTCTTGATTGTTTAGGCCGATTAGTACAAAATGATGAATAT
Source organism: Dendrobium nobile (assembly GCA_022539455.1). Classification (NCBI taxonomy): domain Eukaryota; kingdom Viridiplantae; phylum Streptophyta; class Magnoliopsida; order Asparagales; family Orchidaceae; genus Dendrobium; species Dendrobium nobile. The sequence goes on from CM039733.1 coordinate 50,018,195, forward strand.
CATCCAGAACATCGCCCTGAATGGATGTCTGGATGATGTAAAAATAACTTGATTGTCCAGGCCGATCTCTCGATCATCCAAGATAATTAGTTCAATTCAGTACATATTTTCTAGAACATTGCCCTGAACGAAACTAGGCTGATGTTTGATCGTCTAGGAAGAATTAAGGGTTATGAACGAATCATCCTGATCAATCCTGTGATTATCCAAGACGATATGATCGAGAAATCAAACCTTAATTGCTTTCCTTAATTACCAGATTAATTTAGACATAATTATAGTATATCATTCAAGACGATGTCCTGGAGGATTCCCAAAAATAAAATATACCTAAATAGATCTGGTGGAATATTCTTTATGATTTGAGCCTATCATCCTGGCTAATACAAATATCATCCAGGATGATGCGCTTAGTTATGGCTGCCTTAACCAGGATGCCCTAATTAGGGTTTCTATTTTTAACTGATCATTTAGGCCATTTTTTGGATTCTCTCCGATAATATGATCAAGAATAAAAAACTCTAAAACAGTCAAAAATTTTCCCCCAAGTGTGTGGGTGTGCAAGGTTACTTAGCATCAGGACCCACAATGTTATAAAAGACTTAAGAAAAGGTAAAAGACACATGTCATTCATTATAAACTGACTCAGTCCTAACCTGTCCAATCTTGAGCTAGTTCAATTTGCATTTTGATCTTGTGGACCTGAAACTTTAGTAGGCAAGGCAGATATAGAGAAACAAAAGTGTTTTTTATCATCAAAATTATATTCCTTGAAAATAGATTCGCAACAGTTTTTAGATGGGTTAGAATAAATCACTTGTTGTTAATGGTATTTCTCCTTCTTTGTTCAAATTTTATTGGGAGATTATTAACCTTGATATTTAGAATGTTGTATATACTTCTTCTTAATCAAGTTCTATGCCTTCTAATTGGAAAGATATTCTTATAATACTTATTCCCAAAGTTGAAAATGCATGTGAACCATCAAAATATAGACTTATCAGTCTTTGTTAAACTACTTACAAGATTTTTTGCAAAAATGATTCTTAAGAGACGTAAGATTATTTTGTATAAAGTTATTTCTGGAGAGGAAGTGGCATATGTTCCAAATAGCTCAATAGATTTTCCATAAATTTTGGTTCTCCTTTTCAAAAAAAAAGGGCTCATTGCTTTAAAAATTGATATGGAATTAGCTTATAACAGCTTGTTTTAGCAAACTTTAAATAAAGTTTTGGGTCATAAAATGTGTTACTTCTCCAAAATTTTTAATTCTTATTTATGGTCTGCTGTCAAATTGGATAAAGGCTGAATTGGATTTAGACAAGGTTGCCCCTTGTCCCCTTTCCTTTTCATCATATGCTCTGAATTACTTTCCAAAGATTTTCATCAAAGTAGGATGGAAATTTGTATCAAGATTTCTTTTAATTTTGAGAGAATCTCGCATTTACTGTATTCTGATGATGTTTAGAATTGAGTTGAAGCAAAATTTCAATCTGTGAACCTCATTTCAAATATTTTATCTAATTTTTACTCTTGGACTGGTTGAATAATTAGTTTTAGGAAATCAATGATTCTTTATTCTGATAAGATGAAGAGGAGAAGAAAGTTGAAGATTTCAAAGCATTGTGGATTTAGGCTTGTAAGTGAATTGCATTATCTCGATCTTCATTTTGTCATAAGGAGGAAAAAGTCTTCATATTTTTAGAATCTTCTTAAGCATTCCCTAGATAAGATAAATTATTGGGGAAGTAGATTTTTATCCCTTACTAGAAGAGTTACTTTAATAAACTCTTCTCTTCTTTCTCTTCCAACATATTTTATGACTCATTATCTTATGCCTAAAGGAATTCTTGGAGTATTGGATAAGCATTGTAGAATTTTTCTTTGGCATAAAGATATTTGAAAGCAAAGAATGCCTTATATTAATTTGAATGAACTTTGTCTACTAAGCTTGAAAGGTGGCCTTGGTTTTCATTTAGTTTTGTTATGGGAAGGCCCTTTGAGATCAAAACTAGAGTTGATATTTTTACAAAAGCCAAACTCATTATAAAATATAATTTTTATTGAAAAGTATTATAGCAATATTTGGTCTTCACCTCAAAGAGGAGTTTTAGCAACTTGGAAAATCATTTTAGATGGTCCAAAGCACTTAAAACCTATCTTAAGATGGAGAATTGGAAATGGAAAAAGCATCAAAATTTTAGATGTTGTTTGCATAAGTGACGAAGAATTTTTTGCTTGGCCAATGTATGCTAATGTTAGCATTATGGAGAGGTGTTCAGTTGATGTATTTTTGAATAAAATGGGGGATTTTTATTACAATTTTGCCAAGACTATTTTAGGAAAGTGCTGATCAACATTACAAAATATATTAAACTTCTTCAAAATCACTCTGAATATAGAATGGAGCTAATTCATCAACATTCAGACATATTAATAACAACTTTGACATTTTAAGAAAAAATCAATATTGTGAATTCAACGAGTTTATTCGCTGAAAAAGCTCAAGTTGAACCCAAAATTATTGTTTTGTAGTGGATAATGGGAAGAAATGCTCTTCCTAAAATAGTTGTCTTTCTTATAGGAAGATGTTGAATTCCAAGCTTTGTCCGAGAGGTTGTTTGGTAGAAGAATATATTATGCATATTTATTTTTCATACTAAAAGCTGATTAAAATTTTTGAAGTTCTCAGGAAATGGGGGAGTGGTATTCCTTTCTTTAATTAAGTCTCAAATATGTGGTACCATCTTCAACTTAAATCTACTAAGAATCCTTTAATGGCTACAATTTATTTCTCCTTTGTTTTTTATAATTGGAAAGATAGGAATTCCATTAAGCATGGAAAATAACTAGCTTCCCCTACGCTTTTTACAGCATAAGTTTTTTCAATCTCTATTAAGCCATATCTTAATCCAATTCTAGATAACTATGTTGCTAACTGGTTTTATGAATTGACAAGGTTTCTTTGGCATCTCCCATCTCCAAAATGGATTACAATAAACATTGATGTTTCATTGCTTAGAAATAATGGTGCAGGTATTGGAGGAATTATATGAGATGATAAAGGTAGATTCATCTCAGATTTTGTAAAGAAGCTTTCCATTGGGATATTGCTCAACTTGAATTTTTTTCTATCCTTCTTATTAATGATATACAAGAAGAATGGATGACTGATTCTATAGGGATTTTGATAGAAGAAGACAACATCAGCATTATAAAGCTTTTAAATATATCATTGACATCTCAATTTAGGTTAAATACAAATTATAATTCTCTATATTTATCTTTTTATAAGATTTTAAGTGTATTATTTTAAATTGTATCTCTAGAAATGGAAAGAAGGTGGCGAGTTATTAAGCAACCTATGCTCTTAGTGGTAATTTCTTTTGGGACATTTTTCGTAATAATCTTCCTTCACCTTTTACTTAATTAGTGAAGGAAGATTATGACAGGCTAGCTATCACTTAGTTGTAGTTTTCCTTTCTTATTTTATAATAATATTGATCTTTGCATTTGCCTAAAAATAAAGAGATAATTTTGTTGAAGTGCATTAGGTGATCTAGAATCTAACATCAATCTTATATTTTTATCCATTTTTTAGATATTAGATTTAAAAGATGTTTAACTACCATTGTCCCCCTTTTGCTTGCTGATAAATCATTGAATTAATCTAAGGAGGTGGTAGAAGATGTGCTTTTTATAGTACATATGCTTATATTCCCCATAGATTATATTATCTTGGATATGGAGGATGATAGGGAGATACCCATTATCCTTGGGAGACTTTTCTTAATAAATGGTAAGGCTATGATAGATGTTCATAAGGGGGAGTTGACCATGAGAGTAAAAAATCAAGAAGTGACTATAGATGAGCTTTACCATGAAATTTCCTAATAATGAAAATACATAGTATTTCAGGGTAGTTTTAAAAGAGTTTGTTGTTGAGAATTTTAAGGGAGATCTAGTAGTAGAAAGGACTTTAGATGAATCTTTAGAGGAAAGTTTTGAGAGTTTAGAAGAATCTGTTCAGATATTTAGAGACAATTTTGATATGTTTAGAGGGAATTTTAAAACCTTATATACCTCATTTTTGGGTAAAACTATAAAATAATCATTAGAGGAAGCCCATATTTTTGAGCTTAGAGGCCTTTTTAACCACCTTAAGTATACCTTTTTCGGTAGAAATAAAATTTTTTCTTATAATTATTTTTACTGGTTTGAAAAAAGATTAGAAAGGCAAGTTAATTAGGGTTCTAAGTGATTATAAGAAATATTTTTGATGGACCAAGCTAGCATAAAATGGATTAACCCATCTATATTTCTGCATAGGATTTTTACGGAGGAAAATTACTTACTAAAATCTGGCCCACAAAGAAGATTTAAGCAACCTATGAAAAAAGTTATAAAAAAGGAAATAATTAAATTATTAGATGTTGGGATTGTTTACCCATTAATGATATTTCTTGGGTTAGTCTTATTCAGTGTCTTCCTAAGAAGAGTGGATATACTGTAGTATTTAATTAACATAACAAATTCATTCACTCTAGGATAATTGCTAGTTGGAGAATTTGTATATACTATAGGAAGTTGAACAAAGCCAAATAAAAAGACCATGTTCCCATACCATTTTTGGACTATATATTAGATAGTTTGGGATGGCACTCTCTCTATTATTTCCTAAATGGATACTCATGGTACAAACAAATTCCTATAGCACCTAAGGACTAGGAAAAAACCACCTTCACCAATCCCTATGGCACCTTTCCCTCAGAAGAATTCCCTTTGTTCTATGCAATGCTTCTTTAACGTTTTAGCAATGTACGATGTCTATTTTTTCAAATTTAATAGAGCAGGGAATTCAATTTTTTTTGGATGACATTTCTATTTGCACTACCTTTGATTCTAATCATGATAATCTTTCCACTATTTTTAAAAGTTGTGTTAAAAAAAAATTTAGTGTTAAATTAGGAAAAGAGTTAATTTTTTGTGACTTAAGGTATTATACTAAGATATAAGATTTCCAAGTAGGGGTTAGAGTTAGTTAAGGCTAAATTCCACGTAATTACAAAGTTTTCACCTCCATGTTTAGTTAAAGGAATTAGAAGTTTTCTTAGACATGTTAGGATTTAAAGGATATTTATAAAAGACATTTATAAACAAATTAGGTTTTATAAGAGATTTATCAAAGAATTTTCTAAAATTTTCAAACCATTGTGTCATTTATTGGAAAAGGATGTTCCATATATATTTGTTTCTTCGCATCTTGATACCTTTAAAATATTAAAATAGTATTTAGTCACTATATTAGTTCTTCTTACACTAGATTAGTCTTTGCATTTTGAATTAATTTATTATTCTATTTATTATGTTGTAGGTGTTGTTAGAATTCATAGGAAAGAGAAAAATTTTCTTGTTATCTTTTATGTCAAAAAAACTTTAAATGTTACACAATATAATTGCACTACTACTAAACAGAACTACGAGCTATTATCTTATCTTTCAATAAATTCAGATCTTATTTGATTGTCATGAAGGTTCTAGAGTTTACAAATAATTCTGTAATTAAATTTATTATGATAAAAAATTGATTCCAAATCTAAACTGATGAGGTGGATACTTTTGTTACAAGAATTTGATGTAGAAATTTAGATAGAAAAGGAGCCCAAAACCAAATTACTAATTTTTTTTACTTAGATTTAAAGAACATGCATCTTAAAAAATTAAAATTATTGAGTTTTTTTGTAAAATAATTATTTACTTTGCAAATAAGTAGATTGCCTTGTATGATGATATTGTGAATTTTATTTTTAGATGTGTGATTTCCTTTAACTTACCACCTATTAAAAATTAAATTTGTTTGCATGATGCCAAAAAATTCTTTTAGGATGAGCCATATTTGTTCATAAAGCACAATGATCAAATTATTAGGAGATGTGTACCTAAGGATAAAAAGGAACTTATTATTAGAGAGTGCCATGACTGATATTATGGAGGTCATTTTGGAGGATTTAGAACTAATTAAAAATATCTTAAATCAAAATTCTATTGTCCTACCTTATTTAATGATATTAATGCTTATACTATAAAGTGTGATCAATGTGAAAGAGTAAGCAATATCATTAAAGGAAATGAAATGCTCTTAAACTATGTTTTAGAAGTTAAATTATTTGATGTTTAGGGAATTGATTTAATGGGTTCATTTATGCAATCCCATTGATGCTAGTATATTTTAATGATTATTGATTATGTTTCCAAATGGATTGAAGGGGTGGAAACCCCTAAATTGATGCTCACGTAATGAGGTTTCTAGATTTTGATGGCAAAGAAAAGAAGGGGATGGCACTCTTTCTATTATTTCCTAAATGGATACTCATGGTACAAAACAAATTTGATGTTCCCATACCATTTTTGGACTATATATTTGATAGTTTGGGAAGGCACTCTTTCTATTATTTCCTAACATGTCTAAGATTTTGATGTTCCCATACCATTTTTGGACTATATATTAGATAGTTTGGGATGGCACTCTTTCTATTATTTCCTAATTGGATACTCATGGTACAAACAAATTCCTATAGCACCTAAGGACTAGGAAAAAACCACCTTCACCAATCCTTATGGCACCTTTCCCTCAGAAGAATTCCCTTTGTTCTATGCAATGCTTCTTTAACATTTTAGAAATGTATGATGTCTATTTTTTCTAATTTAATAGAGCAGGGAATTCAATTTTTTATGGATGACATTTCTATTTTTTGCACTACCTTTGATTCAAATCATGATAATCTTATCACTATTTTTAAAAGATGTGTAAAAAAAAAATTAGTGTTAAATTAGGAAAAGAGTTAATTTTTGGTGACTTAAGGTATTATACTATGATATAAGATTTCCATGTAGGGGTTAGAGTTAGTTAAGGCTAAATTCCATGTAATTACAAAGTTTTCACCTCCAAGTTTAGTTAAACGAATTAGAAGTTTTCTTAGACATGTTAGGATTTAAAGGATATTTATAAAAGACATTTATAAACAAATTAGGTTTTATAGGAGATTTATCAAAGAATTTTCTAAAATTTTCAAACCATTGTGTCATTTATTGGAAAAGGATGTTCCATATATATTTGTTTCTTCACATCTTGATACCTTTAAAATATTAAAATAGTATTTAGTCACTATATTAGTCTTCTTACACTAGATTAGTCTTTTCATTTTGAATTAATTTATTATTCTATTGATTATGTTGTAGGTGTTGTTAGAATTCATAGGAAAGAGAAAAAGTTTCTTGTTATCTTTTATGTCAATAAAACTTTAAATGTTACACAATATAATTGCACTACTACTAAACAGAACTACGAGCTATTATCTTATCTTTCAATAAATTCAGATCTTATTTGATTGCACAAATACTTCTGTAATTAAATTTCTTATGATAAAAAATTGATTCCAAATCTAAACTGATGAGGTGGATACTTTTGTTACAAGAATTTGATGTAGAAATTTAGATAGAAAAGGAGCCCAAAACCAAATTACTAATTTTTTTACTTAGATTTAAAGAACATGCATCTTAAAAAATTAAAATTATTGAGTTTTTTTGTAAAATAATTATTTACTTTGCAAATAAGTAGTTTGCCTTGTATGATGATATTGTGAATTTTATTTTTAGTGGTGTGATTTCTTTTAACTTACCACCTATTAAAAATTAAATTTGTTTGCATGATGCCAAAAAATTCTTTTAGGATGAGCCATATTTGTTCATAAAGCACAATGATCAAATTATTAGGAGATGTGTACCTAAGGATAAAAAGGAACTTATTATTAGAGAGTGCCATGACTGATATTATGGAGGTCATTTTGGAGGATTTAGAACTAATTAAAAATATCTTAAATCAAAATTATATTGTCCTACTTTATTTAATGATATTAATGCTTATACTATAAAGTGTGATCAATGTGAAAGAGTAAGCAATATCATTAAAAGAAATGAAATGAAATGCTCTTAAACTATGTTTTTTAAGTTAAATTATTTGATGTTTAGGGAATTGATTTAATGGGTCCATTTATGCAATCCCATTGATGCTAGTATATTTTAATGATTATTGATTATGTTTCCAAATGGATTGAAGGGGTCGAAACCCCTATATTGATGCTCACGTAATGAGGTTTTAAGATTATTGATTATGTTTCCAAATGGATAGGGGATGAGGTCCTTGGGTAGAAAGCCCTATATGTTCTTCTATATCCACGTTGGTGATTTCTACATTTTGATGGAAAACAAAAGAAGTCATTATAGTGATTTCTAGATTTATCTTAAGATTGGCCAAGAATTCATAGAGAAGTTTAGAATTATAGGGAAAAGCTAGTGTATGGAGAAATTGGAGAATAGTCGAGGTAAAGTGGTTCATCACCTCAAAGTTAAGGATGGGTTGATTTAGCATTCGAGATGGAGTTATTTTGGCCTCTTTGTAATTGAGGTAGAATTCTTCATCCCTAGCAGAGAGGAAAATCATCAAAATGACGAGAGGAAGAGCTCCTCCAAGTCATTCTGCCACATTTGCTTCCATCGGCCATTGAGCGAGTAGGTTTAGGGACTAATGGTTTGAAACAAGTTGAGAAAAGTAAACCATTTAAACCCTCCATTTAAAGAATTTTAGGTCATCATACTGTACAATCAAGGGTCATATAACATAATTAGGTAGTAATTTCTCTAGATTACCTATTAGAAAAAGAAGTCAAATCATATAGTACGATAAGGGTATCAAGCTGGACAATCTTAAGTATGAATTTTGACAAAATGTATCGTACAGTACAAATGGATGTTCATACAATATGAAGTACAATTATTATTATATTGGACAAATTAAATTCATCCCAAACCATTTTGACACGTGTATCAAATAGTACGAAGAGGCGTATAAATAGAAATAATTTTGTACCAAATGAATTTAATTCCTCAACGGTTTATGACATGTGGATCATACAGCACAAAGAAAGGTATCGTATCACAGGAATAGCAATAATTTCATTCCAAATGGATTAATTTCCTCATTGATTAGTGATACATGGATCATATAGTATGACTACAGGTTCGTACAGTAAGATGTGAATATTTATTTGATATAATGAGGTTCATTTATTTAAATGAGAGGTTATGATTTGTGCAAATTGTATAAAATAAATAAGAATTATACACTTTGATATTAAAAAAATTTTAAAAAATTTGTAACCCAGTGAGGTGAGAGTGTGATGATCAGGAAACATTTTAAATCATTTTTTTAATCACAAACAACATATGAACCAATACATAAACAAGTCATGTTATTAAAACATACAATTTAAACACATATGAATGAATGCTTTCAAATAATTTTTAATTAAGCTTGATTGTTTATAACATCCAATTTTGTCCTCGAGGTGCTAAAGGTGTCATAGGCTAAGTGTTTTAGGAAGATGTATACCAATTGATCTCCTATAGCTATATGGTGCAATTATATATCTCCCTTAGCTACATAATCACTTATGAAGTGATGCCTAATATTTAATTTCTTTGTGCGGGAGTATTGAATTGGGCTGTTGGATATGCAAATTATACTATTATTGTTACACATAAGTGGAAAGGTTCCTACATATAGTTCAATATCTTAGAGTTGTTACTTTAGCCATAAACTTGAGCAACACAGCTCCCAACTGCTATATATTGTTCCTCAATTATTGAAAGGGATACTGAGTTTTTTTTTTACTGGAGAAAGAAAATAAGGTTTTCTTATGAATTGGTAGGTTCTAGAATTACTTTTTCTATCTACACTACATCCTACAAAATCAGAATCCAAATATGTTATTATTTCAAAAAAAGTGTTGTGTCTAGGACACCAAATTCCTAAGTTTGGAGTGCCTAATAGGTATCTAAGAATTCTCTTAACTAGAGTCATGTGGGTTTCTTTTGGATCAACTTGAAATCTTGCACAAAGGTAAACACTAGACATAATATTTAGTCTATTAGCAGTTAAGTAAAGAATTGATCCAATTATTTCCTTATACTTTAATTGATCTTTTGATTTTCCATTTGGGTCCATATCTAATTGAATAGTAAAGCTCAAGGGAGTTTTCATGGCCTTATCATTATCCATTTCATATTTTTTAAGGATATCCTTGATGTATGTATTTTTGTTAAGTAAGGTTCCAACATCCATCTACTTTATACTAAATCCAAGAAAGTAGCTTAGTTCTCCAATCCTACTCATCTCAAATTATCTACTCATTATTTTTGAATATTTATCACATATGTTTTATTTGAAGATCCAAATAAGATGTTATCAATACAAATTTGAATAATGAATAAGTCTTCTACTTCTTTCTTTAGGAAGAGGGTGGTGTCTACACTACCCTTAACAAATCCTCACTCTAAAAGGAAAGTTCTTAGCCTTTCATAGCAAGCTCTAGGTGCTTGCTTCAATCCAAATAAGACCTTCTTTAGTTCGAATGCATGATCAGAGAATTGTGAATTTTCAAATACTGGGGGTTACTGCACATAAGCATTGTCTTGATTCACCCAATTTAGGAAAGTACGCTAAATATTCATTAGATATAACATAAAACCCCTAAATCAAGCAAAGGATAATAACACCCTAATTGCTTCTATTCTAGCTATAGGGGTAAAGGTTCCTCAAATTCTATTTATTTGATCTGGTTATACCCCTTAGCTATTATTTGGCCTTATTAATATCCTCTATTCCTGAGTCATTCATAATATTTATGTAAACCCACTTTATTCAAACCACACTATGGTCTTTAAGTTTCTTGAATAATTCCCATACATGATTTCTAAAAAAGTGGTTTAGCTCTTTTTGCATTGCTAGGATCCAGAATTCATCAGCTAGGGTTTGATCTATATTGGTGGGTTCTATCATAGAAATAAAGGCTAAATGATTAATCTCTTTCCTAAGTCAATGCCTAGTTCTAACACCTTCAGATGGGTCTACTAAAATAAGTTCTGTTGGATGACTAGAAGAATATTTCTAATATCTAGGTAGTATTTCTTGAGGTTCTACTCTATCTCCTATAGCAATGGTTTTTACCCCTTAAATGACCTCCACTTTTTCTTTGTTAGGTTTAGGTTTAGAGGTCTTATTTAATTCATCAAATACCACATGGGTAGACTCTTCTTTTACTAATGTCCTCTTAATGATGATTATATAGGCCTTACCTACAAATTAGTAACCAAATAAAACACCTTTATAATACTTAGGATTAATTTTTCCTAAGGGTTATTTGCATTGATTGAGATGAATCATTTACAGCCCAAGATAGGCAAGTGAGAAAGGTTGGGTGTCCTACACTTAAGGAGTTCATAATGTGTCGTGTATACTCATCTAGCATTGCCCTAACAACTTCCACCAAAGGTCCATGTTTTCCTTTCAGCTATTCCATTATGCTTTGGGGGTCCAAGGGGCAGAGAAATTATGTTCTGTTCTTATATATAAATAGAAGGATTCAAACTTATCATTCTTGAACTCTCCATCATGATCACTATGAATTATTACAATTTCACATCCTAATTTTCTTTAAATTCAAGTCGAGAATTTTCTAAATTCCTTAAAAGACTCACTTTTATGTGCTAAGATTCTAACCAACTTAAATTTAGAGTAGTCATCCACCATTGCAAATCCATATATCTTTCCTCATAGGTTTGCTGTAATAATAGGTCCAAATATGTCCATGTTAAGGATTCTAGTGGCCTAGAGGTGTTAATGTCTTCGATTGAATTAAATGAAGATCTTGTTTGTTTTCCTTATTGGTAGGCATCACATAGGTGGTCCTTAGTGAACTCTAACTTAGGTATGCCTCTAACTAGGTTTTTCTGGGTGATATTCCTAAGAATCTTCATGCTTGCATGACAAAGTCTCCTATGCCATATCTAAGATTCATCAATTATAGTTTTTTGGCATAATGAATGTGATTATTCAATGTAATTCAAGTTTAATATATAACCATTATTCATTTGTTTTTCTTCTAACACATGTTTTCCATTTAAACTAATCATGTATTTGTTAGAAAGAAATTTTACATGAAATCCTTTATCTAATAGTTGACTAGCACTTAACAAGTTATGCTTAAACCATCAACTAACAAAACATTTTCAATCAAAATGTGTTTAGAGTATCTAATTGCACCTGAGCCCACCACTTTCCTAGTGGTTTTGTCTCCTAATATCACCTTGCCTTCCGACCTGTCCTCCAGTGATATTCCTTAATTAGTTATTATCCACGTACCACATACTCACACTCGGTCTTTTATGTGATCACCCCTTTAATGTAATTTAAACATTAGATATGGGAACCTAAGAAAATTTGGGTACCACCTTATGCTTGAATGAACAACATGAATGCATATTATGTTGTGATGTATGTCATTTTACATTCCACATTAAGTGTGTCCTATGGTGGATAGTGCATGTTTGGGCTATGTGTCCTAACATTCCAAAAGAGTAACACATAACACCAGGGATTGGTTTCACTAACCTAAGTGGGTGATGGTGCCTTTTTCTATGTTTTTGTGATGCATGCTGTGTTGAGGGGTTGTACCACTAAGCTATTGAAGGTAGAGGTTTTTTATTCTTAAGTGCGGTAATTTTTGATCTTAAATATTCTTTTGAATTTTCATAGCTTGCACTTCCAAATTTAGTACAGGCTTACTACTATCTAATTGTCATGCAAGTTTTTATAATTCCTTAAATGCTTTTTCTAGCACAATATGTAATGTTTTCAAGGAATTATGTGCATTAGATAGGTCATTATGCCTCTTATTTAATGTATCAAACTAATCTAATAAATCCATATGATTGAAATCTAAAGTAGAGTGTTTGTTAATTAAACTAGCATGCTCGTTTTTGCAATGTAGAAAATTCAGTATTAAGAGTAGCATGCATCTTCTTAAGCTTCCTATATGAATCATGATTTTTTTTAGAAATAATAAACAAGTTTTCATAAGAGAGTTGACATACATGATCTTAACTTGATTGATCAAGATTATCGTTAGACATAAGATGCAAGATTGTTACCTCTTCCTCTGCTTCTTCTTATGATGATTTTGAGGCAGAGTCGGTCTAAACAGAATTTTGTATCTTTTATTTGCCCCATTGATACTTTGACTTTTCTTCACCTTCTCCTTATTTAGGTGAGTTTTCATGTTGGGACGATCAGCTCGGAGATGGTTTGGATTTCTGCATTTAAAGAAAACTCATGAACTTGCACATTATCAAGGTTATTTCATCATCATCTTTAGCTACAAAATTGTCACTATTTGAATCATTTAATTTTAGCATTACAGTTCTCTCATTCTTTGTCTCTCGTGGATCACTTTTCCTTTGACTCACTCCTTTCTCATAAGAAATGAGTGACCAAAAAAAATATCAATGGAATAAATATTTAGATTCAGTGATTGTATTTATCTTAACATCATTAGAACTAGGTAAACAATGTAAAATCTTATTAATTTTTTCAAAATTTGATAGTTATTTACCTAGTGCATGCAAGGATGTTACAATCTAGGTGAACCTAGTGTATATTTTAGATACAGTCTAGCTAGGTTTCATATGAAAGTTCAAAGTCATGCAAAAGAATATTTTTCTTAGATTTTTTAACTTCACTGGTTCTCTTATAGGTGACACAAATGCTATCCTAAATCTATTTCCCAGTAGTGCATGTAGAAACTCGCATATAGTCTTTGAATTTTAAATCATAAAAGAAATAATTCAAACACTTAACATTTAACTCTGTGACTTCCTATCCTCATTACTCCATTCAAAAAGAATGTTGGTTTTAACACCATTAACTACATGTAATGGAAGTGAATAACTAGTTTGAATCATATGTTAAATCTTATAATCAATGAATTATAAAAAGGTAGACATTCATATTTTCAAGAAATCAAAAGGGATAGTTTCTAACATAGGTGGATGGGTTATAGAATAACCCTTCGCAGTGTTATGATTTCCAAAATTAGTTATTGATCAATTTTTCAAAAGTTTTCTAAAACCTTATTTTTGAAATCCTGCTATGATACCACTTGAAAGATCATGAAGGTTATTGAACCTTGTGGATCTAACACGAGGCTCGCCAAAAGGGGGGAGGGTGAATTGGTGCTTTAAAAATTTTCTTGATTTCATAATAATAATAACAATATTTTTGAAAACATTTTTAGTAATTAAAAATACCAAAATCTAAATGATTGCAAAAGCAAGAGATTTTTATAAAAAATATTAAAGTTTACTACAATGACATTTTGATCTATGTGATGAAGAAATAAATATAATTTTTTTGAAGCAATTATAAACAAAAATAAAATGCAAGAAAAAAAAATTGTGAAAAGAAAAAACACACCAGAGATTTTTATAGTGGCTCAATTAACCTTGAACTATATCCACTTCCTCGATTCTTCCGCTTTTAGACTTTGCACTAAAAAAAGTGACTCTCCTTTTTTTTCCAAAGCAAGCGAGAAAGCCTTTACAAACTAACTTTCACTAAACCATTGATGCGGTTGAGTGCCAGTTGCTATGTCATTCTCCTGGTGATGGCACCAGACCTTGACTCATTTTTCTTCCTCCTAGAGCAGGAAGAGAACCTTATCTCTTTTTCTCCCTCCTGAAGAAGTCGGACAACCTAAAGGATAGGACTAAGAATCCTCTCTCCCTAGAGACCTTCGAAAAGACTAACCAAGGCCATAGGAGGAGCAAGTGTACAGCTAGCCTAGAGCAACCGTATGATCCCCTCACACTACTTATACATCATACTCAATATCACCTTCTCGTTTCTCTCTCAAATCCTGATTTTCTTCTCAAAAGCTCCTCTCGTAGAGTTCCTCCTTAGTCAAACATGCCTCTCTTGATTCACAAAAAAAAATTTAAATAAAGCTTTTGTAATAGGCTTTAAAAACCTTAAAATTTTAATTTAACCGTTATTATTCATATAGTAAGATTCAAGTTTGTACAGTACAATTAGTTTAAAACTAGTGCCATCCAGTATGATGTTAAAGTAGTTAAAAGAAAACTATTCAAGTTTGAATAGCACATCGTACTCTACGATCTAATCAATTTCCTCTATTTGTATATGATGATTCTAGGGATGATGAAAATTCATCTATAAAAGTTTATATAGGTTGTTAGACCTTATAGAACTATTCCAAGGCTAACCAAGAGGGGGGTGAATTGGTTATATAAACAAATATTGGATATTTGAAAATCTTTTTTAGTTCCTTTTTGAAAGTTAAATCATGAATCCTAAAACTTATAGTTATTTATAGAAATTATTACCATAGATAATTTTCAACCACAAAATTTAAATGAAGTAAAATAAAAAAGTAGGAAAATTAAAGGTACCAGAAGAACACTAAACTTTTATAGTGGTTCGGTCCAACTAGACATACATTCACTCCCTGGAGTCTCCATCTCCAGGTATTATAGTAAATATAAGTGATTCTCTTTTTTCCCCCATAGCAAGCCGGAGAAGCCCTTATAAATTTCTTCCACCAACCTGGTGTGGCAACGAACAGTCACCTTTTATACTCTCCAAGTGATGGAGGCAAACTTTCTTGTCTATTTTAACCCTCTTGGTTAAGGTAGAGTACCTACATGTCCCTTTTCACCATCCTGATGAAGGTAGAGAACTGTTACATCCTTTTTCACCCACCTTGTGAAGGTAGAGAACCATGATCTAGTCTTGAAGATCTTCTCTCAATAGCCTCCAAATAATTCGGGTAGAAACTTGAAGAAGATAATGAGATCCTTAGTTTGGGCAACCTTGTGAATCCCTCGCAACTCCCCTTCGCTTGATCTCTCTCTTTAATCACAAAATCTCTCCCAAACACACTCCCAAAGGGTCACTTTCCAGATAAATTCAAAGCAAAGGATATACAAGATAGTTTTAATGATACTTTATATAGAAACTATGTAAAAAACTATCCAAAAACTAAAAAATTCAAGTGAACCAACTTACTATCATGCTGTACATTCATTGATCATATAGTACAAACAGTTAAAAAATTAGGGCTTCATATGGTATGAACTGGGACATACTCAATTTCATACAATATCAGTCGTCTAAATAAATTATTGTCTTACTATATAAATAGTTCAAAAGTAAATGTGTTCATTTCATATGATCTTATACAAACCTAATTTTTTACTCTATCAGTCATCTATATGACCGAACATTGTACTGTATGACCTGACATCATACTGTATGAAAAGTTCAAAAATGAATGAGTTTGCATGGTACAATATGGTATTAAACAAATTTTATGCTATATCAGTCGTCTGTACGGCTTGACATCATACTATATAAACAATTCAAAAATCAATTTTTTTCATTTGATATGATTTAATACGAAATAAATTTTGTACTCTATCAGTTATCTATATGATTTGACATCATATAATATGAACAATTCAAAAAATTTAAGCCATAATTTGATTAACTGTGTTATGGAGTAAAAGTATGACAAATCATATAGTAAGATCATACTTAAAAAATTTTAACCACTCTCCCCTGTGTGTGTATAGTTACCTAAATACAATCAATTTATTATACTCAAGAAATAAAAATAGAGATATATAGACTCTATTACATTTTTTTTTTGAAACCGTACAAGAACAATGTATTAAGAAAATAGGAAATGGAACAAAACTAGATACAAACTAAAGAGATAACATCTCCTCTTTGATTAAATCAATCAAGGAGATCGGAATGCTACCCAAGGAAAAACTATCAAAAGTAAAACTACCATCTAAAGCTAAAGTAGCGCAAAAATCAGCTACTTTATTATAATCCCTATTAACATGATGAAAAATGCCCTTATTAAAGTCATTGAGGAAGTAAAGCTCTTTGGCTGGCCAAATATCCAAGTGCCAATCAACTTTCTTCAAAGAATCTTGTAAAATGTAATCACATTAGTATTCTCACTTTCAATGATAATACCTTTACTTTCAAGCATCCAACATTGTATGAAATCTTTAATATCCACAATCACCTCCATTTCAAGCTAAGCAATGTCCCAATGAACCTTATTCCTTCCAAAAGCAAGAAGAAGTCTACCCTTCCCTGTATCAGAAATAAAGTGTTGAACTCTCAAATTTTCCAGAGCTCCACAATCAGCAAGAGTTGGCCACTCGTTGAGAAATTTGTCCAACAACCACATATCACTCAAAACATGATATTTATCACCTCTTCCCATTCTCCATCTAACAATGGGTTTAAGGTGCTTGCCGCCATCCTTCAAAATTTTCCAAGCACTGGAAGAGTTTTTCAAACAATTGTCATTCAAGACATCGTTACCAAACTTACCCATGACTGTTCGGTGAAGTAATGAATCACATTTTTGGATATAATTCTAGGCCAACCTTGCTCGAAGAGTACCAGATTTGGTAGTCATAGACTGCACTCCCAAACCATCTGCATTCCTTGAATTATAGATATCTTCCCAAGCTACATAATGCAGCCCCAGCTTCCCATCCTGTTTATGCCAAATAAACCCCTTACAAAGTTTCTCCACCTCATGTATCACCCTCTTAGGAACCAGAGAGTATGTGAGAGCAAAATTCGGCAATGATAACAGAGTAGTTTTGATAAGAGTAATTCTTCCACCCAAAGAGAGAGATTTCATCCCCCAAGTATTAAGTCTATCAGTGACATGACTTAACAAATCCTGAAAATTAGCAACACCCATTCTCTGTAAGGAGATCTTTATACCCAAGTAATGCAGATCCTTCACCACCTTGAAACCAAGAATTCTAGCAACTTTCTTTGTATTAGACCTCTTAACAAACTTACCAAAAATGGTTTGGGACTTGTTAACATTTACCCTTTGACCCGTCCAATTACAAAAATCCTCCACAATGCATTTTAACTGACATGCCAAAGAAGTGGTTGCCCGAGAGAAAAGGAACACATCATCTGCGTACAGAAGATGTAAGATCTTAGGACCTCTAGGAGACAATTGAATGCCCAAATCATGACCCCTTTGCTCAATTGCATTAGTTAACAATTTAGAGCACATGATGAACAAGTACGGTGAGAGAGGGCAGCCTTGCCTGAATCCACAATGAGCATCAATCCACTTCGAGTATTTCCTATTCAAGATAATAGAAAACCTTGCATTTATCACACATTCCATTAGTAACTTGGAAAAAATAGAGGGAAAGCCATACCAGTGGAGAATTTGAATCAAAGTTGGCCATCCCATAATGTCATATGCTTGTTCCATGTCAAGTTTCACCGCCATCAAACCTTGTTTATTTTTAGAGACTTTAAATTTATTAAAGATCTCCTGCGCCAGCAAACAATGCTCAAACAAAGATGTCCCTAGAATGAATGCCACCTGTTCCTCTGAGATCGTTCTGGGCATACAGATTTTCAACCTATTAACCAAAATAGTGGCCAGAATCTTATAGATACTTTGATAGAGGCTGATAGGTTTGTATTTAGCTGGCATTATCGGGTTCTTAACTTTGGGGATTAAGACAATAAGTGTATCCTTCCATTCCTTGTGCATAATTCCAGAATCTAGGAATTTTTTGATCGCACTCCAAGTAGTCTCACACACTAAGTTCAAAAAACATTTAAAAAAAGGAAAATGTCACACCATCTTGCCTAGGAGACTTATTATTTCCTAACTGAAAAACAAAGATTCTACACTCCTCCATGGAAAAATCAGCATCCAATGCAGCTGCAGCCGAGGCACTCAACTTCTGATTTGCTAAAGGATCAGGCCAATCAGTTAAGACACAATTTCTATGCTTCCATTTCTTCTCAAAGAACTGTAAAAAGACCTGCTCAATTTGGTCATCTTCCTCCACCAGCACATTATTAGCATCCTTCACTTGCCTAATCCATTTTGCATTCCTCCGGGCTGATGCAAAATTATGAAAAAAACTTTGAATTAGTATCCCCTTCCTCATGCCATTTAACCTTAGCTCTTTGGTTCCCCCAAATAGAAAGTCTTTTAAGAGTGACATTAAGCTCATGAACATTCCTTCTAAGATTGAACAAGTCAACACAAGAAAAAATAGAACCCGAAGCCTCCTTAATCTGCAAATCCAAGATCTCCCTCTTTAAGTCCTTCTTCAGCTTACACAGGTCACGACATTTATTTTTATTCCAGAAAAATAATGCCCTCAACTTCCTCCTGAGCTTTCTATGAAGCACCTCCACCTCTTCACCAAAATCAGCCTTCTTCCATGAATTAGAGACAGTACTCCAAGCAGCCGGGTAAGACCTCCAAGTATCTTCAAATCTAATAGCCTTGTTCCTGTTAATCTTCTTAGCTTCCAAATTGAACACAATAGGGCTATGATTATAAGCCACATGAGCAAGATGCTTTACCTTCCCAAACTGCACCATGTGCAAAGCAGATGAATTAAGCAAGCACCTGTCTAGTTTTTCCCAAATCCTAGAGAAGCCTTCCTTATTGTTACACCATGTGAAACTTGGTCCAACAAATCCTGCAACATGGAAATCAAAGTTAGTCATAAATTCTTTCATTTCTCTAGGCCCTCTAGAGAAAGGAAATCTCTTGCCACCCTTCTTCTCTTCCTTATGTCCCCCCCCCCCCCCCCCCCCCCACAATGGCAAAACTCGAACCCTTCATACATTTCTCTAGCAAGTTCCACAAATTCCTTCTCTCATTATAACATCTACTACAATACATAGTTGCCACCTTCCAAATACCCAAAGAAGGCGTATAGAGAGAACCAGCCACCAATTATGAAGAGCTCACCTATACATCAAAAGAAACAGTCTTCATATTCCACAATGCCAAAAAGCCTCCAGCAGTACCCACAGCTGGGAAGTGAAAATAATCCCAGTCTTTCCTAATAAGGAAATCAACATCATTCCTATCAATACTAGATAATTTAGTTTCCATCAACCCAACAAAGAAAACATCAGTATCCCTCACTATCTCCTTAAGATACAAGGAAGCCTCCCTTTTTCTGGCCCCCCTATAATTCCAAAAAACCAACGAAGTCATTTACTAACCATAGGGGAGCCGTCCCCACCTGGCATACTTCCTTTACCCTCCTTTCTCTTCTTCTTGTGATCAGGTTCTAAGGGTCCCAGTGATTTAAGTTCCTTAGCCAATTTTATTTTAACCAGACTGTTATTCTGTATAGCAGCAACATCAACTTTCTCAGGTAAATCATCAGCATCAGCCATCTCCTTCTATTGATCCACACCAAGATGGCCCATAACTTCCCCTTCTTCAATCTCCTCAAATAGAGCTTCAAATTTATTAGAACATGAAACCTCCTTTGCAATCTTCTTATCACCTTCACCTTTACTAACAACTTTAACTGTATCCAAAACAATCTGACCAAACTGATTTGAATTAGTTTCCACCTCAGCCCTCTTGTGTTGAGCCAAGTTTTACACAGAACCAGTTTGATTAATGAGAGCCTGAACGTTTGCACAAGCAACATTTCTACCAGGTCTACTAGCTGCCACTAACTTTCCATTCATGAATCTCTTGTTCTTAAACTGCACATGGATCCACAACCCATATTCATTTTTAGCAGCTTTAGTATCAACCATCCTCCCTAAGTCTTTATCAACAGCAAAATTCCTTGCTGGCTGATCACAAAGAGTCTTCTTCTCTCCATCAGAATAATCCTTTCTATCATGTCCAACCTTACCACACTAATAACAAATCAAGTCAATCTTTTCATACAAATTTTCTGGAAGATTATGCCAGCAATTCCATCAACCCATACACCATTTGGAAGCCTATTTTCCAAATTCAGTCTCACACATACCCGAGCGAATTCACATTTACCCCATTTAAAAGAATTACCATCCAAATACATAGGAGCATCTATTCTCGAAGCAATCCTAGTGATATTCTCCTCATCCCAGTAATACAATGGCAAGTAGGGGAGACAAATCCAAACAGGTGTAGTAATTCCCTTAAAGGAATTAGGATTAAAAAGAGGAGAACACTAATCCATCCCAACAATGTGACCTCCCACAAACCAAGGGCCGCCATTCAAAACTTCCTCCATAGCTTCCGCAGACTTGAATGAACATAAGATCCATTTCATGCCAATGGAAGTCATATGAAAACTGCCAAAATTGTTTCACTGCTTCCTCAATTCCAGACTGCACATTGGAAAAGAAACTTTATCTCCTAAAACCTTGACAACCAGAGAATGTCTTAGAATTTTTGAATTTAAAACTTCCTTCTCAGCATTAAGCTTGACCGCCATCCCATCATCAGATAGTTCTGTTATCACCTTATCGATAGAAATGTTGATATGTTGAGGTTGTTTCCAAGCTTCAGAAAAATTCTCCTTTATATTGTTTAACATAGAATCTCGCTCAATAGTAGAATCCTAGTTCTTATCCAAAACCAATTTCTTCAGAGGATTATTATCAACCACTTCCATGTCAGAGGCATCGATCTCAGATGCTAAAACATGGCCACCTAAATCTTCATGATTCAACACAAACTTCTTAACTTTCAAGATCGCTCTAATAGACGAAGGCGCCTCAGGAATGTTATCTAAGACAATCTTCGCAATTGTGGGATCATTAACATCACCAGAATCATGATCAACCAAAACCCTCTTTTCTTTACCTTCAACCAAATCTTGATGAACCAGGGGTTTCGAACCCTCCCTGATTACAATGCCACTGCTAACCTTGCCAATACCGCGATTAGCACCTGATGAAAGAATATTTTCCATGATCCAAGCGGAGGAGAACCTCCAATCATCCATCCAGCGACCTACCGACAAGAAAAACCTTGCCCACGTAAAGCCTGCGAACAAAGAAATTCGAAAAATAAGATTTTCTCTCTCTAGAAAAACTGGGAGCTTCTCTCTCTAAAAATTCACAACAAGAATTTTGATATAGACTCTATTACATGAAATCCTATTCTACCATGTCTTGAAGTCTTCAGCAATCTGGAGCAGTATATGATTTTTCTGATATGTTAGTACGCACAAAAACAAACAAAAATATCAAATAAATGCTAGGATAAATAATAAAATTATCATAATAATAATATTTTTTTATCATTAAAAATTATAATCTTCATCTTAATTTCTAAGTTGCAACAATCTCCCCCTTTTTAATGATGGCAAGCCCCCCTCAATGAATAAAAAATAAAAATGAGGGGAAAAAGAATTTTTTTTCTCCTTTCTTTAAAATTTGATTTTTATAAAACCAACATAAAATTCAAAAGAAATATACAACACACAAATACACAAAACGCAACAAAATATAAGACAGAAGACTTCAAACAAACACAAACTATACCTTCCCCTTTTAACATCAACAAAATGAGGATAGAAAACAAAAATATCCTCTAAATATGATGGATATTATGGACAGATCTAAAAGTAGATAAGGAAAAGAAATTTAAAATTTTCAAGATTAATATTAAATTCTTGATGAAAAAAAAATTTAAATTAAAGACTAAATAAGATAAGAATAGTTTACCATGTTTAATGTTTATTCTAGAAAGTAGAGATATCAAATAGACTAATTACATAAAAATGATGAGATAAAAAATCAAGTATTTAGAAATTTAACAGTTGAAATTATTGTTTAAAGCATGAGTTTTTTCTAATAATTAGAGAAATATAGGAATGAACTAAATGTAATTTAGGCTCATTTTATGCCCCGTTATTAACTAGACTTGAGAAATTTTTGTTGATGAAAATGCATATCTTTTGAATTTGAATATTATTTGGCGAACATTGCTCATCTTTTTATATTAGGCTCATTTTATGCCTCTTACAAATAAAAAGAACAAATTTTCTAGTATAAGGAAGAATAAACCACAAAACAAAACAAAATAGATAATAATAATAAAATAAACATAATGAACAAGAAAAGAAAAGTCGAATAGTTCATACTTTTTTATAATAATTATAACTATAAGATAAATGTCTATTAGAACATGAAGATGATCTTCTTTATCTAAATCTAATTATCATTTAATTTAAGTGAGTAAAAAAAATTAATGTTGTAATGCAAATAATTTTAAATTTTTGACCTTAAAATCAACATTCCATATTAGTCAATAATAACTAATAGATAATTAAAAGGAGAAAGAAAAACAAAGCAATAACTATATATATATATATATATATATATATATATATATATATATATATATATATATATATATATATATATATATATATATATATATTACATGGACCCAAATACAAAGGTAATACAACAATCTCAAATCTAAAGCAACTAGATGCAACACAATAACTGAAAAATAAAACATACAACATTCCATAATTAAACTAAAAACTAAAAGGATATTGATTAGGAGGTTATGGAGGAGTGAACTGGGTAAAAGTAGTTGTTGATGGTAGCTACTTGAGTATTAATTGAATCAACTTGTCCTCTCACCCAGCTTATTTCCTCATTATATCTAAAATTCTGCTTGTCCAAGCAAGTCTCAATATGATCAAATAATTGATCAAAGTGAGACACAAGATGATTAAATATTTAGATCATTTATTGATATAAATGAAGCTTAGGTTCAGGAGCAGGAGCAAGTGTAGGTGATGAAGCATGTACTCCATCAAATTTATCTCTATCATCCCCTTGATCTCGATGGGAAAGAATATGAAATAAAGAATCAGTAAAATAGACATGAAGATTATCTAGGGGATCAGGATGAATAAGAATGTATTTCTTTTAAAAAATGTAGGCATTCAAGTGTCTAAAAGTCACATTCTTCTTACTTCTAGTTGTAGGAAGTCTAATGTCAGAAAGGTTATGAATGTAGTCCATAATAAACTAGGCTTCATCAAATGGAGTGTTTGATAAGATATAGTATGTTATTATACTAAACAAAGGAGTGATATTGATTTGATCACAAGCTTTAGGAATAATAGAGGTTCTTAAAACATGATGGATGATCTTGGCATTTTGATTCAAAGTCTAAAAAAGGGGTAAGTGCTGGATTGAACGTGTTCCCCTAAGAGTCTGATTAACAGTAATCTAATAAAAATGACTTCTAGAAGTTAGATAATTAGCCCTAATTCCTTCAGTTCTTAGATGTAAAAAGGTGCCCAAATCCTCTTTAGTTATTTCAACATGTTGGTGAAAGACATATGAGGACATAATGGTATTGTTTTCTCTAATTCTCAAATTGGTTAGAAAACAATAAAAGTTGTCATAATTAAAAGCATAGATCAAAGTGATAATGAATGAAAACTTAGTGAAGTTAAAAATGGGCATAATTGAAAAGTTGATATCTTCTTAAATAACAGGATGAGGAGTAATCTTAGCTTGAACAAATTGAGTGTAGACTTGTTCATTTTCCCTTATAAAAAATTATCATCCCAATCAGAATGAGATGAATTTCCCTTGGAAGGACGTGATAATTTTTTAGTGCTTTCCATTTGAGAAGGATTGAACAAAAGAATCGAAAGAGACAAAATGTGGAATATATTGAATAAATTAAAAGAACATATTCCAATTATAAAAGTTAGATGATTTTTTATAGTTTGAAATTGAGTTTATATGTATGAAATTGAGTTCGTACAGTACAAACTTGAGTTCATACATACAAATGAAAATGGTCAAGAATAATTATTGCAGCGAAATGTCTTTTTATAAAGTTGCCTTTTTGATGAGTTGTTTCATACGACATTTGATCAAACATGATCGTACAGATAAATAAGTGTCTATGGGGAAATTTAACAATAATGATAATACCTATCGATTCAATTCGTCCACAAGCAAACTAACAACACGATCGTACAGATGAACAGGTGTTCTTATGAATGATTTTAGAAAATACTGCTCTAAATCATTCATTCTCAAAATTCCTGCCATATTTGTACAGAAAAATAATTTAAGCTTCATATAGATGTCGAAGTGGTTCATTCTGTATGATTAAAAAAAATCGTCTATCCATCTTAGAATATAAATCATATAAAATCATAAGAATTCATACTATACGAAAGTAGTTTGCATAGTATGAATGGAAATGAAATTTTAGATTTGCACATGATAATCAAGATTCCTTTTCAAAAACAAATCAAATAAGATCCATGAAACACAAAAATAAAATTAATAGAAGTAAAAAAAATAAACCCAAAAATAGTGAAGTACAAAAAAAAAATTGAACAAAACACAATCATAAATACAAAAGAAATGCACCATAAAGATATTTTATAGAATTATAATTTTCAAGCATGAATATCAATAAAGCACAATCTGGTTTTTAAGGTGCTAAAAGTTTCAAAAATTAATGATTTTGTGAAAATATCTGTAAGTTGATTTTTAATAACTTCATGATGTAGCTCTATTTCTCCTTTAGTGATATGGTCCCTAATGAAGTGGCGTCTTATGTCTATATGCTTGGTCCTAGAGTGTTTGATTAGATTATTTGAGATGTAAATGACACTTGTATTATCAAAAAAATTAGAACAATACCTATTAAAAAATCTAAATCTATAAGTTGTTATTTTAACTAAAAAATATGTGTCACATAACTTTCAAAGGCTATTTATTCTACTTCAGCAGTAGAAAGGGATAGTAAGTTTTATTTTCTATTAGACAAGAAAACTATAGCATTCCCAATGAATTGATAAGTTTCTGAAGTACTTTTTCTATCAACCCTACATTATGCAAAATCTAAATTATAATATCCAATAATTTCAAAATAAGTTTTGTACCTAAGATACCAAGTTCTTAAGTTTAGAGTTCGTAAAAAATATCTTAGAATTCATTTAATAGTAATCATATGGGATTCTATTGGATCAGCTTGAAATCTAGCATAAAGATAAACACTAAACATGATATCTAGTCTGCTAGTAGTTAAATAAAGTAATGATCCAATCATCCCTCTAAATCTCTTTTAATGAACATATTTTCTTTTAGAGTCATTATCTAACAGATATGAGGAACCCATTATTATACTTATTGGTTTATCTTTATCCATTTCATACTTCTTAAGGATGTTCTTAATATACTTTAATTAACTAAGAAATGTGTCATCCGCTTTCTGCTTTATGCTAAAACCAAGAAATTAACCCATCAAACTCATTTCAAATTACTTACACATTGTATTTGAAAAATCATCACAAAGACTTTTATTATTGGATCCAAATAAGATATCATCAACATAAAGATGAATAATGAGAATGCTTTCTCCTACTCTTTATATGAAGAGAGTGGTGTCCACACTTCTTTTAAAAAAAGATATTTCTAATAGGAAAATACTTAGCCTTTCATACCATGCCCAAAGTGTTTATTTTAATCTATACAATGCCTTCTTCAATTTAAAAACATGATTAGAAAATGTGAATTTTCAAAATCTAGAGGTTGCTCAACATAAACATCTTATTTAATTAACCCATTAAGAAATGCACTTTTAATATCCATTAGAAATAATTTAAATCATTCAAAACAGGCAAATACTAGAAGCACCCTTTCTACTTCAAGTATAGCTGCAAGGGTAAAATTCTCCTCAAAATTAATTCCTTCTATTTGAATGTATCCCTTGGCCACCAATATTGCTTTATTTCTAACCACTTCACCTGAATCATTCATCTTATTTTTGAAAACCGACTTAGTTCTAATAACACTTTGATTTTTAGGTCTTTCTACCAACACCTAAACATCATTTCTAACAAATTGATTCAACTCTTCTTGCATAGTTCGAATCCAAAATTTATCTGAAAGAGCTTGATTTAAGTTGGTGGGTTCAATCATTTAAATAAATACTCATTGGTTCACTTCTTTGCTAAGCCCATGCCTAGTATAAACACCTTCACTATGGTTTCTTAAAATTAATTCTTTAGGATGACTTTTAGGATATTTCCATTCTCTAAAAACATTATTTTATGTTCCAATGCTTTCTTCAAGATTTACATTTTGAATTCCTTGGATATTTTCTTTAATATCTTCTTCTTCCAACCTAGACCCTCTAGAAATATCAGATTCATCAAAAACTACAAAAGTGGTCTCCTCAACTACTAATGTCCTTTTGTTTAAAACTCTATAGGATTTGCTAATGCTTAAATATCCTAGAAAAATTCCCTCATCATATTTAGGATCAAATTTTCCAAAAAGAGTTTTTCAATTGTTATAAATAAACACTTTACATCGAAAGATAAGTAGGTCTGAGAGGTTATGGGGTCCTACCCTTAAGAAGTTCATAGGGTGTCTTATTCAATTTAGATCTAATATTCACCCTAAAAATATTTAACATGTATTAACTACTTCAGCCTAAAAATATTTATGAAGTGAATATTCAGCTAATATGGCTCTAACGGCTTTTACCAAAGTTTTATTCTTTCTTTTATCAGCCCTATTCTACTAAGGAGTTCTAGGATCTAAGAAGTTTTTATTTATCTCATGAAGATTATAAAAAACTTCAAAATTTTCACTTTCAAATTATCCTCTGTGGTCACTATGAATTACAAGAATTTTACAACATAGCTTCCTCTGAATCCAAGTAAAAAAATTTCTAAGCTCATCAAATGATTCATTCTTATGAGATAATAATCTAATCCAAGTGAATCTAGAATAATCATTAATAATCACATACCAAAAAAACTTTCACTATAAGACTTATAGAGTTAACAGGTCCAAAGAGATCCATGTGAAGGACTTTGAAGGGTTTGCTAGTTCTACTATCTTTAATTGAATGAAAGGAGAACTTGACTTATTTCCCAAATTAGTGCGCATCACATAGATGATCCAAAGTAAATTCTAATTTGGGCATTCCTCTAACCAATTCCTTTTAGGTAATCTTCCTAAGATTTTTCATGCTTGCATAACAAAGTCTTCTATGCCATAAACAGGATTCATCAGCAATAGTTTTTAGATAAAAAGTATTAAAAGATTTAAAGTAATTTAAATCAAGCATGTAAATATTATTTTCCCTATCTCCATGCAATACATCAACTCTATTTTGGCTTATAATACAGATTGTAGGCAAAACTTTAATATTAACAAAGCTACTAATTCTTAGCAAATTATATTTTAAGCCTTCAACAAATAAAACATTTTCTATCACAAAATTATTCGTGTTACCAATCATACCTAATCCTATAACTCTCCTAGTGGTGTTATCTCCAAATGTAACTTTTCCCCTAATCTTAGCCTCTAGCAATAAAAATTGATTTTCATCTCTAGTCATGTGTCTTGAACATCCACTATCCATATACCACATGCTCTCACAAGGGTTTGTATGATAGAGTTTCAACAAAATTATCAAACATTAGTCTTGGGAACCCAAATAAATTTGAGTTCACCTATTTATAATGATAATCCATATGCATATTTAATATATTGTAATTGATGCATCTTAGGCCTCCACACAAAATGTGTCTTATTATGAAAAATGCTAGCGTGAGAAATTTGTCCTAACATGCCACATGAAAAATATTTAACACAAGGAAAATGATCTATATATCTATATGAATTATAATATCTTTTCTTAGGTTTTAAAATTGTGTATGTTTGGTCAGGATTATAGAATTATTCAAGTGTGGGATGTGTCTTATCTTCCTTAAAACTTTCAATTTTATTTGAAGATATGAGTTTGCATTTTCTAAAATTGAATTTTTAATTTTCAAATCATGTTCCCTTTGATTAGATTCACCAAAAAAAATTAAAATCATTTTTAAGCTCAACTTTGGATGTTCTCAATAGTTCATACTACTTATTCAAATCATCAAATTCATCTACCAAAGTCATGTGCTTTATATTTTTGTCTGCATGATCATTCCTAATATTTTCAAGCTTTTTTTATAAATTCAAATAATTGATATTAAGGTTAGCATGGAATTTTGAAGTCTCATGCATTATAAATCTTCTTAGAAACTTCAAATAATTCATCATAGGATAGGTCACATACCTCATCTTAATTTGAATGATCAAGTTTATCTACCATCAAGCACAAAATTGTAACCTCCTCTTTCTCTTTTATTCCAAAAGAGTCTAAAGATGAGTCGGCCAAGAAAGCTCTTTGTATTCTTTTCTTTCCCTTTCAAACATTAGTTTTCTCCTCAACTTTCTTCCCGTTTAGAATAGCTTTGAGATTTGGGTAATTCTTCTTTATATGCCCAAGCTTTATGTATTTAAAACAAATGACTTCATTAGAAACTTTTGGATTCTTATTGAACTTACCTTTGTTCCAATATTGACATCGTCATTGATCTCTTTTAAAAAAAACATTTGAATTATTTAGTCATAAAAGCAATATCTTCTCCATCATCTAGCAATGATTGATCACTCTTTGAAACATCAATCCTCAAAGCTATATTTCTCTCTTTTTCTTTTATCTCCTACGTCGATCTAACTTTGATTCACTCCTTTCTTGTAAGCAATAAGTCATCCAAGAAGATCGTCAATAGAATATACATTTAAATCTTTAAACTCAGTCATGACAATTATCTTTACATCATAAGTAGAAGGTAAACAACATAAAATTTTATTAACTTTTTCTTAATTTTTAAGTTCCCTACCTAAAGCATGTAATGAGATAACAATTTGAGTATACCTGGTATACATATCAAAAATAAACTCATTCAGTTTCATGTGAAATAGTTTATTGTCATGTAATAAAATGTTCAACCTCGATTATTTTACCTCATTTGTTTTTCATAAGTTATGCGAAGTCTATGCCAAATTTCCTTTCCAGTTTTTGCAAGTAGAAACACATATATCATCCTCAGATTTAATAGCACTTAAAAAATTGTTTAACCATTCTACATTTAACTATGCTGATTCTCTTTCTTGTATAGACCAATTAGTAAATAGTGCTCCAATTTTAATGTCATCATCCATTCTAGTAGGTTTAGTATTACCTTTCTGTACTAATATCCACATGCTTTAATCAAGTGATTATAGAAAAGTAGATATGCAAGTTTTTCAAAAATCAAAAGGATTGTTATCGAATAAAGGTGGTTTAGTGATCAAATAACTTTCAGTTGTATTCTGGTTACCGAAATTAGTCGTGATCATTTTTCAAAAAAGTAGTCTAATCCTTAATTTTCGAAATTTTCTCTAATACCACTTGAAAGTTTGTGTAGGTTGTTAGACCTTATAGAATTACACCGAGGCTACCTAAGAGGGGGGGGGGTGATCTGGTTATATTAAAAAATCTTGGATATTTGAAAACCTTTTTTAAATCCTTTTTAAAAGTTAAATCACAAATCCTAAAACTTATTGTTGTTCATACAAATTTCAACCATAGATAATTTTTAAACAACAAAATTTAAATGTAGTAAAATAATGATGCAAGAAAATTTAAAGGTAATAGAAGAACACTAAATTTTATAGTAGTTTGGTTCGACTAGATCTACATGCACTCCCTGGAGACTCCTTCTACATGTATTACACTAAACACAAATGACTCTCCTTTTGCCCCCATAGGAAGGCAAAGAAGACCTTACAAACCCTCTTCCATCGACTTGGTATGGAAGAGATTCATTGCCTTTTACACTCTCCAAGTGATGACAGTGTACCTTCTTATCCTTTTTCACCATCTTGGTGAAGGCAGAGTACCAAAACATCCTTTTTCACCCTCCTGATAAAGGTAGAGAATCATCACATCCTTTTCACCCTCCCAGTGAAGGAAGAGAACCTTGATCTAGTTTTGAAGATCTTCTACCAAGAGCCTCCAAAGAAGTTGGGTAGAAACTTAAAGAAGACAAATAGATCCTTACTTTGGGCAACCTTGTGAATCCATGAAAACTCTCCTTCAATTGATTTCTCACTCTTCAATCATAATATCTCTCACAAACTCCCAAAAGGTCACTCCCAAGTGAAATTTTAAGCAAAGGATATACAAGACAATTTTTAGGACACTTTATATAGAAATCATATAAAAAACTATCCAAAAACTAAAAATTTCAAGTGAACCAACTTACTTTCATTTTATGTGAGCTTAAATCATACGATAGAAATAGTTCAAAAAAATTAGGCTTTGTGTGGTATGAATTGGGACGTACTCAGTTTCGTACACTATTAGTCATGTGTATGAATTTTTTATGTAGTATACTAGCAATTAAAAACTAAATGTACTTGTTTTGTATGATCTTATATGAACCAAATTTCATACTCTTTCAATCATATGTATGACCTAACATCGTACTGTATGAATAGTTCAATAATGAATGAGTTCATATGGTACAATTTCGTATGAAATAAATTTCTTGATTTATCAGCCATTTATATGATCTGACATTGTACTGCACAAACAGTTGAAAAATCATTCGATTTAATCTTGTATGAAAAAAAAATTGTACTATGTCACACGTCTGTATAACTTAATATTATATAGTATGAACAGTTCAAAAAATTCAAGCATGATTGGATTAACTACATTCTGGAGGAAAAGTATGTCAAATTATATAGCATGAATAGATATCATACAGTACAATCACACTTTAAATAAAAATTTATCACTCTTCCCATATGTGTGTGTACGGTTACCTAATTACAATCACACTTTCTCAGACTCAAGAAATAAAAATAGAGATATATAGACTCTATTATTTGAAATCCTCTTCTACCTTATCTTGAAGTCTTCCGTAATCTTGAGTAGTATATAACTTTCTTGAAATATTAATACACACAAAAACAAACAGAAATATCCAATAAATGCTAGTAGAAATAATAAAATTATCAAAATAATAATATTTTGTTATCATCAAAAATCAAAGTCTCAATCTTTATTCTTATCATGCAATAGTCTCTTCTAATCATCCCATACTACTTTCTTCATACAGTAAAGTTAATTCATTTCATGTAGGTTGTCCAACAATATATTAATATCATATAGTATGATTAGTTCAAAAATCATGGTTTCATTTGGTACGATCTCTAGGAAGACCAAATCTTGTCTCTACTAATCATTTGGTACAGTAAATATTATATTATATGATCAAATATCATTAATTAAACTATGATTTTATTAACTAATTATGGGGTTTAATTTTACCAAGATTTTAAATATTTGTATAGTATAATTGAGATCGTATTGTATGATTTGTTTAAAACTCAAATTTAAAAACTTAAATTAATTTGGTGGCGAGGGTTTTAAGATCAGAACAAATCATACAATACGATCATGATCGTACATTACAATTAGTTCAAATGAACTAATTTTACCAATTAGCCGTTAAGCTTGTTTCTAGATAATAGATCATACAACATGATTTAAAATCATATAGTATGATTACTTATAGGAAAGATTAACTTAAAAAAAGTTCTCTCCCCCTGTATTTATGTGCATGGTCATCTAAGTTGTATTCAATCTTTTGTGGCTAGACTCAAGAAGTAAAAAAATAAAGAAAATAAAATTACAGACTCTTTTACGTCCTATTCTACACAATCTTAAGTCTTCATCAATCTAGATCATTGTATATCTTATTCGAAATGTTAATGCTCACTGATAAAAGAAATATCTAAAATATTTAGTGATAACAACAACATTTTAATCAATAAAGTTTATCATGATCAAAATTATAGACTAGGGAGAACGGATTGCAATATTTTCCTCCTTTTTTATGTTGTCAAACAATTTTGGTTGATAGATAAGATAAATATTCTTTTCTCGTAAGCTCCCCCTCACTAGGTAATAGATTTAAAAAAATTGGGGTTACAAGTTTCAAATTTTAAATTTTTTTATTTATTTATTTTTTTAATTTTATTTTAAAAAGGACAATAACAAATAAAAAAAAAACCAAGTTTACATAAACACAACAAGATTCTATTAAAACATAATGAAACAAACATTATATTTTCTCCCTCTTTTAACATCACCAAAAAGAGGAAGAACAAACAAACCAGTGAAGCAATATAAGAAAAATAGAAATAAAGTAGTATATACACGTACTACATGTAAGGGGGATCATGATCAGGTGGTGATGGTGCTAGTTGAAATAATTGATGGATGGAGGCAAATTGGTTGTGAATGGAGGAAAATTGTTCCTCAAACCATCTCATGTATTCCTCATGCTATTATTGTCGTAGTTGAATATGGTAATATATTGTGGTTTCTAACCACTCAAGCTACTCGATTATGTCGTTGTGAGGGTACTCAGTGTAAGAAGGTGCAGTTGGTGGTATTGGTGGTGGTGGAGGTCCACCAACAGGAGCAGCTTCCCTTTCTTCAACAAAGTTTGGCTCGGCATACACATGTCCCTAATGGAAAATAATACATAAGGAGGAATCCATATAAAAATAGGAACATTATTAGGTGGTGCAATAAAGATGAGTTGGTATTTGTGGCTTATGATAAATCCTATGATGTGTCCAAAGGAAACATTTTGTTTTCTACGGGTACTTGGATGTCGATTGTGAATCATATTATGGACATAGTCTAGAATCATTTGGGCTTCATCAAACTAGGTATTCAACATGATTAGGTAGGTGACTATAAAAGTGGGGTTATGTTTACTGGATCTACTGCTTTGGGTATAATTGATATTCTAAGGACGAGTTGGATGAGACAGGCATTCTATGTTAAAGTTTGGATGAAGGGTTAGTGTTGACTTGAAGGGAAATTCCTAAGGAGGAGATTAATGGAAGTCAAGTTAAAATCATTTGAGAGTAGGGATTGGGGATAAGGTCCTTGGGTAGAAAGTTATATATATTCTTCTAAATTTGCTTTGGTAATTTCAACATTTTGATAGAAAACAAATGAATTCATGGTAGAGATTTCTTGATTTATCCTAATATTGGCCAAGAATTCGTAGATATGTTCAGAATTATAGGGAAAAGCCAGGGTATGGAGAAATTAGAGAGTAGTGGAGGCAAAGAGGTTCATAACCTCAAAGTTAGGGTTGGGTTGATTTAGCATTCGAAATGGAGTTATTTTGGCTCTTTGTACTTGAGGATGGCTTCTTCATCCTTGGTAGAGAGGAAATGATCATCAAAATGATGAGAGGAGGAGGATCTCCCCCGATTCATTCTTCCTCATTTTCTTCCACCATCCATTGAGTAAGTATGTTTAGGGAGTAAGAGTTTGAAAGAAGTTGAGTTAAGTGAACCATTTAAACCCTCCAATTAAAAGATTTTCATGTCATCATATAGTACAATCGAGGTTCATACAATATGATCAAGTATGTTAATTCATCTTGATGAACTATTTGAAAAAGAAATCAAATTGTACAGTACGATCATGGTATCATATTAAACAATCTTAAGGAATTATGTTTGTCCTAAGGGGTCATCGGTACAACTTTTTACCAAATGTATATACAGTATGAACGGTTGTTTCTATAGTAGAAGTGAAATTATTATTATATAAGACAAATTAAATTTGTCCCAATTTAGTTTGACACTTGTATCATACATTACGAAGAGAAGTATCGTATCATAAGAATGTCAATAATTTTTTTGTAAACAACTTTAACTCCTCAACAATTTATGCAACGTGGATCGTATGGTATGAAGAAAGGTATTGTACCATACAAATGGTAAAATTTTTGTACCAAATGGATTGATTTCCACAATGATTAGGGAGACATGGATCATACATCACATGGATAGGTTAATACAGTATGATGTGAATATTTCATTGATCTAATATAGACTGTTGATTTAAACAAGGGGTTATGATCTGTGCATATCATACGATACGAAAATGGATGGTACAGTGTGACATTAAAAATTTTTGAAAGATTTTTTGACTCACTGAGGTGAGTGTGTGATGATCATGAAACATCTTAAAACATTTTTTTAATCACAAACAACAAAGCAAATACATAAAAAAGTACATGATCAAACATAAACAATTTAAAGACATATGAATGAATGCTTTTAATTGATTTTTTTTTCTTGACTTAAGAATGAATAATTATAACATGCAATATTGTCCTCATGGTGCTAAAGGTTTCATAGGTAGGGGTTTTATAAAGAGATTTTCCAATTGATCTCCTATAGCTATATGATGTAATTCTATATCTCCCTTGGCTACATGATCTCTTATAGAGTGATGCCTAATGTCTATATGCTTTGTGTGGGAGTGTTAAATTAGGTTTTTAGATATACAAATTGTATTAGTGTTGTAATACATAATTAGACTAGTTCCTATAGGTAGTCCAAGATTTAAGAGTTGTTTCTTTAACCATAAGACTTGAGCAACATAACTCCCTTATGCTATATACTCTGCCTCAAGTGTGGAGAGGGCTATTGAGTTTTATTTTCAACCAGACAAGGAAATTAAGGATTGTCCATTCTAAAAGTTCTTTTTCTATCTATCCTATATCTTGTAAAATAAGAATCCAATCCCATAATTTCAAAAAAAGTATTATGTCAAGGATACCAAATTCTTAGGTTTGAAGTACCTAATATGTTTCTAAGAATTTTCTTTACATCAATCAAGTGAGATTCTTTTGGATCAACTTGAAAAATTCATAAAGAAAAATACTAAATATAATATCTTGTCTGCTAGTAGTTAAGTAAAAAAGTGATCCAATTATTCCTCTATACATTTTCTAATCTAATAATTTTTCATTTGGGTCCTTATCTAATTGAGAGTAGAGCTCATGGGAGTGTTCATGGCCATAGCATTATCTATTTCATATTTTTTATGGATGTTCTTGTTGAATTTATATTGCCTAAGGAAGTTTCTATCATCCATCTACTATACACTAAATCCAAGAAAGTAACTTAGTTCTCCCATCATACTCATGTCAAACTCTCTACTGATTATTTTTGAATTCATCACATAGGTTTTTAATTGAAGATCATAATAAGATTTCATCGACATAAATTTGAACAATGAGTAAGTCTTCTACTTCTTTCTTTAGGAAGGGAGTGGTGTCTACACTACCATTAATAAGTCCTCGCTCTAAAAGGAAAGATCTCTACCTTTATACTAGGATCAAGGTGCTTGCTTCAATCCATATCTGGCCTTCTTTAGTTTGAATACTTGATTAGGGAATTATAAATTTTCAAATGCTAGTGCTTACTAAAAGTAAACATCCTATTGAATCACCCCATTTTGGAAAGCACTCTTCACATCCATTGATATAGCTTAAAACCCCTAAAGAAAACAAAGGCTAACATTACCCTATTGCTTTTATTCTATAGGGCCAAAGGTTTCCTCAAAATCTATTCCTTCAATTTATTTATACCCCTTAGCCACTAGTATGGCCTTATTCCTCACTACTATTCTAGAGTCATTCATCTTACTTTTGAAAACCCATTTTGTTCCAACCATACTTTGGTCCTTAGGTTTTTAGACTAATTCACATACATCATTTCTAACAAAAGAGTTTAGCTCTTCTTATATTGCTAGGATCCAAAATTCATCAACGAGGGATATATCTATGTTGGTGGATTATTTTATAGAGATGAAGGCTCAATAACTAACCTCCTTCCTAAGTCCATGCCTAATTCTAACACCTTAAGATGATTCAAGGTTCTCCGCCTTACAAGGAGGGTGAAAAGGAATCCTACTTCTCTACCTCATTTGGAGGGTGGAAAGGAGTCCAGGTTCTTTGCCTACGACAGGAGTACAATTCTCTTCCTCACTAGGTGGATGAAAAGGTGTTAAGGTTCTTTACCTGTGAAAAGAGTTTGGTCATGTACCACACCAGGTTGGTGGAAAAGAGTTTGTAAGGGCTTCTCCACTAGCGTTGGGGTCTAAAGGAGAGAAACTATAGTGATAGTGCTATGCTTAAAGTGGATGACTACAGAGAGTGGTCGTAGCTCATGGTTTGACGAACCACTACAAAAAACTCTAGTGTATTACTGTTCTTGGTTTTATTTTTTTTGCACTTTATTTTCCTTATTTATTTTTGTGATAATTGTGTGGGTGAAATTTTTGTTTATATTTCTATTTTGAATGTACTTCACTTCTGCATCATGTTATAAAAATATTTTTTTTTAGTTAAAGAATTTTTTAAATATCTAATTCACCCCTCCCTCTTGGTTAGCCTTAGTACTAGTTTTATAAGATCTAATAACCTTTACAAACTTTTAAATGGTATTAGAGCGGGATTCATAAATTAAGTTTTAGAATACTTTTGAAAAAAAGATCAATGGATAACTTTAGAAATCGTAATTCTATGGAAAGATATATTATCATGCGATCACCTTTATTTGAATTTTTTTTTTTAGAAATTTGCATGTATTCTTTCTTGTAATCAATTAATTATCAAATTTGTCATATGATTCAAACTAGTTATATTTTACCATCATGTATATTATGGATGGAGTCAAAACTGATATTTCTTTTACTGAATAGAGTAGAATAGAACAAATCAATCCTCAATTCAACTCTAAATGCTTGAATTTTTTTTTGTACTATGAATTCTGAAGATTATATGCAAATCTCTACATGTACTATACTGGCAGAGAAATTTTGGACAGACTATGCATGACATATGAAGGAACTCGTGAAGTCAAGCAATCTTTGTTAGATATTTTAATGCATGATTATAAATTTTTTGCATGAAATCTTATGAGATGATCTTAGACATGTATATTATATTTACTCATATTGTTACATCATTATATGCTTTAGTTAAAGAACTTCAAATATTAAAAAAGTTAATAAAAATTTGCATTGTCTTCCTAATAAATTTCATGATAAAATCATTGCTATGTGTGAATCAAAAGACTTGAATGATTATTCTATTGATAATCGATTGGCTCACTCATTTCCCATGAGCAAAGTGTGAGTCAAAAGCTTTTGGATGCAGGTGAAACTATAGTGCTCAAAGTTGAAGATATGGATGAAAGTGGCTTAGTAGATGATGAGAGTGAGGAGTTAGCATCAATAACAAACAAAATAAAAAGTCTATTGAAGCATAAGCATAAGCATCAGCAAAAGTGGAACAAAGATAAAAATTGTAAGAATGTTATGATTTCCTTTGACGTTATTTTTTTTAGGTGTAGGAAGCATGGACAAATGAAAAATAAGTACCCTAATATAAAATTTTTTCATGGAAAGGATAAAGGTAAAAATAAACTAATTGAAATAAGGGTAAAGGATAAAAATTAAAAGATCTCCTAGGCAGACCTAGCTTTTGAATCATCAAATCAAGAACAAGATAATGAGGCATAATGTTTTGTTTGTGTGTTTATCTGTGTTATAAGTAATACAAGCATGTATGTTCATTATTTTATTTTTCTTTCACCATAAATTCTTATATGTTTAATATTGTTTTAGTATTTTATTTTATAGTAAGTTATTTATGTTTGTATTATTTTATTTTATTTTCCATGTATGTTTTTTTAGAACACTCTCTGATCATCACACACAAATCACCTATCATGTTGTATATGCATAAGAGAATCAAATCACTTCTCTCTAATCACATTTTTTTAAATTGAAATTTTTATTTCTTTTTTGTTAAAATTTTT
This sequence comes from Dendrobium nobile, assembly GCA_022539455.1. Taxonomy (NCBI): domain Eukaryota; kingdom Viridiplantae; phylum Streptophyta; class Magnoliopsida; order Asparagales; family Orchidaceae; genus Dendrobium; species Dendrobium nobile. The sequence goes on from CM039733.1 coordinate 50,056,545, forward strand.
GGTAAGTGTTATTGACATCTTTAAACCATTAATGGAAGTAAAATAGATTATTTTCTCTCTTTCTCTAACTCCTTTAGGGGTGTAATTTCTTTTTGAATAAAAAAGTTTTTTAAATTAAAAATAAAACCAATAAATATAAATCTATTTCATCTTCTTATAGTTTCCTATCTCATTTGAATATTTTTGTAAATCTATGAATGTAGTTCAAATTTTCTTGCTCAAGTTGTCTTTGATGTATGGTTTACTCTTCCCTATAAAATAAAGTGAGTTTATCTTCTCTTATATTATGAAGATAGTCTTATAATTGAGAATCTTTAAAGACTTAAAAAAGTAAGTTGTCAAAAAAATGAAAAGAGGCACAAAATGAGCCCAAAATGAAAACATGTGCAATGTCTGCCCAAAATTGCAAGATGCACAAATTGTATCAAAAAATTAAAAAAATGCGCAAAGTGTACAAAAATTTGATAAAGAGGCTAGCATAATAATTTAGCTTTCCTTCCTATCATGTATTTAAATCTTAAATAAATTCATGTGCTAATTAATATCGTCCAAACTTGAATTCGAGAATTATGATTTCTGGTTCAACACTTTACAATGCTATTTTCTTAAAATATATTTCTAAAAAAAAAGTTTTAAAAGATCATACTTCCTTTCTAATTTATTTTCTCAATTAGATTTTTATTTAAAATGGACTTTAATATGTTAGGAGCCTGAGCTATGGTTAATAAAATATGAATTTTCAATTTTTCTGGATCATACTGTAGTCAATATATTTCTTACTAAACTTTTGAATAAAATCAAGAGATAACTTTCTCATTCCACTAAAATTTACTAAAATTAATTAATTCTTCTTAAACATCACCACCTCCTACACCTCATTAGGGTTTGTATGATCTTTAGTTTATTATGTGTGCTTCATTTTTCTTTTTCTGTGTTTCTCTTCTTTTTGGTAATGTCAAAGGGGGAGTATGTATTTGAATGGTTGTATTTGTATTTAAGTTCTATACCGTGCGTCCAACTATGTTGGATATAAAAGGTATGTTTTCATTCAATCGCAGCTTTTCTTGTTTTTTAAACTCTCCTTTGGTGATTAGAGAGGGAGGTTTGGTCTCTAAGAAAAAATCTTTGTCGGATATTTGTAAAGGAAAAGAAGCAATGGATGTTTTGAGAAGTAAGTCTATTTCACACTTGTCGGTTTTGATCCCTAGAGCAAATGATATGGAGGCTTCCTCTTCAGGTTGCATTCATAAAAATTTGGACAATTCTAATATGTATATTAGAAAACCACACATTAAAATAAATTTGAATGAAGTTCATAATGGAAATAAAGATGCTAATGTGGTAAAACTTGACTTGGAAAATGAAAAAGCCAATGTTCATGTTTTCAGGAATTCATTGGTGGTGAAGATCCTTTGTAAAAACTTGCCTTTCTCAAGTTGTGTTGTTGAATTAAGGAGGCAATGGGCTAAATTTGGAGAATTTCATATAACCTTTCCTTGATTAGATTGGTTTCTGTGCTCTTTTCAGTCACATGAAGCAATGGAGGAAGTTCTTAATGAAGGTCTTTGGTATGTAAATAGATTTTTCATTGGTCTAGAAAAATGGTCTCCCAATTTTTCTCCTTATTCCTTGGATGGGATTTCTTCTTCTATTTGGGTTCATCTTCCCCACTTGCCATTACATTGCTGGGACAAAACCAATATTACTAGAATTATTTCTAGTATCGGGACTCCTTTATTATTGGATGGCAACATGTTTAGATGGGGGAGAAGGGAATTTGCTAGAGCTTGCATTCGGGTTAAATTGAACTCGAAACTCCCTAGTGATACCTGGGTTGAAGGTCTTCATGGCAATTTTTTGCAAAAAATTGAATTTGAAAATTTATCATCTATTTGTTTCAAATGCGGAAGAATTGGACATAAAGATTTTGTATGTCCAAATGGTTTTCAAAATCTAGATTTGATTGATAAGAAAGTTCCCAAAGATCCACTTCTTGTTGAATATAGTTCATATGGGCCTTGGATGCACGTGAAATTCAAATCTTAAAAAAGGCATAATATTGTTAATATGAATTCGTTTAAAAGTCATGATGAAGATTCTCCTCCAGATCTTCTAATTTCCAAAAAACATAATGGATTATCTCTTGATAATAATGATAATTTGGGTGCTGATTTTAATAAAAGTTTGATTAAGAATGCTAATTATCCTATTGATTGAAATCTGGATGAAAATCAGTTGGAAGGAACTTCATTAATCAATCACCAGATTATCTCTGATGGCTCAAATTTAGAACATGCTTGTCTTCCTATGGAGACCATTCAGAATTCAAAAAATGAATTCAAAACTGCTAGTACTATGGAAGAAAATGAGGTAACTGGTTGTGCTGAGTGAGAGTTGGTTGTTGATCCTGTGGAAAGTTCAAAATTTGAATTCAAACATTCTCAATTACAGGAAGGAATAGAGGATGCAGTAAGTTCTAAAACAGATTCTGTTACTGAGCCAATAAGACCTCTCATTTCAGCCTTTCCCGTGAAAGCTCTGCATGCTATTACGGTGGATAATTAGATTTCAAACATTCTCTTTTGCTGGAAGAAATAGAGGAAGCCGCTACAGAAGCTTTTCCCGTGAAAGATCTAGATGCTGATATGATGGATTATTCAGAAATTAAGCAATCTCTTTTGCTGGAGGGAATAGAGGAAGCCGTTATAGAAGGTATAACTGAATCAGCTCTTACTTCAGTTATGCCTGTAAAAGCTCCTAATGATATGGAAGTTTCAAATGGATCCTCTATTTTGGAAATACCTGAAATAGTCACGCCATCTTCAGAAGTTAACATGGATTTTAAAAAGCCTGTATTAGTAAAAGGAAAAGCAATATCTATTAAATTAGATCATTCTTCATGTTCTAAGAAAAAACTTTTCTAAGAACTACAAGCTTTGGGGCCAGCGGAAGATTTTTCTATAAAAAGAATGGCAATTTTAAGCACTAGGAAGTTTGTGAGGGGTTATTCCCCTCTTTTTTTTTGATAGAAGCAAGAATTGCATTAATAAAAGGAAAAAAAAAAACAAGAAATTACAAGATAACTCCCATAGATTCCTCCTTCAAAATTTTTAAAAATGAAGAAGGAATCTTATCAAGCACAATGTTATCCCAAATAAAAGACGAAAAAATAGCAAAGTTAGCACACAAATTAGCTAACTTATTAGATTTTCTATCTATACTATTGAAAAGAACAAAATTGAATTCGTGGAGGGGTTATTCCCCTCATTAGTGCTTTTTTACTCTTACTTGGGAAAGTACATCATGGAGGTTTGGAAGTGGCATCAGAGAATATTACAAAAAGTTTTCTTATTTGATTCTCAGGTTATGATGGAGAATTGTAATTACTTTCTATGGTTTTTACTTTCTTTTAATTTTATATTTGATTTCTAAATCTATTATATTATTTTATGGGATCGTTACTACGTCTTATTTTTTAACCGGTTGGGAACTCTAGGATACTAATCAACCTTTTAGGTTGTTTTTAATATTTGGTATCCCCTCCACCCCAAGGGTTTTTAAATGGGAAATAGTGGGTCTCATTTCAACTATGATAAATTTAGTTTTAACAAATATATTTTCAATAAGGTTTCTTTCCCTATAGGATCCAGAAACCATTAGTTTCTTTTTGTTCTAGTTTGTAATAGGTTATTCTTTTCTTTTTCTTAATGCAAATTTGCATTTCTTCAAAACAAAAAAAGTTATATATGTCCATCTTGTATTTGCATTAGTTTATCTATTATTTAAATTCTAAAAGTTTTTTTTATTTTTGTTTGTTCCTATAAAAAAAAATAAAAGGAATTTTTTATTTCCCCTATTTTTAATTTAATTATTTTAGCGAGGGGGTGATTAGAAAAAAAATATGTTTAAATTTTCAAATTCAACCATTAATATTTAACATCATAAAAAAGGGGAGATTGTGGTAACTCGAGCTCGCAAGTTTATATTTTTAATGATAATTAACATTATGGCTCACATTTCAATGTCTACATGTCAACATTTCAAGAATACCATGCACCATCCAACAAAGATTTAAGGCTCAAGATTGGATAGAATGTGTTTGCTTTAAAGATTTTTGTAATATTTATTGATATATTTTTTATTTCTTGAGTCAAGTTCTGTAAGGGTGTATGCTAGCTTAGTGACCATGTACACCATAAGTTCTAATTTTAAACTAACCATACTATATGATTTACATCATTTTGTACTATCCTTTCATTTAACTAATCATACTAGATGATTTAGATCTTCCTAAAGGATCAGTTATTTAGGAAATATTTTAAACTTCAAATTATGTTCTAATCATCCAAGATGATAAACATCGTACTAGATGATCTATAATAATTATTCCTTAATTTATATTGCAATTAAGAGATTAATTATGGTTAGATTTCTCGATCTGATTATATAGGATGATCTCATGATCATACTAGATGATCTTTGATATTTCATGGGATGATCCCGTATCGTCTAAGATAAAATACCATAGTTATTCATCTAATTATCTAGGATGATCCCCAAAATTATACTGGATGATCAATAGAAATATGAACTGATCATACTATACTATCTTCTGATCTTACAATATTGTCAAGTCAAATTTTGACATCATACTGGACGTTCCTGTGATTGTACTGTACAATTTATTATGGCAGAATTGATTTTTTAGGGTTTTTGAAACCCTCTACTTAAGCCTTCTCTAAAGACATTGTAACTATCTTTTGCAGGCATTGAGTATTCATTCTTTTGGAGAAAGCTTGTAGAGAGAGAGCCTTGAAAGGGAGAGAGGAAAGGGTGGAGTTTTAGATAGAGAATATCCTTATGGGGATCAAGGGAGTGTGGAGGGGATTTCACACGGTTGCTCTAGCAAGATTGCATCTTATTACCGTTGGATTCAAGATTTGTCTTGAGGGAAGTTTTTGAAAGAAGAAGATCTCTGAGGTGTCAAAAAACTCAGCTATACCATTGCACTAGGAGATTGAAAGTGATTCAAGGTTCTCTACCTCACCAAGAGGGTAAAAAGGAGTCCAATTTTTTTGCCTCACTAGGAGGGTGAAAAAGGAGTCAAGGATGATCTAAATTTTCCTTTCGTTAAAGAATTTTTTTAATATCATATTCACCCCATCCCCTTTTGGTTATCCTTGGGACTAATTCTATAAGGTCTAACAACCTTTACAAACTTTCATTACCTTTAGATTAGTATCCTAAAAAGACACTATCATCAGAAATGGGATCAAATTTTCCTAAGGATAATTTTCCATTGATTAAGATGAAGCATTTACAACCAAAAAAATGCAAGTAAAAAAGATTGAATATCTTATAAAGTTTTTATTTAACATTCACTCTATTTAGAATATAACAAGTAGTATTTACTACTTCTTCCCAAAAATATATTGGAAGTCAATACTCAACTAGCATTGCCTTAGCATCTTCCACCAAGGTATTTTTTTTCCTTTCAGCTATTCTATTTTGCTAGGGGGTCCTATGGTAGAGAAATTATGTTCTATTCCTATCTTTTGGTAGCAAGATTAGAACTTATTATTCCTAAACTCTCCACTATTATCACTATGAATTGTTGAGATTTCACATCTTAATTTTTTTTAATCGAAGTAGAAAATGTTCTAAATTCATAAAATGTCTCACTATTATGTACTAAAAATCTAACCCAAGTAAATCTCGAGTATTCATCCACTATAATGAATCTATATGTCTTTCCTCCTAGGTTGGCTATACTAACAGGTCTAAATAGGTCCATGTATAGGAGTTTCTTGTGGCCTAGAGGTGTTAATGTCTTTGATTGAATGAAATGAAGATCTTTTTTGTTTTCCTAATTGGCAGGCATCGCATAGGTGGTCCTTAGTGAAGTATAACGTAGGTATGCCTCTAACTAGATTTTTCTGGGTGATATTACTAAGTGTCTTCATACTCTCAGGATAAAGTGTCCTATGCTATAGCCATGATTCATCAATTATAGTTATTCTGCATAATGAATTTGAATTTTAATGTAATTCAAGTCAAACATATAAGTAATGTCTATTTGTTTTCCTTCTAACATAAGTTTTTCATTTAAACTAAGCTTACATTTGTTAGAAAGACATTTTAAATCAAATCATTTATCACAAAATTGAACTAACAAAATATTTTCAATCATAAAGTGTTTAAAAATTCTAATTATAACTGAGCCCACCACTTTTCTAGTGTTGTCTCCTAATGTTACCTTACTTATTAACTTGGCCTCTAGTGTAATGAACTACTTCATATCACCAATCATATGGCTCTAGCAGCCACTATCCAGGTACCACATACTCTCACTAGGTCTTTTGTGAGATCACCCATACATTGTTATTTAAACTTATATTTAGGAATCCAAGTGAATTTAGGTTCCACCTTATGCTTGAATGAATAGATAGAATGCAAGTTATGGGGTGATGCATATAATTTTTCACTCCAGTGAGTGTGTCCTATGATGGATAGTGCATGTGTGGGCTATGTGTTCTAACATGCAACAATAGTAACACCTAACACCAGGGAATGAGTTCACTAACCTATGTAGTTGATGGTGCCTCTTCCTAGGTTTATGTGATGCATGCTGTGTTAAGGGGTTGTGCCAATGAGCTATTGAAGGTGGTGGTTTATTATTCACAAGTGCAGTAATTTTTCTCTTAAATATTAATTTGCATTTTCTTAGATTTCCACTTCCAGTTTTAATGCATGCTCTCTACTATCTAATTGCCACGCAAGTTCTTTTAATTCCTTAAATGCTTTTTCTAGCTTAATATCTAATGTTTCCAAGGAATTATGTGCATTATATAAGTCAATATGCTTCTTATTTAATGCATCAAACACAACTAATAAAATTATATGATAGCTATCTAAAGTAGAGTGTTCAGTAATTAAACTAGCTTGCTCTTTTTGAAAAGTTGAAAATTCAGTATTAAAACTAGCATGCATCTTCTTAAGCTTCCTATATGAATTATGAATTTTTTTAGAAATAGTAAATAATTCATCATAAGAGAGTTTACGTGCCTCATCTTGATCTGATTGATCAAGATTATCGTTAGCTGTAAGACATATGTTTGTTATCTCCTCCTCTGCTTCTTCTTCTTATGATTTTGAGGTAGAGTCAGCCCAAAAATTCCTCTTTTACCTTGGCTTCCCTTCAACCTTCTCCTTGTTCAGTTGAGTTCTTAGGTTGGGGTAGACAGCACGAAGGTGGTCTGGCTTCTTGTATTTAAAGCAAACTATATCAAATAAAACTTTAGTAGATTTGTAGCTTTGCTCTAGTTGTTTTCATGATGCCTCTCTTTTCTTTTCAAAAAAACTCTTTAACTGGCATCATCAAGGATATTTTGACATCCTCATCTACTTTAGAATTATCACTATTAGAATAATTTTCATTTTTCTATACACTTCTCTCCTTCTCTTCTTTCCTGTATCACTTTTCATATGACTCACTTCTTATTCGTAAGCAATGAGTGACCCAAGTAAATTGTCAATGGAATAAACATTTAAGTCTTTAGATTTAGTGATTGTAGTTATCTTGGCATCATAAGAACTTTGTAAACAATGTAGAATCTTATTAACTTTTTTAGAATTAGATTGTTCTTTATGTAGTGTGCGTAAGGATGTTACTATCTGAGTGAAACTAGTGTACATTTTAGATACAATCTCGCTAGGTTTCATCCAAAAAAGTTCATATTCATGCAAAACAATATTAAGCCTAGACTGTTTAACATCACTTGTTCCCTCTTAGGAGATACACAACCTATCCAAAATCCCCTTCTCGATAGTGCATGTAGAAACTCATATATAGTCTTTAGATTTTAAAGCTTAAAAGAAATAATTCAAACACTTAGCATTTAACTATGCAAGTTCCCTATCCTCATTACTCCATTCAGTAAATAGAATATTGATTTTAACATCATTAACTACATGCGATGGAAGTGAATAGCCAATTTGAATTATATGCAAAATTCTATAGTTAATGGATTGTAAAAAGGTAAACTTGTGTATTTTTCAAAAATTGAAAGGGATATTTATAACAGTGGTGGACGAGTTATAGATTAACCCTCTACAGTATTACGATTATTAAAATGAGCCATTGATCAATTTTTTAAAAGTTTTTTTAAAACCTTATTTTTGAAATCTTAATCTGGTACCACTTGAAAGTTTGTGAAGGTAATTAAACCTTGTGGAACTAGCATGAGGCTAACCAAGAGGGGTGGGGGTGAATTATTGCTTTAAAAATTTTCTTAACTTCTAAATTATAATAATAATATTTTTGAAAAAGTTTTTAGTAATTGAAAATACCAAAATTTAAACAATTATGAAAGTGAAAGATTTTTATCAAAAAATTAAGGTTTACTACGATGACATTTTGATCTATATGATGGAGCAACAATCAATATTTTTCCCAATCAGTTATCAATAGAAATGAATATAGGAAATGAAAGTGTGAAAAGGAAAAAAAATTACCAAAGATTTTTATAGTGGTTCGATCAACCTTGACCTACGTCCACTCACCTAAGTCCTTCGCTCCGACAATTTGAACTAAAATAAAGTGACTCTCCTTTTAATTCCTAAGCAAGGTAGAAAAACCTTTACAAATTTACTTTCATCAAACCTTTAATATGGTAGAGTGTCGGATGCTATTTTACCCTCGTAGTGATAGCAGCAGACCTCAGGTCCTTTTTTCCCTCCTGGAGAAGGAACAGAACCTCAGCTCCTTTTTTCCCTCCTAGAGAAGGTAGGGAACCTCAACTCCTCTTTTTCCCTCTTGGAGAAGGTAGACAACCTCAAGGACTAGACTAAGAAGCTTGTCTCCATAGTGAGCTTTTAAAAGACTCACCAAGGCTATTGGATAATTAAGGGCGCAACTAGCCCATAATAGCCGTATGACCCCCTCACACTATTTCTCCCTCATGCTCAAACTCACCTTCTCCTTCCTCTCTCAAACATTGATTTTCTTCTTAAAAGCTCCTCTCTAAGAGTTCCTTCTTCAGTCACACGTTCCTCACTTTATTCATAAGAGAAACTTAAATAAAGCTTTTTTAATAGACTTCAAGAAACCTTAAAAATTCAATTTAAAAGTTATTATTCGTACAATATGACTCAAGTTCGTATATTATGATCAATTCAAAACTAATCCCATCTAGTATGATCAGTCCAAAACTAGCTGTTAATTGGCTTACAATATGATGCAAACAATCATTCAAAAATGAACTATTCAAATTTTATGAACACATCAAATAGTACGATCAATGTATGGTCCAGTATGATTTATTCAATTTCCTCTATTCGTACAGGACAATTTTACTCGCGACAGAAATTCATCACTTCTAATTATCTCGTACTACTCTCTTCATACAGTACAGTTAGTTCATTTCAAGTAGGTTGTCACTACGATAAGAATATAATGTGGTATGATTAGTTCAAAAATCATGGTATCATTGGTATGATCTCTAGGATAGCCAAAATTTTTCTCTGCTAATTATTTGGTACGATCAACATTATACTATACGATCATACACCATTATTTAAATCATGATTTGATTGATTAATTATGGAGGTCCATTTTAGCAAGAATTCAAATATTTACACAGTATGATTGAGATCATATAACACAATTAGTTTAAAACTCAAATTTCAAAATCGTACTTAAAATAATTTGGTGCCTAGGGTTTTTAGATTATATTGAATCATACAATATGATCATGATCGTATAATATGATCATGATCATATAGTATGATTAGTTCACAAAAAACTAATTTTACCAATAGGTTATTTAGCATATTGCTAGATGACATATTATACAGTACGATTAAAAATTATACAGTATAATTTGTTATAAAAAATTAACTTATAAAAATTCTCCGCCTGTGTGTTTGTGTGCATTGTCACTCAAATTGCATACACTTATATGACCAGCCTTAAGAAGTAAATATAAAGAAAATAAAATTACAGACTCATTTATATCTGATTGAATCCAATCTTGAGCCTTCAATAGTCTTGAGCTTTGTATATCTTACCTGAAAGTTTAGTGCTCATAGATAAATAAAATATCTAAAATATTTAATGAGAAAAGCATTAGTTCAATCAATAAAATTTTTCATTATTAAAATCACAGACTATGGATCCTAGATTGCAACAAAGTTCTCTAATCACCTTTCATCTTCTCACTTCCCTTTGATTCATGCTCAAGTTTGTGGCCCTCTTTCTTTCTATTTTGGCTTATATATAATCATAGCTCTATCTACATCTCAATCTATTTTGTCAATATTTTGTCTTGTACATGTTTCATCTCCTCTATCTCTTTAGTGAGAGAAATAACCCTCTAGCTAATGATATTATTGGTTTCATATGCATATGCCTGAGAACCTAATCCACACACCCTAGCCTTCTATCTCCCTCCAATAGCCCATATCCACATATGGTACTCAGAGTATAACATCAATCCTAAAGACTATCCCTTAGCTATCGAAGCCTAACCATCTCAAAGTTATTAAAAGTCATCCTGTGAGAGACTAAGTCCATAAAATTCCATTTTTATTTGAATATCATTTATGATTACTATAAAAACAAATTGACACTCACATGATCTTTTTACCTTCTCATCAACCCACCGATGATTAACTTGATCTTGGTGAATTTATGTATGCATTTCTAATGGTGTTGGCTCCCTACAAAGTACATCTTTCCACAATAGAGAGCATAGTTAAAATAATATGCATATATTTGTGAAATAGCAGTAATAATTTACTAGTTGTCATATATGCTCAGAATAAGCTACTGAATAACCCGTGTAAAGAGAGCTTTCAAAACCCCCGTATTAGAATGCTCTATTCTACTTGTTCTGCTCTTTCATCTTAGTGAACTCAGGGTCACCCAAGCTCTAGTCAAATCACCTTACATGCCCTCTCCAAGACATAATGGATTCTCCCCAAACTTTCTAATATTTGTGAACATGTAATATGAGTAGAGCCTCTTTTTTAAAAAAAATTGATTCAGATCCACGTACTATGCTCAGGAAACCATAACAAATCTTTATATATAGCATTGGCATAATAAATAATACTATTATAAATGTACTCCTAAATGTTAAGTAATTTCAAAATTATATACATGAAATTCTCTAAATCACATAACCCTAACTTCATTTAAAATTTTCTTCCAATATAAAAAAGGAGCATTAATTCTACTCTATATTATATCTCAAAATCTTGTGGGTGTCCTACCTTACAAGATTAAACCTCAAGATACTAATATTGGTCAATTATATAACAAATAAATTTATAATATTTAATAATAAAATAAACTTACGTATTTTCCTCATGCTCTATATGCACACACTAATCCTCTATTACTGTAGGCTCCTCAACCCAACCTCAACTTCTATCGATGGTCCACCCTATTATGATTGGATAGGAGGTGGGTAATAGTACGACTTATGGTAAGGATGATAGGGGTAGGTTAATGGAACTATTTGTGATGGTGGTGGGGGAAAATATGGATAGAAGGGAGTTGTTTATGTTAGATCCGGAGATGGATATTGATAACTAGTGGAATTATGTGATAGAAAGTACCCAGCATGGGGTGGTACTGCAACCACTGGTGGAACTGTATGTCCTTGACCCTGCTCAGGGGGTGAATAATTTTGACTCCCCGGTGGTGACAATCATGTCATTAGTGGACTGCCTGCGCCTGGCTCTACTCTCCTTGTCAAGACCCAATTGGTCCAATGGTCAACTTCTTCCTATGACCAAACATTAATGTAATGCTTCTAAAAGGAGGCTTGTCAATTAAAGTCATCAATAATGAGGAAAAAAATAAATTACTTTACATTTCATGAAATTGCAGTAACATTAGAGTTGTAACAAATATAAATAATTTAAATTGGCGTTCTGAAAAGTTTGGAAATTGTATAATTTCTATAAAAAAATTATATAGTAATACAAAAAAAAATGATAACTAAAATTAGCATTTTACCAACATGTTTTTGATAAACACGCGTTTGATTACAAACTTTATAGGTACAATATTAACAGAAAAATAAAATTTTGCACCTAAGCTACTATGAACTACTCTAAATAAGAAATGCTTTTGGTGCTTTGTACGATATCTTCATTTTCTTCCTCATTCTTATTTGAAGAGCTCGTTGAACTATCCACTTCCTTTAACTGCATTTCCACATTAGGCAATGATGTATCAAAAATATTAATTTCAATAGCTCTACAATCAAATATCAAACCCTCTTGATGCGTAGTAGCTTTAATGTATTATTAATTAATAATTTCCCTTAGTTTAGTTTTTATGACAACTTCCTAATCTTTTTGTCTTTGTGACCACTAGGATATTTATTGAAATAAACTTACACAACATGACTTGTTAGCATAAATGGATCAAAGTTCTCATATCTTTTACTAAGTTTTACCTCTACTATATATATATATATATAGTATGACCCCTTATTCCTCTATTTGATTAGGATTGTACCATTGACAGTTAATCAAACCTATAGGATTTCCATCTTCTCTTGGGTATTGTAGCTCAGAAACCTCATCTAGAATATCATAATAATCATATTCATCTTCTTATGAGTGGTCATGAACGTAAGAAAAGTTGGAAATTTTAGGGCTTTTAGGATATAAAATAAGATGGAAATTAATGAAGTACCATAGGTTTTACTCATGTATTATCTAAACCATGTTTGTAATTCATTTGCTACTACTTGTTCAATAGCTGTAGGATTTGTTATAGGCAAACTTCTTACAAAATACATGGTAACGTATCATCCAACATAGACTTAAGAATTAAAAATAAATATGATTTCTTATAAAATTTGCGGAAGAATGTACTCTAAGATAGGTTGGACTTCTTATCAGTTTAGCAACACATACAAAGCTATTATTTTAATTTCTAAGTCACTAAGGAATCTTATAACACATTTTGCACTTGTCCATCCAATATTTCTAAATTTAATAGTGAAAATTATTATTGATCATCAATATCAAAGTTTAGGTTACAACCAATTTTCATTCTTATACTTCTTGGGCCAAATATGCTTAATATATGGATCCTTTTGTGTGTGCTTTATTCATAACATATCTTTTTAACTTGTTGAAAATATCTGTTAGATCTTGATAATAACTAGTTAGGATTAGAAATATTAAAGTCATGGAATATTAAACATACTACATACCACTCAAAAAGGTACTTCCAATAATATTGCACTGGTCCTCAAACTCTAGTCTCATATGGTAGATGGTCAAAAAAGATGTTCCATAAAATCAAAGAGTCTTGGGGGAATTTTTTTTAGCTTGCATAGAATTATTGGTATGATTTCCTCAGTCCTCTATAAATCCTCTTCGCTTTGTTTAGATGAATATAGGTCTTTGATGAAAAAAACTAAGCCCCATCAACGAATTTGATATGTAATATGTATGACCCAACTTCGATACTACTTCTTATGTTCGATATAAATCTATGGGGATTAATTTTCCTGATGGATTTATTCCCAAGAAAAGACCAATGAGATCATTAAAGCACTTTTGAGGGATATTATATTCAATTTTTATACTAAGCATCCTAATAGCAACCAAAAATTCCAAATGAGTTGTATAATCATCCCAAATTTGTTTTTAAAAAGTACACAATAACTCAAAAAATTTCTTTATTTATGGGGTTGGTGGCTCTTCCATTTGTGCTCTCAAAAAGAAACTTGTGACATATAAAATAATTTCTTCATATGATCTATTTATTTAATCTTCGTCTATTAATCTAGAAGCTGTGGATAAACAAACATGAGTATCTCTAAGTGGCTCGTACTCACCATGTGAGGTACAAAACCAATATCATGGAATATATCCCATATGATATAAATCAAGCTTAACATCCTCAATCTCATAAAAAGCTTGATTTTTGTGCTTCGAGCATGGACATCTAAATATTTTATCAAATTTAAATGAAGGTAGTTGACATGCAACGTGGTTGAAAGTATTAACTCCCACAATAATCTTTGAATGCTTCTCATCTCAATAATAATCTATTACATCTAGTTCCTCACCTCTTGAATAGTCATATGGATTTTGAATTAGTAATCCTAAAATAAAATGAATGTACAAAAATCCATTATTTTGATGTGCAACTCCAAGGATATAAAATACCTAGGTATCAAAGTCTATGTAACCATTGAATTACACCATATAAATTGTCAAATTCTTAACTAATGAATGACAATAAACCTAAACCATGAATTATAGAACGTCTCAATGTTAAGTTAGTAAACCCTAAACACTAAAAATCACATATAATCATGAATAAATTCATTCTAACATCACTAAAAGTCTTCCATACATCACTCAAACTCATGTATAAATATTCAAACAAAAATTACCCTTTAATATCTACTCAAAAAATTTATCACATAAACCTAAAGCCTAAGAAATTAGTTAGTGAACAAAAATAAATAAACAAAAGGCTCTCCAAACATGAAAATGTTTACTATAAAAGAAAATCTATAAAGTTATACAATATTGAGTGAAAAAAAAAACTCTCTAATTTCGGAATAACACATGTTCTAACGGTCCAAATTGCGTTGAAAAGAAAAAGAGTAAAGAGAACAAGTTTTACAATGTTAATATTAAAGAAATAAAGAGAAATGAGCAAGAAATCGGTTGGATCATTGAATAGGAGCGGAGCATTTCTTGGTTTTCTTCTCTTGGCAAAAATGCATTAAAATGAAAAAGGGAGAGAACTTGGGATGAAATATGGCCCTTTTTGGCATTTTTTTGGTGGATTTTTTCTTTGGAAAAAATTTACTTATCACTAGTAGGCAATCTGATAGAAAAATGAACCTGCGATGATTTTGTCAAAACTTTCAGTGAATAAATTTTGCCAAAAGTTTTCGGTATTCGATGACTTTCCTGTAGTGTAAAGAATTACAATTCAATTCTTTCTAATATTGCAATACACTAAAAAGGAAACTTTAGGGGTCAAGATAGAGAGATGGTGCCACAGTGCAAGATTTCCAAACACGATAATAAAAAATAACCTCAGCATCATGTGTATGGTAGTTATCTTTTCCAATCCAAAGAGAAATGATGATTTATTGTGAGCACCACAGTGCTACCAAACCAACACTGCAACACTGTGGATCGAACTAGTAAAAAGTTTCAAGTGTTTTGTAATAGGTATTAATTGGCCATTTTCATTTCAGGATTGGAGACTTTAGATGGGTTTTCTTAGGAAATTTTCTAGATAGATTTGAGAGTGTTTCTTCTTTACTTTCTTCTCTACTATTCTTTTAGTGAGTGTGTGTCTTTATTTCGTACTGTGGGTTGTATGGCGGACGAGGAGAAAACTTGCATAGCAGAGAAACTGTTAAATAAAAAATTATCTTGGTTTCATCTTTTCATTTGTGTAATTTCTATTCAGATTTTCAATGATAATCTTGAGTTTCATTTTGTTGAACATGCAACGTAGTGGCTATTCACCATTTTTTGAATTTATGAGGTGATGGTGGTGTTGTGTGTAATATAGATTAGGTCAACTTTCTTTCATGATGTATAATTATTTCATCTTTCATTGATCTTAATTTAGTAGCATTTTTATTATGCAAATATTTAAAACATACTGTGATATATATCCTCGATGGGTTGTGGAACAAATAAGGATGTGTAAAATAGAATCCCAAAAACTTAAACTTATATATTTTTCGGATTTTGGGATCACTAAGGAGATGTTGTGCATGCACTAAAGCAAGTGATTAATATATTTAGTCATAATTTCACTTGGGTTCCATGTTGCATGACATTTACTAGTAACTATTTTCTTTGATTCATAACTAAAGATTACTAGACCAAATTTGCATGCACATAATAACCATGTAACTAGTAAATTCAAAGTTGTTATAAAATTAGAAGAAATTTAAAAGCTCAACAATTTTATTTTCTTTTTATTTCTTCTTAAAATTATATTTAATCTATAAGATAAATTATTTGCTTGATAAAATTAATACTTAAATTGTGAGGATAATAATTGATTCCTAATGGGAATAATACTTTCTCATCCTTTTATTACTTAAAATGTGCACTTGTGTAACATGTGAAAGTTAATCTTCGTAGGATGATGGATATATGAGATCGTAATTAGGTTTATCTTCCGCACCCCACTAATTTCTTTCATCTACACAAGTGACACCACATGGCTTTACAAGTAAAGTTTTGGGCATCTCTCTTATCCCTCTTTTAATCCTATTTTACTACCTTTAAGCCTATACTTTTTTATATAAATGATGTCCTGCAACTTTGTCATCTATGGAGCCCTATAAGATCTATTCTAACTTTGATAAGTCCATACCAACATCAATCATACTCAAATCAAAAGTGAGCATTGATTTCTTAAAGAAAAGTATTCATGATTATGGAGGAGATATAATTAACCATAAGAGCTTCTTACTTCACAAAATCTTGATCACCACTACTAAAATAAACATCATTTGGATATAGATGATTTTAATTTACGTTTTAATGATTCCCATGGGTATATAGAGTATACTAAATAGCTATCATAAATTTTTAAGTTCAATGCTATAGGCATTTTTTGAAACCAAACAAACTTGACATTTGTGTTTATACTTTTCCTCTAGAGTGGAGGCTATAAATTAGGTTTGAATGCAGTATTTCCATAATTTTCTTCATTCTCTTATAAGTAATTGATTCATTTATATGTTTTTTCCATGTGGACTAATGTTCCAGCTAATCATTTAGATTGAGTGGCAAAATATTATTTTAAGGACCCCACCTCCAAAATGTTTTTCAATGCTTAGGACCTATTGTTCTTTCGGGCTCTAATTCACACATGTGAAAACATGTTTTTTATCATTTTAAAAATAATTTATCCTTCTAATTTAATAGTTGATGCAATAAGTATGCCTAACAAATATTAAAATTAGGAGCTATTACTCATTTGGTTAATAAGCTTTATCAAGGAATGCCATCTTTTCATCTATGAGATTCAAAAACCAATATGAAATTGACATTTATATCATTATTAAATACTTCAAACACCAATAATCATTAATTGTAATAGAGAAAAATATTAAATTTGAAGTAATATAACACCATTTATAATAATTAGGCTTGCTTTTTCTATTAATTTTTATAATCAAACATATATGAAATCAAAGAAATCAAATTTCATTAAAAATGTCAATCTCCTTATATTTTTAGAAAAAATCATAGAAAAGTTTATCTTCAAGACGTGTATGGAATTTAGGATATTCTCCTTTAATATTAAATACCTAGTGCACTGGATCAAATATTCTCCACATTACCCACTATAAAATAAAAGAATTGAAAACTTCTCAGTGCATGGTTATATTAATAACATATAATAGAGGATGAGGACATAGCATGCATCATAATATGGAAGTTATTTGTTAGGGAATGTGCCCTAAAGAAATATTATTATAATAAATTTTCTATGGAAATAAATATTTAAAGACAAGTTTTGCATGTTTCGATATTATCATTTGATATAATAATTTTATTCTATGATTATTTATGTAACCATAATTCAGTATATAATTATATACAAGAGGATTGAATTATGGATAATAATCAAAACAAGTTCATAATTGTTAATTAATAGTTGGAATCTATTATTAAATATTGTTAGTATGGTCTATCAATATTAAGAATGGAATAATGTTATCCGGATTATTCGATATAGAGATATTAAGGATGGAGGTATTTTATATAATATGATTATATAGAACTGGATCAGATAAATTTTGAATTCTCTAATAAATTTTATTTTAATTATGGAGATTTTAAAATTAATCATAAAGATGATCATATATAAAACAATCTTAATCTTGAGTTCTTAATAAACTCCTATTTGTGACATTTGTTTTTTTTATTTACTTGAAAAAAGTTTGAAAGAAATAAACTCAATCCTTTTATTTCAAAACACAACGAAACAAATGGCTAGGAATGTTAATATACAGATATGGAATTCATTCTTTTCATTTTTGAAAGTTAAAAAATTAGTTCGCTTGAATAATTAATTCAGAACTTGAACAATTGAGCACTCAAATTTTATGACGAGGTCACAAAGTTTATTATTCATTAGAGAATTAATTGGAATTCAAGGACCAAGATATAATTAGTGAGGTGACAGAATTACCTAGCTCTAATTATGAACTTTTTTATGGAGGATTATTTTATATGTAATGATTAAATCAATGGACGATTCAATTTTTTATTGAGTAAATTATACTATAATTTCAAGAGTGCAATTTCATATTTATAGTAGAATGATATTGAAATTAATAATTTTTATTTATTAATTTAAGAGTTAAATTAATAATCAAATTTATTGGAGCTTGAATTATAGGTCCATAGGTCCCTTCTTCATCACCTAAGCTCTATTATATATTGAACACTATCGTTAAGAATGTGACATAATATAAATGTTAAATTATGATCACATTAGTAACACATTTATGATCACCTTTTAATTTTATTTTTCATGAAGATAATGATGACTAATCATTAATATTTTCTTAATATTAAAAGATAAAGATAAGATTGATAATAAGTCATGATGTGTCATGATAATTATCATCAAATATCTTTTAATATTAAAAAGATATAGATAAGATTAAAGATAAGATTGATGATGTATCATGATGTGCATAATAATTATCATTTTAATATTTATTAAAAATGTTTCATGAAATACTAAGAGGTGCTTATGAGAAGATGTGAACTTTTCTTATAAATAAGAATTAAGTTCTACATGAAAATGATGATGATTGACGATTCCTTCATGAGAGATAGAAAAAGATATATGAGAAGAATATGGGTCTCATAGTTTCTTCTTTTTGAATGATTAAATTGTGTTTAGAACACAAATTAGATTCAAAATGAAAAGTGTTCATCAATAATTGATTGATTGTGCCCACTCACTAAAGTATATATTAAGTGGGGTGATTAGAAGAAGAAGACTTACGGTCTCAATCAACATTTCGACGAAGAAGATCTACAATCTCAATCAACAATTCAGTAAGTTTTCTTTATTTCATATTATAAAATTATTTATTAAGAAAATTAATATGGAGAATGTCTCAATTTAATTTTCTAAAAATCCTTATTTTTATTTCCGCATTTTATATTTGGATATAAAGATCCAACATTTTTTACCTTATACTTCCTTTGGGAAATTCACCTATCTAGCTCTACTTCATCTTCATGGAGATAAGAGAATGTCCTTCCTGAGCACATAGAAAGTTCAAATCTTATAATAATATAAGGAAATGTAGGCAAATTAGTGTCAATATTGGCCTAAATAACTAGGGTGAAATAGTAGATGTTTCATTGTTGCGTAATTTCTTTAACTTTTTAGAATGTAATTTCACATATTATCTCGTGAACCTTACTCTAGTTCATTAGTACTATATAATTTTATATCTGCACAACTCCTAAAGAATCTTTCCATGTTGGTATACTACAACATAGACTCGTACCACTTGATGGGATCCTTTGACTATTTTTCTTAATTATAAAATGATTTTTGTTCTATGATTTTGATAAAAAAATTAATCCATGATTGATAAAAATATTTTTGGTAAAGCTAGAGCTATTATAAAAAAGTAAAATATAACTATGTTCCATAATATGATAAATCATATTATAAATAATCTTATATCATTAAGGAATTGATGCTAGCATTATAAATGATAAATTAATATTTAACTATGTAGTGATTGTATTTAGCACTTGGATCTTGATCATGTTGCTCGCTTTAATTTACTTTTCATTCCAAGCTTTAATGTAAGAAAATTGTTCATTATCTATTTGGTTAAGAAAGTCAATGGTAGATGGATCCACTAGTATATTCCTCTTGCAAGAAGGATGGAAGAAATCTCTTATAAATTATTATTATTATTTTAAACTTCTTTTAGGCCTCAACTTATTTACAATATCAATTCCATCCATATCCTCCTTCTTTATAAAATCAATATATGTTGCAACATGTTAGGTCGTTATGAAAACATCCTCACCACTCTTTGAATTATTGCTTGATTTGTTATCATGGTTCTCTTAGGTTTCCTTTCCATATATAAACTCATTAATAAAATCTAATTTTGCTTAGTTTGCTTAGATTATTTTTCAAGTTCTTTAGCCAGTACAAAAAGCTAAAACAACTAATTGGAAGAGGGCTCAAACTAACAAGAGAAGGGTAAAGAATCATCTTAATTATTTCATACACGTTGACCACAACACCCTACAACAAAATGTGTGGTGGTCTCTTACTCTTTGATAACCCTAACTAGAAAAAGCTGATGAGGATTGTATATAACATTTATAAAAGTTTTTCTCATTAGTTATATGCATTGGTATATGATTAACAATCACAATAAAAATAATGCAATTTATCATTCAACAAAAGTTTATATTACTAATTAATGTATGCTAACATTACATATATATATATATATATATATATATATATATATATATATATATATATATATATATATATATATATATATATATATATATATATATATATATATATATATAACTTACATATCATTAGAAAAAATTGATAAAAAATCTTTTTTTGTAAGCACATATTATTCTTCCAACTTAGCATCCTTAGGGCTTTCTCTTTAATGAATTCTACATATGTCCTCCAAAGCTTTGAAATGGGTTAAAAAGAAAACTTTGCAACGATTTAGCAAATCGAATGATATTGTGCTAGGAAGAGGCTTACCATCATCTTCAGCACTTTTTAAGAACTCCCCTTAATGTATATTATGTCATTGTATAAAACCTTGTGTCCTCTAAGTCTATTATAATATCCTTCCCTATCGTTAGCAAAAAAAAAGAAAAACTCCTACATCAACAATTGTTAGCATCTCTATAAGGATAACATTAATCTTCTCCTAATTCAAGAGCAATCCATAAATAAATTAGCTATCAAACTTCTTCTTTGTACACTCAAAAAAGGATTTCCAAAGATTTGTTAGCGCACCTAATAACATCACTTGCTTATCTGATCAGTCAGCTACGCTATCCACCACTACCTGAATCGCAACCACTACACTCTATGCTGAGAATCACACTCCGTTGATCTACTTTTGCCAAACTTATCTCAACTGTTTGCTCTTAACAAACTCTGTCATCTTCCTTATTTAAATGATGGCACTATAGCTAACGGATATATGATATGAATTATGAGTTTCATGGCTACTCTCCCTTCCTCTGTCTTTTCTATTTCTCTATGTTTCTCTAACAAACTCTGAAGGTTACAACGGAGGCTTTGATCGTCAATTCTCTTCATGGTATCAGAGCACTCATGGAATCATCTACTTCTTCGTTGTCTCCTTTACCGGCGTCTAGCTCATCAGACAAGATGAAAGAACCTGAAATTCTGGCACAGCTCAAAATTCTTATGAGTAATGTTAAATCTGTGATCAGTACTTAGCTATCAGCCGAGAATCATGCCATCTAGAAATCACAGATACTCAAACTGTTTTCAGCAAATGGTTTCGAGGGATTCCTGACTGAAACTAATGTCAAACCGCAAAAGCAACTTCTTGCAATAGATGGAACTGTAAGCATAAACCCTCTCTATCAAACTTGGATGCTTGTTGATCAAAACTTAGCTGCTACATTGTACTCTACCATCAGTCAGTCTCTACTTCCCTATGTTTTAAATCTTGAAACAAGCCATGAAATATGGCTTACGATTCAAAAATGGCTTCAATAAACAAATAGATCTCGCCAACTTCAGCTGAAGAGTGAGCTTCATCATGTGCAAAAAGGGGAAAAATCAATGGTTCAATACTTGTCTGAGATCAAACAGAAAGTTGATGCCATTACTGCTGCTGGCTCTACGATTGATCCTCAAGATATCCTATTGTAAACACTCAATGGGTTACCACCATCTTACAATGCGTTTAGAACGGCTATACGAACACAACTGCAACCCATCGGTCTTGATGACTTTTATTCCTTGTTAATCAGTGAAGAGCTCAGTGTTTTATCTGAACTCACTGTCGAAATCTTGAGCATATCAGTGACACGGCATTATCTTCTACAACATTTCGTGGGCGAGCTCGTGGTCTTCAAAGCTCTAACAATTGTGGTAGATCTTCCTCTCAGCAAACTCGAGGAGGTAGATCCTCTTCTCAATACAATCGAGGAGGTCGTCATCCCTGATCTTCGATTCAATGCCAAATATGCAGCAAACCAGGGCATGCTGCATATCAGTGTTGGTACCACATAGATCTCTCTGTTCAACCAAATCAGCAAACATACATTGCCTTTGATATGTCTAAAAATGATGACTGGTTTCTTGATTCTAGAGCAACATCTCATTTAACTTCTAATATTCAACAACTGCAGTCTCCACAATCTTGCGCTGGTTCATCCCAAGTTCAAGTCAGAAATGGCAAACTGCTACCCATTGCTAACTCTAGACAAGGCATCTTACCCACTCCCAGCGTAAGCTTATTCTTCGACGTCTTCTTCATGTTCCAACTCTTTCTCATAACCTTATATCTATAAATAAACTTATCACTGATAATTCCTATTCTGTTATTTTTGATACTAACGAATTTATTATAAAGGATTCTCTGACCAACCGGATTCTCCTCTAAGGTCCCAATCATCGCGGTCTCTACCCCATTAGATCATCCTCCAGCTTGCAGTCTCTGGTCTCCTCCACTGATCAAGCTCTTCACACAACCACTGTTATTGCCACTCAATGGCATCAGCGTTTGGGTCATCAGGCTGTCTCGACTCAGCGCCTTCTATCTACAGTTCTTCATACTAGCAACTTATCTAGTACTAGTTTTCATTGCTCTGCCTGTGTGCGAGCCAAATCTCACCATTTGTCTTTTAGTTTGTCTATTCCAAAAATGACTAAATGTTTGCAATTAATTCATAGTGATATTTGGGGGCCTTCTATGGCTATCTCTTTGAATGGCTATAAATATTATCTGCTTTTTGTTGATGACTATACGCAGTTTTCATGGGTTTACCCTCTTCGAACTAAATCTGAGATGTTTAAAACTTTTATTCAGTTTAAATCCATGGCAGAAAATCAATTTCAAAGCTCTATTAAATTTCTTCGAACAGATGGTGGCGAAGAATATGTAAATCACTCATTTAAAAACTTTCTAACTTGGTGTGTCATTGTTCATCAAGTGACCTGTCCCTATACTACCCAGCAAAATGGGATTACCGAGCGCAAACATAGGCATCTTATTTATACACTGCGTGCTCTTCTTTTCCAGTCATCTTTGCCCCATGTGTTCTGGCCTGAAGCACTTCTAACTGCAACTTACACTATCAATAGAATGCCATCACCTAATACCAAAAATAAATCTCCCAATGAGCTTCTTTACCTCCAAAAAGTAGACTACACTCACTTTCGTGTTTTTGGCTGTTTGTGTTATCCTTGGATTCCCACTATGCTTCACCACAAATTCATGCCACTGGCTCATCCCTGTGTATTTCTGGGATATGGTGAATCCATAAAAGGATATAAGTGCTTTAATGCGACTACTGGTCGTATTCATCTTTCTCGGCATGTCAAATTTTTTGAATTCATCTTTCCCTATCATAAATTAGCTCCACCCAACATATCCACTACTTAGTCTATATATTTACCACCTTCTCTTCATATACCTACTCAGCTGACATCCTCCCTCACTCAACCTAATTCTACTACTCTCATAAATACTCCACGCACACCTAGTGCTCTGTCAGCCCCTTCTCCAGCTGCATCTCCAGCATCTACTTCAATTTGTTTACCGTCTCCTCTGCCTGTCCAGACTAAACATTCAATGGTAACCAGATTTCAAATGGGACATCTTCAACCAAGGAAAATATTTGATCTTCAAACTGCTGTTGTCTAGACACAGCCCACCTCTTATTCTCAGCTGTCAAACATGAAGCTTGGAGATGGGCAATGTCATCAGAATTTGATGCCTTGCAAGATCAAGGTACATGGACATTGGTTCCTCCCTTACCCACGTATAATGTCCTTGGTTGTAAATGGCTATATTGTGCCAAATTCAACACTCATGGTTCCGTTGCTCGGTACAAAGCCAGGCTAGTGGCTCAAGGCTTTAATCATGAATTTGGCCTAGATTACTTTGATACGTTCAGTCCTGTAGCCAAGTTTTCGACTATTCGAATCCTCTTTACAATTGCGGTTACCAAATCTTGGCCGATACTTCAATTGAATGTATCTAATGCGTTCCTTAATGGAACCTTACATGAGACTGTCGACATGAAACAACCTCAGGGGTTTATCGATGCTCAATTTCCAACACATGTCTGTTGCTTGAAGAAAGCCTTATATGGTCATAAACAAGCTCCGCGCCAATGGTTTGATACTTTCACCAGTTTTCTGTCTAAATTTGGCTTTACAAAGAGTCTTGCTGATCCATCTCTTTTACTATACACTAAAGCCACTTCACACCTATATCTACTTATATATGTCGATGACATATTACGTACTGGTAATGACTCTTCCATTATATCTACATTAGTTCAAATATTGCAACGCAAGTTTAAACTGAGCAAACTTGCACCTGTCTCCAACTTCCTGGGCATCCAGGTCAAGATAATTTCCTCTGGTCTGCATCTGTCGCACACCATTTATGCTACGAGTCTACTGGAGCGATCTGGTATGATAAATTGCATGCCGGTACAGTCCCCCCTTCCAACTAAAATTCCTTCAGTCAACAACTTCTCAACTGTATTCAAATCCTGAACAATATCGGCGGCTTGTTGGTGCTCTACAATAGCTTACTATTATGCAACCTGATATTTCGTTTGCTGTTAATCTGCTCCGTCAACACATGCATCAGCCGTATGATATTCACTTTCGATTACTCAAGTCGGTGCTTCGATATGTTCATGGGACACTGCAGCTCGGTCTCCCTATTACCTCGTCGATGCTTACTCTTCATGCATAATCTGACTCCAATTGGGCTACTGATCCGACAACTCGCCGGTCCATTTCTGGCCATTATGCACTTCTTGGCAGCACATTTATCTCTTGGTGTGTTAAAAAGCAGATGACGGTTGCTCGCTCCTCGATAGAAGCTGAATATCAATCCTTAGCTCTCGCTGCTGGTGAAGTTCTCTGGTTGCGTCAACTCCTGCGGGACTTCAATATCTCTATTTCTCAGCCAACCAAACTCTACTGTGACAATAGCTCTGCGCTTCTCTAGCTCAAAATCTCGTATTTCATTCTCGTACGAAACACATTGATATTAATTTTCACTTTAAACGTGACTGCATAGGTCAGGGCAGGATTACGGTGCATCATCTTGCTTCTAAAGATCAACCCGCTGATCTCTTGACTAAAGCTTTGTCAATTAGCCATTTTTAAACACTGAGTTCCAAGTTAACGCTCTGTGAATCGAGCCTTCACTTGAGGGGGGGTGTTAGTGCACCTAATAACATCACTTGCTTATCTGATCAGTCGGCTACACTATCCACCACTACCTGAACCGCAGCCACTACACTGTATGCTGAGAATCACACTCCGTTGATCTACTGTTGCCAAACTCATCTCAAACGTTCGCTCTTAACAAACTTTGCCATCTTCCTTATTTAAACAATGGCATTGTAGCTAACGAATATATGATATGAATTATGAGTTTCATGGCTACTCTCACTTCCTCTGTCTTTTCTATTTCTCTTTATTTTCTCTAACAATCTCTGCAGGTTACAACGGAGGCTTTGATCGTCAATTCTCTTCAAGATTAACATTTTTGAAGTTGTTATTACTGTCTTGATAATTCTTAATGAATCTTTTCTTTGTGATCATGTCCTAAATATCTACTTAGAAGAAAACTTTTTAACCCCTAGGCTTAATAATCAAAGCAAATATGCAAAAGTTAAAAGAGTGTTTACCTCCAAAATTGAACACAGTTGAGTAACCACCATTTTTTCATCTTCAAACCTTCCAAAAATCTTAAGGAATGAAGAGCTTAAGTGGACATTGCTTAGCTTTCTCAAAGATATCATATATTCTTCATATAGAATGATGACTTTGTCATTTGTCCCTCTGCAAAATAGTGTCTCTCCAGAAAAATTGGTCGAAAACATAGGTTTTATTTGATGTGCCTTTTTTGATGCTTCGCAAAGCAACTTTATAGTACAAAAAAATAATTTTCGTACTAAAAAACAGTTTTAAGAAGCAACAAGAAAGTTGTCCCAAATGAAGTCTTAATTTCACATTGAATTGTTAAAAAAAAAAAAAAAAAATCCTTCACATATTTGAATGGGATGATGAATGCATTATAAGGCCAATCAAATGGTCAAAACCTTGGATCGTCATTACTGGATGGGATAATATTTGCATTATACTCTAGAAATAAGAAAAATGTTTTGACACTAACATTATGTAGAAGAGTACAGAAGGTATCTTAATGCCGAGGCATTTAAAACGTTCGTATGTCTATAAAAGACTAAATTCAATTTCAATAGCGAAGGCATTCTCATATGAAATGAAATCATCTGTTCAAATATAATTATTGCCTCAATATAACTATCATAAGGCAATAATATCAAATTTCTTGGTTATGTGTTAGCAATATTGCTTTTGCTTTTTTCATTTCTCTTTATTTCTCGGAGAATTCTAACCCGCACAAGCATATTATTTTAATAAATAAAAGCAAAAACATTCAAATAATATTTCTAATTTTGCATAGATCTACATAATTAATATTTTATCCTAATTACTCAGAATCAACTTATAATTAATTATTCTTACAATGAAATATTACATCATTCTAATTATAAAATCCTTAATCTATACCCATTCAACTTCTTAAGTTAGCAGACTAGCAAGTAGATTAGAAAAATAAAGTTGAAGCAGATTTTAATTAGGGCAGACATTGAGCATTAAAATATGTCAATAACTCCACATTTCTAGATCACACAAATACAATAAATTGCACAATATAGCCAACAATTAAATCAAAACCCACAAGATTCCAAATTTCTCCCACATCATTCCTATAAAAGATTTAAAAGAGCCTGCAAGGGGAGGATGCATCAAGGGGATGAATGAGGTAAGTGAGAACCAGAGCCAGCAGCATCAGCACATACGCAATACCCTGGTCAATAGAAGTCCCTGCAACCAAATTATTAGATAAATGAATAAGCTCCAACGATAAAAAAAAAAAAATTTTTAACAAATGATATTACAAAACCATGACATCATACAATACTTACATAAAATTATACACTTATTCAGTTCATCAAAATACAAACGATAGCAAAAGGAACACAAAGATGGCAATTTTAGGCACCAAAATCTAAACTCCATGATGCTTGACGCCCACCAATATTTATTTGGGGGGAGGTGGATCAGCATCAATTTAGGGAAAAAAAATAATAAAAATAAATTAAAAAAATTAAAGAGGTATTTTTTGATGGAGTTGATTAAAAAAGGGTTTAACCCCCCAATAAATAAACTATATGAGAAAAAAAAAATCAAAAAGTGTTTGCAATTAAGTTCATTTAAACATGTTAAATATATTAGAAATAAGAAAAACACAGTAAATTAAAGGCATGAGCAAAAACAAAATATTTTTTTAATGGTGTGTTGCATAATATTATGTTGTAAAAAGCAACATTTTAAAAACATGACCAAACCGGCCGGTTCAACCAGTTGAATCGATACCCGGCTGGTCAGTCGGTTCATTTTTACATTGAAACATGCTAAACAAAGAACATGATTTGAACCGGTCCGACCGCCGGTCCAACCGTGAAACCGACGAACAGGGCTCGAACCGCCAATTAAAGCTTAGCCGCAAATCTCAGTCGTTTGATTTCAATCATGTAGTATTTGAGAAATAACTCAAATAAGTATGTGAAAATTAGTAAAAAAATAAAACCTAGTTGATTTCTCCTACTCCCGTAACTCCCGAAGCCGCGCGTCTCCTCCACTCCTCCGTCTCTGCAACTCCTTCGTCGGTGCTCGGATCATTTGCGAACTGGCCGGCCAAAGCAAGGACAAAAAGAAAGTAAAAAAGTTGAGTGTTTTTTCATTGCTCCCTTTTGTTTGCTTTTTTCAGTGAGAAGAAGTTAAAGCTGCTTTTTTAAATACAAAAGAAATTTTAAATCAGTTTCTTCGCAAGTCACGTATCCTTGCTTGGTTGCATTTTTGTATTTATGAGACTTTTCGCTCTGTTTGCTTAAACAAAACCACTTTTTTTAGGCATACAATTCCATCAATCAATAAGTGTTCTCCATTAGTTGTATTTTGCTATTTAGAAAGAGAAACAGTTTCTTGAGATACAAAATTTATTTCTATTTCCTTGATCGTTGTTAAGAGCTAAAGCAGTTGAGCTCACTTCGTTTTAAACCATTCATGCCCTTGATAAATTATTCCTCTGTTCTTGATCAAATTGAAGATTTCATATTTGCACATGATTATGATGCTGCAATGAACTCATCTGAAAATCTCAGAAGACTATCCTTGACAGGAATTCACTATTTCCAAACCTATGATTGGTTAATGCTGATGAGCACCGTGACCCTATATCTATTTTTAGTTATTGCTCAAAATCAAACATACTCTCGTGGAAGTATGATGAAAAAAGTAAGGATATTCATCAAGATTTTTATATATTTTTAATATATATGATTTATGATTCATTTTATGATTTTTTTTTATTTGATTTTATGGCTTAGTTGTATTTTATTGGATTGTTGTTAGCTTAGCACCCTATATCTATTTTTAGTTATTGCTCAGGCTGTCTCATAAGCAATTTGCATTTTGTCTACCTTGCTAATGGCGTGTGATGGTGATATAAAAATGTATTATATGCTATAATGAGTTGATGTTAGTTGATTTGTTTTTGAGCATGAGAGTGACCTTTGAAAAATAATGGATTTTATGTAGCTCATGCAGTGATTTTTAGGATTGACGACTTGATTATTAGGATTGACAAATTGATTGTTTTTAATTGACATATATGTGTTGTCATTAGTTTTTGTTTCGGAAATTTTTTATTTAGTAATAAGCAGGTTTAGTTATATATCTTTTAGAATAAGCACTAAATTTATTCATATGCTCCATACTCAAGCACCAAAAACTGGCTTGCTTATCAAGCACTAAACACGTTTAAAGCTATTATCAGCTCATGTACTAAATTATTTTATTTTGCAAAACCACTGATGGTAGAAAGCACTACAAATGTCTTTATTGTTGAATAATTTATAAGAGTGGAGGCATTAATAAGATGAAGCAACATCTAGCAGAGATTAAAGAGAACATTGCTTCTTGTAAGAAGTTGCACATGACATATGACATTAGATGCAGCAAAATTTGAATAAGATATCAAAGAAAAAATAACAAGCACAACAAAATTGATAAAGGAATTGATAAAGAAAAAAGAAAAATTGCTGAAATTGACAACTTTTTTGCACCTAGAACAAAACCAGGATCTCAACCTGCCTTAAAAAGTATGATGACATCTAAGGAGGCAGTGCACCGTGTAGATTTAGCAGTTGCTAAATTATTTTATGATAGCTGCATTTCATTCAATACTATCAATTCACCTTTTGCACAAAAGATTATTGATGTAATTTCTGCAATAGGACATGGTTACAAATTACCCTCTTACTAGAGATTGAGAGTGAATATGTTACGGGATGCTAAAGAGGAATGTAAATTGTTAATTGAATCTTATAAAAGAACATGAAAAAAAAATTGGTTGTACATTGATGGATGACGGTTGGACAAATACAAGAAATAGAAATTAAAAAATTTTATTATTTATTGTCCTCGAGGAGTTTCATTTCTAAAATTAGTAGATGTATCTGATGTCATTAAAGATGCCACAACATTATGCTCATTATTCACTAATATTGTTGAATGGGTTGGTTAGGACAATATAGTTCATTTTGTAACAAATAATACAACAAATTATAAAAAAGTTGATGAGTTATTGTATGAAAAATTTGGAAATGTCTATTGGTCAGCTTATGCAGTACATTGCATAAATCTCATTCTTAAAGATATTGGAAGCATGCCTTATATTACAGAACTTGTTAGAAAAGCTTCAAAGATAATAATTTTTATTTATAATCATGCTTTCATACTAGCTTAGTTAAGGAAAATAAGAGGTTGGACTGAAATTGTAAGACCAGGAGTAACTAGATTTACAATAACATTCATTACCTTACAAAGTGTGCATGATCATAAACATGATTTGCAAGCATTCATCACCAGCAAAGCTTACATTGATTCAAAGTTAAGTAAGACAATGAACGTGAAAGAGGCAACCTCAATTATTTTTGAGGCAAGATTTTGGAATGACAGCTTCATAATTTCTAAATTATTAAGACCTCTAATTAGATTGTTAAGAATTATTGATGCAGATAAAAAGTAATCTCTTGGATACCTTTATGACGGTATGTACAGAGCTAGAAAAACAATGAAGGCTATGTTTAAAAATAATAAAAGAATGTACAATCCTTTCACTAGTATCATAAAGATAAGATGGGATAATAAACTAAGATAATGGATACATTTAGCAGCTTATTTTCCCAACCCTCATTTTCAGTTTGACAGGAAAATAACTACAACAAGTATAAAGTTATGCAAGGTCTAATAGAATTGATTGGCAATAAAGATATATGTCTTAAACCATCTTTGACAATTAATGAGGTAAGGCTTTTTCGTGATAATTTAGAAAGTTCTAGAAAGCCTATTGCATTAACATTAGCAAAAGAAATGCAACCAAGTAAGATGATAAAATTATGAGATTTCATTTTAATATTTATTTCAATAAATTAATATATGATATTTATTTCAATAAATTAATATATGTTTAATACTTTATAGATGAATGGTGAAAAATGTTCGACTCTAATGCACCAAACCTATAAAAAGTGACTATTAAAATTCTTTGTCAGACATTATCTTCATCAGGTTGTGGGAGAAACTAGAGTGTATTTGAGTAGATTCATACAAAATGACAGAATCATCTTGAGTACCAAAGGCAAAATAATCTTGTATATGTTCGTTACAATCTCAATTTAAGAAATAGATACTATTTTAAACTTCTTTAAATATTTTTTTTAAATAATGATGCACATTTTATTAATAATTTTTTATAACAATTATAGGTTGCATCTTAGAAAAAAAGTTATGATCATTTCGACTATACAAGTATTAAACTTATTTACTTTTGAATCCTTGATGATGAACTAACTCCAGGATTGCATTCAGAAGACTTGGAGTTGAAAATTTATAAAGATTATTTAATTCCTATAGATATAGAATCAAACTTAACATCATCTACATCAAACCCAAATAAGATTGTTGATTAATTCATATCTTTTCAGTATAATATTAAATATAGACTTATTAGTTTCATATTAATAATTTGTAGATGAAGACAACTTAGCTCATATATGAGATGAAGATGATATACCATGTGAGGATGCAAAAGTATTTGAGATGCAAGATTTTGGTGAAAGAGAGTTTGAGAATCCATTATTCGATCAAACAAATTTAGTGGATGATTATTAGATTCAATATGACTGTCTTGAGTTATGAGTTTTTTGTATGTAAACTGATATAAACAATTGAATGTCAATTATTACTTTTTTGTCTCTATGGAATTAAGTTAAAACTTTTTTATCTTTATGAATTTTGAGTTTGTGTTATCAATTAGTATAAATTGTCATAAATTTGCTATAAATTATAAAGAGGTGTGTTATATTTTCTCTATTTTATATTTTTTTAATGTCTATTTTGTCATATATTTTATTTTTTTTGCTCATTTCATTTTTTAACAATTCCACATGATAGAGAAAGAGAATTGTAGATGGTTGCATTCATTAACATCCAACGCACAATAGAGCTCAGCAAAAGATGTGTTATTTGCTTATGTTTTATAAACTTCATTGATGCCATATTTATATTATTTGATTAGTTTTATATGAAAATGAAATGTATAGTGAATGTATTAAAGGAAAAAATTTTCATTCATTTTATAATTTTTAATGATATTATTATTTATTATGTCATCCGGTTTGACCCCAATTCGTCCGGTCAAACCGTGAACCTCTTCTTCTTCCAGTCTGTTGTCTGGTCCGATTTTCAAAATCTTGATAAAAATGTTAAATTTAGAATACATCAATAATTTCTTTTAAAATATTTAAAATGTAATTTATAATTAAAATAATATTTTATATTACATATTAAGAAAAATCAACATAAGAACTCTTGCATGGTGAACTAATAAAAAGCTCTTCACCATCAAAAGCGGATGATAGAAAGAAAAAATATAAGTCAATAAATTAGTACTCAAATTCCTTTCATCAATTATTGGAGTGTGAAAATAATAATAATGAGAGGGATTTACATAAATATCATAAAATTTTGTATGATTACATACACATCTATAAATTTTTAATTTTTAAAAGTTTAAATTAGTTATTTTTAGATGTGATATAAATATTTAAGTGTTAATAGATAAATATTAGTGACACACCATACAATTCGTTTTCAAAGGTTGCAACTATATTACTTCAAAGACTAAGGTATATATTAACGATTCAATGTAGACATTACCATTATGCTAAACCGATTAAAGAAACAGAAATCAACTCGAGTAATTAGTTGTCTCAAATACGAAAATGGGAACAAACCGGCCAAATGATGCAAAATCATATATCAAAGAAGACAAATATATAAAAGAGGGATAAAAAAAAACCGTCACTAATAGGCGCCGAAGCAGGTGCCTGAGCTGCGACAGCAGGCAAGGCGATGCCGAAGATGAGAGTAAAGATCGCCATCACTCCAGAGGATGCCCTAGAAACCACCGCCATTTCCCCTTCTTACACCCTCTCTCTTCCCCCTCTTCTAAAGGTTCGAAGATCGGAGAGAGATTGAAAGAGAGATTTCTGCTCTTCGCTTTTAGGTTTTGGTCTCAGTATGCGGGAGCAGAGGGGTATGAGACCCGTTTTATAGAAGGGAGCTAAGAGACCATCTAGGAGCATTAGGGTTGACATGTGGTCCACCATAGTCGACGGATCTAATTTACGTAAAAGCCGTCAGGAAGCTATCGACAGCGGGTTTCAGACGATACGGTTGTTTCGCTCGGCACGCCGGTTGTCAGGTTGGTGGCCGTTCTGAGCCGTCCGCAGCACTTACAGATCATATGTTTAGTATTTTTTTTTTTTTTCGTTCAACCAAGATCATATTGTCACTGTTATTTTGAAAAACAACAAAACATTATAAAAACATGTAATTAACTATAAGGTTATTTTCACATATTTTAAAAACAGATACTGTGCTTATCATATGAGAAATTTTTAGAAGTAAACATCATTAGCAATGTTATTAACTGATTAAGCATATTTTAAAAAAATAAAAGTAGTCATAATCCCCCATTCAACAGGCGTTTAGCTGTGCACGAGCAAGAAGCCCGCGAATGAACGACTCATTTTCAATTAGAATGACAATTTTGTTGGGAGAAATAAATCATGTCTAAGGACAACTTACTATTTAATATTTCTTCAATGTGCGGGTCATGTTAAAAGATGGTTGAGTTCTTGGATGAAGTTAGGAATATAGGACAATATTTTTAAATGAGCAGCTGAAAAGATTTTATTATATAAAGCAGCCTAGAAAGTTTTAAATTCAGAAATGTGCATAACCGTAATATCAAATTCTGGATGATTAGAAATTGATATTTAAAATTCCGGTATATTTAAGTCCCGAAAATTGATACAACGTTTATGTCGCCAAATTTGATAGACAGTAACTATAAAAAATTATACATTTGAATTACAAATAAATTAAAATAGTTTATTAACATTCAAATGAACGTATAATTAACACTCAAATGGTTGTCTAAATGCGCCGAATAGTATGACGTGTTTAGCATGTTATAAAATTTTGTCAGTTTCTATTCCCTAGTATGAATAAAAGATTAACTTAATTTGATTTTTTTGTTTGTTTTCTTATAAGAGTAAGCCTTATAGAATGAATAAATATATGTTCCTCATTTTGTAATTTTATAATAAATAGTTTAAGTATGTAATTAAATGAGAATTGATTAATAATTATATTTAAGTATATAATACTGAAATAGTTAATTTAAATGTTCCGTAAGTATTTAATTTAATTAATGGTGTCATATAAATCTATTTTAATATTCACTTAGTTAATAAAATAATAGTTACTTTCAACCAGTACTATTAACGGAATTTTTTTAACTTAAGCATCTTTGGTGTCTTAATTAGGAGGTTATGCAGGTTTAGAAAACAAAATTGAAACAAGGCAAGGTTCATTAGACTAACACAAAGTCTTATATATTATAATTAAAAAAAAATATTAATTCAATTTATATTAAGATTCGTGAGTGGTTTGGGAGTGATCTTAAATATGTTTAAAATTTTTTATTCAAATAAGTGTACATATTTGAGAATGCAGTAAGAAGTCTCAAATAAGAGATGTAAAATGATATTATCCCAATAATATGTATTATCAAATTAGTTTTGTAGGCTTGTATTGTCATGCCATTGTGAGAACAATAATCAGTTTGATGATTTCTTTTTGAGCTGACAATAATGAAGTCTAATGTCCTTGCAATATAAATTAAACATGTATTGATTATTTGGATGAGTGAGATCAATATCATGGAGGTTCAATTTTATTTGGAAATATTCTTCAACTTCTTATTTCTTCTGTTCTTATGGATATTATTTGAAAAATTCCTACGAAGAAGTTGATTGTGGAGGGTAACACTCGATTGAAGAAATATTTGATGTACTCCACTAACAATAGCCTAGAGGAAAAGGCTAAATCGAATTAAATTTTTCTGTGATGTATGCATTCCTGGTAAGAGGATGAAGATTGCATATTATGGCATACACACAATGAAGTTATGAAAATTAAGATTCATAGGGATAGAGCTGATTTGACAGATGTTAGGTTAGAGATTTTTACAGTAGAGGTTCATGGAACATGGTGGCCATTTAACTCATCTAAACATTCTAAAGGCTAAAATTTGTGATATTGGACACAATAAAGTATGTTTTGTTGAGGTGATTGTTGAAAGCCTAATGACTGACAAAGATCAATTTAGTCTTTCTCATAAGTGGCATTGTAAAGAGGATGCATTTTTATTTGAATCATATAAGATGCTAAATGTTGTGGGATGTCATAAGAGGAAGGAGTTTCGGAATTCAATGGACTCGCAATACATCCAACACGAGTTTGAGTACAAGTTTAAATGTTGTCCAACTCAAACCTAACGCCAATCTCATTTGCACATGGTGATCAAGAATGTTTAAAGAGTTTATTTATATGTTCAACCTTCTTTAAGTGTTTTAGTTCTCTAAATTATACATTTGTTTTGATGTTTTATTAAGTTTAATAGATGTGTAGCTTCAGATTTATTTGAAATTATTTTTAATATAAATTTTTTATTATTTGAGGATAGTTGATACTGAGTTAATACATTTTTTGTTTCAAATTATTAATATTAATATTAGTGTTATGAAATATTGACAAATGTAAAAAATGATGCTAGTGATGCTTAAGTTAAAAAATTTCCCTATTATAAATTAACAATTTTTTTTTTTTTTTGTAGTTTCTTTGGTCGTCGAATTTCTCTTAAATGCTTAAATGTTTGACTATATTGGTCTTGACATCGAGCATGTGATTTTATACCATAAATTCCATTCTTGATATGATGAGTTCATATAAGATTTTTATAAAGATCTGATGAATGGGTTAGAATGGTAAAGACTAACAAGACCTTCAATATGAGTTTGAGTTTCATCTCAAGTACTGTCCAACTCAAACCCAACTCCAAGTACGTCTTCATATGCTACTTAGGAAATAATAAATTTTGGTATGAGTTTATATGTTTACTTCTATTATATTTTCTTTACCATGTTTACTAAATCTTATATTTAGTGTGTTAACATTTTTTTATTATGATATATTGTTGTGTCCTAGGAGAAGTTATAAGAAATATTTCTTTTTTCTTCTCTCTTTCCAACTTTCAACATCATGGTTAGTATTTTTAGAAAACTACAATATGCATTAAAGAAATAAAGTGGAATACTTATCCACAATACATTAGTAGAAATGAGTTGATGAAATATAAAATAAATCTACTTCCACGTGATGAAATATAATATAATGCTACAAACAAAATTTTATTTTAATACTAGAAAATCATATTCCTCGAAATAATGTTTTTTTAAACACTACATCACATCAAGAAAAGGAATGTCATAATACATAATCCATGGTAATGTTAACATCATCAAAACGCAACATCATATAAAATACAAACATAAAATTAACTAACACCTCCTACGTGATCTATGGAGTAATGCATCACTACCAAGAGTGTAATATTGCGGTCATCCTACAGTTCTATCACATAACACATGTTGCTTGTCCCTAATGATGCTTCTAAAATAGTTGGTGATATAGTGTATGAAACATACTCAAGTGGGTAACATATTGGTGCATATTTTTGAGTTAAGTTATTATTGTAATCTTGAGATGATCGAAGTCTTCAAATGATGATGGTCCTAAACATATAGAATGGGGATCTTCTATCAATAGAGTCTGAGCGACTACTATAAAATCATTATCTGCATGCTCTGTATAGTGCTCATCAGGAATATGTATCCCTCTATGCAGATCCACTATCATCTTCGCTATTCACTAAATAACACTTTCAAGATATGTGTAGTAATCAATAATCACCAAAGGTGGCACTTCTCTCTCTATTTAAAGGAAGAATGTACGTTGGAGTAAACAAATTAAAGGACTATTAAGATAACATTATCTATTTATCTTTCATAATGGCAAGTATATTCTCTAAATAATACTCACCAGATAGCGCTATTAAGGTGCTTGAGGGTAGTATGTTGTAGGTAGTGTTGACGGAGGCTTTAACATGTACAATGACGAATGACTCTATATGGCAAGTGCTACTCCACATGCATCCAACTAACTAGAGGCATATAAGCCAACCATATTGCTTCTCCTGATAAGCATATGCCAGCTACTTAGGATTGAACTTCTACTATGTATGGCTCTAAATTTACCTGCCAAAGCATAGAAACTTATGTTACATGTTTTTGAACCGATCTATATAAAAGAGTAGATCAAATCCTTGTAGTTACAATACATACATTTCTATCAAGTAAAGCATCTAGCTCAACTCTATAACTGTTGATACTACTTGCTAGGAGCTGCCTGATGAACTCCTGGTTCCACCTGCAAATACATAAAAAAGAATAAGAATTTATGTTAACTAAATAAATATCAAATGCATTTAAAGTTACTACCCAATAAAATGCAATACCTATAACCAACACTAAGGCCATCTAAGCTGACATGTTATGGGAAATGAAGTGTATAACGGCCGACATGTACTCGCTCTAACACTAAATTTATAGTAAATGAATACATCTTACAATATTGGCATGACTGAGGTAGTATAGTTAATTACATGTGAAAAGAGCATGTGATATATAATACTCTCACCATAAGTACACAAACTATTTGAACTTGGTGCAGCATGGATCCAGTTCCATCTTGATGGAATATCAAACACTTAAAACTCATACTTATTAATCCGCATAGGTTCTAGTATCCTTCAAGCATCAATTTCTAGTTTTTGCAATTTTGCTTGCACTCATGGGACCAAGAGGTTGTTACTTTAGTGTTTTTAAGTAGTTATCATTTCAAGTCATCGAACAAATATCTAAACAATATTCTAATAAATGTTTGTAATCAGAGCTTGCACTAGTAACCAACACACTCTCTTTTATATGTATTTAAGTGCTTCAGATGTGTTAGATGTCATAATTTTGTATCGAAACTCAACATTAAGTGTTAATGCTAGCTTGGAAATATCCCTCTCGGCCAAGCATCGATGAAGTTAAGGCTTTATTTTTATTCTACCATGATTTGATTGAATATTTCAAGATCATCTGTATTATTTATTATGCACATCTTCTATATCAACAACTCCCATTTGTTACACAACTTTCTTTAAAATCTGCATGCATGTGTCTAAGATAGTGACGGTGTCCTATACATGACAATATGTCCCTGCAGGCATAGACAAGGCTAGCATACTAATTAGATATGATACAAATATTACTTCTACTACTAATAGATAAAACTAAATCATGAAGTATGTTTAGAAACTAGATCCGAGACTCATTGCACTTTGACTCCAAAATACCAAAAGCTAGTGAAAAAAAGGCTGATATTTACATCTAGTCCAATAGCAATGAGTAATGTTCCCCTATATTTACCCAGTAAGAAAGTACCATCAAAGATGAAGACAGGACGATGAAATCTCGAACCACTGATTGATGGGCTGAAAGACTAAAATAACCTATTAACCCAATGTGAACTAGAGGATTGGATATTGTAAATTATGCTCAATATAGCTACAACAATAGCTTCCATGAACAAATTTAATGATAAATAAGAGTACTCCCAATTAACAAACACTTCTTTAATATCCTTTCGACATGCATCCCATGCATGCTTTCATGTATGAAACTTTAAAGTTAAACTTCACTTCAACTCTTACAATTATCTCTATGGGTTTTATATCCATTTGCTTCCTTATGGTAGGAATAATGATGAAGTTGATAAATTATGAGTTATATTGTCTATGACCTACTTGAAGAATATAATTTATTGTATGTGTGTTGCCTTTTGATGGTAGGTATTTTCCATACACCACCCAAATGCTTGCTTAGGCTAGCATGTAATGATAATGATAATTATCATGTGCTATACATACAACATTGAATTTCTATTTTTTGAAGCAACTCCAACAAATTGAACATTATTTCTTTTTTAATAACTTTTTATGTCAAATTGTAGTTCTGATTTACATTGAAAGCACATATGTTCTACAAATTCATTTGGAATTTAAATTCCTCATTTGTAAGGCTAAAAAGAGCACTACTATCAGACGCAATCTCCACATTTCACTAACGGGTACACCTAGGAATCTCAACATATTCATCATTTTATATCATGCCTTCCAATGTATACAGGTCATTACATAGTAATCATGAATAGTCTCATTGATATTCTCTTGAACAACATTATTGCTAACACCTAGATCATGAATCATATCATCAAATTCTTCATCCATATAATCACTTCAACACTTTCTCATTCTCTCGTACCCTTAATCAATTGTATGAGCTGATGATCTATCATCATTGACATAAGAAATAGAAGAAGGATGGGAATGTGTTGAAGGACTAGTTAAATTCATTTCGTATGAGTTTCATGTGGATTTGCAATATACTTACAAAATATATAATAAAGAGAAATAATAAATTTCTATAACTAACATTATTAATAGTTTCTTTAACTCCTAACATACCTAATGTATACATTTAGCATTGCCAAGTGCCTTTTAGAAGCATCTTTTAACTCATCTCTATGGTCAAGTATGACTGAATCATGAATTTGAGCCAAAATATTTTAATTAAAATTATTGTTTACTAGAATTTTTCTCAACCTCCACAATTAAAAATCAAAACTTCAAAAATAACCAATGACTATGTAAATTCACATGTTTGATTGTCCTCGACTTTTGAGGCGATGAATTCAATCCCCACTGGAAAATGACCAAAAATGGTTGTTGTGAACTTTGACGGATCACACTTGAGTTCTGTAAGAATCATATCCTTTAGCTACTTTAGAGTTGACTAAAATGGAACTTGTAAGGAGTGACAATTACCACACCTATATAATGCAAAAAAAATCCACATTTAAAGATAACTCTCAATCATATAGCAATATAAAAGATGGTAGATGCACAACCATTTTGAATACCTATATTTACAAAATAATGGAAATGCTTACTCAAAACATGACACCAACTGATCGAATAGAAGATGACTTATATTTAGCTCAAGTTTTTTCAACCTTAATAATTAAGCCATTTTCATAAAAAGAGATAACAGTATTCATATTTATCACTTCAAATTTATGAAATTCAATAATGTTGCCTAATAAATTTATTTTAAAATTTGATATTTATAAATAAATTAAAATTTTAGGTGTGAAAAAAATAAATTTATTAATAATTAAAAATATCATTTTAGGCAAAAATACATCACTTAAGCATTCTTTCTTCTTATGCATTCTAAAGCACTTATTACTAAAAAATTAATTTGAGCCTACTTCACTCAAACATTTTAACTATTAGGCCTAAAAAGAAAATGAAAACAAAATCTAAAATATTAAAGCATGACTCAAAACTTCCATTTTAGACAAACATAGACCCAATCCTTTCCCATAAAATAACAAATAAAACTAATGAAAAATCTCTTTATTCTTCAATTACAAATGGTGGAATAATTTATTTTGTTAGATCTAAGCTAGAATTATGGACATTAATTAAAAATAAATAAATAAAATACCCATTCACTAATCTCTATGTCCTACAATTCTTGTGCAACCTTCTTCAATTAGGATCAAGGGAAGACAAATAGAGGAGGAAGGAGACTAGAGTTTTGGATCGAATTTTTAAAAAATGTGTAATTGGAGATAGTCACTTGTTCAATGGGAGATTTGCTTGTTTATAGCAAATCACCATTGAAAAACAAGCAAATCTCCCATTGAACGGACAATTATACCTACTTATAAATGTTTTAAAACATTCTTAATTAATTAATTATATTGTTAATGATGCTTAAGTCAAAAAATTGCCTTACTACTATTCATTATAATAATTATGTTTGATTTGGCATTAAATATGGGCATGAATTTTGAGTTTTCTTTGAGTAGTAAAATTTGAACTAAAATGATCAAAGGATCTCTAAAATTGGAACGCCTATAATCAAATCTAGTGTTTAAATGAGATGAGTCCAATGAGCCTAAGAATGTTGAATTCTAATATCATTAATAAACTTAAAGTAAATGAATGCTTCATAATCAAGGCAATCAACATGGACCGTCTAACAAATTGTTTTATACTTTGTTTATATTTATGAACTTTCCAATCTCAAAAAATAAAAATAGGCATATTGGACTATATTTTCTTTCTCCTATGATTTATTATTTAATATATTTTTTCGTGTATACTAACTTTTTAGGTTAAGCATACACCAAGCACTATGAAAGGATCCAAGCTCAAGACTAGATAATATAGAATTGATGTTTTCAATAGTCTTTAATTTTTTTTTTTTTTTGAGTCTCTATTTTTATAAATGGTGTTTTGTAGCTTAGGAATCAAGCACACACACATAGGGGGAGTGAAAATTAGAATTATAAATATTTTAATTATTTTATAAAATCATACTGTACGATTAAGATAGTAATGTATGATTTGTTACTACACAAATCTTATAAAATATTTTACTTTACTAAAATTTTTTGAAACATAACTAATCTTATATTATGAATACCACATCATACGGGACAATATGTTGTAATTAAAAACCCCACCATTGTTTAAATGAGGTAATAATTTAAATTTTGAATTTTATGTTATTTTTACAGTGCGAATGTGATTGTACTATACGATGTGTAAATTATTGCCTAATTTAAAATCCATGATTAGTAAAGTAAATCAAGTTCTAGTTAATATGGAAAATATGTTGTAATTAGAAACCCCACAATTGTTTAAATTAGGTAATAATTTAAATTTTGAATTTTATTTTATTTGAATAGTGCGAATGTGATTGTACAATACGATGTGTAATATTTTACCTAATTTAAAATTCATAATTAGTAAATTAAATCAAGTTTTAGTTAATATGGAAAATCATGAAGTATGATGTCAACTGAATTAGATGATTGGCAGAGATGAAAGTTGGTCGTCCCGGCAGTCCCCGATTATCATCCTAGATAAAACCATGTTTTTTGAACTAATCATATAAGACAAAGTAAATCATATTGGAAGAATGGCAGAGATGATTTATAATCATTCTGAAGTTCATTATGTATGATCTAAAAAATATTGAACTAATCATATCATATGATCCCATGATCATAATGTATGCTCGATATACAAATCATACTATAGTCTATCTTTTATACAAAATGTATATGCTATTTTGAACTAATCGTACTATATAATCCCTGATCATACTTTATAAAGAGTGATAACCAAATTCAATTTTTAGAGTTTTTTTAATCCATTTATTTAATGTTTCTCATTAGACTTAGTAAGAGTGTTTTTGGCATTCATTGGGTTGTTTCATCTCAAAGAATGCTTGAATAGAGAGCTTAGAGCCTGGGAGAGGAATGGTGAAGATTATGATAGAGGGTTAAGATCCTTGTTGGATTTATAGAAGTGTGAGAGGGATTTCACATGATTTCCATGTGAACTTACATCTGATTTACTCTATGCATCAAGTTTTGTCTTGAGGTAAGCTTTGAGAAGAATATCACATTAATGTCAAAAGGCCCAGTTACTCTATCGTACTGGGGAAGGTGAAAGTAATTTGATTCCTTACCTCACCCAAAGGGTAGAAAAGGATTCAAGATTTGTTGCTTTCATTAAGATGATGATAAAGGATTCGAGGTTATCTTCTTCACCGAGTTGGTAGAAGAGATTGTGTACGGGCTTCTTTGCTTTCCTATGGTGGCTAATGGAGAGACACTATTGGTTTAGAACATTTCTCGAAGAGTAGTACTCCGAGTGTCCTTCAGCTAAGTTTTGACTAAACCACCATAAAATATTGTGTGCTCGTTTAATCTTATTTTATGCACCTATTATTTTTTCAATGTTTGTATTATCTTGCACATATATATTTTCTTGCACATTTATGTGTTGATTATAAAATTATGCTTGGTTTGATTGTCGTTGGAAAAAGAAAATAAAAATAGGAAAATAAAGTAAAGAAATTTTTTTGTCATTAATATTTGTTACAAAAATAAAAAAGAAGAAAATTATTTTTTATTATTATTAAGTTTTGTTTGTTTGAATTTATAATTAGTTTAAATAATAAAAAAAGGTTTCATTGAGAAAATTTTTAAATAACCAATTCACCCCCCCCCCCCCCCCCCCTCCCCCACTCCCCCTCTTAGTGTACCTAGGATAGTTAAATAAGATTTAACCACCTCACTTGAACTTTTAATTGCTATCAAAACTATTCTATTTGATTTTTATTGAATTAGTGATTTAAAAATCCTTGAGAAAAAGATCAAATGGAACATTTCAAAAATAGGATTACTATGGACGACTAATATATAATTTGTCCACTATCATTCAATAATATTCTATTTTATTTTTAGAAATTTTGATTGTTATTAATTTTATAGTCTAATAATTTAAGGATGTGGCGTATGATTCAAATTGGTTATTCTTTACCATCATGTATTATTAATGGAGTTAAAATTGATATTCCTTTTACTGATGGAGCAATTAGGATAGAGATCTCTTACAACATGATTCAAAATACCCAAATTGTTTTTTTTGTATACCCAAATTTGAAGATTATATGAGAGTCTTTTTACATATACTACTCGCAAGGAAGATCTGGGATAGACTATGAATTATGTACAAGGATATAAAGGAAGTCAAGTAATCTCGCCTGAATATTTTTTTGCAAGACTATAATTTTTTTTTGCATGAAACTAAATTAAACTATCTCTGATATATACAATAGGCTAATTCAGATAGTGACATCCTTGTGTGGTTTAGGTGGAGAATAATCAAACTCTGAGAAAGTTAAAAAAATCCTACATTGTCTACCAGATAATTATGAAGCTAAATTTATTGCTATAAATGAATTTACATATATGAATATCTATTCTATAAATAATCTTCTTGGCTTACACATTCCTTATGAGCACAAAGTGAGTCAAAGACTTTTGGATGCACATGATAAGATAATAGAGAATACTATAGCCCTAAAACCTAATAACACTAATAACAATGGATTAAGAGCTGATGGAAGCAAGGAAATAGCTTTAATAATAATCCAATTCAA
This sequence comes from Dendrobium nobile, assembly GCA_022539455.1. Classification (NCBI taxonomy): domain Eukaryota; kingdom Viridiplantae; phylum Streptophyta; class Magnoliopsida; order Asparagales; family Orchidaceae; genus Dendrobium; species Dendrobium nobile. Next base: position 50,100,609 of record CM039733.1, read on the forward strand.
AAACTTCCTGAAGCAATTATAAGTGTACATAATGTGTTTTTTACATGTTATACTTTTAGTGAAAATTTGTTGTTTTAGTTGTATTATGCAGAAAAAATACATAAAAGGAATAAAATTATAAGTTCCATATTTTGTCGAACAAACAATGCCACAACGTCCTCAAAGGCATTGTCGAAGTGCTAGAATATCGACATTATAACACTAACTTCTCTATCACACAGTGCCACAACATCTTCTTTGTAATGCCTTGGTTCCAAAATTATTCATCTGGGGTGGCAGTGTTCGAAAGTCAGTAGCTCCACAGCGTAGTAGTTGTAACTTCCCAAGGATATGACATGTTAGCAAAGCAACATGATTATTTTCCAAGTAACTAATCCATGCTAGCAAGCATCACAGTGGAACAAGAATAGTAATGCAGCAATGTTAGTTCATTTATTTGGCGCAATAACACCAATCTTTCAAATGTTGTAGCACCAAATGCCTACTTTAAGTTTTACTCTAAATAGTCATTGTTTAATGTTTGTAAGAAAGTTCAATTACTTAGATATTTTCAGGACAATTTGGAGTGCTTCTCTGAATTTCTCTTAGGGTGACAACTAAATGAATTTAGAGAAGTACTTTATACCATCATTATAATGTTTGGCTTGTGATTGTGGAAGAAAATATGTAAATAAAGAGTAGGAGTGTAAAGGAGACTCATTGAGTTATAATAGTGATATCTATCTCTTTTAATTTTCTTCTATCATGCTATTAATGAAAGTGAGTTTGCTTTAATTTTACTCCATGTCTGACTAAATTCTCTAAATTTGGATTGATGATGTAAATATTATATGTAGTACTAATGTTTTTTCTTACCCATAATTGATTAAACTGATGTTTTCAATATTACTACATCTATTTAATGCACATAGTGGTCAAATATGTCATTAAAATTAGGTGTAATATGAAGCCTCGATGGAGGGAAGTAGGCATAACTAGTATGCATCATAACTAGGCATATGAAATATATTAAATTCTTAAGGAAATTAAATAACTGTAAGATGTCGGTAGACATTCTTTGTTCCTACAAGCTCGACAGTGATCTATGAATTCATATGCTATAAATAGCTTCACAATTAAATCAAAATAATTAGGAAAAATATGTCCATATAATGTATCATTATCTTTATCTAATTTTATTTAAGTAATTGAATCTCCAAAACACCCATTTTTATTGAGTAGGATGATTATTATAATTAAAGTAAATAGTAGTAGTTGATTGCTAAAAAGCATATTTCCCCTGGGGTTTGACACTCCACTCTAACAGTTTATTATTTGATTCTACATATATACTTATGTATATTAAGTGGCATCTAGCAATTTATATCAAAGAAAACTCAAGCATTGTTTAAAGTAGATATAGCCTTAAGCATTAATTATTATAATTCAAATTTACATTTACCCACAAGCCCCATCAAGCACAAGTTCAAGCATCACCTCAATAGGAGGAAAGGAAAGAATGGTAAAAATAATAAGTTTTCTTCTAATATAAGTTGTTTTGAATGTAGGAAGCCTTGACATATGAGTTCCAAATGTCCTAATCTTAATAGATACTTTATAAAGGAGACGGGTGAGGACATGCTTATTGCAAAAAGGGAAAATAAAAAAAAAAAAAAAAAAATTCTTGAGAAGACTTAGCCTTTGACTCATTGGAATAAGAGCCAAAAAAGGAGGTAATAAACTTAGGCTTGATGGCCAATGATTGAATTGCAAACTCTAATCAAGATGAGCTAGGCGAGCTAACCTATCATAAATTAATTATTATTTCTAAGAAAATTCATGATTCATATAAGAAACTGAAGAAGCAACATACTTGTTTGAAAATGGAGTTTGCTGATTTGAAAAGTGAGCATAATATTTTGACAAATGAGCATTCTATATTGAAAAATGAATACACCTCATTAGATATGGAGCATACATCATTATTGGATGAATTTTATGCATTGAGTAAGAATATATTAAATTATCAAAGCCATTTAACTCCCTGAAATATGAGCATATTGATTTAGAGGAAAATATTTGAAGGAGTTAGAGACATTTGCATCACAATTAGAAAGTAAAGAGCATGAATTACTAATTAAAATAGGAGTTGAGAAAAGTGCAAACTAATAGTTGATTGAGAAAATAAATGTACTTCAACATAACACACATGGGTCTAATCTTACATATCCATATCCTAGGACACAACATATATTACATATACTTAGGAAGAGGCATAACACCCCACATAGATTAGTGAATCCATTCCCTAGGTTAGGTGCTTTTCTTATGGCATTCTAGTTCACATAGCCCATAGTTGCACTCCAAGACACAATAGATCACATCTTGGGTGGATACCCAAATCATTAGCACCACAACATAGCATACATGACATGCGTCCATTTAAGCATATAGAGGGAACCAAATCCGTTTTTGTTCCCAAAACTAACTATTAATTAAGTGTGTAGGTGCGCTCTCACAAAAGTTTCATGGAGAGCAGAAGTACAATGATAGTAGTCATACTTAATAACTAGAGATTTGAAACATTTATAGCAACTAAATGAGTAAAATAAAAGCTACTTTAGGAGACTACACTAGCTGAAAAGGTAGTATTTATCACTACTAAAACTTGTTGAAATATAATCATTTTTTATTGAATGTTTGTTACTGTTTTGAAAATGATTTTTTTTTAGTGACTATTATTTTAAAAAATATTTTTAATACATGTTATTTTGATTGATGGGTATATTATGGCATGCTAGCTTAATGAAACTTATGAAAAAAAAAAAACTAAGTGATAGTTAGTTAAAAGTACTACTATGGTAAAACTCGAATGTTAGAACCTTTGTGAAGCATGATAAGTAGAAAATAACAAAAAATCCACTCTTTGAATTGAAAATGTAGTGACCACCAAGCTCACTTAGAAATATTTCATATAGATAATTTTGGACCTATTAAAGTAAGGAGCATAGAAAGGACAATTCTACCTTCCAAAGATATTTGAACTTGCCATTAGATCTATTTTATTTAATAATAATTGATTTAAGAATGTATATGTTGTTTGTGTGTTTGTTTAAATGTTTGCGTTCATATTTGTATTTGAATATTTTTTGTCTTTTTTTGTTTGTTATTTTCTTAATGATTAATGAAACTATTTTTATATGGCTTCCTTGATCATCGCACTTTCTACACATATTGTTCACATCATACTGTATGATTCAATTTGTATTTTATGACCTTAACAAATTATTATACAATACCTTAGATAACCTTCAACGACTCAAATCAATTACATAATTGATAATTGTAATGTATGGCCACACCATTTGTACTATACAATATACGTGGCATAAACCATTAGATGATTTAATTTTGGCAAGAATGATATTAAATTTAGATCATACTACATGACCTCCTTGGTCAATGTTCATATCGATGACCCCTCGTGACGGACAAAAAGTCAAAGATCATCCAGTACGATAATGATTGTACCATATAATTTGATTGATTTTTTTTGTTTGGAGAGGATGATTCATCTTATTATGTTCCTACTATATGATACTTTATCATATTGTACGATATGTTTTATTTTTATAAAAAGAAGGAAATGGCAACATTTTCATTCTCTTACTATTCATTAGCCTTATTAAGTTCTATTTCCATCACTTGTGTGTTTCAATAGCTAGCAAGAGACCACAACTTCTTCTTGAAAGTTCTTCTTATCGACCAACTGATGATAGATTCCAAACACATGATAATGTGACTGCCTATAATTGTTATCGAGCTACCCAGATCACACTTGTATGCATTATGAATCAAGAAAATCTAAAATATGAGGTGCTAGATCTCTTTGCACAAACTTTTCTTCAATTCATCCTGACACTCAACTTTCCATTTCACTCAAAATTATTTTTCAAACTCTTTGCAAATATCTGAATCAAATTTGATTATACCTCAATGGTATCCTATGTTTGTAGAAGACTAGTTAAAATCTCATATGAAGACTTTCATGAATACCTACATCTTTCTACAACTAGCATTAAATCGCTTGATATTTATAGTATAAGAGATAATGACTGGACATATGTAAATATCATTCTTAGGAACAACCAAATTAATCAAAACTTTCTTTAGTGATTTAAGATGTCTGTATCATCCAACATGTGCTTAGAACTTCAATCCTCCATAAGGCTCGAGATAGGATAAACATAACTCCATTTTTTTTTTCGTATTACTTATTTCTATATGGCTTGTACTGTATTTAATGCAACATACATTATCATTAGGAACATAAAAAACTTGACTACCATAAGAAATATGAGAGTCCGACACAGGCAAAACTTTTCCCTAGGACTTGTCATTTCTTACATCTTAGATATCAAATATAGCCTCATATATCCTGCACAAGCTGGTCACCTTCTTATTTTTTACACAGATAACTCCTTTTACCTTCTTTTTATTCCCTGAAACTAAAGAGCACAACCTATATAGGAGTACCATGAGTATGATGAGGAAGGATGAGGTCTAGCACTTAGTAAGGTGGAGAACTAAGGAGAAAAATAAAATTAACTTGTAATCCAACAAATAATATTTATCATCATCAAAATAGGGTAGATTGTTAGAATCTGAGAGCACGAATTTATATTTTTGTGATAAAAAAAATACTGGATTATATTTTCTTTCTCTTATGATTTATTATTGTATATATTTTTCTATGTGTAGTAATGTTTTAGGTTCATACACCAAGCACTGCCAAAGGATCAGAGATCAGGACATGGTAGTACAGTATCGATGCTTTCAAGTGTCTATAATTTTAACTTTGCTTTAGTCTCAATTTTTGTAAATAGTGTTTAGTATCTTAGCAGCCATGCATACACACACAAGGGGAATGAAAATTAAAATTATAAATATTTTTTATTTTTTAATAAACTTGTCATGTACAATTAAGAAAGTATTGAATAATCTTTTGCTACATAAATTAATTAAAATATTTTATTTAACTAAGAAAATAATTTTGAAATATAACAAATTATACATTATAAACACCACATCAAACTAGATAATCTATTATAATTAGAAACCCCATTATTAATTAAATTAGGTAATAATTTGAATTTTTGAATTTTATACTATTCGTACAGTATGAATTTTATTATACTATACGATGAGTAAATCATTGCCTAATTTAATCCCAGTGATTAGTCAAGTAAATTAAGGTTTTATTAATAAGGAAAATCATACAATACAATGTTGATTGTTCTGGATGATTGGTAGAGACTAAAGTTGGTAGTGTCGGCAATCATCATGGATGAAGCCATAATTTTTGAACTAATCAAACAATATGATGTACATCATAATGGATGAAAGGTAGAGACGATATCCAATCATCACAAAGTTCATCCTATAAGAACTGAAGAACATTGAACAAATTGTATCATACGATCACATGATCATACTATACAATCGATAAATAAATCATACTGGAGGTTATCTTTCATATAGAACAAACATGCTATTTTGAACTATTCATACTATATGGTTCATGATTGTACTATATAAAAAATAACGTCTGAATCAAATTTTTAGGGTTTTCTGAAGCGCTCTATTTAATCTTTCTTATTAGAGTTTGGAAGAGGCATTTTGGCAGTTATTAGGATGTTCCTAGAGCTTGAGAGAGAAAGGGTAAAGTTTGTGAGAGAGGGAGAAGATCCTTAAGAGATTTAATAGAGTGTGAGAGGGAGTTTCATATGGTTAATTGGATGAACTTGCACCCGAGTTCCTCCATGTGTCAAAGTTTATCTTGACTCATTTATTGTCAAAGGCCTCGACTATTCCACTACACTAGCAAAGGTGAAAGTGATTTTGTTTTCAATCTTCACTTGGTGGGTGAAAAAGGATTTGAGATTGAGGTTATCTTTCTTGACCAAGAGGGTGAAAAAGGATTTAAGGTACTCTACCTCACTAGGTGGGAAAAAAAGGATTATGAGACATTGCCACACAAGGTTGGTGAAAGACATTGTGTAAGGGCTTCTCCTCATTACTGTGGGTGCTAAATGAGAGTTACAAAAGGTTTAGTGAAAAACCCATATAGGAGGACTCAGGGGAGTGGGTGTTAGTCAAATTTTGATTGAACCATATGGTGTTCTCATTCTACTTTACTTTCTGCACTTTTATTTTCACTTTATTTATATTTTCTTTCATAATTGTTATTCTTTCAAACTTGTGTATTTATTACCAAGTTTTGCTGGTTTTATTCTTTTTTGTAAAAGAAAATAAAAATTAAAAAATAAAATAAAAATATTTCTTCATTGATATTTATTATAAAGATTAAAAAGGAAAAAAAAATTATATATTTTTATTATTAAATTCTTTGGCTTGCATTTGTGATTGGTTTAAATAATAAAAAAAAGTTTTTTTTTAAGAAATTTTTTTAATAACTATTTCACCCACCCTCTTGATGTACCTAGGGCAATTTAATAAGGTTTAACAACCTCACTTAAACTTTCACCCTCTTTATAAGCGGCGTTTGAGAGGGGGGGGGGGGGGGGGGGGGGGGGGGGGGGGCTTGGTCCTAGGGCCTAATAGTTTGCTTGAGGTTCAAGGAAGAACTAAAATTCTATAGATAATCAAGCACCACTCGAACACCATCGTCAGGCCACAATTTCCTGACTATGGTTCTTTTGACCTTCATCACCCCATTGACTGCTATCCTCCAACTACCACTATCTGACTCATTCTTATTGACTTATGTTACTTAGCTACACTTCTTTGACCTCCATTACTTGATGATTACAATCATCTAACCATTTTCACCTGACTATGCCCCTTAGATCGCTATTGCCTAACAAAGATCCTTTGACCATAATTGCCCACTAATTATGGTTTCCAATACACCATCACCCAACTATAGTCCTAGAACATTTGCTGCCCAATACCAAACCTTCAACCACCATCACTAATAAATGATCATTTTGACCACTATAACCTGATTATGATCATTCAACCTCCATCCCCCTTTAACTATCGTCCTCCAACCATTATCACCTAACTATAGTCCTTTTTATAATTTTCGCTCTATTATGGTCCTTTGACCTTCGTCGCTTGCTAATTATGGTTATAACCATTATCAATCGAATATGATCCTTCAAAAACTATTACATAATTATAATCTTTGGAATACCATCACCCAATAATAATCTTTAAAACATCTTCCCCTAACTATGATTTTCCAACCACTGTACTAATCTCTGATTCTTTAATCACTATTAGATGCCAATTATTGTCCATCAAATACCTCAACATGACTATGATCCTTAGAGAATTATGGCATAATCATGGTTCTTATACCACCATCATTGGACTATGATCCATGATCCACCACTGATTATCCATAATTTTTTTAACATCATCACCACGAACCTCCATCGCCCATAAATTATGGTCCTTTAACCTTTAATTCTCTCTAAGTTTGATCCTATAACATCTATCACTAGATTATGATCCTCCAACCATCATTACATAATGATGATCCTCTAACCACCATCATAAGAAAATGATCCTCTAAGCACCATCATCTTTTTATGATACTTTGAACTATCATCATCCAACTAGGATCCTCAAACATTCATATTCAGGCTATGATACTTTGACAATCAGTGCCCAATTATAGTAAACTGATGTCAATCTTCTAATCATTTTTACATAGCATTTTTTTAGAAATACTGACTTTATCATCTTCCATTACTAATAATGCCAACAGATGCAATCAATTATAAGAATAATGCACTCCATTGATTTCAACTTTCACTCATTATATTAGTTATGGGATTTTTGTTGGAATTTTTATTCTCTTGTATCCTCTTCTAAAAAAAGAATGACAAAATAAACAAGAAAATAATTTCTTAAAAATAGATCTCATGCCAACAGGTTCTTGTAAATTCATCCATATAGTATGGTTTATAGTGTGTTTACAACAGCGTATCAATACTTTTTGCTTAGGAGTGACCTCACTTCTAATCAAATAATAATACTAAAGGAATCATTTTAAATGTGTTAAGTACCATAATTTTTTCCTTTCCTTAATATTCCATTTAAAACCATTGTTTTCACTTATAATTATTGCGTTCATCTTTTAACCATGTGTGTATTGGATCTTCATGCAAAGTTAGTATGTTAAATATATATATATATATATATATATATATATATATATATATATATATATATATATATATATATATATATATATAACAACAAAAATGTGTTAAGAGAGTTGTTATTTACATGTTTTACATTCTTGTAACTTGTAAAGGTTTGATGATTCCAAATATTATTGTTTTAAAGTTTTGTTTTCACCTAACACTTTTTAGAAGAATTATTTTTGCTCTTATGTGGACTAACATTTCAGGATAATCAAACTCCAGACTAATGAAGACTTCAAATCAAAATTCAGCATGAGATAATTTGTAAATTGAAGCTTGTACTTTCATTATATTGAGTTTGAGAGAGAGTGATTGTAATTAAGTAACCTAGCACACACACACTTGGGGAGATCTTTAAAAAATTATACTGATCGTACGAGATGAAGCAGGTTCATACGGGACGATCAAGTTAGTTATCCCCTCAGAAGAGCAATGGAACGAACAAGAAGTGAGAAAATTTTTCTAAATCCTGATCATCCAAACAAACTCCAATTCATCCCAGGACGAAATGCTCTCTGGAAAATTTTTGTTCAGATGAAATCCTATATTCGGCCCAAGATGAAATGCTCTCTGTAAAAATTTTGTCCAGACAAACTACAATTCGTCCTAAGACGAAATGCTTTCTAGAAAATTTTCATTTAGACGAGCCCCTATTCAGCCCAGGATGAAATGCTCTCTGTAAAAATTTCATCCAGATGAACTCCTATTCATCCCAAGATGAAAATGCTCTATATTTTCAAATTTTGATAGTATCCTGCAGTTTATCAAAACTGACCCAGGGTATAACTGTTCGTACCGGACGAACTTAGTATTTACGGGATGATAATCGGGTATGAAGTTAGTTCGTACTAATATATATTGGGTTGGTATGCACCTGATTTAAGTAAATTTATCCAGGACGATCCACGATCGTACGGGACAATCCACTATGTACAGACTTGAAAATAAACAATTTTTGTATGGTTTTTTTGTGTCTTTCCTACATAAAGTCCAATTAAAACTGCCTCTTATCTTTTTTCCTATTGATCTTCATGCCAATTGAAGGGAGACTCAAGGAGAGAGTGTGAGAGAGTGTTTGAAGGAGAATTCTTACTATTAGAGCGTGAAGGATTCACTTGGTACTCAAACGTAAGAGTCTCCACTTGTGGTTTATGATTACTTCACTCTTTTCTCTTGTCCTTCTAGATTTCTTGTGAGAAGATCTGTCAAGGAGATCCGGTTTTCTGTCGATACTTAGAGAGTGTGAACGGACGAATGGTTCTCTGCCTACACTTAGAGAGTGTGAAAGGCCGAAGGATTCTCTGCCCACATTTTGAGAGTGAAAGGATGAAGGGTTCTCTGCTCACATTTGAAAAGTGTGAAAGGACGAAGGGTTCTCTTTCAACACTCGGAGAGTATAAAAGGACGGCAGTTCTCTACCACACCGGGTAGTGGTGGAAGAGAGTTTTATAAAGTCTTATACGCCTTAATGTGGGTGCAAAAGGAGAGTCACTAGTGGTATTAGTGCAATACTTGGAGGGTGCCTCCGGGGACTGTATGTTGGTCGTGTTTGACCAAAACACTATAAATCTTATGTCTTTTTATTTTTTGCTACCTTTTGTTTTATTGTTTAACTTATGGTTGAAAAACCTTTTTCTACAAAATTCATTAAAGTAAATTTTTGGTATAAAATTTTAAAAGAGGGTAAATGTTTTATTACCAATTCACCCCCCTCTTGGTTAGCCGCTAGGACATAAGCTTAGGTTTAACAACCTAATTCTTATTAAATAAGTTTTAACAAGTGGTATCAGAGCTTTGTTTCAAAATTATAAGTTTAGACTACTTTTTTATTAACGTAGATGGCTATATTTGGAAACCAAAATACACCTGAGGGTTACTCTATAACTAGACATCCATTGTTTGATAATATTACTTTTGATTTTTGGAAAACATGCATGTCTATATTTTTACAATCACTTGATTATCATATGTGGATCTTAGTTCAAGAAGGATATAAAAAACTAACTAGACTAGTTGACGGAGTTAGAGTTGAAACACCTTTTGTGTACTGGACAGTAGAAGAACGTGACATAGCACAACTAAACGTCAAATGCTTAAATAGTTTCTTTTGTGCTCTTAAATTAGAAGATTACATGCGGGTTTCTACTTGTAAGAGTGGAAAGGATATATGGGATAGACTTTGTATAACTTAGAAGGGAACTAATGAGGTTAAGCAATCTAGACTTAATATCTTGTTGCAGATTATGAATTATTTTGTAAGAAACCAAATGAATCCATTTCTGATATGTACACAAGATTCACATAAATAGTCACCTCTTTACATGCATTGGGTAGGGAATAACAAATGCTAAAATGATTAATAAAATTCTTTGTTCTTCGCCTACTACTTATGATGCTAAATTTACTACAATTATAGAGTTTAAAGATCTAAACATTTAATCTATTAATAATCTTCTTGGATAACTAATTGCTTACGAGCAAGAAGTTAGCCAAATAAAGATTGATGCGGGTGAACCACGAAGGTAGAAGAACATAGCACTAAAAGTGGAGGAATCTGAGAGTGAACACTCACAACCTGAGGATGAAGATGACATCGCACTAATGACTAGGCAATTCAAAAGTTTTTTGAAGAGGAAGCAGAAGAGACGCTAGTAATGGAATCGAAGTAAATTTAATAGGAATGTCAAGGTTTCAAATGATATTATTTTTTATGAGTGCATGATACCTTGACATATTAAGACAGACTGCCCAAAACTCAAAGCCATACCTAGCAAGGAGAAGGTAGAGGAGAAACCAGTTGTGATGAAGGGCAAAAAGAGATTCTAAAGAGCTTTCTGGGCTGACTCAGCTTCGGACTCGTCAGAGACGGAAAAGGAAGAGGAAGTTACTAATCTGTGCTTAATGACCGATAATATTGATCAGACAGATCAAGAAGAGGTATGTGACTTAACTTACGATGAACTTTTTAAAGTTTTTGATCACATGCATGATGCATATAAGAAGATGAAGAAAATGCATTCTAGTATGAGCTTAAAATTTGAGGAACTAAAAAAGGAACATGAAATTCTTAGGAAATATCATGCTTTAATTAATGACAATCACATGAAATTACTTGATGAGTTTGATGACTTGAATAAAAATCATGAAAGTTTGAAATCATCCTATGCAGAACTTAAAAAATAATTTAAAAATTTTAAGGATGAATCAGAGAGCAAAATTTATAGAATCAAATATACAAATCGAATTTTGAAAGATATGAATTTATTTTACAAATTAACGATAAAAGCTCTCAAGGATAATAGGATACCCCCTAAACTTGAAGATTTTACTAATCCTATTTTGTATCCTAAATTTATGTAATCCCTAAATAGATAAATGAATATTAGAAGACTTAGGAATCCTTTTTCAAAAGTTAAATATAATAATTATGGATTGATTGGACATATAGCTCACACCTGTACTTTGAAGAAGAAAACTTATTTGGTGTGGAAACCTAAGATGCATAAACCTAGACATATCATACATGCATCTCTTTATAAATTGCCAAAAGGAGAAACCAAACTTATTTGGATTCCCAGATCTAACGTTTGATAATATTTTAGTGTCGCTCTAACACAAGACTTCGTGAGAGCATATGGTACCTGGACAGCGAATGTTCAAAGCATATGACTGGATATACTACACAATTCATATCGCTAGAATCTAGAAGTGGAGGAAAGGTTACACTTGGAGATTACACCACAAAGAAGGTGGTTGGGTCAGATATGATTGGAAATCTTAAGAATTCTTTACATTAAAAATTTGTTATTGGTAGAAAGCTTAAAGCATAATTTGTTAAGTATAAGCCAGCTGTGTGATAAAGGGTATTATGTAAAAATTTTTCCTACTAGCTACATATTAAGCCTAAATAGAAATGATGTTTTAAATGGTATAAGGATAAACAATGTGTATATGCTAGATTTGAATTGCATTCAAACTCCTACTGCTTTTTATTTAAAAACTATTTATGATGAGTCATGACTTTGGCATAGGAGACTTTGTCACTCTTGCATGAAAAACCTTAGGAGGATTACCCAAAAGAATCTAGTGAGAGGTATACCAAAACTAGACTTTACTAAGGACCACCTTTGAAATGCATGCCAATTAGAAGAATAGGTGAAGTCCTCTTTTTCAGTCCAATAAGGATCTTAGAACTAGTAAACCATTGGAGATTTTGCATATGGATCTTTTTGGACCAATTGGAACTGTAAGTCTAGGAGGGAAGGTATACGGATTTATGATTGTAGATGATTACTCTAGATTCACATGGGTTAGATTTCTATTTCATAAGAGTGAATCATTTAAGGAATTTAGAAACTTCTCAACTTGGATTCAACGAAAGCTAGGATGTAAAATTATGACTATACAGAGTGATCATGGAGGAGAATTTGAGAATTTTTGTAAGGAGAAAGGAATTGATCATAACTTTTCTGCACTTAGAACCCCTCAGCAGAATGGGGTAGTCAAAGAAAAGAACAGAACATTAATAAAGGCCGCTCGAGCCATATTGGCAGAATACTCACTTCCTAAATATTTTTGGGCCGAGGTAGTTAGCACTGCATATTATATTCTGAATAGAATGAATGTGAGATCTAAATTAAAGAAAATAACCTATGAGTTGCTAAAAAGAAGAGCACCTAATTTATCACATTTGTATGTTTTTGGTTGTAAGGTATTTATTCATAACAATGGAAAATCTGCCTTACAAAAATTTGATCCAAAATCAGATGAAGGTATTTTTGTAGGATACTCAAGTGTTGGAAAATCTTATAGAGTATTCAAGAAAAGAACTTTGGTAATTGAGGAGACCACACATGTTGTATTTGATGAATCTAGAATTTTGGAAGAGCCAAATGTTGTAGAAGATGAAATTGAGATTAAATCCCAAAAGATTGATAAAATAAATTTGGAAGAAAATTTGGATGAAAACTTGGAGAAAGAAAACCCTTTTCTTAGAGATTTAATATTTTTTAAAAATCACCCAAAGGAATTAATAATTGATGAACCTAATGAGGGTGTAAGGACTAGGCGTGGATTAAACAAAGAAGTTAATCATTCAGCCTTTATTTTTAAGAAATAAGTTTGAGAATTAACTATAAGGCTAAAAGATCAAAGTGTAGTTGGAACTAAGTTGATATTCAAAAATAAAATAAATGACTAAAGTCATGCTAGATTGAGGTATAATCAGATTGAAGGGATTGATTTTGAGGACTGTAAGACTTGAAGCAATGATTTTATTGGCCTATGCCTAAGAGGATTTAAAATATTCCAAATAGATGTAAAACGTGCCTTTTTAAAATTTAAGAGGAGTAGTCATGTTTTCTAGGCAGGCTAGCACCTTTTTACTTGATAGATCTGGATACAACTCTCTTTTTGAAGAAATTTGGAAAGGATATACTCATTGTAAATATTTATGTGGATAAAATCATTTGGATCTTCAAATAAAAATCTTTGTGATAATTTTTTCTAAAATTATGAGTAGTGAATTTAAGATGAGTCTAATGAGAGATTTAAGTTACTTTCTAGGATTTTGCATTAAGCAAATTGAGGAGGGTATATTTCTTAGTTAGTCAAAGTATGTTAAAGACATCCTCAAAAAGTATGAAATGGTCAATACTAAACCTGTTAGTACACCTATGAGTTCCTCAGTTCAGTTGGATAAGGACCCTAAGGGAAAATTTATTGCAAAAAAAATTTAGAGGGATAATTGGATATTTGCTTTACTTGACAGCTAGCTGGCCCGATATCATGTTTAGTGTTTGTTTGTGTGCTAGATTTTAATCAGATCCAAAAGAATCACATTTGACAGCAGTAAAAAGAATTTTAAGATATCTGTTAAGAACTCAGAACTTAGAAATTTGGTATCCTAAGTTTAAATAATTTGTTGTTCAGATTCTAACTTTGCAGGTTGTAGGGTGGATAAAAAGAGCACTTCTGGAATATATCAGTTTATTAGAATTTTTTTAGTCTCTTGGTATAGTAGAAAATAATATTAAGTAGCCCTATCTACTACTGAAGCTGAATACATTACATTAGAAAGTTGTGTGGCACAAGTACTTTGATTAAAACAACAGTTGATTGATTTAAGATTAACTATAGGTATTATTCCAATTTATTGTGATATTACTAGTGCTATTTGCATTTCTAAAAATTCTATTCAACATTCAAGAACCAAACATATAGACATCAAGTATCATTTCATAAGGAATCATGTATCCAAAGGAAAAATTTAACTCACTCATGTTTTTACAGAAAATTAACTTGCAGATATTTTTACAAAACATTTAGCCTTTGATACTTTCAGTGCATTAAGAATAAGGCTTGGTGAGATTGATTTGAATGCTTAATTAAAATGTTTCTGCAATATTGATGTGTGTTTTTAGTTAACATTTTGTGTATATTTATGAGTGTGTTATTTTTTGTATTTGTGATTTTATGATTTTATGTATTTTCTATTGTGTTTTTAGTGTGTTTGTATTTTAGTTTTGATTGAGTGCATGTTTTTGATAAATTGAGTGAAAATCATCCAGGACAAAATTATTTTTGTACGGGACGAACTGTGTTGTGTGTTAACTGTCGGATTTGAACAGTCTACGTATAGTTTTTCAGTTTTTAATTTTCATCTCGTCTGTACGATCAACATGATCGTCTAGATGAAATTTTCAAACATCTATATGACTGGTTGACAGTTAAATGGATATGGTCGCTTTTAATATTATTTTCATACGTACAAACCTTTGGTTTGTCCGAACGAACGCTTGGCGAATCGATGTGGGGGACGGTTTCAATTGCCATTAAAATGATCTTAAATTTTTTGATCGTCCAGGACGAACACCTGTTCATTTGTACGATCGTTTGGTCAAAAGTCTATACGAAAGGACTATTTGTAAGTTCTGTGATTATGAAAAGTCATCTCATTTTGGACTCATTTGTTTGTCAAAACAAAATTTTTTCGTATGGGACGAACTAATTTTTATATTGGACCAAAATATTTTCGTCTATACGAACAGTCGTTTTTCATTAAATTGACCAGCTATGAACTCAATAGTCACACTCACACATCTATTTCAGAACCCTTTCTTCCTTTAGATCTTATCCATGGCAAGTTCAAAAAAAAGACAAAGGGTTCTAGCTAAGGGTCCACACAGAAATTCTAGTGATAACTTTTTATCCAAGGCCAATCAAGAATCATTTCCTAGATTTGCCTCTATTAAGATCACCCCTTCTAGAGTTCTTATTCAAGAACAACTGACCTTTCAGGTAATGAACTTGTTTGGTTCAACTCAATTTGGTCTCATTCTCACACTAGTCTACCTCTACAATAAAGAGACCTTTCGTTATTTCCTAGCAAACATGTCCTTCAATTCTGATCATTCTATTATAAGGTCATATGTTTTTAAGAAGAAAGTTGAAATCACCAAGGCTGACATAGGAATCTTTTTGAACTTAAGGACTGAAGGGATTAGAGCCCATACCTTAACCACTACTTCTGATTTTAACTAGATTGAAATTAATGAAGTGATTAGAGGAATTATATTTAAGGAGCATATGCCTAAAGTCACCTCTCTTATTCGTAATGCTCGTATCATCTAGCATGTTCTTCAAACTTCCATAATTCCTAAAGCTGGTGATAGAGTCAATATTACTCCTCTTCTCTCTACTGTAACCTACTTGATTATGACTGAGCAACCAATAGATGATGCCCAACTAATCATTGACTATCTTTATGGACTTTCTGAAATTGGTCAAGTTGCCCATAAAAGAAAGAAGAACATAGCTTTAGGACATCTTGTTTCCTGCATTTTGGAGAAGAAGTATGAATTGGTTCATCCAGTTCATGATTTTGAAGAACCTCTCTACTACAACGATAGATCATTTAGAGCAATCTTACAATAAAGATGAACCACACAAAACACATGTTATTAGTGAATCAGAGGAAGAACCAGAACCTACACCTGCACCAGCACCACCTAGTGAACCAAATTACCAAGATTTGGTTCAGAGGTTTGATCGTTTAGAGTCTCATTTTGATCAAAGATTTGATCAAATTGAATCTCACTTATGGTAGCAGGATGTTCAGTACAATCAAGATATGAGATATATACGAGAACAGATAAATGACATAAGTTTAAATATGCTCAAGATAAACAGTTATTTTAATTTCTTCAGTACTGTTCCTTCTCCTCCTCCTCCAGATCAAGGCCCATCACAGTGACTCATGTACTTGGTTATAATTTTCTTTAGTTGATGTGATTGTAATGTGGTAGTTTGTGATGTATTTTTCTTTTTATTATGTGTTTGTTTCAATTAATGTTTTAGTATTTAAGTTTTTATGTAGTATTGATATCATTTCTTAGATTGTAATATTCATTATAATGATATCAATATAAGTTATCTTATTTTGGTTTTAATCTTGTTTTGAAATGTGTGTTAGTCTATATGAAAATATCTAAAATTTTTGATCCTACAAGTGCTATAACTTATACTGCAACTCAAAATTAAATTCATTAGAAAATCTAATTTTTTTAAAATTTAAGTTTTGCTTATAACTAGATATAATTAAGTTTGTCAATTTCATGTATCTTATTAGACTACATTAATTTTTAATATTATTATTGTAATTGTGATGTTTCTTATTTTCTATTTCACTTATCAATAAATATTGATGCACTTAGAAAAATTTAAAATTTTTTATTATTGATTTTGGAAAGATAAAGATTACTCTTAAAAAATGTACAAAATCAAAAATCCAAAGGAATGTGCAATGGTTTGCAATTTGAAAAAGAGGCACAAAATAAACCCACAAGTAAAAAGATGCACAAAAATGTGCCACAACTATTGAAAAAGATGTGCAAAGCGCCACTTGTGGTAGTTATTTCATTCCACATTTTTTTAATCTCTTAATTCAAATAGATCTTCTATACATTTATATTTCGTATTGAAATTTGAAATATACAAATTTTATATTCATCCTTTATGCAATGATTTTCTATATCTTAGTGTTTAAATTGATTCATGTTTTTGATATATATTTTTTATTATCAATGTTATATCAATGTTATATTTTTATTTACCTAATGATTTAATTTTATTTGCAATATTTATTTCAATCACTTCAAGGATCAATTATAAAAGGATTATCATATGACTGCTTATATTTCTGTTCTTTTTCTTCTTCTCTTTTTGCTGTTGTCAAAAAGGGGAAGAAAATATTATTCGTATCGTATATGTGTGCTTGTTTTGTATCGTGTATCATAGTATTTTTTTAATGTTATCGTATTATTTTTCGTATCTTCGTATCGTATCTATTTGTATTTAAAAAACAAAGATTAAAGATAAAATTGTTGAGCAATGCCTCCTTATTTTTATATGTTCATCAATTCAGGGGGAGTTTAGGAGATTTCAATGCCTCTTTATTTTCATATGTTCATCAATTGAGCAGGAGTTTAGGAGATTCTTAGAATTTGAAATTTATACAAACAATAATTATTTTGCCATCATCAAAAAGGGGGAGATTGTTAAGAGAGTTTCTATTTGCATATTTTACATTCTTGCAACTTATAAAGTTTTGATGATTCCAAATATTATTGTTTTAAAGTTTTGTTTTCTCCTAAAACTTTTTAGAAGAATTATTTTTGCTCTTGTGTGGACTAACATTTTAGGATAATCAAACTCCAGACTAATAAGGGCTTCAAATCAAAATTCAGCAAGAGATAGTTTGTAAATTGAAGCTCGTACTTTTCTTTGTATTGAGTTTGAGAGGGAGTGATTGTAATTAAGTAACTTAGCACACACACACTTAGGGAGATCTTTAAAAAATCATACTGATCGTACGAGATGAACCAGGTTCGTACGGGATGATCAAGTCAGTTATACCCTCGGAAGAGAAATGGAACGAATAGGAAGTGTGAAAATTTTTCTAAGTCCTGATCGTCCAGACGAACTCCAATTTGTCCCAGGACAAAATGCTCTGTAAAAAATTTTTGTTCAGACGAAATCCTATATTCGGCCCAAGATGAAATGCTCTCTATAAAAATTTTGTCCAGACGAACTACAATTCATCCCAAGAAGAAATGCTCTCTGGAAATTTTTTGTTCAGACGAGCTCCTATTCGGCCCAGGATGAAGTGCTCTCAGTAAAAATTTCATCCAGATGAACTCCTATTCGTCCCAAGATGAAAATGCTCTATCTTTTCAAATTTTGATAACGTCCTGCAGTTTGTCGAAACTGACCCAAGTTATAACTATTCGTACAGGAGAAACTTAGTTCGTACGGGATGATAATCGGGTACAAAGTCAGTTCATACCAATATATATTGGGTTCGTATGCAACTAATTTAAGTAAATTTGTTCATGACGGTCCACGATAGTACGGGATGATCCACTATGTACATACTTTAAATTAGCAATTTTTGGATGATTCTTTTGTGTCTTTCCTATATAAAGTCCAATTAGAATAGCCTCTTATCTTTTTGCCTACTGATCTTCATGCCAATTGAAGGGAGAGTCAAGGAGAGAGTGTGAGAGAGTGTTTGAAGGAGGATTCTTACTTTTGGAGCATGAAGGATTTGCTTGGTACTCAAAGGTAAGAGTCTCCACTTGTAGTTTGTGATTACTTCACTCTTTTCTCTCGTCCTTCTAGATTTCTTGTGAAAAGATCTGTCAAGGATATCCGGTTCTCTGCCGACACTTAGAGAGTGTGAACAGATGAAGGGTTCTCTACCTATACTTGGAGAGTATGAAAGGATGAAAGGTTCTCTACCCACACTTGGAGAGTGTGAAAGGACGAAGGGTTCTCTGCCCACACTTGGAAAGTGTAAAAAGATGAAGGGTTCTCTGCCGACACTTAGAGAGTGTGAACAGATGAAGGGTTCTCTACCTATACTTGGAGAGTATGAAAGGATGAAAGGTTCTCTACCCACACTTGGAGAGTGTGAAAGGACGAAGGGTTCTCTGCCCACACTTGGAAAGTGTAAAAAGATGAAGGGTTCTCTGCCCATACTTAGAGAGTGTGAAAGGATGGATGGTTCTCTGCCAACACTAGAGAGTGTAAAAGGACGACGGTTCTCTACCGCACTGGGTAGTGGTGAAAGAGAGTTTTGTAAATGCTTCTCTGCCTTGCTGTGAGCGAAAAAAGAGAGTTACTAGTGGTATTAGTGCAATACTCAGAGGGTGCCTTCGGGGAGTGGATGTAGGTCGTGTTTGACCGAACCACTATAAATCTTGTGTCTTTTTATTTTTCGCTGTCTTTTATTTTATTGTTTAACTTGTGGTTGAAAAACCTTTTTCTATAAAATTCATTAAAGTAAATTTTTTGTATAAAATTTTAAAAGAGGGTAACTTTTTTATTACCAATTCACCCACTCTTAGTTAGCCCTGGGATATAAGCTTAGGTTTAACAACCTAATTCTTATTAAACAAGTTTCAACAAAATGTTCCATCACATAATAGTTTGATGATGTCTATGAAATATGATTCTTTAATGAGGGGTAACCTTTTCTATAACCTCAAAAGGATGTTCATGTCAATGCCTTGGATATGGTTGTAGTGAGGCAATCCCTTTATCACGAACCCATTCATTAGTTTTGAAAAAGGTGAGGGAAGCCTTATTTATAACATCAAACGAACATTATTCCAACTCCTCTCAACAATTATCAATTGTTGCTTAAACTTCTTAGAAAGTATAATTATAATGGGTGACAACCTTGGCTATAATATCAAAGGGATATTTATGTTAATATCTTTAAAATGAACATTGTTAAGAAAGTCTCTTTAATATTTTCTATGTATATAAGATAATCTTGGTAACAACCATTTTTTATAAATCTTTTACAAAATATGAAAACTTTTTAAAAAACATTCAAGTGAATCTCAAACTTTATATAGTTTTCAAGCCCCGTAATTTAATGGAAGAAATAAATCCTAAGCCTAATTATCTACCACAACATACTACATAAATTGAATCTAACTAAGTAGTTTAAAGAAATTATAATAGAAATATATATCCAAACTTCTTTCCAAAAGAATTATATGTAGATAATTTAGTCCAAGATCATTTTATACAACAAAATACAATAACTAGATTATAAAAGTATTACATAGTGGAGCTAGAATGCGGCAATTTTATCTTACCCTCATCTACTTGGATGCACTTTTTCCTTTTCATAAGATTTCAAGAATAATAGAGAGAGCTTCACATGCTCAATAAGCTATCCCTAACTCTATCATAGATATTATTGCCAATATTTTAAAAGTATAAACATAACTTTTAAATATTGATTATAAATTAATAGGAATTGGTTTCTCTTAATGAGTTCATAAATAAAATCATTATTGTTGCCAATATTATCAGGAAGAGAACATCACATGTTTTAAACTTAAATGTGAGTCAAAACCAACTTTCCAAAACTTTATAATTGACTTTACATTTTCACATGAGTGTCCAAATGCACTGGTTAACAAAACATATACATTTATTTACACCTTCAAAGAGGTATTAAAGCACGTTTATACAAAGATAACATGTTATAATTATGTGGAGATATCAAAGCGTATTTATCAATAGAAAATTCTTTACATTTAAAATTTAATTAATTTAATAGAAATTACAACATGTGATAATTTTATGAATGTTCCAAATGCCCAAATATAATTCATTTTCAACTTATGCCTCCCAAGATTAACTCCACCAAGTGAAGGATATTGAGAGTGTTGCTACTTAGCTTTGCATGTTTTACATTATTGCAACTTGTATGTTTTTTATTATTCCAAATATTATTGTTTTGATTATTATTTTCTCCTAACACTTTTTGGAAGATTTATTTTTGTTCTTGTGTATACTAACATTTTAGGAAAATCATACTCAAGATTGTTGAAGACTTAAAATAAAGATCAGCTTAGAATGTTTTGTTAATTGAAGTCTATATTTTTCATTTTATTGAGTCTGAGAGAGTGTGATTGTAATTGAGTAACTAAGCACACACACAGCTGGGGAAGAGTTTTAAAATTCACAATTTTTAAATCGATTATACATGATGAACCAAGTTCGTACAGGACGATCTAGTCAGTTATACTCCCAAACAAGCAATGGAATGGACAGAGAAGGTAAAATTTTTTCTAAGTATAGATCATCCAGATAATATTTTCCATTCGTCCCAAGACAATCCCCTCGAGATTTGCCAATTGCTCTATTCATCCAGATAATATTTAATGTTCTTCTTCAGAGGAAGGGCTCTGGATTTGCCAAATGAACTATTTGGCTAGACGATATTTTATGTTTGTCCTAGGATGAAATGCTCCAGATTTGCCAAATGAACTATTCATCTAGATGATATTTTTTATTCGTCCCTTAACGAAGTGCTCTGGATTTTCCAAATGAACTATTAGACCAGACGATATTTTTTGTTCATCCCAGGACAAAGTGCTCTATGTTTGCCAAATGAACTATTCATCTGGACGGTATTTTTTGTTCATCCAAGGATGAAGGGCTCTATTCTATAAACTTATATTTCATTCTAACTGTCGTGCCGATGAACTTTGAAAAATAACTGTTCATGCTGGATGAACCCAATTCGTATGGGATGATGATCGGGTACAAAGGCATTTCTTGTTGATTCAAATTGATATCATACACAACAAATTTTATACTATTTGTACGTATGAAATATGATCGTACGGGACGATCGAGAACGTATTGATTTAAAAAATGCAATTTTTTGGATAATTTTTCATGTTTTTTTCAATAAAAGGTCCACTTAAGACTATCATGAAATCTTTTTGTCACTTGGTCTTCATGAATACTAAAGAGAATTTGAAGGAGAGAGTGAGAGAGAGAGTGTTTGAAGGACATTTCTTACTATTGGAGTGTGAAGGGTTCACTTGATTACTCAAAGGTAAGGAACTCTATGTGTACTTTGTGATTACTTCACTCTTTTCTCTTGTCCTTCTAGATTTCTCGTGAGAAGATCTTTCAAAAAGATTTAATTCTCTACCAACACTCAAGGAATCTGAATAATCGAAGATTCTTTACCTACACTTGGAGAGTGTGAATAGTCGAACGTTCTCTGCCTACACTTGGAGGGTATAAAAGACGACGGTACTATGTCTACACTTGGAGGGAGTAACAGGATGATGGTTTTCTGCCGCACTAGGTAGTGGTGGAAGATAGTTTTTGTGAAGGCTTCTCCGCCTTGCTGTGGGGAAAAAAGGAGAGACACTAGTGATAATAGTATAATACATGAAGTGGGAGACTTCAGGGAGTGAATGTAGGTCATGTTTGACCGAACCACTATAAATCTTTGTGTCTTTTTTTATTTTCGCTACCTTTAATTTCTGCTTTTTATTTTTTAGTGTTTAAAAAATTATTTTTGAAAACCTAAAAAACAACTTGCTCAATTTTTAATCGATTTTTAATTTTTAATTACAAAAAGAGGAAACTTTTTAAATTACCAATTCACCCCCCTCCTCTTGGTTAGCCTTTGGGACATAAGCTTAGGTCTAACAACCTAACTCATATTTAACAAGTTTCAACAAGTGATATCAGACCTTTGTTTGAAAATTATAAGTTTAAACTACTTTTTGATTAATGGACATGGCTAGTTTTGGAAACCTAAACACACCTATAGGGTATTAGATCACTAGACCTCCTTTGTTTGATAATATCCCTTTTGATTTTTGGAAAACATACATATCTACATTTTTACAGTCACTTAATTATCGCATGTGGATCTTAGTATAGGAAGGGCATACAAGATCAACTAGACTAGTTGATGGCATTATAATAGAAACACCCTTTACAAATTGGACTGTAGAAGAATGCGATTTAGCACAATTTAATGCCAAATGTTTAAATAGTTTCTTTTGTGAACTTAAGTCAGAAAACTACATATAGGTTTCCACTTATAAGAGTCAAAATGATATATGGGATAGACTTTGTATAACTTATGAAGGGACTAATAAAGTTAAACAAATGTAGATTAAACATCTTGTTGCATGACTATGAATTATTTCGCATGAAATCAAATGAATGTATTTTTGACATGTACATAAGATTCACTCAGATAGTCACTTCTTTGCATGCACTAGGTTGGGAATTAACAAATGCTGAAATGGTTAATACTGCACTAGGTTGGGAATTAATAAGATTCTTCGTTATTTTCCTACTGCTTATGATGCAAAAATTACTGCTATATCAGAGTATAAAGATTTAAATGTTTACTATGTTGACAATCTTCTTGGATCATTAATTACTTACGAGCAAGGAGAGTGTCAAAAAAAGATTGATGTAGAAGAACCTCGAAGGGAGAAGAACATAGAACTGAAAAAGGAGTCAGAGTGTGATCTATCACAACCTGAGGATGCGGAGTACATAACATTAATGACTAAACAATTCAGAAGTTTTCTGAAGAGGAAGCAAAAGAGACACCAGCAATGAAATCGAGGTAAGTTCAATAGGAATGTCAAGGTTTCTAATGAAATGATTTGCTATGAGTGCAGGAAACATGGACACATAAAGTCAGATTGCCCAAAACTTAAAGCCACTCATAGCAAGGAGAAGGTATTGGAGAAACCAAATATGAAGAAGGGCAAGAAGAAATACTAAATGCTTTATGGGTGGACTCAACTTTAGACTCATCAGAGATTGAAAAGCAAGAGGGAAGTCACCAATCTATGCTTGATGGTCGATAATCTTGATCAGTCCGATCAAGAAGAGGTATGTGACTTAACTTATACCAAACTTTTTGAAGTCTCTAAAAGAATAAATGATGCATATAGGAAACTAAAGAAAATACATGTTAGTCTGAACTTAAAATTAAAAGAACTATAAAGAGAACATGAAATCCTTAGGAAAGATCATCCATTAAATGATAGCAACCACATGAAATCATTTGAAGAGTTTGATGATTTGAATAAGACTAATAAAAATTTAAAATCATCTTATATAAAATTAGAAAAAGAATTTAAAGATTTTAAGGATGAATCAGAGAGTAAAAAATATATGTTAAATTATACTAATTATGTGTTGGAAGATATGAATATATTTTTTAAATTGAAAATAAAAGTTATAGAGGAAAATAGGATACCCCCAAGACTTGAAGATTTCACTAATCCTATTTTGTATCCAAAATTTATATAATCTAGGAATAGACATAATAATTATAGAAAATTAAGAAAGCAATTTTCTGGAGTTAAATGCTATAATTGTGGATTGATTGGACATATAACACACACCTATACATTTAATATAAAAACTTATTTTGTGTGGAAACCTAAGGTGCATTAATATAGACATAGTATACATGAATCTATTTTAAAATTGCCAAAAGGAGAAGCCAAACTTATTTGGATTCCTAGGTCTAACATTTGATAATTTTGCATGATTGCTCTCACACAAGACCTCGTGAGAGCATATGGTACCTAGACAGTAGTTGCTCAAAGCATATGATTGGAGATATTGCATAATTCATATCGCTAGAAGAGTGAAGGTAGGGTTACACTTGGAGATAACACCAGAAGGAAGGTGGTGGGATCAGGTATGATAGGGAACTTGAAAACTTTATTATTGAAAATATTTTATTTGTAGAAGGCATAAAGCATAATCTTCTGAGTATTAGTCACCTTTGTGATAAGGGATATTGCGTTAATTTTTTTTCTACTAGCTGCATATTAAGCCTAAATAGTAATGATGTTTTGCATAGTATACATGTAAATAATATTTATATGCTAGATTTGAATTGTATCAAAACTCCTATTTCTTTTTTTTTTAACTATTTCTGGTGAGTCATGGCTATGGCGTAGGAGGCTTTATCACTCTAGCATGAAAAACCTTAGGAGGATTATCCAAAAGAACTTAGTGAGAGGTATACAAAAACTAGACTTTACTAAGGATCACTTTTGCGATGCTTGTCAATTAGAAAATTAGGTGAAGCCCTCTTTTCAGTCCAATAAGATCTTAGAACTGGTAAACCATTGGAGACTTTGCATATGAATCTTTTTGGACTAGTTGGAATGATAAGTCTAGGAGGTAAGGTATACGAATTTGTGATTATAGATAATTTTTCTAGATTCATATGGATTAAATTTTTATATCATAAGAGTGGATCATTTGAGAAGTTTAGATATTTATTGACTTAGATTCAGAGAAAACTAGGATGTGAGATTTTGACAATTCAAAGTGAACATGATGGAGAATTTGAAAATGAGAAATTTGAGAATTTTTGTAAGGTTAAAGGAATTGATCACAATTTTTCTGCACCTAGAACCCCTCAATAGAATAGGATAGTCAAAAGAAAAAATAGAACATTAATAGAAGCCGCTCAAGCCATGTTAGCAGAGTATTCATTTCCTAAATACTTTTGGGCTAAAGTGGTTAAAACAGCATGATGTTCTCAATAGGGTGAACATCATATCAAACTTGAATAAAATACCCTATAAGTTACTTAAGGGGAGAACACCTAATTTGTCACATTTGCATATTTTTAGATGTAAGGTGTTCATTCATAGCAATGGAAAATCTGTCTTAGGAAAATTTTATCCAAAATTAGATGAAGAAATTTTTCTAGGATACTCTAGTGTTGGAAAATCTTATAGAGTAATCAATAAAAGAGCTTTAGTAATTAAAGAGACAACACATTATATTTGATGAATCTGGAATTTTGGAAAAGCTAATTATTGAAAAGGATGAGATAGAATTTGACTCCCAAAAGATTGAGAAAATAAATTTGGATGAAAATTTAGAAATAGAAAACTCATTTTCTAGAGATTTGAGATTTTTAAAAAACCACCCAAAAGAATTGATTATAGGTGAACCTAGTGAGGGTGTTAGGACTAGGCGTGGACTGAACAAAGAAGTCAATCATTCAGCCTTTAGTTTTATGTTATAACTCACAAATATTGATCAAGCACTTTTGAATGAATTTTGGATTTTGGCAATGCAAGAAGAATTAAATCAATTTTTAAGAAATGAAGTTTGGGAATTAACTATAAGGCAAAAGGATTAAAGTATAGTTGGGACTTAGTGGGTATTCAAGAATAAAATGAATGACTCAGGAATAGTCATTAGAAATAAGGCTAGATTGGTGGCTAAGGGGTATAATCATATTGAAGGGATTGATTTTGAGGAGACTTTTACCCCTGTAGCTATACTTAAAGCAATTAGGATTTTATTAGCCTTTACCTTTTTTAGAGGATTTAAACTATATCAAATGGATGTTAATAGTGCCTTTTGAATGGGATAATTCAAGAGGATGTTTATGTTGAACAACCTCCAGGCTTTGAAAATTCAAAATATCAAAATCATGTTTTTCAAATTAAAAAAGTCATTATACGGATTGAAACGGGCACCTAGGGCTTGGTATGAGAGGTTCAGCACCTTCCTACTTGAGAGATCTTTTGAAAAAGAAAGTGTGGACACAACTCTCTTTTTAAAGAAATTGGAAGAAGATATACTCATTGTACAAATTTATGTTGACGATATCATCTTTGGATCTACAAATAAAAATCTTTGTGATAATTTTTCTAAAATAATGAGTAGTGAATTTGAGATGAGCCTAATAAGAGATTTGAGTTACTTTATAGGATTTAGCATTAAGCAAATTGAGGAGGGTACATTTCTTAGTTAGTCAAAGTATATTAAAGACATTTTCAAAAAGTATGAAATGGACAATGCTAAACCTATTAGTACACCTATGAGTTCCTCAGTTCAGTTGGATAAGGACCTAAAGGGAAATTTGTTGATAAAAAAAATTAGAGGAATTATTGGATCTTTGCTTTACTTGACAGCAAGTCAGCCCGATATTATGTTTAGTATTTGTTTGTGTGCTAGATTTCTATCAGATCTAAAATAATCACTTTTTACAGCAGTGAAAAGGATTTTGAGATATCTCATGGGAACTCAAAACTTAGGAATTTGGTACTTAAGTTTAGCTCTTCATTTGAAATAATGAGATATTCAGATTCAGACTTTGCAAGTTACAGGGTTGATAGAAAGAGTACTTCTAAAATATGCCAATTTATTGAAAATTTTTTAATCTCTTGGTACAATAAAAAATAGAATTTTGTAGCACTATCTAATGTTGAAGCTGAATATATTACCTTAGAAAATTATGTGGCACAAGTACATTGTTTTAAATAATAGTTAGTTGATTTAGGATTAATAATAAGCACAATTCTTAGTTATTGTGATAACACTAGTGCCATTTGAATTTCAATAAATCCTATTCAACATTCAAGAATCAAATATATTGACATCAGGCATCATTTCCTAAGTGATCATGTATCTAAAGAATAAATTGAATTAAATCATATTTCAATTGGAAATGAATTTGCAGATATTTTTACAAAATCACTAGCCTTTGATATTTTTAGTACATTAAGAATAAGGCTTGGTGTAATTGACTTGAATTCTTAATTAAAGTTTTTGCAACATTGATATGTGTTTTTGTGTTTTTGATTTTTCATGTGTTTTTTTTTTCTATTTTTGTGCATGTTTGCTTTAGTGCCTTTTTGTTTTATATGTTTTCTAAATATTTTCATATTAAAATTCAAGTTTTTAAGCAATCATATAAAATTTTCTAAGTGTGGTATTCATCTGTATGAATACGTGGCATCTGAGTGGGGGACGTTTCAAACCGTTATAAAAATTATCTTAAATAACTGATCGTCTTAAACAAACACCTGTTCGTCTATATGATTGTTTGGTTAAAAAGTCTGTATGAAAGAATTCCTTGTAACTCATATGATTACAAAAAGTCATTTCATTTTAAATGCATGCATTCGTACATATGAAATTTTACTTCGTACGTATGAACTAAAATATCATACGGGACGAAAACCTTTTCGTTTGTATGAAAGATCAATTTTCTTTAAATAGAAGAGCTTTAGAACTCAAATTTTATTCTCTTCAAAACATTTTTCTAACCTTCTTTTCCCTCAATCTATCAAATGGAAAGCTCAAGCAAAAGGACCAGAATGGCTAAGGAAATGACTAGGGGACCTTCCTTTAAAAATCCTGAAAACAATTTCCTGTCCAAGGCAAACGAAGAATCTTTTCCTAGGTTTGTTTTCGCTAAAATCACCCCTTCTAGAGTTCTTCTCCAGGAGCATATTACCTTTAAAGTAATGCACCTTTTTACTTCTACCCAGTTTGCGTTTATTCTGACCCTAATCTATTCCTACAACAAGGAAATATTCTACTATTTCCATGCAAACATGACTTTTAATACTGGCCAGAGTGTGATTAGATCCTATGCTTTAAAAAAGAAGGTAAAAATAACCAAGGAAGATTTGGGGATATTCTTAAAATTAAGGACTCAAGGGATTAGAGCCCATACCTTGACCTCTACCTTAAAGTTTAACTAGACAGCGATAAATTAAGTTATTAGAGGGATTAAAGAAATATGACATGTGCCGCCTAAGGTGTCCACTCTTAACCAAAATGCTCGAATCATCCAGCTTGTTCTTCGGACTTCCATAATTCTTAAAGCTAGTGATTGAATAAATATTACTCCTCTTCTTTCCGTTATAACATACCTGATTATGACTAGTCAACTAATAGATGAAGTCCAAGTGATCATTGATTACATGTATGGACTTTCTGAGATTGGCCATGCCTCCCATAAGAGAAAGAATAATAGCCTTAGGACATCCTGTGACCTATATTCTTGAAAAGAAGTATGAACTAGTTCATCCTGTTCAAAATCTAGATGAGCCTATCTACTATAATGACAGATTAGTCCGAGCAATTTTTAATAAAGATGCATAATTCGATAGTGGTGACTTTGAGGAAGAAATGAGAAGACGTGCACCTGCACCTGCTTTTGAACCAGACTTTTAGGAGATGGTCCAGCACTTTGATTATCTTGAGAGCCACTTTGATCAACATTTTAATCAAATTGAAACTCATCTTCAGTAGTAGGATTTTTAATATCAGCAGGATATGGGCTGGGTAAGAGGTCAATTTGAATTGGTCAACACGAATAGAGCTATAATGAATAGCTATTTTAGTCCATTCAATCAACCATCTCCTTTATATCAGGGCCCCTCAGAATGATGACTTTCCTTCTTTTATGATTGTCATTGTCATATATGTGATGTGATGTTATGATGTTTGGAGTTTTTATAACTATCTTTTGTTTGTGTTTTTAAGTTAATTGGTTTTGTTCTTAAGTTGAATTGATATCAATTGTGTTCAAATGTATTATCATTTACCTTGATATCAATAAAATCTATCTTGTCTTATTTTTAGTTATTTTTTATCTCTTTCAAAATTGTTTGTTAGTTTATATGATTATCCTTACATAATTGATCTAGCAAATGTTATAATTTGAAGCAATACAAAATTGAATTCATTAGACAATCTAAATTTTTAAAAAATTTAAGTTGGCTTATAACTTGATCAAGTTAAGGCTATCAATCTCATGGTTCTTGTTAGACTAACATAATTTTAATATTATTATTGCAATTTTGATGTTTTCTTATTTTTTATTTCTCTTTTCAATATAAGTATCTTTGTACGTAGAGAAATTTGAGCTTTTAGATTATTAATTTTGGAAAGATCAATTAAAAACTTGAGAAATGTACAAATGTACAAAAATCGAAAGAATGCGCAATGGTTCATAAATTAAAAAAGAGGCACAAAATTGGCCCTATATAAAAAAATTCATAAAGCGTGCCACAAATATTGAAAAGATGAGCAAAGTGCCACAAGTATATGATTTTTCCTCTATCTTTTAATCTTCAATTTCAAATGAATCTTTTGTTCAATTTTATTTTATATTGAAATTTGAAGTAAATAAATTTTTATTTCATCTACTTTGCAAAAATTTTCCTTATCTGATTTTCTATACTAATTCCTGATCTTGATATTTTTTTCTTGTCTATGTTATATCTATACTTAAATCGTATGAATCTTTCTTTTTCTCTAATGACATTTATCTTTTTATTACAATTATAACTCAATCTCTTTCAGGATCATTTATTAAAGGCTTCTCATATGACTTTTTACATTTTTTAGTTCGTTTTTTTTTTCTCTTTTTTGTTGTTGTCAAAAAGGGGGAGAAACATTATTTAAGACTTTTGGATGTTTGGTTTTTGTTTTCTATTTTGTTAGTTTCATTATATAGCTTGTTTCATTTTATAGTTATTTTTGTGTGATCATCTTTGTGTTATGTGATCGTCTTTACATGTTAAAAATTTTAAAATTTAAAAAATTGGTTTGTTCATTATAAATGCCTCTTATATTCACATGCTTATTCTTTTTTTTTTTTTTTTTTTGAAGAAAATGCAACCAAGTGCATTTAAAATTTATTAAAAATGAAATTATGAAGCTAAATGTAACCATAAGATTCCTCCTTTAACAAAGAAATAAAGAAAGGATGAACCTTATTAAGAACTAAATCATCCCAAAAATAGGAAGTAACAATAGCATAGTTAGCACAAAACTTTAACATGCTTATTCATTTAGGGGAGTTTAGGAGAAACTTAGGACTTTCAAATATACACAAATAATAATTGTTTTTCCATCATAAAAAATGGGGAGATTGTTGAGAGAGTTGTTACTTAGCATTGCATGTTTTACATTCTTGCAACTTGTATGTTTTTTATGATTTCAAATATTATTATTTTTATTATTATTTTCTCCTAACACTTTTTGGAAGATTTATTTTTACTTTTATGTGTACTAACATTTCAGAGAAGACATACTCAAGATTGTTGAAGACTTCAAAACATGATCAGCTTAGAATATTTTGTTAATTGAAGTATGTATTTTTCATTTTAATGAGTCTGAGATAGTGTGATTATAATTGAGTAACTAAGCACACACACCTAGGGAAGAGTTTTAAAATTCATAATTTTTAAACCGCTCGTATAGTATGAACCATATTCGTATGGGACGATCTGGTCAGTTATAGTCTAAACAAGCAATGGAATGAATAGAGAAGGCAAAAAAATTTCTAAGTATAGATCGTCTAGATGATATTTTCCATTCATCCTGGATGATCTCCTTAAGATTTTCCAGTTGCTCTGTTCATCTAGATGATATTTAACATTCATCCCTAGATGAAGAGCTATGGATTTGCCAAATTAACTATTAGTCCAGACGATATTTTTTTTATCCCAGGATGAAGTGTTCTAGATTTGCCAAATGAAATATTCATCCAGATGATATTTTATATTCGTCCCAGGACAAAGTGTTCTGGATTTTCCAAATAAACTATTCGTCCATATGATATTTTTTATTTGTCCCAAGATGAAGTGCTCTGGATTTTCCAAATGAACTATTCGTCCATACGATATTTTTCATTCATCCTAGGACAAAGTGCTCTAGATTTTCCAAAAGAACTATTTGTCCAGACGATATTTATAGTTTGTCCCAGGACAAAGGGCTCTGATCTATAAACTTATATTTCATCCTAACTGTCGTGTCAACAAACTTTGAAAAATAAGTGTTCGCATCGAACGAACCTAGTTCGCATGGGGACGATGATCGGGTACGAAGGCATTTCGTACTGATTTAATTTGAGATCGTATGCAATAGTTTTTATGCTATTTATACATATAAAATATGTTCGTACGGGATGATCGAGAACGTACTGATTTGAAAAATAAAGTTTTCTGGATGGTTTTTCGTGTCTTTTCTATAGAATGTCCACTTAAGATTGTCATGAAATCTTTTTGTCACTTGTTCTTCATGAATACTAAAGGGAATTTAAAGGAGAGAGTGAGAGAGAGTGTTTGAAGGAGATTTTTTACTATTGGAGCATGATGGTTTTACTTGGTTACTCAAAAGGTAAGGATCTCTGTCTGTACTTTGTGATTACTTCACTCTTTTCTCTTGTCCTTCTAGATTTCTTGTGAGAAGATCTTTCAAGAAGATCTAGTTCTCTACCAACACTCAAGGGTGTGAGAGTAGCCGAAGGTTCTCTGCCTACACTTGGAGAGAGTGAACAGCAGAAGGTTCTCTTCCTACACTTGGATGGTGTAAAACTATGGCGATACTCTGCATACACTTGGAGAGTGTAAAATGATGATGGTTCTCTACAGTACCGGGTAGTGATGGAAGAGAGTTTTTGTGAAGGCTTCTTCGCCTTGCTGTGAGGGCAAAAGGAGAGATAATATTGGTAATAGTGCAACACCTGAAGTGGGAGACTTCAGGGAGTGGATGTTGGTCATGTTTGATCGAACCACTATAAACCTTTGTGTTTTTTATTTTTGTTGCCTTTAATTTCTATTTTTTATTTTTCAGTGGTTGAAAAATTATTTTTGAAAACATAAAAATCAACTTGCTCTGTTTTTAATAGATTTTGAATTTTTAATTACAAAAAGTGGAAAATTTTTAAATTATCAATTCACCCCCCTCCTCTTGGTTAGCCTTTGGGATATAAGCTTAGGTCTAAAAACCTAACTCATATTCAACAAGTTTCAATAAAGGAGACTAACCCAATTTCTTTTATAACTCCATTTCAACTTATAAATCCCTTGAGCCTCCTACACTTATATAAAGAAAGTAGGATTGGAAGTATTCTCCAGCATGAACTTAAATACATGAGTACACCATCAAAATTAGAATATAATAAAAAGATAGCCCCATAGAGCAAAACATGTAGTTCATTTGAATAGTCTCCCACCTCAAAACTTCCATCAGATGAACATGAATGCATTTGTAGAGATAAATAAAATTAACAAATATATATGGTATTAAGGATTCATAAGAACACATGTATACCACATCTCATAGAATGATTCATGTATAATTTGCCTATATTAGGAACATTTACCTCTTGGAAAATTATTTATAAGGGATCTTAAGAAAATTATTTTGGATTTTGATGAAGTATATCTAATGCTAGAATTACAAATCATTAATACAAGACATTCAAAAATTTATACTGATAAAACTAACTGATAAATCCTTGATTTCTTATTGTAAAAATAACAATAATTAAGCATTATATAATATTCAAACATTTATATGGTGAAAAATTTATAATACTTATCAAAAACACATTTTACTTCATAATTTTCATATAAGTGCCAGAGTTAAAATTGGAAATAAGATATTTGGAGCCTATATTGAGTGCAAAAAAATTCCTAACTAGCACTAATGGACAAATTTTACACCATAGCCTCCAAATTTCTATCATCTTATCTTCTTCTCCTTCTCCTTTCTTTCTTTAACAAGCAGTTGTGGGCATTAGATGGAATGAAATGCATTTAGATATACTCAACTAGAATATTATAGATTTCCCCATATGCCTTCAAATAGAGAGCTAAGCACCAAAGTGCTCCCTTGTACAATTCTAAAAGATAGAGAGGGAAACATCATTGTGCTCCTGATGAAAATTTTTTTATTTCTATTGGTTTCTTCCTTAGCAATTCTAAAAAATTTTATAGTGAAAACTTAAGATATACAAAGGTAGGGATATGAATCCTACTAGGCCTCATTGTAGCAGGTATTTCAATAGTCCTAAGTTAGACTTCCACTCCATGGGTAAGGTCACAGCCTTGACCTTAAAAGGGTTGTAACAATATATATAAAGATAGAATAATATTCAAATTTAATTTGTGATACAATTAGTATTTTTCTCATAGTAATTAAGATATAATTAATCCTAGGGGATTATATTCAACCTCTTCCACATAAATTAACATAAATGAGTAATACTCTAACACAAAATCTTAGACATGTTAAATATCCTTTGTGAATTTATCATGATTTCTTTCACACAGGTTTACATCACTAAGTAATGCTCTGATAGACGACCTTAAACAAGTTAAATATCTTTGGCAAATTTTTCTTAACCATTTATATATGGGTTATTATCTATCAAGAATGCTCTTATAAATAACCACAAATAAGTCATACATCCTTAGTGGTTTTTTCTTAACCTATTGTGGATAAGTTAAGTTAACATTATAAAAGAATGCTATAATAAGAAACCTCAATTAAGTCAAGCATCCTTGGTAGATTCTATCAACCACATTCACACAAGTTAACATCATCAAGTAACACTAAAATAAATAAGCTCATATAGGTTAATTATCCTTAGTGGATTTCTCTCAGCGTCTTATATAAAAGTTGACATCATTGAGCAATGCTTTATTGGAGTTTTTGAACACAACATGAGGTACAAGATGACACCCTACACCAAAAAACCTATAAAGTACATAATTCCTTATGATCATCTATAACATAGATAAGGAGCTTGATTTAAATAAATTTTTTTTATGATGCCTGTCACTAAAATGGTACAATGGAAATCATGTTATTACACCATAACAAAAAGTTAAATGCATCTATGAAGGCGCAATACCCAACAAGGGTTATGTTCTCAGGATATTTGAACATTATTATAATGATTAAGATTTCATTTATTATCGTTACTTTTAATAAGTTGATCAAAAGTACTAGTTAAGCTTGAAGGAGCATACATTCAACCAAAACAAATAAGGAGTTTTGTTCCAAAGCCGCATATAGATTAACTGACTATACATAATAACATCATACACTTTATTAATATCATGTAGATTTTACAAAGTCTTTTACAATCATTAAATAATGTGTCTAACAACTTCGAATGGACCATCTCTTCTCCCATGATACCTATTATAGTTAATGAGAAAGTTTTTCCTCGACTTTGGTATAACTTTAAATATTCTAAAAATATCAAAGCCAATACTCACATACGTTATAATTACAAATAAGTTATGCGAAGAAAAGTGGGCCTTATTAACCTTGAAAATTCTATCCTCCTAATGTGGAAAGTCGACACCTTCAAGCGATGATTGGAGTCTTATTATTGTGACTGAAAATCTTAATGAGCACAAAGACTAGTTTGTTTGACAACAAAAGATATTTTTTTTAAGGAAGAATGGAGCCTCATTGTCAATGTTATGGTGTTGTAAACACCTTCCTACTGCCACCCAACCAAAAATATTAGACAACCTCTTCATCACCATCTACTCAATTGTTGCCTCTTGCCCAATGTTGTCAGACTGCAAAACGTCAGAATGCTGCTTAATCACTGACATTAAAACATTATTTGGTAGAAATCAAAATTTTGTTGGATCTCCAATAGCATTATCACTAGACTATCGCCAAGTTGTCACTATCAATGTAATTTTATATATCCAAGTGGGAACAACTTTAAAAACAATGTTTCTTGGATTCTTTAAATATTTTTTCAAGCTAAAATCTTATTTTAATTTTTTAAATTAGTAATAGGAAAAATATTCAAAAAGTTAAAAAAATATAATTGAACCTACTTAATTAGTATTTAATTATCACCAAATAGATGCCCATTATTTTAATAAAAATATTTAAAAAGATAAATTAATTTTAAAAATGAAAAAATATAGAATTTTGTGCTCCTATGCATATGTTATGTATGCCCATGTGCTACTTGCTAGCACCTCCGCCTGGCACCTACATGCACGTGAGACTTATTAATGGCACGTACTATCGTAATTAGAAGTTTTTTTATCCTTATGACAATTGTTTTTAATTTGGATTCAATATTGGCACATTTGCAAAAATTTTAAAAAAATTTTAAAGAAAATATTTTAAGCAAATTTGTTCTCTAATTGATGTGATGATATCACAACTCAAAAACTTATAGTTTATAAAATTTCAATTGGTTTATTTCCATCAGGGAAAATCTATATTTGTCCCTCACAATAGTTTTTATATTATATTTTGTCATCACAAATTTTTTAGAAGGCATAGACACATGTTTTCACACTCCAAGAGCTTCAATGTTTGACAAGACAGGGCAGTAAATACATCATTTTAAATTACCTTGATTAGGATTAAATCTCAAGGCCTATTTGAGTTAAATTTTAATTTGAAGAATTAAGCAAAATGTCACAATTCGACAAACCTAAGAAGATAGAAAATGGTCCAACCTTAACTTGAATTAGACAAAATTAAAGGCTTAATGTGTTATTAAAAACTTCACAAAATTAATTGGATTACCAAATGATCTCCAAATTTGGCATGCTTATAGTCAAATTGATCATCATGATAAAAAAAATCAAACAATATTAAGATCAGTTAATTATGTCATCATTAAGTCACTTAATTTTTTAATGAATGCTTAAATATATATGGGCATTTGATAGTATTCCAAATTTTCTCAATACATATGGGCATCCCACTATTAATAATCTATAAATAAGCCGTCCCTCCACCACGTACATAAGAAGATGAGATATTGGAGTTAGAAGCTAAACTTTATAATGAGATTCTAGTGATCTATGAGGCTTTAAAGATCCTATAGCAACACCATATAAGCATTTTTTACTCAATTATGGTCATTTCAACTCTATCACTAATTGACTTTAGTCCTCATACCACTATTTCCTATTTTCCATCCTTCCAACTATCTCTACTTAATTATAGTCCTTGAAGATTCATTACCTATTGATTACTTTCCTTGGATCAATGTTGTTTGATAATGGTTCTTAGAACACCATCAACTGGTTATGGCTTTTACAACCATTGTCACCCAACTATAATCCTTTGAATACCATCTTTTACCATCTACTCTTCTAAAGCCATCATTGGCCAACTATGATCCATAGACCATAGTCAACCAACTTTGATCCTTTAACAATCATTGCTCGATTATGGACCTTTGACCTTAATCACTTGCTTACTACATTCCTCTCGCCAACATAGCTTAACCAAGATCCTTTCAACCAATATTGTCTTATTATGGTCTTTTGACTTTTATCACCCATCATCTATTATCTTTTGACCACTATTAGCTGATAACAACCATCAAACCACCATCATCTAACATTGATCCTTTGAATACCATCATTTCATTGTTATCTTCTGAACATTATAATGGACTATGATCCTTTATCCATAATCACTTGTCAATTATGATCCTCTTAATATCATCAACCAACTATAATCCTAGGATTATAGCTTGATTAAAATCCTCTAAAACCTATTACATAATTATGATCCGAATGATGTTGTGTTTATGATTTGACAACCCTACCACTCTATGTCAATTATGGGTTCTCATAAGATCTACCCAAGTGCATTTGTCACATCAATAAATATAATAATAAGTTAAGTATCATTCCCATGAGGATAGGTGAAATCTCTATATCACTCTAATAAAACTCTTATAATTACTTAATTTATCTTATTATTTAAATGAAAGGGCCTGCTAATAAGAGTTATCATGCATGTTTACAAATAGAAAATTTTATTTCTAAGTGATTGTGAACCTATGAAAATTAAGAACTCATGAAAGCAAAAGATATATCTCATGTATTATTGCCATTAATTACTGTTAAGATAGTTGCTATTTGAATGCTTTACATTTTTGCAACTTATATAGTTTTGATGATTCCAAACATTATTGTTCAAATGTGTAGTTATCTCCTAACAATTTTAGAAGATTTGTATTTGCTCTTGTGTGTACTAACATTTCAGGAAAATCTAACTCCAGACTACGAAGACTTCAAATCAAATTCAACATGAAATACTTTGTAAATTTGAAGCTTGTACTTTTCTTTGAATTAATTTTGAAAGGGAGTGATTGTAATTGAATAAATAAAAACATACACACACACATAAGGAGATCATATAAAATTTATACTGATCGTACGGGATGATATCAGATCGTACGGGACGATCAGACAGTTATCTCCTATTGAGCACATGGAACGAATAAGAACTGGCTTGAAAAATTTTTCTAAGTCCTATTCATTTGGGACGAAATTAAATATCGTCCAAGACGACTTGGTCTCTGTAAAATTTTCGTCCAGACGAAATTAATTATCGTCAGAAAACGAGTTGCTCTCTGTAAAATTTTCGTCCAGACGAAATTAATTATCATCAGAAAATGAGTTGCTCTCTGTAAAATTTTCGTCCAGACGAAATTAATTATCGTCCAGGACGATCTGGTCTTTGTAAAATTTTTGTCCAGACGAAATTAATTATCGTCATAAAACGAGTTGCTCTCTGTAAAATTTTCGTCCAGACGAAATTAATTATCGTCCAGGATGATCAGGTCTCTGTAAAAATTTCGTCCAGACAAACCAATTTTCGTCCAGATGATTAACCAACTTAGAATGGTTTTCAGCAGTTTTTAGAACCGACCTAGTAATAACCGTTCGTACCGGACGAACTTTGTTCGTACGGGACGATCAGCTTGTACGAAAATATTTCGTACACATATACAAATAGGGTCGTTTCAAAGCGTTTAAGTAAAATCGTCCAGGATGATCCACAATCGTACGGGACGATCCACTGCGTACAAAATTGAATACTTGCAGATTTTGAGCGGTTTTTCTTGTCTTTTATATAAATAGTCCAAATTAGACTGCCACCCAATCTTTTTGTCATTTGATCTTCGTGCCTCTTGAGAGAATAGCTAAGGAGAGAGTGTGAGAGTGCATTCAAAGGAGGACTCCTACCACTGGAGCGTGAAGGCTTCACTTGGAGTTCAAAGATAAGAATCTCTACTTGTGAATTAGAATTACTTCACACTTTTCTTTTTTCCTTCTAGATTTCTTGTGAGAAGATCTGTCAAGGAGATCTGGTTCGCTGTCGACACTTGGAGAGTGTGAATAGCCGAAGGGTTCGCTGCCTACACTTGGAGAGTGTGAATAGCCGAAGGGTTCGCTGCCTACACTTGGAGAGTGTGAATAGCCGAAGGGTTCGCTGCCTATACTTCGAGAGTGTGAATAGCCGAAGGGTTCGCTGCCTACACTTGGAAAGTGTGAATAGCCGAAGGGTTCTCTGCCCACACTAGGAGAGTGTGAAAGGACGATGGTTCTCTGCTAACATTGGGGATTGTGTAAAAGGACGACGGTTCTCTGCCGCACCGGGGAGTGGTGAAAAGAGTGTGTTGTAAAGGCTTCTCCGCCTTGCTGTGGGTGCAAAAGGAGAGTCACTATTGATATTAGTGCAATACTCAGAGGGTGCCTCTAGGGAGTGGATGTAGGTATGATTTTAGACCGAACCACTATAAATCTGGTGTCATTTACTTTACTATTTTTACGTTTCCGTATTTTATTTTTAGTCTTAAAAACTTTGTGGTTGAAAAACTTTTTCTACAAAAACTTAAAATAAACATTTTCCTTTCGGTTCAACATAATTATACAAGGAGGGTTTAAAATTTTTAAACTACCAATTCACCCCCCCCCCCCCTCTTGGTAGCCTTGGGACATTAACTTAGGTTTAACAACCTAATTACTAGACTCAATAAGTGGTATCAGAGCTTCGTTTCAAAATTATAAGTTTGAACTACTTTTTGATTAACGTAGATGGCTACATTCAAAAACCGAAACACACCTGAAGGTTACTCTATCACTAGACCTCCACTGTTTGACAATATTCCTTTTGATTTTTGGAAAACACGCATGTCTACTTTCTTACAATCACTTGATTATCGCATGTGGATGCTAGTCTAAGAAGGTTACACAAAACCAACTAGATTAGTTGATGGAGTCAGGGTAGAAACACCTTTTGCAGATTGGACTAAGGAAGAACGTGACTTAGCACAATTAAATGCCAAATGTTTAAATAGTTTCTTTTGCGCTTTAAAATCTGATGACTACATGCTGGTTTCCACTTGCAAAAGTGGAAAGGACACATGGAATAGACTTTGTATAACTTATGAAGGGACAAATGAGGTTAAGCAATCAAGACTCAATATTCTGTTACATGACTATGAATTATTTCGCATGAAATCTAATGAATCTATTTCTGACATGTACACAAGATTCACACAAATTGTCACTTCTTTGCATGCACTTGGTAGGAAATTAACAAATGCTGAAATGGTCAATAAAATTTTTCGATGTTTACCTACTGCTTATGATGCTAAAATAACTACAATTACAGAGTCTAAAGATCTAAACATATATTCTATTGACATTCTTCTTGGTTCACTCATTACTTATTAGCAAGGAGTAAGTCAAAGAAAGATTGATGCAGGTGAACCATGAAAGGAGAAAAATATTGCATTAAAAGTGAAAGAGTCAGAAAGTGAACAATCACAACCTGAGGATGAAGATGATATTACACTGATGACTAGACAATTCAAAAGCTTTTTAAAGAGGAAGCAGAAGAGATGCCAGCAATAGAACAGAGGTAAGTTTAACAGAAATGGCAAGGTTTCTAATGAAGTAATTTGTTATGAATGCAAGAAACCAGGTCATATAAAGACTAATTGCCCAAAACTCAAAGCCACTCCTAGCAAGGAGAAGGTAGAGGAGAAACCTATGGTAAAAAAGGGCAAGAAGAAATTTCAAAGAGCTTTCTGGGCGGACTCAGCTTCAAACTCATCTGAGACTGAAAAAGAAGAAGAAGTCACCAATCTTTGCTTGATGGCAGATAATGTGGATCACTCAGATCAAGAAGAGGTATGTGACTTAACCTATGATGAATTATTTGAAGTTTCTGAACATATGCATGATGCATATAGGAAAATTAAAAAGATGCATGCTAGTGTAAGTTTAGAACTGGAAGAGCTCAAGAAGGAACATGAAATCCTTAGGAAAGATCATGCTTTAATAGATGACAACCACATGAAACTACTTGATGAATATGATGACTTGAATAAAAATTTTGAAAATTTAAAAACATCCTATGCTGATCATGAAAAAGAATTTAAGAATTTTAAGGATGAATCTGAGAGCAAGATATATAGAATCAATTATACAAATCAAATCTTGAAAGATATGAATTCATTTTACAAACTCACAATAAGAGCTCTCGAGGATAATAGGAAACCCCCTAAACTTGAAGATTTTTTAAATCTTAAATATTATCCTAAATTCATGAAATCCCTTAGAAGACAATCATATGGAAGAAAACTTAGGAATATTTTTTCTAATGTTAAATGTAATAATTGTGGATTTTTGGGACATATAGCTCACACCTGTACTTTGAAGATGAAATCTAATTTAGTGTGGAGACCTAAGATACATAAACCTAGACATATCATACATGCATCTGATTATAAATTGCTAAAAGGTGAACCCAAACTTGTTTTGGTTCCCAGGTCTAACATTTGAGAGTTTTGCAGGAGTGCTCTCACACAAGATCTCGTGGGAGCATATGGTACCTGGACAGTGGATGTTTAAAGCATATGACTGGAGATACTGCTCAATTCATAATGCTGGAAGCCATGACTGGAGACAAGGTTACACTTGGAGATAATACAACAAAGAAAGTGATTGGATCTTGTATGATTGGAAATTTCAAAAACTTTTTCATAGATAATGTGTTATTAGTTGAATAATTAAAACATAATCTGTTAAGTATAAGTCAGCTATGTGATAAGGGCTATAATGTGAAATTTTTATCTACTAGCTGCATATTAAGCATAAATGGAAAAGAAGTTTTAAATGGAAAAATAGTAAACAATGTTTACATGCTAGATTTGAATTCTATTCAATCTCCTACTGCTTTTTGTTTGAAAACTATTTCTGATGAATCATGGCTTTGACATAGGAGACTTTGTCATTCTAGTATGAAAAACCTTAGAAGAATTACTCAAAAGAACTTAGTGAGAGGTATACCAAAACTAGACTTTACTAAGGACCACCTTTGTGATGCATGTCAATTAGGAAAATAAGTGAAGTCCTCTTTTAAGTCCAATAAGGATCTTAGAACAAGTAAACCTTTAGAAATTCTTCACATGGATCTTTTTGGACCAGTAGGAACTGTAAGTCTAGGAGGGAAGGTATACGGATTTGTTATAGTGGATGATTTCTCAAGATTCACTTGGGTTAGATTTCTTTTTCATAAAAGTAAATCATTTGAGAAATTCAGAAATTTTTCAACTTGGATTCAAAGAAAACTAGGATGTGAAATAATTTCTTTACAAAGTGATCATGGAGGTGAATTTGAAATGAGTCTAATGGGAGATCTAAATTACTTTCTAGGTTTTAGCATTAAGCAACTTGAGGAAGGAACATTTCTTAGCCAATCTAAATATATTAAGGACATCCTCAAGAAATATGAAATGGATAATGCTAAACCTGTTAGTACACCAATGAGTTCCTCAGTTCAATTGGATAAGGACCTTAAGGGAAAATCTGTTGATCAAAAGAAATATAGAGGGATTATTAGATCTTTACTTTACTTGACTGCTAGCCGACCAGATATTATTTTCAGTGTTTGCTGATGTGTTAGATTTCAATCAGATCCAAAAGAATCACATTTGACAGTAGTGAAAAGGATTTTAAGATACTTACTAGGAACTCAAAACTTAGGAATTTGGTATCTTAAGTTTAGCTCTTCATTTAAAATTGTTGGTTATTCAGATTCTGACTTTGCAGGCTATAGAGTGGATAGGAAAAGCACTTCTGGAACATTTTAATTCATTAGAAATTCATTAATTTCTTGGTCCAGTAGAAAATAAAATTCAGTAGCCCTATCTACTACAGAAGCAGAATACATTGCATTAGGAAGTTGTGGCACAAGTACTTTGATTAAAACAACAGTTGATTGATTTAGGATTAACTATAGGCACTATTCCAATTTATTGTGATAATACTAGTGCTATTTGCATTTCTAAAAATCCTATTCAACATTCTAGAACCAAACACATTGACATAAGTCATCATTTCATAAGGGATCATGTATCCAAGGGAGAAATTGAACTCACACATGTTTCAACTGAAAATCAACTTGCAGACATTTTTACAAAACCTTTAGCCTTTGATATCTTCAGTACATTAAGAACAAGGCTTGGTGTAATTGATTTGAATGCTTAAATAAAATTTTTTTTGCAACATTGATATTTATGTTTTCGTAGTTTGTTTTATTTTGTTTTTGTGATTTTTGACTATTTTTGAGTGATTTCATTTTAGAGTATGTGGATTTGTCAATATTTTTCTATGATTTGGATGTTTAGTTTGTTCTTGTTTGATAAAAATTCAAAAAAAAAATCCAAAAATGTGGAAATCATCCGGGACGAAATTTTTCGTACTGGACGATGTGTGTAAAATTCAGTTTGCGTGATATGAAACGTCTTAAGAGCAGTTTTTAATGTAAATTGTCTGTACGATCTAATGATCGTCAAGACGAAATATTTTTTCTTAAACGTCGGGACGATTGAATGCAGCGGTTGAGAGGATAAGGCAGTTTTAAATGTGTAGTTCGTCCGTAAGAACTTTTTGTTCGTCCGGACGAACAGACGTCGTTTCATTGTAGGGGACGGTTTTCAACTGACATTAAAATGAATTAAATTTTGATCGTCTATACGAAAATTTTTCATCTGTACGATCGGTCAAGTCAAAAGTCTGTACGAAAGGACGCATCGTAAATTATGTTGATTACGAAAAGCCGTTTCATTTTGGATGAATTGGATCGTCTGTACGAAATATTTTTGTCTAGACGAACGATGATTTTCGTCCAGGACGA
Organism: Dendrobium nobile; assembly: GCA_022539455.1. Taxonomy (NCBI): domain Eukaryota; kingdom Viridiplantae; phylum Streptophyta; class Magnoliopsida; order Asparagales; family Orchidaceae; genus Dendrobium; species Dendrobium nobile. The sequence continues at coordinate 50,144,267 of CM039733.1, forward strand.
ACAGTTTTCGTCTAGGACGAACGTATCATTTTCTTTAAATATAAAGGCTTTCTAACTCAACAATCACATCTCCAAACTTCACTTTCAATCCCTTTCAACTTCAAATCGATAATGGCCTCCTCAAGCAAAAGACAAAAGGTGTTGGCGAAGAAACCCCACAGGAATGCCTCTGAAAACTTCCTGTCAAAAGCAAATGAGGAATCTTTTCCTCATTTTGCCTCCGCCAAAATAACACCTTCTCGCATTTTGATTCAAAGCGAGATAAATTTCAAGGTAATGCACCTTTTTGCTTCCACCCAGTTTGGATTCATTCTTTCTCTCGTCCACCTTTACAACAAACAAACCTTTCTCTATTTTCTAGCCAACATGAGTTTTAATTCCGACCACTCCTCCATAAGTTCTTATGTTTTCAAACAAAAAGTTGAAATCACCAAGCACACATTGGTGCCTTTCTAAGCTTAAGAACTGAAGGATATAGAGCCCACACCCTAATGAGTGAAGACACTTTCAAATGGTATGAAGTCAATAGGGTGATTAGAGAAAATGGCCTAACATATCATGTTGCTAAAGTTTCAGGAATGACACAAAATGCTCGAATCATCCAGCACATTCTTCGATCTTCAATCATTCCTAAAGCTGGTGATAGGATCAATATTACCCCACTCCTTTCTGTTGTAACCTTTTTGATTATGGATCGTAAGCCTATCGATGAAGCCCAACTTATCCTAGACCATCTTTATGGGCTTTCAAAAATTGGGCATGCAGAACAGAAGAAAAAAATGAACATCTCATTAGGACACTTAGTTACATACATTTTAGAAAAAAAAATACAACTTAGTGCATCCTGATGATGAATACGAAGAGCCAGTCTACTACAATGATGCTTCCTTCAGAGCAATTTTCAAAGAGGAAAAAGGGAAAGCACATGCCAGTGCTTCTGAAGAAGAAGAAGAAGGAGAGCAAACCTCTGCACCTCAATCAGATTATCAGAATCTGATTGAGAAATTTGATAGACTTGAGACTCATGTTGATCAAAGATTTGATCAAATTGATGCTCAACTTATGCAGCAACAACAGGACATTGGTAGTATCAGAAATGAAGTACATGAAATCAATACCAATGTTATGTTAATGGCCTCCTACTTCAACCTTTTTGGTGGCATTCCTCCTCCTCCTCCAGAAGAATAGAGAATGAGAGATGATTTTATATTTGTTGTACTTGTGTTTGTTTTAAATATTTGTTGTGTTAGTGTTTATTTTAGTATTTGTCTTAGTTATGTTTGTTTATGTTTCTTGTTTTTGTTATTGTTTTGATATTATGAAATGATCATGTAATCTTTCTCATTAATATCAATACATGTCGTAGTTGATTTAATTTTGGTTTGTTTTTGGAATGTACTTAATTTTTATGAATTTTATTAGTCTTATTTAATCATAATTGTGCTTAAATTAGATTGTGATTTGAGATTAATTACATTAGAAAATTTAGTCTTTCTAAATTTAAACTTTATTTATAACTTGTTATAATTAGAATTTTTAAATTCATGTCTATTCATTTAGACTACATAAAAGTTAATATTATTATTACAATTTAGAAGTTAATTTATTTTATATTTCTTTGCTCAAGTGATATTTATGCACTTAGAAAAATTTAAAATTTAAAATTATTGATCTGGGAAAGAATTGGTTTCAATTACTCTTGAAAATTGTACAAAAAGTACAAAAATCAAAAGGAATGCGCAAAGGTTCGCAAATATGTAAAAGAAGCACAAAATTAGCCCAATGTCAAAAGATGCACAAAAATGTACCAAAAATTTGAAAAAGATGCGCAAAGCGCCACTTGTGGTAATTCTCTTCTTTCTAAATTCTTTCAATCTCTTAATTCAAATTGATCTTATGTTCATTTATATTCTATTGAACTTTGAAATATAAAATTTTTATTCATCTCTCTTGTAATGATTTTCTATATTCAAATGTCTAAATTGAATCATGTTTTTGACAAATTCTTCTTACTTACAATGTTATATCACTTCTTAAATTCTATAAATTTCTATGATTTACCTAATGTTATTAGTTTTAGATTGCATACCTTATGTCAATCACCATTTAGATTAATTTTTCAAATGAATTTCATATCATTACTTACATTTCTCGTCTATTTCTTCTTCACTTTTTGCTGTTGTCAAAAATGGGGAGAAATTATTGTGTTTGTATATTTTTGTTATTATTGTGTTTGTATATTTTGTTTTATTTTGATTGTTTTGTTTGCATTTTGATTTTGTTTTTGACTTTGTGATTTTGTTAAAAAAAATTTGAAAAACAAAAATATTGTTCTTTGCTTCAAAATGCCTCATTATTTTCATGTATTCATCAATTCAGGGGGAGTTTAGGAGATTTGTTTAAATTGAAACCATACAAACAATAATTGTTTTGACATCATCAAAAAGGGGGAGATTGTTAATATAGTTGTTATTTGAATGCTTTACATTTTTGCAACTTATATAGTTTTGATGATTCCAAACATTATTATTCAAATGTGTAGTTATCTCCTAACAATTTTAGAAGATTTGTATTTGCTCTTGTGTGTACTAACATTTTAGGAAAATCTAACTCTAGACTACGAAAACTTCAAATCAAATTCAACATGAAATACTTTGTAAATTTGAAGCTTATACTTTTCTTTGAATTAATTTTGAAAGGGAGTGATTGTAATTGAGTAAACAAAAACATACACACACACACATAAGGAGATCATATAAAATTTATACTGATCGTGCAGGATGATATTAGATCGTACGGGACGATCAGACAGTTATCTCCTATTGAGCACATGGAACGAATAGGAACTGGCTTGAAAAATTTTTCTAAGTCTTATTCGTCCGGGACAAAATTAAATATCGTCCAGGACGACTTGGTATCTGTAAAATTTTCGTCCAGACGAAATTAATCATCGTCAGAAAACGAGTTGCTCTCTGTAAAATTTTAGTCCAGACGAAATTAATTATCGTCCAGGACAATCTGGCCTCTGTAAAATTTTCGTCTAGACAAAATTAATTATCGTCATAAAACGAGTTGCTCTCTGTAAAATTTTCATCCAGATGAAATTAATTATCGTCCAGGACGATCGGGTCTCTGTAAAAATTTCGTCAAGACGATTAACCAACTTAGAGCGATTTTCAGCAGTTTCTAGAACCGACCAAGTAATAACCGTTCGTACCGGACGGACTTTGTTTGTATGGGACGATCAGCTTGTACGAAAATATTTCGTACACATATACAAATAGGGTCGTTTCAAAGCGTTTAAGTAAAATCGTTCAGGATGATCCACGATCGTACGGGATGATCCACAGCATACAGAATTGAATACTTGCAGTTTTTGGGCGGTTTTTCTTGTCTTTTGTATAAATATTCCAAATTAGACTGCTACCCAATCTTTTTGTCATTTGATCTTCGTGCCTCTTGAGAGAATAGCTAAGGAGAGAGTGTGAGAGTGCATTCAAAGGAGGATTCCTACCACTGGAGCGTGAAGGCTTCACTTGGAGTTCAAAGGTAAGAATCTCTACTTGTGAATTGGAATAACTTCACTCTTTTCTTTCTTCCTTCTAGATTTCTTATGAGAAGTTCTGTCAAGGAGATCCGGTTCGTTGCCGACACTTGGAGAGTGTGAATAGCCGAAGGGTTCGCTGTAGACACTTGGAGAGTGTGAATAGCCGAAGGGTTCGCTGCTACACTTGGAGAGTGTGAATAGCCGAAGGGTTCGCTGCCTACACTTGGAGAGTGTGAATAGCCGAAGAGTTCGCTGCCTACACTTGGAAAGTGTGAATAGCCGAAGGGTTCTCTGCCCACACTAGGAGAGTGTGAAAGGATGACGGTTCTCTGCCAACACTGGGGATTGTGTAAAAGGATGACGATTCTCTGCCGCACCGGAGAGTGGTGAAAAGAGTGTGTTGTAAAGGCTTCTCCGCTTTGTTGTGGGTGCAAAAGGAGAGTCACTATTGGTATTAGTTCAATACTCAGAGGGTGCCTCTGGGGAGTGGATGTAGGTCTGGTTTTAGACCGAACCACTATAAATCTGGTGTCATTTACTTTACTGTTTTTACGTTTTCGCATTTTATTTTTAGTCTTAAAAACTTTGTGGTTGAAAAACTTTTTCTACAAAAACTTAAAATAAACATTTTCATTTCGGTTTAACATAATTATACAAGGAGGGTTTAAAATTTTTAAACTACCAATTCACCCCCCCCCTCCCTTTTGGTAGCCTTGGGATATTAACTTAGGTTTAACAACCTAATTACTAGACTCAACAATTACTGCATAACTCCTTAGCTCTTTCGAGCTTGTTAAAGGTTCTAGCTAAGATAAACATAACTATAGTTGTTATATCTCCTTAATGATTCCAAACTTTTAGCCATCATATGTCGTCCATGCATAAAAAAATTTGTTCCAAATCACTTATTTATTTTCGTTATACCTCTGTCAGATGTAGATTGCACTAAATTTAAAATTCATAAAAGGCCTCTATATTTTCTAAACAAAGCATGAAAGATTTAAAATTTGCATAGCATGATTCATAATATATTCAATTGCAATGAAAAATAAGAGTGTAATAAAATAAGTAAGGAATACTAGAACCTAGTATCCTTGTAAGTGAAAATAAACACTCCTTGGACACTTGGTCACTTTTCCCTTGGCTTATACATGTTGTCCTCATTTTGTTATGAGTTCAATCATTGTAGCTCAACATTCAATTACTTTTAACATACTTAAATCATGGTGTTTGATTATTTGAATTTCATTCAGTCAAACAAATTCATTTCAATCACAATATTTAGTCATGGCATTTAATCATTTAAAACTTCAATCAACTAGCATAAACATTCAGTCATTCAGTCATTGTTGAATGATTTTCAATGGATCAATCAGCACGTTAAATATAAATTCAACCATTAAAACTATGGTTCAATAAACATTTCAATCACATTAAATTACCTTCAATCAATCTCAATTCAACTTTTAGTCATCCTAAATCACTCAATAAACTTAAATCCTTCAATTAAGTTTAATCATTCATTCAAATCCAAGTTCAAAATCTAGTGTACGAAATCCAATTTGAGTTTAAAACTTAAGGCCTTCAGATTTTTTCCATTTCTAGGGGAATTCTTAATTGGAATAAAAATATAGGTAAAGCCATTGAATTTGTGTTTTATCATTCACATGTTGAGTATTTATGCCCTAGGAGTCTCCCTAGTAATTTTAGAACCCTCCATGCCTTTTGAGCCCAAAAACTCAAAACCTTCAAATATTTACCATTCATGCCACTCTACATGGCATCTTAGTCTAAACACTTTGGAAGCCTTTAGAGTTCATTTAAACAAGTTCATAATGATCATCATAATGATTTGAACCCATTTGGGTCCATGGTTGACCAAGTTTGACAAGATAGACCGTTAAACCCTAAAATGACTTCATATGCATAAAATATATTATAAACTCAAATCCAAGCCCAAGGTTTGACACTTATGCACCTTACAATCATATTTGATCATTTTAAAACCTGAATTGACCTTTTGTTGGGTAAGGTTGACCATGATTGGTCACTTTGACAAAAAATGACCCATTTGACCTAAACCCTTTAATCACTCATATAAACTCAATCAAACCTTATCAAATGTTCCTTTATCTTCTACATATTAAATAATGCATGCCTAAACCTAAATGAACACTTGGTAGACCCTAGTTGACCTGGATGACATTTAAAACTAAAGTGAACTTAAATTAGCCCTAAATGTAATTCTATGCAAGGTGACCATGGATTGACCTACAATCACTTCTAATATGTTTTAATTGTCATTTGGAACCCATTAGACCAAATGCTAAGATCTAGTGAAACATGGTTGACCAAGTCAACCTAGGTTGACTAAGCTTGCCATATTTGTCATCTCCTTCAATTCAAGTGATGTTGGGGAACCTAAGGCCCCAAATTGTATTGAGACAATTCATTATTTCCGAAAGGGTTTTCCCAAGCTAGTTAGCACTTGAACCCACTTGCAATAGCCACATCGACTGACCCAAGTGAACAAAAATCAAATCCATATAAATTTAAATAAAACCATTTCATATATTAGGTACCTGAGGACTCTATTCATCAACCCTAAAAGGCCCAACCAATAAGCATACATTGGTTAACTAAATTAGTTAACCCAAATCTGTAAAGTTAGCTCCTTTTGAGTCATTATGCAACCTACTTGGAATCAAACAAAATAAAGCCTTAAATTACACTCAGAAAACCTTCTAAACACCTTACCACACTACCTTAGGCAAGGTGCTTTTCTAAGGTGATTAGAATTCAATAAAATAGATTGATCAAAATTTAGTTGAAGCATAAATAATTTCCAAATTAAACAAATAGCTCCAAAACTACCAAAATACCTACTTATCCCCTATCAAACCATCCCATATCAATTATATAGGTTGGCATGGTTAGGAATAGCTGAAATTTGAATAATCATGCAAAATAGTTTCTCTAAAAATAATCTTAAATTCAAAGCTGAGGGGTTCTAATTTTTTGTTCCAAATAAATTTTCGTAAGCACCCAAGTTAATCCAAGCATTCCTAGAGCTTCCAACCTAGTTCTGTGCAAGTTGGATTTGCTCTTGCCAAACTCCTATATTTTGGTCCAGTGTTGTTTAGTGGTATTATCTAAAGCAAACTGGTGTGTTAGTTACACATGAACTAAAATAGATTAAAAGCCACCTATAAAACATTCTTTGAACAAACAATTTTACAATATGAGATATATTTTTCATAGTCTTGGTCAAGTGTGAAGTGAACATCTAATCCATGAAATATCAACTATTAGATTAGATGTTCAAGCTAAGTTGATCCTCTATAATCAAATTAAGTAATATGTTGCAATTTGAGAGCTTAACCATATGTTTGGATGATCACAACCGTTCTTTGAAGCATTATTTACTTATTCATGCATCACATTTTACATATTTGTGTTTGTGAGCTACAAACCTTTCAATAATAACATAGAATAAGTAAATAATAAAGAACTCGCACAAGATAAGGTAGTATTATGGTAAAAGATAGTCTGCATGTGTATAGAGTATCTATTTTTCAATTTTTTAGTTTATTTTTGTATTAGGTGTATGTTTTTCTTAGCAACAATGTACACACACACACACACACAAGGGTTAAAATTGAATGTTCAAATTTTTATCAATCATAATATTTGATATATTGAAATAAGAAATAATTAAAATATTTGATTAAGTGAGATTAATTAAAATTGGCATATAACTAATAGTCTTGTATGATATGCACATCATACTAGATGATAAGTTATATTAAAAAACCTCACTATCAAATCGTGTTACATAAAATTAGTAAATTTAAAATTTAAAAATTCAACTAATAATACTATATGATAATTAGTTATACTTTCCTAATATAAGTTTGATAATTAAGGAATAAAATAGGATTTAAATCAAATAAAGATAGTATTATATGACACATATATCATATAGTTTAATCTACCAAAGAGCTCTATGGATGTATTTTGGTTTGACTTCTACGATCTATTTTTTAATTTGAACTAATCATAATGGATGATTTCCAAATGTATAGGATGATCTTTAACATCATTGAACTAATCATTTTTTTTTTGAGAGAGAGAGAGAGAACTTGAAAGGTCAAATTCATAAGGTAGTGTGAAGGGTTTAAAATGTTTTCTACGGACATCTTGCACTTTAGGTCCTCCAGTGTGTGTGGATCTCTTTGAGATGAGCTCTAAGAAAGGAGTGTATTTTGGGCCAAAGACCATTTGCATCTCCACCGAGCTAAGAGGTAAAATAATGGAGTGTCAATTCCCTCGAGCATGGAAGTTAAAGGAGGAAGCAATTACTCTATCAAGACTAAGAGGCGAAAGGAGGAACAACATCTCTATAGGGTTGATGTAATGAAACGAGGGATGAAAACTCCATCAACCGAGGAGGCAAAAGAAGGGATAGTCTACCGAGTGTATAAAGGTCATTCTCCACCCTGTCAAGGAAAAATGTCTTCTTCGCCTAGCTTTCGGTTAAATGAGAGACTATTTTGAGTAAAAGTTGACTTAAGCACTATAAATCTCAGTTTGTATTTTTTTTTAATTTTTTGCTCCGTATTTTTACTTGCAATTTACTTTTACTACACTCTTATTGACATATGATTATATGATTGCAAGAGGGTTTTGGTAACTTTTTTTTATTGATCTTTGGTTTATATATATATTGAGTTGTTCAATAACTTTGATTTATAAATATACAAAAAATCTTAAAAAAAGAATTATATTTTCTTTTTGTTTGATTTTTGAGTTGTTAAATAACTTTGATTAATCACTTTCACATTATTTCAAGTTTTATTTTCAAGACAAAGATTTAAAAATATTTAAAGTTTTGTTTTTAGGCTAAATTAAACACCCTCTTGGTGTGCAATAAGCACTTTCACAAGGTCTACTTGTTAAATTCTCTTGATGAAACCAAGATTTGCTTAGAGTTATAAAAGATAGTAGGAGCTTGAAGATAAAATTATAGCCATTGATTTTATTTAAATCAGATAGATGATGTAGATCTAGTTAGACTTAAACCTTGCTTACAGCCAAAATTTTTAGGTGGGTTTACCCACATGTTCAATCTCTGATCAAACAACTAAGATTAATCCTTATTGTCTATGAGGACCAATTATTATTTAAGCGGCTGATCAGATTGCGCCACATTTAAAGTTCGGCTGAATTTGTATATTCAAGGAATCAAATTGGCAAAAATTGCTTAGATATTTAAAAATTTAAATATCCTCATCCAATTGGAAAAATAATATGTTTAAGGGATCTATTGATTTAGTAAGAGGATATTAATAAAAGACTTATAGTTTTGAATATGATTCTTAGAAAATAAATTAGTTCCTTAAATACACTATTATATATTTATGAAATTATTTGGAAAAATCAATTCCAACTAGGCTTAAATTCTCAGGGATGATTCTTCGACATGATACGCACATGTCAAAAATTATTAAAGTAAATTTGAATTTAATTCAAACCTCTTTTAAAATTTTAAATTCCTAGGTTAAATTTTAAAATATGAATTGAAAATTCAATAAATGTGAATCCAAAATACATGTGGGTCTTTACTTTTGTTGAATGTTATATGAATGCAAAAGGGTTAGTTATCTATTGATTTTTTTACTATTCTCTGTTCTATATTGCCCATAATAAATTTTTCAAAGTATATATTTGTTCCCTTGAAATTTATTGTGGATATTAAGGAGGCTATAACGGTCTCAAATCCAAGCGGTTAAATCATTTGGTTATCAATAAATCATTTTTTAAGTTTCAACCCAATTGGAGCTCATTTGATCTATCATTTAGTAAAACCTTAATTATATTACATAAATGACCTAGGATCTTAATTAAAATTTCTCTAAGAAACATACAAATGTGATATGGATTGGTTCGAAGTTGAATTGTTATTTACAAAAAGTGGAATTTGAAAATTTACCCATTTTTTGTTCTTACTGTAAGATTCATGGCCATGGTTTAAATGGGTGTTATAGGTTGCATTCTCACCATCGTAAGGAGAAGGATTCTTCCAAACAATCACATGGAAATGCTGTTAATTTAGATTCTCATGATAATGAAACTCCTAATCTTTGAGAACTTGAGGGCAAAATACCTAAACTGCTTGAGAATATTGAGGACCCATTACAAATAGCATGTGCTAATAGTGAACCAGCTATTACTAATGTTGAAGTTCATAGTCATATTCAGTGAGATAATATTAGCTCTACCTTTATATTATCTACTAGTTATGAAAATATGGATGAACAAATGTTGGCTATTACCTCAAATCAAAATATTATTATTTTTTATTCTATTAGTCCTTTTATTGTGAACAAAAACATGTATGACATGGATTTTATGTTGCTTTCTACTATTTATACTAATACCTTGGCTTTGAATGATCAGGAGAAACTAGTGGAAGCTAATGAGGGTATTGACTTATGTAGTAAAGAAATTATGGGAAATTGCTACACCTTGGAGGAGGGTGAATTGGCTAGGGTGGAGGATAGCCTTTCATTTAGGGAACATAATACTGAGCTTATCATGAGTAACAAAGGATGTGTGGAGGATGACTGTATTTTTGAGGAGTGTGAATTCCCTCAACTGGTAAGGCAGGTGGGCCAACATAATAATAGTAAGCTTCCTTCTACCTCTCATCATCATAGTGATGCTTTTACTGATACGGAGGATATTGATATTTTTGCTAATTTTATTACCAAAGATGATAACGATAAGGAAGCATATTTGATTAAAATAAATGGCTAATGACGCCAAATCAAAAGTTGTGCAATGACACCAAATTTAGAAAGATAAAAAAAAAATATTAAAAATAAAATGATGTGTAAAGTGCACCAAACAATTGATAAGACGCATAAAATGAGCCCATAAAAGTAAGCTTACCTTTATTGTACTTCTTAAAGCTTAAGAAAATCCTTGATATTTTTGATACTTGAGTTTGAAAATCATGATTCCTGATTCACCAATTTTTCCCATTAATCTTCTATTAGATATATTTTATGAAAGGAGTTTTGAAAAATTGGTGTTTCTTATTCTAATTTATTTCTTGATTTAGATATTAGATTAAAAAAATTTTGAGCATTTAAAAGAACTTGAGCTTAGATTTACAAATTCTAAATTTTTAACCTTTTATGGGTTATGCATTATCAATACATTATTTACTAAGTTTTTTTATAAAATCATGAGGCAACTGTTGAAACTCCTTCACTATGAATTAGGTTGTTAGACCTAAGTTAATGTCCTAAGGCTAACCAAGAGGGGGGGGGGGGGGGGGTGAATTGGTAATTTAAAAATTATACTTCTACTCTTGGATTTTTAGAAAACCTTTTTAATTATTAATGCAAGTTAAATTTAAAGTTTAAAAATAAACTTTTCAACCAGAGTAAACAACTTGCAATTACATTAAATGACAAAGAAAAATAAGAAAGAACACTCCCCGGAAGCACCTTCCGAGTATTGCACTAATATTATAAAGTGACTCTCCTTTTGTCCCCACAGCAAGGTGGAGAAGCTTGTACAAAATCACTTTCACCTTCCCTGGTGCGGCGGATGAGCCGGGTCCTTTGACACCAAAGAGATTTTCTTCTTCCCAAAACTTCCCTCAAGACAACCCTTGAATCCGATGGTACTGAGGTGCAAGTTTGCCAGAGCAACCGTGTAAATATCCCTCCAGACTCCCTTGAAATCCCCTCCAAGGATCTTTTCCCTCTCAAACTCCACCCTTTCCTCTCTCTCCCTTTCAAGTTCTCTCTTCTAGTTTTCTCCAAAAGAATGAAGACACAATGACTGCCAAATATACACTTTATCATCCTTTTACACTCTCCAAGTGTCAGCAGAGAATCGGACCGATGTTGTTGAACTTCACTTGAGAGCCTTCAAAGGAGATGGGTAGAAACAAAGATATCTTAGCTATAAGTAACCTTGTGAATCCCTCACAAACCCCTCACTTGATTTCTCACTCTTCACTCATACAATCTTTCCCAAACACTCACACTCAATGATCCCTCTCAAGAGAAAACAACTCCAAAGGCATTTTTAATAGTTTCTAGGACTCCTTATATAGAAAGGACAAGAAAAACCGTCCAAAAAATTGCTAATTTCAAGTTTTTCTGCGCAGTGGATAGTCTTGTATGAACCCGAGTTAGTCCCGTATGAACTATGTAGAAACTGTCCCATACGAACCATTTATGAATCAGTACGAACTAAATTCATCCTGGGACAAAATATGTTCGTCCTGGGATGAAATATGTTCGTCTTGGGACGAAAAGTTATATCCAAGGTCGGTTCAAAAAACTGCAGAACGTTGCCAGAAATTGCCATAGTCGGTTCCCTTCGTCCTGGAACGAATTCAGTTCATCTTGGATGAAATTTGTCTAGAGAGCAACTCGTCCTAGCACGAATACACTTAATCCTGAACGAGATTTCTCCAGAGGGTAATCTGTCATAGGACGAATATACTTCGTCCCGGATGATCAGGACTTAGAAAAATTTTTCTTCAGTTTCTGTTCGTTCCATTGATCTTACGAGGAGATAACTGACCTGGTCGTCCTGTATGAACTAGGTTCATCCTGTACGATCAGTACAAATTTTGTAAGATCTCCTTAAGAGTATGTGTCTGTTTATTCACTCAATTACATTCACTCCCTCTCTATTCAAAGAATAATTAAAGGCTTCAATTTACAAAGGATTGCATGCTGAATTTGATTTGAAGTCTTCGTAGTTTGGAGTTTGATTTTTCTGAAATATTAGTACACACCAGAGCAAAAACAAATCTTCCAAAAAGTGTTAGGAGATAACTACACATAAAAATATAATATTTGGAATCATCAAAACTATACAAGTTGCAAGAATGTAAAACATGTAAATAGCAACTCTCTTGACAATCTCCCCCATTTTGATGATGGAAAAATAATTATTATTTGTATAATTTCAAATTCTAAGAATCTCCTAAACTCCCTCTGAATTGATGAACACATGAAAATAGGGAGGTAATTGAATTCAATTTTTTTTTTTTTTTTGTTTTTCTTTTTCAAAAATTTTAAACAACACAAAACAACATAAAAGACAAAAAAAAATAATCAAACACACATACAAAAACATACGATAAAATAAATAAAAAATACAAAAGTACACAAGACACAACAAATAATTTCTCCCCCTTTTTGACAACATCAAAAAGTGAAGAAGAAAAAGACTAGAAATATAAGCAGACATATAAAAATCATTTAAAAATTTAACCTTTAAAATGATTAACATAAAGTATGCAAATAAAATTAAAACATTAGGTAAATCATTAGATTCATATAATATAAGAAGATATATAACATAGAAACTAAAAAGAATTTTTCAAAACATGAGTCTATTTAGACATTTAAGATTGAGAAAATCATTATAATAATGATGATCTAAAAATTTTATATTTCAAATTTTAATATGTAATATAAATGTACATAAGTTCAATTTGAATTAAGAGATTAAAAAATTAAGGAAAGAAATAACTACCACATGTGACGCTTTACGCATCTTTTTCAAATTTATGGCACATTTTTGTGCATCTTTTTTACTTTTTGAGCTTATTTTGTGCCTCTTTTTCACATTGTGAATTTTTGCTCAATTCTTTTAATTTTTAAATATTTATATAATTTCAAGAGTAATTATATTATTTCTAAAATTAATAATCTAAAATTTCAAATCTTTCTAAGTACATAAATATTAATTGATAAGTGAAATACAAAATAAGAAAACATCACAATTGCAATAATAATATTAATAATAATGTAGTCTAAATAAAATACATGAAATTGACAATCTTAATAATATCAAGTTATAAGCAAAACTTAAATTTAGAAAATTTAGATTTTCTAATAAATTCAATTTTATGTTGCAGTTCAAAGTATAGCACTTGTAATATCAAAAATTTAAGAGATTTTCATATAGGCTAACGAAAATTTCAAACATAGAACAAAAACACTCAAACATTCAAAAAATCTAAAGCAATTAAAAGTATAGAAAAATACTAAACAAAATACAAGTGCACAAACTATAAAAATCTTTATATCACATTCCAAATATCTCACAAAAAGATTCATTTTAAACATTGAATGACACGAAGTTCGTACATACAAACTTTGGGTTTTGTACATACGATCAGTTATAAAAACTGAATCTATCCGTTTATCCATTTATATGCGTACAGAAGAAGTAATATAAATCATCCAGGACGATCAAGAGATCGTACAGTACGATATGTATTGGAAAAATTAAACAATACGCAATCAGTCAAAACTAACTATAAATTTGCTACAGAATTCATATAATACGAAAATATTTTTGTCCAATACGAATAGAATACTTAGAAAAATTTGCACGATTGATCTAAAACATAGAATCATATGTGAAAACATTTTAAAATCATATAAAATACTAAAAAATAGAAATAGAAAAACCCACAAAATAAACAAATATAAAAATACAACAAATAAAAAACATGCATATAAAAGCACATAAACCAAGGGTTTAAACATCATTTTGCTCCTGGTCTGATGATTCAGAAGCTAGATCTGCCCAGGAGATTTTATGGTTTTCATTATTATCCATTTTTTAATTTGCTTAGGTTTATCTTTTTCTTTAGGAGAAAGAATTCTCAAATTAGGCCACTGACTTTTCAGATATCTAAATTTTCTACATCCAAAGTAAATAATATTTGAAGAAATCTGAACATTCTTACTATTTTTACCTTTATTCCACTTTTGTTGATTCTTATGCTTGTGATTTAGTGGACTTTTCAATTTGCTTGTTAAGTCGTCGCTTTCCTCACCAACTAAGCCATTTCTCAATGTCTTCAGCTTTTAGCATTATTGTTTCACCTGCATCCAAAAGTCTTTGACCCAAATATTGCTCGTAGGCAATGAGTGAGCCAATCAAATTATCAATAGAATATTCATTCAAATTTTTCAATTCGCAAATAGTAACAACTTTGGCATCAAACTTGTCAAGTAAACAATGTAGAATTTTATTGACTATTTCAAAGTTTGATTAATTCTTTACCTAAAGCATGCAATGATATTATAATTTGAATAAACTTAGTAAACATGTCTAAGATCATCTCATAACATTTCATGCTAAAGAGTTCATAGTCATGCATAAAAAAAATTCAACTTAGATTGCTTAACTTCACTAGTACCTTCATATATAATGCATAAAATGTCCCAAATTTCCTTATCGGTAGTACATGTAGAGATTCTCATATAATCTTCAAAATTTAAAGCACAGAATAAACAATTCATACATTTAGCATTTAATTCAGCATAAATTTGTTCTACTCTACTCCATTTAGAAAATGTGGTCTCAGTTTTAATTCTATCTAAAATACTTGACAGTATAGAATATCCACTTTGAATCATATGCCATATTCGATAATCTATTGATTGGAAGAAAGTAAACATTCAAATTTTTCAAAAATCAAAAGAAATATTTTCAAATAAAGGTGGTCTAACAATCGATTATCCTTTTAATATTTTACGGTTTCTAAAATTAGCCATACTCATTTTTCAAAAAGTAATCTAAATTGTTTGTTGTGTCTTGTGTATTTTTGTATTTTTTATTTGTTTTATCATATATTTTCGTATGTGTGTTTGATTGTTTTTTTATCTTTTGTGTTGTTTAAAATTTTTGAAAAAAAAAATTTTTGAATTCAATTACCTCCCTATTTTTAGGTGTTCATCAATTCAAGAGGAGTTTAGAAGATTCTTAGAATTTGAAATTATACAAATAATAATTATTTTGCCATCATAAAAAAGGAAGAGATTGTTAAGAGAGTTGCTATTTGCATGTTTTATATTCTTGCAACTTGTATAGTTTTGATGATTCCAAATATTTTTGTTTTATGTGTAGTTATCTCCTAACACTTTTTGGAAGATTTGTTTTTACTCTTGTGTGTACTAACATTTCAGGAAAATCGAACTCCAAACTACGAAGACTTCAAATCAAATTCAGCATGCAATCCTTTGTAAATTGAAGCCTTTAATTGTTCTTTGAATTGAGAGGGAGTGATTGTAATTGAGTGAAAAAACACAGACACACACTTAAGGAGATCTTACAAAATTTGTACTGATCGTACAGGATGAACCAAATTCATACAGGATGATCAGGTCAGTTATCTCCTCGTAAGAGCAATGGAACGAACAGGAACTGAAGAAAAATTTTTCTAAGTACTGATCATCCAGGACGAAGTATATTTGTCCTATGATGAATTGCCCTCTAGAGAAATCTCATTCAGGATAAAGTGTATTCATGCCAGGACGAGTTTCTCTCTGGACAAATTTCGACCAGGACGAACTAAATTCGTCTCAGGATGAAGGGAACCGACTATGGCAGTTTCTGGCAATGTTCTACAGTTTTTGGAACCGACCTTTGGTATAACTTTTCATCCCAAGACGAACATATTTCATCCCAAGACAAATTTAGTTCGTACTGATTCACAAATGGTTTGTACAGGATAATTTTTGCACAGTTCGTACGGGACTAACTCAGGTTCTTACGGGACTATCCACTGCGCTGAAAACTTGAAATTAGCAATTTTTTTTGACGGTTTTTCTTGTCCTTTCTATTTAAAGAGTCCTAGATACTATTACAAATGCCTTTGGAGTTATTTTCTCTTGAGAGGGATCATTGAGTGTGAGTGTTTGGGAGAGATTGTATGAGTGAAGAGTGAGATAAAGTGAGGGGTTTGTGAGGGATTAACAAGGTTACTTATAGCTAAGATCTCTTTGTTTATGCCAATCTCCTTTGAAGGCTCTCAAGTGAAGTTCAACAACATCGGTCCGGTTCTCTACCGACACTTGGAGAGTGTAAAAAGATGACAAAGTGTATCTTTGGCAGTCATTGTGTCTTCATTCTTTTGGAGAAAATTAGAAGAGAGAACTTGAAAGGGAGAGAGAAAAGGGTGGTGTTTGATTTGAAGTCTTCATAGTTTGGAGTTCGATTTTCCTGAAATGTTAGTACATACAAGAGCAAAAATAAATCTTCCAAAAAGTGTTGGGAGATAACTATACATAAAACAATAATATTTGGTATCATCAAAACTATACAAGTTGCAAGAATGTAAAACATGCAAATAACAACTCTCTTAATGGTAGCTTTCTTATTTTAAGATTATTCATTTTTTTTTTCACTAGATGAGGGATCATTTTATTTTTTTATCAGTATTTGTGCTCCTCCTCTTCTGATAATGTCAAAGGGGAAAAATGTACTGTTATATTTGAATCTCTTTTTAAAAAAAAATTAAAACAACTAAAATTTAAAATCAATTTTGCTTTTCCTTGATTTTAAATTTTTTTATTCTAGTGAGGGGGAGATTAGGAGAAAATGCTTTCAAATTTTATAAATTCAACCAATAATATTTGCCATCATGAAAAAGGGGAGATTATTATAACTTGAGCTTATGAGTTTATGTTTTTGATGATAACAAATATTATGGCTTACTTTCTATATTTTTGTTTATGTGGTTACTAACTTTTCATGATTATGGTTCTCCATTCAAGATTCAAGATTTGGTTGATCAAGTTCGATTTGTAATTTTAATTGATGTATTTTTTTATTTCTTGAGTCATTCTGTAAGGGTATTTGCTTGCTTGTAACCTTGCATAAACACACTTGAGAAATTTTTTGTCAATATTAGAGTTTTTTTATTTTTGATTACATCATCCGGGACAATCTAAAAATTGGCCTGGATGATCAGTTAAAAATAAAAACCTTAATTAGGGCATCCTGGTTAAGGAAGCCATAATTAAGCACATCATTCTAGATGATATTTATATCTGTCGTGATGATAGGTTCAATCAGAAAGAATCAGTAGCCTAATCTATTTAGTTATCTTTTATTTTTGGACATCGTCCTAGATGATGCAATATAATTATGCCTAAATTAATTTGATAAATAAGAAAAGCAATTAATGTTTGATTGCTCGATCATATCATCCTAGATAATCACCAGATTATCCTAGACAATCTGTTAATAAACCTTAGGACTTCCTGGATAATTTATAATCAGCCTGACTCCATTCAAGGCGATACTCTGGACATTATGTGCATTTTTTATACTAATCAGCCCGGATGATCATGAGATTGTCCAGGACGATCATGAGATCATCTAGGATGATCAATTTACTTTTTTATCATCTAGACATGCATTCAGGGTGAAGTTCTGGATGATACTCCTCGATTTGTACTGATCGTACAAGATGATATGTATATTGTCTTGGATGATAATGTCAGTTTGTTGTTTTTAAGAGCAAATTTGGAGCTCTTCTATTTAAACTTTGTCAAAGACTTTGAAAGTATCTTTGGCAGTCATTGAAGCTTCATTCTTCTGGAGAAAACTTGAAGATAGAACTTGAAAGGGAGAGAGGAAAAGATGGAGTTTGAGAGAGGGAGAAGATCCTTGGAGGGGATTTCAAGGGAGTGTAAAGGGGGTTCCACATGGTTGCTCCGGCGAGCTTGCACCTTAGTACCATCAACTTAAAGGTTCTTCTTAAAGAAAGTTTTGGGAAGAAGAAGATCTCTTTGGTGTCAAAAATATGGCTACACCGCTATGCTGAGGAAGGTGGAAGTGATTTTGTAATGGCTTCTCTACCTAGCTGTGGGGGCTAAAGGAGAGACACTAAAAGTTTAGTGCAATACTCGGAGGGTGCCTCCAAGGAGTGGAGGTAGATCAGGTTGGACCGAACCACTATAAATTTGGTGTGTTCTTTTTTATTATTTTTTGCACTTTATTTTTATTGTGATTTACTATTTGGGTGAAATCTCTGATTAAACTTTTTATTATTGATATAACTAGTTTCCACTATAAGAGTTAAAAAGATTTTTCTTTTTGTTAAAGAAGTTTTTAATATCCAATTCACCCCCCCCCCCCCTCTTGGTTGGCCTAGGGACTAGTTCATTAGGGCCTAACATCCTTGATAAACTTTCAAGCGGTATTAGAGCGAAATTCATAAAATTTAGTTCTTGAAAACTTTTGAATTTTGATCCATGACTAATTTTTAAAATCATAATATTATGGAAGGTTATACAATCACCCAACCATCTTTGTTTGAAAATATTACTTTTGATTATTGGAAAATTTGCATAGCTACTTTCTTGTAATCAATTGATTATTGAATGTGGCAAATGATTTTAACTGATTATTTTGTACCGTCGCGTGTTATAGATGAAATTAAAAATTATATTCCTTTTAAAAAATGGAATTGGGAAGAACAAATCAATGCTCAATTGAATGCAAAACTATTAAACTATTTTATCTATGCTTTAAATTCTGAAGATTGTATGTTGGTATCCACGTGCACTACTGGTAAGGAAATTTGGGATAAATTGCACACTATATACTAAGGCACTAATGAAATCAAGCAATCGAGATTGAATACTTTAATGCATGAATATGAACTATTTTGCATGAAATCTTATGAGACGAACTTAGACATGTATACTAGGTTTATTCAAATTATAACATCATTACATGCTTTAGGTAAAGAATTTTAAACTTTGAAAAAATTAACAAAATTCTACATTGCCTACTTGATAAGTTGATGCCAAAGTTGTTGCTATTTACGAATCAAAAAATTTGAATAAATATTTTATTGATAATTGGATTGGCTCACTCATTGCCTACAAGCAAAACCTGGGTCAAAGACTTTTAGATACAGGTGAAATGATAGTACTAAATGCTGAAGACTCAGAGAAAATTGGCTTAATTGGTGACGAGAGCAATAACTTAACAAGCAAATTGGAGAACACTTCCTGCAAAAGAAAAGGGTAAAACATAAGCATAAACAAAAGTGGAATAAAGGTAAAAATGATAAGAATGTTAAGATTTATTCTAACATTATTTTTTTTGGATGTAGAAAATCTGGACATATGAAAAATCAGTTCCCTAATTTGAGAACACTTCATGCAAAAGAAAAGGGTAAAGCTAAGAAAATTGTAAAAAGGGAAAATAATTAAAATAAAAAAATTCTCCTGGGTAGACGTAGCTTTTAAATAATCAGACCAGGAGCAAGATGATGTTTAAACCCTTATTTGTATGTTTATTTATTTGTGTAAGCACGTTTTTTATCGTTGTGTTTTTGTTTGTTTTCTATATCTTTCTTTGGGTTAATTCTTTTTCATTTTTTTTGTTACGTTAATTTTTTAAATGTCTTTACTTTCTCTTTTTGTAAAAGTCCTCTTTTATCAACACACATATATCATTTTAAAAAAAAACTAAAACTTTTTTAAAGATCATTTTTTCTAAAAATGAAAAACCTACCTCCTATTTTTCTTGAATTCTTATATAAGTTGTGGTTGACTTATCTAAAAATAGTCAAAGAAAGGAAACTCATGATTTTGACTTTGTATCTCTTTTCTTAAAGAGGTTATTCTACTTTTTTATTCAAATTCTTCATCATATTACAAATTAAATTCTAAAATTGAAATTTTTATCTCCCTACATTTTATCTATCACACAGGGATATTTTGCAAGTTATTGAATCCACCTCATAAGTTTCTTAATCAAGTAATATGTTTTTTAAATAGAATGGGTTTATTTTAGTTTTTAAAATATCAAAAATGAAGCATATTTGATTAAAAAAATGGTCAAAGATGTCAAATCAAACGATGTGCAATGATGTCAAATTGAGAAAGATAGACAAAGTGTATCAAAAATTAAAAGATACACAAAGTGCACCAAACAACTAACAAGAGGTATAAAATGAGCCCACAAAAGTAAGTTTACCTTTCTTGTACTTCTTAAAGCTTAAGAAAACCCTTTATATTTTTGGTACTTGAGCTTGAAAATCGTGATTCTAATTAACCAATTTTTGCATTAATCATCTATTTTATATATTTTATAAACGAAGTTTTGAAAAAAATTGTGTTTCTTTTTTCTAATTTGTTCCTTAATTTAGATATTGAATTAAAAAAGTTTTTGAACCTTTAAAAAAACTTGAGCTTGGATTAACAAATTCTAAATATCTAACCTTTTCTGGGTTATGCATTGTCAATACATTCCTTACTAAGTTTTTGTATAAAATCATGCGGTAACTTTCTCACTTTAAAAATATTTGATTTTTTTCACTAGATTAGGCATCATTTTGTTTTTTTAATCCTTTTTTATGCTCCTCTTTTTGAAAATGTTAAAGGGGGAGAAAGTACTGTTGTATTTGTATCTTTTTAACAAAAAATTAAAAACACCAAAAATTTTGATTTCCCTTAATTTTAAATTTTTTTATTCTAGTGAGGGGGAAATTAGGAGAAAATGCTTTCAAAATTTTCAAATTCATTCAGTAATATTTACCATCATCAAAAAGGGGAAGATTGTTATGACTCAAGCTTATGAGTTTATATTTTTGATGATAACAAATATTGTGGCTCACTTTCAAGTTTCTACTTGTATTTACAATATATTTTTGTTTGTGTGGTTACTAACTTTTCAGGATTATGGTGTACCATTCAAGACTCAATATTTAGTTGATCAAGTTTTATTTGTAATTTTCATTGATATATTTTTTTGATTTTTTGAGTCATGTCCTATAAGGGTATTGGCTTACTTGTAACCTTGTACACACACACTTGAGAATTTTTTATCAATTTTAAAGTTTTATATTTTTGATTGCATCATACAGGATGATCTAAAAATCAGCCTAGATGATCAGTTAAATATAGAAACCCTAATTAGGGCATCCTAGTTAAGGCAGCCACAATTATGCAAATCATCCTAGACGATATTTGTATTGGTCATGACAATAAGCCCAAATCAGAAAGAATCTGCAGCCAGATCTATTTAGATTTCTTTTATTTTTGGACATCATCCAGGACATCATCGTGGATGATGCAATACAATTATGTTTAAATTAATTTGAAAATTAAGGAAAGCAATTAAGGTTTGATTGCTCGATCATATCATCCTGGATGATTACAAGATCATCCTGGATGATCACAAGATCATCCTGGATGATCACAAGATCATCCCAGATGATCACAAGATCATCCCAGATGATCTATTAATAAACCTTAGTGCTTCCTGGATGATTTATAATTGGCCTGGCTCCATTTAGTGCGATGCTCTGGACGATATGTGCCTTTTTTATACTAATTAGCCCGGATGATCGTATGATCATCTCGGACAATCAGTTTACTTTTTCATCATTCTAAAGTACATTCAGGGTAATGTTCTAGATGATACTACTCAATTTGTACTGATCGTACATCATCCTGGATGATAATATTGGATTATTTCTTTTGAGATCAAATTTGGAGCTCTTCTATTTAAACTTCGTCAAAGACTTTGAAAGTGTCTTTAGCAGCCATTAAAGCTTCATTCTTCTGGAGGAAATTTGAAGAGAGAACTTGAAAGGGAAATAGGAAAGGGTGGAGTTTGAGAGAGGGAGAAGATCCTTATAGGTGGTTTCAAGGGTGTGTGGAGGGGGTTCCACATGGTTGCTCTGGTGAGCTTGCACCTTAGTACCATCAGATTCAAGGTTCATTTTGAAGGATGTTTTGGGAAGAAGAAGATCTCTTTAGTGTCAAAGAACCCGGCTACTCCGCCATAAAGGGAAAGGTGAAAGTGATTTTGTAAGGGCTTCTTCGCCTAACTGTGGGGGCTAAAGGATAGATACTAAAGGATTAGTGCAATACTCGGTGGGTGCCTCCAAGGAGTGGATGTAGGTCAGGTTGGATCGAACTACTATAAATCTGGTGTGTTCTTTCTGATTATTTTTCATAGTTTATTTTTATTGCTATTAATGGCTTGGGTGAAATCTCTGATTAATTTATTTATTATTTATTTAATTCATTTCTATTGCAAGAGTTAAAAAGATTTTTCTTTTATTAAAGAAGTTTTTAATATCTAATTCCCCCCCCCCCTCTTTGTTAGCCTCGGGACTAGTTTATAAGGGCTTAACATTCTTGATGAACTTTCACTCGGGGTATTAGTTGCCCATCTTCTAGGTTGAGAGTTAAGAACTTTTGTCATATTTACAATGTCTCAATTCTTATTTTTCTTCAACCTCTTATTACTACTTCTAAATTACTTAGTACTGCTAGATTTTTTAGATTTAAGCATTTGTTTTGAATTTTATCAATAAGATTTGGGGTTTTTGGAAGGATCCTATTCGGATTGATATTATTGGAGATTTTATTTAAGTTTTTTGTTGAAATATTGATTTTTTAAATTTGAAATGTTGTTCTTCTTTTATCTATGCTACCTCTACTTGTGATACTAAAAAAGTGTTATGGGAGCAACTCACTAATTTTTTTATAGTATTTGCAACTGTCCCTGGCTTATGGGAGGTGATTTTAACATAATTTCTAATCCTGTTGAGCGTATTTGGGCCTCTTCTCCTACCTATCACTCTATGGAGGATTTTAACAATATGATTATGGATTGTAATTTAGTTGACATTGGTTTCTATGGTAATAAATTCACTTGGAACTATGGTCATTTATGGAAATGGTTGGATTCGATTTTGTTTAATGATAATTAGTTCATCTCTTTTAATGCTGTTTCTGTCTAGCATCTTAGCATAACTCTCTGATCACTCTCATATGCTGATTACTCTTAAGACTATGCATATGAATTCTTTGTCTCAATTTAGATTTCAAAATATGTGGTTGCTTCATTAATTCTTTTCTGGATGCGGTTCAAGAAAATTTGCATGCCCCCTTACATCCTGATAATTCTATTATTGGCATGAAGAGGTTTTGGTTCAAACTGAAAATACTTAAACAAATTATTAATTGGTGGTATCACAAATTTTTTAAAAATATTTTTACTAATATTTGTATTATTGAAGTCAAAGTGAACTCTATTGAGTTTAACTATAAATTGTTCCTTTATGATGATAATTTCAGCATGCTTAGAGAGGCTAAAGATTGTCTTTTTAAATTACGAGCTTAGGAGGAAGTCTTTTGGAAATAAAAAGTGGTTGTGAAACACTTTGTTGAAGGTGATAATAATATCAGATATTTTCACGCTTTGGTTAAGAGGAAATGAGTCAAAAACTCCATTAATAAAATCAATCGTGATGATGGTTCTGTTATTAAGGATGGTCAGTAAATTGCTAATTTGGCAGTTCAACATTTTCATAACTGCCTCAATAAGGATTTTACTACTATTCATATTTGATAACCCTTTTATTATCCTAATCTCATATATCAAGAGGATAATGATTTACTTTCTAAATCCCCTTCTTTAGAGGAAATAAAAGAGATTGTTTATGGCATGAATGGTGATTCTGTGGTTGGACCAGATGGTTTTACTACTAAGTTTTTTAATAAAGCTTAAAATATTATTAGTTTTGACCTATTTTCCACTTTTTTTAATTTTTTTGTGGCACAATATCCCTAAATTTTTTACTTCTACTTCTATTGTGCTCATTCCTAAAAGCAACTTTGTTAATATTAGAATGATTTTAGACCTATTAGTCTTTGTACCTCTATTAGTAAATTAATTTCTAAAATTTTTATGAGTCGCTTAACTTCTATTTTTCCTAAAATTATATCTCCCTATCAAATAAGTTTTGTTAAGGGCTGGGCTATTATTGATAATATTCTTTTGGCTCAAGAATTTTGTCATGACCTTGATGTTAGGGTGGGAGGTAGCAACATTATCTTGAAGCTTGATATTTCTAAGGCTTATGACAGCATTGATAGAATTTTTCTTTAGAAGATTTTATAATTATTTAGCTTTAATTCAGTTTTTATTAATATTATCAAAATTTGCATTGAAGGATTCTATTTTTCAATTATTGTCAATGAAAAAAGCACTAGTTTTTTTAAATCTTCTCATGACCTAAGACACGGAGATCCTATTTCTCCTGCCCTTTTCATTATTGTGGCTGAGTATTTATCTAGAGGCCTTGACAACTTCTTTGAGAATCACCCTAGCCTCTATTTTAGAACCTTGGTTGAGTTTCCTATCTCTCAATTTTGTTTTGCTGATGATTTTATTATTTTTATGAATGCTTCTTTAATTTAAATTAATAGACTCTTAGGTTTTTTCATAATTTTTGAAATTATTAGTGGGATTTCTTTAAATAAGAATAAATGTTGCTTTATTTCCTCCAACAAAGTGCCTAATGCTTGTATTGTGAGCATCAAAGCCCTGACCGGTTTTGTAAGTTCAAATGCCTATTAAGTATCTTGGGGTTCCTCTTTTTAAAGGTCGTAAGAAATCTTTTCTTTTTTATAATTTGATTACTTCGATGTAGAACAAGCTTTTATCCTGGGATTCTAATTTTTTGAGCTTTGGTGGTATGTTTATTCTCATTAGAAGTGTTCTATGCTCTCTCCATATTTATACTAACCAAACTCTTTAACCTACTTAAATTGTTCGCAATAGGATTGATAAACTTATCAATAAGTTTTTTTAGAAAGGGGAAAATATCAACTCTAAAATTATATGGTCCTCTTGGGACAAGTGTTGTGGTCTATTTAATGAGGGTGCCTTGGGTTGTAAGAGCATGTTTGATTTGTCTTAAGTTTTTAATTTCATGCTAAAGTGAGCCTTTGGGCTAAATTTATGTTTGCTAAGTATTGAATGGGTAAACATCCCAATATTTGCTCTTTTAACAAAGGTGATTCTAAAGTGTGGCAGATACTTTGGAAGATTAAATGGATTGTTGAGCCACATCTTTCCTGGGGGCTTGGTGGTGGGAATATTTTCTTTTGGCAAAATCATTGGTTAGGTCCTCACTCTATTGATTATATTATTAATACTTTTTCCACTACTGTAGTTAAGGTTAATTAATTTTTACTAAAAATTGTTGGGACTATGATAAACTTACAAATGTGATTCTTGACTCTATTATTCAACAAATTTTTATCCTTTCCCTGAACACTGAATCGGAGGATTTATTATTATGCAATTTGTCCAAAGATGGTGCTTTTAGATTAAAGAATCTTTGGCATGCTTTTAGAACCAAGAATGATTCCTCTATTATTTTGTTTATGATTTGGCATAAAAGCATTCCTACACTATTGCTATTCCCATCTAGAAGATTTTTTTATAAGTTCATTCCTATTGATGATAATTTAATAAATAGAGGTTTTATTTTGCCTTTCAAATGTCAATGTTGTTATCATATGGAGAATATGCATCATGTTTTTCTTTATGATCCTTTAGATGTTAAAATTTGGGCTTACTTTGATGATATTTTCAAATTAGATTGCTTTAATGCTAAATTGTCTATTAATACTATGCTTATGTCTTGGGTTTTCAAGTCTAAGGGCCATATCATAAATGTTATTCCTTCTCGCATCTTGTGGTATTTATGGTTGGAGAGGAGTAATTCTCTTTTTAATGGTGTTGGTATGAACTATCATAGGATTATTAAAAGTGTGAAAGAGAAAGTTTTAAGACTCTTTTTCTGTTAATCTTCTTTATTATAAGAACTTTAAGAATTATTACTTTGTGGCTTTTAACTTAGGTCTCAAGTTGGATGGTAATCATCATCATCCTCCTAGACCTAGGATTATTTACTGGATCAAACCCCCTAACAACTTTTATAATCTGAATGTAAAGGGTGCTGTTAATCATTCCTTTTGGGATTTGGTGGGATTATTAGGGACATTTATGATAACATTCTTATGGATTTTGTGGGTCCTTTACAGATTGGTGATGTGAATTTTGCTAAGCTGTCGGTGATTCTTTATGGAATTAGATTATGTATTTCTTTGAATATTTCTAACATTGGAATTGAAGTTGATTCTACTTATTCTATTCAATGTTTAAATGATCTTGATGATTTCGTTTGCTCTTTTTACTTATGAGGGATATTAAAGAATTAATGAACTTTATTAATGCCTACTTTTCTCATGTGTATAGGGAGGGGAATGCCTGTGTTGAATGGCTTGCTAATTTAGGTTATGACTTGGATTATTTGATTGATCTTGCTTCTACTAACTTACCTGTTCTTTAAAAGGGCTTTTAAGATTGGATAAAATTGGTACTCCTTATGTTAGAATTTAATTTGGTTGGGTTGTTGGGGCCTGTATTTGGCCTTAGGGTTGGCTCTATTTTGGTCCGCTGGAGGTTTTTACTGGAGAGGTTTCTCTGGATCTTTTTTGTTTCTACTGGGTTTAGTGGCTCTATTTTTTATAGTTTTGGCTTCCAGGTGTTTTGAAGCCCGACTATTCACATGGTCCTTTATTTACCATATTGGTTGTGCTTTTCGTTCTCTCGTATCTAGGGCTTCCTTGCTGCTTAGGTGTATGGCTGGTTTGGCAATTTTTAATGTGCTGTTTGGTGATCCTTTTAAAGAATTGCTTGGTGGGCCTAGATGTGAGTTTGGGTGGTTTTTATGGAGCTCTACCATTTTGGGTTTTGTTGAGTGGTGTGGTGCTTATTTATGTTTTTTGGTTCTATGTGTAGATGGGGAACCATGTGATTTGTCTTCTTTGTTTTGTTTTGATGTCAGCATTGCTTTTAATAGTTGTTCATCTTGTCCCAATTTTTTGGGCATCTATGTGAGGTTTACTGGAGGTGTTGTCTAATTCACTTTTTCTTTTTCTTGAGTTTTTTTTGGGGTGTGTTGGATGTTATTCTTTGTCTCTTCTCAGCTGGGGTCCTGATTATGGACAAGGTTATTTGTGGTTTTTTTTTCTGCCCCCTATGGCTGGGCAATTTTAGGGGTATACTAGTGGTTGTTGTAGGGTTTCTCTCAGTTTTGAGGCTGGGTGCTAATAAAGTTATTCCCAATTCTGGTTTTGTAGGGACTATGTTGTTGTGGGACTTGGCCTTTAACCTAGATTACCAGGTTGGGTATTTTTTACATACCAACTATTTTACTAATTATCTTAGCTGGTTAGGCTTTTTGCCTGTTATTTCTCGTGCTTGGATGAATTGGATTTACTGTTGTTCTTTTTATTTCACTAGTGATTGGTATTGTTGGTTTCCTGATGGTAGGACTACCTTTGTTATGGTGGAGGCTACTAATACTGGTTTGATTGTTTATTATTACTTCCTTTGTATATGTTTAATAAATCTTGGATAGGTTTATCAACATTTTATCTTGCATGGTTATTTCTATTTTTTCTATTTTGGACCTCATCTTTTTTTGCAGAGTACTCTTAGTGCAGGTATTCATGGTAATGCCATTTTATATGTTGAGTTGGAGCTAAATGCAATTTTTTTGTAATTTTTTTTTCTGGGTGTTCTTTCTTGTGCCACATAAATTATACCTAGGTTTATATGTATTTTTGCTTAGTAGGGACCTCAAGCACTTAGGTTTTTTGGGATTTTTTTTGTAGCTCTTCTGAGCAAAAAAACCTTAAGGGCCCTTTAAGGACTCTATAATTGTTTCTTATATTAATGTGTAGGCCCCTCCGTGGGTTTTCCCTAAAAAAAATAAAAGAAAAAGGATCTTCATTAAAATTCAATTGGAATGCTTTATAAAAAAGTAATATAAAAAATATCTCTTTATTAAAAATCAAATACAAAGAAGCTCAATATCTCCTCTCTCCTTGTGCGTGCCTTCGTTATGGCAATTTTAAATTCTTCTTTAATTTATCATGGTTTCTATTCTAGCTCTTGTGTGGATTTATGTCATTCATTCTTTAAGTGTTTTATTTTAGTGTTTTCTTCAATTTTCATTTATGAGGCCTCTCGGCCTTAGGTTTTCATTGCTTTGGTGGGATGGAAGATGGTCCATCTTCCTCCTCTCGAAATCCTTGGGGTGTTCCTCCAGTGGGTTCAGTGGCAATGAATAAAGGCTTTTTCAGTAATAATGGTAGTGATAATTCTCCTAAATCCCATTCTTTCTGTGTTGTGGTTGTTAGTTCTTCTTCTTTGAAAGACCCTTTTTTCTCTTTTATGAAATTCTCTGTAAAAGGATTTATAGCTATATCGATGTCAGATGAGGATATTAATAAATTATCTAGCCTTTTTAATTTACTTTATTGGAAAATATTCTATACGTAGAAATAATCTTTATTCTATTCAGCTAATTTTTTGTAACTTGAAGGTTTTTTGGTGTTTTCTCTATTGAGTTGTTTGATGCTAGGTATGTGGCGATCAAACTCTCAAATAATTTTGACTACAACAATTTTTTTTCTAGGAGAACATATTACATAAACAATTGTCAAATGAGATCGTCAAAATTCGACTCCTTATTTTGATATTAAAGAAGAATCTTCAATTGTTCCTATATTACTTTCCTTTCCAAATGTGCATTTACATTTTTCAATCTGCATATTTTACATGCATTGGGTTTGATTTTCCGTAGGCCTTTACAATTGGATCAAGCAACGACTTGTCAGTCCAGATTTGCTGTAGCTCGAATTCTTGTTGAAATGGATATTATGAAGAAACACACAAAAGAGATCATGGATGGAAAATGTATAGTTATTTACAAAAGTTGAGTTTGAAAATATTCTAGATTTTTTTATTCACTGTAAGGTCCATTTTCATTCAATAAATGAATGTTTCATGGTTCAACTGCATCTCAAAAGGGCCACTAAGGAAGTGGAAAATATGGATCATTCTAAGAAAGGGGAAGCTAATGATAAATAAGTTAATGTACCTTCACATTTGATCCTTTGAATGCGGCTATTGAGGATTACTTATAACCCATACTTCCAGATAAATCTTTTAAGGAATCAAACAAACTAGGAGCTAAAATAGAAACTATGGAAGGTACCACTAACCTTAACTTGCTTTTGCCTTCAACGTGTGGATTGACTCCTAAGAACAATGATGGTGACTCGATTGTCCCTCATATCTCTCAGACTAAGGAAATTGTTGATTTATATGGGAAGGAAGAGCCTTTGCATAAGGATGATGTTGTTTGTGACATTGTTCTAAATAAAATGCCAACAATAATGAGGAAATTTTTACAGTAGTTATTAAAAAAAAAAATTTTGCTTCTTGATGAGTTTTTCTTCATAAATTTTGAGAGCAACTGGCATGCTCCTTTATTTCATTTTGATAATATTGGGGGTATGAATAGATTTTTGTTCAAGCCCAATTGACTTAAGTCAAAATTAAACTGGTGGAACAAATGTGTTTTCAAGCACATCTTTTCTAACATTTTGCATGTTGGGAATATGGTTGATATTGCTGGTAATAAGTATATGAGTGATTCTTCATTTTGACAACTTTTATTTATTGAATAAAGCCAAGATAAATCTATTTAAACTTCAATAAAAGGAAGAAGCTTTTTGGATACAAAAGGCTTCATCTAAATTTTTTGTTGAGGGTGACAGGAATACCAAATTTATTCATAATATTGTTAACCACAAGAAAGAAACTGGTTAAATCCATAAAAATACTAATCATAATGGTTCTTCTTTTGATATACCCGAGTTGATTAATGATTCTGGTATTGAATATTTCAAAAATGTGTTTAACAATGATTTTTGTCCTGACTTGAATATTGATTTATCTTTTATTCCAGCTTTTATTACTGAGGAGGATAATGTGGTACTTAATAAGGTGGTGCCTTATGAAGAGGAAATTTGGCTCACTATTAAAAGTATGAATGCTAACTTTGTTGCCAACCCTGATGGGTTTCCACCATGTTTTCTCAGAAGCCTTGGGATATTATTAAAGGTGATTTAGTGAGTGTTGTAGTGGATTTATTTCTAAGGAATCCTTACCCTGAATTCTTTTCGTATACTTCCATAGCTTTATTTCCTAAAAATGATGTTATTAACTTTCGAAATGATTTTCATCTCATTAGTCTTCATTCTTTTTTTCAACAAACTCAATGCCAAGTTTCTTATGGGTAGATTAGCTTTGTTTTTACCTAAAATTCATTCACCTGAGCAAACTGGTTTTGTAAAAGGTCACTCTTTTTTTATAATGGTTTACTTTCTCAAAAGTTAGTTCATGACCCTAAGTCTAAAATCTCAAGGGGGATATTATTTTTAAAGTTTATATTACCAAAGCTTATGATAAATTTTTATGACTTTCTCATGTTAAAGTGGTTTTGTTTTAATATGGATTTTATCAGACTCAAAAATAGTAGTATTGAACATTGTTTTTTTTTTCTTTTATTATAAATGGATAGTGCCTTGGCTTTTTTAAATCAGCTCATCGGCTTAGGCAAGGGGATCTATTATCTCTTATTTTGTTTATCATTATTGTGGAATATCTTTCTAGAGGTCTTAATGAGCTATTTAGGAAGCATCCAAATTCATAGTTTTGGACCATTAATGGTTTTCCGATTTTTTTTCATTTGAGTTTTATTGATGACTTTATTATTTTATGTAATTGTTCTATCGAAATGCTTTACATCTATTTTAAATTTCTCAATCAATTTCAAAGAGCGAGTGGTTTAATGTTTAATCCTCTCAAGGCTATTTTATTACTGCCAAATCTATAAACCATCTATAAAGGGTTATCCTAAGTAAACATTGGTGGATTGAGAGAAGGTCTGAGGAAACAAGTGGAATCAAGGTGTTTTTCAAATTGAAAGTTCGTGGGTTTTTCAGAAAGGTTAATGGTGACGGAGGTCTCCGGCCATCTCTGGCCAGTGATCCATTGGATATTCATCGAGCGACGGTAGGGAATTCTCAAATCCCAGTTCGGACATTCTCGACGGTAGGGAATTCTCAATTTTGGTGATGGAGTTCTTGGTTTTTCTCAAGTTACAAAACCTAAGGTGAGAACTGGTATGCCATTAGTAAAGAAAATGTGAAGATTCAATTTAAAATTGGAAAATTGTCTAGAAGGGTAATAGATTCAATCACAAATGATGATGCTTCTCCATCATCAACTCAATTTTCTAAGAGAATTCATGATAAACTGACGGTGGAAGAAGGTTTTAATATTCAGAAACCTGATGCTGATACAAATGATTTTCTCCTTGAAAGTGATTCTGTAGCTGTGGAAGACTCAGTGATGTTGATCAAGGTTGCTTCTGTAGACTGAAGATTTTGACAAAAATAAAACATCTGATTTAGTAACGGTTCGTGAATGCAATCCAAGAGATTTGGGAACGTGTTATGGAGCCCAAAATTCTATTTCTATTAGATTGACGAACTCAAACCAGCTGAATGCTTGGAGTAAGAAGGAGAATATTAAGGTAGTGAATCTAAATTTAGAAGATCTTTTATCAGAAGAGGTTCATCAGTTAAATTACATGTTTAGAAGGAAATGGAAAATACTAGAAAGCTTCAAAACTTTCTAGTAGTTGAAGTTTTTGGAGGTAATGTTCCTTTTCCTGTAGTAAGTACATAATTAAGGAGACAATGGTCTTCTTTTGGGAAATTTCACCCTACAATGCTTGGTTTGGACAGTGTTCTATGTTCATTTTATGTAAAAGAAACATTGGAAGCTATTTTCTCTAATGAACCTTGGTTTGTTAATGGGAAAATTTTTGGTATGTCTATATGGTTGCCAAATTTCTCTCCCACTTCTTTAAAAGGATTAACTGCTCTAGTCTGGGTTAGGATGCCTAACCTTCCCTTACAATGTTAAGATGAAAAAAATATTTATAGAATTACATCGACGATTGGAAAACCTTACATGATTGAAGGGAACATGTTTCAATGGGGAAGGAGAGAGTTTGGGAGGATTTGTGTTCGTATCAAATTGGATGCTCAATTGCCTCTTGGAGTTTTGGTTGAAGGAAATACTGGTAAATTCTTTCAAAAATTAGAATATGAAAGGATTCCAAACTTTTGTTTTGTTTGTGGTAAAATTGGACACATGAAGAAAGAGTGCTTAGCAATAATATGGAAGGAAATTTGGGTTCAAAAGAAGCTGGAAATTCTCATAAGCAAAGGGAGGAAAATATTCAAACAGAAAAGAGTAAACGACAAGCTGAGACTTCAAGTGTTGCTAATGAAGGTTATGGCCCATGGATACAAGTGAATTATGGGAAAAGAAGAAAGAAAAAATTTGTTTTTAGGAAGATTTCTCCACTGAACAAGGATGAAACGATGGTTAAAAATGTTGAGGTAGTTTTAGAAATTCAAAAGCAGAGCTTGGATGATGCCGAGAAGTTCAAAAGAAAAGAGGTTGGTTCTGTTCAAACAGAAAAATCAAGTCAACATGAACTTTCTGAGAAGGAAGTAATGCTGGGAGCAGTGGATATTGTAGCTTCAAAAAACTCTAAAGCAAATGGCATGTCTTTCAAAACATCTAAAATTTCTTTTGAGAATAAATTCAACATTTTAAATGGATTGGTAGAGGAAGGTGAGGTAGTATGTACAGAGGAAGTTGCTGTTGAAATTAACCATGGAGATTTGTGTAAGGTTAAGAAAGAAGCAGATATTAACCTCAAATTTAATTTGGAGGAAATGAATTTGGTGGAGTTGAAGGAAGGTGGATCCTCTAATGTTAAAAGAAAAGGTACTAAACAATTAAAAGCTTTGGGACCAATTAATTTGGCTCCTATGTGTAGGAGAGTTGAAGGGGATGGTAAAGATAAGTTGGGGAATCTATCCTCTCTTATTCAATGACATCTTCCATAGTTTTTTGGAATTGTAGAGGAGCTTGGAAGAAAAAAGATTCTCTAAGTTTGAAGGAGGTGGTTAAAAAGCAAGGGTTTTTTTATTCGTTTAATGGAAACCAAAATTTTTAATATTGGTAGAAGTGATGTGGATTAGTTGATTGGTTCAGAATGGGAATTTTTTCAAGTTTCTTCATAAGGATTGTCAGGTGGTATTCTTGTGTTATGGAAAATAAGCTTTGCTAAATTTCAAATGTTAGAATCTTCTTCCCAATTTATA
The DNA here is from genome assembly GCA_022539455.1 of Dendrobium nobile. Classification (NCBI taxonomy): domain Eukaryota; kingdom Viridiplantae; phylum Streptophyta; class Magnoliopsida; order Asparagales; family Orchidaceae; genus Dendrobium; species Dendrobium nobile. Next base: position 50,177,591 of record CM039733.1, read on the forward strand.
ATTGGTGATTTGGAGGTTCCTAGTAGGGGTAAATGGAGCATTGCTTCAATATATGGAAACAAGGATGTTTATAAAAGGAGGCTTTGGGAAAGGGTGGATTTCAATTCCTTAAAGGATTTTCCTATGGTATTAGGAGGAGATTTTAATTGTATTCTATCTAAAGAAGACAAGAAGGTGAAAGTTCTTTGATGGCACTTGAAGGTTTGATAGGAATATTAAGCCTTATGAACTAGTCTTAAAGCTAATCGAGGGGGGGGAGGGGGGGTGAATTGGTATTTTAAAATCTTTTTGATTAAAACACAATCTTAAAACAAAAACTAAGATTTACCATAGAAACCAAAGTATGGAAATTAAATGCGGAAGCAACAATAAAGAAAATAGAAATTTATAGTGGTTTGGTCAACACGGCCTATGTCCACTCCCGGGAGGCGCCCTCTGAGTATTGCACAAAACTCAGTGTCTCTCCTTTTGCCCCCACAGCAAGGCAGAGAAGCCTTTACAATCCTCTTATCCACCAACCCAGGGGAAGCAGAGAATCCAACTCATTTTGCTTCCTCTAGAAGCAAGCATAGAATCAAATCCTTTTTTTTCTCATGAAGCAGGCAGAGAACCTTGATCAAATACTGAACTAGACCTCTCTAGAACCCCCAAGGAACTGAGTATGATGACTGGAGAAGATGATGATGAATCCTTTCTTGGTGCAACCTTTTTGAAACCCTCACAAACTCCCCCTCACAAGATCTCTCTCTCTCTCTTTGTATGATAAGTATAAATCATTGAATATCATCCAGACAATTGCACTGAATGGATGTCTGGATGATCGAAAAATAGCTTGATCGTCTCGACTGATCTCATGATCATCCCAGATAATTAGTTCAAATTCATGAAAATTGTCTTGAGCATTCCTTGAATAGCAACTGGCCGATGCTAATCATCAAAGAACAACTAAGATTTTTGGAACTGATATTCCCGGCTGATCCTGCGATCGTCTAGGATGATATAATCGAGCAATCAAATCTTAATTCTTTTCCTTAATTACAGAATAATTTAGGCATAATTGTGTTTAATCATACAGGATAATGTCCTGGACGATGTCAAAAAATAAAGAATACCTAAATAAATCTAGCAGTTGATTCTTTTTTATTTAAGCTTATTGTCCCGTACGATACAAATATTATCTAGGATAATGAGCTTAATGATGGCTGCCTTAACCAGGATCCCCTAATTATGGTTTCTAATTTTAACTGATCGTCCAGGCCAATATTTGGATCATCCCGAATGATGTTAACAAAAATAGAAAACTCTAAATCAGACAGAAAAAATTCTCCCAAGTGTGTATGTGCAAGGTTACTTAGCATTAGAAACCATATTATTTATAATAGACTCAAGAAAGGGAAAAGTTTATAAACTAACTCAGTCCTAGTCTACCCAATCTTAAGCTGGTTTAAATTACAGTTTGATCTTATGGACCTGAAATATTAGTAGGCAAGGAAGTCGTAGAGAAATAGAAGTGTTTGCTATCATCAAAATTATATTCCCTAAAAAACAAATTCATAATAATCTCCCCCTTTTTAATGATGGAAAACACATAAAAAATTTTAAGTAGTTCAAAAAAGTTTTAAAGGAAATAGGTGAAGAAATAATCACAGTTCAATTAGTTCAACTAACCAAAAAAATATAACAAACTAGAATAATGAAAATAGACTAGAATTTGTCCTAACACTAGCTTTTGGAAGTATTGAGGTATGAAGGACATGCTGGATTGTCCTAACATCTTTGAGTAAGGTGTTAGATTCTCCAATGTGAAAGTTAGCATTAGTGTTTCTTAGAAAGTGGTTAGCCAGAACCCAGTCATAGTCAGGTTCAGAACACAAGGTGTGGAGTTTGTCCCCTATGATGAAAAGTTACAAAAGCTCTTGATAGTTTTGATATGTGATTTTGACGGGATGTGAGAGTGAGAAGGAAGGTCAAGGAAGTGTGTGAAAATAAATCAAGGATAGGATAGGAGACAATTCGAGGGTTGACAGTACGGAATACAGTGATCCCGAGTATTTTGTACCTCAAATAGGCAGCTTGGTCGCTTGTCTAGGTGAACCAAGGGTCCAAATTTGCCATTGAGGAACTCTTTGAAGGATGATGAGATCTCTTTCCACTGGCCATAATCAAGAAACAAGAAGGAAAGTAAGAGCAAAAGAGAGTTGAAGAGGAGTTGTGTGAGAAAAATTGATTGAATGGCTCAGCTTATAAAGAATCGAACTGATCATCCAGGATGATCGTAGAATCGTTCAAACTAATCAGGTGCAATAATTATGTCCTGGTGAATTTGTTAGAAAGGCGATAAAGTTGTCTAGGATGATCAGATATCATCCAGGATGATAATACATAGGCGATCGTACCGAGGAGTTAAGCCAGACGAATGTTGAAAAAGAATATCATCCTAGCCGATTAGGTGGATTGTCTAAGACGATGCATAATAATAGATCATACCGACCGAATTTAAAAAATTTAAAACATTTTCCATGTGTATCATCCGGGATGAATAGGTGGATCATCTAGGACGATCATCAAAAGTTGATCATACCGGCCAAATTTAATGAGTTTAAATGTATATCCACGTGTTTCATCCAGGATGAACATGTGGATCATACATGCAAATTTTCAATAAATTGAGCAAAGATTTAAGAACATCGTCCAAGATGAAGAGGATAATCTGGGCTGATCATAGTAAGCAAAGCAGGATACGATTAGATCGTCTAAAATAAAAAAGTTTTGTCCAGGATGATAATGAATAGAGAAAATATATCAGCCATTAGATGAAAAGGGTAGGAGTTAATTGAATGCATCATCTAGGATGATATAAAAATCATCCAGGATGATGGGACCAAAAAATGAATTTTAAGAGGTGGAAGTAGATGATTAGTGAAGGCCCAAAAAAACACAAAAACACAAGTAATAAAAAAAGATAAAATACAAAAAGGACAGAAACGAAGAGATAAAAATGAAACAAAAACAAAAATTAATTTTTAATTTTTTTTCTTTTAAAAGCACGAGAATGATAAATTCTCCAAGTGATTGAACTTAAGGACTTGTAAGACCAATGAGTTAACATCATCAAATTCTGAAAATGGTAGAATAGCCGATCTTGCTAACCCTAGCACAGACTTCTCTCAGGGTAAAATTGTCTTTTGAAAACAAGAGACCTAACTCAGAATAAACCAGTTGGATAAGAAAATGAGATCCGTTCAAATCTTGGTTCTAGAAAAAATATCTTATAGAATAATATACCAAAGTAATTTATCACAATCATGAAATTTGAAATGAAGCATTTTAAAATATCAAGTGCACATGAATTCTTCTAAGATTTAACGATTTTGAAAGAGAAGAAAGCTTTTTTTTTTTGGCACATTTTTTGCCTCTTGTCAATTGATTGGCGTACTTTGCGCATCTTTTGATATTTGATACACTTTATGTATATTTTTCAATTTAGCATCATTGTGCATCTTTTATTTTGACGTCATTGGCTATTTTTTTGTTATTTATGCAAGCTATATCTCTTTTCAAAACTCTTAAATATTCTCAGTTGTAAGTATATCTTCTAGCTATTAGAGAAGAAAAACTCACTCTATAATAAAGAAAAGAATAAACCACAAAACATATTTAAATTCATATGATAAATGTAATAAAAAGATTTAAAAGAACATGAAAGTAATATAAAGACTTTGAACATTATACATATAAAGTAGATTACTATAGCAAGATAGAAAATATCTTAATTGCAAAGTTCAATTATTAATTTGAGATAAACTTTTATTTAGAAAAGAAAATTACACCACTAAAAGAGGTTAGAGGAGGGAAACAATCAACGGTGTTTATCCCTTTAACTATTAGGAAAGTTTTGGCATTAACTACAAATTTCTAAAAATAAACATAAGGTAAAATATCATTTTAACCAAAAAAGAAAAAATAAAAAACATCAGAGATGTAACAACTATAAAACAACATAAAACATTAAAAAAAAAAACTAAAACAAAAAGTAACAACAATCAACAAAGTATAAACATGCAATTCAAAATTTTATTAAGCAGCAAATTTATGCTAATATGAGCCACGAGCCTCCACTATCCATTTACTATATGCTCTCACGAGGTTTTTGGTGAGAGCATACCTACAAAAATCATCAAATGTCAGATTTAGAAACCCAAATAAGTTTGGGTCCCTTTGTAAGAAAAGAAGAATGCAATGCATGTGTGTTATGCTATGAATCAAGTAGTTTGGATCCCCACACCCAATGTCTACTACGGTGAACAGTGTAAGTATGCGAAATGTATCCTAGCATGCCACATGAAAAACATTTAACTCCAAGAAAAGGATTTACTAATCTGTTTGGGTTATAATGCTTCTTCTTATGTTTTGGCTTTAGATCAAGTGTTGATTTATTCCAATTTCTCTCAAGTATATTCAATTTAGCTTTAAACCTCAAGTTAGCACTTCCTAAAATAACATTATCAACATTCAAATAGTGCTTTTTATGCTCAGATTATTTAGTATATGTTTTAAAATCATATTCAAGTGAGGTGTAGGATGCTTTTAAAGAATTATGCTCAATAATTAAATAAGAATGCTTTTTATTTAAATCATCAAATTTATCATTTAAAGACATGTGATTGCTATCAAGTAGTCTGTGATCTTTGCTGATTTTTATGCTCTTTTTTTCAAATTCAAAAACTCCAATTTTAATCTATCATGCAATTTCTTTAGTTTCTTTTATAATGCATGAATTTTCTCACAAATTTTAAGTTATTGATCATAGGTTGGTTCACATAACTCTTCTTGATCAGATTGACCAAGATGAACACTCATTAAGAACAAATTTGTTACCTCCTATTCAACATCTGTCTAAGATGAGTAAGATGAAGAATCTGCCCAGAAAGATTTTTGGTACTGCTTCTTGTCCTCACTATATTTGGGTTTCTCCTCACCCTTCTCCTCTCTTGGGTGATCCTTAAGTGTAGGATAATCAACTTTAACATGTTCAGGATTCCTATATTCAAAACAAACAACATCAAAAGAACTTTTATAATTTTTGCTATCCTTAACTCTTTCCCACTTCTGATGATACTTGTTGTTCTTCAATAAAAAGCTTTTAAATTGCCAAGTGATCATTTTCTGATTTGGAAGAATCAGAGTCTATGTTGTTAGCTTTGAGTGTCACAATTTTTTCCTTCTTTTTCTCACCTGTATCAAGATTTCTTTGATTCACCCCTTGCTCTTAAGCAATGAGTGGTCCAAATAAATTATCAATAAAGTAAGTATTTAAATCTTTAGATTCAGTAATTGCAGTGATCTTAGCATCAAAAAAGAAAGGCAAGCATCTCAAAATTTTATTTACTCTTTTATAATTAGTTAGCTCTCTTCCTAAAGCATGCAATGAGATAACAACTTAAGTAAACCTAGTATACATGTCAAAAATTAATTCAGAAGGTTTCATACAAAAACGTTCGTGGTCATGCAACAAAATATTCAACCTAGACTGTTTAACTTCATTGGTTCCTTCATAAATTACACACAATCTATCCCAAATTTCTTTTCCAGTTGCACAAGTTGAAACACGCATATAATTTTCATATTTCAAAGCACATAAAAAATAGTTCAAGCAATTTGTATTAAGTTGTGCTAAATCTCTATCATCAAAAGTCCATTCAGTAAAAGGAAATTCAGTTTTAATGACATTAATTTCACGAAAAAGAGGTGTATAACCTTCTTTTACAAGCATTCACATACGATAATCAAGCAATTATAAAAATATAGACATGCGAGTTTTTCAAAAATCAAAAGGAATATTATCAAACAAAGGTGGTCGTGTAATAGAATATCCTTCCATTATATTACGATTACCAAAGTTAACTATGAATCAAAATTCAAAAGTTTTTAAAAATTAGATTTTATGAATCCCGCTCTGATACAACTTGAAAGTGCTCTGATGGCACTTGAAAGTTTGATAGGGATGTTAAGCCCTTATGAACTAGTCGTAAGGCTAAAAAAGAAGGGGGAGTGAATTGGTATTTTAAAAAAATTGTTTGGTCAAAACACAATCTTAAAATAAAAACTAAGATTCACCATAAAAATCAAAGTGCGGAAATTAAATTCAAAAGAAGTAATAAAGAACACATAAATTTATAGTGGTTTGGTCAACACGACTTACGTCCACTCCCTAGAGGTGCCCTCCAAGTATTGCACTAAACTTAATGTCTCTCCTTTTGCCCGCATAGCAAGGCGGAGAAGCCTTTACAAACCTCCTTTCCACCAATACAGGTGAGGCAGAGAACCTAACTTTTTTTGTTTTCCCTAGAAGATGGAAGATAACCTAACTCCTTTTGCTTCCTCCTGAAACAGGCAAAGAACCTTGATAAAATACTGAAGTAGACCTCTCTAGAAACCCAAAATAACTAAGGAGAATGACTGGAGAAGATAACAATGAATCCTTAATTAGAGAAACCTTTATGAAACCCCTCATAAACTCCCCCTCACAAGATCCCCTCTCTCTCTCTCTCTCTTTCTTGCTCTCCCTCTCCTCTTGGCTCTCTCAGCTTAGAACAACAGCAAAAGATACTCTCTTCAAAGGAATAAGAGTTTTTAAATAGAAGAGCTTCAAAATAGCTCTTAATTGTAACAAATTAACTTTATCATCTAGGACGATATAAATATCGTCATGTACAATTAGTACAAAATAAGCTCAATTAGCTAGGATGATTTGGGACAATCAGAAGGTGATTGTTCATATCATCCAGATCGATAGAATATCATCCTATATGACCAGTACAAATCATTAAATATCATCCAAATAATTACACTAAATGGATGTCTGGATGATGGAAAAATTTCTTGATCGTCTAGGACGATCTCATGTTCATCCCGGACGAGTAGTTCAATTCTGTGAAAATCATCTAGATCATCACCATGAATAGTAGCTAGCCGATGTTGATCGTCCTGAAACAACTAAGGTTTTTTGAATTGATCGTTCTGACCGATCCTATGATTGTCTAGGATGATATGATTGAGCAATCAAACCTTAATTGCTTTCCTTAATTACCAGATTAATTTAGGCATAACTATGTTGCATTATCTAGGACAATGTCAAAAAATAAATAATACCTAAATAGATCTGGCAGATGATTCTTTCTGATTTGAGCCTATCATCCCGGCCGATACAAATATCATCGAGGACAATGAGCTTAATTACGACTACCTTAACCAAGATCCCCTAATTAGAGTTTCTATTTTTAATTGACCGTCTATGCCAATTTTTGGATCGTCCTGAATGATGTGAGCAAAAATAGAAAACTTTAAATCACATAGAAAAAATCTCTCAAGAGTGTGTATGCAAGGTTACTTAGCATTAGGAACCACATCATTTACAATAGACTCAAGAAAGGAAAAAGTTTACAAACTAAATTAGTCCTAGTCTACCCAATCTTGAGCTAGTTCAAGTTGTAGTTTTATCTTGTGGACCTGAAATGATAGCATGCAAGGCAGTCGTAGATAAGCAGAAGTGTTTGTTGTCATCAAAATTATATTCCCTGAAAAATAGATTTACAATAGAAGGGAAGGAAGAGATTCATGTTTTCACTAGGACCAAAGCAGATGAAATCTTTTTTATCTTTTAATGATTTCTATGAAGTTAGGTATGTGGATCCTAAGTTTACTTGGTGTAATAATAAATCAGGTGTGGATCAGATATATGAAAGACTAGATAGATGCATTGTAAACTCGACTGCATTGAATTCTGCTCATAGATTGGTGGTGAGGCCCTTGGCTTGAATAGCTTCAGATCACTGCCCTGTTTTATTAAATCTCTTGGTTCAGCCATCGTCTAAAAAGGTTTTCAGGTTTGAAGATGTTTGGGCCTCTAATAAGGCATCAGCTGCAGTGGTAAGAGGAGGTTGGGTTAAGAAATTTGCTGACAGCTTTTCCCAAATCTTGAATTATAAAATGGAGAAATTTTTAAAGGCTCTTTTTTATTGAAGCAAAGTAAAACACAAAAGTCTTTTCTTATTAAAGGAAGAACTATTGAAGCAAATTGAAGATCTTCAAATAAAACAAGCAAATGAGGGCGGACTATCAGAGAATGATTGTTTGTTGTTAAAAGTAAAAGTGTGTGAGCTCAACTCAACACTTGCTTGATTTGTTACTTCGTGGAGGCAAAGAACTAAGGTGAAGTGGATGGTGGAGGGAGACCGCAATTCTAAATTCTTTCAGGCTTTTGCTTCAGAAAGAAGGAATTCCAACTTTATTGCTAAGATTAAAAAAGAAAATGGAGAGATTGTGGAGAAACAACATCAAATAGAGGGTGTGATGGTTCAATTTTTCAAAGATAAATGGAAAAGTAGAGATTATAACTTGGATGATTGGCCAAACCCATGGAGAATGCTGGATGATGGAGATAAAGACATCTTAAACAAAGCTTTCACATTTGAAGAAATGGAAGCAATTATCAAGATTAGTGGAAACAACATCTCTCTAGGTAATGATGGCATTACTTTTTCCTTCTTTAAAGCTTATTGGGAGAAAATGAAAGTTGACTTGTGGAAGGCTATCAATCTATTTTTTGAATCATCAGTTATGGATTTAAAATGGAAGGAAATAGTTATAGTTATTATTTCAAAAGTAAGCAATCCTTTGTCTTCGTCTAATTTTAGACCTATAAGCTTATGCAAAATAGTTTATAAATCGGCGGCAATGATGCTTATAATAGGATGTCTTTTATTATTCCTAAATTAATTTCTGAAGAACAAGCGACATTCGTGAAAGGAAGATCTTTATCAGACCATGTCATGATAGCTCAAGAGATAATGCATAAATTCAAAAATCCTCAATCTTCTAAAGGTTTTGTATCCTTTAAAATTGATATGGAGTAGGCATATGATTCAATGGGATGGACAACCTTTGAGAAAGCATTTGATTATTATGGTTTTCCTTCTATCTTTTCTAAGCTGATTTTGGAGTGTGTTAAAGATTCTAAATTCTCCATTTTTATTATTGGTAATCTTTCTAATTGGATAAGTGGAAGAAGTGGATTCAGATAAGGGTGTCCCTTATCCCCAATTCTTTTTATCTTATGCTCTCAATTGTTGTCTAATGCTTTCAAATAAAGAGAAGATTTCATTGGTGTTTGGCTGTGTTTGAATGGAGCTAGAATTTCTCATTTGTTATATGCGGATGATGTGATCATTTTTTCTGAAATTAATTTAAAAGCAGTCAAGGTGATAAAAGAAATTTTGCAAAATTTATGTGGATGGTCGGGATAAAGGATTAATACCAACAAATATTGTATGATTTTTGGTAAAATGGTTAGTAGTAGAATGAAGAAGAGGATCTCTAAGTTAATGGGGTTCAAATCAGTGAATGAGCTATCATACCTTGGAGTCAAGCTAACATTGAGGAGGTTAACTAGAGAAGACTTTCATTTTATTGTTGAGAAGGTAATTAGAATGTCTAATATATGGGCAGGGAAACTGATTTCCTTACCTGGTATGATTTTGCTTACAAAATCTATTTTGCTAGCTTACACTATTTTTCATTGTACCAACTCTTTGGTTCCAAAGAGTATTCTTGAAGAGGTAGACAAGATTTGTAGAAGCTTCATTTGGAATAAACCAAAGGGAAGACATGGAATACATTATGTCAATTGGGAAATAATGTGTTTGCCAATGAAATGGGGAGGTAGAGATCTTCACTCTTGTTCTAGTAAACTAGGATCGTTGAGAGCTAAATTAGCTTGGAAGTATGTGAATGAAAAAGATTCTTTACTACATAAAGTGCTTTATCCAAAATATGGAGATTTGTGGAAAAATAATACAAGGAGGATGGGTTCATCAGCTTGGAGGATCATGAAGGATAGAGGTAAATATCTTTGGCCTTCAATTAGATTGAATATTGCTAATGGAGAGGATATTGATGTATTTAATGATACATGGATATTGGATAAAAGCATTAGTAAATGGCCTACTTTTATTATACCATATGACAGCAGTAGATTTTCTGTTTTGAATTTCATTTCTAATGGTAGATGGAATGAGGAGGAGATAAGTAAGTATATAGGAAGTGAGCTGATAATTCTAAACTCTCAAGTAAAAATTTTTTTCTTGGTATGGAGAAGGACAAGATGGAGTTGTTGTATCAAAAAATAGAAAAATCTATTTCTTCTATGGTGTTTGAGACATCGGCTATGCATATAAATCGGAAGGAGTTTTGGAGCTGGATTAAAAAAAGTAATTTGAATCCAAGAGTGGAAACATTATGGTAGAGGAGTTTTAATAAAGCACTTCCTACTTGTCAATTTCTTGAGTATAGAAGATTACAAAGAGAGAGACTTTGCCTAAGGTGTTTCAATGAAATAGAAGATGAGGATCATGTTGCTGTAAGATGTACAAAGTTGAAGGATTTTTTAATTCATCTTGGCAAATGGGGGTTTGTTTTTCCATTATCTGAATCTTTAATAGAAAGCTACATTTGGTTATCTAAAATTACTCCTTTCATGGTTAATATGTATTATAGTGTGATATTCTTTATATGGAAATCAAGAAATAAGTTGATTCATAGTGGAGGTGAAGACAGCTCATTCATTATTTCTTCAAATGCATTAATTTTTACTTCTATAACTGCTCATGGAAATGGTGAAGTCTCGGGTATATGGGATGCTAATCAACCTTCTAGGTTGTCCAATTTGCTTTGGTATCCTCCTCCACCCGATTGGTTAAAGGTAAATGTGGATGCAACTCTTCTTTCTTCTTATAAAGCCAGTATAGGAGGGGTGTTTCGGGATCACAAAAGAAGACTTCTCCTGGCTTTTGGAAAACCATTACTTCATTGGGATATTTCTTCTTTAGAGCTTTTGGCTACACAATCAATCAAGGAGATGATTAAGGATTGGATGTTCAAATACAAGGGGATTATAATTGAAGGTGACAATGTTAACATTATGAAGTTCTTGCAAAAAGCTAAGATAAGTGGTGAATCAAGGTATGGAGATGTTCATTTAGTCAATGGTTTCAACAATGCCCTTTTTAGTTGCATACATAGAAGGTGCAATAAGTTAGCAGATTTATGTGCTAACTATGGTATTTTTAGTTCTTTTTTTTGGGATGAGTCTAGTATGAATAAGGTTCCTCCTTTTTTTCTCTTTGTTAAAGGAGGAATCTAATGTTCTCATTTCGTAGGTTGTATCCCTTTCTTTATTTTTAATGCAATTTGCTGCATTTTCTTCAAAAAGAAAATCTATAAACCATCAAATAATTACTACTTTTCAAAATAACTTTGGTTTTCTTCAAAAGAACATTCATTTGAAGTATTTAGGGATTCCTCTTTTTACGGGTAATAAGAGGTCCCACTTATTTGGGGATATTTTTGCCAAAGTTTAAAAGAAGCTTTCTAGTTAGACTTTTAACTTTCTATCTTATGGAGGTAGATTAGTTTATATTAGGAGTGTTCTTTGTGCAATTCCTATTTATTTATTTTATACTTTATGTACAACGTTAAATGTTTGTAGCAAATTGGAAAGATTATTCAACAATTATTTTGGGGGGATAAGGATGGTAGGTTTGCTATTTTGTGGGCCTCTTGGAATAATTGCTCTATGGTTTTTGATTGAGGGATGTTAGGTTTTAAAAATTTGGGAGATATGGCTCATGCTTTTTCCTACAAGCTTTGGTATGCATTAGAAAGATGGGAGCTATGCTCTTCCTAAAATCTATCATCTTACTTTTCATTTTAAAAAAAGGCAATTCATATAATTGGAAAAGGCTCTAATCTATTAAAATGGATGCTGAGCAACTCATTTAATGGGGGATTGGGGTTGGTGACATTTGCTTTTGGTAAGATAAATGGTTAAGCAATTTGTCAAATGACAATTTGTTAAACACTCATTCTACTAGTTGCTACAAAGTTTCTCATTTTATTCAGCAAGTTACCTGATGACAAATCAGTTGTACATCACATAAAAAGAATACCTCTATTGTAAACATTGACAAATGAAAGCCTCTATAGAAGATTATTTGATCATATGTGGTTTCGTAATCTTAGTAAACTTTAATCTTAGGATATTGTAAGAGAAGTTTATCTTGGATTATTTGGTGCTCTCTAGTATGGTCTTAAAATGAAAATGAAAATTAAAAGAATGTGATACTAGTGGCCTTCAATGATAAATCAGTACATGAATATTACACCTCATTGTCAGCAATGCTAGGTTGCATATTGTAGTTTTATGTCAACCACCAAATGTCTTACATCTAATAATTTCTTATTATTCATTCAAAAGCTTAGTCATGGATATTATTAATTTTATTGATTTGTCATCCTCCTGAGATTTCATATTTATATTAGCAGTTGCATACTATTTCTTAAAGTGGAAAATATAGTTCCTCAAAGAGAGATTAAAGCTCATCATGTTCTAAGCTTCTTCAAAGATCAGATTGTATATCAATTTAGTGTTCCTCACTTAAATATATCTGATAAAGGTCCATATGATAGAAACACTAAAAAAATAATTTTTCTTGACATCTTAGAATAGATTAGAGATAATTAGTTATCAATTATCCTTGGGCAAATTGATTTGATAAGGCCTTCAATAAAACTTTGCTGCAAATATTGAAGAAAATCCTATATAATAATAGACACCAATGGCGTGAAAAGCTAAGAGAAGCTTTGTGGGAAAATTGAACAACATACAGAACTCTTACTCAATCTATGCCATTTGCTTTAGTCTTTATTGAAGCTATGATTCTCACTATAAAGGTATAGCTGCAATCATTATGAATTGTAGTAAATAATAAAATTATAGTGTAACATAATACAAAACACATATTAAAAGAGATTGAAGGTTTCGAAGAGAAGCAGTTGTAAGCTCAACAAAATCTTGAGTTATATAATGCTGAAATGATTCAAGCACATGATAAGTTCGTCATCTAAGAACTTTTCAAGTAGGATACTTGGACCTTATTCTTAAAAGACCTATCTTATCCCATCATAGGATGGGTGGTAAATTTTAGCTAACTTAGGAAGGTCTGTTCATGTTGAAGAAAGCCTATCAAGGAGGGTCTTATCATTTGATAAATTATAAAGGTTATCGTCTCATGTTTCTTGTAAAAGAGAGATATCTAAGGAAATACTTTTATGGATAGTACTTTTATATGATAAAGATTAAATCAATAAAATAAATTTAATGACATTTCCATAACTGGTCTTAGTTTGTTAAAGTCGTTTCAATCTAATGGGGTCTGAACGATAGAATTGGATCCAAAATGCTATACTAAAGCAATTAAATTTTTAAAAAATTCATAGCACTTGATCAAATTTGTCCTTACAGATTGGTATAAGTTTCTTTAAAGTCATCCTTCCTTTTGGGATTTTGGTTGATTACATAATACCACCCCAAGTATTGTCCTGATCTGACAACTTAATTCTATTCATTTGAGAATCACTTTTCATATGAATTTCTTAAATCTGCTTGTTTAAGACATATCTCTCGTTCAAGCCTAAATCTAGCTTTAGGTACAAGTCTTCTCTTGCGGTGTCCTATAAGCTTTGAGCATAAGTCAATTTTTATAACATCCCTCCTTTTAAAGTATGGTTGATTGGGTAATATAATTCCTTGTATCTTCTCAATTTAACTGCTACAATCATTCATTTAAGATTTATCTTTTATTTGAATACTCATTAAATCCATTCATTTGTGAATAATATCTCACTTTAACACTTCAAATCCTCTTACTTGGAGGTCACATTTTATTCAAGTTTAAATCCTACATACTATTTGCATATGGTTAGGTGAATATTTAAATCTTTCTTCTTCATTGTGTAAATTTGGTGAAGAAAATGTTGGACTGCAAAATATTTATGTCTTTGATATAGTCAATCAAGAATAAAATTTTACAAAATATCTTTTTTCATAAATTGGATACGGTTAGGTGAAAATTTATTTATCCTTCTTTGCTATTTTAATCTGGTTAAGCAAAGTTAGCATAGCTTTATAAACCTAGCTAATTTGTCTTGTCTTAGATAAATCTCCTTTTCAAGTTCTTTCCCAACATAAATGAATCTCATAGGGATGATTTCCATATTAGATTTTCAACATGACTAACTTTTCTTGTTTAGAATCATTTCCTTTCAAGTATTTTTTTTAATTAAGTTCATTTGGATTTAGTTGATCAATTCAATCAATAACAATATATGTTATTTACCTTTCAAGTTCATCAAACTTATTAGGGGTCCATTTTTTTACCTCATTTCGTATGAGATCAAAACCATAAATAAAAGTTTTAATCATTGTCTTGAAATCATTAAATTCAATTTCAAAATGGAAATCCAAATTCACACTTTGTTTTGGCATGGTGTTCAATCATTAAAATGCTGAATCATTTATGTGACAATCATTAGTCATTATCATTTGATCAATCACTAACAAACATTCAATAATTATCATTGATTCAAGCATTTTAAAATTAAAAATCCTCCCATAAATTATTCATAAACTAATTCCAAATTTAATCCTAAATCAAATTTCAATTTGACAATTCAAAGTTCAAATCCAAACCTTAAAGCCTTTTTACAGAAATTTTAAATTGAATTAAAATGATCTGTAAGGTCTATGGAAAGTTTTTTAATCAAATAATTATTAATTATGCATGTCTCTAAAGTCAACATAACCATTTTAGGGGCCTCCATGTGTTGTGAATCTGGATTCAAGAATTATAATTTTGATATAACAATTATTTCTGACACTTCTATTTTTTCTACGACTAACTTACTTACTAACGTTTTAGGTCCACAGGTCAATTGCAAATCAAGCCACCTCAAGATTGGGTAGATTGGAACTGAGTCAGTCTATAAAATATGTTAAGTATTTTTTACCTTGTCTTGAGTAAATTGTAACAAAGTGGGTCTTGATGCTAAGTAATCTTGCGCTCACACACTCAGGAAAAAAATCTATCTATTTTTAGAGTTTTTTATTTTTGATCTTATCATCTGAGATGATCCAAAATCATCTTAAACAATCAGTTAAAATAGAAACCCTTATTAAGACAACGTGGTTAAGGAAATTGCAATTAAGCAAATCTTCCTAGACGATATTAGCATCATCCTTGATGATATGCTCAAATAAGTAAGAATCATCTGCAAACTCTTTTAAGAATGTAATTATTTTTGGACATTATCCAGGATATCATCCTAGATGATGCATTATAATTATGCCTAAATTATTTTAGTAATTAAGGAAAGCAATTAAGGTTTGATTGCTCGATCATATCATCCAAGATGATCGTCGGATCGTTTAGGACGATTAGTCAAACAAACCTTAGTTTCTTCCTAGATGATCGAACGATATTCTGGATGATGTGTATTATTTTGTACTAATTATCCGGGATGATCTTAAATCGTCCTGGACGATCAGTTATTTTTTATCATCCAGACATGCAATTAGGGCAATATTCTGGATGATATTTGACATTTTGAACTAATTGTCCGGGATGATCGTTAAATTAGCCTGGATGATCCATTTAGTTTTCCATCATCCAGACATGCAATCAAGGCGATGTTCTGGATAATATTAAAAAAAATTTGAACTAATCGTACAAGATGATGTCCTATTATCCTGGACTATCAAAACAAATAAGTACTTTAATCTTTCAGACTCTCCCAGATCATCTTGGTTGATTAAGATATATTTATATTAATCGTACAGGATGATCCATTGATCATCCTAGATGATCTATATCGGTTTGTTGCAATTAAGAGCAAATTTGAAGATTTTCTATATATGACCTCTTGTTTACCGAAGATTGTATCTTTTGCTACTATCTTGACCTAAGAAAGACAAGAGGAGAGGGAGAGAAAGGGAGAGTGAGAGAGGATCTTGTGAGGGTTTCACAAAGGTTGCCCCAAGAAAGGATTCACATCATCTTCTCTGATCATCATCCCTAGTTCCTTGGAAGTTCTAAATAGGTCTACTTCAATAATTGATCGAGGTTCTATGTCTGCTTTAGGAGGAAACAAAAGGAGTTTGGTTCTCTGCCTGCTTTAGGAGGAAACGAAAGGAGTCTGGTTTTAATCCTCACTAGAGTTGGTGGAAATAAGGTTTGTACAAAATTCTTTTTCCTTGTTGTGGGAGAAAAAAGAGAGTCACTCAGTTTTGTGCAATACTCAGAGGAGGGGCTCCATTGAGTAGACGTAGGTCAAGTTAACCGAACCACTATATAATTTTGTGTGTTCTTTCTTACTGCATTTAATTTATCCATTTATTCTTGTGGTGAATGATCATTTGGTTTGGGATTTTCAAATATTTTAAAGGATCTTTATCTTTGGTTTAAGAAATTTTTAAAATACCAATTCACCCCTCTCTTGGTTAGACTCGGACTAATTCATAAGGGCTTAACATCCCTAACAAACTTTTAGGTGGTTTCAGAGCAGGATTCATAAAATTTAGTTTTTGAATACTTTTAAATTTTGATCCATTACTAACTTTGGTAATCTTAATACTATAAAATGGTTTTATATTACTCGACCACCTTTATTTTACAATAAACCTTTTAATTTTCAAAAAACTCGTATGTCCACATTTTATAATCAGTTAACTGTCACATGTGGATGCTTGTTAAGGATGAATATTCACCACCAACGTGTGAAATCAATGGCATAAAAATTGAAGTTCCTTTTACTGAATGACTTTTGATGATAGGAATTTAACACAACTTAATGCAACATGCTTAAACAATTTTTTCTGTGCGTTGAAATAAGAAGATTACATATGTGTCTCAACTTGTGAACCTTCTAAAGAAATACGAGATAAATTTTGTATTACTTATGAAGGAACAAATGAATTTAAGCAATATAGGTTAAATATTTTATTGCATGACTATGAACATTTTCACATGAAACCTAGTGAATTGATTTCTGAAATGTATACTAGGTTTACTCAAATTGTTACCTTATTGTATGCCTTAGAAAGAGAGCTAACTAATTATGAAAAAGTTAATAAAATCTTAAGATGTTTTCCTTCTTCCTTTGATGCTAAGATTACTATAATTACTGACTCCAAGGATTTGAATACTTATTCTATTGATAACTTACTTGGGTCACTTATTGCTTATGAGCAAGGAGTGAACCAAAGATAACTTGATGCATGTGAGTGAAAGAAGGAGAAAATTGTCCCTAAAAGATAATGATACATATACTAACACTTTGGGTCTAAAATTGATGATGTTGCCATAATCACTAGGCAATTCAAAATCTTTATAATGAAGAAACACCATCACCATCAGAAGTGAAACAAAGGTAAGGGTAGCAAAAATTTTAGAAGTTCTTCTGATATGGTTTTTTTTTAATGCAAGAAGCCTGGACATGTCAAAGCCGGTTGTCCTACACTTAAGGCTCACCCAAGCAAGGAGAAGGGTGAGGAGAAACCCAAGTTCAGGAAGGATAAGAAGATGTTCCAAAAGACGTTCTAGGCAGATTCTTCATCTAGCTCTTCTAAGACTGAAGCTCAAGAGGAGACAACAATCCTGTGCTTGATGGCAAACGATCATCTTGGTTAGTCTGACCAAGAAGAGGTATGTAAACTAATATATAACCAATTACTTGAAGTTTCTGAATAAATTTATGCATCATATAGGAAACTTAAGAAATTGCATGCTAGCCTGAAATTAGAAATTTTAAATTTGTAAAAAGAACATGAAGTTTTATTTAAAGATCACCCACAATTGATAGCAATCACATATCATTACTAAATGAGTTTGATGAGTTAAATAAAAATTATTCTGAGTTGGTCATTGAGTATGATTTATTGAAAGCATCCCACACTACACTTGAAAATGATTTTAAAATATATATTAATAAATCTGAGCATATCGAGCACTATTTAAAAGCTGATAACATTATTTTAGAAAGTTCTAACTCGATGTTTAAAGCTGAATTGAAAGGACTTGAGGAAAATAGGACACTACCCATACCTGAATTATTTTTCAATCCTGATCTAAAGCCAAATGTTTTGAAACCTAGGAAGAGGTACTATAACTCAAATAGATTAGTAAATCCCTTTTCTGGTATTTGATGTTTTTCATGTGGCATGCTACGACATATCTAACACACTTGTACTATTTACCGTAATACACATTGGGTGTGGAGACTCAAATTGCTTGATTCATAATATAACACACATGCATGACATTCTTCTTTCCATAAGAAGGGACCCAAACATGTTTGGGTTTTAAATCTGACTTTTGATGATTTTGTAGGTGTGCACTCACACAAGACATAGTGAGAGCATATGGTACCTTAACAGCAGATGCTCACGACACTTTCAACATCTTAAGGGCCAGATTGGCTGTTATTGATATAAATATATGAGCTTGTTCCTTAATAAATTCTATTTTTTATGTTTTCGGATCTATTTCTCGTTGTTATTTTTTATTCTTTCTTTTATTTTAGTTTTGAGTGTTGAATTTTATTTACTATTATTTTGTAGTATTTTTATCTCTGATGTTCTTATTTTTCTATCAGCTTTTCTTTTTAGTTATAGCTGATATGATAGTTTATGCCTTGTTTTAATTTTAAAATTTTGTAGACAATGTTTGACATCCCTAAATAAGTTATAGGGAGAAACACCATTGATTGTTTCTCTTTCTCTATCTTCTTTTAGCGGTATAATTTTCTTTTCTAACCAAAAGTCTATCATAAATTAACAAGTGGACTTTGTGATTGAGATCTTTTCTATCTACTACAATAATCTATCTTATATATCTAATGTTCAATGTCATTAAATCACTTTCAAGCTTTCGTAATCATGTCATTGCATTTATTATATGAATTTTATTCTACTTAGTGTTTTTCTCTTCCTTATATTAGAGAGTGAGTTTTTCTTCTCTAATATATGGAAGATATTCTCATAACAGAGAGTATTTAATAGTTTTGAAAGGGATCTAACTTGCAAAAATGACAATGGCATAAAATAACCCAAAAAGAAGAAAAACTGAAAGGATACGTAATGACCACCAAAAAAATATAAAGATACACAAAGTGTATCAAAAATCAAAAGATATGCAATGTGCACCAATCAATTGACAAGAGGCATAAAGTAAGCCCACAAAAGGCAAGCTTCCTTCTCTTTCAAACCATTAAATCTTAGA
Source organism: Dendrobium nobile (assembly GCA_022539455.1). Classification (NCBI taxonomy): domain Eukaryota; kingdom Viridiplantae; phylum Streptophyta; class Magnoliopsida; order Asparagales; family Orchidaceae; genus Dendrobium; species Dendrobium nobile. The sequence continues at coordinate 50,196,763 of CM039733.1, forward strand.
AGAATTCAAGTGTCAGTTAATATTTTCAAGGACTTGTGTTCGAAATTCATGATTGTGACTAATTACTTTGGTATATTATTCTATAAGATATTTTTTATGGAACTAAGTTTTAAATTGATCTCTTTTTCTTATCCAATTAATTTTTCTAAGTTAGATCTTTGTTTCAAAATATGATTATCCCTGTGAGGAGTTTGAGCTAGGGCTAACAGGATTGCTTGCTCTACCATTTTTTAGATTTTGATGATGTTAACTCACTAATTCTTATAAATTTTTAATTCAATCACATGGAGAATTTATCATATTCATGTTTTGATTAAAAAAAACTTTGTTTTCATCCCTTTTTGTCATTTTTATCATTTTTTTGTCATTTTATTTTTATCTTTTACTAATGTTTTCTTATTTTGGGCCTTCTCTTATCATCTCTATCCATCTCCAGAATTTCAATTTTTGGTCACATCGTCCTAGACGATTTTCATATCATCCTGGAAGATACATTCAATCCACTCTTACTCTTCCATCTAACGGGTGATATGACTCTTCCTATTTAAGATCATCTTGGATGATCCTTTATCATTCTAGATAATCGAATTGTATTCTGCTTTAATTATTTGTGATCATCTTGGATGATCCTCCTCATCTTGGATGATCTTATAAATTTATGCTAAATTACTGGTGATTATCTTAGATAATCCACCAATTCATCTTAGATGATCTATGTGGCAAAGCCGTTAAATATTTTAAATTTGATCAGTACAATCCATTATTTTTGATCATCTAGGATAATACACTTAATCGTCCTAGACGATCTTCTTTTTTAATGGTCATTCGACATGACTCCTCAGGATCATCGCTTATGCTACTCATCCTGGATGATGTCTGATCATCCTGGATGATGTCTGATCATCCTGGATGATATAGTCACCTTTTATACCAGTCGTCCCGGATGTAATAATTTTGCCTGATCGTCTTAGATGATTTAGCGATCGTCCTATATGATAGGATTGTTTCTTTATAAATAGTAGCCTTTAAACATTTTTTCTCACCCTAAATTCCTCCATTCATTCTTGCTCTCACTCTTTCTCTTATTTTCTTATTCATGGTTGAAGGAAAGTGATCCCGCATGCTGGCTGGAAGCTCTTCAAGGGCCAACGTTGATCCTCATTTCACTGAGGCAGCTGACAAAGTTGCCTACCTACGATACAAGACAACCGTGATCACCTTGTCTTAGACTATCAATCCATGTACGCTTTCTTACCCTGTTCTTGACCTTTTTATGCACACCTCACTCACTTTCATCCTTATCATCACCATCCCTTTCAATTGTGAATTTCTTTTTTAAATTTTTGCTAGCCTCTGAATAACCTCTTCATACACTACACTTCAATCATACGTTAATAAATGTAGTATTGAGAATACTTATCAAGACTATCATGAGCTCCTTGAATTGATCACCACTGGAGACAAGCTTCACCTATTATCTCAAGAACCTAATTTTGACTGGGCTCCAGCCAATCACCTTTTATGAAAAATGTTTGTCTCCTATCACATTGGGGAGTCTAGCACCTTACACAAAGATATTAGGACAATCCAACATGTCCTTAGTACCTCAGTCTTTCTGAAAGTTGGTGATCATTTCCATATCACTCTTCTCCTTTCAATCACCACTTTTAACATCATGGCCTATAGATAATTCAAAGCTACTGATATACTTTTTCACTATATTGAGCACCTCACTAGTATTAGGGATCCAGAGTACCTAAGGAAGCCCAATCTGGCCTTAGGACACATCATAGCCTATATCCTTGAATCCAAGTACAACCTTCAATATCCTGCCCCACCTAACTTTGAGCCTACCTTTTAACCAACAGCTCTTTACATATTCTTCACAGTACTCATCTCTACTTGGAACACGAGGAAGCTAAGGGAGCCAAGGAGGAGGTGGCTCCTATACCTATTCATATACCTACTCCACTCTGCCAGCACTCATAGCTGGATAGCTAATGGAGCAGTTTGACCAGTGGGAGGCTTAGTTTGACTCCTATATCACTGCATAGGAACAACAACATATGGAGGATGTTACTTGATTTGATTTGTATGTTGCTCACAAGCAGTAGCAACGTGACAAGGACATGGCCTAATTTGAGGGGCAGTTTGCTACTTTTTTTAGCTTTTATTAGCCGTCGCCACCACCTCCTTGTAATGATCAAGGGTTGTCCTACTTGTAGTTTATTTTCCTTATATCATTTTTTCTGTGATGTGATTTATTTCTTTTTGGTAATTTTTGTTCTATTTTTCTTTTATATTTCCCTCCTCCTATTTGTGATGTCAAAAAGGGGAGTAGTGGTAGTGTTTTATATTATTTCATTGTACTATTTTTTATTTAGTGTTTGTACCATCAGTTTATTTTTAAAATTTGAACTTCTTAATTCACATTATTTTTCCTTATGATATTTTAATTAAATCGCTTAAATTTTTTATGTTTTCCATCATAAAAAAGGGGGAGATTATTTAGAATCTCGATTTAGGAATTATAAATTTTGAAGATAGCAAATATTTCTGACACTTCTATTTTTTCTATGACTGCCTTATACTAATATTTTAGGTCCACAAGGTCAATTATAAATCAAGTTATCTTAAGATTGGGTAGATTGGGACTGAGTTAGCATGTAAACTATCATTAAGTATTTTTTACATTTTCTTAAGTCATTTGTATCAAAGTGGATCCTGAAGCTAAGTAACCTTGCACACACACACACTCAAAGAAAAATTTTGTCTATTTTTAGAGTTCTATTTTGGATCTTATCATTCAGGATGATCAAAAATTATCCTGGATGATCAATTAAAAATAGAAACCCTAATTAGGACATAATGGTTAAGGCAGCCTCAATTAAGCGAATCGTCCTATACGATATTAACATCATACTAGATGATATGCTCAAATCAGAAAGAATTAGCCACCAACTCTTTTAGTCATGTCATTATTTTTGGACATCATCTTGGACAATGCATTATAATTATACCTAAATTAGTTTGGTAATTAAGCTTTGATTGCTCGATTATATCATCCTAGATGATTGCCGAATCATTCGGGACGATCAGTTAAACAAACTTTAATTTCTTCTTAGACGACTAGAATGATGTTCTGAGTAATGTGTATTATTTTGCACTAATCATCCGAGATGATCCCAAATTATCATGGATGACTAGTCAATTTTCCATCATCCAAACATGTAATCAAGGCAATATTCTAGACAATATTTATCATTTTGAACTAATCATTAGGGATGATCGAGAAATCATCCTGTACGATCCGTTTAGTTTTCCATCGTCCAGACATGCAATCAGGATGATGTTCTGGATGATATTCAATGATTTTGAACTAATCATACAGGTCAATTTCCTATCATCCTTAACAATCAGAACAAATAAGTACTTTAATCATCAAGACTCTCCCAGATTGTCCTAGCTGATTAATTTAAATTTGTATTGATCGTACAGATAATCCTGGATAATCTATGTCAGTTTTTTATTTAAGAGAAAATTTTAAGCTCTTCTATATATGACCTCTTGTTTGCCCAAGATTACATCTTTTGCTGCTATCTTGACTAAAGAGAGCCAAGAGGAGAGGGAGAGAAAGGGAGAGAGAGAGGATCTTGTGAGGAAGAGTTTGTGAGAGTTTCACAAATGTTGCTCCAAGCAAGGATCTGCGTTGTCTTCTCTGGTCATCATCCCTAGTTCCTTGGAGGTTCTATAGATGTCTACTTCAACAATTGATCGAGGTTCTCTGCCTACTTCATGAGGAAGTGAAAAGAGTTGGGTTCTCAGCCTTCTTCAGGAGGAAGTGAAAGGAGTTGAGTTCTCTGCCTCAGCAGAGTCGGTGGAAAGGAGGTTTTTACAGGCTTCTCCTCCTTGCTATGGGAGCAAAAAGGAAATCACTGAGTTTAGTGCAATACCTGGAGGAGAGCCTTCAAGAAGTGGATGTAGGTCAAGTTGACCAAACTACTATAAATTTTGTGTGTTTTTTCTTGCTACATTTTTTCATTTAATTTATGCATTTTATTCGTGGTGAATGATCGTTTAATTTGTGATTTTCAAATATTTTTAAAGCTCTTTATTTTTTGTTTAAGAAATTTTTAAAACACCAATTCACCACCCTCCCTTGTTTGGTTAGCCTCGGGCTAATTCATAAGAGCTTAACATCCCTAACAAACTTTCACCATGTCCTTCTAAAGGCAAGAACTCAATGTATACAAAACCATCAAATATATATAATCCATGTCACTAAATATGGCATCTAAAAGTACAAGGTGTGCCAAAAGGGATGGGGGGTGAATTAGATATTTAAAACTTTTTTAATGAAAAAAATATCTTTTATAACATTGATGTAGAAGCAAATTAAATTCACAATAAAAAGATATATTAACAATTTCACTACATAGATAATCACAATAAAAATAAATATAGAAATAAAGCACAGAAATAATAAAGGAATGAACACACCAAATTTATAATGGTTCGGTCAAAACTTGACCTACGTCCACTCCCCTGAGGCACACTCCAAGTATTACACTAAACCTTAAGTGACTTTCCTTTAGCCCCCATAGCTAGGCGGAGAAGCCCTTATAAAAAATCACTTGCACCTTCCTCAGTGTGGTGGAGGATCCGGGTCCTTTGACACCAAAGAGATATTCTTCTTTCCAAAACTTCCCTCAAGATGAACCTTGAATCTGATGGTACTGAGATGCAAGCTTGTCGGAGCAACCATGTGAAATCACCTCCACACTCCCTTGAAATCCCCTCCAAGGATCTTCTCCCTCTCTCAAACTCCACCTTTTCTTCTCTCCTTTTCAAGTTCTCTCTTCAAGTTTTTGCAAGAATAATGAAGCTTTAATGTATGCTAAAGACTTGTTACAATCCATGACCCCTAGTCTGAGATGTTGATGATGACAAATAATGATGTTTGAATTACTATTCATTGAATCCTTTGATTTCTTCTCTTGTCCGCGAGTACTAACATTTTAAGGATATCACAAGTTACTCAGGACAATAAGAAGACTCAAGACTGGATAGAGTAGGAGTGAGAGTTTATAACATTATAATTTTTCATTTATTTTTTTTTCTTTTGTTGAGTCTGGCCATAAATTGCATGTAACACTGAGAAACCATACACAAATACAGGTGGAGAGGGTTTTAAAAATGTAGCTTTTTTTCTCTCTTGATCGTACTATACGAGTTTATATTGTACTGTATGATCTGATCTAGCTCAAATATCTATCTGTAAATATGTCATACTGTACGATGTGTTACAAATCAAAAACCCTAGCCGCAAGATTAATTTAAGTAAGCTTAATAACTATTCATGCTGCACGAATAAGTTTGTATTATATGATTTATTTTGAATACTTACTTAAATTAACTGCGTCATTTATGGATAAATCAAGGATTAATTTGTGATTGTTTATCATTCTGTATGAAAAATCAATGCTTTCTTCGATCATCCCAATTTTTGTATAGAACGATCCCTTGATTTTGACTAGTCATACTGTATGAAGTAGTTCATACCCTACGATGTACAAAGATGACTTTCATTATCCCGAAAATTGTACTTACGAACAGAAGGATTTTACTTATCATATTGTACAGATTTATATTATACTGTATGATTGTTTTTAGAATTTTTGGCATGTTCCTAAATCTTCGTACCCGGATGATGGCCGTTTTGAACTAATCGTAATGTACGATAGTGGATCGTACTATACGATCCTAACGGATAATTGGAAAATTTTAACTTTTTGTGGAGCCCATTTTAAGTATCAAAACTTTTATTTTTTGGTATGTGACTAAGAGAGAAGAACGTGATTAGAGAGGATTTCCTTGTGAGAGAGCTCTTGAGATGATTTTAGGGTTTGTGAGAGGAAGGAGAAGGTGGGCTTTGTGAGGGAGGAGTGTGAGGGAGATCACATGGTTGCTCCAAGCTTGCTGCACTTTGCTCCTCCTGTGGCTCGAGAAGATCTTATGGTAGACACTCTGAGGGGGAGATTCTTCTACATCCGTGTCCTCAAAGGTACTCTGTCTTTTTCATGAGGGAGAAAAATGAGAAGGTATACTGCCATTACTAGGAGGGTAACAAAGAGCTTGGCACTTTGCCACACCGGATTGGTGAAAGTGAGGTTTGTAAGAGCTTCTCCGCCTTGCCGAGGGGGCAAAAGCAGAACTATTATTTTGTTGTGAAATTCCTAGAGTGGAGGACTTTGGGAAGAGCATGTAAGTTAAGTGATCGAACCACTATAAAATCTCTGTTGTGATTTTTCCTTTACTACTTTTTATTTTTTCTTGCATTTTATTTTTATTATATTTGCTTGGTGAAAATTATTGTGAAATTCATTGTTGCAAATTATGTATCAAGCACTCGATTTCGCATAAGTTAAATTTTCCTGTTTAAATTTTAAAAATACAAAAAAAATATTAGAACTCTTATTTAGGATTTTTATTACAACATTTTTTCCAATTCACCCCCCTCCTGATGCATCTTTTAATTTCAAGACTCTTATAAAGTCTTATGAGAGTGCTTTGTTGCGAATCTGAGATTATGGATTAGACTTTTGATGATAGCAAACATTCAAGTTTTTCTACGACTGCCTTGCCTACTAATTTTTTAGGTCCACAAGATCGAACACAACTCAAGACCAGTTCAAGATTGAGTAGATTAGGTTGAGTTAGTCTAATATGTTTTCCTTTTCCTTGAGACAATTATAAAAGTGGTTTTTGATGCTAAGTAACCTTACACACACACACTTGAAGGGTTTTCTGAGTTTTTCTATTTTGAGTACATCGGACTGGGCGATATTCATATCGGCTAGTTTGATCCAACTAAAAATAGAAATCCTAATTAGGGCATCCTGGTTAAGCAGCCATAATTAAGTAAATTGTCCAAGATGATCCTTATATCGGCCAGGACGATAGGCTCAGTTAAGAAAGAATCAGCAGCCATGATCATTTTAGGTATTCTTTATTTAAAGGAATCATCCAGAACGATTGCTGCATCAACCTGGATGATGTAACAAAATTATGCCTAAATTAATCTAGTAATTTGGAAACAAATTATGACTGATTGATACGGTCACATCAGTCAGGCCGATTGCAGGATCGGTCAGGATGATGAACTAGATGATTGACATCAGCCAGAATCTATTTAGGGCGATGTTTAAGATGATTTTCCTTTTATTTGAACTAATCATCCAGGATGATATGGTATCGACTTGGACGATGTAACCAATTTTCTTTTGAGGACATCAAGCCATTATCCCACTACGTGGGATCAACTGATTGAGCTTAATTTGTACTGATCGTACAGGATGATAGAAATATCATCCTAAACGATAATGTCAATTCTTAGAAATCTATTTAAATGACTCAAATTTTCTCATGCTCAATACCTTGAGTGCGACTGTCTTGACCTGAGAGGGCCTTGGGAGAGGGAGAGAGAGAGAGAGAGGAGCTTGTGAGGGGGAGTTTATGAGAGGGTTCATAAAGGTTGCTCCAAGCAAGGTTCCAAGTCGTCATCTCTGTTCTTCATTCTTCATCCTTGGGAGGTTCTTGGGAGGTCTACTTCAGGAAAAGGTCCGTGTTCTCTGCCCGCTTCAGGAGGAAGCAAAAGGAGTCGGTACTTTGCTGCACCGGGGTTGGTGAAAGGAGTCTTTTGTAAAGGCTTCTCCGCCTAGCTGTGGGAGCTAAAGGAGAGACACTTAGCTAGTGCAATAATCGGAGGGTGCCTCAGAGGAGTGGACGTATGTCTAGGATTGACCGAACCACTATAAATCTGGTATGATATTTCTTTGTTTTACATCCACATTTAATTTCTGCATCCTCTACTCTTGTGGTGAATTGTTTGGTTTTAATATTATGCTTTACCTAAGAAATTTTTAAAAAAATACTAATTCACCCCCCCCCCCCCCGCTTGGTTAGCCTCGGGCTAGTTCTTAAGGGCTTAACATCCCTAACGAACTTTCAAGTGGTATCAGAGCGGGATTCATAAAAACTAAGTTTGAAAACTTTTTCAATTTTGATCCATGGCTAACAATGGAAATTATAATACTATTACCCGACCACCTTTGTTTGATAATATTCTTTTTTATTTTTGAAAAACTCGCATGTCTACATTTTTACAATCAAATGATTACTGCATGTAGATGCTTGTTAAGGATGGTTATACACCTCCAACTAAAAAATTGAATGGCGTTTCTGTTCCACTTTCTTTTACTGAATGGACTCTAGATTATAGGGATTTAGCATAATTAAATGTAAAATGTTTGAACTATTTTTTCTGTGCTTTGAAATCGGAAGATTACATGCGTGTTTCTACTTACACTACTAGTAAAGAAATTTGGGATAAATTGTGTATCACCTATGAAGGTACTAATAAAGTAAAGAAATCTCGTTTGAATATTCTCTTATATGATTACAAACTTTTTTATATGAAACCTTCTGAGTCAATTTCTGAAATATATACAAGGTTTACTCAGATTGTTACTTCATTGCATGCATTAGGAAGAGAACTTTCTAACTATGAAAAAGTAAACAAAATTTTAAGATGTTTGTCATCCTCTTTTGATGCAAAAATTACTGCAATATCTGAATCTAAAGATTTAAATACATATTCGATCGATAACTTACTTGGTTCACTCATTGCTTACAAGCAAGGGGTGAACCAAAGAAATCTTAAAGCAGGTGAAAGGAAGAAGGAGAAAACGGTGGCACTTAAGGCGAACGATTTGGACACTAACTCTTTCAGGTCTTAAAGCGATGATGTTGTTTTAATAACAAGGTAATTTAAGATCTTTCTAAGGAAGAAGCACAAGAATCATCAAAAGTGGAATACAGGTAAGGGTAGCAAAAATTTTAAGAATTCTAATGATATGATTTGCTTTGAATGCAAGAAGCCTGGGCACGTTAAAGCTGATTGTCCTACGCTTAAGGCACACCCAAGCAAGGAGAAGAGTGAGGAGAAACCAAACTTCAAAAAGGACAAGAGTAAGAAGTGATTCCAAAAGGCGTTCTGGGTGGATTCAGCATCAGATTCCTCTGAAACTGAACCTGAGGAGGAGACAACAAACTTGTGCTTAATGAAAGACAATAATCTTTGTCAAAGTGACCAATAAGAGGTATGTGAACCAACTTATGATCAATTATTATAAATTTATGAGCACATGCATGCATAATATAAAAAACTAAAAAAATCTCATGCTAGTTTGAAATTAAAATTTTTATATTTGCAAAAAGAGCATGAAAATTTTTTAAAAGAAAATTCTCAAATTGATAGCAACCACATGACTTTACTTGATGAGTTTGATTCATTAAACAAAAATCACAATAAATTATCTGAAGTTCATGATTCTTTAAAATCATCCCAAGCTGAGTTAGAAAAAGAATTAACAAATTTTAAAGTTTTTGAAAATAAACCATTACATGCTTTTAAAAGGAAGCATCACCATAGGAGTAGATTAATGCATCCTTTTCCTGGAGTTAGATATTTTTCATGTGGCAAATAAGGACACATAGCACACACTTGCACCATTCACCATAGCTCACATTGGGTCTGGAGACCCAAGTTACATGATCCACAGAATGCGTTGCATTCTACTTTCCATAAGAAGGAACCCAAACATATTTGGGTTCCTAAATCTGACATTTAATAATTTTGCAGGCAAGCTCTCACAAAAGGCCTCATGAGAGCATGTGGTACCTAGACAGCGGATGCTCATGACATATGACTAGCAATACCAATCAATTCATATTATTGGAGACCATGATAGGAGGCAAGGTGACTCTTGGAGACAACAACACCAAGAAGGTGGTAGGCACATATATAATTGGTAATTCCAAAAACCTTTTGATTGAAAATATTTTGCTTGTAGCTAGACTGAAACACAACTTGCTCAGCATCAGTTAGCTTTGCGACAAGGGCTTCAGCATAAAATTTTTGGTGAATTCATGCATTATGAGCTTAAATAATAGCACAGTTTTACAGGGAAAGTGAATCAATAATGTTTACATGCTTAATTTAAATAACATTAAAAGTGCTGCTTCATTTTACTTAAAAACTGCTATTAATGATTCATGATTGTGGTACAGCATATTATGTCATGCTAGTATGAAAACCCTTAGGAAATTGACTCAAAAAGACCTAATTAGAGGTGTCCCCAAGATTAAGTTTTCAAAAGACCACCTTTGTGATGCCTGCCAATTAGGAATGCAAATTCACTCAACATTTCACTCCATTAAGGACAATAGCACCTCTATACCTTTAGAAGTCCATTACATGGATTTATTTGGACCCGTTAGCACTATTAGCTTGGGAGGGAAAGTATATGGTTTTGTGATTGTCGATGACTACTCAAGATTTACTTAGATTAGATTTCTTTCACATAAAAAAGAGTCCTTTGATGAGTTTAGAGTCTTCCTCACTTGGATTCAGAAAAAGCTAGGTTGTGATATCTTGACCATCTATAGTGAACCAATTTGTTAGGAATGATGTTTGGGAGCTTGTAGAAATACCTAAGGGACAAAGTGTAGTTGGAACCAAATGGGTCTTTAAGAATATGGTGAATGATTCTAGAGTGGTGGTTAGGAATAAGGCAGGATTAGTGGCTAAAGGGTATAACCAAATAGAAGGGATAGATTTTGAGAAGACTTTTGCTCTTGTAGCTAGATTGGAAGCCATTAGAGTGCTATTAGCCTTTGCCTATTATAAGAAATTTAAGCTTTTCCAAATTGACGTTAAGAGTGCCTTCTTAAACAAGGAAATAAAAGAGGATGTGTTTGTAGAACAACCCCCAGGTTTTGAGAGTTCCCAATTTTTAAATCATGTTTTCAAATTTAAAAAGTCCTTATATGGATTAAAGAAGGCACTAGAGCTTGGTATAAGAGTCTTAGTACATTCTTACTAGAAAGGGAGTTTGTTAAAGGGAGTGTAGATACCACCCTTTTCTTAAGGAAAGTAGGAGATGATTTACTCATTGTCCAGATCTATATTGATGATATAATTTTTGGATCTTCTGATAAAAGGCTAAGTGATGATTTTTCTAAAATAATGAGTAAGGAGTTTGAGATGAGTATGATGGGAGAAATTATTGCAAACCTATTTTTCATGACCTGTGTTTTGATGATTGCCAAACACTATTTCTCTTGGACTGCTTGTTGCTTCTAACTTTTCAGGAATCGAAGATCGGACGAACAAGACGAAACCAGTTCAGGATTGCGTAGGTTTAGGGTTGAGTCAGTCTGTACTTTTATTTTTCTCTTTTGAGTTTACTTGTAATGGTCAAAGAGACTGATGCTAAGTAACCCTACACACACACTTGAGAGACTTAGAATTTCTATTTTTACCCACATCGGTCAGGCCGATATTTACATCGTCCTGGACGATCAGGCTTAAAACAAAAAGTCTAATTAAGGATTCTTAATTAAGGCAGTTGACATTAACATATCGTCCTGGACGATACGTGTATCAGCCATGAAGATAAGCTCAAAACAGAAAGAAGTAGCCGCCATAGACAATCAATCGTCCAGCACCCAAAACAGGGCGATGCCCAGGCCGATCTTCTGAGTTTTGTACTGATCGGCCAGGCCGATGTCCATATCGGCCTGGACGATATTATCGGCAACTTGCAATTAATGAGCTCCTTTGAAGATCTTCTATTTAAGAGCTCTTATTCAATGTTTTGAAAAACCTTTGGCTGCTGCCTTGGCCTGAGAAGGCCTTGAGGAGAGAAAGAGAGAAAGGGAGAGAGAGAGGATCTTGTGAGGGGGAGCTTATGAGGGGATTCATAAGAGTTACTTCAAGGATCACTCTGCTTCTTCTTCGTCTAGAGTTTCTCATCCGTGGAAGAGTCGGTAGAGGTAAGGAGTTTGTTTTTGGTTGTGGTTCTCTACCAGCTTCATGAGGAAGCAAAAGAAGGTAGGTTCTCTGCCTTGCCAGGGTGGCAAAAAGGAGGTTCTTGTGAGGGCTTCTCAGCCTAGCCGTGGGGGCTAAAGGAGAGTCACATTTTGTAGTGCAATACTTGGAGGGTGTCTCTAAGGAGTGGACTTAGGTCGAGTTGACCGAACCACTATAAATTTCTGTGTTCTTGTTTTCTTGCTTCCGCACTTTTAATTCTGCATTTATTTTTTGTGGCGTGATTTTGGTTTATGTTTTTTTTCTTTGTTAAAAAAAATTTTAAAATACTAATTCACCCCTCCTCTTGGTTAGCTTGGGACTAAGTTCATAGTGCTTAACATCCCTAACGAACTTTCAAGTGGTATCAGAGAACTTTCAAGTGGTATCAGAGCGGGATTCAAAAAATTAAGTTTGAAAACTTTTTGAATTTGATCCATGGCTAACCTTGGGAATCGCAACACTACGGAAGGGTACTCTATTACCCGACCTCCCCTATTCGATAACCTACCTTTTGATTTTTGGAAAACCCGCATGTCAACATTTTTACAATCTACTGATTATCACATGTGGATGCTTATTCAAGAAGGTTATTCTCCACCTTCTCGTGAAATTAATGGTGTTAAAACTGAAGTTTCTTTTATTGAATGGACTTTCGATGAACGAGATTTAGCTCAATTAAATGCAAAATGTTTGAACTATTTTTTATATGCTTTAAAATCTGAGGATTACATGCGTGTCTCAACTTGTAAAACTGGTAAAGAGATTTGGGATAAATTATGCATCACCTATGAAGGTACTAATGAGGTTAAACAATCCCGTTTAAACATTCTCTTGCATGACTATGAACTTTTTCGTATGAAATCGCATGAATCGATTTCTGACATGTACACTAGGTTTACTCAGAAGTTACTTCATTGCATGCTTTAGGAAAAGAGCTTTTTCAAACTATGAAAAAGTGAACAAAATTTTGAGATGCTTGCCTTCTTCATATGATGCTAAAATCACTGCAATCACTGAATCTAAGGATTTGAACACCTATTCAACTGATAACTTACTTGGCTCACTCATTGCTTACGAGCAAGGGGTGAATCAAAGAAATCTTGATGCAGGTGAGAAGAAAAAGAAGAAAATTGCACTAAAGGCGCACAAATCGGATTCTGAATCTTCTGGGTCTGAAAGCGATGAAGTTGCCTTCATCACAAGGCAATTCAAAAGCTTTCTAAGGAAGAAACAAAAGCATCATCAAAATTGGAGAAAATGTAAGGATCATAAACATGTTAAAGGATCTTCTGATGTTGTTTGTTTTGAATGCAGGAAGCCTGGACATGTAAGAGCCGATTGCCCAACACTTCAAGATAACACAAGCAAGGAAAAGATTGAGGAAAAATCTAAGTTTAAGAAGAAGAAGAAGAGAATCCAAAAGGCGTTCTAGGCAGAATCTGGTACTGATTCCTCTGAGACTGAACTAGAGGAAGTGACTACAAACCTATGTTTAATAGGGGAAGATCATCTTGAGCAAAGTGATGAGGAAGAGGTATGTAAACCAACCTATGTAGAATTATTTGAAATTTGTGAAAAAATCTATGCATCATACAAAAAACTTAAGAAGACACATGCTAGCTTAAAAGTGGAACTTGTAAATGTGTAGAAAGAGTATGAAGTCATTCTTAAAGATCATTCAACGATTGATTCTAATCACATGGCTCTTCTTGATGAATTTGATGAGTTGAACAAAAACCATTCAGAATAAATTGATGAATATAAGGCTTTAAAAGTTTCACACACCTCACTTAATTTTGATCTTAAGAAATCTAAAGAGATTGAGAAAAATTTGAGGATTGAGAATGATGCATTAAAGAAAACTAATTTGAGGATTCAAAATGATTTGGATACATGTAAGAAAAATTGGATGACATCTACTTTTGATCCTAAGCCAGAACGTAGGAAGAGGCATTATAACTCAAACCATTTAAGAAACCCTTTTCCTGGAGTTAGATGTTTCTCATGTGGCATGTTAGGACACATCTCACACACTTGCTCCATTCACCGTAGTACACATTGGGTGTAGAGACCTAAGATGCATGATTCACAGCATACCATACTGCATTACACTTTACTTTTCCTAAGAAGGGGCCCAAACCTATTTGGGTTCCTAAATCTGACTGTTGTTAAGCCTTGCAGGTATGCTCTCACCAAAGACCTCGTGAGAGCATAGGATAACTGGACATAAGGAGGCTGACAGTTCAAAATTGCTTAAACTCGCTGCCTTATCACTTGCTTGAAATTTTTAGTTTTTGTGATTTTTTTTTGTGCTAGTTTTGTGCTTGCTTTGTGTTGTTCTAATTTGTTTTGTTTTTATTTTTTTTTGTTTGGTGTCACATATGGTAAATCTTGTGAAGCTTTTAAATGTTGGAGTTTTTGGAGATAGTGCTTAGCTTTTCTAAATTGGTTAAAGGGAGAAATATTGTTGATATTTTCCCTTCTTCTGACCTTGTTTAGTGGTATGATTTTCTTCTCTAAACAAAAGTCTAAACTCAGTTTAACCAATGGTTTTTTAATTAAGATCCTTTCATTATCTTGCTACATTAATTTATCTTATGCATAATAGCCAAAGTTCTTATATATCTTTCAAGTTTTTTTGAAATATTTTCATTGCATTTATCACATGATTTTGATTTTATGTTGTGGATTGTTCTTCCCTATGTTAGAGAGAGAGCTCCTATTCTCTAATATTTGGAGGATATACTCACAACTAAGTTTTTTTTTAAGGGTATATTAAAGAGTTTCTAGCTTGCAAGAGTTAAAAAGGAAAGAGGACAATGAAGCCAAATTGAAAAGAAAGCTATATACACAAAAGTGTATCAAAGAATCAAAAGATGCTCAAAGAGCCATTTGAAGTGACAAGAGGCATAAAATGAGCCCACTAAAAGCAAGCTATCCTCTCTTTGCTAAAACTCTTAAAACTTAGAGAACTCATTGATTATGTGATACTTTCAAAAACTTGATTTTAATTTCCATGATTGAGACAAACTATTTTGTTTTATTAATTATGAGATATTTTCTTGTAAACAAGTTTTGAATGGATCTTCTTTTTATTCTATTTAGTTATTCTGCGTTAGGCCTCTGTTTTCCAAAAGAAATTTTGTACCCTGAAGGATGTCTGATCTAGGGTTAACAGAATCGGATGTTCTACCTTCTTCTGATTGGAATTTGTTAAACTCCTTGATCTCTTGGAACTCTAAAGTTTAAAACTATTTGAGATTTTATCATATGAAATGCTTTGCTAAAACAAAAAATTAGAAATATTAAAATCCAAAAATATTAGTTTTTTTTAATTTTCCTTGTGTTTTTGCTTTTCTTCTACTATGCTTTTTGACTGTTTTTCTTTTGTTTTATTTTTGAGGGCCTTGATCATCACCATCTTTTTATTGGTTTCAATTTTTAGTCACATCGTCCTGGCCGATATTTTTATCGTCCTGGACGATAGGGCAAATTCTCTTCAAAATTCATCTGCTGACCTTTTCTATGCTTGCTGTAACTCATCGTCTTGGACGATCCTATATCGTCCTGGACGATTTGATCGAACTCTGTTGCAATCATGAAGATAGTCCTGGCCAATAGAATATTTCGTCTGGCCGATGCAATTTATGTGCATCATCCTGGCCGATATACTGGATCGTCCTAGACGATCCACGTGTCAACACTTTTGAATCTTTAAATTCGGCCCGGACGATCCATTATTGGACAATCGTCCTGGCCGATCCACTATTCGTCCAGGACGATACATGTGGCAAGAATTTAAAACATTTTAACTTCGGCCGGTATGATCAATTATTATGCATTGTCCTGGACGATACACCTAATCGGCCCGGAAGATCAGATTTTTCAACGGTCGTCTGGATTTACTCCTCGGGTCGATCGCCTGTGTCTAATCGGCCTGGCCGATATCTGATCGGCCCGGACTATCGGACCGCCTTTTTAACCAATCGGCCTGTATGTAATTATTGAGCCATATCGGCCTGGACGATTCTGCGATCGGCTAGGACGATATGGCTGTTTCTTTAAATTCTGGCCGTTCCAGCCATGATTTCTCACTTTCCACCCTTTCTCCTCTTGTGTTTTCTTGCTAACTTCCTTCTATGACAGGTGGGAAACGTGTCCGACAAACTTCTGGGAGTTCTTTGAGGGCTAGGATTGACCCTCGTTTCAGGGAAGCAGAAGATGAAGCCGCTTACCATCGTTACAAAGAGTGTGGGATAACTGTCTCCAGAATCATCATTCCTGTCCACATCTCATACCCGATAATGGATTTCTTTTCTCACACTTCATTTTGCTTCATTCTTTATCTCGTCATTCCTTTTCATACTGAGCTTTTTTTTTTGAATTTTTTGCAAATCTTCGCATCAACCCTACTTTCAGCAGCCACCTCCACCACCTCCATCTGATGATCAGGGCCCCTCGTTTTTCTAGCCTGTGTTTTTCTGATGTTTGTTTCCTATTTTTATGTAGTTTGCTTGTTAGTCTTTGTTTGTTGTGGTGTTTTCTTTTGTATTTGGACCTTCTTTTTATGATGATAAAATGGGGAGTAGGGTAAGGTAGGAAAAGTTGTTGAGTTTGTAACTCTGAAATTCTAATGAACTTTTTTGGATATGTTCCTACTTATGTTTGCCATCATCAAAAAGGGGGAGATTGTTGCAAACCTATTTTTCATGACCTGTGTTTTGATGATTGCCAAACACTATTTCTCTTGGACTGCTTGTTGCTTCTAACTTTTCAGGAATCGAAGATCTGACGAACAAGATGAAGCCAGTTAAGGATTGTGTAGGTTTAGGGTTGAGTCAATCTATACTTTTGTTTTTCTCTTTTGAGTCTACTTGTAATGGTCAAAGAGACTGATGCTAAGTAACCCTACACACACACACTTGAGAGACTTAGAATTTCTATTTTTACCCATATCGGCTAGGCCGATATTTACATCGTCCTGGACGATCAGGCTTAAAACAGAAAGTCTAATTAAGGATTCTTAATTAAGACAGCCAACATTAACATATCGTCCAGAACGATAAGCTCAAAATAGAAAGAAGTAGCCGCTATAGACAATTAAGGTATACTGTATTTTTAAATTATTGGTCAGGACGATCATTGATCAGCCCGGATGATATTCACAATTATGCCTTAATTGAACAGACAAATCAGGGAAGTAATTAAGGATGATTGATACGATCACATTGTCTTGGACGATCGCAAGATTGGCAAGGACGATATATTCAATATCCTTGGTCACTCCTAGACGATCGGGATCGGCCAGCATGAAAATAGGGCGATGCTCAGGACGATTTTCCTCTGAATTGAACTAATCGGCCTAGACGGTCGTAAGATCGGCCAGGACGATCAAGCCAAATTTCAATCGTCTAGCACCCAAAACAGGGCGATGCCCAGGCCGATCTTCTGAGTTTTGTACTAATCAGCCAGGCCGATGTCCATATCGGCCTGAACGATATTGTCGGCAACTTACAATTAATGAGCTCTTGTTCAAAGTTTTGAAAAACCTTTGGCTGCTGCCTTGACCTGAGAAGGCCTTGAGGAGAGAAAGAGAGAAAGGGAGAGAGAGAGGATCTTATGAGGGGGAGCTTGTGAGGGGATTCACAAGGGTTGCTTCAAGGATCGCTCTGCTTCTTCTTCGTCTAGAGTTTCTTGTCCGTGGAAGGGTCGGTAGAGGTAAGGAGTTAGCTTTTGGTTGTGGTTCTCTGCCAGCTTCAGGAGGAAGCAAAAGAAGGTAGGTTCTCTACCTTGCCGGGGTGGCAAAAAGGAGGTTCTTGTGAGGACTTCTCCGCCTAGCCGTGGGGGCTAAAGGAGAGTCATGTTTTGTAGTGCAATACTTGGAGGGTGGCTCCAAGGAGTGGACTTAGGTCGAGTTGACCGAACCATTATAAATTTCTGTGTTCTTGTTTTATTGCTTCCGCACTTTTAATTCTGCATTTATTTTTCGTGGCGTGATTTTGGTTTATGTTTTTTATTCTTTGTTAAAAGAAATTTTAAAATACCAATTCACCCCTCCTCTTGGTTAGCTTGGGACTAAGTTCATAGGGCTTAACATCCCTAACGAACTTTCAAGTGGTATCAGAGCACTTTCAAGTGGTATCAGAGCGGGATTCGAAAATTTAAGTGTGAAAACTTTTTGAATTTGATCCATGGCTAACCTTGGGAATCGCAACACTACAGAAGGGTACTCTATTACCCGACCTCCCCTGTTCGATAACCTACCTTTTGATTTTTGGAAAACCCGCATGTCAACATTTTTACAATCTACTGATTATCGCATGTGGATGCTTATTCAAGAAGGTTATTCTCCACCTTCTCGTGAAATTAATGGTGTTAAAACTGAAGTTACTTTTACTGAATGGACTTTCGTGAACGAGATTTAGCTCAATTAAATGCAAAATGTTTAAACTGTTTTTTTTGTGCTTTAAAATCTGAGGATTACATGCGTGTCTCAACTTGCAAAACTGGTAAAGAGATTTGGGATAAATTATGCATCACCTATGAAGGTACTAATGAGGTTAAACAATCCCGTTTAAACATTCTCTTGCATGACTACGAACTTTTTTGTATGAAATCGCATGAATAGATTTCTGACATGTACACTAGGTTTACTCAGATAGTTACTTCACTGCATGCTTTAGGAAAAGAGCTTTCAAACTATGAAAAAGTGAACAAAATTTTGAGATGCTTGCCTTCTTCATATGATGCTAAAATCACTGCAATCACTGAATCTAAGGATTTGAACACCTATTCAACTGATAACTTACTTGGCTCACTCATTGCTTATGAGCAAGGGGTGAATCAAAGAAATCTTGATGCAGGTGAGAAGAAAAAGAAGAAAATAATTGCACTGAAGGCGCACAAATCGGATTCTGAATCTTCCGGGTCTGAAAGCGATGAAGTTGCCTTCATCACAAGGCAATTCAAAAGCTTTCTAAGGAAGAAACAAAAGCATCATCAAAATTGGAGAAAATGTAAGGATCATAAACATGTTAAAGGATCTTCTGATGTTGTTTGTTTTGAATGCAGGAAGCCTGGACATGTAAGAGCCGATTGCCCAACACTTCAAGATAACACAAGCAAGGAAAAGATTGAGGAAAAATCTAAGTTTAAGAAGAAGAAGAAGAGAATCCAAAAGGCGTTCTAGGCAGAATCTGGTACTGATTCCTCTGAGACTGAACTAGAGGAAGTGACTACAAACCTATGTTTAATAGGGGAAGATCATCTTGAGCAAAGTGATGAGGAAGAGGTATGTAAACCAACCTATGTAGAATTATTTGAAATTTGTGAAAAAATCTATGCATCATACAAAAAACTTAAGAAGACACATGCTAGCTTAAAAGTGGAACTTGTAAATGTGTAGAAAGAGTATGAAGTCATTCTTAAAGATCATTCAACGATTGATTCTAATCACATGGCTCTTCTTGATGAATTTGATGAGTTGAACAAAAACCATTCAGAATAAATTGATGAATATAAGGCTTTAAAAGTTTCACACACCTCACTTAATTTTGATCTTAAGAAATCTAAAGAGATTGAGAAAAATTTGAGGAATGAGAATGACACATTAAAGAAAACTAACTTGAGGATTCAAAATGATTTGGATACATGTAAGAAAAATTGGATGACATCTACTTTTGATCCTAAGCCAGAACCTAGGAAGAGGCATTATAACTCAAACCATTTAAGAAATCCTTTTCCTGGAGTTAGATGTTTCTCTTGTGGCATGCTAGGACACATCTCACATACTTGCACCATTCAACGTAGTACACCTTGGGTGTAGAGACCTAAGATGCATGATTCACATCATACCATACTGCATTACACTTTACTTTTCCTAAGAAGGGACTCAAACCTATTTGGGTTCTTAAATCTGACTGTTGTTAAGCCTTGCAGGTATGCTCTCACCAAAGACCTCGTGGGAGCATAGGATAACTGGACATAAGGAGGCTGACAATTCAAAATTACTTAAACTCGTTGCCTTATCACTTGCTTGAAATTTTTAGTTTTTGTGATTTTTTTTGTGCTAGTTTTGTGCTTGCTTTGTGTTGTTCTAGTTTACTTTGTTTTTATTTTTTTTTTGTTTGGTGTCACATATGGTAAATCTTGTCAAGCTTTTAAATTTTGGAGTTTTTGGAGATAGTGTTTAGCTTTTCTAAATTGGTTAAAGGGAGAAATACTGTTGATATTTTCCCTTCTTCTGACCTTATTTAGTGGTATGATTTTCTTCTCTAAACAAAAGTCTAAACTCAGTTTAACAAATGGTTTTTTAATTAAGATCCTTTCATTATCTTGCTACATTAATTTATCTTATGCATAATAGCCAAAGTTCTTATATATCTTTCAAGTTTTTTTGAAATATTGCCATTGCATTTATCACATGATTTTGATTTTGTGTTGTGGATTGTTCTTCCCTATGTTATAGAGAGAGCTCCTATTCTCTAATATTTGGAGGATATACTCACAACTAAGTTTTTTTTAAGGGTATATTAAAGAGTATCTAGCTTGCAAGAGTTACAAAGGAAAGAGAACAATGAAGCCAAATTGAAAAGAAAACTATATACACAAAAGTGTATCAAAGAATCAAAAGATGCTCAAAGAGCCATTCGAAGTGACAAGAGGCATAAAATGAGCCCACTAAAAGCAAGCTATCCTCTCTTTGCTAAAACTCTTAAAACTTAGAGAACTCATTGATTATGTGATACTTTCAAAAACTTGATTTTAATTTCCATGATTGAGACAAACTACTTTGTTTTATTAATTATGAGATATTTTCTTGTAAACAAGTTTTGAATGGATCTTCTTTTTATTCTATTTAGTTATTCTAAGTTAGGCCTCTGTTTTCCAAAAGAAATTTTATACCTTGAAGGATGTCCGATTTAGGGTTAACAGAATCGGATGTTCTACCTTCTTCTGATTGGAATTTGTTAAACTCCTTGATCTCTTGGAACTCTAAAGTTTAAAACTATTTGAGATTTTATCATATGAAATGCTTTGCTAAAACAAAAAATTAGAAATATTAAAATCCAAAAATATTAGTTTTTTTTTTTAATTTTCCTTGTGTTTTTGCTTTTCTTTTACTATATTTTTTTACTGTTTTTCTTTTGTTTTATATTTGAGGGCATTGATCATCACCATCTTTTATTGGTTTCAATTTCTAGTCACATCGTCCTGGCCGATATTTTTATCGTCCTGGACGATAGGGCAAATTCTCTTCAAAATCCATCTGCTGACCTTTTCTATGCTTGCTGTAACTCATCGTCCTGGACGATCCTATATCATCCTGGACGATTTGATCGAACTCTTTTGCAATCATGAAGATAGTCCTGGCCAATAGAATATTTTGTCTGGCAGATGCAATTTATGTGCATCATCCTGGCCGATACACTGGATCATCCTGGATGATCCATGTGTCAACACGTTTGAATCTTTAAATTCGGCCCCGAACGATCCATTATTGGATAATCGTCCTGGCCGATCCACTGTTCGTCCTGGACGATACATGTGGCAAGAATTTAAAATGTTTTAACTTCAGCCGGTATGATCAATTATTATGCATCGTCCTGGACGATACACCTAATCGGCCCGGAAGATCAGCTTTTTCAACGGTCGTCCAGATTGACTCCTCGGGCCGATCGCCTGTGTTTAATCGGCCTGGCCGATATCTAATCGGCCCGGACGATCGGACTGCCTTTTTAACCAATCGGCCTGTATGTAATTATTGAGCCATATCGGCCTGGACGATTCTGCAATCGTCCAGGACGATATGGCCGTTTCTTTAAATTCTGGCCGTTCCAGCCATGATTTCTCACTTTCCACCCTTTCTCCTCTTGTGTTTTCTTGCTAACTTCCTTCTATGGTTGGTGGGAAGCGAGTCCGACAAACTTCTGGGAGTTCTTCGAGGGCTAGGATTGACCCTCGTTTCAGGGAAGCAGAAGATGAAGCCGCTTACCATCGTTACAAAGAGTGTGGGATAACTGTCTCCAGAATCATCAATCCTGCCCACATCTCATACCCGATAATGGATTTCTTTTCTCACACTTCATTTTGCTTCATTCTTTCTCTCGCCTTTCCTTTTCACACTGAGCTTCTTTTTGAATTTTTTGCAAATCTTCGCATCAACCCTACTTTCAGCAGCCACCTCCACCACCTCCATCTGATGATCAGGGCCCCTTGTTTTTCTAGCCTGTGTTTTTCTGATGTTTGTTTCCTATTTTTATGTAGTTTGCTTGTTAGTCTTTGTTTGTTGTGGTGTTTTCTTTTGTATTTGGACATTCTTTTTGTGATGACAAAATGGGGAGTAGGGTAAGGTAGGAAAAGTTGTTGGGTTTGTAACTCTGAAATTCTTATGAACATTTTTGGATATGTTCCTACTTGTGTTTGCCATCATCAAAAAGGGGGAGATTGTTGCAAACCTATTTTTCATGACCTGTGTTTTGATGATTGCCAAACATTATTTCTCTTGGACTGCTTGTTGCTTATAACTTTTCAGGAATCGAAGATCGGACGAACAACATGAAGCCAGTTAAGGATTGCGTAGGTTTAGGGTTGAGTCAATCTGTACTTTTGTTTTTCTCTTTTGAGTTTACTTGTAATGGTCAAAGAGACTGATGCTAAGTAACCCTACACACACACTTGAGAGACTTAGAATTTCTATTTTTACCCATATCGGCCAGGCCGATATTTACATCATCCTGGACGATCAGGCTTAAAACAGAAAGTCTAATTAAGGATTCTTAATTAAGGCAGCCGACATTAACATATCGTCCTGGACGATACGTGTATCAGCCAGGACGATAAGCTCAAAATAGAAAGAAGTAGCCGCCATAGACAATTAAGGTATACTGTATTTTTAAATTATTGGCCAGAACGATCATCGATTGGCCCGGACGATATTCACAATTATGCCTTAATTAAACAGACAAATCAGGGAAGTAATTAAGGATGATTGATACGATCACATCATCCTAGACGATCGCAGGATCGGCCAGGACGATATATTCAGTATCCTTGGTCACTCCTGGACAATCGGGAACGGCCAGCATGAAAACATGGCGATGCTCAGGACGATTTTCCTCTGAATTGAACTAATCGGCCTGGACGATCGTAAGATCAGCCAGGATGATCAAGCCAAATTTCAATCGTCCAGCACCCAAAACAGGGCGATGCCCAGGCCGATCTTCTGAGTTTTGTACTGATCGGCCAGGCTGATGTCCATATCGGCCTGAACGATATTATCAGCAACTTGCAATTAATGAGCTCCTTTGAAGCTCTTCTATTTAAGAGCTCTTGTTCAAAGTTTTGAAAAACCTTTGGCTGCTGCCTTGACCTGAGAAGGCCTTGAGGAGAGAAAGAGAGAAAGGGAGAGAGAGAGGATCTTGTGAGGGGGAGCTTGTGAGGGGATTCACAAGGGTTGCTTCAAGGATCTCTCTGCTTCTTGTTCATCTAGAGTTTCTCATCCGTGGAAGGGTCGGTAGAAGTAAGGAGTTAGCTTTTGGTTATGGTTCTCTGCCAGCTTCAGGAGGAAGCAAAAGGAGGTAGGTTCTCTGCCTTGTCGGGGTGGCAAAAAGGAGGTTCTTGTGAGGGCTTCTCCACCTAGCCGTGGGGGCCAAAGGAGAGTCACGTTTTGTAGTGCAATACTTGGAGGGTGGCTCCAAGGAGTGGACGTAGGTCGAGTTGACCGAGCCACTATAAATTTCTGTGTTCTTGTTTTCTTGCTTCCGCACTTTTAATTCCGCATTTATTTTTTGTGGCGTGATTTTGGTTTATGTTTTTTATTCTTTGTTAAAAGAAATTTTAAAATACCAATTCACCCCCCCTCTTGGTTAGCTTGGGACTAAGTTCATAGGGCTTAACATCCCTAATGAACTTTCAAGTGCTATCAGAGCACTTTCAGAAATGTCCTATTTTTTGGGGTTTAGCATTAGGCAATTAGATGATGGAACTTTTATGAGCCAAACAAAGTACATAAAGGACATCTTAAAGAAAATTGAAATGGACAAAGCCAAGCCAATTAATACTCCCATGACCTTAGGAAATCAATTAGATATGGACCCAAATGGAAAATCAGTTGATCAGAAGAAGTATAGAGGGATGATTGGATTTTTACTTTTCCTGACTGCTAGCCGACCTAATATAATATTTAGTGTTTGTCTTTGTGCTAGATTTCAAGCTGACCCTAAGGAATCCCATCTGGCTGTAGTTATGAGAATTCTTAGATACTTGTTAGATAACCAAAACCTAGGAATCTGGTACCCTAGGCACAGTACTTCTTTTGAGATTATTAGATTTTCTAATTCTGATTTTGTAGGATGTAAGGTGAATAGAAATAGCACTTCTGGAACTTGCAAATTCATAGGACAGTCTTTAGTCTCCTAGTCTAGTAAAAAGCAAAACTCTATTGTTGTTTCCACTGCTGAAGCTGAGTTCATTGCTTTAGGAAGTTGTATGGCCCAAGTCCTTTGGCTAAAACAGCAAGTACTGGATTTAGGATTACCTGTAGGCACCATCTCAATTCTTTATGAAAATACAAGTGTCATCTGCATTTCTAAGAATCCTATCCAACATTCAAGGACTAAGAATATTGACATTAGGCATCTTTTTACTAGAGATCATGTGACTAAGGGAGATATTGAGTTACACTATGTGGCAACTGAGAATCAACTGGCTGACATATTTACTAAACCACTGGCCTTCGATGCTTTCAGCATATTAAGGATTAGATTGGGTGTGATTAACATTAATGCATGAATTTGATTTATACTAATTTTCTGATTTGTTATCTGCTGATTACGTTGTTTTTTTTTTAACTTTTGGTTATTTATTCTTTTTGTAGATGTTCCTCTTTGTTTTTATTTTTATTTTTTATTCTCTTTCAAATAAATTTGTTTTTACTTTATTAGATTATGTTGTTATTTTTTATTGACCTTATTATTTTTTGGGCCTTCTCTTATCATCTCCATCCTTCCTTTGATTTGAAATTTCTCATCACATCATCCTGGCCGATATTTATATCATCCTAGATAATCGGCTTTTTTTTCTTCAAAAACTCAATATGTTGAATATTTTGACTTTTCTGCTCTGATCATCTTGGACGATCCTTTATCCACTTGGCGATATGATCGTCCTCACTACAATCATCTTGATCGTCCTAGCCGATACATTTTTCATCCTGGATGATGCATTTATTGTAATCGTCTCATCCGATACACCTGTTCGTCCTGGACGATACACGTGTCAGTATGTTTAAAATCTTTAATATTGTCCGGGACAATCCATTTTTGGACAATCGTCCTAGACGATCCACTGTTCTTCCTAGATGATACACATGGTGCATGATTTAAAATGTTTTAACTTTGGTCGGAATGATCCATTATTGAGCATCATCTTGGATGATCCACCTAACGGCCTGGACGATCTGCCTTTTCAATGATCGTTCGGCCTGACTCCTTGGGATGATCGTCTGTGTCTAATCGTCCAGACCGATGTCTGATCATCCTAAACGATTGGACCGCCTTTTTGACCAATCGGCCTGTCACAATAATTGCACTGGATCGTCCTGGATGATCTTGTGATCGGCTTGGACGATCTGGCCGATTCTTTAAATAGAGCCTGAATTCAACCATTTTTTCTTCACGCCTTATCTTTGGCTTTCTACTACTTGTTGCTTACTGTTTCCTTACTTTTTCTTCTAAATGGCTGGCGAAAAGCGTGCTCGTCAGACATCTGGCAGCTCCTCGAGGGGAACGCTGGACCCTCATTTTTGAGAGGCAGACGATCAGGCTGCCTACCATCATTACAAAGAGTGTAGTATTACTCTCTCCCGAACAATCAATCCAGCTTATCTCTCTTATTCAGTACTGGATCTTTTCACTCACACCTCTTTTTACTTTATTCTCATCCTCGCAGTCCCCTTTAGTTTTAAACTTCTTTTTGAATTTTATGCAAACCTCCACATAAATTCTTTCTACACTGCTCTCACCTCTTATGTAAATTGACGTCCTATCAAGATCATATATCAAGGTTTTGCTGAACTGTTGCAGCTATCCACCACTGGGGATAAGCTGCTTACCCTTATCTCTGATCCTGACTCCGACTGGTCCATTGCAAATCACTTTCTTTGCCACACCAATGCACCCTTTCTGTTGGAGAGACTAACTTTTACTTAAAGATGCTAGGACGATCCAGCACGTCCTTCGCACCTTTGTGATTCCCAAAGCCGGCGACCGAATCCATATCACTCCACTTCTTCCACTCACTACTTTTTACATTCTGGCCCATAGAGAATTCAACGCCATAGACCTGATTTTTTGCTACATCGAGCATCTGACTACCATTCGACATCCAGGTCATAGAAGAAAGCCCAATCTTGCTCTAGGACACATCATTGCATATGTTCTAGAATCCAAATACAACCTTCAATATCCTACTCCTCCCAACCATCCCCCACCCTTCTACTCAAACAATTCCTTCAATGCCCATCACATTACTCATCTCCACCAAGGGGATGGGGAAGCTCAGGGGGCCATGGAGGAGGAGGCTCTCGCTCCTGTTCTTGAACCTGTTCCTCTCCGCCAGCACTTTCAGCTGGATCAGTTGGTAGAGAGATTTGATCAGTGGGAGACCCATTTCAATGCCTATGTTGAACACCAGCATCATCAGCATGACTAGGACATGGCCTGGTTTGGGGCACAGTTTGCTATGCTATCCTGTTACTTACAACAGCCACCACCACCACCACCTCCTTCTTCAAATGATCAAGGACCCTCGTTTTATTGATTTTCTTGGTATTTTTTTTCTCTCTAGATTGTTTTTTTGTATTTTGTTTCTCTTTTAATTTTGATTGCTTTAGTTTGCTTTTAGTTTCCCCCATTCTTTTTGTGAAGTCAAAAGGGGGAGTAGTCCGATGTATCTTATACTTTAAAGTCAGAAACCTAGTGAACTACTTTTTCATCACTCTATTTTTATTGAACTTCCATAACTGCTTGGAATTCTCTATTTGTGTTTGCCATCATAAAAAAGGGGGAGATTTTTACGAATTTAAAATTATGAATTAGACTTTTGATGATAGCAAACATTCATATTTTTCAATGACTGCCTTTCCTACTAATTTTTCAAATCCACAAGATCAAACACAACTCAAGACTAGCTCAAGATTGAGTAGATTTAGGTTGAGTTAGTCTATCATGTTTTTATTTTTCTTGAGTAAATTATAAAAGTGCTTCCTGATACTAAGTAACCTTGCACACACACACTTGAGGGTTTTCTGAGTTTTTCTATTTTGAGTGCATCGGCTTGGACGATGTTTATATCAGCCATGCCAATCCAACTAAAAACAGAAACCCTAATTAGGGCATCCTGATTAAGCAGCCGTCATTAAGAAAATTATTCTTGACAATCCTTGTATCGGCCAGGATGACAGGCTCAGTTAAGAAAGAATCAGCCGCCATGATCATTTTAGGTATTCTTTATTTTAGAGAATTGTCTAGGATGATTGTTGCATCGGCCTGGACGATGCAGCATAATTATGCCTAAATTAATCTGATAATTATGGAAAGCAATTAAGGCTGATTGATACGATCACATTAGCCGGGCTGATCGCAGAATCGGCCAGAACGATGGACTAGACGATTGACATCGGCCAGAATATATTCAGGATGATGTTCAAGATGATTTTCCTTGGATTTGATCTAATCGTCTAGGATGAAATGGTATCAGCCTGGACAATATAACCAATTTTCTTCTGATCATCCCAAATAGTCCCAACTGATTGAGCTTAATTTTTATTGATCATACATGATGATAGAAATATCATCCTGGACGATAATGTCGGATCTTAAAATTCTTTTTAAAGGACCTGATTTTTCTCTTACTCAAGACCTTAAGCGCTACTGTCTTGACCTAAAAGAGCCTTGGGAGAGGGAGAGAGAGAGAGAGAGAGAGAGGAACTTGTGAGTGGGAGTTTGTGAGAGGGTTCATAAAGGTTGCTCCAAGCTAGGTTCCAAGTCATCATCTCCATTCTTTATCCTTCATCCTTCGGAGGTTCTTGGGAGGTCTACTTTAGCAAAAGGTCCGAGTTCTCTGCCCGCTTAAAGAGGAAGCAAAAGGAGTCGGTTCTCTATCGCACTGGAGTTGGTGAAAAGGAGTTTGTTGTAAAGGCTTCTCCGCCTAGCCGTGGGAGCTAAAGGAGAGATACTTAGTTAGTGCAATACTCAGAGGGTGCCTCCGAGGAGTGGATGTAGGTCAAGGATTGACCGAACCACTAAAAATTTCGTGTTATCTTTCTTTGTTTAGCTTCCACATTTAATTTTTGCATCCGCTGCTCTTATGGTGAGTTGTTTTGGTTTTAATATTGTGCTTTAGCTAAGATTTTTTTTTTTAAATATCAATTCATCCCCCTCTTGCTTAGTCTTGGGCTAGTTCTTAAGGGCTTAACATCCCTAATGAACTTTCATACTTAAATAAAAGGCTAAAAATCCCTAAAAAACTCAATTTAGCTGTCAAAGATTGTACAGTATTATCGCAAGATTGTCCAGTACGATGCGCAGAAATTGAGCAATTAGTATTGTACGATGTCTAATTTGTATTGTACGAATAGTCAATTGCCTATTTGTACTGTACAATGTCCAGTACGATGTGCTGTATGAATAATTCAATAAAAAGTAGTTCCTCAAGGATGAAGCATGGGACGGCCAAAATCATCTTTGTTGATCATATATTATGATCCAGTTCAAACAGTATGATTAAAATATCAAAATTCAATCATTTTAATTTAATAATCATAATATTCAATTAGGCAATATTTTAAACATCGTACAGTACGATCATGATCATATAGTACAATCAGAACAACTTTTTAAATTCAAATTTTTGTCTAATTTAATGGACAGCAGGCTTTCTAATTATAACAGTTCATCCAATACAATGTGGTATTCATACTGTACGATTAGTTATATTTTAAAATTATTTTTTCAAAAAAAATAAAATATGTTAATTAATTTCTTTTATATAAGATCATATAATACGATCCGGATCGTATAGTACGATATAGAAAAAAATTAAAATATTTAAAAACATTTTTTCTCCCCTATGAGTGTGCACGATCACCAATCTAATATACATCATTACAAGACTTGACTCAAGAAATGAAAATTACCTACTT
Organism: Dendrobium nobile; assembly: GCA_022539455.1. NCBI lineage: Eukaryota > Viridiplantae > Streptophyta > Magnoliopsida > Asparagales > Orchidaceae > Dendrobium > Dendrobium nobile. The sequence continues at coordinate 50,225,901 of CM039733.1, forward strand.
ATTTAATACAACCAATTCTACACAATCTTGAGCCTTGAATCTTCAAAGAACGGTGCATGGTGTACCTAAAATATTAGTCAACACATAGAAAAATATGCACTACAAATACTAGGAGAAATAAGAGATTAATCAATATTATTTTTTATCATCAAAATCATAAACTCAGAAGCCTGAATTACAACAATCTCACCCTTTTTTATGACAGCAAATAATATTGGTTGAATTTGTAAATTAAAAATATTTTCTCCTAAACTCCCCCTCACTAAAAGAATTACATTAAAAAATATGGAAGATTTTTTTTAAAGATAAATAACAAAAAAAGAAAAAAATAAATACAGCCAACTACAATAAATTCTCCTCGTTTGACATTATCAAAAAGAAGAGATAAAATAACACATAAAATAAAATTATATTTAGAAGAATATAATAACATAATAATGAAACAAAAATATAAAATTATGCTTAAAATATAATAAAATTAAACACACACAACAAATAAATAAACACAAAAAAATGTATAAACACAACACATAAACAAACCTTAACATGCTTATACCTCATCGTTTTGCTCCTATTCTTATGATTCAGAAGCTAGGTCTGTCTAGAAGATTTTTTGCTTTTTGTCTTTTAACCATATTACAATCAGTTTATTTTTACTTTTTCATTTGTAGGAAGAGTTTTTAAGTTGGGAAATTCAAACTTTAAATGTCCGGTTTCCTACACCCAAAGCAAATAATATAACTAAAAATCTTTGTATTCTTATCATTTTTACCATTATTCCACTTTTGTTGATGCTTTTGCTTGTACTTTAGTCAGTTTTCCAATTTTCTTGTTAAGTCATTACTTTCTTCATCTCTAAGCCACTTTTCTCCGTATCTTCAATTTTTAGCACTATCTTTTCACTTGCATCCAAAAGTCTTGACCCAAACTTTACTCGTAGACAATGAGTTAGCTACTTAAATTATCAATAGAATATTCATTCAAATTCTTTAATTCAAAATTAGCAACAACTTTAGCATCAAACTTCTCAAGTAAACAACGTAGAATTTTATTGACTTTTTCAAAGTTTAAAAATTATTTACCTAAAACATTTAATAATGTCACAATTTGAATAAACCTAGTATACATATCTAAGACTGTCTCATAAGATTTCATGTAAAAAAGTTCATAATCATGCATTAAAATATTCAATCTAGATTGCTTGATTTCATTTGTGCCTTCGTATATAGAATGTAATCTATCCCAAATTTTCTTGCCAGTAGTTCACATGGATACTAATATAAAATCTTCAAAATTTAAAGCACATAAAAAATAATTTAGCAATTTAGCATTCAATTGAACATTGATTTATTCTACTCCACTCCATTGATTAAAAAGAATATCAATTTTAATTCCATCTATAAAACGTGACGAAAAATAACCAGTTTAAAACATTTGCTACTCGATAATCAATTGATTGTAAGAAAGTAGATATTTGAATTTTTCAAAAGTTAAAAGTAATATTTTCAAATAGAGATGGTCGGGTGATTGAATAACCTTCTACAAAATAACGATTACAAAATTTAGCCATTGATTGAAATTTAAAAAAATTTCAAACATAATTTTATGAATCCCGCTCTTATAATAATTGGAAGTATAAGGTGCACCAAGAGGGGGGTGAATTGGAAATTTAAAAATTTTTTTAGTGAAAAGAAATATCTTTTTATAACTTGATGTAGAAGCGAATAAAATTCACAATAAGAAGATATATTAATAATTTCACCACACATATACTCACAATAAAAATAAGTAAAAAAATAAAGCACATAAATAATAAATGAACAAACACACCAGATTTATAATGTTTCAATCAAAATGTGACCTATGTCCACTCTCTAGAGGAGCCCTCCAAGTATTGCAGTATATCTTAAGTGACTATCCTTTAGCCCCCACATCTAGGCGGATAAATTCTTACATAAAATCACATCAACCTTCCTCAGGCATCGGATTCAAGACCAACCTTGAATCTGATTGTACTGAGATGCAAGCTTGTCAGAGTAACCGTGTGAAATCCCCTCCACACTCCTTGAAATCCCCTCTAAGGATCTTCTCCCTCTCTTAAACTCCATCCTTTCCCCTCTCCCTTTCAAGTTCTCTCTTCAAGTTTTCTCTAGAAAAATGAAGCTCTAATGGATGCCAAGACTCTTACAAAGTCTTATGAGAGTGCCTAAATAGAGGGTTAAAAAAATCCTAAAAAACTCAATTCAACCATCAAAGATCATACAGTATGATCACAAGATCATCTAGTACAATCGCAAGATCGTTCAGTACGATGTGCAAAAATTGACATGTTAGTACTGTACGATGTCCAGTTAGTACTGCAAGAATAGTTCGATTGCCTATTCGTATTGTACGATGTTCGGGACTATGTGTTGTACGAACAATTTAATAGAAAAGCAGTTCATCTTGGACGAAGCATGGATAGCCAAAATCAACTCGGCTGATCGTATAGTATGATCCAGTTCGTATAGTACGATCAAAATATCAAAATTAAGCTATTTTGATTTAATAATCACAGGATTAAATTAGGCAATATTTTAAACATAGTACAATATGATCATGATCATATAGTATGATTAAAACAACTTTTTAAATTCAAATATTTTCCTAATTTAATTGACAGCGGGATTTCTAATTATAATAGGTCGTCCAGTACGATGTGGTGTTCAAACTATACGATTAGTTATATTTTAAAAATATTTTTTAAGAAAATTAAATATTTTAATTTATTTTTATTACACAAAATCATACAGTATGATCCAGATCATACAGTACAATGTACAGAAAAATTAAAATTTTTAAAAACATTTTTTGCTCCTCCTATGAGTGTGCACGGTCACCAATCTAACATATATCATTACAAGACTTGACTCAAGGAATGAAAATTACATACTCATTTAATACAACCAAGTTTACATAATCTTGAGTCTTGAATCTTCAAAGAATGGTGCATGGTGTACCTAAAATATTAGTCAACACACAAAAAATATGCACTACAAATACTAGGAGAAATAAAATATTAATCAATATTATTTGTTATCATCAAAATCATAAACTCAGAAGCCCGAGTTACAACAGTATCTTGATTAAAGTCAGCATAATATCCTTTGAAAACACATTAAAATTTTCATAATCACCATTACATTGAGTTGAACTCATTTGAGTCCATTTTTTACTTAGGTTGACCTAGTTTGACCTATGGACCCTTTTGAACCTAAACCTTTTATATGCATGAAACATATTAAATCACCCAAACTAAGATATAAATTTCTATCCTATGCATTAAATAATCATTCAGGATCATACATATATCATAGTGAACCCTTGAATTGGCTAAGTTGACAACCATTTGTCACATTAACCATAAAGGGAACCCCTTCAACACTAAACCCTAAATCCTCTTTGGAAGTTTACCAAAAAAATTACCAAATATTTGAAATATTTTCAAACCTTAAACCTTACAAGACTAAACACAATTAAGCCCTTAGTGGGTCATGGTTGACCAAGAAGCCATTAAACCCCAAAACCCTAAAAATGAACCTTTGAATAAACTATGACTCAATCATGCCATGAACTATGACCACATCCAATAAATTTCAAATACCTTTTGGAATAGATTCGACCTAAGCCCAAGCCTTGGTAAAACTTGGCTGACTATGTCAACCTATGTTAACCAAATAAACTCTTAATCAATTAAACATTCATTTCGTACATGTATACCATTACATGACCTAAAATTACCTCCAACAAGTTTTAAACATCATTTGGAATGAGTTGGATCCAACCCCAACACATAGTTTAGATTTGTCGACCAAGTCAATATTGGTTGACCAAATTATCATTTAAGTAACTAAATTTGAAATTCATTGACCTAGGCCAAATCAAGGCACCTAATTCTATTGGAATTGTCCACTGGTAAGCTTTAGGAGACCCCTTCTTTAGACTCACTTGGTTTAATCACTTTGATTGACCCAAATGAACCCAAAGTTATTTTCTTCAGCTAATTCTCAATCCTTGTAAAATTAAAATCCCTAAAAACTTAGATTAGGTGTCCTTGGATCCACTGTTCTAAACCAATTGAACTAGCTCATGGGTTAACTTGGGTTAGTAATAAGGTTGAAGCAAACAATGTAAATTAAAATTATTGAGACCAATTTAGCCAAGATCAAATATAACCATTTAAACTCCTAAATTACATTTCAGAATGTTCTAGCCACTTTTCCTAATTAGAGCAAGCCATGTGGTGTCCTGAAGTAGCAAGGATGTGTGGAATAACCCATACGTAATCATTTGTTCAATTATAACTTCCTAAAAAACTAATCACCTGGGCTCTAACTTAATGGGTGAGCTGGTTAATTCCAACTAGACCATAATAGAAAAGGTGGTTGGAGCATGGCTATGCTAGCAAGAATCTTGAGATCTAAACCCAATTTTTAAATCCTAAAAACACCCCTTATTTTTTGAGAATATGGGGTGGTCATTTTTCTTGGATTATATTCCAATATATTCTTACACTGCCCACTCATTCCAAGCATTTAGAAGCTTATTTGTGTAGAGATATAGAGGTGGATGAGAGATATTATTTTTCAAATCTTCTAAACATTTCATACAGTGCATATTGAGCCTTGACACCTTCATCAAAATTACTTTAGAGGAGTTCAGTAGAAGATATAGGAGTTAAAATCTCTTTGGATTTGCTCTTATCAAGGTAAATATAAGACCCTAACCTTATATTTTAAGGATTTAAAAAACTTCTCCAATATTGCATCTGAAGTTTATGAACATTCCCCTTCACTTCATTTAGTCATGAGGGAGCTTTATGTAAAGTTTTAGCTCATGGAAATTACTCTCTAGTAAGTATGAAAGCTTCTTATATAGTAGGATTTTCTATCTACATATACAAGAAAAGGAAATTACAACCATCTCATTCCCACTGTTTTACAATGAGATGCAATGATTTTATCATTTTATCCTCTATTTTAACCATGATTTGACAATAATCAACATGCCATTCATGTAACTCCATAAGAGTTGCTCCTCCTTTTCATGTAGGATCAGAAGGCTATAAGTGATGCTGCACTGGTAATTGGATTATTGACACTGTATATGTTCTCCAATAACACATAATAGTGTTGAAAGGGATGTCGTATCAGCCCTCTAGTTCCACAAAAAATGAATAAATTTCCATAAATTAATTTTAAATACCTTAAACTTTAGAAATTCTTCCTGGTTTCATATCTTAGCCATTTTTCATAAATAAATACTCCATGGAACTATCATGGGCTACACTTTTCTTAATTAAACTCTTTAACCTTATGTTAGCTTGGGCTAAACTTTAGAAAGGGTAGATTTAGAGATGTTCCCTACATCCTCTAATTTTCATTGTACAATATTATACCCTATATTCCATCATTAAATTTTTAAACAAGTTGGTAATTATTTAACTTAAACATTTAGAAATTCGCCACATCAAATCCATGTAGAATTATGTCATCATTTTTGTGTGGAATGTTTATATATATGCTTCAGTTAAACACACTTGATTGTAGACGTATTTGAAATGTTGTGTCACCATGGAAAAATAACTTAGGCTTGTACCTAGTGAACATAAAATAAATTATAAGAAATTCCCTTAACATCCAATAGGGATGAAACTTAAAACTAGGTTATTTATTGACATGTTGAACCTTAGGATTTAATTTCACCTTAATTGGATTACATTTGCATATTTAGAACTATGACCCTAAAATTAGCCCTTAATTTGGGGCTAATTTTGTTGTGGACTTTGCAGGTCCCTCGGATGGCCATACTACTATTATGGCTGAAATTCAATATTTAAAATTTGGGTTATAATTATACATCTCTTTATGGATTACTAATGTTTGGATTGAAGTTGATTCTAAGTTTGTGATTCATTATATTACTGAAAAATTCAACGCTAATTCTTCTTATTTCTATTCCATAAGAGAAATCACTACAAAAAAATGACATTTTTCATGGCAATCAGTACCAGCATTTTTTAAACCACTACAGAAATAATTTATTGTAGCAATTTAAAATTTAAGATGCTACTTGTACTAGCGTAGAAGCAAATTATTCCCTTCCGGATGAAATAATCAGACACTATTCCTAATATCTTCCGATCCAAACCGTGCCCTACCTCCCACTCCATCGAGGCCTTCCCACAGGTGCATCTTCCCATAGCTGCCTCCTCCCGGTAAAGCAAAGCTCGCACTAGGAACTCCGTCCAATCACTCTTCTTCATTCCAAAGGCCTCTCTTCTCCCACCTCTATAATGTCATTATTAACCCTATCTAGTGCCCTAACTCGTGTGATTAGCAGCTTCAATCAAGGTATTGTTCATCCTCTCTATGCCTAGTTCTAGCTCAACCTCTCCTCCCATTTTCCAGCTCGTGTGAACTACAACTGCTTCCTCGCACCAGATTCCATCGATCCTGCTTCTTGCTCCCCAGCCCAACTCAAATTTGCCAGACTCAAATCTCTTCTGTGCCAATAAATTGCTTTCATTATCAAACCCTACTTTTGAATATTTATTCATGTTTTTTTACTGATTCATATATGGTTTTGGTTTTAGTTTTCATTGTTAATTTTTGGGGAGGATATGAATACCCATAGAATCTTAATTCTTAGCTGTGGCAATAAAGCATGTATGCATGGAGTGATTACCATGGTTTTTGGTGAGGATATGAATACCCAAAAAAATGATATAGATGAAGAAATATAGATGGTTAATAAAACTATTAAAAAATCTCATTATTCTTGTTCAATTATTTTTGGCTTGATAATTGCATCCGTATGTTTATATATATATATACTTATGCATGTTTGCATATAATTAAATGTGTTTGTGTATATATATGTGTATATATGTATATATTTTATATATTCATAATCATACACTAATATTTGTATAGTTATATTTACACTACATGGCAACATATACATTCTATAATTTATACATGAATTTGAAGTATACTTTATGTTCATGAACAACTCATATTCGACTAGATAGTTAAAGAGCTATGCACAAAAGTTTAACATCAATTTAAGCTATTGTTAATCTGTAAATTTTTTTCCGGTTTAAACCATTGCTAAGTTAAATTCATTAACAATTTTCCCCAGCGGTTATAAAATTGCTGCAAAAAAGCTTTGTAGCGGACATTAAATATGGCGATCTTGCAGTGGTTTTCGAACCGCTGCAATAATTTTTGTTGTGGTGAAAACTGCCTCAAAATCTAGTTTTAAGTGTTGCCGAAACCTTTTTTCCTGTAGTGAATTAAGCAATGGTTGTCTCTTATCAATATTTCTATAACAAACATTTATAGGGAAGGTAATGCTATTGCTGATGTTTTAGCTTATTTAGGTTGCAATATGATGGATTTTGTGGAATATATGGGGCCCTCTCTTCCTTCCAAACTTGTGGGTTTAGCCTCAAGCATTCTTCTAACAAATCCTACAAGGATCGGGTCAGAGAGATAAGCAGCAAAAACTAGAGAGAGAAAAAGTTTCAAACTCTAGTTTCGTGATTTTTATGCCGGCGATCTAGCGGTCGAAAAAACCATGGCGGCTGATGTTCGTCGATCATCGACGGACAACATGGATCAGAGGGAAGAAGATTCTAGAATGATGATGGAGATTGTTGAAGGAAAAGATCTGGAAGGGCAATCAAATTCAAGAAGATCAATTGATGCAGAAGAGGCTAGAAGAAGACGATCAAGAGGTATGTTAGTGATTAATGAGAATATTAGCAATGTTTCTAACAATTTATAATAGGTGATAGGAAAACGTAAAATGGTACAGCCAAATTTTGTAATCAAAACTCCCAGAGCCATGGAAAAGATTGAATCACCTGTGAAAAGCCACGACCTAGAAGTTTCTTCTTCGGGAATGAACATTTTTGTTCAAAGATTCAGAAATTCAAATGCAATCCCTTGCAAAAGTGTGATAAATGCGAATTTCTTGAGTTCTAAAAAAAAATGTTTTTCCTAAATCATTCAGATAGGCGATTCAAACAGGATTGGATTCAAATCATAGTAAAGAAATATTGGCGAATCAGATGGTTGATCAAATGACAGAAAACAATGTTGTTAAACTGGCGTTTGGTAATGTATGGGCTAAAAAACCATATATTAAATTAAATTTCATTGAAGAAGCAGCATTGTTAACAGAAGATGGAAGGGCTGTGCAATTAAATAAGGATGCTGAAATTAAGAATGCTAAACTGCTTGAAAAGTCTCTGGTTTGCAAAGTATTTGGTAAAGATATTCAACCTTAGGCGGTATAATGGGAACTTAGAAGACAATGGGCTCAGTATGATAAATTCCATTTCACTACTGTAGGAATGGGATGGTCTCTTTGCTCATTCAAATCCATTGAAGCAATGGAAGGAGTTCTGACGGGTGGACCATGGTTCGTGAATGAACACATAATTGATATGGAACATTGGACACCAGCTTTCTCTTCTTCATCTGTGAAAGGGCTTACTTCGCCCATTTGGATACGAATGCCTCATCTACCATTGCAATGCTGGGATGAAAATAATATTGCTAGAATTGCTTCAAGAGCGGGGACACCATTAATGCTAGGTGGCAATATGTTGCATTGGGGTAGAAGAGAATTTGCCAGAGCATGCGTCCGTATTAAGCATGATCAGCAACTACCAGTAGGAGTTTGGGTGGAAAGCATGGGAGGAAGATTTTTCCAAAAACTTGAATATGAAAGAATATAAAATTTTTGTTTTGATTGTGGAAGAATTGGGCATGTTAAAGAAGAATGTAACAAAGAAGAATCAATTGATAACATGAAGTCGAAAAAAGAAATCTCTCATAATACAAAGAAGATTATGGCTGATGAAGAAAGCAATGTATATATACGGCCCATGGGTGCTGGTAAACAATAATAGGAAGAAGCAAATTTTGGTTTACAAGAAGGAGATGGCCAGGGAGACGTTTATAAGGCATGCTCAGCTCAAAAACACATGGAGACCTACATCAAAGCCTGGGAATTTGGAAAATACTGAACATCAAAGCATTAAATTGAAGGAGACGAATTTAGCTCATGATAATCTTTTAATTGAAGAAGGTGATATTATCAATGATAATGTGAAAGGCATAAAATTGGATCGAATTGAATCTGCTAATCCTGATCAAGACTACATGAAAGGAAAAATGGTAGAAATTGCACAGACTCTGATTGAAAACAAAATAGAACAGGAAAGTACTTTCACAAGCAATCCATTTAAAATTCTGGAATAAAATGCTGAAGATCAAATAGAGAATTTATTGACTGAAAGGGTGTACATCCAAGCTGAGCATACTATCAGTCATATATTGATCAAGGAAGCAGTATAGGAAATCAAAATTCCCATATCCAAAGAGCAGGTGGAAAGGTGCAATATTAACTCTAAGGTGTCTAGTGGCCAAACCAAACTAGCTAAGGAGATGAAAATGCTAGGACCTTAAAAAGGGAAGCACAAAACAAGGAAAGGTGATGGAGGAGTAGAGAAGGTTTGGGCCTTAACCTCCCATCCTGTTTAATGACCTCAATTATGTTCTGGAATTGTAAGGGAGCAAAAAAGAAAGAAGCCTCCCACTACTTAAGAAATCTGATTGGAGAAAATGGTATGTTTTTCATTGGTTTGATAGAAACTAAAATGGAAAATCTGGGAAGAGAAGATGTGAGGAAACTTGTGGGGAATGATTGGGAGTTTCACCATGTGGCAGCTACAGGAACCTCAGGTGGAATCCTAACACTTTGGAAATACAGAATGGCTTCATTCAAAATCATTGATTCTTCTAAACAATGTATTATAGGAAAACTTATAATTCCCAAAGGTAATAAGGCAAAAGTATGCATTGTCTATGGCATCAAAATCTGTATGAAAGAAGAAAACTTTAAAAGTTGATAGAAGACAACATGAACTGTGAAGAGCTATGTATAATTGGAGGTGACTTCAACTGTCTTTTGAACAACAATGAGAAAAAGGGAGGAAAAAATTTTGTATTCTCTCAAGGCCCGCAAGAAATGAAGGTGTTCATGACCAATAATGACTACCATGACATTGGTTTTAGTGGTCCAAACTACACCTGGTGCAACAACAAAGAAGGCCTAGCAAGAATTTGGGAGAGGTTGGATAGAATTTGGTTAAATTCTAAATCTATTATGGATTTCTCAAATGCTTTCTTTGGACCACTGTCCAATTTTGCTTCAGATAGAAAATAAAAAATTGCATAACAATAGAGAAATCATATTTGAGAACATGTGGTGTTCGTATGAGGCAGCTAAAGGCATCATAGCTAAATCATGGAGGAAAAATGACTTTGGTAGTTCAAATGAAATTCTACAAAGAAAAATTAAAAGGTCTCTCAAAAACCTTTATTTTTGAGGCAAAAATAAGTTGAATGATCTGAACTTGAAGACACAAGCTCTAAAGATTAAGATTTTGCAATTGCAAGATAAAGAAGCTAGAGAAGGCGGTTTGAGCCAAGAGAACCTTATTAACCTTAGAAGTAAGGTTATTGAATTTAATATAAACTTGGCTAGAATTTCTACTTGGTGGAGATAAAGATCAAAGTGCCAATGGATGGAAGAAGGTGAAAAGAATACTAGATACTATCACACTTTTGCAATAGCTAAGAAGAGAAGTAATCAAATTTTGCAAATCGCTCGGGAGGATGGAACGTTGGAATCAAATCAAGAATCTTTCCATGAGATTATGGAGAAATTCTTCTTAAGCAAATGGAGCAAACGCAGTTGTAATTTGAAGGATTGGCCAAAGTTTAAAATTTCTGATTGCATTCATGAAGACATGGCCAATATATTGAGATCTGATTTCACCAAAGAAGAATTGAAAGTGACATTAAAAAGTATGGACAGCAATAAATCCCCAGGAGCTGATGGTGCAAATGCCTATTTCTGCAAGAATTACTGGTGTATTGTTCAGGAAGCTACTTGGAATGCAATTGAGGAGTTTTACAAAACAGGAAGAATGCCCGAGAAATGGAAGGAGACAGTTGTTGTATTGATTCCGAAAATACAAAATGCCAAAGAATGTTCCAAATTCAGACCAATTTGTCTATGCCAAACGGTCTATAAATTGGCAGCAGGTATGATCCTTAATAGATTTAAAAATTGCCTTCCAAAAGTCATATCTGAATATCAAGGAGCATTTGTACTGGGTAGAAGCATTTCAGATAACTGCTTCATTGCTCAAGAGATTATTAGTAAAATGAAATCTTCAGTGGCTAAGCCGGGATACTTCCTTTTGAAGCTTGACATGGAGCATGCCTATGATAGTATGTGTTGGGAAACTCTAAACCAAGTAATGAAGCTTACACATTTTCTTGGGAAGCTGATTCAATTGATAATGCAATGTGTCTCATATCCGAAATTCTCCATAGTGATTAATGGTAAAAGAACTAAATGGATTAATGCTCAGTGCGTCTTCAGACAGGGTTGTCCTCTATCACCAAGTTTATTTATATTATGCTTCGATCTCCTCTCAAAAGCTCTATATGGAAACAATGATCAACTGGGAATGAGAATAGCCACGAATGTTGAGAAGATAACACATTTGTTGTTTGCGGATGATGTTCTGGTTGTAGCTAAAGCCTATAGTAAAAATGTCAGAACTTTGAAGAAAATCCTCAAAAACTACTGTGGCTGGACGGGGCAAGCTATTAACTCCCAGAAATCCATGGTTTTATATGGCAAAAAAGTCACCAAAAAAAGAAGAAGAAAACTTAATAAAATTATGGGCTTTAAAGAAGTTAAGGAACTCAATTACTTGGGAATCAAATTGGCACTAAGGAGATTGAAGGCCAAAGACTACAACATCACCATTGACAAAGCTATGAGCAGACTTAACTCTTGGGGAGAAAGATGGTTATCACTGGCTGGTAGAATTCTCCTTATCAAAAGACCTTATTCGAACATGATCTCTTATCAGGTAGCTCACTCTCTCATTCCCAAAAGCATTTTAATGAAAATTGACAAAATATGTAGGAACTTTTTGTGGCACAATGAAAATGGAAACCAAGGAATGCATTACATTGCTTGGCCCACTCTTTGCTTACCAACCTGTTTAGGTGGGTTTGGCATCCAAGGAGCTTCGGAGAGACACTGACCTTTAAGATCAAGAATGGCGTGGATGTATTTACAGAACAACAATTCTCTACTCAATAAAATTCTCAAAAGAAAATATGGTGACAAAATCTGGGAAGAAGGTATGAAGAGAGGAGCTTCATCTTCTTGGAAAATCATCAAAGATAGAATCAAATTTCTAAAACCAATTGTTAGATGGAAAGTAAATAATGGCGAAAGTGTATATATTACTGCGGACAATTAGATTTTAGATAGATATCTTAACAACTGGCCCGCAACGTGTAGCATTGTGAATCTTTCTGATAAAAAAGTTTCTTTCCTCATGGATCAAGTGGTAACTGGAGTTTAGAGAAAATGTCTGATTTTTTCTATAAAGACATGATAAAACTTATACAGCAAATGGAAAAAGGGGAGAATAACAGAGAAGATAGGATTGAATTGATCTACACCAATTATGGGAAAACTATCTCAGCCTTATGTACTGAAGCTAACAATTCAAACCTTATAAGTAATTTCAGCAAGCACACTTGGCTGAAAAAACTTAAACTGAACCAAAGAGCTTATCTTTTCTGGTGGAGGGTGCTGAATTATGCATTGCCAACTAATGACTGGTTATGTCATAGAAGACTAGCAAGCAACTCAGTTTGTCCAAGAGGCTGTCAAGATATTGAAGACATAGAACACGTTACCACGCAGTGCAGCAAACTGACTGAAATCATACAAAAACTGAAACTATGGGGATTCAGCGTCCCATCTTTCCAAAATCTCAACGATTGTATTAATGAACTTAAACATAAAGCTGACAATGGCCTTGCAAAAATTTCTGCAATGACTGTTTATTTCAGTTGGAGATCTCGGAACCTGGTAAATCATGGAATTTCTGAGCTTCCCATTGCTTACACAGCTGTTGAAATTATTTCTCATGTATCTTACCTTCAGTCAAATCCAATCGAGAAGAACTGGAACACTAACCAGCTTTTGCTGTCCAAATCTTGGTGTCCCCCTCCCGAAGGTTGGATTAAGCTGAATGTAGATGTGACACTATCTAAATCTAATATGGCTGGAATAGCTGGACTGCTAAGAGATCGCAAAGTTAGAATGATATGTGCTTATGGAAGAAATTTGTTTCATAGGGACATTGCTTATCTAGAACTTAAAGCAATTCTTACATTTGAAAACTATATTCAAGATTGGTTTTGTGAATACAAAGGAATAATCATTGAAGGAGACAATGTGAATATCATAAAGATGCTCCAAGAGTCAATAAACATGAAGACCAATAAAGGTATGAAACCGGATCTCTCATTCTTACAAGTATTCAACAATATCATTTTTCTCTTTACTCCTCGAGAATGTAATAAAACGGCAGATTATTGTGCCAACCTTGCTCTGTTAGGTGATTTTTTTTTTGGGACTCTTTTGTTGAAACAGAACTTCCAACAAGTTTTTTATACTTGTTTAGGAAGGGCTGTCATAGAGTTCTCCTTTAGTAGCCTTTGTAATTTCTTTCATTTTCTTTAATGCAAGTTGCATCCTTTATTCAAAAAAAAAAAAAAAACTTGTGGGTTTAGAGAGGTTTGACCTGTAGAACATCTGGACTGAAACCTGCATTGAGAAAAGCAATGGAAGAATACGAAAACAGAGGAAGCAAGAGATTACTGAAACTTCAGGAGAATAATGCATTTCATCACACTAGTTTTGATACAATGCAACAAGTATATAAAGACTAAAAAGACAGGGAACAAAGACTGTAGAAGCGGCTAAAGGCTGACAATGTCAGCAGCCTTGCAGAAGTAGTGAAGCCTGAACATTTCTGCTTCAATTGGTGTAGGTTTAAATAACCTGTGCTGAGGTATACTCTAACAGCCCCCCTCAAACTAAGCATTTGAGGAGCAAATGGTTAGTTTGTCACGAAGCTCAGCAAAACGAGTAGGAGAAAGAGGTTTCGTGAGAATATCAGCAGTCTGATTCAGAGAATTGATATGATGGACGGCAATTGCTCCATGTTGGATATGATGACTGATAAAATGATAGTCGATCTCGATATGCTTTGTGCGAGCATGAAAAACAGGGTTGTGTGCTAAGGCAATGGCAGAAGTGCTATCACAAAAAATAGATGTCGGAGACGGTTGAGAAAGACCAAACTCAGCCAATAACCGGCGAAGCCAGAGAATATCGGAGGTAGCTGAAGATAAAGCACGATACTCAGCTTCAGTTGAAGATTTTGCTACCGTAACTTGCTTTTTAACACACCAAGACACAAGAGTAGATCCAATGAAGGAACAGAATCCAGTAATCGATTTGCGATCCAAGGAATCGGAGGCCCAATCTGCATCCACATATGTAGTTAACTGCATATTTCCGGAAAGGAGTGGTAATCCATAGGATTTGGTGCCTTGCAGATAGCGGAGAATGCGCTTAATTGACAGAAAATCAGCATTTGTGGGACTGTGCATATGTTGGCAAACAGAATTGACAGCATATGCAATATCAGGTCTAGTTATAGTAAGATAATTAAGCGAACCAACTAGACGCCTGAAAAGAAGAGGATCAGCAAACGGTTGAGCAGCAGTAGCTGTTTTTGTCGGTTTGAGTGTAATTGGAGTTGAAACCGGCTTTGAAGTAGTGAACCCAGCAGAAGCAATAATATTTGTAGCATATTTGGCTTGATGAAGAAATAAGCCATTTGTTGTTTTATGAATTTGAATGCCTAAAAAGGTATCCACAGAGCCGAGCTGCTTTAATGAGAAGGTAGACCGAAGCATGTGAAGTAAAGATTGAATAGTTGAAGAATCATTTCCAGTTAATAGCAAATCATCAACATATATGAGCAGATAAAGTTGAACAGTGGACTTCGTATAAATAAGCAACGAAGGATCTGCTTTGCTAAAAATGAAACCGAACTGAACCAAAGATTGAGTAAGCTTGGTATACCACTGGCGAGGAGCCTGTTTAAGACCATAAATAGCTTTATGTAATTTGCAAACATATTGTGGATGTTGATCATCAACAAAACCCGGCGGTTGCTTCATAAACACTTCTTCAAGTAGATCACCATGAAGAAAGGCATTTGAAATATCAAATTGAAGGATAGGCCAATTTCGATGAAGAGCAAGAAGAAGAAGTATACGAATTGTCGGCAACTTGGCCACCGGACTGAAAGTCTCGTTGAAGTTAATGCCATGCTCTTGATTAAAGCCTTGGGCGACTAACCTCGCCTTATATCGATCGATTTGACCATCTGAGTTCGTTTTGAGTTTGAAAACCCATTTGCAACCAAGAATGGGTTTATTTGTGGGAGGTGGTATTAGACTCCATGTGCCTTGCTTTTGAAGTGCTAAAAATTCAGCGGACATGGCATTTCTCCACGATTCATACTTAATGGCTTGATTGTAAGAGGTAGGAGTTTCCACAGATTGAGGAACCGTAAGCAAATCAAAGAGAAGTTTTGGCTTTTGATGACCTGTTCGTAACCGAGTTTGCATAGGATGTAGAGAAGTAGATGGTGGAAGAATTGGTGGAGCTAATGATGTAGGAGAAGGTGAATGAGTACTATGGGAAGTCTGTGTGAAGGTTATTGGTGAAACAGAACAATCTGCTGGAGAAAGAGATGGAACCATAGATAAATGCTGGGAAGAAAGATTTGTAGCAGGAATGGACGTGGGAGTTAATAGGAAAGGATTTGTAGGTGGGTTAGATGAATTTGTAGGTAGAGAAGATGTAGTAGAAACAGAGGGAAAGATATGTTCATAGAAAATGACATGACGAGAAATATAAATTCGATTTGTTTGTGGATTTAGGCAGCGATAACCCTTATGAGACGAAGAGTAGCCCAGGAAAATACACTCGTGAGAGCGTGGAGAAAGTTTATCTTTGGAAAGGGGTTGAAGCCACGGGAAGCATAGACAACCAAAGGTCTTCAAATGATCCATGTAACTGTTGGAAGGGAATTTGAAGACGGCAAGCCTTGGTTGGTAAGATGTTAATGAGATAAGTAGATGTGAGGAGTGCTTCAGCCCAGAAAATTTGTGGGAGATGAGCAGTATGAAGAAGGGCCCGAGTCATCTCAAGCAAATGACGATGCTTGCGTTCAGCAAGTCCATTCTGCTCAGGCGTATAAGGACAGCTAAATTGATGAGTGATGCCGTGTTTATTTAAATAAGTACGAAACAAATGGCTAGTGTACTCGCCACCACCATCGGTTCGTATAGTTTGAATGGATTTATTAAAAGAATTTTTAATAAGTTGATGAAAATGCTGAAATTTCGAGAAGGATTCATCTTTAGAGTGCATGAGATAAAGCCAAGTATACCTGGTATGATCATCTATAAACAAAATATAATAACGAAAACCATTAAAAGAAGACACTGGAGCTGGTCCCCAAACATCGGAATGTATTAATTGAAAAGGTTGAAGTACATTACTAGTAGATGAATTAAAAGGCAACTTGTGGCTTTTGGCCACATTACAAGAGGTACATATAAAGGAAGATGGAGGAGTACATATTGTAGGAACAACACTTGAAAGAAATTGCAAAATGCGAATATTCGGATGTCCAAGACGTGCATGCCACGGCTCGCAGGAGCTGACCGTTGAGTGCAAGGCTTGCGGAGAGGAACAATAGGTAGTTTGAACTGGATAAAGACCATCTCGAGAGCAACCACGAAGAAGAATACTATTGTCCGAGAGGTCCTTAATAAGAAAACCATGTGCATCAAACAAGATAGAACAGTTATTATCAGAAGTTAGTTTGTGAATTGAAAGAAGATTATGAGAGAGAAGTGGAACATGAAGGAGATTTTGAAGATGAAGCTTACGGTTCGTATCCGGGAGAGGAAGAAGCCCTTGTCCGGTGTGGTGAATCGGAAGAGTGCTGCCACTGGCCACCGAAACCGTATCGGATCCAGAATATGGTGTAGAATGTTGCAAATGAGTAGCATCAGATGTCAAATGAGAAGATGCACTGGAGTCTAATACCCATTCAGTGACAGGGGCATTTAAATTGCTGTTAGAGTTCGTAAGGAATGCACGCGGATTGCCAGTAGATGTAGTCGGTGCATATTGCATATTGCAACGATGCCAACAGTTGAGAGCAACATGTCCAAGCTTTCCACAGATTTGACATGTTGGACGAGCAGCAGCTGGGGTAGGCAGTCGATTGTTGTTGTAGTTTTGAGGGTGTGGTGAGATCAAACCAGGAGAACTTGTTCTGAAGGGAGCGCCTCTTCCGCGGGATCGGGAGGAAAATCTGCCACGAGTAGTATTAGAACGAACTGTCCATAGCGCGGTGTGATCAGAAGGTGGCGGAACTTCCTTCTGCTGCTCGATCTGTAAGTTAATTTCTTCACTGCACAAAAGAGAATATAATGTATCCAAGCTAACCGGCTGCTGAGTTGTGCGAATAGCAGATTTAAATGGATTATAAATAGATGGCAATCCATTTAATGTATGTAGAATCACATCTTCAACATCAACATGGCCTCCAGAAGCTGCAATATTGTCCACAATAGCTTTAATCTGAGCAAGATATTGTGTCATGGTGAGCTCTTTCATTTGAACATGATGCAACTCATTTTTGAGTTGAATCACCCGGGAACGATTCGTGGGTTGAAGACGATTTTCCAATGTTAACCATATCTCATGAGCTGTGGATAATGAGAGAATATATGGCAGAACTGGAGCAGAAATTGTAGATAGCAATGCCGAAACCAGATTTTGATCCACAAGCTTCCAGAGTCGCAGATCAGCGGCATTTGACTCAGATGCAACCGGTTGAATCACTGTCCCAGTCAAATAACCTTCAAAGCCATTCGCAGAAAACAGTTTGAACACTTGGAGACGCCAAATGGGATAGTTCTCATTTGTGAGAGAAGTAGACACAATGTGCTTTAAATTGCTCATGAGAAATTTTAAGGAAGAAGGGATAGAGATCTCTGCCATTGTCGCCGACAATGAAGACGTAGCAGGTACAGGAGATGACGACTCTTGAGACGCCATTCAGAAATACTGCAAGAGAGAGAGAGCTTACCTAGAGCTCTGATACCATGTAGAACATCTGGACTGAAACCTGCATTGAGAAAAGCAATGGAAGAATACGAAAACAGAGGAAGCAAGAGATTACTGAAACTTCAGGAGAATAATGCATTTCATCACACTAGTTTTGATACAATGCAACAAGTATATAAAGACTAAAAAGACAGGGAACAAAGACTGTAGAAGCGGCTAAAGGCTGACAATGTCAGCAGCCTTGCAGAAGTAGTGAAGCCTGAACATTTCTGCTTCAATTGGTGTAGGTTTAAATAACCTGTGCTGAGGTATACTCTAACATGACCATCTAGGCCTTATGTTAAAACTTTATAGTTTTGAACTTTCTTAATATTTTTTGGAATGATCTCTTTCTTTTGGTCTGATCTGATTCTTTTGGTTTTTGTTTGTTCTTATTGTTTGAGTCATTTTTTATTATTTTTTGTGACTATTATAAGGCTGATTTTCTGTGCTGGTGGGTTTGCTTTTCTTCCTCTTTGTATGTAGGGGATGTCATTCCTATTTGGTTGTGGTAGTTATTGTGGGTTGTATATAGGGTCGATCCATCCTTTACATCTGGCTATGTAAATTATAGGTCCTCTTTACATGTGGCATTGGGTTATTATTTTCTTTAGGGTGGCCCTGCTTTATACAATTGCTCTCAATATTCATGTGATGGTTTTTCATGCAATTATTATTATGTGTTTACTCTTCCTTTTAAAGTGGATTTTTACATTATTTCTCCACACTTCTTCTCACTCTCATGGTTGGAAAAAAAATGTTATGGATTGTTGTTATCCTTTCCAGCAGATGGCATGCCCGGTAATCACATTATATTTCTGTACGCTGCTTCTTCCGAGGGTGTTATCACCTGACACAGATGCTTTCATTCTTCGATATTAGTGCTGACGGACCTAGCATATTCTTGATTTATGGAAAATATGGATCAGGTTATGTTTATTTCCATTATTTGACTGTGTAAAAGTGGTTCTGCTTCATATCTCTATTGGTTTCAGCTCTTTTATTCGCTCTCTGTTATTTGAATTCAGGATCTGAACCGTGAGCCTCCATAATGCTTCCAACAAAAAAATTTTCATAATTTTAAATTGGGATTTAATTATCAATAAGTTTTATTATTCTTTTTTATTTCAACTATTAACAGTTTACAAAGTTACTTGTTATTTTCACATCTTGCGATTCTTGTTTTTATTTTGCAATTTTTTTTATAGGCTCGTGGGATTTCGGATCTTCTGGGCATGGTGATTCTTTTTTGCTCAAAGATTGAGCTGAAAGACTTTATTTTTATCTTCCTTTTTTGGGTGTCTAGCCGACCTAGATAGTTATTAGCTATGTTTTCTTTTGAATTTTTTTTGTTGCTCTTACGAGCATTAGCGAGCTGAAAGTTTCAGATAAGGACCTTGTAGCCTTTTTTTATATTAATGTGTAAGCTCCTTCTCGGATTTTCCAAAAAAAAAAAATTTAAATTTATAAATAAATAAAACAAATCATAAAATTCTAAATAAAAGCTAAAAAAAATAAATTAAAAATATACATATGTTTAAAATTAAAAAAAAAATTTACATGCCCATAATAAAAAGTCAAATAAAAAATAAATTTAAAATGAATTAAACTTTAATAAATAAATAAATATATAATTTAAAAATGCTAAATATATATCAAATGTGTTTAAACTATTTGAATCATTATTTTTGGTCATTCAGGACAGCTGGTAATGATTTGAAGTTGTTTGGAGTTTATTTGGCACAAAAATCAATATCACGCTTAAGAAAATTAATTAAAAAACTTTTTAATTGGCTAATTTTGTGAAAATCAAAGCTAAATTAATAGAAATTCTAAAAATACGAACTAAATTGCATTCAAAATTGAATTAAATTTTGTATGTTATAAAAATTATAAATATCTTGAATTTTAAATAAATATTGAAGGTTAAACTTTGGTCAACATAACATATAAAGAATAAAAGAATAAATAAAAAACAAATTAACTAAATAAATGAAACAATGAATAAAATAAAATTAAATCAATAAACCTAAAATAAATATACACGAATCAATTAAAATTAAGTTAATAAATCAACTTTTAATAAATAATATGAGAAAACATAAAGACAAAAAAAAAAAATTAAAGATTTTTTTAATAATTAAAAATAAATAAAGTTTGAGGGTGAATGATAAAATTAAAATTGATTTAAAATTCAAAAACATAAATAACAACTTGAATTAAATAAATTGAATAAAAAGGAATAACTTAAATAAATAACATAAATAAAATGAAGGACTCTATGCATTGGAATTGATCCATTTTGGGGAACAAATGCAATATAATTTTGAGCCTGGGATCTTTTAATTAAGAGCATTAAGTCTTTGAAATTATTGTTTATAAAAAAAATTAAAACATAAATTATTACACCACTTAAATAAAATAATGGACTCTTTCATTTGATTTGAACCCTTTGGGAGAATCAAATGCATTATAAATATGAGCTTAGGACTTGTTAATCAATGAGTCATACACTTAGGAGTTATTGAGCACTATGCTTTTTATAACTAAAAATAAATAATTTAAACTATAAAATATCTTATTTAAATAAATTATTAAATACTAAAATATTAAAACTTAAATTAAATAAAACCCTTTCGACCTTAAAAAAATTTTAAATAAAATGATAAATAAATTTATACACAATAAACCTAGAAACTATCGAAACCACACAGCTATTGACACACACTTTTAATGTTTTAATAGGGCATCTTACTCTAGCTTATGCCAGATCAGCTATATGTGTGGTGTGTTAAATCTATATACTTTAGATGTCATGTTTAATATTTCTGTTAGTGCACCTTAGGCTCTGTACGTAGTATTAGACTTTTGGGCCATGTTTTATTTTATATCTCAATATGACATTTCTACAATCTTTATGTATGTATTGCTCCTTTATTTTTATACAGAAATTATAATGCCCAAAGTGAAAATATAAATGTAAATCTGTAAATATAAAGTTGAAAAATTCTTGTATAGATAGTTTGAGTTGTAAATTATAAAGAGTCCTAAAATGATTTAAAGATTATTGCTTATGTCCACATAGAACGTTTTAATGGAAATTTCTTCCTTCAAAGATCACTGCCTTTTGGAATATTATAGATGATTCAGGAGCAAAAAGATTTCAAGACTATTGTAAGCAATCATATACATTATATAGAAATAAAAATCCATGCTTATTATGATGGAGTATGACCACCTTTACTTTATAGCAGAACCTAGGTTATGCTTTGATTACATTATAAAGAAATAAAGTTTTATTTATACATTGACTTCATACATCATTGCATTGCACTATTTAGATGCACTTACAAATTAAAGAGTCCATATTAAAGTATAACAACTAAGTCTCCATGATCCTATGGTATAGAGCTATCATAGTCTGTATTCATATGGCATTGGTTAACACTTAGGATGTTTGTTGGCCGTTCACTCTTGGTAGATGTAAGTTATGAATGTATGTACTCCTTAGTTTCTCCTAACCCCGGGATGTTTATCCAATCATTTAAAATTCACTAAATCTAAAGTCTAAATCTTTTCTTTGTTATTTTAAACCCAATTTTTTTAATTCTTCATAAATTAAAAAAGTCGAGTATTTTCTTTAATCAAGAGTTTTCCTTTTTAAGATGTAATTAACTATAGGGGATTGCCTCTATAGGGAATCTATAATCTAGTAAATAAATCATATATTTATTCTTAAGGTATTTGAAGAACTCCGTGGATGTAGACTTTGCTTTATACATTGGCTAGTTTCATATTAAAAATTATAGGTGAATGTTTCTTTTATCATTCAAGTTCATCTTAACATTCCTGATGTTGTGTTCCAATATGAACGTAAAACCAAAATTTTCTTTTGAAATTGATAGTTGATCATCAGTTTGTCTTTCAAGGTAATAGATGTTATGCTATATAGATTTGAATTAAGAATATTAAGAACCAAAATTCAAGTAGTCTTCCATAAAAATTTTCCACAAACAATTTAGCTTACCTATTCATTTTGGAATCTATGATGCCCCTACAAACCCTAAAACTCAAAGCTTTCCCTGTGTTTGAAACCCTTCAAATATTATGATTCATGTAACTCTATATAGCATCGTAATTTAAAAGCTTTGGAAACCTATAGTAATCAAATAATCCTTGAATGATTTGAACTCATTTTGGTTCATGGTTGACCAAACCTAGTTTGAACCTAAACATGACCAAAATGAACCTTCAATACAATTCAATGGTTAGACTCCAAGGATTGACCTCCAATCAGATTCATTGGTTTAGCTTTAACTAACTAAATAACAGCCCACAAGGACCTAAACTTCATAACGGAGTTGTTGTTAACTCATTAGACAGTCCCTAACTATCCGTCAAGCCTTACAGGGTCGAGGATATCCGCAATTTGAACTTAAGCTTGAAGTATAAACACAACATTTTCTAAAATTCATTAAACATAGGTTATATTTTTTCTTTTTGAAATACTTCCCAAAACTCCCTCTTCAATTCCCATGCCTTCCTAGACTTTTTGGTTCATTCTTACACAAGGTTAATGAAACTATGATAAGCTTTCTCCAGTCAAACTTTATGAACTTTATGAAATTGATCCATCCCAACTATCTGGTTGTTGTCTAAAGAAAGTTGTGCTCCATGCTTAATGGAGTGCCATCCAACAAAAATTCCCCCGTGCAGATGTAATTCCCAATCCTGAACCATAAACTGCATAAGTTTGGTGAAGTGTGAAGCAAACATCCAATCCATGTCAATCTGACAGGTAGATTGGAAAATTATGGTCAAATCTTGCTCTTGCTTGAATCCAACAAACCATTTTGTTGGATCAAATGAATTAAGCTCTATGGTTAAATTTCCTTGCATGAGGTAAAAGATGAAATCAGACAAGTTGAATCTTTGTGTATTCAGACAACTGACTTTAATTTTGTCAAACTAATATCAATTAAAATACCACGCTAGCCAAAGAGCTTGCATGCATTTTCAGATGCCAATCAAATAGTTATGCGTTTAAAAACACCATTAAACTTTCTAATTACCAAGGAAATGACTCATTAAATATTCAAATAAAATTCTCAAATTCAAAATTTAAAATAAAAAAAAAATAAAAAAAATAAAATTTTTAATTAAAAATAAATCAAAATTTTCAAAATAAATTATATAATTCAATATAAATAATTAAAATAAATTAATTATAATTTAAATAAAAAATAAAATAAATTCTAGTAAAAAGTACAGAATAATATATATAAATTAATTGATTCAATTTAAATAAACCTAAATATAATAAATGAATTATGATTTAAATCAATTAAACAAATAAAATTAAATAAGTTTAAATAAATGAATGAAACCTAAATAAAAAACTTAGATAAAAAAAATGTTCTATGCATTTGATTTATCCCTTAGGGGAAAGCGAATTCATTAATTTAAAAGCCTAGGATTTGTTGATTAATAACTTCAAGTACCTTAAAGTTACTAATTAACATGGTTTTTTAAAACATAAAAAATAAATAAAATATTATGGACTAAATGGAGGCTTTATGTGTTTACTTTATCCTTTTGTTAAGATTACAAATTGCATTGAAATTAAAAGCTATTACAAACTACAAAATGGAAAGATAAACAATCACATTCCTTGTTATTCAAAGTAAAACTATCAAAAACAAAGTTACTACGCAAAAGTGCCACATAAATCATCCACTTTATTACAATCTCTATAAGTATAATGAAAAATGGCATTATTGAAATCATTAAAAAAATAAAAGCTCTGTATTCCAAAAGGAATATTGCTTCCATTTAGAAATCATCCTTGAATCTTGAAGCCATTTGATGACATTGATGTTATCTCCTTCAAATAATTGCACCTTTGTATTGAAACATCCAACGGTGAATATGTTCTCTAATCAGCAAAACTGCTTCCAACTCTAGTTGAGATACATCCCAATGATATAAATCTTTACCAAAAGCATGAATAAAACATCCCTTGTGATCTCTAATTACACCACCAATTCAAGCATTATTTAATTTCATAAGATATGCATGAACATTGATTTTGATCCAATCTAGTGGTGGGGGATGCCAAATATTAACAAACTCTAAAAGGAGGTTAGCATCTCAATCTTTAAGTGTCAGTTTCCTACTTGGTTACATTAAGGATGTTAGAACATTTGATGAAATAACATTTATAGAAGATGAAGCCATTCCATGCTTGATTTCATTATGATTTGTCCAAGAAATAATACAGTTATACAGTATAATCTGATTATGTTCAAATTAAATTTAGAAATCCTTTTTACACAAATAGAGTCACTTCCAGGAGAATCTATCCAGCCTATTAGCAAAGAAAAGGATGTAGTTAAAGAGATTGAGGATAAATCAGTAAAGCTAAGTGAGAGAAAGTTAGTGAGAGAAAGTTAACAAGAGAAACTGAGATTTTGATGTTTTTTGTTTTCAAATCTGCAAGTCACGGGAAATCCGTTTTCAGTGGTGGTGGATGATCGTCGGCCCCCTTTGGCCGGAGGGCCGTTTAAGGATCGGCGTTAATCTACACGAGCCCTGATAGGTGCATCTCGCGAATTATCATCATCTCCTCCTGCATTCATAGATGACATAACAACTTTCATCCATGGAGTTAAGTCTAAAGCTAAGATGGGTATGATATGAGAGATTCGATGGCACGCCTTCATCAAACTCTATTTGGAAACTTAGTACTGAAGGAAATAATGGATTGAATGTTGTTGGAATGAATTTTGTTCACATCGGACAGGAAGGTTATCCACTGAGGAGGGAAAAAGTAGCTAAGGAGTATAATGTTTCTGGAATGTTTGAGTTTCTGACCACTGTTGTTAATCCGCAGTTCGACTTGGAGGAGGTGTGGAATTGCATATATGGAGAACTGGGCAGGTGCGATGAGTTAATGTTGATTAACCTATTCGTTCTAATTTAGGAAATAAGCAGAATGCTTAGATTAGGAAAGGAAATATCAAAGTAGTTGATTTGGACTTTGGTAACTGCTTATCGAAGGATGGTAATTCTATAAAGCTTCATGAACAGAAAGTTTTGGAGAATTCTAAAAAGCTAGAAAACTCCTTAGTGATAAATTTTTTTTTTGTGGTGAGTCTGCGTTTTCTTTAATTAGCTTCAAATTGAGGAAATAGTGGTCTCAATATTAGAAATTATGTCTCACTATGCTTGGATCGGGATGGGTACATTGTTCGTTCCATGATCCAGAGCATTTGGAGGCTGTTTAACTAATGGACCCTGGTTTGTTAACGGTAATATTGTGGGAATTCATAGATGGTCTCAAAGCTTTTTTCCTAATTCGCTCAAAGGCTTAACTGCTCCAATTTTGATTAGATTGCCCAATTTACCACTTCATTGTTGAGATGAGATAAACATTTTCCGTATAGCATCCATGATTGGAAAGCCTTAATTGATTGATGGTAATATGTTTTAGTGGTTCAGAAGAGAATATGGAAGGGTTTGTGTCCAAATTAATCTGGATGCAAAGCTTCCTTTAGGTGTATGGGTGGAGGGAGTTGGAGAGAAATTCTTTCAGAAGATCGAGTACGGAAGGATTGTGCTAAGGTCATTATGGATAATAGGATGAGGACAACAAGGCATGAAAACTCAAATTCTAATACTTTGGTGGAAACAAGCAATGCTGTAGGTATCAAGGAACCAGATGTATAAGGGTTCAATGACAAAGATGGTTGTGGCCCATGGATGTTGGTTAATTATGGGAATAAGAAATTTAATAATAATGTTAACAGAAAGTTTGTTCCTCTGAATGAAGGGAGGAAAACTTTTGTAGTTATAAAAAATAATGACAAAAGAGATGAAGATAGTAATGTTACCAAGCCAAGTAAAGTTTCGGAACCAGTGCAACTAGTTTTGCTATGCAATAAAATTGATAATTTGATTGTTGATAGCAGTTATGCTCAACCAGCGAAATCTAAAATCAATAAGCTTGTTATACCAAATGATGAAAATTGTTACAAAGTCCTTATGGATCTTGTAGAAGAAGGAGAGATTATTCAATCAAAACTTGATGAAGTAGTAGTAGAGGAGGTAAACACTATTTTTGTTACTCATAATGTATTAGTAGCTGCTGTAGGAATTGAGGCTACAGAGGTTTCTACATTAGTTCCTCTTGATGTTGAGATTGCTGAAAGTGGTGGGAAAGTAGTTAGCTCATAGCTAACTAAGAAGAAGAAATCTAAACAGTTAAAGGACTTGGCTCTGATCAATCCTTCATCTAGGAGCAGAAGACTGGAGCTGGATGTGAAAGGTACACTGGGGACAACTTCTCCTAATCTCAATTAAATGTCTTCTATTGCATTTTGGAATGGTAGAGGAGAAAGAAAGAAAAGTGCTTCTCTATTTCTTAGGGAATTTGTTAAACTTCATGGTGTGTTATTTTTGGGTTTGGTAGAAACCAAGTTGACTTCTATTGATAGAAGTGAAGTCAATCTAATGATTAGGAATGGATGGGATTTTGTCTATGTTCCTTCAGTTGGGCTTTCCGGTGGCATTTTCATTTTGTGAAATTCTAAACTAGCTTATTTTTCTATTATTAATTCTTCTTCTCAAGTGGTTATTGGCGATCTTAAAATGTTTAACTAAGGAATTTGGAAAGTGGCTTTGGTTTATGGAAGCAAAGAGGTGCATAAAAGAAGAGATCTTTGGGGATATGTTGGATAAATATTCCACTATAGGAAGTACCTATGGCAATAGGTGGTGATTTCAATTGTGTATTGGCCAAGGAGGATAACAGAAGGAGTAGAAGATTCTTATATTCCCAAGATCCAAATGAGATGAAGGAATGTTTGCTTAATAATGATCTTCATGAAGTTGGTTTCATTGGGCCGAAATTTATATGGTGCAATAATAAAAGTAGTGGAGTAAGGATTCTTGAAAGATTGGATAGATGCTTCATCAATTCAACTACTTTGAGCTCTTCCCATCATTTGGTTGTGAGACATTTGGTTAGAATAGCATCAGGCCATTGTCCAATCCTTTTGAACACTCTTGATTTTATTTCGGTCACCAAAAGGAATATTAAGTTCGAAGACATTTGGGCATCTTATCCTGCTTCATTTGTTGTGGTGAGGAAGGAATGGAGCAAAGCTTATTAGGGAAGTTCTTCACAAATTCTCAACAAGAAGTTTAAAAGATCATTAAAATCATCGTATTTTTGGAGTAAAGCTAAGTTAAAGGACCTTAATTAACTCAAAGAAGACCTTTTGAAAGATATACTGGAGCTTCAAAATAAGGAATCAATTTATGGGTCACTCACGGATATAGAGTGCTGGAGCCTTAAAACTAAAGTTAATGAATTGAATTTACCATGGCTCTCTTGAATTCATGGTGGAAGAAAATAGCAAAGGTGAAGTGGTTAGTAGAGGGAGATTGTAATTCAGAAATTTTCCTCTCATATGCTAGTGCTAGAAGGAACTCCAACAACATTGCAAAATGTGAAGGATGAAAATGGTGTTTTGGTGGAAGAACAAAATCTGATTGTGATGTTTTCTTTCAGTTTTTTGAGAAAAAGTGGGATCTCACGAATTGCAATCTAGATGTTTGGTCGGCTGCACTTAATTGTGTAAACAATGATTCTATGAGTTTCATGGAAAGAGGATTTTTAATTGAGGAGGTGGAGCTGGTGTTGAAGAAAATGGGTGGAAACAATTCTCCTGGCAAGGATGGTGTTTCCTATTTGTTTATCAAAGCCTATTGGGACATTATCAAATCAGATTTTTGGAAAGAAATAAATTAATTCATATGCAATGGTGAGTTAAACAAAGGATTGAAGGAAATGATCATTGTTCTCATACTGAAGGTATCAAATCCTCTTTCCCTTCTAATTATAAATAAATCAGTCTATGTAACTCTGTGTACAAGGTTGTGGCAAAGGTGATTTTGAATAGATTAATTAAGGTAATCCCAAAGCTGATTTTGAAGGAGCAAGTGGCTTTTATCAAGGGAAGATCCTTATTAGATCATGTGTTGGTTGCTCGATAATTATTTCACAAATTTAGGTACTCAAAATTGGCTAAAGGTATCTTGTTTCTTTTAAGGTAGACATGGAACAAGCATATAATTCCATGTCTTGGTCTATTCTTAGGAAAGTCTTGGAGTATTTTGACTTTCTTCCAAAGTTTTCCAATTTGGTTATGGAGTGCGTTGAAGATCCTACTTTCTCTTTGATTATTAATTGAAATTGTTCAAACTGGATTCATGCTAAAAGTGGATTTCATTACGGTTGCCCTTTATCTCCACTTCTTTTTATTCTTTGTTCACAACTCCTATCTAATGCTTTTGCTCAAAGTTCTTGTGGGATAAGCATTAATTCAGTAGGCCCAAGAGTGTCCCATTTACTCTATGCAGATGTTGCTATAAAGTTTTCTGAAGCTAATAGGTGGGCTGTAAAGGAAGTCAAGAATATCTAATATGATGTTTTGTGGATGGACATGGCAACATATAAACATGGGTAAATCTACCATTTTATTTGGAAATTTTGTGAGCAAGAAAAAGAAGAAAAGCATCTCTCATATCATGGGATTTAAACGAGTTAAAGAATTCAATTACATTGGGGTTAAAGTTTCCTTAAGAAAACTTGTTAGTGATGACTTTCAATTCATCATTGACAAAGCTTTGAGGATGCTCAACATATGGGGAAGCATATTCATATCGTTGGCGGGTAAGTTTGACATAGGTCAAATTAGTTATGATTTCCTTCCCTACTGTTCATGCTACTCATTCTCTTATTCTGAAACAATTGCTGGAGGAATTAGACAAACTATGTAGGAGTTTCATTTGGAACAAGTCTAATGTAAGATTTGGATTACATTATGTTAGTTTGTTTGACCTTTGAAAACCTTTATGTAAGGGAGGGCGTGGATTGTATTCTAGTGTCTCTCAAACTCCTGCATTAAGAGCTAGGTTGGATTGGAGATTCATTCAAGACAAAGAGTCCCTTTTGCACAAGTTATTGGCTACTAAATATGGTGATTGCCTTGACATGGGAAATGTGAGTAAATGTTTTTCTACATGGAGATTATTGAATGATGGAGGTAGAATATTAAAACCAATTGTAAGATGGATTGAAGCTAATGGAGGATCAGTGGATGCCTTTAAAGACATTTGGATCATGGATAAATGTATCAACAAGTGGCCTATGTTGTTGTTCCACAAGAGGATGATGTAGTCTTAGTGAAAGAGCTCATAGTAGATGGATGTTGGGATGAAGGGCTGCTGGTGAAACATTTTTGTATGGAGTTGGTTAAACTTATTAAGCATGTGAAAATTATACCATATGGGGATGAAGATTATATGGAGCTGCTATGGCAAAAATATGGAATTTTTATTGCTGGATTAGCTTTTAGAGCATCGGTGCAGGTGGGCTATGAGTTCTAACATTTGAAGTGGATCAAGAAAGCAAAGCTAAATGCTCAGGTTGAAGTTTTTTTGGTGGAGACTAAGTAGAAATGCCTTTCTGTCATTTCAATTTTTATTCTACAAAACGTTAATGGACAGTGGTAATTATCCTAGAGGTTGTAATGAGATTGAAGATATAGAGTATATTGCTTGCAAATGTCTTAAGCTTAAGGAGGTAATTCAACACTTAAACCATTTAGGATTTGGAATTCCTATGTTTGATTGATTTGAAGAATGTCTTAGATGGCTGGACCTTCTTGCTCTTAAGGATGGGATGCTCCTTAATCTTTATTATAATACAGTATTCTTACTTGGAAAGCTAGGAACAAATGAATTCATGAAGGTGTGGAAGAAAGCTCTTTTTTCATTACTTCCAATGCTATTTGCTACTCTTCGGTTTCTTACAGCTTAAGACATTTCAAATTGGGCCATTGGGATGCTAACATGTCATATCGACTGTCCAATATTTGGTATCCTCCTCCACCAAAATGGATAAAGGTCAATGTCGATGCCTCTCTAGTCTCTTCCTATACAACAGGAATTGCTGAGGCTTTCCAGGATTGCAAAGGTATCCTCTTGGCATTTGGAAAATCTTGTGTACATTGGGACATTGCACAATTTAAGCTTCTAGCAATTCAATCTTTAATGGGTGTGATTAAAGAATGGATGTTCAAGTACAAAGGTATCATCATTGAAGGTGATAATTTGAACATTATTTCTTTTCTTCAAGATGCTTGGAGAAATGGGAGTTACAAAGAGGAGGATCTTGGTTTTCTAAAAGACTTTAATTTTGTTGTTTTCAATTGTATGAAGAAAAAGTAATAAGTTAGCAAATTTGTGTGCTAACTATGCTCTTTTTAGTAGTTTCATTTGGGAAGAGTTTAGCCTGAATAGGGTTCCTCCTTCCTTTTTTAATTTGTTGAAGGAGGAATCCACTTTGTAGTTTTTGGCTTTCTGCTTTTATTTTAATGCAAAGTTTTGCTTCTTCAAAAAAAAAAAAAAAAGTAAAGCTAGAAAGATAATTAGTCTATTTTAGAGCCATTAAACAAAATGGTAGGGCAGCAAGTAAAATTGTCTTTAGCACAGTCCCAAGGTGCTTCCTCTATTTTGGGAGGAAGAAAATACTTAGAAGAATATGAATTTTTTTCTAAATACTAACGGATTTGGTGAGCCTTTATTCAAGAATTTTGATTACATGAGTGATTTGTAATAACATCTTGCATATTTAAGAGCCAATTATAATATTATTGGGGGTAGCAGTGCAGTATAATTTAGATAGTTTATAAGCATCTTATTTGGTGTAGCATTTGATTTGTATGTTGAATTGCCTCATGGGTTGGTTTGTACTTTTGCAAAGTTAGAGCAACTTTTTATAATGAGATTATTAAGAGTGAGACATCATGTCACTATCAGAGATTTGGTGATTGAAAATTACAAATATGGTGAGAGTCTAGGATAATACATCTTAAGATGGAGGAACCTTTGCATGAAGTGTGAGCCTTAGTTATTAGAGTTATACAAAATACAAATCCTTCTAATGAAAATAATTATCTGGTAACCTTCTTGTTAAAAGGGTTTACCATATAGACATTCAAGATCTTCAAAAGTCAAGGTTCTTTGCCTTTACCAAGAGGGTGAAAAAGGATTGTGAGGTTCTCTACCTTTACTAGGAGTGTGAAAAAGGATTCTAAGGTACTTTATGTTTACTAGGGGTTAAAAACCTTCTAGATTCATTTCCTTCATGACAAGGTTAAAAAGAGCTTCCAAGGTTCTTTTCATCACCAACAGGGAGAAAAGGATTCAAGTTCTTCGTTGTGCCGGCTTGTGGAAGTGATTCTTATAAGGGCTTCTCTACCTTATTGAGGGGGCTAAAGAAGAGACACTAAGAGTTACTTCAATACCTAGAGTGGAAGAACCTAAGGAGTGGATGCATATCATTATTTTATCAAACAACTATAAAATTTTGGTGTGCTCATTCTAATTTTATTTTCTAGATTTTACTTTTTTGTTATTTATTTTCTTGAAAATTGCATGTTGTAAAAGTTGTGGTTATTATTAGAATAATTTGATTAAATTATCATTACCATCATTGTAATTGTTGTTAGGTTTATTAGTTTCCATATCGGGAGACCAAATTGTTTAGTTTTAAGTTAATAAAAAATTCAAAAAGATTTTTCCTTTTGTTTAATAAATTTTTATTTAACTAATTCACCCTTCAGTATCACACCTTCAATCGTGTGAGAGCTTCTATTATTGAGGCGATTTCGAGGCAATTTTCTAGGGGCATTGTCGGAGCACTGGTTTGCTCTTTCCGTGGCTCTCCTCTTCTAATTTTTTGTTCTATGGCTTTCAATTTGTGCGTTTGTGTTGGGCTTTGTTTTGTTTTGAGGTCTCAGTTTGGTTCGGTGCTGAGTGATGATTCCTCTTCATCATCAATCCCAATCCCTACCACTTCCTCGCATGGTGAGGGGAAGTTGTGGTCTTTTAAAAATGTTTTAGCCGGTTCTTTCCTCGCTTGGTGAGGGGAAGTCATGGTATTTTAAAGATGTTTTAGCTAGTTCTACTTCTTCTTATTCGAATGTTAAATTTGTGTAACATCGTTTAAGGGATGTCCAACCCTTTTGTTTGAAGATTTGGTTGTTGATTTTTAGCTGCTTCATTTGCTTTGACACTTGTTAGTAAATTTGTTTTGAGGTGTCCTAATTTAGATGTCATTTGGAAAGTTTTTCTTAACCTTAAATTATCCGGAGCATTTCACATTAGATTGCTTGACCAAAGGCATGTAGCTATTCAACTTGCTAATGATCTTGATTATAGCCAAATTTTGCTAGGAGATCTTACTATATTCAAGCGTGTCAAATGAGATTACTAAAATGGTCCCCAGATTTTGATGTTAGGGAGGAATCCCCTATAGCTCCCGTTTGGATTTATTTTTCGAATTTGAGACTTCATTTCTTTAATTGTCAAATTCTCTTTGGTTTCACTTTTGTATTTGGGAGGCTGTTACAAATTGATCAAGCTACTGCTACTATTTCTAGATCATCGGTTGCGAGGGTTTTAGTTGAACTTGATGTCTCCAAGGAACATCCTTCAGAAATATGGATTGGTTCAGAGGTTAAGGGGTATTTCCAAAAAGTTGAATTCGAAAATTTACCTAATTTTTGTTCATTTTGCAAGATGCAGGGGCATGGGATGAATGAATGCTT
Organism: Dendrobium nobile; assembly: GCA_022539455.1. Classification (NCBI taxonomy): domain Eukaryota; kingdom Viridiplantae; phylum Streptophyta; class Magnoliopsida; order Asparagales; family Orchidaceae; genus Dendrobium; species Dendrobium nobile. The sequence goes on from CM039733.1 coordinate 50,258,789, forward strand.
TCGGAAACATCCACACCTCCGCAAAGAAAAGAGTTCTTTGAAACTAAATGAGGATGTGCCTACGCCGGTGATCTCTAATCCTATTCAAGTTACTCTAGAGGATAATACCTCTATTCGTATTGTTGGCCCGTTGGAGGATAATTTGGAGAACTATATTATTTATTCTATTTCTGATGGATATTTGATTATTGATCAAGCTCATATTGTTAAAACTCATGCTGATGCTAATATTGCTTGTGAAATCATTCAGGATCAAGTCTTATATTTGTGAAGCTCCTACTAATATTAACATTGTTGTTTCTCCTACTTGTACGGTTAATTTAAATTCTAATGACATTAAGGGAAAGATGATTGTTTCTACCTATACTAATCATTTAAATGACCAGGAAGCTTTAGCTATTCAAGTGGTCTCTTCAGATGGTTTTTTAGAAAAAGGAGAATTTGTTGCTGTTATTCCGAATAACAATAAAGAAATTATCTTGAAAGAGTGTGATGTTACTGAGGAGGAGGAATAGTTTAAGGAGGATGAATGTCCTCAAATGGCTTCTTTAAGGGATCACCCAAGTGGTAGCAAGGCTCTTGCTCTTTCTTATTATAACAATGATGCTTTGACTGATACAGAGGAAATGCTTATTGCTGCTAAATGTTTTGCTAAAGATGATAGTGATTTGAGTTTTATCAAAGTTCATAGTAAAAGAGGTAGGAAACCTAAACATAATTCTCTTCAGCCTCCTAGAAACACTCGATTGCATACTTCTCATTAATTTGGTTGTTTATGTTTAATACTATTATTTGGAATGTGAGGGGCATTGGTTGCCCTTCTTCTAGAATTCGTGTTAAAAAGTTGTGTCATGTTCATAACATTTCTAATCTTATTTTGCTTGAACCTCTTATCTCGTTTGATAGGATAATTAGCACTTCTCAGTTTTTATGCTTTAACCATGCTATTTCCAATGTTGATAACAAGATTTGGGTTTTTTGGAAAGATTTGGTTAAACTTGATGTCATTGGTGACTTTACACAAGTTTTGCACAGTAAAGTAAAGGTTTTTAATTTTAACTATTGTGCTTCTTTTGTTTATGCTGCTTCAGCTCTTTATTCTAGAAAAATGCTTTGAGAGCAAATTTCTAATTTTCATAATATTTGTAATTTGCCTTGGCTTGTTGGTGGTGATTTTAACACTATCTCTAACCCTTCTGAACGGATTGGAGGTTCCCCTCCTTTTCGTTCTATGGAGGATTTTAATAGTATGATTACTACTTGTAATCTATCTAATATTGGGTATGTTGGTAATAACTTCACTTGGAATAGAGGTCATTTATGGCAAAGATTGGATCGTGTTCTTTTTAATGACCCTTAGCTTAATTCTATTCTTTCCACTAATGTGCAGCATTTGAGTAGAACTTTATTGGATCATTCCCCTTTACCTATCAGCATTAAGTGTAAACATGGTAATGTTTCTTCTCAATTTAGATTTCAAAACATGTGACTTAATCATGAATCTTTCTTGGATGTTGTTCAGCTTAATTGGCATGCTCCTCTTCATCCTGATAATTCTATTTTGGGTATGAAGAGACTTTGGTTCAAGTTGAAAAGGTTGAAGCAAGTTTTAAAATGGTGGAACCATCATGTGTTTAAAAATATTTTCTCTAATATTTTGCAAGTTTAGGATCTGGTTACTTCTCTCTAGTCTTCTTATAAAAATGATCCTTCTGATACTAATTTTTCTCTCTTAAAGAATGCTAAAGAAAATCTATTTAAATTACGTGCTCAAGAAGAGGTTTATTGGAAACAAAAATTGGCTGCCAAGCATTTTCTTAAAGGTGATAAAAACACTAAGTATTTCCAAGCTATGTCAAGAGAAAAAGAGCCAAAAATAGTATCAATAAATTCCAAAGGGAAGATGGATCATTTATTGAAAATTTTGAGGAAATTGCTAATTTAGCTGTGAATCATTTCCAAGATTGGTTCAACAAAGTTTTTACTCCGGATCAAATTATTGATCAGTCTTTCATTCCTTCCCTTATTTATAATAAGGAGAATATATTTCTTTCTAGACCTCCTTCTTTTGAGGAGGTTAAAGAGATTTTGGATAATATGAATAAACTCTTTAGTATAATTCGGTGATAACTTTTGTTGTAATACCAAAATGATGTGTTATATTCTTCCATAAGAATTATTTAGCATTTGTTTCAGTGATCTTTACCAAAGGATTTGCCTCTGCCCATTTGCTGAAATAGTTCACAGCCAGGATGATGATCTTTTATTACCCGATGGCTACAGGGAAGGGTCCCATTATGTCCATCCCCCATTGGGCAAAAGGCCAGGGACAGTACAATACTGAGATCTCTATAGTAGGTAAATGGGGTTAGGTTGGCATGTAACTCATAACTGATGCACTTTTGTCCAAACTCTAGTGCATCATGTTTCATTATTGGCCAATAAAGCCACTGTCTCATGATCTTATGGGCTAATGCACTTCAACCCAGATGCTCTTCGTGGATTCTCGAATGTACTTCTTAAAGTATATAATTGACCTCTGAAGGAGGAAGACACTTGAGATATGGTCCCTGAAAGTCGAGATACGCCAAGGGGGGCGGGGGGTGAATTGGATATTTTTAAAACTTATTTAACAAAAAGAAATATCTTTTTATAACTTATTGCGAAAGCGAATTACATTCACAATAAAAAGATAAATTATCAATTTCACCAATGCGGTTAATAGAAATGAAAATAAATATGAAAATAATAAAGGAAAGAACACACCAGATTTATAGTGGTTCGGTCAAAACTTGACCTACGTCCACTTCCCATAGGCACCCTCCGAGTATTGCACTAAATCCTTAATGACTCTCCTTTAGCTCGCACAATTAGGCGAAGAAACCCTTATAAAAAATCACTTCCACCTTCCCCGGTGCGGCAGAGGAGTCGAGTCCTTTGACATCAAAGAGATCTTCTTCTTCCCAAAAGTTCCCTCAAGTCAAATCTTGAATCCGATGGTACCGAGGTGCAAGCTTATCAAAATAACCGTGTGAAATCCTGTCCACACTCCCTTGAAATCCCCTCCAAGGATCTTCTCCCCCTCTCAAAATCCACCCTTTCCTCTCTCCCTTTCAAGTTCTCTCTTCAAGTTTTCTTTAGAAAAATGAAGCTTCAATTATTGCCAAAGACCCTTACAAAATCTTATGAGAATGCTTAAATAAAGGGCTTAAAAAAACCATAAAAACTCATTTCAGCCATCAAAGATCGTACAGTATGATCGCAAGATCATCCAGTATGATGTGCAGAATTTGACCTGTTAATACTATACGATTACTAGTTAGTACTATACGAACAGTTCAGTTTGCATGTTTTTTCTGTACGATGTTCAGTTAGTACTATACGAATAGTTAAATAAAAATACAGTACAATTGATCACCAGTTAGTATTGTACAAATAGTTCAATTTGCCTATTCATACTGTATGATATACTGTTAGTACTATACAAACAGTTCAATAAAAATGCAATTCGTCCAGGACAAAGTATGGGACGGCCAAAATTGTCTCTATTGATCGTACAGTAAAATTCTAATTCATACAATACGATAAAAATATAAAAATTAAACCATTTTGATTAATTAATCACAGGATTAAATTAGGCAATATTTTAAACATCATACAATATGATCATGTTCGTACAGTACTATTAGAATAACTTTTGAAATTCAAAATTTTTTCTTAATTTAATGGATAATAAGCTTTCTAATTATAACAGATGGTCTAGTATGATGTGGTGATCGTAATGTACAATTATTTATATTTTAAAAATATTTTTTAATGAAAATAAAATATTTTAATTAGTTTCTATTACATTAGATCTTATTGTATGATCCAGATCGTACAGTACAATGAACAAAAAAAATTAAAATATTTAAAATCATTTTTGCTCCCCCTGTGTATGTGCACGGTCGCCAATCTAACATACATCATTACAAGACTTAACTCAAGAAATAAAAAATATAGACTCATTTAATATAATCAATTCTACACAATCTTGAGTCTTGAATCATCAAATAATGATGCATGGTGTACCTAAATTATTAGTCAACACAAATAAATATGCACTACAAATATTCGGAGAAATAAAAGATTAATCTATATTATTTGTTATCATCAAAATCATAAACTCGGAAGCCAGATTTGCAACAATCTCATGAATGCTCATTTGTATAATTATCCACTAATAACAACGAAGTTTGCTGTCATCCTACGAAGTTGCATTGCTACCATCGGATCTTCGGGAAGAACATCTTCTTATAAGAAGGATAAAATGGGATCGATCCAAGAAGCCTCTTTTGACTCATCGATTAATTGTATAACCCACAGACCTTGAATGCTCAAAAAGTGGATCTCTTCGATACACTTTCTCTTGTAGACATCTCCATTGTTGATGTTGCATGTTTAGAAAGAGTATCCGCTCATGCATTTTGCTCTCGAAGAATATGGAAAATTTGATGCTCTTTTATATGGGGTAAGAGCAACATTACTTGGCCAGTTGTGAGTTGTGGATGTCAAACTCCCCTTCCACCTATGAGGCCACCAGTTATGAATCAATATAGACCACTAACTTTAGTACCTCACAGTCGATTGTCAACCTTAATCTTGCAATAAGGGCCTCATATTCTGCCATGTTATGCATTGCAGGGAATTTAAGTCAGAGCCCGTACTCCATGGTAATTTGCTACAGAGAGCAACATAATTCTTTCCTAGTGAAAAAACTTCCAGAAGCTCCATCAACATATAACATCTAGAATGAGGGAGAAGTAGAAGCATTAGGTGGCTTGTAAGATACGGGGACAGTGCATTCAACTACAAAATCTACAAGTGTCTGAGATTTGATATCGAGTCTAGGAAGGTAGTGAATGTAAATTCTCCTAAATCCAACAACCACTTAATTAATCTACCAGATGCCTCAAGCTTTTGGAGAATGTTTCTCGATGTTAGATTCATATAGACCCTAATTCGTATGAGCTTGAAAATAAGGGCATAGCTTTCTAACTGAGAAGACTAACATCAAAACTATCTTATCTGCTAGTGGATAATGTCTTTGTGTCGAACAAAATTTTGCTGATGTAATAAATAGGACATTGTATAACATTCTCTTCTCTGACCAGGACATAATTGATGGATTGAGCATAAACAATCATGTGTAATTATAACTTTTTTCTAGGTATTGGTTTAGAAAGTAGCAGCGGGGATGCCAAATACTTTCATAGTTATTTGAATGCTTCTTAACATTCATCAGTCCATTGATATCATGTGCCATGAGGATCTTGAAGAAGGGTAGATATTTGTCTTCTGAGGAAGTCAGGAAATGAGAGAGCGTTGTGATTCTTCCATTTAGTCTATGGACTTCCTTAATATTTATTGGGGGCACCATGTTCTTTAGTATCTTGATCTTCTCAGGATTGGGCTCAATCCCTCAATGAGTGCCATAAACCATAAGAACTTTCCATAGGCAACTCCAAAAGCATAGTTGATAGGATTGAGTCGCATATTCTAGGGTCATAGCAGGTGGAAGCAATGTTCCAAGTTAGGTATATGTTGAGCTTTTTAAAGACTTTTTATCAACAAAAACTTCCATAGTGCACCCAATAAGATTTTTGAAAACCATATTTAAGGCATTTATATATTGCTCCAGCATTCTTGAGCATGAATGGCATCACTAGATAGAAATATAACCCCTTATATGTTTGAAAAGTTGTTGCCTCCTAATCAGCAGGATCCATCTTTATTTGATAATATCTAGAGTAGGCATCCATGAAGCTCAGCACCTCATATCTGAAGGTGGCATCGACCAACTGGTGAATAAGTACAAGTAGAAAATTATCCTTGGGCCAGGCTTTATTGAGATATGTATAGTCTACACACATTTTCTAGGTTGTTCTTTCCTTTCAAACCATGATGACTTTTTCCAACCAAGTGGGGTAGTGTACTTCCCTTATAAATTCCTCTTCTAAAAGCTTATCAACCTCCTGCTTAATTGCCTGCTAATAATCTGGTGCAACTTTTCGCTTCTTTTGGATTACCAGCTTGTATGTTGGATTAACCTTGAGGGAGTGCATAATTACTTTAGGGTTGATTCCAAGCATATCAGCTAGACTCCATGCAAAAACATCTTGGTTTGTACGTAGAAAATCTATAAACATTTTATTCTCTACATCTAAGAGAAGCGATATAATCTGCATCATTCTTAAAGGGTGCTTATTTAATAGAGAGACACAAGCAAGGTCTTTTATAAGGGAATACCTCTGAGGAATATCCTCATTCCAAAGTTCAAAATTTTTTATTCTTAGGATAACTGATGGGAGAGGTTGAGCCTTCCTAAAATAACATAATTGTGCTACTTGTTTATCTCATCATACTATACCAATTCATGCTAGGTTTCAATTTCACTAACTTAACGATTGTTCAATGATTGCCTTTGCTGCTGATTCTACCCCCTAGCAAAACTAGCTTCATCTCATGCAGGTGGACTTTTGATAAATTATCAAAGATTTCATTGTTGAATTAGTCTCTCAATTTCATCCTTGAGTAACATGCATGCTTTAGCAATATATCCACGGCTACGGTGGAAGTAAAAGTATTGCTCTTGATTTCTAACACTAGGGTTTAAAGGATGCGGCAACCTCACATTCTCCTGTCCTTGGATGGCCATCAAAACATTTTCTTGTGATACTTTAAGTGGCATGAATTTCTTTTCTTGGTGAGGCTCTCCTCGTGGCTGTGAAGGATGAGGGGGCATGTTGTAGTTTCCTTCTTTCGTTGCGAGGATGGATTTTCCATCCCTGAGATACTTTTACGCTTCACAATTGTTCATTCAAATTACTTCTTATGAGCATTAATAGATTCATCGACAGAGATTTGTTCCTCCACACAATGGATTAGATCAGTATTTGAATGGATCGTGTCTCGTATGAGTGCTGAGTAGATGAGGTCAGGATGAAGCCCTCCACCTGCGGGTCACCAAGGTATAACCCCTTTAAACCCTAAAACTCTGAGAACCCTCATTCAACACTTACAACGTGACAAAATGACCATCTATACACGGTTTACTTAGTGTTGTGGGAGGAAGTTTGTCGCGATAATCTCGACGAATCGGGTGATCACCTAAAATCCCTTCTTCAGTGTTCGTGGCACATCAAAAAACTGCCTATACATGCTTTTTTTAGCGTGGTGGGATGGGAACCTAGTGTGATACGTATGATGAAGTGGGGATACCCATAAGTACCCGCTTGAGAGGAAATAAATGTTTTTTAATAGGTGCTATAGAAGACCCATACACACTTTTCTTAGCATGTTGGGGAGAAACATTTTACGATTGTGATGTCTGAGGACACCTACCATACACACTTTTCTTAGCATGGTGGGAAAGCTTAGTTTCCTGCAGTTTTCCCCCAAACAGGGGAAACACCGGTAGGCTACCAAAATTTTGGGTGAAAAAAAGACCACACTTGGACTTCATTGAACTCAAAGAACAATAGAACTTGTGATCCTTTGAACATAATTTGAACTTGATTGCACACAAACAAGGGACTTGTGAATTTGAACTCAAGTTGGATAAATGAATTTAATTAAACAAACAAGGGACCTAATATAATTGAATGTGCAAAAGACTTGAACCAAATTTGACCCAGAAGAACTCAAACTTGAGTGGAACAATTGGGACGAGACTTTGGTTTAACAAATAAATAATCAAAATCTAAATATTTGAGAAGAGAATCATAACCATTTAGGTGTAATAATAGCATTGAAGGAACTACAAGCTTCTAAGGTCTTAAGATTGAGTCCAAGTATAAGAGAGGTTAAATAATGCCTAAAATAGAACACGATACTTGTAATGACCAAAGCTCCAAAATGAACTTGCAAGCAATCATCAATTTGGAGCAAACGGAGAATATAGTGATAATGGAGACCTTCAATCATCACTTCAAGCAGTTGACAAATGTTAATGATCAATAGTGTTAAGTTCATCATGTGTATGTACATATTTCAATCCATCTTAGAGGATAAATAGCTTTCATATATAATTTGATTATGGGATGATATGTTAATTAAAATGCAAATATGTAAGTGAAAATAATATCGAGGTCATTACCCACATCGTGAATCAACTAGCAGTGTGATGAAGCTATATTACTTACATAAAGTTGTTTGGGGGTGGTAATAAAAGAAACACAACTAGCATGTATATGAAAAGTATATCATACCCATAAGAAAACGAAAGAAGCCACCATAAAGTAGAATTGGATCATCATCAATAGCAACCAAAGAGTGGACTAAGGCTTCAACTCAATGACACTCAACCACCTACGAATATACTAAATATTTGCAAGTGGTGAGAATGAATGCATACATACATCTAAAGTGTCATTTACAAGCAGTTATGGAAAGCTCATCATAAATACATGCAAAGTATTTATGGATAGAAATTAAATATATAAGAGACACATAGTAGTTCACGCACAGATGGTGTCAGGTCTTAATGGAGTTGCATCGATCTTGTGGTCCTGAAAAATTAGTAGGCAAAGCAGCCGGAGATAAAACATGAATGTTTGCTATCATCAAAAGTCTAATCCATAATCTCAAATTCATAACAATCTCTCCCTTTTTGATTATGGCAAACACGAACAAAGAAATTCCAAGCAGTTATGATAGTTTAGTAAAAACAGTGTGACGAAAAAGTAGTTCACTAAATTCCATAATTCAAAGTACAAGTTACATCAACCTTAAAAGATACATCAACCTACTCCCCCTTTTGACATCACAAAAAGGAGGAAAACAAAACACAAATAAAAAATATAACATAAACTAAAACAAACATAAGAAAAAAAAAACAAACTACAGAAAATGGAAACTAAAACTTGAAGAGAAATAAACTAGAAAAACACAAAGAAAATTAGAGAAATGAGGGCCCCTGATCATCAAACGGAGGTGATGGTTGTGGTTGTTTAAAGTAACTAGAGAGCATAGTAAATTATGCCCCAAACCAGGCCATGTCCTGGTCATGATGCTACTGCTGGTGTGTAACATAGGCATCGAACTGGGTCTCAAACAAATAAAATCTCACCACAACTGATCCATCTTAGAGTGCTGGCAGAGAGGAACAATTTTAGGAACAAGAGCGAGAGCGGGAGCCTCCTCCTCATCTGCCCCCCAAGCTTCCCACATCCCCTGGGTGGAGATGAGTACTATGAAGGGCATTGAAAGAATTATTTGAGTAGATGGGTAGATGAAGGTCGGGAGGAGCAGGATATTGAAGTTGGTATTTAGATTCTAGAACATAGACAATGAGGTGTCCTAGAGCAAAATTGGGCTTTCTTCTATTACCTGGATCTCAAATGGTAATCAAATGCTTGATGTAGCAAAAGATCAGGTCTGTGGCATTGAATTCTCTATGGGACATAATGTAAAAGGTAGTAAGTGAAAGCAGTGGAGTGATGTGGACTCGATCCCCGGCTTTTGGAATAACAAAAGTGTGAAGGACATGCTGGATTGTCCTAGCATCTTTGAGTAAAGAGCTAGTCTCTCCAACATGAAAGTGTATGTTGGTGTGTCGAAGAAAGTGATTTACAGTGGACCATTCAAAGTCAAGATCAAAGATAAAGGTTTGCAGCTTATCCGTTGTGGTGGAGAGTTGCAACAGTTCAGCACAATCCTGATATGCGATCTCGACAAGACGTTGATTCACATAAGAAGAGAGAGCAGTGTAGGAAGAATTTATATGGAGGTTTGTGTAAAATTCAAAAAGAAGTTAAGAACTAAAGGGGACTGTGAGGATGAGAATAAAGTAAAGAGAAGTGTGTGTGAAAAGATCCAGTACCGGATATGAGAGATATGATGGATTTATTGTTCGGGAGAGAGTAATACTGCACTCTTTATAACGGTGGTAGGCAGCCTGATCGTCTACCTACCAAAAATGAGGGTCCAGTGTGCCCGTCGAGGAGCTTCTAAATATTTGGCGAGTAAGTTTTCTGCCAGCCATTAGCAGAAAAAGTAATGGGAAAATAGGGAGAGGCAAGCAAGGAAAAGAGATTGTGTTGAAATTTTGGCTATAAGGCTTTGAATTTAAAGGATTGGGCGGATCATCCAGGCCGATTGCAGGATCGTTTAGGATAATCTAGTGTAATTATTATAAATCGATCGATTGGTCAAAAAGGCAATCCAATAGGCAAGGACGATCAGACATGGTCCGGGACGATTAGATACAGATGATCATCCCGAGGAATCAGGCCGGACGACTGTTGAAAAAGTAGATCATCCAGGCCGATTAGGTGGATCGTCCAGGACGATGTGCAATAATGGATCATATCGGCCGAATTTAAAATATTTTAAATCCTGCGCCACGTGTATCGTCCATGACAAACTGTGGATCTTCCATGACGATTGTCCAAAAATAGATCATCCTGGGCAAATTATAGATTTTAAATGTGCTGACACATATATCATTCAGGACGAATAGGTGCATCGGACAGGATGATAACCAACAAATGCATCATCCAGGATGAAAAACTTATCGTCTAGGATGATCAAGATGATTGTAGCAGAGGACGATCATAACGTCCAGGACGATAAAGGATTGTCCAGGATGATGAGAGCAAAAAAGTTAGAACATTCAACAGATGGGGTTTTTGATGGAAAAAGAACATATCATCCAGGACGATAAAGGTATCGGCCATAACGATGTGACAAAAATTTTAAACTCAAAGGAAGGATGGAGATGATCAGAGAAGTCCCAAAAGTAATAAAATCAACTAAGAACAATAATGCTAAAACATGAAAAAGGCATAAAAACTAGCAAATAAACAAGTTTATTAATTTATTTATTTAGCAAGACATGCATATGATAAATGCTCCAAATAATTAAATTTTAAAGATTTGTAAGATCAATGAGTTAACAACGTCAAAATCTGAAAATGGTAGAATATATGATCTTGTTAACCCTAGCTCAAACTTCTTTCAGGAAAAAATTGCCTTTTGAAAATAAAAGCCCTAACTCTGAATAAACTAATTGGAAAGAAAAAAAAAAAGATCCGTTCAAAACTTGCTCCAAAGAAATTATCTTATAGAATAATATACCAAAGCAATTTGCCTCAATCATGGAATTTGAAATCAAGCCTTTGAAAATATCAAGTAACTAATGAATTCTTCTAAAATTTTAAAAGTTTGAAAAGGGGTAAGCTTATCTTTGGGGCTCTATGCCTCTTTCAATTTGAATGGCTCTCTTTGCTCATCTTTTAATTTTTGATACACTTTTGTGTATATTTTTTCAATTTGGCGTTATTGCGTATCTTTTTATTTTTGGTATTATTGGCCTTTTAATTTTTTGTTCTTGCATGCTAGATATCTTTTTCAACAACTCTTAAAATATATTTAGTTGTGAGTAGATCTTTCAGATATTCGAGAAGAGAAACTCACTTTCTAATATAAGGAAGAATAGACCACAAAGCAGACTTTAGCAATTATATGATAAATGCAATGACAAGATTTCAATTAACTTGAAAGATATATAAAAGCATTGAATATTATAAATATAAGGTAGATTACTATAGCAAGGTAGAAAAGATCTTTATTTTAAAAAATAGTTGTTGATTTGAGATAAACTTTGTTTAGAAAGAAAAATATCCACTAAAGAGGTTAGAGGGAGGGAAACCATCAACGGTGTTTCCCCCTTTAACTGATTTAGAGATGTTAAAACATTAACTATAAATCCCAAAAAAAAGAGAAAATATCAATTCAGCGATGATCCAAAAAGAAACGTGCTAAAACAACAAAAGTAAAAAGACAAAAAGTAGTGAAAGAAATAAACTAAATAAGAAGTAAAGAATTGATCAGAAAATCATGTAACTTAGATTTAATTAAGCAGTAGAAATAAGCAATTAAGAGTCATGAGCGTCCGCAATCAAAGTACCATATGCTCTCACGAGGTCTTTGGTGAGAGCACACCTGCAAAATAATCGAATGCCAGATTTAGGAACCCAAACTGGTTTGGTTCCTTCTTTTGGAAAGAAGAATGTGATGCATGAGTGTTATACAGTGAATTATGCAATTTGGGTCTCCATACCCAATGTGTACTACGGTGAATGGTGCAAGTATGTGCTATGTGTCCTAACATGCCACATGAAAAACATCTCACTCCATGAAAAGAATTTCTTAATCGGTTTGGGTTATAATGCCTCTTCCTAGTTATTAGCTTTAGATCAAATGTGAGTTTCATCCAATTTTTTTTACATGTATCCAATTCAATTTTATACCTCAAGTGAGCATTTTCTAAATCAATTTCCAAACAGTGCTTTTTTATGTTCATATTCTTTATTAGAAGCTTTAAAATTAGATTTAAACGAGGTGTAGGAAGCTTTCATAGAATCATGCTTAATTATTAATTCAGAGTGTTTTTTATTTAAATCATCAAATTCATCAAGTAGAGACATGTGATTGCTATCAATTTGAAAGTGATCTTTTCTTAAAATTTCATACTCTTTTTATAAATTTAAAAACTCTAATTTCAAACTAGCATGAGTTTTCTTAAGTTTTCTATATGACGCATGAATTTTCTCATATATTTCAAGCAATTGGTCATAGGTTGGTTGGCATACCTCTTCTTGGTCAGATTGTTCAAAATCATCAGCCATTAAGCATTTGTTGTCTCCTCTTTAGGTTTAGTCTCAGATGAGTCAAATGTAGACTCCGCCCGGAATACTTTTTAGGCTCGCTTCTTATCCTTTCTGACTTAAGGTTTTTCCTCATTCTTTTCTTTGCTTGAGTGATCCTGAAGTGTAGGATAATCAGCTCTGACATGTCCAGGCTTCCTACATTCAAAACAAACAACATTAGAAGAACCTTTAAAATTTTCATTATCCTTACCTTTTCTCAATTCTAATGATACTTGTGACTCTTCTTTAGAAAGTTTTTGAATTTCCTAGTGATGAAGGAACTTCATCGCTTTCAGATTCGAAAGAATTTGAATTTATTTCATTGGCCTTCAGTGTTATGATTTTCTTCTTCTTTTTCTCACTTGCATCAAGATTTATTTGATTCACTCCTTACTCGTAAGCAATGAGTGAGCCAAGTAAGTTATCAATCAAATAAGTATTCAAATTTTTAGACTCAGAAATTATAGTGATTTTAGCATTAAAAAAGAAAGGCAAACATCTTAAAATTCTGTTCACTTTCTCATAGTTAGAAAGTTCTCTTCCTAAGGCATGCAAAGAAGTAACAATCTGAGTAAATCTCGTATACATATCAAAAATTGATTCATGAGGTTTCATATGAAAAAGTTTGTAGTCATGTAAAAGAATGTTCAAACTAGATTTACTTCATTAGTGCCTTCATAGGTGATACACAATTTATCCCAAATCTCTTTTCTAGTAGAGCAAGTGGAAACACGCATGTAATCTTTCGATTTCAAAGCACAGAAAAAACAGTTCAAATATTTTGCATTTAATTGTGCTAAATCTCTATCATCTAGAGTCCATTCAGTAAAAGGAAGTGGAACAGTAACTCCATTCAATTTTTTAGTTGTAGGTGCATAACCATCCTTAACCAGCATCCACATGCGATAATCAATTGATTGTAAAAATGTGGACATGTAAGTTATCCAAAAATTAAAAGGAATATTATCAAACAAAGCTGGTCCGGTAATAGAATATCCTTCAGCAGTATTACGATTTCCAAAATTAGCTAGGGATCGAAAACTCAAAAGCTTTCAAAAACTTATTTTATGAATCCCGCTCTAATACCACTTGAAAGTTCATTTGAGATGTTAAGCCCTTAAGAACTAGCCCGAGGCTAACCAAGAGGGGGGTGAATTGGTATTTTAAAAATTTTCTTTAACCAAAGCACAACAAAACTTAAACCAAAATCACCACATAAATCAAAGTGCGGAAAAATAAATAAATGCAGAAGCAGTAGAAATTGAACACAAAGATTTATAGTGGTTCAGTCAACTCGACCTACATCTACTCCTCGGAGGCGCCCTCCGAGTATTGCACTACAAAAGTGACTCTCCTTTTGCTCCCACAGTAAGGTGAAAAAGCCTTTACAAAACCTCCTTTTTGCCAACCCCAGTAAGGCAGAGAACCCAACTCCTTTGCTTTCTCCTGAAGCTGGCAGAGAACCTTGACTCCTTTTGCTTCCTCCTGAAGCAGGCATAGAACCTTGATTCCTTTTGCTTCCTCCTAAAGCAAGCAGAGAACCTCGATCGATTGCTGAAGCTTACCTCACCCAACCCTTCCAAGGATAAGAGCTCTAGTGGAAGAAGAAGTGGAACAATGCTTGGAGCAACCCTTATGAATCCCCCTCACAAGATCCCCCTCATAAAATCCTCTCTCTCCCTCTCCCTCTCTCTCTTTCTCCTCTGGGCACTCTCAGGTCAAGACAGCAGCAAGAGATCTTGTTACATGAGAAAATTCAGGCCCTTTAAATAGAATTTTTAGAACTAACTTTATCATCCAAGATGATAGAAATATCATCCTGGCCGATCAGTACAAAATAAGCTCAATCAACCAGGACGATTTGGGATGATCAGAAGAAAATTATTTACATCGCTTGGGCCGATACAGTATTGTCATGGCCGATTAGTTCAAATTCAAGTACAATCATCCTGAACATCGCCCTGAATAGATGCTAGCCGATGTTAATAAACCAGGATATCATCCCGACCGATTCTGTTATCGGCCCTGTCGATGTGATCATATCAATCAGTCTTAATTGCCAGATTAATTTAGGCATACTTGTGTTGTATTATCTAGGCCGATATAGATATCATCCTGACCATAATTTAAAATAAAGAATACCTAAATTGATCACGGTGGCTGATTCTTTCTGATTTAAGCCAATCATCCTGGCCGATACAAGGATCGTCTAGGATAATTTGCTTAATGACGACTGCTTAACCAGGATGCCCTAATTAAGGTTTCTATTTTTAGTTGAATCATCCTAGACGATATGAACATCGTCCAGGATGATGTACTCAAAACAGAAAAACTCAGAAAACCCCTCAAGTGTGTGTGTGTGTGTGAAAGGTTACTTAGCATCTGGAACCACTTTTATAATTGACTCAAGAAAGGAAAAAATACAGACTTGACTCAACTTAGATCTACCCAATCTTAAGCTGGCTTGAGTTGCATTTGATCTTGTGGTCATGAAAAATTAATAGGCAAAGCAGTATTAGAAAAAACTTGAATGTTTACTATCACCAAAAGTCTAATCCATAATTTCAGATTTGCAACACTTTATGCCTTTATTAGTGAATTATCATCGTTATAAGCTTTGAAGGGCTAATATGAATGTATTAAGACAAATATACCAGTTGCCCCAACTATATATTTATTTGATGGTTTGAACCCTGTCGACTCCTACTGATCTGTATAGAAGGATTGGGTTCAAACATAAATTCACTAATTGACCCATGCATTATCTTTAAACATCACGTGTGTACTTATAACACGCTCACTAGGGCCCATAGGTTTTATGATTGCCCATGCCCATTTTGTGTACCTATGTACATTCAAATTATTGTGTATGTGCGGAGACATTTTGAAGAATATTTTAGTTATGTGGGAAACTATCATTTGAGCATGTGCGACACAATTTGGAAACTTGTAGATGCCTTCTATTTACTTATATGAGTGGTGTAGATCCGGTGGCATGACGTTGTACTGGTTATCTGCCCATTGTATACAGGTAAACTATCATACAGTACTTGTTGCTTTTTACATATGGATTATAGTGCACTAATAAATCTCCTTCTTTACATATGGATAGTTGTATTTATTATAATTTCTTGCATTCTTCTTGTAGATAGTATACTATGTGTATAATGAGTTTCCTATAGTGACTCGTAGGAGCTTGCATTTATTATAGTCTTTTAGCATTTATTTGTAGATAGTATGTAATATTTGTAGCTGGACTCCAATGGAAGCTTGTTGGAACTTGTATTTATCGTATTCTTCATGCACTTTGCTGTGGTCTTTAGCTTATGTAGTACATCTTCCTCTGCTACAGATAGGTAGGTAGATGTATTCCTTACATACTAAAATTGACTATAGTATATTGCATTTACTGAAGTCTTTATGCATCTACCCATAAGTGGCATGTGGCCCATACATCCTATCTTCGTAGAGAGCATATATGTATTGAAGATCTTTTACTGCATACTCGTAAGCATTTGCATTTGCATTTTGATGTGATTGTGTTGTATTTTGTTCTTTGATAGTAAATTGGATACAAAGGAATCTTCTACAATGTCTCGTAGGAGCTCCAATGCTTGTCAATATATTGCCCTTGGTTGTATGCAATATGCAATATGTTTTGTAGTTCGTTACATACTCTTCATGCTTCAATCATGAGTATCCCCTTCACTTTCATTACTTGCAATCTCATATGCATTTGCTTATATTTTGATGCTGAGTGATAGTTGACTAAGGAGATATTGTGACATTTATTGC